>JAZDUA010000052.1:2500-1422500 GCA_038098605.1 Gryllus longicercus
ATGTTTGAAGTGATAAATTATTGACGTTTTTAAACGCTGACTCGAACATATGGCTTTCAAATAGAAATGCAGCACACACTACTAATGCGACGCTCAATCTGCTCGTCACCCCGCAGATGGCAACTCAAGTCGAACGGGACTATCAGCCAGAGCTCCACCTCGGGCTTGCCACATTGTCGAGGTCTTTCAAAGAATCACCGATAAGATTTTGAGATCTGGTGATCCATTTTTCTATCTATGAACACAAAACGACTTATATTCGGACAACGATAGTCTATTAATGATAGTTATTAAAAACGCTTATGAATTAAATTTAAATTTCCATTACAATATTATTCTTTAATAAACGCCCACGCAGTGTATATAAGTCTGATATACACAAAAAGCAAACTCAGAATACCTTCATTCCGACAGTTTACGGTAATTGCTTTCTGCAGGTCGAAAGAGGCTTTATTGTCAACAACAATGCCCAAGCGTGAGTAATCTGGAGTAACCAACAGTCACTTCTACAACTACACTATGCCATCAAAAGTATCCGGACACTGAAAATGACTTACGAGTTCGTGGCGCCCGCCATCGGTAATGCTGGAATTCAATAAGGTGTTGCCCCACCCTTGCCTTGATGACATCTTACACTCTCGCAGGCATCCTTTCAATCAGGTGCTAGAAGATTTCCTGGGGAATGGCAGCTCATTCTTCACGGAGTGCTGCACTGAGGTAGAGACGTAGGTCGGTGAGGCCTGGCACGAAGTCGGCGTTCCAAAATATTCCAAAGGTGTTCGATAGAATTTAAGTCAGGACTCAGTGCAGGCCAGCCCATTACAAGGATGTTATTGTCGTGTAACCACTCCGCCACAGGCCGTGCTGTATGAACAGGTGCTCGATCGTGTTGAAAGATGCAATCGGCATCCCCGAATTGCTCTTCAACAGAGGGAAGCAAGAAGGTGTTTAAAACCAACAACGTAGGTTTGTGCCGTGATAGTGCCACACAAAACAACAAAGGGTGCAAGCCCTCTCCATGAAAAACACGACTACACCATAACACCATTTTGGACGTGTTCGGATACTTTTGATCACATAGTGTATGTGAGTAGCTTATTTGTATTTCGATATCATTAGTTGCTGACTGCGCCAAGATTTGGTTTGAACATACAGAAAATAAAGTTAAAGATATATCTGAAGTAAACACGTTTACATATAGAAATTATGTTTTATCATAATCAGAATACGAACATTTCCACAGGAAGAGTAAAACTTTTTTTACGGGGTGAATCAGTGACATTATTTCAATAACTATAAATACTGTTATTTAACCAGCTGGTTGTAATACAAATTCACAAACTTACAAAATTAGGAGATATCTGTAAACTTTTGTCAAAGAAAAGCACATCAATTTCGAAGGGAAAAATTCTCATCCGAAATTCTCACATAACACAAATGTCATTGGACTTAAACCATGAAAAGTCCGAAAAAGTGGTCCGTCTTAAGTAAAAACAAAGCTTTAAACAGAAATACGCAAGCTAAATTTTGAAAATAACAAAGTCAATCTAAATAATATTCTAGAGGAATATTGTAATCCATTGTTTACAAATGCTTAAAACCGGAAAGGACGAAGGAGGGGCTCATTCTATCAGAGCTTGAGCCTTGCTTCAGTCTTGAGAAGTTAAACAAGACTCATTAGCTAGCTTCCGACAGCAGAACAAGCACCTTATTTTTTGTTTCTTTTCCTCACTGGACTTACGAAAGCGCCTGTTGTAAAGCTGAATATTTTCCATTTTTATGCGTTCGCTCACGGAACCGAGACTATGGGAGATTTTCTGCTTCTTACGCAACCGGACGGATGTGGGCGCGCAGATTAAAGGTCTTCACTGCCGTGAAGTCACTTTACTGAAATACATATTCAAAATAAAAATGTGTTTTAATAATTTAACTTATCTGTATCTACATCCATTTGTACGTATTAGTAAAACAAATAGGTTTCCTTAACAGAAAGTAGCGTCAAAGAACATTAAAGTAAAATAGTACACTGCATTTGAAACGACTATACGTACGATTTTAGGCGTTACTCTAGGGAACAGTTTCGCCTCTTTAAAACTAAAAATAAAGACTATTTAAGATATATTATACAATATCGAATCACATCAAAAAACGGCTAGAATATGAGTGAATCAAAATGAGTATACGATGGGTTTCCAATTAAGATATTTCCTCCCTTATAAAAAGATGAACAAATTGATTAGAGAAAAAAATAAGATTGATAAGATAATTGATTAAAGAAAAGTTATATCCAAGGGTGTGAAGAGAATTGGTTTGAAATAGATGCAATAGAATCAATTGAAAAGAGAAATGGAACAAATAGACCAATAAAGCAAAAGAAGATGGTGGAGGTAAAAAAAGATATGCAATTTTATGGAAATGAGAACTGTATTTAGTACCTCACGTAATAAAAACCTTTGTGAGACATAGAGGAATGAAGAAGCTACATTTGTTGACCAGAAACGAAGTAGGCAACTCAAATAGAACCAGCTTGTCAGCAAGAATTGTCAGTGTCTCTTACAACTAAGTGAATTCTGTGTGTCAAATGTGTATCAAGTTTTGTACAAAAAAAATTACAAAAACCACATTCCCCCCTCCACCACCCTCAACCCCTTTCCTCCCTCCACCATTCTCAACTCCTTGCCCCTCCACCCCATTCTCAACTCCTTGCCCCTCCACCCCACTCTCAACCCCTTCCCGCCCTCCGCCGATTGAGGGCGCGGCGCTGCGCCCGCCTTGCTGGCCGGGGCTGCTGCGGGGCGCGGTCTGCGAAGCGCGACCGCAGCTGTTTCGCCTGCAATCTCAAGCGGCGATCTGCGCGCGCAGGGGGCGCGGCACTGCGCGGTGCGGCGGGCGCAGGCAGCCTGCGAGATGCGCGATAGCGCCGGCGCAGATCCGCGGCCTCTGTAGCACGGGCCTTGCGGTGAGCGGTGGTCGACCCAAAGCCCAGTTAATGTTAGGCAGATCGGTAGGTCGAGAATGAATGTACGCGGGAGAAGGTATGAGTTAAATGGCTAGACGTACGTTTAGTGAGAGTCGCGTGTGAAATCAGAGGAGAATTAATGGGAAACAGATGAAATAAGTGAAATGGAGTAATAGAGATCGATCGAAGGGTCACTTGTGATTCTTAGATACAAGATTCAGACTGATCATCATACAATAGCTTTAGGTTGATACTCGTCTAACACACGCACTTCTTTTCAAGATTATGGTTTGTTGCCAATCTTTAGTAATAGTAAAGTTTTAGGTTTTGATTAACATAACGTTTCGCCATGTATAATCCATGTTTTGTAGCGAGTACATAGTATAAAGCCGAGGAATCCTTCCAGATGTCATGATGCCATCACTATTGAATGTGTCTTAATAATGCAATACACAATTTTTTTCTGTTAAAAGTTTTTAAAATATTCAAGATTTAACTTTCAATGTTATTAAGAAAACCTTCAAAAATCTTAAAAAGAAAACCTCTATGGGAGAATCTGTTTGTCTAAAGAAGCTCTTCACAACTGTGTAAATGCAATGGTTTCGAGGGAGAGGATGAGGTAGTATGAAGAAGACGGTTCCGATCAGCAGAATGAAAAATGTAGTGTTTTTTCGCCGTGAAAGGTTTCACAGGAACAGATTACGCATTGATAGACACTGGAGAGAGATACACGAAACGCACTGGGATCTGTACGAAGAAGCCAGGAAGTATACGTTAGAAGGGGAAGGAGGATCCAACAGGTAATCGTTGGGAGCAATGGGATGAATGGAAGGCGAAAGGGAATCAGATGGACGATAACTCTCGAAAGATAGGAAGCAAAGAACTGTGGGCATTCAACGATGTGAATAAACATATGTACAATAGAAAACGTAATAAGTGATGATTATGCGCTTTTATGAGTAGACTGTAAGAGTTGCCTGAGACATTGCCTGTTTCGATTGTAAAATTTACACAATTATATTTTTCATCTATGCATAGCGAACACGTGTAAATTTTGAACATGGAGTAATTAATTAAGCACTTCAAATTCAGACGGCTTTTAGTTCGACCAATTCGGCACACCCTTCGGTGCTAGGGCACTTCCCTGGAAGGAGGATATGGTTATGCGTAGCTTCAATGGTATGGTTCACTTAATTCCTCCCACGGAAACTCCCGTAAAGAGGTTTAAGCCAGCCTAAATAAATGAACTTGGAATAAGTTCGTAAACCAGTTTAGTACACTGTAAGATTACCGACCAATAGTTACATTTCATTATTGGCACATAATGTAATTTTAGGGTATGTTTGCATTTCACTAATTATCTATTATAACACAAATGCTCTATTGTAGCAGGCATTTATGGCGTAGGATGGAAAGCGAAAAAATATGAAGGTTGTCGAATTATGAGAAAGTAAGAAGTAAAACAACTAAGGTTAGTTGCAAGATGATTTTATTTGTATGTATAACGGAAGAAAGTACTATAACACTACAGATAAATTTAGAATTCATTGTTCTAATGATGGCTGACATTTAAAACGGATTTTCTAAAAAATAATGTTTAAAACATTTAAACTTCGAAGTAAGTTGGTAAGTACTTACAAAAAGGCTAGTTACTCTTAGAATAGGGGAAAATATCTACAATATCACACAATAAGCCCGACACGCAAATGGTTTTTATGCCAAATTATCAAATATGCTTTGTGGGAATCCAATACGAATGGAGGGCACGGATTCGGTAGAATTTCGTGGCTACAAACAGGATGAAAGGGAGCCACTGAATCCTGAACAGAAAATGCACCTGAGCTAATCTCGGAGAGTACAGCTTTCAGGGAGAGAAGCACGGAGTGCAATTTCCAATGACGAGAGACTGATATCCAATCACCTCGACTAGACATCCTCAACCAAGCAACACTGCTTTCAAAGGGATGGCGGACAGGTTGATTACGTATATTTCCATCAATGAACTGATGTTTCTGTATCATTTTGCAGGTGTAGAGCAATACTAATATAGATTCATAGACCAACAGTATTCTGTATTTATGAAATAGGGTATGTAATAAAAATAACTTTTTTTGTCTCGCCAAATAGAGCTTCTGGTGAAACTTCACAAACAAACAAACAAAATTGTAAAGTTTTCACCCTTTTAGTGTATGGATACAGTTATGTCAAGGACACAATTTTTTTTTTTGCTTTATTTATTATGGTCGCATAAACTACATGGTCATGAGCGACCCCATTGTTTTTACAAAGTATTAACAATATTTGAAGCAAATAATTATTTACAATTGATATGAAAAACACATACTGTAAGTACAAATATTACAGAATGGTACACAAAAATATTAACAAATTTATTACATTAATAAGATCTTAAGATAATGGTATGATTTTTAGATATCTAGTATTTAACTTGACAAGTTGTTTCTAATAGTTTACAGGCATTTATAGAGGTTGAGTTCATCGAGGAAATGGATCACATTATATACATTACTTGTATCGTTTAAAAGTGTTTGTATCTAGTTAGAAAGATTGTATTTTTTCCTTAAATAATTCAAATTTGGGCAATGAACTAATATATGGATGACGGTAATAAGTATGTGACAAGTTTGCCAGTGATTTGGGGATAATGACACAATTTTTGAGAAGAGAAATTACACTGAGTAAACGCTTTTCATCATTTTTTTATTATTTTTATACTCGGTAATTTCGAAGTTTCTTCAGAGTAGGTGGACTAGTAAAGGATTTAACACCACACGCAAAATACAAGTGAAAAGAATCCCATAATGACCCACAAAATCTTTCACAATGTTTTTTAGAGTACATTCCAGGTTCACTACGTCTTGAGTCACAAATCAATCTCGGTAAATATTCATGTATTTCACTCGGAAAGAAATCCATGAAGGTACTAGCAAGTAGGAGAATGCTTGAAATTTAAGTCTTCATTTTCAACAGATATAAAAGCAACGTCTTAGCCAAAGTTAAAAATAACCGAAAAAATATATCAAACTGAACAAACTGACAGGAACATTTTTACTTACAATCGACCGGATGCGTTGACTGTACGCACATGTATTTTAATGACATTTGATAAGTTTATTTTCCCCAGTTCTGATCATATCAATAACAATTGTAATCATTGTAAATGAAAATATATCTTCAAATTTGTAATTTTAGGGTACAGTCTAAAATAATTTTATATTTAAGTTACAGCAATCAGAGCAAGAAAGACACTTGTTTTCTGCATATTGTTACTTATTCTTATTTATAGTTTAAGGATATGCTCTCAAAAACGTTTCTTTACTGACAGGACGTCTCAATAAGCAATAAAAAAATTAAAAACCAACTGCGTCGCTACAAAATCACACTATTATTTGGTGCTATTTTTATTACATCTTACGATACAAACAAGTAAATTTTGAGGCAGGGTAGATTGAATTACTTTGGAGTTTGGGGAGGGGTGGTTGGAATGGAAATTCTTTGAATTTTGAGAAGGACGAAATTCCCAATTTGCTGTTACAAGGGTGCAATTACACAAAGGTGTAATGAATGCCTTGGTTTTCAGTATTAACAAATCAGAGGACAATCTTTTCATGTTTTTATAAGTACCCTGATTGATGCATGGTGAACATTACGTAGTTCTCTTTGATCAGAAAGTTGTTTTTAACAAGAGTTTTTTCAGAGAAAACTCATGGGGATCATTTAAAATAAAGGAAATATTAAAATGAAAGAACCCGCCACCCGCTCTGCATTGTTTCAAGAAACATTAATATTGCATTTTTACTTTCTCATATACGTTTATATGTGGTAAAATACATAGTATAGACGAAGTTACGTAATACTGCAGCAAAAACTCGCGATTTTTCGACGGAAAACTTGCAGTGCGGGGCCCTGATACAGCAAAAGTGGATAAATTGGGCTCTAAGATATAATAAATTACTGCCTCTAACGTATTATGTTGTCATATTTCACGAATAGTGAGTACTTAATACCAAAAAGTGTTGTTTTTCAGATTTTCCACCCGTTTGTCTGTCTGTTGTCTATGAAGAACACTAGTTCCTAAAAAATGAGTAAGATTGTTTAACTGAATACTCCCCTGGCATAACTGGAAGCTCTGCGATTTTGAATACATTATTTAACTTTTGAAAAACTTTACATGAATCGGAGGTTGGGAGTGAACCCCGGTCTCCAGAATACATTGCAATTGAACTGAAGGATTTTTTTAAAAACTTATGAACAAATAATTTAAGTATTAAGTAATATATTACAACAATTTTGTGCGCATTTGTTTTAATGTTTTCAATTTTTACGGTATGATAAGTGCTATTTTCAACAATTTCTGTACATGCAGTCTTTTTCATAAGGATACGGATGGAGATAACCTTTGTAACATTTTTTTTTCAATGATTAAGTTCAATATTCACTATGTTGCCACAACTGTTATTTCCAACGACAGATAATAAAATAATATTTAAACGTGAATACGGTCAATCCTTGCTATAAGATACGCCTAAGTTTCTACGAACGACGAAGCGTTTAAACGTGGCCAAGGTATCTCATTTTTTGCAAACATCCGGAAAGCGTTGAAAACCATCACTGAGGGTCTTGAAAGTTTATGATAATAGAAGTCCAAAAGATGTAACTCCTTACCTAAAAAAAAAGTTCGTGAGAACGTTCGAGTAAGGTCGGAAAGATTGCGCGCTGCCTGTGACCGGTTTATAAAAGTACTTCTCTTGGTATTGATCGGAGAAACCACTGAAAACTACAGATCAGAGCAGCCGCACGCTAGAATTTTCCTCCAGCCAACAGTTGAATTCAACCAAGCTATCTGTCTGTTGTCGAAAATACGCTACCGTCGGGATTCGGACCCTAAGACCTCTCGATTAAAGACTATATCAACAGTATCAACTATTGTTAGGCTACCATGAAACTTCTCATTCCGTGACATTCATACCAAGATTTAGATCTACTAACTAGTTCGGCAAAGCTAACTGTTCGCCACGCTTCGTTTGTCACACACCTGGCACTCATATTCAATGTCCCATGAGCCCATCCCACCGGGGCAATCGGAGCGCCTCTTACGGGCCGAGAGGTACACGCACCCACAGGAAGCGCCTGCGCGCACGCGAGCGCTTATACGCACACGGCTACTTCCGGTGCGCCGCGTGATCCGCCTGCGGAGAGGGCCGCGGCGGATGTGCCGCAGAGGAAGTGCGACGGGCGCCGAGCTCCTTTGGCGGTCATCGACAAAATACTCCGTAAAACGCAAAAAAGCTTCCACAAAGCGCTTTTCTGCGTTTGCGATTCCGAGGAATTAGAAATACAGTCGTTCCGGTGGAGTGTAGCTTTCAAAACTATCATTGTTGATTCATGACATCAGAAGTTCATTATACGACAATCCCAAAATATAATGAGTTTTTCCATTTCTCGTGTGGTTTCTCGCCTGGGTTCAATTCTTTGTTTTTGTAAGGTAGGAAAGACCACGCGAGATCCCGGTGTTTTCTTTTAGGGTACTGCTGCGGCATTCGACTGGTATTGATCAGAGAAATATGGGAGAACTACTAATCAGAGCAGCCGGTCGTTACAATTCTCTTCGTTAGTGGTTGAAGTCGCTCAAGCTAAACAGGGTATCGAAAATTCGTTACTGTTGGGAGTCTAATCCAACAACTTTCCGATCAGGGACGTTCAACAGTAAACGACAATGCTGCCACTGAGCAATCGCTGCAGGTAGTTGCAGATTGATCTAACTCAAGTTCGTTATATCCGAGTTCACTACATCACTCCATTGTAGTTCGAAGTGTGAAGATGCTGTCTTTGGTATGATGTATTTGATTCAAACAAAAAAACAAAACAACTAGAACTATTGTAAATGGATGTTTGCCACCTAATTTATCGGTTAATTAATTTCATTAATTGGCGTTTGTCTCAATTCTTCCGCTCAGACACATTTGTATACACAAGAGTACCCGTTAAATAGGAGTGGCACAGAAAGACTAACAAATAATCAAGTGATATATACAATTTCCTTGCTTCTCGTGGAGAAAGTTAAAATAAACCAATGATTTGATTGTTTACATTAATTAGTAATTCTCATTGGCTTAGTTATAGTGTGTAGAAAGAGAACACTTTATTAGCTTCAAGTGGAATGTTCGTAAACACATACGCCGGTAGATAATACATGTGAATAAAGGTGAACTTTATTTCCATATTATATGGCTTATTTATTTACTTTTTTCAGATAATGAATAATCATAGAATTCTATTACGTAGGCGCTGAAGGTTATGTTGTAGAAATTTCGACGATTATATTAAGTATTAATGCTTTTTGTCTCAGAAGAGGTGCTTCTTCTCGGTTCGTGGTAAATTAAACACAAATTAAACAACATTTAAGAATTTTAAACCCAAAAGAAAATAATGAACTCTTGCAGTAATTAGTTTATGGTTTGTACCATTTTTTACTCACTGACAATGTTATGTTCATATTTGCGCGACGACAATATTGAGCTTACCTGAAATAAAGAGAAAATATATTAATACTAAATACGAAATCTAATGTTCGAAAAAATGCTTATGAAAAATGCTGCTTTATCGGGAGAATGAATCAGATATGCATGGTGTTTGTAAAAAAAGTAAGCTGGAATCGGATTTTGTTGAAAGATTAATTTGAGAACATGAATGAAACATTGACTATGGTTCAGAGTAATTATCATGATTAATTAAAATGACTACAAGAGGAATTCTAATCTCATTTTGAAAATCTGGAACATGTATATTTAAATATCACTGGAGTTTTTGTTTAAATGTTCGAAGGAAAGATATAATACATCAACGTCCTTTTGTACATCTCAAATATTTGGGCAATATAAGATATGTTATACTTCATTGAAATACTTGAGTGTATTGAATTCACAGAAACATATTTTATAAATAACTTTAAAGTGTGGTTTTAATAGACAGTTTAGAATATCGAACGGAAATTTCAGGCAAGAATAATTAATTTCCAAAGCAACCGCTTCACACTTTTTTTCAGCATTTTAATTAATTTGTAATGATCAATTTCCTTTTGCGCCATCTTTCTCGTCAACGGAGGCAGATTGATTCGAAAACTTGTTTTTGAATGAAGACATATTTCTCAACTCCCTTAGCATGGCATGCATATATGATAGCTTTTGAATTAACATCTATGATTTTTTAGTAGATAGATTAACCCTTAAGATATAGTTGTCTTGTGAAGATGTTTGAGATTAAACGCATATAAAACTATTTAATAAAAGCATTTTTAAACAGTCGCTAAAATTAATTACATGTTATTCGTGTAAACGGTTTTGCAACAGTAATCCTGACCATTTGAATAACATTAATCTCGCACTACTTTATATTTGTCTTGACTCATTTGTTTGCCAACACATTGGAAGATTAGGATTAGAGATTTACGTAATTCAATAACGTGACGTATTCATTTTCGTAATGCCATACTCATATCAGCAAAAAATTGTAACACTTAAGCTGACATTTCTAATGGCCCATAATCAAAGCAGGATAAAAAATAGCATCATTGAAAATTAGTATCTACTGAAAAGATGATGAACTGTAACAATGCACTGTCACCGCAAGATGATAGGAAGGGAAGTGCAATAACATAAAACTGTAGCGAAGTTTATATTTTGGAAATTCAAAACTTTAGAAACACGAAGCAAAATATTTCAGATCAACAGGTAGGAGAAAAGAACACACTTTATGGTAGCATTTTATGCGTTAAAATTGTATGTATACAACTACTTTATTCTGCAAGAGTTAATAGCTACTACTTTTCACTTCGCTACAACTTTTGACACTGTTATTGTACGCCATATTTCCCAGGTTATTGAGGTCATTTCCTTCCCTATGGCAGCGCAGCCGCGGTCTGGAACAGCAACCGCTGCAAATCAGTAGCGTTCGATTCCGGCAGCATTCCGACCCCGACCCCGCCCACGCGCTCTTGCAACAGCTCCCGCCCTCACGACCTGGCGGCTGCGGCGACGGCGCGCCGCTGCGACGTGGCGGCGGGCACAGCAATGTGTCCTGGCGGTCGAAACTCGCCCTTCCGAAGGTACTTCGTTAGAAGAGAAAGTTATATAATCCTCAACCGGAAAACGGCGAATTTTGCACAGAAATATTTTTATTGACGGGCGCTGGTAACGAAAAAGTGGATAAATCCTGTTGCTAAATTCAGAAAAAAACTAGTATCAGTATCCATGTTTTATGGGTCCTTGATGCCGAAAAGTCGATTGACATCCTTCCGTCCGTCCGTCCGTCCGTCCGTCCGTCCGTCCATCCAGCCGTCGCCAACGCTAGCGGCTAAACCGTTCAGCTAATTTTCTCCAAAACTGATATTTCCCGATCAATCTGAATGAACTCGAGGCTTTGGAGTTTCAAAGGATATTTTGATGTTTGGGGGTACTTTACATGACGCTTCAAACCCATTTTCAAAATTTTCTCAAAAATGTCACGAGGAATGCTAGGCGGTCTGGGAAAAGTAAAGACTTATGTTTAGATTGTGATCATTAATTGAATAATTCTCTTTTACAAGGAGATGTACAGTTGAGTATAAGAAATTGAAATAAGACTGATTTTGAGAACAATGAAATATTATACAATGTCTCAAGTAGTTCAAGGACTGATCGTGAATACGGACGGTGTTGGCTGCCACTTCACGGAGCAGCTCATTGCTAATGCATTATCAGTGACACAGATACGCACAGCGAAGATGAATCTCAGTGTTTACACATTCATGCTCCAATGACAAATACCGATCTGCTGTCATCAAATGATCAAAAAAATTTTGCCAAAGAACAACAGGTAATGTTTTTTCAGCAGCAACCACATTTACAGCAGCAATTAAAAAATCAACTAGAGTTTTTTAAACGAAAACAACGTACAGAACTTTCATCTCATCAAGAAGAAAGTGTCCCAAGATGTTTTACAAAGTTCTAGACGATATCAAGAGTTAGGAATACTGCCAATAACTGATCAACGAGGGCAGTCAAGAACAATCATCAAATGAGAATAATACTGAACGAATATTGAAACGCAAAAATTTATGTCACCAGATGATGTAATAGAATATAGTGTTTTGGTATCAAACACGATATGATGTACTTGCTGAATTAGAACGGGAAGAACAAAATGAAAATGTGTCAGAACTTAAAATACCTCCAATCCTTTTTCATAACGCTAATAATTACTCGTTAATTGAACACATTAAAAAGAATACTATAGAAGCTTTTACAACTAAACCTGAAAAAAGATTATGTAAAAGCGAGACTATCAACAGTAGATGACAGACATAACATCAAAAGTATGCTATTGATACAAAACTTTATCTCATTATTCATAATTTGCTAGGTAATTTAATTATGGCAAGTAATAATAAAGCATTGAAACTTAACTGGAACGCATTGCATGAAACATCAAGAAATGAATTTCGATATTTTATAAAAAGTAATGAAATAATGGCTGCCGGAATTACAGAAACTCATTTACTTGAAAGTGACAAATTCTTTATTCCTGGATTTAAAATATTCAGGAATGATATATTAACTAAAACAGCTTCAGCTGGTGTTGCTATTATTATATGGAAATCTATTCCACATAGGTTTATACATCTATTTCTGCTAATCTTAAATCTGTGGGAATTAAATTAGTAACGAATAAATTGTAAATAATATTGCTGTTTATAAACCTCCGGATAAAATATCCCCCAATTTCTTGTTAGACAGAAATTTTCAATAAATACTCACGACTAATACTATTTGGAGATTTAAATAGTCAACATCGGTCATGGGGTCGTAAGGCCACTACTGCTCAAGGAGAGACTTTTTAAGTTTACAATGGAAAATAATATTTTAGTGTTATCACCCACTGATGCTACACATTTTCTTTATAACACAAATGTTGTTCCAGATATAAAAGATATTGTATTATCCATAGGTATAAATTTTCCTATTTTTCAAAAAGTATTATGTGATATGCAATCAGACCATAATCCGGTTTTGACAAAACTTTTTAAACCCTTAGAAGGAAATATTAAGTCAATTAATAGAAAGAACAAAAAATAGTTGGGTCAGTTTTCTTTTTTATACAACAAAATTACTTATTCCCTCAAAATATTAAATTTACTTAAGATATAGATTATGAAGTAAATAAATTTATTTCGGCTATTCATACGTCATTAAAACAAGCTATAGTAATAAATAGAAATACTCATCGAAATATGTGGAAAACAATTCCAGTTCCATTATTAAACTGAATCAAATCCGGACAAAATTTGAGAAGGTTCTGGCAGAAAACACGGATACCAGATTCAAAAGAAAACTAAATAAATTATCTCGAGCAGTTAAATTTCGACTAGAACAATTTCGATTTTCTTGTTTTAAAAATTCCATAAAGCAAATAAATATAAACCCAGCTCATTTACGGGCTACAGTTAAAATCCCTTGAGAAAAAATGGAAATACCTCCTTTAAAAATAATAAAGAAAAAGATTATTCGATTTTGAAAAATCAGAAAGTTTAGCAAATCAGTTGTAGATTACATTTAAACCTCATCCTATCATGGAACATAATCATAATTAAAAGGTTGAAGAATTTTATAGTAAAGAAAATTTAGCTCCGTCAAAAATATAATTTATTTCTCTGCGAGAAGTTATAAAAATTATCGAACTTTAAAACCAAGGAGGACCCCAGGATATGATAAAATTAGTAATAAAATCATAAAACAGTTCAACAAACACTCTATACCTGCACTTAGAGCAACATTTCATGCAATTATACGATTAAATTATTTCCAGAAGGTTTGGAAAATAGCTATTAATTATAGACCTATAAATTTACTGCCGACATTATGAAAATTTCCTGAAAAACTATTACTAAATAGATTGAATAAATTCCTTATTCAGCAATGAAATTCCTGATGAACAATTTGGATTAAAATTAAACCACTCATGCACGCATCAGCTTTTAAGGTTAACTGAAGATATTGCTGATTGTTTTCCAACCAAAAAGCATACAGTAGCAATCTTTGTAGATATTGCCAGACATATGACAGTCAGGCATACAGGTGTCGTGTACAAAATAATATTGGGAGTTCCTGATTATATCCAAAAATTGTTTTATAGCTACCTTCATGAAAGATCTTTCTTTGTAAAAATAAACTATACCTTATCAACACAGCGAAATATTATAGCTGGTGTACCTCAGGGTTCTGTATTATCTCCTACACTTTTCAATGTTGTATTTCCGATATTTCTAAAATGAAATACAGTAAATTAGCTCTTTTTGCTGATGATAGAGCGTTATTTACATCACATGAAAATGGGTTAATAGCTTGTAATAGAATACAAAATGATATTAAACAAGTTTTAATTGGGACAAATCAATGGAGAATAAAATTAAATCCAATTAAAAGTCAAACATAAAATTTTTGCACTTTGAAGGCCCAAGATTCCCCACATATAAATATTTATAACAACCCAAAGAATATGGAATAATTGACCTATTAAATATTGAAGCGTACTTTTAAATAAAAGGCTAACCTGGAAACCACACATTTTAATAACAATAAATAATACATACGGAAAAATCATTAAACTTTACCCATTTATTAACAGAAAATCGTCCTTAAAAAATAAAAATTGTATATCAGATATTATTCAACTCTATAATTTTACCATCTTTAACTCGTGCATACCCAATTTGGCTCAAAACTGCAGATACAACAGTAAGAAAATTACTATTTATGCAAAATAAATGCCTTTAGGCAGATACTCCAAACCCCCTTGGTTTGTACCAAATTCCCAAATTCCCAGAGAATTACATTAAAAAGCCTATATTGAAAATGTCTCAAAAATGTTTCTCTTCACTGAACTTTTCTACTCTAACTAAAAAGTTTAATCTAAGCCGTAATGTTGTTTATATTAAGAACAAAATCCAAATTTCCAAAAAGTAAATTGCGTCCACCTTAGTTATTAGTATTATTGATATCTAACTCCCTAAAAAAATTTAATTAAAGTCAAAATCTTTCAAATTAAACTACCGAAATTAGTTATGTTTTAACGAGTTTAGAATTAACGGTGGTGCCAAAACCTATAGTGACTATTAATTAAATTGCACTCAAGCTCTTGAAAGGCCTTCAGGCTGAACAAGAAAGAAAGAAAAACAAAGAAAGAACAAATAGCACCAAATCTTATGATCAAACTTTGTCCTCAGCATAAACGACTCTTACGAGAATAATGCTGGTCTCATGTTCGTTCAAATCCCAATTTTTTTGAAAATTGCATAAAACGTTATTTTTAGCGTTTTCCTACAACTATAATATTTAAGATAGCGATTTTTTCCCTTAATGAAATACGTTCCTTAAAGACGGATCTTCACATGAGTTCAGGTTCAGTTTTCGAAAATATGAATAGTTTTCGTATAATTATAAATATTTTTTTCTCAAAAACCGCACCAAATTTTTTCTTTACATTTTCTCCTGGTGTGTAATAAGCGACGGTAAAAATGTCGCTAGTATAATTTTCGACTATTTATTAGTTTTTTCAGAAAGCATTGCAAAAATTTAACATTTCAAAACAAGAATGGCGAGGGTCTGCTCTTCGTTGAACTCTTCGAATTTTTGCGAAAATTGCAAAATTAGAAATAAATCGTGTTCTTGAAGGATCACTAGTTTACGTCATTATTCTATTAGATCGACCCAGGTCTTACAAATGTATTGCTGAATATTGTAACATTTGTGGGGCCTTTACGAGTATAATATTTCTGACTCTCGTGATAACAGTTTATATGTTTAAGAAATAATAATTCATAAAGAGTAAGGCAGAATTGTAGTAAGAGGTATTAGTGCGGAGTAGGATGGCAAGCAGCATTCATAGAAGAATTAAGCTACGGTAGCTTAAATGATATGTTTTGAGTATTATTGTGAGTGTTAATTGTTGTAACCAAAGAAGGGTATCCGTGAATATCTTTGCAATGTTTTGGATTAATGTTTTAAATTCCAGTGTATTGTAGTTACGAACCCTCATAATTCTTACATATGAATTGTTAAAATTGCGAGGCACGTCCAGAAAGTAAGTTCCGATTCAATTTATCTCCGCTGCTGCGCTGCGATCGCAGTTCCGCACATGCGTGGTACACGCTCTGTATCAAGGAGAAGAAACGTGCGCCATTTGGAGATCGCAGTCAGTCACGTACGCTTTGTTGTGTTTGTTTACAATGCTGGTGTTGATTGAAAATCCCGCCGCTTGTGAAATCACATCTGTGATTAGTTTTCTGAATGCGAGGAAAGTGAAACCAAGTGAAATTTATCGGCAAATTTGCGATGTTTACGGACCAAATGCGATGAGTGATTTAATGGTGAGAAGATGGGTCCGACAGTTCAATGACAGACGTAGTGATGTGCACGATGAAGAACGATGTGGGCGTCCATCTTTGGTTACACAAGAACTGGTTCACGTGATTGATGACAAGATCCAGGAAGACCGAATGTTTACAATTAGTGCTCTCTCTATGGAATTTCCCCAAATTTGACGATCACTAATGCATGAAATTGTTACCGAAAAACTGCAATTTCGTAAACATTACTCACGTTGGGTACCGAAGATTCTTACCGAGCAACACAAAACAAAACGGATGGGTAGTGCACTTCAGTTTTTGATCCGTTATGCTGAAAGCGGCGAAGAATTTCCGACACAGAAAGTCACAGGAGATGAAACTTGGGTTTCTTACGACACCCCTGAAAGTAAGCGGCAATCAATGGAATGAAGTCACTCTTCATCCGCAGCAAAGGTTAAGCCGAAGCAAATCTTGACCCCTTGAAAAATTATGTGCACAGTGTTCTGGGACTGGAAAGGCATCTTACTCATTGATTTCTTGCCGCGTGGTCAAACAATCACAGCAGATACTTATTGCGAGACACTTCGGAAATTGCGCCGCGCAATACAGAATAAGCGCCGAGGATTGCTGTCAAAAGGTGTTGTTTTTCTTCACGACAACGCACGACCACACACTGCAAATGTGACGAAAAACCTACTACAGGGATTTGTCTGAGACTTGTATGACCATCCTCCGTACAGCCCTGACCTCGCTCCTAGCGACTTTCATCTGGTCTTACATCTCAAGTCTTTCCTTGGCGGTCAACACTTCAACAATGACGACGAGCTGAAAGAAACTGTTTCCAACTGGTTGAAGACACAGGCGGTAAATTTCTTTGAAGAAGGTATACAAAAAATTGTGCCACGCTATGACAAATGCCTGCAAAATTACGGCAGTTATGTGGAAAAGTAGTTTTAAGGGTTGTAGAATTTTGTGCAATAAATAACCTTTCTGTATCTGAACGCAATTTAATTTTATTACCAAACGGAACTTACTTTCCGAACGTACTCAGTATTAGACAAATGCCTGGAAATATTATCCATACTTCTAAGGATACTGTCACAGTGCAGCCAAAACATCGGTCGTTCCCTATAGCCTGCGAGCGAAATTGTACGATTTATTTCATCCCAGAAAGTCTGACTATTGCACCAGAAATCGTTCGAATTATTCCTATAATTTCACAGTTCTGGTTTTAAAACGTTTGTGAGAAGCGTGTTCAAGACCATCTACAAGTATTGCCGATGGTCTTGGTATTGCAGATGGCCTTGACTAACAAGCTGATTTTGGACCGACACAACCAAACCAAATAGATCTTCGTCCGAAAGCCGATGTTATGGGACACTGTCGAAAGAGGTTCGGGTTCACTATGACCATTTTAGTTTCCTAGTACGTGCTTGAACGAATTCCGCGCATCTGACGAAAACGTCCTACGTCTGCCGTTCGACATTTTGATCAAAATCGGCTCGGATGTGACCAAAGCCTACTTTGCTAGGCGCGCAAAAATTGAAAGAATTGTGCAGACTCCCGTCATTTGAGGTGTGTCAAATGGTTTCCTTACATATCCAGGAACTCGTGAAAAATCTAAAAACATCTAGCCATATGAGAAGTGTCTGTTTTGTTAGATACTCATAAACTACGGAAAAATGCCACAATGAAACAGTTTCGATTTTGATTTAAAAATGAAAATATTTGATTCCGTTATCCCCCTTGTTCTCACACTACGAAAACCGATTAAACTCTCATATTCAGCGTATCACTGCTTACGACATAGCTGACATAGGCTACAGCAAAGTTCCAAGGAAGTGGTCACCCCCTATTAAATATTAGTTAATCATATGTTGCGCTATGGACCACATGTTTTTTATATTTTTGGTATATCAGAACTTTTGTAGTATGTGTTATTGTAGTACGAGTATTCGTGAAGGCAGGTTTTATGGAAATATTTAATTTGTTCCTACGTTATACGATACTATTTTATGGGTTGTTCTCGAGCAGTGTGCGTGCTACGTTTTGGTAAACCAAAATTTTTGTGTAGTTTTGTTCAGTAACTTACTTTGTTTTATTCTGTTATATTTTATTTATATTTTTGCCATTATGGTCGTCTCTGAGTTTGTTTTTGTTGTTTGTCTCTTGGAAGGCAACTTTGAAAACCACGGATGCCTCTGGTGCTTAAAATTTCGTAGAGCAATACCAACATTTTAAGTAAAGGACAACTTAGAAAACCAACAGAAGCGTAGAAGTATGCTTTATTTGAAATTGCAACGTCGTATCCAAAGACTATTAATTATTTTGCTTAAAGATGTGAGATCCACAAAATATGAACATCTATGACGCTTAAATATTATCAACAGATATTTATAATGATTTTCTTACGTTCTAGGATATTTTGAACCACATGTTAGGAGATCCATGAGATTCTCACAGAGTGAATTTTTAGAACATTAAGCATGACAAATCTTTCAACAGGATAACACGAATGGTATGAAGTCAAAAGGTACTTCAGTGACATATTTACGAATATGTTCATTCATGTCAGCTCAGATCCGTATTGTGCGCCCGACATCCATAGTACTTATTATAACAAAGCGAAAACAATAGCACAGACTCCGGATGGACAAGTTACAGCAAAGCACCCATACTCACTGTCAACATGATTTGTGATTCCATCTCCTTGTCGACCTATTTCTATTACTGCAATTACAATACAGAAAATTACAAGTATATGGACATCGCTCTCAAAGGGTAATGGTCACATTGTTTTAATCTCGTGATTCCCACGTGACCGAAGGAGAAAATGTACTACTCCCTTCTACTAAACGAAATCATACTCTCGTCGCACAGAACATATACTATTACTGCCTTTCCGCATAACCAAGGCCACCTGATACGCGTATTAGAGAGCTATAGCACAACCTTAATAAACTTCATAAATCAATTACACACATTTCCTCTCCCCACCATGATTTCCCTCGCACCCACGCACGCATTTCTAGGCGAGTGCGCACGCCATTGTAGGAAAATAATGAAACCCGCGACGCGAGGGCGTCAATGCAACGCGTTTCGTCAGGGGCTCGCGGGCGCCTCGGCCATTCTTCGCGCCCAAGCAACGCAACGCAAGCGCCTCCGCAGCGATCCGAACAATACGCGCGCACGCAACAGCGCGGCGCCCACGGCGGACGCGCGCGCAGTGCTCCACAGCCCACAGCGGCGGGAAAAAGCAGAGTTATTTAAGTCATTAGGCCGATGCATAGCAAATAACGGACGCCGTTGAAGTTTGTAGGTAACGACCGATGTTTACAACTAGAGAACGGAAAAAAGCAAAATGTCTGTGTACTATATACTTATTTTTTCAAAAAATGTAGGAAACAATTGAAAATGTATAAAATAAATGACATTAGAGTTTAAAATCGGTCGATTCAACATGGGTGTCCAAGATTTCAAACACAAAATATCGTCGATCAAAAATGGATTTGTAATTGCTGAAGGAACATTCCACATTCTAGAGAAATAATTTGAGCATACTTGATTGCTCATACATCTTGGGTTCAATTCTACCTCCAGGCTTGTGGTGTCGTTTCCAGTGCTGAAAAGGTTGCTGATTATTTTCGTGCCTTGCCAGATTGGACTTTATGATATTTTCCGAATATCAATATATTTGCATCTCTGAGACAGACACGTAGTTGGGTGGGTGCACGAAGCACGATGCGAACATTCTACGACATTTAGGCAGATTTCTATGGTGTTGTGCGTGGGTTATATGTAACACGAGTAAGCATGTGATTGCTCATAATTCTGCTTGTCAAACATCCGCTCATCGTATGCGGTTTCTGAGAAGCAGGATCAAAGCTTTAGTCGCAGCAAAGATCCAGAGGTTATAGAAATGCAATGATACATTGCTAAGTTTAACAAAAAGACAGATTCCCTGAACATTTATCGCAAAACTAGCAATTGATGTGTTCGCTTTCTATACGTAAATATTCAAATGTAAAAAAATATGTAAAAAATGTAGTAATGGGTAAAATATGCAAACATAAGTAAGTATATCGAAATAGATAAAAATACGTAAAATAAAAATTGTTTCAAATCCATTCCGAATGTCTAGGAAACAAATTCCAAACAGGCATCGTGTTCCTATAAGAGATTTATTTACATGAAAATTATTTCCCTATTTATAACCTGTCACGTTCGTTATGTGCGGTAATGGCTGTATGCCGTTAAATATTTTTCGTAACGCCACTTTCTTAAAAAAAGTAGAATTGCGTGATTCATTTACTTGAGTAGCGCCAGTATTAGCTACACTACAACTCATTGATTCGATACTTTTAAACGGATGGCGGACTTAAATTCCTTATCGTTCGCAAGGTGTTATGGTTGACTTTTCGTTTCTCTTATAAGTTGCGTTATTGTGATACACAAAATCGAACGAAAAAAATTGAACACTTGCAAGCCGGCAATGCTGTTCTACCAAGATTCTCAAAGATGAGAGTCTCAAAAACTGCTTCAAACAAAATTGTTCTGATTCATTGATGGTTCTTAATTATTAACTCAGTTGTCATTTTGTATCAATTTACAGATCAATCATCAATATTTATATTAGAAATCAGAATGTTTCAGAATAAATGTTAGAAACGTGTAGGGCATGTAGAAGAATCGAAAATGATCACTTTTTGCCAGGGAATATAAATTGAAAAAACGCATAACGGAGTTCCATGATTTTTTTATAATGTGACATTTGCACCTAACTGTTAGGCAACCCGTATGCATAGACGTGCGGCAGATGCATACAATTTGTTTGACTATGTTGGAATGGGACCACTTTGCGTCAGAAAGTGAAAGCAAAAAGAGAATATATTTGATGCCCCCAAATGTCCAAACGTTTTGTGATATCAGAAAAATAAATCACGCAATGAAGACAAGATGAGCAACCGAAACTGCAAACTGTCAAAATGACTACTTCTTATATTTGTCTTTGGATTGAAACATTATTATTGTTTAAATGATTGTGAATGTGGTGATACCTAAATTATTGTTTTATGAGATTTTATATTTATTCTGCCCGAGAAATGTCACGCCCTTAGCTGAATAACCCTGCTTAAGGTATAATTATCGAATTTTTCTTACGGCAGAGTATCTGACAAACAGACATACATAACAAAAATACATTTACCGAGGTATAGAAAACATTCATACTCGTGGCTTGAAATATGTCTCTACAACATAACTTCAACTTTTGAAGAACGAATTTTCCCTTGAATGTAGCTACGAAAACAATACAATGTACAAGAAATAGCACACACGCGTAATACATATTGTTTCCTGTATTTTTTTCGTTTTTTCATTCGTTCTGACCCACTGTCCGGCATCGGCGGCGGCGACGGCGGCGGCGACGGCGGCGGCGGCGGCGGCGGCGGCGGCGGCGGCGTTTGCGGGGCCAAGGTGACAGGCAGCCAATTCCCAGATTTAGGGCCCCTTCACACGTGCAGCGCGTGGCGCGCCACGCAGCAGCGGGCCGTGTAGCAGAGCATTGGTTTGAATGGACGCCTTCCCACGTGCAGCGGGTGGCGGCTGCTGCGGCAGCAGACGCCGAACTCCGGCTACCAGACGCGGAGAAGCGGCCACGCGCCACCGCTAGCAGAACACAGCTTTAAATGGGCGCGTTCACACTGTGCCGCCGGTCGCGGCGTTCTACCTGCTCGGGTCCCTTTGTTCGTCGTCGCCGGAGGGTCGGCGAAACCTACCCCTCCAGACCCCACCCCCTTCCACGGCCAAGTTGAAAGTAGAGTGCGCGGTCAGTGCTCTTCACAGGAAATAGTACGCTGCGGTTTCCTTATTTATAAAACCATGCTTTAAAATAATGTTTAAAATATTTTTCAATCAAAGATGTCTATGTTGGTAGTAAGTAAAAACATCATGTTAATTTAAATAAATTTCGAAATATATTTCCATTGTAATATGTTGGGAACATATTTATTTATTGCCTTATCGCATTGTTGAATTTGGGGAGAAGGGAGTGTATCGTTTAACTTCCCCTCCCCCCTTCGTGGATCCATCACTTGGTCCACGGTACTACAGTTTACTTGAGAACCGGCTCCTTGTAAAAATTGCATGTGCGGCGAATGTATTTTATATTTAAAATAATGGTAAAAATTAATGTACAATTACATCTGTAGAGGTATCACTTCCTTTCCGCCGCTACGAAATCATGTTAAGAGCATTTCGACGATGTACTGTGCTCAGATAATGCTTGTGTATACTAATTTCAAACACTATAATGAATTTTTATTATTGTTTTCTATTTTCCCTTACATATTTTGAAAAAAAAAAACTACATGTATAGATATAGATTTTACTTTTTTACTACAGTAAATTCTGTTTCCTAGCAATGAGATATAAAATATAACTTACGTAAAAGTTATACAACCCAATGCAACAAATACAAATTTATAGAGAGTGAAAGGAAAATTTGGCTGCGTGTCATGTATATTCATGTTTTACGAAAAAATTCTTAGGCGCGTGTGACGGCAATATCCAATGTGCATTATTGGAAATAAGGAGCGTTCCGCTCACAAATTATGTATCGGCAAAGATTTTATATACTGTGTGATAATTTATATAAGCCTTAAGAATATTTCATTAAACTTGATAGAAGAAAAAATTCGGTGGGGATAGTTGTATTTTCAAGTTTTATCAAGAGTTTTTGCACCTCGTCGCGTCACCGACGCAGCGGACGTCGTAATCCTCCCTCTTCCAAGCGCAGTGGCGGCGGCGGTGGCTGCGGCGGTGGCGTCGTCTGAAGAGCTCTGCTCCTTGAAGGAAGCGCGCTGCGGCCGCGCCGTGTGAAGCGGGCCTTATGCGCACCCGCGGCTTCCTCCCAAGGGCCATTGTTCGCCTCAAGGCTGCACCCGCGCCGCCCCCGACAGCATCACCGCCGCCACCAGCACCGCCCACAGCACCACTGCCCGCACTACCGCCGCCACCACAGCTAGCACCACCAACACCGCCACTACTATCACAACCGCCGTCACTACCATCACCACTGCCACCACCACCACCACCGCCGCTAGCACCAGCACCAACGCCAACGCCCCCAGCACCAGCACGAACGAAAACGATACCGCCGCCGACTCCACCAGCACTGCCGCTACTACCAACGCCACCATCCCACAACGATGCCGCCACTCCCGGTGCCGTCGCGAAGCCAGCACCTTCACCACCGTCGGGCGGTGTTACGTGCGATAGTGCATGCACGTCGAGCTCGCGTGCCGCCGCCCACGGCTTCCTTCCCTGCGCGCCGCCAGTTGTTTCTACGTCTTATCGCTTGGGCGAACCCGCGCCAGCGCTCGAACTGCATTAGCACGTTGTTCGGAAACGTGGGCGGTCTGGGCGACACAGGGCTGATTGACCGGCAAACGCGTTCTGAATAGTAAATGGAATGAAATTATTTTTTTATGGAGACCTTGACACCATATATGAAGAAGCGGTTTTGCATGGAACGGGTTTCAACTCTGCAGAAAGATAAGGAAACATGAAATATACAAATTACAAATTGAAAATGCTTGCGAAGGCGCATTTGGAAATTTTTAGTGAAGTTTCTTGAGGTTGAATTATAAAATACTTAGAGATTACAGCATGTCGAAGCCTCAGAATGATAAGGTTATGTTTAATATTCTTGGAAAATTATCTTTTGAATTTGAAAATTCTCTTTTTTAGATCAATATTTTACAATAGTTTAAAAATTACTCTACAAGAAAAGGTTCTGTGAACAAATTGGTATACATCTATTTGAGTTTTTATGTTTTTTTATTAGAGGTCTTGAAACTTTCAAAATAGTCTCCTAAAGAACTGCCTCAGAGTGAGACTGGACCTAGTTTTTTTGAGGCTGGTATGTGTTAATGTTAGTTACTGAAATGAATCAGTAATTTTTCTCCTTCTCTTTTAATAATTTACTTTAAACTATTTACTATGTTTTACTACCTCGTATTGGGCCTGCCATTGAAGTAAATCTTAATTTCTTTGATAATATTTACAATTTTACAATATTTTTAATTTAATGGAGTTGTTAGCTCTGGTTTTAATTTAATTTCTGAACGTCATCATACTTGTCTTCGTGGGCCTGAAAATACCGCTTGTACGAGTATTCGAGTGCTAAACAATTTAATTCTCGATAGTAAATGTTTGTTACTACTGTTTGTTTATGAATTGCCAGCAACAGTAACTATCGGCCACCATAATCAATATATTTCAAACTTCTTTTTGATTAATTGTACCGTTCAACAATGCATCTTTATACTTCTCTACTGTATCTGTTTGATGGCCATCGAATCTCTAGAAACAAAATCATAT
Organism: Gryllus longicercus; assembly: GCA_038098605.1. NCBI lineage: Eukaryota > Metazoa > Arthropoda > Insecta > Orthoptera > Gryllidae > Gryllus > Gryllus longicercus. Next base: position 27,244 of record JAZDUA010000052.1, read on the forward strand.
ATAAAAATTCTTTCTCAATCTTAATGTAAACTTAATATCTAAACATACCTTGGCCTTGCTATAATATTTTCATTAGTGTCTTTCTGTAATTTATTGCCTAAATCACCCTTTTGAAGAATTTACAGCAATCATGGCGTTGTCAATGACGTCAGCGACTCTTCCATATTTCCACCTGGAGCTTTACTTACGTCTACACTGAATTCCAACTAATAAATTTCTACTCTTATCCGCGTCCTAATTATCTCACGTCTTTTCTCCAATCAATCGCATTTAAATTACTTCTCTATTCTCCCATTACACGTGGTCCGCATGCCCATTTTCTATCTCCTTGGACTAATTACATTAATATTTCAATTTATGCCCTGACGGCCATCGACCAAATCTGACAATCATTCGGACTCAAATTGTTCCCTTACACCTTCTATCTGGCCTAACCAATTCACTTGTTTCATTGTTATATTTCTCCTCGATACGCTCTTGTCGAATCGTAACCAAGCATCAAGCGTGTTTTGTCCCTTATCAACCAAGTCCTTTAATATTTATCTGCTTTATTTCAAAAACAATTCCTAAATTTCCCAAAATTTACTTAAGCCAATTAATATTTCGATGTTATGACATCTCACATTCTCAAAGTCTCATTTTCATTTGGGTAACTGTGCAATTCCATTTATTTCGCCGGCTATTTGACATTAAGGATTTGCTTATAAATCCCTTGCCAAAAATCCCTTTAAGTATTTTGCCTTGTTTCAATATACGGTATTTGGATCAATGCTAATACAGTTTAATATTCTTAAAACAAATATTTCTTTTAATTTTGCATGCAAAATAATTGATATATTTTAACACACATTCTTCGCAAAATTAAAACGGCATTTATTTTCATTTCATGTATAACCAAATGGAGGATTGCGAAGGGATAATTAACCTTTTTGCAACCTAAGCATTCTGCCACAAGGAACATTCCAACATGTGAGGAAAATTACTCTAGTAAATGTGAGAACTACAGATTAGATGGTTTGTGCAAGATCCCTAAATTAGAACACTAACCCATTACTGCTTTCATTAATACAAACGATGTCACATACGTTAATTATCATCAATTATTTGCGAATTCTTTAAAACCCGTGGGATCATTAACTGCCGTCATTGGTTTAAAATAGTTCCCTATATATCTGGAATTTGATTTTTATTTTCCTATACGAACACATAATGCATTGCCAAAAATATATCTCGAATTTTGATGTACATTTCTTCAAGTAAATGAATCAATTTAGGTTTGTCACGCTATTATCTGAAAGTGGTGCGTTACTTTTGAAGATAATGTAAAATGTATAAAACAGAAAATTAACTTCTTGCAGAGAAGCAAGTATTTTCTCTTATTATAGACTTCATTTTTACACAATTTATCACTGTAATGTCCAAAAGACATTTAACCAAAGAGAGCCAGACGGCGGTGAACATCCGACATTTGTTCCCATCCTTTCTGCCAGACCACCCACACCCAGGATATAAACAAGTTTCTGTTGGTCTCGACAATCGCTTACTAGCAACGTGGTCCAGCGAGTCGAGATGCGACAGTCTTCAGTGAGGCCGGAGAGAGGCATCATGCATGATGTGATCACAATTAAAGAGGATGCTCCTACTGCGAAGTGGGCTACTTATGTCTGCTTTTTGGAAACTTCGGCAACGTTTTCGTAGGTCCGGCCGCCACCATGAGAAGGGACAGTACGGGAAAGGCGAGGCGAGACGCAGCGGGACGTAGAGGCTAGGAGGAGGCGGGTATCACGAGGCGGGTATCACGAGGCGGGTATCACGAGGCGGGTATCACGAGGCGGGTATCACGAGGCGGGTATCACGAGGCGGGTATCACGAGGCGGGTATCACGAGGCGGGTATCACGAGGCGGGTATCACGAGGCGGGTATCACGAGGCGGGTATCACGAGGCGGGTATCACGAGGCGGGTATCACGAGGCGGATATCACGAGGCGGGTATCACGAGGCGGGTAGGGCGAAGAAAGTAGGGGCACCGAAAAGGGTGGAGCTGGAGGCGGCAGCTGGAGGGTGAAGTGGGAAGGGAATGGTGCAAGGCGCGGGGGCGGGGGAGGGGGAGGGCGAGTGGAGCGGGTCGCGGCTGGCGCGACCGGTCGCAAAGGTGGAAGTTCACCGCCAGGGCGGGGGCCGGCTTCACGCGAGGTCACACGTGGACAAAGCGCCGCGGCGTTCAACCTCCTGACACGGCCGCAGACAGCTGCTTAGCAGGCATCTAGGTTACTCACGAGCCCAGGGAGCGACATTCATAGCGACGGAAACTCACGAAACTCTATGAGAAAATGAAAAAGTAGGAATAATATTATTATAACTTGAATTTATAGATATTAGCATACCTAGAAATGTTGTGAGAGTTATTGCTGCCGATGCCAAAAGTTAAAAATCGAGGCGGAGCGTAGCGGAGACGAGATTTTTAATTTGGACGAGGCAGTAATAACACTAACATTTCGTGGTATGTTCAACGTTTTATCTGTCACCATAAAATCTCAATTTGTTTGGAGAAAATTTACGACATTACTGCGATATGAAACGCATAAATTCTGTTATTGTGGCCCGATAATCGATATTGTTGGGTATTGCTTGCGATATATCTATTTCAACAATAGGAAGGTGGAGCGTCGACTTCCAGTGGCGACATCACATCGTCAATAAGTATTACTGAAGAAGAAATCCATTTTATCAAGTGCAACGAAAATAATGCTAATTTACCAAATATTTATTTTTCAAACTGCACAATTAATAACATTATAATTAATAATGAACATCCCAAAAAATAATGCGTTTCTTTGATTACCATTTGTCTTGTAAATTACCATGTGATTTTTTCGTAATAATGTTGACTTGGGATGAATGGGTGGTTGTTTATTTAGGTTAGTAAGGATGTTAAAACCCGTTGCTAAGGATTTTAAATTTCTTAACCTAAGGTACAAGTGCACTTAACAAACTTATAGGGTTGCATATTAACAAGGGTTAAAGACGCATGTGACCGATAAATGCTGTAAACAATTCCCTTTCCCATTTTTGCTAAGAAATTTATTTCTTAACATCCCACGCGGCCCTCAAGATATGTTACAGATGTTTTGCAAGTTTTGATTAATGTCAGCCTAGCTCAGCCGTCGTCATTACATCCTCCTAGTTATCCTTGTCGGCTATGACTTCCACAGCTCTTCATCCTCAGCTATCTGTCTCTCAGGATCAGTTCTAGAAATTCGATCCGAGTCAACCGCGGATGGAATACAACCCCGTTATCAGTCTCACTTTTTGTGATGAACGTTTTTAAGTTTATTTATTTACTTATTAATTCATTTATGTATTTATTTATTTGCTTCCTTATTAATTCAATGATTGCCTGAGGTCACATACCGTGTTATTTGCAGAAGTACAAGCTCTGCGCTGTGTTGCTTGTCAGAGGTAGTTATGGAATATAAAACTTTAATGCAGTCGGTACAATCACGACGTGAGACTTGTTCTGTAAACATACAACTGATGTGAATAAATTTGCACAGCAATGCATCGGTTGAACAACATAAAGAAACCAATAACATATGGTTCAAAACTAAAAATTACTATCGTTAATATTACATATTCACACATACATTATAATATTATGCTTCTTTATTGATGAAACTATCTCTCGATGCACACAAAAGAAAATCGGCAACTACTACCCCAGATCTGCGTATTTTTTATTGCTTTTCATTTCTGTATCAGCTCTCTGTGTTAAGTCAGTAACTGTATGAAAGGAATTCCTTTTCGTGTTTACACACATCAGACACGTAATGATACATGTTTGTCAAATCAATGTAAATCAAAACAAGTCAGAACCGTAGCGTCCCATCTAAAGAGATATAGCCTGGCGACAATATCAGTAAATTTCATCACATATAGTACACATGAAATTAATAGGGTATGATTGTAGATTAAGAGAGAGATGCGTAGGGGGATGTTTCGACAATCGTATGGAAGTGATCAGCGAAACCATTTATCAGAATAATCGACCAACGAATTCGATTCCGACAGGCGCCACAAACTCACCGATGTTAAACATTTCGCGTATGTTTAATCAATGGTTTGCTCGAGTGGTAAGGCGTCTACGCTCGTTTCCACCAGTGTTGGTACCGAATATGAGAGTCCGTTTATATTATATTCTAGGGTTTTTATCCAGCCGATTGCCGGTTACCCTTCACGTCCCGATGGCTCCTATGATCTGGACCCAGCAGAACGCGAAGCCCTCCACAACAACAACCAATGTAAATACCGAATGTAATGTAACGTACACGCTCTAAGCCACCTCGTGCATCCAGGTCGGCCCGTTTGGATTCACTTTCTCAATTTATAAGTCAATATTAAAATTAGGACTTTCCTGCTTAATTTTAAAATTCCATGTCGCTCATAATAATATTCTAGAGTGCTCATTGGTTACACTCTGTTGGGAGATACGCAATGTCATACCCTTCTTTGAAGCAGGGGATTTATTTCCGCAGCGCCGCTTCGCCGGAGGCACTCGCAGAGGAATGTAGAGCACGCCGCCGCGCCGCCGCCGCCTGGATTCTCCGCTTTTGTATGGAGATGAATCCGAGTCGTTGGCCGAGGCCGATTCGCATTTGTTCCGCGCGTCCGCGGAGCCCCCACCCACACCCCCGCCACCGTCGCCGACGTCGCTGTCTGGAGGCAGATGGCGCTTTTCCAGCGGCTTCTCGGCCTCTTCCGCGGACAGGCGTTTGCACCGACAAGGGGCAAAAACGTTGGCGGCGCGACGGGCACTTCAGGCCAGCGCTACACCACCGGGCCGCGTTGATGGACCACTACGCGGGAGGCTGAACACGATCCACGAGCTAACACTGCCTGGAGGAAAACTCTGGTGGTCGGCTGCTCTGACCGGAGTTTTCCAGCTCGTCTCCGATCAATGACGAATGTCGAACGAGAATCCTATCAAACGGAGCACAGGCAGCGTGCGATCTTTCCTTCCTCATTCATCTCTACACACGTTAGCACTTACGAGTACATGAACTACACTATCGTTCATGTTGGGAAACTTCTTGCGGGCTTAGAGTTTGCCACGGGTAGAGCTGTGGATGTCGCTGAGGGAGATAACTGGAGAGGGAAAACACATGTAGATCAACGTCGAATCTCACGTTCCAGCTAGGGAGAAAAACCAGCACTTGCCGGGACGTAATATGCGTTACACTTCAGGGACAAATGGCCTTAGTAATTGCGCACTGGGAATAGTCTTAACTTATTGTACGAGAGAAGTGTGCAGTTACTAGTACAATGTCTTACAAAGAGTGGTTCATCCAACACGATTTTTTCCTTTCCGGAACTGAAAACCAAATTGAAATTTAGAAATTAACATTGACTGACTTTCTTAATTGATTGAATCCGACACAGCTATATCGCTAACGACGAAAATCCCCCAACATCGGGGGTCGAACCCTAGGACCTTCCGGTCATCTATGCAGCAGAAACAAAGATGTGGTATTGAGCTATCACAGACAGTTTGCATAGTTTTAAATAATACTGGGACGATACTGGCAAATTGCGATGCAGATAAAGAAACGCAGGCAACAGGCGGTGGGGTGACAGTTATATTATATATGACAGGTCGCAATTACAAAGCGAAATGATGAATCGAAATAGGTTGGAAACGATTGTATGGAACCGAAAGGATGGAAGCAGTATGGTGAGTGATGGGATAGAAGCAATGGGCCGGAAGACATGAAATGATGGGGATGGAAGGGCAGAGGCGCTGGGATGGGTGTGGTGAGATTGAAAACGATTGGAAAAGAAAAGCGACTTTCGGTGGTTCTGGCGGAGCCAGAGAATAACGACGAGAGAAGTGGCAGCACGGCGGTGAGCGTGCAAATCGGCAAATTGGAAGGAGGACCAGGAAACGCGCTTTATTCAGGATCTTCTCCTCCGCCGCATTCGTAACAGAATGTTACCGCTCGTCGCGCCGCATTACTACTCACTCTCCTTTAGGATCAAGTTAACAGTATTTGCATTCCAGACTTCCGCCTTCGACGCCAGAAAGAGACATGGAATGTAAATGCAGCTTCGCAAGCGATAAGGAATTCAATACCGGTTTAGGAGTACTTATGCACTTCGACAACTTTAGAACGTTGTGGGGCAGTTTATCGTCCGACAATAAAATTCTCGGATTGTCTTGCTCCACGAAAGCTTGAGTGTCGTAAATAATCACGCAAGAATTTAATGCAATTTTCAGTGGTGCGAAAGACTACGAAGACAGTGATGGCGAAATCAGCTCAAGTTGATTAACGGCATATGTAATCATTAGAAATTCATGGTTAGCCAGACCATTTTTCAGCTAGGACTGGCGGTGAATATTTCTTTTCGGTTTACGTTTTGCCAACCAGCCAGATCTTCCCTATTCGTCATGATGTGAGTTATGGAAATGAGAGGAAGATGAGGGTTGTGGTTTCTAACGAAAATGAAGATGCGAGAAAAATGAATGATCATTACATTATTTAAACGTTAAATTGAATTATGTATAATTAACAAATGTATAGAGAACATTCTATCTACACTATATATAATATTGATCTAGAAAAAGAGTTTAAAACATATTTGTTGAGCATGAGAAATTACTGCATTTGGATGTACTTGATGTCACATTTCACCAAAGCCAATGAAAGCCAGAGAAAAATTGTTATTAACAATCTTAAAAAACGTTCCTAAACATTTCATGCATTCATCTTACATCTCTGCAGAAAAGGTGCCCCAAAAACTGTTCATCCAACCCAAGTGTTATAGGGGTACCGCCCCCCTCCCCGCCCCCGGCGGCGGCAACGAGCGGGCTTGTTGGTCGCGGCTCTTTCTGCGACTGCAAACGTCTCCGCTTCGCAAAAACAGAGGCCGCACGAAAAGCGGCAGCTGGCTGATGGCAGGCAGCCGGTCCCTAACGGCGAACAGTACGCACTGTCGCCCTTCTCTTCTTCCTCCAGAACGTCTCATTTTTCCTCACACCTCCTTCTGGCGCAAATAATATGTTATATGCCATTATGATACCGATTCCTAAGCATGATGGACACGTCTGGAAACGGGAGAATGGATTTGATGGAAACGCAATGCATTTAATGATTAGATAAAGCTATTACACGTGCAAGTGAGGCAGGGGAAATGAGAGAACTCGCAGAAAGTGTAGATGTAGCAAACCCGCTTTGTCCAATACACATTCCAAATGGATCGATCTGAGTGTGAATCTCGATTTCAGCGGTGGAAAGCGAGTAGTCTGACCTGTACACTATGGGCCACTCCTTCCCTACCGACTTATTAAATGAGGCATGTCAAAGCCGCAGGTAACTAGAGTTCCCGGCGGCAGCGTCTAGAGCAACAGGCGCGAGATATACAAGCAAGGATAACACAAATTGCTTCTGAGAGGCGATTTTAATATTGTCAATTGAGAGTAAAATTAAACATTTTGAGGTGAAAGTGTCATTTTGTAATAGGGTTTCCTCAAGATTGCAATAATTGCGAAAACTTCCTACTTTTATGTTAGGTGTTAAACAAAGATTCTTGTCTGTTAAATGGCCGTAAGCCAGAATTGTTAAATTATATACCTGTTAAGTTATTTCACATTATTGCTACATACAAGAAATAGCTAAATGAGTTAATAACACGTAACACAAAAGAATAGCAAAGAATCAATTCGCGTTTCAAACATTCCTGCCCCTTGGCATAAATGTTATACAAAGCATAATTTAAAAATAAAATAATCATGAAATAGTAATAAATAGTAAAAATATATAATCATAAATAAAATCTTGGCCGTTTAAGAGAACAAATCTGGCAAACATATTTTTATTTGAAGCCACCCGTCTCGCACAGCTTTAGCTCGAGTTTATATATCCTGTTCTAGATTTGGAGGGGAAACGTAAGCTGTGTCAGGGGAAGTTGCCCATATTTGCAGGAGCGTCGAGCTTCCCTGGTGGCATTAGCTGGAGAGGGCGAGGTTTGTCAGACCTGTATTAATTGAACAAGTGCGTAATATAAGAAACGGAGAACATACGTTGAGCAACATTAACGTTCGTGTCTACTCCACGGCTTTCCGCTGTTTACGGCGTAATGTATTTAAGGCTTGAGTTCACGTAATCTCTTACGCCCTTACCTAGTTTTATATCCTTTTAGCGATTACACTTAAGGATATGGAAATACTCATACAGATACGATACAGAAGTAAATTATCGTCTGCAACTTTACATTATGAATATTATCCGGATTATTAATTCATGTTCCGAAACTGGCACAAAAACCGAGATCGCTACTGCATAAGCTACAACAGGTTAGACTGTTGTATCTAGTCGTGAGTGCTACGAAAAAAAGTCTCGTCAATCGAATGAGGAAGTCATAGGTCATTATGTGTCCACTCGTCTCATTTCACTATGACTTTCCTGATTTTCTCTGCGGCTCCAAAGATCTGTTACTCATCTACCATCTTTCGTCTAATGTCCACTCCCAGATTATCTCGTTATGTGCTTCCCTCACCCAGGTTGCTTTAATATCATTTCATTAAAATGTTTCCCATCTTCATCCTTAAGCTTCTCCATGGCGCAACTGCATTCCTCTTTCTTTTTTTTGTTTCATCTTTCTTCTTTTCTACTCTACAAAAGGAATACCTTCCACAATTCTATATTGCTTTCAGACGCTTATTTAGTTGCCACAATTTGTTGGTTTCTAACTTCATAGCTTCATAAAGTGAAGCCAGGCACAAAAAACTAAATTTAATTTTGTTTTTTAATTGGCCGCACAGAAATAGTTTAGTTTGGTCGCGTTCGAGTTACAGTAGAATATTATTTTCAAGCGATATTAGAAGCAAACTAGTGGCCTGCAGAGGCGAAAAAGCTGCTGAACAAAAACACACAAGTTTTTTCTTCTTTAAAACGTAGCACACACACTGGTCATGAACAGTAAATAAAATATTATCGCATAGAAAAGTTTAAATATTTAAAAAAACATTCCGCAATATTGCAATAACGTAATGCGGTATATTAATACAGTACAACAGTTCTTTACATACCGAGAAAATCAAAGCGTTGCATTTCCATAGCGCAACTTGCAAATACACATTTAATGGCGGACGACCTCTTCTTCGCATGCCGTCTGCTGTATCGTAAGCAGTGATGCACTAACAATTACGAGAATAGGAAGAGAAGCACAGATATTTGCATTTTCAGACGAAATTAAACCTTTGATTATTTTATACATTTCCCGAATTCCTGGATATCTATGGAAACCACTGACATCTCTTACATGGCTGAAATGACATTACAATTGAATGTCTGCACGCATTGGAAATTAGTAACGTAGATTGTTAGTATTGTGACCGCTCAGCCAGAGTCGGCTGCAGCGACACATTTCAAAGAACATTATAATTGTCATTTACACGGAAATCCCATAATCGCATCGCGCGAGAGCGACGTCGTGTGGCTTGAAGGGGTATTTATCAACCTTTACCCGAAGGGGAGTGACGAAGGGGTAGCGCTGGCGAACAGAGGGGTAGGAAGAACCTCGCACCTTGTAATGTGTTTCCCTCTCTCATTTCTTTTTGCAGCACACCTCGCAAGAAGTATTGCTATACGAGGCCAACTGGAATTCGGAGCAAGGCGTATGACAGAGGTTTAGAAAGGGCTTACTAAGGTAAATACGAAATTTATTTAAACAACAATTTGCGGAGAAGAAGAAAACTCTAATACTCTAACAATTTGATTCTGATTTACACATTTGGATTTGCAGAGCTTTTTCTTTTGTTATTGTGAGTTTGGAGGAAAACCAAAGACGTTCCTGGTGCGAGTGAAGTGTTTTTCGTCCGTGGTGGTTCAGAGGCATTTGGCAGCACGGAGAGTTTCCAGCATGGGGCCCCGTTTACTTCACTTACAACACGAATTGCTTCCAGAACAAGGTTGCTACTTCCAATCTTATTAATTTATGAAGGAATTAGGACAGAATTACATTCTTAAAAGCCATATAAAGTTGTCAGATGTATATTAGTAGCTATACTAGTCTTGAGAGAAAACACGTTGGAACGCCTTACATTTTAGCGTCTGCATCTCCCTGGTTTATAGTGCGTTTTTATGAAAAACTTAGGCAAAGGTAGCGACAATTCTTTGAAATGCAGTAAAGCAATATATTTGTAAGTTCTTGCAGAAATATGAATTTAACTTAGTTTTTTGGATAAATGTCATTTTGCAACAAGTTAACAATTCTGATGAATTTGGAAGACAGATGACGGACAGATTAAAGGAAATGGCACTTTACTTTTCATATTATTGTGCTGTATAGGATTTACATAATTTGTGTTATTTCAGGGCTTATTGTATTTATACGTTTTTTTGTTTTTTGAATACATGTGTTGTGTTTTTAAGAATAATTTGAATTTGTTCAATTTCCAATTATTCAAGTACGTCCCACCTAACCGTGAGATCCTAATAGTGAAGAAATTAGTGAGTAAAGGTTATAAAGTACGCAAATTATTTCCATCAATAAAAAATAACTCTTCAGAGAATACTCTTCGAAGAACGGCAATGCCAACCTGAATAACAACAGAAGGGGGTCCATCACCCGGAGTGGGCGCTGTCAAGGTATTTATTGACACTTACAAGTTCTGCGGGTGATTAATCGCAAGCTGTCCCCGCGTCACCTCTCGCCGAAACCGCTGCCAATCCGACGAGCGCCGGCAGCCGGCACTCGCGGTTGCTGACGCTGGGGCTGACGGAGACGGCTGACGGCTGACGCTCGGAGTCCTCCCCGGCTATCGTCTGCCTGTCGGCGTTCATCCTCGGAGGCAGCATTGTTCTCGATGGAGGACGCATTGTTCTGTGACTGAGAACTCATCGATCTCAAGCGCAGGGATGATTGCGTTCGGGCACCTATCAAAGGCCGGTGGAATTATGTTTGCCCGCGCTGGCCGTCGTATATTTCTTGTCGAGGAGTAACGTCCTCGGGTTGATAGAATGTCTACTCATATTTGCTTCATACACTCATTCACGGAAAAACTACTCAAGACGTTCGAGTGTCGGTAAGGCTCGGCGAAAAGCTTATTGCTTACGTTTGATGCCATATATTTTGGTGTCATTTTATGGTAAACACGTAATGTAAAAGTTCTACACGAAATTTAAATTAGTGTTTAGAAAAAAATGGAATCACACAACAAACCATTGAGCTACATAAAATACTGTCTGTAATAAAAGCTAAGACTTTACATTTTTTCATTATATTTTGATTCAATGATCAGTTAGGAACAGTGAAGATGAATTAACGCCATGGATTTTAAAATAAAATGACGCAACACATTTACTGCCTCGTTTCTAACGTCGAGTAAAAACCCATAACTCGGGCATTTTCCATGAATCTAGGCGACTTTGACCAGGTACCATATCATAACGCTAGAGAATCCATTATGACAAGTAGTGCGTGAAATTTACAATGCACCGATAGCAATGTCGTATTCAGTCATGGACACTCGCCCCTCATAGCTGTCCGGTACTAATTTATTGGGCTTTCCCTGTTATGCTAATTGCCTGGATGCAGTCCAACGGGAGTCTGGGCATCTGGGCGAGGTCTCGGCACTTGCGAGGTTCCACGATATTTACGGTCGGCAGTTATTTGGTGTCTCGTTCGTAAACAAGTTCGTAGGATTGTTTTTCTCATGTTGAAAGGCTGTTTGGTACCCAGGAGTAGAAGACGCATAGCAAGGCAATCGGCTAAGTTAATGATACGCGGCGATTCAATTGTTGGGAAGGTGAATCAAATCGTTTCAACGAAAGTTCTTTCTCTATCTAAGCAACACCATTTCTCTTTTCCTTTCTTTCCCTGCCTTTCTTTTTCCCCATTCTTTTTTTGATGTTGATCTAGTTTATGTTACACACAAGACGACTTGGTAGAGAATAGATATATATTTTAGTTTCTTCTATTTCGACCTGATTTTCCAGCTGTAAGTTCTCTTTCTCTATTCTTGTTTGACATCACATTCTATGCATTGCATCCATTTCACTTGGATAAAAATTAAACTAGTTCCTGACCTATCAGTTTTATGTAGAAGAATGTCGAACCTTGTTCGACTTCGTGTTATGCCGCTTGGGTAAATTTACATATCGCTAATGGAGCAGCTTTATGAATGTAATTTCAACGAAGAAATTGTAGACTTACTCTTGTCATACATTAACTTCGACTCAATGCAAATTGCAAGGTATGCCTCTCCGGTATTCATCAATGTCTTGCACAATAGCAGCTACAGATGAGATGTTAGAAGGTGTTAAACTTAAAAAATTCAAATGACTCAAATTTTGGTGATACAATAAATGAGGCGGTATGCAACTGCTCAAAACTACCTTACAACTGATTACCTTCTCGATGATTTGTACTATTACAAACTGAATACCTGCATTTTATTTTTTTACGGTACTACTTTTGTCTTTCTTTCCAAAATTATTTTTTTAAGATATTTCTAATTGACATATTATTTATCACAAAAACAATATCTGAAATTTTGTTTTTCAGTGTGTAGTTTACACAACCAAACAAAAATTACTTTCAATATACAATAAATACAAACTAATCATTAATACGTTTAGTGACTATTTCATTTTTTATTAGATTATTTCTAACTTTAGATTACCAGTATTACACCAATATCATTACTAATATCATATACTAATATCATTCCCATGTGAACTTTGACAATACCCAATGTTGCTTTTGTAACTTAAGATTCCTATAAATACTCTATAAAACTTTCTAGTTACATATTTTGGTTTTCAAGTGAAACAAAGTAAAGCAACAGCTCTTGGTCATTAAGCTCCCTTGATTGAAACAGTATGACATTTCTCTTTCGACCACTCCCACTGACCAAGACCTCTGACTGTCACCGCGACGCAACGCTTCAGTTAACTAGGGGGTCTCATCAGCCGCCTCATGACGCCCGATTCAACTGTCAAAGGCGCCCGGTCACGAACCGAATTCCCGCACGCCACGGGGCCCTATTATGTCGAAGGGAGGAGGCGGAGGGGCTCGACCCACGACCCGCTTGCTCCCGGAAGCAGCTCACTGCAACGGGGACTGCGGCAGAGGAGACGACCAGGGCGTGACACGCGGGGAGGCGACACGCCCCCTCATTATTATCAAGACTGGCCGAGGTAGCGTAAAGCAGTGACTGCTGTCTGCAATATCTCTGACCGGGAGGCCCTAGGGTTCGATTCCAACAATTGGAATTTTCATCACTACTAGATAGCGAGGTCGAATTCAGCCTGTGTCTGGAGGAGAATTCTAACGGCCGGCTGCTCTGATCGGGAGTTTTACGTTGTTTCTTCAATATCACCAGCCGAATGCCGAGCAGGAGGTAACAAACGGGCTACAGACCGTGCGCGATCTCACATTCACTCTCGCTCCTTCTCTCCTCCCCCCTCTCTCTCGCTCCTTCTCTCCTCCCCCTCTCTCTCGCTCCTTCTCTCCTCCCCCCTCTCTCTCGCTCCTTCTCTCCTCCCCCTCTCTCTCGCTCCTTCTCTCCTCCCCCCTCTCTCTCGCTCCTTCTCTCCTCCCCCCTCTCTCTCGCTCTTTCTCTCCTCCCCCCTCTCTCTCGCTCTTTCTCTCCTCCCCCCTCTCTCTCGCTCTTTCTCTCCTCCCCTCTCCCTCGCTCTTTCTCTCCTCCCCTCTCTCTCGCTCTTTCTCTCCTCCCCCTCTCTCGCTCTTTCTCACCTCCCCCCTCTCTCTCGCTCTTTCTCTCCTCCCCCCTCTCTCTCGCTCTTTCTCTCCTCCCCCCTCTCTCTCGCTCTTTCTCTCCTCCCCCCTCTCTCTCGCTCTTTCTCTCCTCCCCCCTCTCTCTCGCTCTTTCTCTCCTCCCCCCTCTCTCTCGCTCTTTCTCTCCTCCCCCCTCTCTCTCGCTCTTTCTCTCCTCCCCTCTCGCTCTTTCTCTCCTCCCCTCTCGCTCTTTCTCTCCTCCTCCTCTCTCTCTGTCTCTCTCACACACAAACACATACACACACGAACGCACTACCACAGATGTCTTAAGTTCTTGTCGCGGATGCAGCGGTGTATCGCTGGTGGGAGATACCTAGTAGGGGAAAATCCCGGCAAGCTGACGTAGGTCGGCACTAGATCTTATATTGTGAGTAATGAAGGGCTCTGCAGCAGCAAATGTCCTGATTTCCACTTACTCGCGCGCAGCATATGTTCTGCTCCTGCATCCAGTACTCCATTTTTCCCACACTCCACAGAATTTTTGTTGCTGCAGGATACTAGGTATTATTGTATCGATGTTTTTGTTTTGTAAGTAATTGCCACATAGTCGTATTCAATTCCAGTTAAATGTATACTTTATTTTATCCACTTACTGCACATTTTATGCATTTCTTACTGTTACGCGGGCTACACCATTTTTTGGGGCAATATACGCAGTAATATGTATGTGAAATGCGTGAATGTACTAGAGAGTGTGCCTACTAACGGTTCATGTGATTTTAATGAACGCGTGAATGAACAAATTGTTAAGAAGTAGATGAAGTATTAGTAAGAGGAGAAGAAATACGAGAACGAAGAAGAAGTAGATGCACAAGACGTGGATGAGGAATAAAACGTAGAAGAAGTAAATAAGCGATTAAATGAAAATAAATGTATGAAGCGGAATAAATGGATTAAGAAACATAAGAAGATAAAGAAGCATAAGTGGATGAAGAAGCATAAATTGCTAAAGAGAAATAAAATTATGTAATTGCTTGTGAACTTCCGAAACCGCCCGTTTGCCGTTCAGCGGCATTCGCCGCCGCCGGTACTGCAAGTCAAATGCCCCTTCGTCCATTATGTGGATAAGACAGCGTTATAAGGCGCGCGGCGGGGCGGAGCGAGGCAGTGGGAGCGGCGTCTGAGGCGCCGCTGCGCGCGCGGCGTGGGAGCGACCCCGGCCTCGCTCGCCTCGTCGCTCGGCGCGGGCGGCCCGGCGCCTAACGGAGCGAGGCGCCTTCCGCCGATGGCGCCCTCAACCCGCCCGCGTCACGCCCACCGCCACGCCCTCGCCCTCGCCTATACTCTTGACCCGTCTCTCGATTCTCCGCTCGTCTCCACCCACCCGCCTCTCGACCCATGCCGTCCTTCGGCATGCGCGCGTCTCGACTGCGACCCGCCCCGCCTCTCGCCTGCCTCACGCCCCGCGTCACGTCCTCGACCTGGCCCCGCCCCACCTCTTTACCCATCCCAGCAGTCCGGCCCGTCAATCTCCTGCCCCGCCAATCGCCCGTCACCACCCTGCCCCGCTTCTCGCCTGCGACCCGCCCCGGCCCGCCTGGATGCCGTGCAGCCTCTCGCCCAAAACCCTTCTTCCCCTTCCCCCTTCTCCTCGACACGTCCCACCTCCACCCCCACTGGCACCCGCCTTGCTTCTCGCCCGCAATCCCCCTTTCTGTCACCCGCTCCCTTTCTGGCCTGCGCCCCGCCCCGCCCCCGCTTGCACCCGCCCTGTCTTGCCCGCAATCCTCCTTTGCCTTGCTC
Organism: Gryllus longicercus; assembly: GCA_038098605.1. NCBI lineage: Eukaryota > Metazoa > Arthropoda > Insecta > Orthoptera > Gryllidae > Gryllus > Gryllus longicercus. The sequence goes on from JAZDUA010000052.1 coordinate 42,784, forward strand.
GCAGTACACCCCGCCTCTCGCATCCCGCTTCCCAACCTGCTTTCCTTCTCACCTCACCGCCCGCGCCGTCGGCCGCCCGGTGCAGCCTCCTCAGCGGATGTGCGCCACTCGGCCGTATTTGTGAATTACTGAACTTGAAAAGGGCCGTCGAAGCGGTTAGAGCGGACTCTGCCTCTCAGACTCAGGAGAGCACTGGCGTCGAACGTCCTTTGTTTCTCCCCTTTCGTGTGGGCTGCTTGATGAGATCTCACTTTTTGCTGGGCGAGTAGTCTGTGTTTTTGTTAATGGCTACCATTTGTTCCGATAAACTCCCCATGGTTTAAGATGCTAAATGTAACGAACTTAGCTAAAAAAGTCTTGATGAATAATGTAATACAGGGAGATTGATGTTATACTCATATTAATAAGAGATTGATAGTAACTTTATCATTACCCAATTTGAGATAATAACTTTATGATAAATATTAAGATTATTGAAGAGTTTTGAAGCACATCCCTTTATAAGGAAAGTAAATGATTGTCTGCTTCAGTTCTAGTTATAAAACAATTTGCTCCGTAGATTGTCCACAAACGTAAATCAAAGGATCTGTTCACTGAAATCCGTGCCGAAATCAGCACACAAGAGGGAAGTCGGAGTCAGGCTGTGGATAAAATTTCGTATTTGATTGACGCTTTGTCCATCTTTCACGATTTTCTTATGTCAAAGACCACTAATTTCCCAAAGAACCCAAATACGCTCTATTAGCTAGGCTTTACATTCTATTTTGCTTCAAAATTTCGTCGGTCTAGTTCATTCTGGTTCGAGAGAACTGCGCCTTCACACGACGGTAGAATCGAAATTCAGTTTCTTTGTCTGCTGAGATTGTGAAATGGGGAGAAAACATTGTTTTCTCATCCGGTAAATGTACTTGATGTAGAGAAGATTAAAGAATTTTGGAAATAAATGCGTGGGCTTCTGCGGCTGGAGTCGGTACGTAATTTGCACGACCGCGGGAGACGCTGCGTCCATCGCACAGACGCCGAAGTTTCGACCGTCATGCTACAACCTTCCTCACGGCAAAATGCCCTGCATACTACTGCTTTTGAAAACATTACTTTTTCCGGCCTTCCCACCAAGGTAGAGAAAAATTGTGTACTGAAAGCACAAACTCCCAAACAAATGACACGAGGCATGCCATTACGTGTCAAAAGATGAACTAATATTAACTCGTAATAAATATATTCAAGTTTTAAATAAAATTTGAATGAAAATTTATAGAATAAGTAATTTTACTTCTATCTAATATTATTCTTCACTGTATTAAAATTTTTAGTTACTAAATATTTTTCTCTTTGAGAAAAAATACGTCTTAATACTCCTTTTTTCTTGATTCATAACCGTAGCCCTAGATGAAAGGAGGTTATTTAATTTAATATGCAATGTAATTTAATGACTACAGTATTACTCCAGTGAGTTGAGTAACACTTTTGAGATTTCATAAGTGCAACACAAACCCTTCACTCCAGAGATCGTGATACCTTCGTCCATCACTACTGCTCTCCGCAACCGTATTCGGCTTAGAGCAGAATGCAAATCAGGTTCATAGAGTAGCCACGATCTCTTCAATGGGTTCGTGAGAGAAATGTCGACACGAAGTAAATCATTTGATCTTTTCTATCACGAAAACTCTTGTTAACTAACGGAAAGAAGTCGGTTTAGGAGAATGATTTTCCCTGTGGCATCTGAATCTGTCGTGTCTACATAACAAGACGAATGGGTCCACTCTAGAGCGTCATTAGTGAATAAAATCGCGTTTTTTGTCAGGTAATTAATTGTGACATGACTATTACGATAAAAATGAAAGAGTTTTGTAATCAATTTGCTGGCGTAGTTTGACGAGGAATCTATTTCCTCATTATTATATTGCTTTAGAGATATATCACTAATTTAATCACAATGCAATTTTGAATAATACTACATGAAAAAAATAATATTGACATGTGTTATATTTATAATAATATGAGTGATCACACATTTTCTTCAGCCACATTCGTGTATCTGTTGTAACAGAAAAGTGAAGATTATTTCTTCGAGTAATGTGGGGTTTGTGGGTGACGATGAAATCAAGTCACAAGCTATGTATTTACAGTAATTCCTAGATTTATGTACATTAAACGGAAGTAAATCTCCAAAAGTCTCGAATGACATAATATGTTACCGAACGTGGACAGTTTTCAATCGAAATTCACAACTGAAGCATATTTTGCGTTTAACCTAAATCTTACAATTCTTATTCATCAATAATTAATGATAAAATATGACACGATATTAACAAATAGCCGTGTTTCTCTTTAACGTGTTTCATATTATTTCTGTAATTGTTTGAGAAATTTGACTTCAGTAGAGACAGTGTACGATAGTCTCATTGAGAAATTGTGGGATCGATTCTCTTCACAGCACTGAGGAGATCAACAAACTTGGCAATGTAGTTTCGCGGAAACTGTTTCGTGAGAGATCACCAGCTGATTCGGCACGAGTTCAGACTACACTGCAAAGCAAACAGACCAGAAGGTAGGTTATCCCAAGATGATTCTCTCAAAAAGGAAAATGCCTGTGTAGGGGTTCAGATGCATTAATGCGCAATTCTCTGCAATTTGTTCTTACGACTGGGATAGTTAAGGTGCTGATTATGCACATCCACTTGTTTGAGCATACTGTTGAAATTTGTGATTGGGTATAACGAACAACCGAAATAAGGATTAACTGGCACCAATGCAATTTTGTTGAATTATTTCTGGCGACACATTTACGATGAGTTTTCTTTTATAATTAATTTTAAAGTTATCTCATAGTCGCCTTATACTATGAAGTACTCATAATGCCTTACTTCTCAATAACCAGGCATTTGTAAACTTTACAAACCAGATTGCAACATTCAAAGGTTACACAAATTCACATTTCCCTTCGTTTTGTAAGGAATACTTAACAACTTTCCTTAGTCGCCAACTCGATTGCGCTTCTAGAAACATATCATAAACTCCCTCCCCTCAACGAAACCCCAACATACTACAACACACCATAAAATACTCGCTAACAATTGTCATCAGAGAACTCAGAAGAAACTCAGTAGCAGTATGATGAAGTGAATTGCAAAAAATCTTGTAGTCACTTGTGTTCGAATGTTTGCACGAGTTTGTCTGAGAAGAGAAACATGTGCGGCGAATCGAATAGCAAAAGAATACAAATTTTTCGAACTCTTGTAGTTTCCCCTCTAATAATTGCTACTTTTGATTAGATAGAAAAGTAAATAAGAGACAAGCCATATAATTAACCGTTTCGTGTGTAAAACGTAGCGCTACCTCTGCTTAGCATGTAGCTTTAATGCCCTCGGTACGGAGCGTAGTAACCTATCAGTCGTTTCTCTTGATGGAGCAATGAAACAACCTCGATCTCCTTGCCAAAGCAGTAACAGCTCCCCTTGACAAGTGAAGTTCTATTAACTGCCGAGTTTGACCGCAATGCTAAAATAATAGGGAGTTCTCAGTTGTTTATCCTTAAGATTGAGATCGGGCGAACACGGAGGATAATTCAATGTGTTAACGAGGCAATGTTTCTACACAAGAGAGTTGAAATAAGAACTTTGAACTCAGAAATGACAAAACGTCTCTTTTGTATGGTGCCTGAAAATATATTTTTGTACAGTGAGGATTACACAGTTCCTGATATAAAGCGGTCTTTGCTAGATTGTACATTTATTGAAATCCGTACGATAAATATGTTAGAGCGATGTACGTCTTACTTCAAAATTTTTGAATGAGTAGTTGATACACGTGAGATTCTCTCTCAACTGGAGAAATTTCGATGTCGCTTCCTGTCACGAAGAAAAGCCTGCCCTCTTTTTGCAGGAAGCACGTAACCAATGATTTTCATTCCAGGAGCGTGCAGCACGCACATTTTTTTGTACATCGTTAGAGGCGATAATCGTCGCTAAAATATTACGAAACCCGATTGGATTTGTAAACATTTAAGTCACATTTCCACATAATTCTGCTAGTATAAATCATGTATGAATAAACTCACCCCAGCTTTCTTAAATAATGGCAGTCAAAAGACGTGTTGAACGCACTGACACTCACCTGCAACACACAAAATAACAATCATAAGTTTTTGTTATAAAATAATAAATAGCACTTAAATACATGCCAATTAAATTCAATGCTGGATTTTTCTGAACGATTTGAACTCTGAAATTGTTATTAATGCGTCCATTCTTTAGATGAAATAAAAAATAACTGCTGTACTCCCCTCCATCTCCTATATTAACAGCAGGAGCTATGACGAACGTTTCCGCAAAGAACAAATTGTTTGCTGTGTTTCGAGTCGGCCGCAATGCACCCCACAGCGCCTGCGTCGTTAGTCGCTCCCGAGAAGTCACGCGCCGTCCGGCCAACCCGCGCTCCGCCTGGGTAGCGTCATGGCGTCAGTGCACGACGGGCGTGCACGCGTGCGGCAGCGGCAGCTACGCCGTGACCCCTCGGCAGCGGGAGACTGTTCCGCGCCGGCCGACCCGCTTCAAATGGCCGCGGGCGCTGCGTATGGAGTACGAATGAGCAAGCGAGCCAGCGATTGCGTGAGTGAGTGATTGCGTGAGTGATTGCGTGAGTGCGTGAGTGAGTGCGTGAGTGAGTGCGTGAGTGATTGCGTGAGTGAGAGTGATTGCGTGAGTGAGTGATTGCGTGAGTGAGTGATTGCGTGAGTGCGTGAGTGAGTGCGTGAGTGCGTGCGTGAGTGATTGCGTGAGTGAGTGAGTGATTGCGTGAGTGAGTGAGTGATTGCGTGAGTGAGTGAGTGATTGCGTGAGCGAGTGAGTGATTGCGTGAGCGAGTGAGTGATTGCGTGAGAGAGTGAGTGATTGCGTGAGAGAGTGATTGCGTGAGTGAGTGATTGCGTGAGTGAGTGATTGCGTGAGTGAGTGATTGCGTGAGTGAGTGCGTGAGTGAGTGCGTGAGTGCGTGAGTGAGTGAGCGACCGAGCGGATGGGTGGGTGGGAGTGATCGAATGAATGGGCAAGTTAGTGTGCATTGCTTGCGGGCGTGTCAAGAGTTCCGCAAGTATTGTGCATATAATATCTCGGAAAGAGGATGTCTTCCCTTGCTGAGTCGTGAGAACAGGCACTGACCTGCATGATGGCTTGCGAGGTTTTATCACTTACTAGTATCTTCCCCAGAGGATACCGGCAGGAGTACCGTGACAAACTCTTAAAGCCGTTCACTGGTCTTTCGACGCGTATGCTAGTGTGCTTCATGCGAGTTGAAGTGTGTGTGTGTGTGTGTGTGTAAGTGAAGGGAGAAGAGGGATCAATGTTAAGGGAAGAAATATCAAAAATATCGCGTGGTCCGTGGCCTGTTTGTTAAGGTACTGTTCCGGCATTAGCATGGTATTGATCCGAGAAACCACGGAAAACTACCGATTAGGTAAGCCTGTTGCTAGAATTCTCCTCCAGACAGCGCTTGAATTCGCCCCGACCGGTAGCCTGCCAGACGCGTACATGTTCTCAGTCACCAACATCCCGGCAGGGAAATTCCGCGAGGATCGTACATTTTCACGTGATTAGCAGCGTCATCTTTGCTTAAGAACCGCCAACCGTTACCTTCCTTGTGCAAGGGTCCCACCGGACATCGTCACCGAGCTCCCTCCCCTCACGAGCGTGGGTGCCCGGCGCAGCCGAATTCCTGCTGCATCGCTCGGTGGCAATAGCAGGGCCTTCGCCCCCGGCGCGCGCGTGACGCCCCGTGACGCCGCGTGGCTCCCGGTGCTTCCACTCGAGCGCACCTCACGCGCCGCGCACGGTGGGCCGAAGCAACCAAAGGCTCAGAGTCTGAACTTTTTTCGATTGGTTGATTGGTTAGTTGATTGATTGGTTGGTTGACTGCGCGTCAACTGCCAAGGTAATTAGTCCCGTAAGAGTAGTGCACGTTTTTAATCGGAAGATGGCGATGGTCTTCCCCCGCTGGTTGGCGAGATCCGCCACCGACCTACCGTCGGATAGTGGGGTTTTCCCCCAACCAGGTATCTCTCACCAGCGGGGCACCGCTCCAGACGGGATAAGCTCTAAGCTTCCGACTGGTCTTCCGGCTTGGGTGGTAGTGTAGTGCATGTTAGTGTAAGGGTGTGTATGGGGAGATGATAAAATAAAGAAGAGGTAGGAAAGATCGCACCCGGCCCGTGGCCCCTTTTGTTAGGGTACTGCTCCGGTATTCGCCTGGTGTTGGTCGGAGAAAACGCGTAAAGCTACCGATCAGAGCTGTTGGTTGCTATAATTATGTTCCAGACAGCGACAAAATTGACCTAGCTGACCAGGTAAGTGTCGAAATTGCTGCCACCGTCGGGACAAGAAACGCAGGACCTCTGGGTCAGAGGGACTGCAGTGACATCAGTTAATGCCCTGAGCCATTTCTCCCGGTCTTTTTCTAGATTTGTTCGAAATTATATATATATATATATATATATATATATATATATATATATATATATATATATCTATATACCATTTTCTTGAAGCGAATTGAACCGTTTCCTCGAAGCGTTCAACAGTTAATAAAATTAATTTAGGGAATTACTAAGTAAATGAAGGAATGAACTAGGAATATTAGGATATAGACCGATGCATAAGTGATACATTGTGAATGAGGTGTCATGCAAGGTAGAGCAGAGAAATAACGAAGGAAGTGATTTAAGGGTCAGAATGAAGTGAAGTGAAGTGAAGTGAAGTGCGGTGTGGAATTGAATAAACATTCAGTGCGGAGTTAGATTATAGAAGTTTTTTAAGATTTATGAATCAGTCATTCATCAAGTCCAATTTATTTTGTAGATAATAAAAACACGAAAAAATGTTCAAAATGCAGCCAAGTTCGACACCCATAGAACCGTAAGACTCCCCGGAAAAGGATTTTGCCGGTTCTAATTCTCATCGTTTATATAGGCAAAATGAGCGTCGATTGTGTAGTTCCGCCTGCATTTAGGCGACTCGCTTATCTGTGCAGCTGCGACTTCGCCGCTCCGTCCGTTGCTCTCCCCCTCGCGCATTCCGCCGTGGACCGCCAGCTCTTTGCAGTCGCCCGTGGCTCCTCCCGCCCCCCCCTCCACCCCCGCGCAGCAGTCATCGCCGCCATGTCCGTTCAGTAGCATTCGCAAATGAAAGGGTCTTTTACGCGCTTTTCACACGTTTGGCAGAAACTCGCAAAATGGGATGAGAATTCAATGAGGGTAGCCTGTTGATAGAAAGTTTCAACGCGCTTTCTTTTCCAACCCCATTGATTTCTGAATGTCGTTGAAATCAATATTGAGAAACTTTTCATTCCCTTTTTTGTAACATCTACTTAATTCGCGATGTCAGCATGATACAGTCAAGGGACTGTTGTAAATGTTGATATGGGAAGACTAATACAATTGGCATCTTCGCATAATTATATCCCCCGACCCCATTAGTGTATTGACAAGGTTCATACACAATGAGGGGCGAGGAAGACCCAATTGTCAATAATACCTTAACCATCAGCGTCAGGATCGCCGCCAGCGTCAGGATCATTGTAGTCATGAAAAAATGTCCAATTGCCATGAAAAAATGTCCAACTGCTACTGTCACCGGCATTTCGTTGATGAAAGGATGATAGAGTTAAATAAGGTGAAGTAAAGTGGGATAACTGTAAACGCTAAATACACACGCATGATACAAGTATATTGGGAATTTTCCACATTGTTGAAGTGAATCTGACATCAAGAATTGGGTGTAACCCAAACTCTGGTCAACCGATACGTGGTCATTGGGTTAATTAATTGACGTTTCCAGGCGCCTCAACTTCAAAGGTCATTTATCCCGAAAGCGTGATTTTTCGCAGCTGGGAGGCGAGATCCGCGCGTACACGCCTGCTTGTGAGGTCACTGCAGCCGCAATGTGTGTTTACCATGTTTTGGTTGTATACGTACATTTGTCCTTTAGTTTACATAACTGTAATAAACGAGAAAGTAGTGACTTGTTTACACACCCCCCCTACGAGTTGAAGGTAAATGAACGAAAGGAGTAAAAGCAAAACCGACGTAGGAGAACATTTATTTTTTCTTGAAATTAGTTATTGTTTTAAAGTTCCTGTGTGAACTCCAAGAGAGAGGCATGCCGTACATAAACGTTATGGGATCAAAATCTGTTTGAGTCTGAAGTATTAGTAACATTTCCAAATATGAAAATACCGTTCCATTTACCCCAATTAACCCTACACCAAAAGACCCAACTCCATCCTCCAAGCACAGTATTGTCCTGTCTTCCTAACGAGTGCTGCGTTAGCACGATCATATCAGCTAGAAGTTCTGTTGTGGTCGACTACCGTCGCATCCGCTCTCGCCGACATTGTATCTTCATCTCAACGGCGTTATCTGCATTACTACCCAATCCGTTACAACCACTTCACCGGTTCCATTGTTGGGCTGCTGTTGCGGTTGTCGTCTCCACCGCTGCGGTGGCCGCCGGGTCTGCCCGCCGACCCGCGTCCACGCACCTCGCACGCGGAGGCAGGCGCCGCGCCGCGCCGCGGCGGATGCAGGGGGCGGGGCGAGGCGGTTGGGAGGGAAGGCGGAATGCAGCCCCGCCGGCAATAACCTTCCGGGAAAAGGAACCGCGCGGGACAAAGCCACGACCTGGCAGAGATGTCGCTGGCCTCCCGGCAATGGCGGTGGCGGAGACGGCAGAGGAGGTATTGGAGATGGGGGGGGTGACGGCAGTGGCGGTGAAGACGGAGTGACGTGACAGTGGTGATGGAGGTGGCTGTGACGGTGATGGTAACAGGGATGGCAGTGACGATAGCAGTGGTGCAGACATTGGTAGCGGCGACAATGGCGATGTCGAATGCATTGATGGTGATGGTGATTACGATGGTGGCGGTGAAGATGACTGTAGAGATGACAGTAGCAGTGCTGAGAATGTGGACGATGATGGGACCACGGTAACGATGACGGTGGTGACGATGACAGTGGCGTGGTGGCAGTGATGGAGACGGTGACAGCGGAGGTGGCTCCAAAGAAAGCTTTTGACAAGTAAACGGAAATTCCAGCCACTTTTCCACCAGGCTTTTATGAAATAATTGCGGCGCGGCGAAGAGTGTCATCTGAAACGTCAGTCATTCTCAAAGGTTTTTTTCTTATCCCGTTCATTCTTAGTGCTCTTTCCATTCTTTCTCGTCTTTTCCTCGTCTGTATACCTACCTTTCATACATCTCCCATGCTTTGCATCTTCTGCCCATTCTCTTCCTTATGGTATATCTCATAATGGCTTTTAATGGCTTTTAATCGCTTTCTTCGCACCTACCCATCTTCTTCTTGAGCTGGTTCTTCTAATCCACAAGTCATCATGTTTTTACCTCCATAATCTTCTTTTTTATTCCTTTCTTTTCTTCTCTTCCTTTGCTTCCTAGTCTCACATTATCCTTCGCAGAAAACTCAGTAGCTATTGTTTTCCTCTGTTCGTTAATACTTCTGACTTTCAAATATTTTGTCCTGTTGATAATTCGCTAGGAATGGTGATGGGTAACTTGGTTCATGTCCACAACTGGTCGAGAGTAAGGCCAACTCATCCAGGTTCACAGTTCCTAAAAATCGGTATAAAGATTTATGTGGCAAGAGATGATTCGTCTTAATCCACTTTCCAGATACTAAGCACAGTATTAAGCTGATCAATTATTGCAACAATCCAAACGCGTCATTATTGAAAGTGACGCAAAGAGAAAACGTTCAACAAAAACATCTTTAGCAGAGTGGAACCTAATAAGTTTTTTTCTTTTTCGGTAAATACCATACGAAGTTTAGGTGAATACGAAGTATCAGCTGTAAAACGTTAGGCTTGAAGATGACCTAGACGACAAATGAGGACAACAGAAACATTGTTTCTTACTATTTTTGAAACATAAGACAGTTGATGTGTATGGATAATTCTAGCGGCTTTCTCTGCTAAATCATAGTAATTTTTTGCGCGGCATCTTTAACCCCACTCTTAAGCATATCAGAAAAATGTTTAACTGAATTTTCTTCTCCGCTGTAGCTCACATTTTTCCGTGAATTTTATACTTTGGGACTTTGTGAGGTATAAAATATGTTAGAAAGTAATTAAGTAGTAACTGCATTACGTCGGTACTGAAAATAACATATTTTTAATTCATTTTAATAATATATAATAACCACTGAATATAATACAACTATACTAACCACTATATCAGTACAAAAAATGAACAATAATCCCAGTAATTTCAATTAAGCGATTAAATTCATTTCAAATTTCAGTTAGCAGGAAAAATTTTCAATTTTTATCACGCCAATTTTATTGCCAGAATTTTCTGTTAATAGGGAAAGTAGTATTTAAAACAAATACTGTCTTATTATTGTTATTATTATTATTATTATTATTTATATAATTATCTAAGAGTCCCAATTTGCCCAATTTTTTTTACTCAAATCTTAACGATAGCAAACGAGAAAATCGTTACTATTGTCAAAATCTTTGGCATAATCGTGCGGTGTATTTTTGAGAGAGATAGAGGGGGAAAGAAAGGAGTGATACAGGGAGAGCAGATGGGTGGGAGAGAAAGGAAGGGGAGGAGGGAAAGAGAGAAAGAAGGGGAGGAGAGACGGGAGAAGAGGGGTAATGGAGGAAGAGGGGAAGGGAGGGAGATTGAGGAGGGGAAGGAGAGATAGAGAGAAAGAAAGAACATCTGATAGAACTTATTGAAGAATAATGACACGGATCAACAATAATTTTATAATCACGTTACATCTCAATCTTAGGGACTTCTCTGCGATCAGGCCAAAGCGGAAAAGATCCATGTATTCGATGACAAAATTGCTTCTACAATGTTGCTCCTACGTCACCGCACCCCGCCCGGCACCACTTACTGCCTCGGCAGAAAGAATCTATAACGAGCCCATTTTTCCTCTGCCTGCCTCTCAATAACGCCGGCGCTGCTGGGGCAGAAGAAAAGCGATGGGACAGAAGCAATATTGAATGCGGCTTCCTCTGCGAGCGGCCGCTGCAGAACTGTGTCGAATGCGCGGGCAGCGCGGTGTAGGCGAAGCACGGCCTCGGACGTGCGGCTACGGCTATGAAGCCGTAGTCACGTGACGAATGCATATGAAGGGAATCTACACAGAAATAACTGGTCTTGATATTTCCATCTCGTGCGTATTGCTGGACCTGATGCTGAAAGCTGATGGTCGAAAAACGATTTCTAGGCTTGGTTCGGGTTCGTTCAAATTTTAGAATATTTCTTGTTTGCTTATTTTTCTTGGAAAGAAAGATCTTGAAACTGTCTCCCTTGAGCTGCAATTCAAAGAACCTTAGCTATGTGACTAACGGATTTGAATGAAATATATGACGTAAGTGGTCTTGGTATTTAGTGCATAATTATGGATCAAATACTGAAAGACAATGAATTACAACAACTTAATGAAATAATTCGGATTCATGTAGTTAGTTTTCTTTTGCACTGTCCGCAAAGTTTTGTATCAAAGCAAAAGAAAGGTAATCTATCGCCTGCATATAGTAGTTCGAGGAAACTGGAAAGGTTTGCTAAAATATTTTGTAAACAACTGGAGGCCGGCAGCAGCAAAAATGCTGCTGGACAAAACTTTGAAAAAGGGTTTTCAAGAAAGAAGAACACATAGCACAAATAACTTACTACGTATAAAATACTATACTACGTATATTACTGCGTACGTATACGGGAAAGTAAAAAAAAATCACTCAATACGAACGCTTCAAGGTTGGACTGACAAAATAACAGATTATAATAAAAGGAGGCGTATGAGTATTTCAATTCAAAGCAAAATTAGTTCATACATTAATTCAGTTTTTCGTAAGAATGTGACAATACGAAGTGTTTTTGAATTACACACGGTCGGAGATACAAAGAAATTGTTTGTAAACCTCGGCCTCATTTATGAAGTTCTCCGGCGCACGCCATCTGCCATATTTCGTCGAAATGATGCAAATTATTACTTTTGTTTTGGAAAGTATACTTCATTACTTTTTTTTGTTTCTACCGAGGATTATACGAGGTAGAATAGGTATCTGTAGAATAGGTAGTAACAAACATGTGCACGAAATCGTTGTCGTTTGTTGACTTTCTTAAGGTACTCGCACTTCAGAGCTCTTGTTTCAATTTATTAATCAATATCAATTTCAAAGATGCAGATTTTTTATTAAACGTTTATTTACAATTAGTTCGTTCATGAGAATAATAAATAATGTTGAGCGGATAATTAACATCGAAGAAGATTCTCATTTGTATTTCTCCACTAATACAGTTGATTCACGTACAAGTACAATTCAAAATTTGTGGGTCATCTAGACGTTTGACGTTTAAAAGGCGTCTTGTAACTAAACTATTATCTAACAAATTTATTGTTAAAGTATTGGTACGACATTCTAGATGCATATAGAGGCAACGCGCGCAATCAGATGCCTATTGATGAAGGTGTTACTCCCTTTTCCAACTGCAAATGATCGGAGGAAGCAACAGAAATGACTGATCAGAGAAGCCAGACGGTACTACAGTTCTCAGTCAGATAGTGGCATACTCTAATGTAGCTGTTTAGTTGGTAACGCTTTTTTAAAAATCCTGTCGTATACAGACCTTAATAGCAGCGACCTTTTTCGTATTTTTATTTATAACCCTTTCTTTTGTGAGAATGATTGTTCAGGAATATCTTAGCGTAGCATTCGCAACTGTATATGCAATCAAATAGCATTTAACGAAATAGTAATTAAAAGTAATTAATATAATTGTTCTCAAAAACTGACATTTACAATTAAATATAATTTACACGATACATTCTTAATAGTATTAGCAATTGTCCCAATTTTTTTCGGAAATAAAATTTAATAATATTACAATTAAAAAAATTAGAAAAATATCTGAAAAAAACGAATCTAAAAGAAATAGTTACTTTTTAACCATCATCAAACATTTCAAAATGATAACGAACGCCATGTCTTAAAGTGTAAAAAATATAAACATTTTATTTGTTAACAATTTTCTGGGAAAGGTACACCAGAACCAGCACATTTAACATGAGCTGACAACGCCCAACAGTGTTCTCTCAAAGACCATCGCCAGGAGCAATTCGATTCGCCGCGGGGAGTCGTGCGGGGCACACCAGCTGCGCGTCAAGTCATCGCTGCGCCCGGGAGCTTTCAACGAAGCAGGTGGCAGGCGAGGCACGGAGTAACCACATTTGCACTGAAAACTCATCCCAGAGTTCCTCAGACTCTGCCCACGAGAATCTTGCTTTGCACTGAAAATGGAGCCAGTGGTCGATACAAGAGAACAGGAGTAACTAACATTGCAAGCATTGTAAGCATTGTTTTCGTAATTGAAGATCATGGCATTAGCTTTACAGAACAAATATAGCGTCTTGGGCAAAGAGGTTAAGGTATAATGACTTTTTGCATGGTTGCCAAAAAAGCGCCTCTCTTTAACGTATCAAATATTTTTCAAAACAAATTATCCAACATTTAATAATCGTAATGTTTCGATTTCTATAGAAATCGACAGCTTTCCAAAAGACAGTTTTGCGATCTGATGATTTTAAGATGTTGAATACAAGCTTCTTCGAACAAATTCCTACAGGAATATATTGTAATTTTACTTGCATAATGTACAAAAGTGGTTGAACACCACGTCTGAAGTATCTTTAACGATAATTAAGAAATGTGCTGGTCATCCAAGTTTCCGAACATGAACTGGTCCTAACATATTTCAAAATCAAGGTACCAACATTTTATTTACCAATGGCATTCACTCTCCTCCAATAAACGTACGTGTAAAGAAAGTTTTCAAGCAGAAATTCTTTGCACTGATAATTTTTTTAAACACACGAAAGTCCATAATTTTGCAATCACCAGAGAAGATAAACTATCGGCTCCATGTTTTCTTGTGGAAAAGCAGAGGCACAGAGCGTAGAACGCCGGAACCACTTTCTGCCCGCGGTGCTTTCCGTCGAAGCGCAACCACAAGTGGTCTCCTCCACGCTCGCCCAGCCCGGCGCTGCATCTGCTTTCCCGCGCTCGCTCGTTCGCTGGGAAAGAGGGGCAATAGTGGCGTATGTGGAGCGTCTGCTGCGCCGCGAGGATGCAGCTAAACCAATACGCTCCCTTGCGCACACAAACGACGCGTCTTGTGAGAAAACTATTCAAACGTAACTAAAGATTATTAACGTTAACAAAGAAAGTGGCATACATACCTGACCGAGATTCTGTGTAGACTCCAGTCTATTGTTTAAGCAAATGTCTACGCTTCTGCATCAAACCTTCTGCACCACAAATTTATTTAAAATGCTGAATGGTTGAAGGACACGTCATTTAAAATCCACTTGAAAAGGTCAGGAGTGGCGTCCTTGTGTAAATAGGATGCCTGAGATGACGATTAAAACAAAGTTGGATTGTTTGTAGAGTCCGTATATAGTGGGAAGGAAATAGAGTCCAGTTTGTTAGTTAATTTATTTATTTAACGACAAAATCTGTAAAAACTGTGTGTGGCTTTTGAGAGGAAGAAAATAAGTGTTCAGAAGCAAATAAAGGGACTATTTCAGCATTTGTACAATTAATAAATGGAAACCACAACAATCCTGATCAAATAGGAGTCAAACTTGAATTTAAAAAATCGTCCACAAGTCGTTACAATGAACCCAAAATATTTTTTTACAATACATTAACAATAATTTAATATGAAGAAAGTGAAACCTTACTATAAGTATTTACTCTGTCATATATGCACCACTTCAGTCGATCATGTATACCCCACTTTAAATCAGAGCAGATGGCAAACCAAAACAGACGCTGGCAAATCAAAACAAGTTGGAGAACCAAAACAGAGGCAGGCTACCTTATACATGTTGTCGAATTAAATTAGATCACGGCAAATCAAAACAGATGAGACTAATCACATCGAATAATGTTCGCACTGGGAGCGAAGGCACGTCGGGCAGATGAGTGACGCCGTGTCATACAAATTCATTAGGCGCTTTGAAAGGTTAGTGACCTCTGCGTGAGTAGGCGGCGGCAGAGGAGGGAGGTGCGGAAACGCACGGCGGGGGCGGCACGTGCACCGCATATTAAGAAATAACAACAGACCCCGACTCCTTCCCCCACCCGGCCCCTGTTTGCTTCTTGTTCAAAGCCAGGCGCCCGAACAAGACGGTGCGGCGTCGTAAGTAGCGACTTCCAAACTTCGCGGAGGCGCGTAACACTTTCACGGGAGGGCGGGAGAAGGAACACAAGAAATCGGGGAATCGGGAGGGGAGGGGGGAGGTGACGAAAGGGATTCATAAGGAGAGATAGGCTGGGAGGGACCTGGAGGAGACGGAAGGAGCCACGAGGAGACGGGAGGGGTCAAGAGAGGACGAGAGAGGGGGTCTAGGATTAGATGAAGAGCTAAGACGGGGACGAGGGAACTACGATGCGACGGTATATCTAGGAGGGGTCGGGACGGGAGATGCTAGGAGGGGTCAGGAAGGACTAGGAGAGGATAGGAAATGCTAGGAGGGGACGGGAAGGACTAAGATGGTACGTCAGAGACTTGCAGGAGTCGGGAGGGCTGGGAGGGGACGGGAGAGGCTAGGATGGATCAGGAGGGACTAGGAGGGGTCGGGAGGGAATGCAAGGGAACGGAAGAGGTCAGGAAAGGGCTAAAAAGGGGGGGCTTGGAGGAGGCGGAGGGGACGGGAGATAAAGGTAGGATTGGAAGGGAGGGGAGGGGAGGAGATGTCAAAAAGTGGCGGGATCGCGAAGAGAAGAGCCGAAAGGGAAGGTGGGGCGAAATCCCCACGGCCCCTCCTGCGACGCCCTGTGCGGCGGCTCCACGTGCCGTCCGCGGTGGAAGTAATGGCGAAAAGAAATCGAGGAGTTGCCACCGCCGACCGCGAACTTCTGGCGCTTTCCCGTCGCTGCGCATTTGCATTCAGATTCCAAAAGCATTTCTTCGGGCCCAGATTAGTGGTAATGAGAAACAGGCGAACTTCGCCGCCGTGAATAGGACGCCAAGACAGGGAACTTCTCGGGAGATGGTAAAAAGGCGGAAAGGCGGAACGTGTATCGACTTCTCGGAAGGGAGCGTTGAAAAAAAAAAAAAAAAAAAAAAAAAAAAAAAAAAAAAAAAAAAAAAAAAACGCGTGAAAAGTGAAGAGGTCGCTAAGGTAAGAACCCGCTATGTCAGTTGAAGGGTTGTTTGGTTTGATTACTACACTAGACCAGGGTAATTAGTTCTTGTCAATTCATCTTTCATACATATCGTTAGATTCTTCATAATTCATTTCTACATATTAAACCGTAATTGTAATTCTGAAAAAGGGCTTGGTATTTCATTACTTCCATCTAGAACATCATGAATTCCTGTCCTAAGTGCCTGCGAAAACCTACCTCGTCTTCAGAGTAATAAATTAATAATGATAAATAGTCTAAAGTTGAACGAATTCTAAGAAAAAAGATGGCCTGCGTTTTGCTCGCGCGTACGTTTCTTACCTTCACTACCATTGCATCGATGATGTAATGAAATTACCATGCGTGCTAACATCTCTACCAACTCCCATCTCTGATTTACTCTCCTTCAATCCTGATGTTTCGTTTAACCGTTTCTTGTAGTTGCAGTTTCCATCTCGTCAACTTTCTCTCTCCAGCTCGTTCGCTGATCCCAATTCGCCGTGCATTACATACCATACCTCAAACGCAAACCTGACAATTGTAGTTGTCCTCATTCCTAAACTCACCTCCTGTTATGCACAGATTTCCTTTGTGTTCTCAATTTGCTGCCTCAGTTCCTACTTTTTTCTTCACACTTGCTTTATTTGTACATCTAACGCTCTTTAACGATTTTTTTTCATTTCCACTGCTTCAGTCCCCCAGTTTATGATCTTTGCAATCTCTTTTCCATCTCAGCCCCACCCTCGCTACTGCTGCCTGGTAGTAAATCCGACTAATCCTTTTGGGTCGTGTTTTGCGACCAGATGTTTATTCCTTCATAACACTCTCGGGAGTAACTTCTCTGGCGGAGAAGCCTCCAGATAAGAAAACATTAACCAAAGTTTCTGCGAAAAAAAAGAAACTCCCTAAGAAAAACAGTGCGTCACGTACTTCTTCTTGTATACAGGACAATTAAACTAATTTGTCTTTGGTGAAGCGTCAATAGAAACGACTTCCTCTGGAATTCCAAACTGAATAAAGAAAAGGTGCTTTCAACTGAGGAGAGTAATTTGGGATGCTGCAAGATATTATTAACGTTACAATGGTGCATTAGTCTTTTGAAAGTATGTATTATCCATCTCAGAAGTTGTGACGTCAATAATGATGGAATTTTATGAACACGACATAAATCAATGACAACATCAAGGACAAATGGTGAAAACAAAAAATGACCTACTATGTAAGTCACTATTTATCATGAGCGAGAAACGAATTCCTACCCATTTGTACATGAAACATCATTAAAGTTTCATAGTGAAAACATCGTTATATGTCATGAATACTTTATGTGAGTACCTTATATAAAATGTGATAAATTTTATTTACTTACTTAATGTCAAAAACAGTTAAAACTGCTTTTTAGATTAAAACACAATTAACTCATATCTTTAATTGGATATCTTTCTTCAGAAATAATATTTAGTAAATAATTTCCATTCTAATCGAATTAAATTAATGGTAAAAACATGTAGTCTGATACACAACGTGCGCAGTAATGCAAGTAGTTTGTAGTCATTTCGTATCTACGTAAAACAGTTTTCTAATAAGGTAATTCCTAGTTTTGGAATAATAGGTATCAAACGCAAGGAAAGAAGGATAAAGATGGAAAGGAAAAAGAAAAGGAAAGAAAGAATAAGGCCAAGAAGAGGAATTCGAAGAAAGGAAATTTGCGAAGGGGAAGAGGAAAAAGGAGACAAGAAGAGGAACAATGAGGCTTGGGAGGCCAGAGAGCCGTGAATGCGCGGAGGTCGAGGCGTGGGAGGCGCGTAGCGGGCAGCCGTGACCTCTACACACAGTGCCACTGCCGCCCCTGACCCGGGCGCTCCTCCTGGCAGCGGATGCGCAAAAACACATTCCGCAAAATGTCGAGAATCAAGAGGGTAATCAAGCAGCCTTCATTACGATGCAAAGAAATTGTAAAGTACCTGCAGACTGAACGAGACGCTTTACAAATAGAAAGAAAAAGTTCTATCCATGTTCTCTTGCCGGCCGTACAACACAAGCTATAGGAGCAAACGTAATAAGAAAATGGCGAACAACTAGAAGAAATTGTTACACGCCTATTAAACAATTAAGAATCTTTCAACACAGTTTTCTCCAATTGTGAATTATTAAGAGACGACAATAAAACGGATACATCGACCGAGTAAGGTTGTTTGCAAACAAGAGTGAACAATCTTCACCAAATACAAAAATATATAACAAATTGAACCGAGAAAAATATTTCTACGGCACAATTTTCTTTCAAAAAGTGAATGAAGAGATTTTGATGAGTTTTTCATAATTTTTCCCGCGCATTCGGTCCTGAACAATCCACTGATTTTTTTATAAAACAAAAGAAATGTGGCGCACACATTCGATTTTGCGTGTGTTTTATTTACAAAATTAAAAGGCAGAATACGCAGAAAAAGCAGAATGGGCGGAGAGTAAATAACAATGGACAAATGAGAGACCAGGAAGATGTGTCTACCACAAATTTCATATGGGTGACCGGAATATTATTTCGGATGTTCGCAGGAGGCAAAAGAGCGAGGTGGAATTCACAGAGGAAGGCACGCAACGTGACGCCCCGCTTTTAATCGATAACACAAATGCTTATACTGACAGAGGGTTCCGGGATAAGCGGTCAGCTCGACTCGCCCTGTCGTCTGCGGACCGCCAGCGGCCTCCGCCAGTCGCTGTGGCTGTGACTGTGGACAAACTCAGACGCGTGTGAATAATTGCTTATATCAGCGCGGGAGGGCGGCGCGTGCACAACGCTCCACGCCCTCCTTCCGGCCTGATACCAAGCTCCAGCCATCCGCCACCCGCACATTGTTCGCTCGTTTCTGCTTGCATTGAGTCTGGTCCGCCGCCCGACTCGCCGCCCGACTCGCCGCCCGACTCGCCGCCCGACTCGCCGCCCGACTCGCCGCCCGACTCGCCGCCCGACTCGCCGCCCGACTCGCCGCCCGACTCGCCGCCCGACTCGCCGCCCGACTCGCCGCCCGACTCGCCGCCCGACTCGCCGCCCGACTCGCCGCCCGACTCGCCGCCCGACTCGCCGCCCGACTCGCCGCCCGACTCGCCGCCCGACTCGCCGCCCGACTCGCCGCCCGACTCGCCGCCCGACTCGCCGCCCGACTCCCAACAAAAAGGATTCATAAATAACTTAAAAAACATCTCATGTTAGTTCGTACTATAGCTTCAATTTTAAATAAATGAATGCTGATTTAAAAATACCATACTAAGACTGTAGACTGTGAGATTGCAGCACTGAGAAATGCGAAGACGTAAAGCACAAACACATGCCATATGCGAGACTGATCCCACAACCTCGTACACGACTGGAATTTGTCAAATTGTCTGAATTAAGTAGATTGACTGCGAGGTAATAAGGGAATACAATGGTTGGAAAACATATGAAGGAATTAACAAAGAATACCACAGGTGCGGAAATGTACGCAAGAGATCACGCTCATTCACTGAAACAATTTTCGCTGCTGCAAAATCACGGATGAAAACGAAGGAATGGAGGGAATTTGAGAGAATGTGATGACTAGAGGTGCGATAACAGAGGTGATCAAAGATAAAGGGAAGAAAAAACAGGAACCAGAGAATAAAACCTGGCTCTGTTCCGTGAACAATGCATACGTGATATAATGAACTAAAAGGAGAGATGATGCAACACTGCATTACAAAATATGCAGCAAGTGTGTGTGCTACATTGTTAGGCTGTCTATT
The DNA here is from genome assembly GCA_038098605.1 of Gryllus longicercus. Classification (NCBI taxonomy): domain Eukaryota; kingdom Metazoa; phylum Arthropoda; class Insecta; order Orthoptera; family Gryllidae; genus Gryllus; species Gryllus longicercus. Next base: position 62,763 of record JAZDUA010000052.1, read on the forward strand.
TGAATTTTATTACTAGTCAACATTCATTTATTATGCTGAATGGAAAGAAAAATAATACGTGATATTCTGGATTACAGCGTTTACGATAACCAATGGTACCACCTAATTTTTGGCACCCCCGTAAGACACTAATGAAGAAAGAAGCTAAAGATAAACACTTCGAAGAAAGCCAATTAACTTTTGGTAAGAATTATCACCTGTGTAATGAAAGAAAATATTTTTTCATTATATTGCTTATACTTTTGTTTAGAAATCGGTTTAGTGCATTCGCGCACTCGCCACAAACGTGCAATAACAACTTTCACATTCAATTATTCAAACTAATTGCGCCATTGGAATGAATTAAACAGAATGTAGTAAGCAATTTCATGGGCTTTCTGAAATCCGAATTCACTATGGTGAATTTTCTCACCGCCGGCGTTGAATTATTCACGATATCAAAAAAATCTGCTCTAGAGGAGATTAAAACCCAGAGCGATAATTTACAAAATCTCGTGAAAACGGTAACTCTTCTTTTGATTGGAAGGTCACCAGCACAAAATTTCATTACAATCAGAATAAAACTGTAGACTTGTTAAAAAAAAAACCTCCTTATCCAAAGAGAAAATTAAAATTTAAGAGAAAGTAACGTAAGTTGCGACCGTCAAAGTGAAAGACCTTTCAGTGAAAACAGCATCGATATTGATTTTCCAGAGATAACACCGGACAAACGAAGAGACAATGAAGTCGCAAATACAATTGGAATGCGTTTTATATCATCTTAATAAGCTTATGAAATCTCGGTAACCCTAGAAATAATTCTCGGTACATTATAAAGACGAGCTACTTTTTATAAGCCCAGCAGCATTATTTTGTCGCAAAGAAACAAATTGGCCGCACCTTCAGTACTACAAGCTGATTGTCTTAGGATATGGTAAATAACCGACCTTTCCCCGAGTCCTCACTACTATTGAAGTCAGCATATCTTCAGTATTGTAGTAATAATCGCCTTTATGTTTGAGGGAGCGAATATCGCAATTGAAACAGAGTAAACCGCTTTTACGGTAATGCAATTTATTTTTCGCACGAATTCACGCGAAATTTCAGGAGCGAAATCACTGGTGAGATATAAAGGGGCATGAGAATAATGACCAATACCCCGCACACAAACCACATAAATCGAAAGTACCTCGAGATCTTGTTCTCTAACATCTTACATACGAGTATCCGTGATGTGGCCAAGAATCCTTCTTATCTAGAGAATCTCGTCTGACTGGGCGCTAGGGAGACCGAATTATCGGCTCGAGTTGGCGCTCGCAAAAATTGCGCGTTCGTTTCACGAGCTGCCGCATGGCGTCGCAGCGCTCACGTCGCGAGGCAAAGCGAGCGCTTTCCCAAGAGATAACACGTCGGGTTTTATTTGAATAACCGCGAAATAAGTAACAGACTTTTGCGACACAGTGGGCCAAAATGACACCATGTGTACCACATGGTTATTATCAAAGTTTTACTACTTCGTATTCTTGCGAAATGAATTATCACATGCACCGGTAACATAATAAGAACATCATGTTATATAGGAAGAAAAACATTGAATTTCATTGAAGATTTTTTAATAGGCTGTTACGTAATACAAAAGGTACGTTTCTTTGGACGTAGGGTCCAAATTATAGATAGGCAATTTCAAAATTATTGCAGTTAAATATATCACTGCAATTCGCATTGACGAGCATGTAATATTGACTCTCCATAACAGTGAATCGCAACATGCAGTTAGTCTACAACATGGGTCAACTGGCAGTTAATCTACAACATGGGTCAACCGGCTTTACTTCTGCTTCGAAGAAAGGCGTACAAAGGATTTTATCGCACTTCCACCGAGTATGAACTCGCAAAGTTGGGCACAACAGCCCGATACGTCGTATAGCTAATCGTAATACTACCGAAGCAGACATTCTGCTTCTTGCCACGAAGAAGCAGAGCAGGAAAACTGCGGGTTCGGAGCACGCTGCGCTGACCTCTGTGTTTGCTTGCAGAAAAAAAAAAAAAAAAGAGTTCGTGGATCCATGTGCGCCTGCCCGACTGTTAATGTTTAACCAGCGGCGTTTATGCCCTGGATTTCGAAGTGTTATATTACCCTCTAGAAGTACTGATTACTCTTGATGTGCGGCAAGCAGATAATATGCGGATATGAAAGTCGCGCAGGACCACGTCTTTACAGAAGTACGAAATATGAAACCGACGGCGTTATTTTACAGAAATCTTTCTTTGGGTTCTTTTCATTATCCGTCCCACCAACTAACAAATGAATGTTATAGGTAGGCAAACTCTTAAGCTACAACACCTCAAATATCACATATGTAACATGAATTGATAAATACGTTCCATGAAAACATCATCTTACAAAACAACAAAACGACAAAGAGCAATGTCGTAAGCAGGCAATATAAAAATATCCATTCAAATAAATAGGAAAATGGATGCCAAAATAAACCACTACAGGATGTAAGCCGTGCCCTGAAATTTCGAGGAAAAAGGGAGTAAATATAGAGGCAGTAAATGTACCTGTAAGTAGTAGCTAAAATGGAAATAAATATATAATTAAATTTATTTTTTTAGTTTTTTCAGGCAATGATTATTAATTATATCTACAACTGTATATTTCCCCTTATATTTTCGTATTAAAACAATAATTGTAGGTGCAATACTTTCACTATTTATACAGACACGTCAGAATACACCGGCAATAATTTTCCCTACCTAAAATTTAAATTAACAAATCAAGTTTTAGAACCTGGATTTGTCGCCAGGGCCGCGCAAATCCTTCAGAATACCTGGTCGGCGTTCAGCGACCTCAGGCGTTTGCCCGGAGAAACTTGCCCTCCGACCTCAAGTGAAAAGCTTTCTAACGCCGCTCGCGAGTGGCTTCTGCACCTGCTCCACGAGTTTTGGATTCCCCACATTCCACTTGGCAGATGCCTCTAACCAATGGGGGCAAAAAGGGGGCACGAAAGTATTCTCTTCCAAACAACATTAAAAATAGCGGTTGTGTGTCAGATCCTACATTTCTTAGTGTATTCGACACAAGGGAGTCACAAGATCGTTCTTTAGAATTTAGGAATCTGATCTACAGCATTAGCTTAAGAAACATTGGCGTTTCAGGTATTTGATGTCTATTATGCCGTATCCATAATAGATATGCCCTCATTAAGGAGTGATACTATAACTACTAGCACTACAAAAATTTTGTCATACCGTTAAAGATATCAAAATGTTGCTTTTGGTACTCTATGGGTAACGTAAAGGTGCTAACTATGATGAACTTGGTTGGTACCGAACACTTCCGCTGCAAGAGTATTTTAGGGAACATTTTTTCAAATGAGATCGTATATTTTTTACAAGGTAAAGTGTAAGGACAGTGTGAAAGCGCCTGATGTACTTATTCAATTATAATTACACACATGTGAGAATTTTAAAACTATTCCAAACAAGTAAAAACATTATGGTCCAATACGAAAAAAACAAATTCTCCATAATGCATCTCTCGCGAAGCGCTGGAAACCAATTAAGTACTTTACCGGTGCGGCTTTCGATACATGTGGAATGTCGAAAAAAAATTCGACATCTTAAAAGCTATGAACACTTTTTGTAGTTCTAGTAATTGAATATCACCTTCAAAGGAATATATATATTAGGAATGACCCGTTTAACGGAAATTGACATCGAATACTTTAAAAGTTTATTCTTCTAATTAAGAGGGAAATGTCACGATATTTTGTTTGGTTTTATAATTTAATATATGGTATTTTTAAAGCCGATTTACAATATTAATGCACTTGGAACAATATGATTCCCCCTTTTCAAATGCAACGATTAATCTACTATGTAAATATTATAGAATCCGTTAATGTGCCGTTTGAATAAATATTTTGATGGTAGTGACATAGCAATTTACGTTGCAATAATTTAAACGCTGACATTCTTTCAGCAAATTTGCAAAATAAACAGTTGGAAGAGATGAGAGGCATTAGATTTACTCATCCTAAATGTTTAGTGTCTAGCTTTTAATTAAGAAAAAAATACGGCAAATTCTTAAAGCATAGTTTTCTCAAAAGAAAAATAATAGCATAATACGAACGAAATGACAGTGGGGCATCGGAAAGCTCACTTCTCCAAAGACGTGTGCCGACCTCAGCTTCTTGGATTCTACATCAAAGAAATCAGTTGGAGAAAATTCTTTAGAATATACCGTACGCTTTTTTCTTCAAGAGGCTTCGCTTTGGACGTATATTAATGAGACTACATTTCCCACGTCCTCTTTCTCCGAATGGGAATATAATCAGCAAATACGGCTCTGTCTGAAAGGGAATATAACAAGTTAAAACAGTAAAATGTAAACCAGTAATACACAAAAGTGTGACCTTTTTGAAACTACGTAAACTATTTAAGACGTCGCTTATTACCTCGTAGCTGATGCAATAATAAATAAATAAGTTTAATAAAATCATTTCCCCACCCCCATCCATGCGAGAGAAACCGAAGCTGCGGCCCCGTGGGCCCGACAAGGTGCCGGTGACTTTCCGCGTCGGCCTTCGCCAAGAGTAATTACCGCGAAAGGGCGAAGAGATGGCGACAGCCGAACTTGCGCCAAGTTCCCGGGCAGCTCCGGCGGGGATCCGTAGCGCGTCAGCCTCTCGTCGTCGTCGTCGTCGTCGTCGTCGTCGTCGTCGTCGTCGTCGTCGTCGTCGTCGTCGTCGTCGTCGTCGCGCGCGCGCGCGCGCGCGCGCGCGCGCGTTCAGGATAATTAATTTTACAGCGCGGAGTGATTCGCGGCGGAGTGAATTTACGCCGGGACGACGGGGTGTAAAAAAGAAGAGAACGCAGGAACGGGACGTCCGCCGCCGCGGAAACACAGGCGCGTCCGCCCCGCCCCGCCCCGCGCCTTTGTCCACTCGCGTGCATTTTGTTTTGTTCGTTGTGTGCTGGCCGCCTCCGCCGCCGCCGACGGCGGTGCTTGGTTACAAACGCGTCGCACGATGTAGTGATCGCCGACGGACAGAAGACTCAATTTACACGCTTCCTTCTGAGTTCAGAAGTGCGCCTGCACGCGTTTGATAAAACTCCGGAATCGTTCGTCAAAAGGGAGCGTTTAAAACGGGTGTACTGTGTTCCATTTGCCTGGAAATTGTATTTGAAGCGTCGGGAGGTATTGCTAGGGAGTAATTTTAGTTCTGACGCCTTCCCACACACAAATTCATTAATGAAAAATGACACTGTTGTAGAACGTGATTTTATTGAAATGCGTTCAGTTCGGAATTAATAGGAATACTTCTTCGAAATGTGATGAAGTCAATGTGGGAAATGGTTGTATTGTGACTAGGAGATCGAATGCGAGTAGTGTTATACTCGCACACGTCGAGGCCTCACATGCGATTCTCAAGGTCAAAATATTTGAAACTATTACACCCAATTATCTTATATTGCAGGCTTCTTATTTTCGACAAGCTTAACTGCATATAAACGCAGAAACTGAAATAGTGCAAAAAATATTTAGTAGTACACCTGGTAGATTGACATTATTTCCAGCCTTGAAATAAGAGGTGACATGATATTTCCTTATGGAAAACGTGGGTATGTAATGGCAAAGGAATCACAGGTGCTATAAGTTTTTAATGCTGTAAATTCTGATCAGGACTATAGAATTACTGCAGTATTTACAACATAAGACTAGGAAATTGAACGAGAAAAGAAAGAAGAATAGAAAAATATTGACAATAACAAGATATGTTTCCAGGTTTTACACTTGAAATTACAAATGCATTCAACGAATACTTATAAATTCTCTGAAGACAAATCTGAAGTCCAACAAAAATGTCCAATCAGAATTGAACATTCTTTACAAATTACACATTTACACAAAACTACTATTCGAGCAAGTAACGTGATCCGTAACTACTACAACGCAAAGAGCACGCCTCCAGATAAAATCTAAGTAACGCAAATGTCCCGAAGGCAAAGAACAATGGAATGGCACGAGAACAGTCGTAGCAACGAAAACGTTTCCGAACTACGAAAACATTAATCTAGTTCACGTCAATGCTTTTCGAAAGACAAATATCCAGTTCACATGAATCTATGAGAAGGAATAAGATCAATAATTAAATTCTTTCCAGCATGATTTCTAATACATAAACGCAATTGTTGTAACACAAAGAATAAATGATTTATCTTTTGGAATGCAATAGAAATTTAAATTTATGGACACTTAAGAAAAATATATTGTATTTATAAAACAGTAATTTGAAGAAGTTAAAAAAATAATTGCTTACTCTTTCAGATAAAAATGCAAGCACATATTTAAATTTTGTATTTACTTTTTTCGTTGAGATAATATCTTTAAAAGAAAATTCTATTTTACTTCTTCAATAGGGATAATGAAGTACGCTCATACGATTCGATGAAATGAAGATACAAGGTAATTTGTTATCTTAAACGTCGATATTATATGGTTAATCAGAAATTCGTTGAAAATACCAGGTATTGTACACGTAGCCTTCCGCGGCTCGAGTTTATGACTTCTAGGCTGTCCGGGTGACGCCGCGTCGTAGGCAGAGAGGCCGACATTTCGCCTGTCATATCGCAGGCTTCTTCAGGGTAGTGACCAACTACCCTCAAGGTATTACACACGATGGTATCTCTCTTTTGTCTTGAGTGTACTCCAATTACCAGATTGTTCAGGGCATTATAAAAAGAAAGTATGTGTACATGGAGGTCAAATTATTTTAATACCTTCGCAATCTATCAATTTCGAACAGACACAGATGGCAGGAAAAGACAACATTGCTAAAAGAAATCTACAACTTCTTGAATCTTACAGACTCGCTACATCTAGCGTTCCGAGAATGTTACAGAATAATCCGTCTAAAGGTGGTGTTATTGGCAAGTCGATAGTCGATGTGTGACCGAATTACCCCTTCCCTCATTCTGCTGTAGTTCAGAATTTCTTCCTTGAAATTTTCATTATTCTTGCACAAAAAATACGTTTTGAGAATATGGGTTTAGTTCCGGTTCGGTTAGTTCTTCCTGGAAAATATATTCCTCATGCAACACCTCGCTGGGTGTACATAGCTTCTGGGAAAAAAAGCTCAGCAGTTGCCGACCGTGCACATCATGGCGTCTGACAGAGGGCCCTTCAGCCAATTCTAGTGGACAAAACCAGAGCATTTTGTTGTGATCAGATCTTACGACTTTATTAGCAGGTGGTTGGTCGTACAATAGAAGTGCTGGCGCAAGAAAACATAACATAACGTAACGTAACAAATAATGACGAAAACTGTGCGGCAGCAATAATGCCTAGATGCAATAAAGTCTACCGTATCATCAACTTTTCTGAAACTTGGTTCAACGGTTCTGGAGTGAAATAATTGTGCATTATGTCATCCGCATTTTGTAAACTATTCTAATAACACTAGCTTCCTCGTAAGTGATCAATGAGTAGTGTTGATTTAGTCGCAGCACCGTACTTTGTAAATGACGTGGGTTCGAATACGGACGTGGAATGCATCTTTACACCTGGGTTTTAGCGCAATGCTTATCTGGGTCTCGCGTAATGCTGTCGCCACCACCTACCTGGTGCCTACTTGCGGAAGTCGAGTGTGTTTTCAATATTTGTTTTCGGAAATATGAAAGAAACTCTGGTATTTGTGATTTTTTTGATTTTATTTTATTTTCAGTCGAACTTCATGGTTATGAACCACTTACAGTATAGATTACTGCGTATAGATTATGTTTTAATGCTCGTTGCAGTACAGTCTTGTGTGTTTAAGGGATGGTGTATTGTACTGTAGTAAAATTTAATATTTCATGTAAGATACTAAATCCGCTTTTGCGAAATTTAATAATTGTCTCTTCAAAACTTTGTGACTGTAAAATGGTCTTCAAATTATCTTTCTCTAGGTAAACGTTGGTTGTAATTTCTACAAACATAAAATGAATAGAATTGTATTACAATATGCGTAAATTTTACAATAATAGAAAGCAGCAATAAATGTATTACATTAACGTGCACGTTGACAAAACTTGACGGCGTTTTCAAACGAAAGCAATCATTTCAATTTGCAAAGTAAGAAACATATAATAAGAACGAAGTAAGGAAAATATCAAATTAGCGTATAAAAATATTGAGATAATACAATGTGTATGTTCGAGACATGAATGCACAAAGATTTTAAAGTGATGATTGTTTTAAAATTTCTTCAAATGCTCAAATCATTTTATATTTACACATTAAAAATAAATGAAAAAGTACATGAACATACACAGTTCTTTCTCTACCCCTTTCCGAACTTTAATCTTCACTTTAATATTTGGTGCTTTTAAAATATGGTTTAATTCCAGGTCTTTCCATTACCGATGTTCCAGCAGTATAGTGTTAAGTAAATGCTTTATCAAGTGCGCTAGGCCATAATAGGGAGTTTTAGCGCCACGCGTAAATTTGCGGCGTTATGCACTACCAGTCACGTGACGGACCTTGAAGTCATACGTCTTACCTTAGGCCTAAGGTGCTCGTAGAAAGTACCCTCAAGTACTCAATGCGCTATAAATGTGGTCGACTCATATTCTGTTACTAGTAGTTAATGTGCTGAGGAATAAATCCATACGTCGTATAGTGATCATCAAGGATGTCTGTGTAATGGTCAGACCGCTCGTGTTTAGCCCACGGGTCCTGCGTACCTCATACCATAAAAACACTACCGAGTTACGTCATAACTCAATTAGACCTGCTTTCCAGAATCTGTATTTTCAATTACCATTGTATACTTTAGATTAAATTTTCAATCGACACAATATTTTCGTTGAGAGAAAGTACTTTGATGTGTAGAATCGAGACGAAATAATACATTCGGCTCTATACACAGTGATAATGGTGAGAAAATACGGCAATTTATGGCTAGCGGATAGAGTCAATATTGACTATAGTTGCATGTACTTCAAAGACTTCGTAATGGAAACCGTTACGCTGAAACCTATAACAGTTATTGTCAATCTACTTCATTTACATCTGAAAAGGATTCTTTTGAACACACAATGACGAGATTAATTATGGTGTTTATTGAGATAAATAAATTGTAATTTAAAAGCAGGATCTGGTATATTTACTTTTCTGCATCTGACAATAAAACGACGCAAGTTCTCGGTGTTGATCGAGCTTTAAAATAACAAAGCTATTCCGTTTCCTTTCTTTTTGATTCTAAGAGAGTGGCGGCGATTTTCGTCCCATCAGTGCGGTTGTTTGGACGCGCAATGAATAGTGAGGTCGAATAGAAAATATGTTTTGTGTCCAATTAATACGGTTTCAAATTCACAATATAATTTATCAATTAATAAATGTCATATTAGTAATTTTCGATTGGGAATTAATCAGTAATATGTTGGAATAATTAAGTCCTAGAAGTTTTCTTAATCAATTTATAGGGATATTTGATATTGGATGTGGGATCAAGTAATAAGTAAAGATTGGTTATCATTTTCAATTTATTGATTTAATTTCTAATTTTAATTGTTAATGAGATAAAGTTGGTTGAAATAGGAAATGATTTATTGTTATAATAATAATAATAATAATAATAATAAGTGTAGTAATAAAAATTATTAAAGATAATCGTATTATTAGACTTCCATCAAAATACATTTCAATGATGCGGACTGCTGATATTTGAAATCACTTGGTAATGAGATCAGCGAATGTTAATATATGAAATAATACGGTGGTGACTTTAGTAGTTGCAAATACTAGAAAACTTGTAACGAGACCAACCGACGCCGATATAGGAAATCTTGTGATGAGACCAAACGACGCTGATAAGGGAATCTTGTGATGAGACCAGCAGACACCGGAAACGGAATCCTGACGGTGATGAATCCAGTACGTGGTACCTTTCTGTTCCTTGCTCGCGGTGGCACACTGTCCTACGCCATCGCGCGATCGAGGTCACACACCGGATCGGGGTGGGAATCGAACCAGGAGCTCCCACGAAGGCTTTGTTTCCAGGCAACGCTCTCGCCAAACAAGCTAGAAACGGCACGCGCCTCCTTCGAACACTTCTCTCCACTCCCTCCACTGTGACCGAATTGCATGGCGCTGAACAGAGAGGAGAGCGAAATGGTTAGTGTCTATATATTTACATTGCATGGCGTTGTGTCATAAAGAAAACAAATCTTCCACACAGGCGCACCGCATTACGCCATCACATAACCGATTATTCACAAGGTTAATTTACGAGACCTTCATTTCGGAAAGACATAATATTTATTGTTTTTTTCCTTTTACATTTAACTGCTTGCAATCGATACCATTGTAAGATAAGCTGTACGTACCATATATAGAATCGTTATAATCGATACCATGTTTCTTCGTTGTTATCTGTAGTCTCGAAATATTTTAATGGGAAAGGGAGAATTTATAAGTATTCCACGTCAAATCGCACAAATATTATTTTTAGCAACTTGAATTTTTTTGTTAGTTCTAGGGTTGAAAGTAAGTGACACGTAATTTTTCTTGTTTTTCTAATCCCGCCCCCTTTCAGAAATATTTACGTTTACGAATTATCCATGCGCTAATGTTTACATTATTTGCACAAATACTGTTTTATTCAGAATAATAAAATAACTCTTAAATTTAACTCTAAACGATGTACTTACATGTGATGCAAATATAATTTCTGCAAACATCATTTAAATATTTAAAATATATTTTAAATTAGGACGACACTTAAATTAAAAGTCGACACTTAAAATTGTACAAAATACTCAAGTTTTTCTACACTAATGTTTTGTAGATCTGCCAATTTTAAAACTGGGACACACATAAATAACATTTTATACACAAAATAGTATGTTCTCCGGCGCACGTAGGCAACCCGCTGTCAGGCGGACACTACTTGTGGCGTCAATGACACGACGCATCGTGACGACCAAACACAATGCAACCCTGAGACTTGGTCACGCTGTGAATGGCAGAAACACACATACGGCCTCAAATCGAAGTATTCTGACGAAATGCGACTATTAAGTTTATTTATAAACAACTGACACTGCTAGGGTCTGCTTGAAACAGAGCAGCCTTCTTTCCCACATACACTGATTCAGTTGGGTAAACAGAGAAATCTGCGAACCATGTGCCTTGTTCTGTGAAATTAGTAATCACAGATAGACTAATAATATTATTGTTATTTGTATTTTCTTAATACGAAAATCTATAATTGTAGACGAAGTGTACAAGTGGGTTATTACAACCTGCATTCTCGAGATGTTGAAAATTGCCTGCCTTAAAACAGTTATGATATTGAAAAAATAGTTTTCAAAATTCCTTTTCATGACGAGTCAAGTGAAGTTTCTTCAAGGACGTGAGAATCGTTCATACTTATAATGCTGCAAATATGTTGGGCAGTGAATAACGTGCTCTGCTGGTCTTGGTCACCTTAACGTATCACCACATACTCGGTCAGTTTCTTTATTACTCGTAAGTTCGTTTTGTGTTTCTTCTGCTATTTTCACTCATCGTTTACCGTCTTTTCCTCTCTTCATAAAACAAAAATAAAATTTAACGCTGAGTATTTTCATTGTCCAGTGTGATTTTTTTAAAGAAAATTATTATTTTTTACTTGAAGATGTAATTCAGTGACTGCTGTGAATAAATGCCTTGGCTAGTCTGCTTTCGTGCTATACTTCAGAGAGAGCAAAAAATTGAACTTTTTTTCCTGGATGCCTGAAACACGACACGAATTCAATTTACCATTGCCAGTGTAAACTAATAACACAAATCAAATAAGTTTATGACAGTGTTTACTGATAATTTTTTCGGATGGGATCAGTGCTTTGTATTACAAAACATTGCGAATTTATGCTTCCAAAAAGATGCCTTCAGTGTGAGTGCTGAATGGTATTTCTTCGCTGTGCAACGTTTATGGAAAGGGACCTTGCGACTTAGCGAGGGGGAGGTCTATAATAGTCTTAATAAAAGCTAGCCTTCAATTCTGACAGGAATCTATTAATTTACCCAAGAAGTTATATAAGTTGGATGATAATGTGTAGAACATCACCTTTATTTTTTAGCAACGCTGAATATTTAGAAAGAGGACTATTGCAACAATGATATAATAAAAAGCAGTAGAGGGCATAAAAATACATAGTTTCATTTCTTTATGAAAATATCAATTAAACATATTCTCTGTAAAGTGAAGAAAAATAATTATCAATTTAATTAGTTGTATCACATACTCTTATTCATATAAATATTCCATCCGTTTAATACAAAATTTAATGAGTTTGACCCTTTTTAATTTGAATTTAATAGGCTATGAAGGTAATATGTACGTAGGACACGTAGTAAGATGCGAAGGGATACTTCTGTTTATTGCTCCGTGAAAGTATGTTGATGCTAATCACCTACTGCTGATTGGCACGTGACGAAGGGGTGACGCTCTAGCAGACGCGGCATCAAAACAGCAAGTAGACGTTCTTTTGCATTTAATTTCTCAGATTCATCTCGATGTCGGAGGTATCGGTATTGAGCGCGTCTTTTCAAAATGAGCGCGGCCCCGGTGCACTGATGTTTGCCCAGAAACTTTCATGTTTGTTGTGTGACCAAGGACCGTGCGATTTATAATGCCTAAAATTAGCTAAAACCCTGACAACATTCACAGTCAGGTTTAACCGTGCGTTACGTTATGCAAATCTCATAGTATACCCGCGTCAAAACGCAAATATTTTAGGGTTTATTATAGAATTAGAAATTATGATCCTCTCTAACCAACAATGCCGTGCCCCCCACACCCTCCCGTAAACGTAACGCAAGGTCTATAAAAGTGTGATTTTGTAGATCCTGGCCTAGGGAACATCTGGAGATCTGTTTCAGTGGCAGCCATTGCCAGGTTCTAAGGTCGAGGAGGCATCATCACCCAGTTACGCACGATAGACGAGTAGGAAATGTGTGGGTTCGAGGCGTACGAAAGATTCATAAGATCTGATAAGGAATGCAGGGCAACACGAAACCAGCGTGATCTAAATTATTAAATATGTTAATCGATTCTCACGAAAAGAGAAATTAAAGAGTAAAAATAAGTAATACAATCGTCGACACAGATTTCCAAAGACTTCAGAAATGTACGCAACGAGCATAAGTTACTTTACTTGTAGAATGTAATTACCTAACAATTGAAAGATGATACTGTGGAAGAGGTAACGAGTTTATTCGTATCCACAATATGTCAAGTAAAAAATTCTTTTGGAGTCTTCAAGGACAATTGTCGTTGTAGTTGTATATAGTTCTAAAAAATGGAATAAAAGTGCCGTCATACACTGTCGTAATGTAAACTTTATATACGTTAATCATTTCTCACGGTATAGTAAACAATACTCACTAATAAATCTTTGTAAAGGGAAAAGCAGCTTGTCCCCATTCCTGCGTATGAACAAAGAACAAGCAAACGTGTTGCCTCATCGTCCATGTTGTTAACAAGGAGCAACCTTCAAGGAATCTACTGCCTGAGCCTGAAGTACCAGCAGCAAAACAAAGGAACGACCTAATTACCACACAGTTGAATTAGCGCTGCATTTACATAAACTAGTAGAGTACTATCTGAGAGTCCCCTCATCTGAGATGTAAAGTGGAATGTGGGAATATAAAATCATCTAAATCACATCGATGGCTTAGTACACAAACAATTTACGTTCAATTATGATCATTTCGAGTTAATTTCATTTTGGAGACTTCTTGTTCATATCTACGTAGTGTACAGAGACTTTGTATAAGAGGGCTCATGCTTTTTGCTAGAAAGCAAACCTTGTCGCTCTATACGAAACTACCTTTACAAACTTTCAAGCTTGGTTTTCTCATAACAACAAATTCTTGCTTGCACTAAGCCATCAAACATGTTCACGTGCGAACATTTTCTTTAATTTCATTATTTGAATAACTTTTATTATCCCGATTTAGCATATGCTACATGGACCATTATTGAAATATAATGAGCGCGATTGACTTCACAAAACGGTGCATGGAATACAGAATGTAACAAATCTCCCTGCGTCAAACGCAAAATAGAAGTCCGAATTGCACGATCGCTACATTGTCAAATTGCGATGGTGTCGCAGAAACAGCCATCAAGACGAAAACCATCAAGGTTTGTTTACATTCCTTCTCTTATCATAATTTGTAAGTAACTATTAATTTTCCAGTGTAGTGTAAAGACAAGAATGTTTTACAAACGATGTGGATGGAACCGATATTAAAATCAGCTCACTTAACAGAGGGCTCAAAAACAAAGCAATCAATTTACTAATCAATCGAAACTTTTAATATGAAGGGCTGATGGTCTAAATTTTCCTCTTTCAAAAATCTTTGTTCCAGAAAAGAAATATCTTCCTGAATCTATCAATAGTGTGTCGTGTCTCGAAAAATATGAGCGTGTGATCGTATGTTTATGTGTGTGTACTCATGAATGTATACGTATGTATACAATATATGTATGTGTGTATGAATACACGCGCATGTTCACATGCGTATGTCTGTATCTGTTTTTCTTAAATTATATTCTGATAAAATACAGAATGAGAGAGAATTCATAGATATTGCAAAACAATTCCTACTAATACCTGCGTTTCTAAGGACAAAATGATGAATGAATTAATATTTAATTAGTAATCTGTGTACGTGAAGTTTTTTACATATAAACTAATCACTGTCTTTACACCAGGTTGTTAATATAAAACCCGTTCCACCCCGCGAGAACCTCCACCTCGTACTATTCTTTGGCGGCGGCGACGGCGGAGAGTGATCAATATATAGGAGCGCGCTGGGCAAGCGGTTCTGCCCGCCGTCGTCGCCCCGAACAATGGACGATGCTGGGCGGGCGGCCAGGCAGGCGGCAGGCCTTGGTCCACGGCACGGCTCGGCCGGGCTTCGACCTCGAGCCACCGGGCCCCGCGGAAGGCCGTTTACCTTCCCAGACGGCGCGAGAGAAGCACAGGGAGGGGGAAGAGGAGGCAGCGGCTGCGAAAATCGCGTTGGCGGCGGCGGCGAAGTCACGGAGGAGAGGCCAAGTCGGCGGAGGGGTGTAATTGAAGGGCTCGAAACAACGTAGTGCTAATCCATATGTTTGAAATTATTGCAAACCAGATGAAAACCTAAGAGTACGTAGATCGAGACACGTGTCAGGATTTGTGTATATTTACTTGCGCTTTCTGCATTTTGTATTTCGACTAACAAATTTGTCATGTCATTGGATTATAATTTCTTTTTTTTTTGGTGGGGGGATTCTAAAGTATTTATTTTGGATGTGTAGGTTGAAGGTTATAATTAAATTTCTTTGACCCTTTCAATAGTGAATAAATTGAAACATGGCGAATGATAGACATACGATACGAGGTAAAGAAAGGATTAGGACGGATAGATAAGTCAATAAGAAAAATGATTTTCCATATTGCCACTTCTAAAGCTTACAATCTTAACTGTAAACATGAAATACATTCCAGATTTACACTCTACAATTTCCATCAAATGTCCCTTTAACAAAAACACGACTGAACGTATTTTGTTTCGAAAAAATCGCTTGCGCCATTTTTCTGAACAAATTAGTAATATTTGAACACACTGGTGGCAACCAGCAACAATTCAATATCTCACTCCATCATAACGTGAATGTTTGGTAGGGTTTTTTTTTTTTTTTTTTTTTTTTTTTTGGCCTGCTTGGCGTTTCATGTTGAGGTTACCGGTGATTGTTATGCTTCCAAAACCACTGATGTCATATCCAATCAGAGAACATCAATGTGGTGAAAAGTCAAAAATATATTTCGAAGGCCAAAACAAACACGCAGGCACGGCGGATAAGCGATAAACATGCTATATTCACTTCACGGGATCAGCACTACATTCAATAGTCAAGAAAGAATCATTTACAACCAAATGCCATACGTACGTATAAACAAACTTCGTTCCACATTATTTCTTCGTACGTCTTATTAGTATGTAAAACTATGCGGAGATGAATGTGCATGAATAGTTTGACTACATTTAAACTTCTTAGCAATTGCATTTAGCAAATAAATCATTATGCGGTTGACCCTTGTTATTTTTACATCGATATTTTACGGTCACAATCAGCAGAGGATGATCAATCTGAGCAAACTACGGGATGACAGGCACTCCTGGTACAGGGAAAAGGATTTGGAAAATCGCGAGGTTAACCTGATATTACCGACGAAACAATGATGGAGCGGTTGTCAAAAAATAACAATAAAATTGTACGTCTGCCGGAGAGGGATAAATGCGGAAAGTATTCGTATCAAAACTACTGAGGATGTCACCAGAAAATGCGACAAGATATCTTTACTATTCTCCTGACTCTTGAAAGATTTTCCAATAATCTGATCAAACACGAAACACATCTTATGTCTTCCCGTTTTCAGTCCATCCTAATGATATTAATTTTAACCACATTGTCCCACTGTAAAACTGATCTTTAAAATGCCTGGAAATAATTATTATCTTTTTTGTGTTTTAGGTATTGGTCTATTTGGAAATGAACGATGTATGGAAACTAACTTTGCACCTATGGAATGTACAAATATGCTTGCTAATTTTTCAAGAAAACAAGTTAGTCCTCCACCAACAGTTAACTGTAAGTATTATGGTACAGATTATGCCAAAAGCTGTTAAAATGCGGTAATGTTTTCTTCTCCGTACATAACGAATTATTTTCTAAGAAATAACTCTGACACAACCTTCAGTTATTCTCTTCCTTTCCTTCTGCCAAGGCGAACTAGAAGTGATCGCTGCGTCTATTTATGTCTTCTTGGACCACACCAAACCTCACTGTGTAGAGGGAATGCCATATGAGTCACCAGCTACAAGTTCGAAAAGGTAAACGCTACTGAAGATGAGAGCAATGTTGTATGTAACAGACCTCAGAAATATGATTATTTACCCAAATTTTAAAGAGTTCAATACGTCATTTTTGCAAGCATTTTCGTTTGCTTTCCAAGAAACGATATCTTTCTTCGAAACGCGGGTTTACACAAAAAAAGCGTCTGTTTCGCTCCGTTAAGTCTTGAAGGCACGAAAGATCTGTAACTGAAGGAAACCAGAAAGGAAACTGAATGGGCAAGCGAAAGTTTAGACCAACAAGAGGGAATGGGGTGACGTCTGAAAAGTGTTGGACGGCAGCAAGCGAAGTAAGGGAGTGACGTAACAAGTCGTGGATAGAGGCAAGAAGTGAAGGGAAAAAGGACTTCAATGTTTCACAGCGAGACAAATTCGATGGTTGATGGAGGGAGAGGGTAAAGTCTCTTCTGAGAGGTTTTATTTGGCTTTGGAGCATGGCGAAGGAACTGACTTTAACATACCACACACTAGAACCGTTGATTTTATTTGTGACCCTCTGGAAAGTGACGCACAAAGTACTTGATTTATAAAATGTTTAGTCATGGAACGCGCCACAAATTAATAATTTAGCACTAACGTAGCACTGGATCTATGTGAATGTAATGATATTCAAATTAAATTTAAAAAAAAACTAGATTTTATAGTAATATTTCATGGTTTTTTGCTGAAGTTTGTCAAACATTGAAGTTGCAGTGTATTTATCTTCTGCTTTATTTCTTTTTTCTGTCTCTTATTTTGTTCCCGAGGTCCCGGAACGCAGCTCCGTCGCGTTCCACCAGAAATCAAGCCCTGCCTACACAGTTTTCGGATATGACAGTTCAACTTTTTTCAATACCAGCGTGGAGACGTGCAGATAGCATTTTCCGTACTGATTTTTGGGCACTTTTTCCAAGAGCAAAATATTTAAAGATACTGTTCGCATCACTACGTTGAACTGTTAAATTGTTCATTTCGTTCAACCAACCCCCAAATACGTAGTATGCTAACGTGATCATCAATTCAAATTATATATTACACGGATAATTTGTCATAAATTCCGAATAAAATATTGTACATCACACGAAAAAATTGACTTTCCATAACACGACGGGATCTGTAGACGCAACCTGTCGGCCTCGTCGGAGAATTCTCCCGTCTAGTCATGGAAACAGTAACTTTGACTTGAAATGTAAATTACTATTACAGTCGTTTTTTGACTCCCAGAATGGCAAATGTACACGTTTGGGCTACGGATGATACAGGATGGTAAATGCAGCTTGACGACTCACTAGGTGACGTTGATATTCTTTTTAGAAAAGGGCATGATACATTGTACAAAGACGAAGCAAGAGCTTTAGCGGAAAACTACTTTAATTCCGTTTCATTTGATTTCATATTGTCCCTTACTTTCTGGGGAAGAATAATAATATTGATTTATTGCAGCCTTGCGATCCCAAAAAGAAATATCACAGGATTTGTACGTACGATATAAACGGACTACTTTAGTGTGCATTATTTGATGCCACAGATCGTAAACCGAGGTGAAATGTTTTTAGTTTCAACATCATTTGGGCCATAAAGTCATGCTATTCTAGTCGTACGCTAGTGCCTCAGATACTGCTAGTGTTACGGTTATTTCGATCCAATTCGTACTTATTGTTCCTAAAGGGGTAATTTACTGGCTGAGATGCAATATTAGTACAATCATTAAGTGTAAAGTGTTCCTCCTGGGTTGTCCCTGTGTGCGCGATGTAAGTGATGATATAGTAACAGGATGAACGACACAATCTTAATAATCCTGCACGAAGCAGTACGAAAATGCTAATTTCATAGGCGATGTAGGGTACATCTGGCTGTTCTGCACGTTTATCATTTTCGAGAAACACGTGTAACATCTGCGATTCTAATTTGTTAACGCGTTGGGAATGCATCGAATAATCATTGACTGCAACCAGATAAAATGTTATAATTCACATTTCTTATTCTCCTTTTATAAGCTCACTTTCTTTCTTATTTCATACCTGGATCTCAGTGAATTTGTTAACACGTAATTTTAATTCACATATTGGGAAATTTAAGTTTTACATGTAGTTTTAATGCGTAACTATGCTTAAACGCATAGTTAAAAAGTATTCAAGGAAAGAACGTGAACCATTCATTTCGGAGTTTAATTCATTACATTTAGTATTCTTGTATGGTAGATGGGATTATTTCGTATTTCTCAAATTATGTATCATACATCTCATTTCTCACACTATTAAAGCCAGTTCCTCGCCACATTAATTATGAGCCAGAGATTCTGAACGTGTGGTTTGGGAAAAAGTTGTTGATGTAGAGAAAGAATTTGAAAAAGCACTTTTACTATATAAATTCAGACTACAAGGTTAGTTTTCGCAGTATTATTTGGTGCAATAATAAATGCATTTCATATTTATCTTCGAACATATTAATTGACATAATGTTTCAGTCGATTAAATAAATAAGTAAATAAATAAAATTAAATTAAATAAATAACTTTCTTGCGAATCATTAAAAGTTCACTATTGTTAAAGGAAATCAAATGTAGAATTAAAGTTCTGCGATCTGAAAGAAATGTTCTACATAATTACGAATGTATTTCATCGCTTCAGCCGTCAAAGAAGCACCTTAAATCACTTGTTCCTTGCATCTTCAATCAATACTCCATCCAGGCGAACATATACGGGTCGAAGGCTGCTGCTCCGCCGCGCAGTTGGCAGCGCCGGAGCAGCGCCCCACACGGCGGCAGCGCGGCGCACGCATCGCGTCGTCCTCACGACCGTGACATTCCTGTGGCGGCGCAGGTGGGGAGAGGCGAGGCGGGGTGGAGCAGGGCAGGGCGGGGCGGGGCGGGATGTGGGCGGCGGTGGGCTGGGCTCGAACGGCGGGCGCGCGCCTCGAAGGCCGTCGCGTCTTCCCGGACGATATTGCGGGCGCTGACGTGTCTGGGGAACCTCTTGCTCACTCCCGCTCCGCGTCACGTAGCACACACCGTCCGCCTCCGTCGCCGCCCCTCGCCTCGAATCGCTGCTCATTCCTCCGCAGCAGCAGACGACGCCGCGCCGTCGTGGCGTCGCGTGGCCGCTGTTGGTACTGGAGTTGACCACTACTTTTCATTAACTGCATTAACTTCATTTTCATTAACTATATTATTATTATTTTCAATAATTACATTATTATTTCTCATGTTATGTATATTCACATTCTTAATTGTGCAGATTTACAAAATCTAAGCAATAAATGTAATCGATTTAGACCTAAATATCATATTGAATTAAAAGTCGGAGTTTGAACGCCAGTGCTGCCATTTTGGTGCTTCACACAATTATTGAAATAATGTCAATCTTTTCAATATACTTCAATGTTGAATATGACTTTATTGGTTTCTTCATAAGTAAATCTACAGATAACACTGTGCAACTCAGTTAAGGTTTTATGAGAGTAAATAATGACTGTTCAACCATCAGAGGAATAAAGCTACAGTACTTGAGAAAGCGTAATTCGGCCATATTTTCGTAACACTTTAGAGGAGCTCTTCCAGTCAGAACCTTTCCCTCAACTTTTCTAATCAACACAATTACAATCTGATTTCTACGGACATAATCTGAATCTCCATCCAATACACGATCGCACCCACTTAAATCAAGAGACCAGTCCGGGCGAGTGAATGCAGCACCGAAGTGTTTAGGCCTCTCGAAACGCAGCGCGTCTGTTGCAATCGTCCGGAGGGCGTGAGCGCAGCGAAGCTAGACCACTCGCGGGGGGGGGGGGGGCGGAGCCGTGGAATGCGAACCGGGTAATAGGCCCATACGGCGGCGATATGAGCGCGGCGCAGCGCGGGTCGTGACTACGCGCCGCGACGGGAGCGCGGCCCATCGGAATGGCTTCGCTTTACGACGCGGCCAGCCTGCGCGCGGCCCCTACGCCGCATGCGCAGCATACACAATAAATATCCCCTTATCTAATGAGTGATATTTCGTTTCAAAATACTTTGGCAAATTACGTTGGTATTTTTATCACACTGTCGAAGTATCCTTTCCAAAACGCATTATCTCCCAATACCTAAGAGACTCTCTGAAACCATCGAAAATTGGTATCAATCCACTCGCCCTCTTAAACTAGTTCTGCTGCCGAAAACATTAAAGAAATTCATTTTAAAAAACTTAAAAGAATCACTTAACAATTACTGCTTTGCAGACTTTTTTAATGAGGTAGCCGTGTGGGTCTCCTCGAATACTGTTAACCGAAAGGTCAGAATTTTGTGTATAAATAAAATGTATAATAAAACAGCTGAAAAGTATATTATGCCGAATAGGCAGTAAATACATAAAAACATTGTAGAAGCTCTTTTAAAATAAATTTAAAAAATCTTTGAAACAACCCTTTTCGTCAAATTTTAGAAAAATAAACATTGCATGGGCAATAAGCATGCTACACTTTCAGAGCAAATGGTACAAGCGTTCTTTCGGGTATATCGCTATTAGCTGAGATCATTGTCACTCTGAAATTAGGAGGAAATCCAGTCCTTGGAAAGAAGGTTTCAACTTACTAGATCGAAGAAAATAAGCTTTGATTTATTTTCGTTAAGGAAAAGTAAAAACTGTATGTGGCGTATAGTGAAGAAGAGTACTGCGCACGTTTTCTTGATCTCTACAACTTCTTCCTAACCCTTTTACTGTGCGTAGATGAAAGAGAGCGAGATCAGCAAGTTTTGAAAAACTAGACATTTTTGATCGAAAAATATAAAAACTGATTCCCATCGGTAAAGAAAGTTGTGTGGCAAGGTTAATGTGACTTCTGAGTCATGTATAACACACACTTCCCGAAATCTGTGAACAAATAGCTACTGCAGAAAATTACTACTGTGCTTACAGATGGCTGAAAAACAAACTATCGAAACTTTGACATGAATTGACTCGAAACGACGTTAGTTGAAACCTACCATTCCAAAAGATTAGAATAGCATCTCCCAGCACTAATGCTAATTTAACAAATGCCGATTCATAAATTTTGAATTAAGTGGTTAAGAGGAAGAGCGGCCCAGATAGCCCGAGTCTGACCACATTAATGAAGTCACTATTATTATTAACAAATAAACTACATTAAAAAATATTTTAAAAAATTCAAAATTTTACCTCCGAGTGTAAATTTAAACTTTTTTGCTGGTAAGTACTAGAAAGTCTAAGAGGTCTACAGCATGTTAACAACCATTAGCAATTTTCCTTCATTATGCAAATTATTGATTGTTTTCTATTTAACTTTCATTTTGATGCTTAGAGGATTAATTTTTATTTTATTTTGAAAGTAAGTGTATTTTAAACAGGTCTTAAATGAACTAGAATGTGAAAGCCTAAGTCAAATAATGCAAATAAATATAATGTGCAATATTTGCTAGGTTCGCTAATTATTAACACATTATTAATCGATATATGAATCGATGATAATTTCGATAATTTCAAAAATGGTCGTAAAACGATTCTGAACGAAAGCAATTTATTCACAATCCAAGAACACAAAGACAAAAATTATTTCGTCAAGAAATAGATTAGTATTTGTATTCATTTTGTGATTTAAAATTTATTAAATCATTGGGTGATACACCGTGTTTTATGGGAGAAAAATGGCTACATAGATATTAAGGAGCTCGTTTTCTTTTAATGTCTGTATTACAACGTGCAGGCGGCGAGGAAGGAAACATTCTCGTATCCTGTATTATCTGCCGTGATGTTGCTGGTAAATATCACATTAACTTCGTGCTTAACCGAATAACGTGCCATCTGGTGGGTAATCTACAAAAGGCTCATTGCGGATTACGAGGCTTAGAATAAGGCATAACACGTGTTATCGCACCCTGTAATATGCCATCTTTCTCTTCCGAAATTATACCATAAGTTAGTAATAACATCAACCTCATAAATAACAACAAGGGAGATATGACATAATACCTCAGGCCATTGTAATAAAGTAATGTAACATGTATAGAAGGAGGCAAGCGGAGGTAATTATTCTCATAAAATCATTTTTATTTCTGAGTACTTATTAAATATGTATCGGTCTTTACAGCTACTTTCACATGATTTCATGTTAACAGAAAAGGTTATGATTTTCAGATTTGACAATTCATAGTTATTACTGTATTTCAAAACCGAAAAATATCCCAGTTAAGAAAATATAAAAATATCCCCGAGTTAAGAAAAAAATTGACATTGTAAACATACGTAACCCATAGTTTATTGATTCTGAGAATACAAAAACATAACCCAATATTTACATGCAATTGTAAATAAAGGAAATATTAATGTGTATGGGAGCATTATCCAAATTATTTGTACTTTACTCCAAATTACTTTGCGTTTTGTAAGTTACTTATTACCTATACCTTTCTAATAAAATATTGGAGAAAAATATTTCTCAACAAAATGAATGTATCCGGCTCTATCCTTAGGTCAATCCCTTAGACTAAATTACTTGCGGAGGTGTGAACAAGTTTAGATTGAGGTTATAAGAACCGATAGCTTTACCTTCCATTTTTATGCCCAACATAACTGTTCGCTATGACCAAAATAACCAGGAGGTTAAATACGTTCTTGGATTAAAAGGCAGGAAAATTGAATTTTCATTAGTTTGACTAAATCGACTTCTGGCCTACTGAGCAATTTCTGACCCCAGTACGAATAGAATCCATAAAAAAATCAGTAAATGACCATAAAACAGTTCTTAAAGGGTACTCAGAAGAGCGAGGCTCCCATTGAACAGCGGGCTGCGAGCCATCACCGCGTGACCGCACGCACTCGCACACACTCACACGCAGGTATTCACGTCCCGATGGCCACTGCGCTATGGCCTTCTAAGGCCAGGGCACCGTCGACGGCCAGCAACGAGCAACGCACAGAGCTTACGGCACCTTCCTAGGCCAGGGTTGTCCAACTGGCGGCCCACGGGCCGCATGCGGCCCGCGGTACAATTTATAGTAGCCCACGAAAGGTTTTTAGTGCAAAGTTCAAGTCCCTTGCCTCCATATCGAGCGAGAAGATTGCGCGCCTAGTGCACGCGCCCGTCTGAGTCCACGCCCGATTAATGTAATAGGTTCAAGTTTAGATTTAAGATTTCTTCTAGGAAATTCAGACATTCAAAATCATCTCAATGTGTTTCAATGCAAGCTACGACTACTCCATGCTGCCCGATATCACGCATGGTTTCATTCCCTGCTCCCCTATTTCAGAGCAGCCAGGCGAAGTCATCAAAACGGTAATGTCAGGTGTGGATCAGCGAGTAATGAAAATATGGCCCACAACCAAATTAAAGGTTTTAGTTGTGGCCCTTGAGGCCTTGCAATTTGGACACCCCTAGCCTCCGCAAAGACGGAGGTAGAGCTTGTGTTTAGAGAGAGAGAGCTCTTTGAGTTTGAAAGAAAAATGTAAAAACGCCAAGAGTAAAAGCAGTTCAACGCATGCTGAAAATGTTTAGCACTAGTGCTATAAGTGAGACGATAATCAACTGTACAGATAAATCTGTGAATGCTACAAAACCAAATACTTTCGTCTGACCTCATCAACTACTACTAACCTTAATTTATCATATATGATTAGTAAACTTCCATAAAAATAAAAGGAAAGTCAGTAAGGCTGTCTAATAATGTGATGACACACGTGGAAAAAGTGATTTTATGTTGCTCGTAGGATCGCGCCACACGGCCTACCGGTCTCGTGCCGCAACCATTCCTATTCGCGAAATAAAAGTCACTTATCACTCGTACCACAAATAAAGATTTCCACTTCCATTGTCTAAAGTCAAACTTCACGAGACTGAGATCATAAAAAGAGTTATAATAACTCAAGTACTGTCATAAAGTATGGCCCAATTTTAACTACTATGATGATATTGATATAATGAAAAAGGAAAGGTTTAACACCCGAGTTCCATTAACCCATAACCTCGTATTAAGTACTATCCCCATCAGTCCGTCCCCTTTCGTAGTGTGAGTTATCAAATTTAAATGAAAATCACACTGCATCATAAAAATGTTTACAAAGTGGATAGAACTTTTAGCGATATTCCTATCGTAACAACTTGGTACATTAGTCGATTGGTGATCGAACTAGGTTTAATCGCTTTGTTTGACAATTCTCTAACTTTATATTGTAATATGATATTGCGTTACTTATGTTATAAATAACTATTAAGACGGTCTTGGACAGCCGACATGAATTGCCCAGGTGGCTTGTACTCATAGAATGAAAATAGTCGGAAGGATGTCTGGGATCATTCCTTATGTCAACAACTGGCAAAGAATTGATTTGTCCAGCTAGAGTAACAACTACCGTAATCCATTTCAAGGTACCACATTTTTTATTTCTACAGGTAGAAATGTCGAAGCGAAGTAATCCGAATCAAGGAATTTGGAAGAGAAAATCTGGGATGGTAAATATGGAAAATGTTAAATAATTCAGCCGCATGGGTATCAAGCCTACTTTAGAAGTAACAGTCAGTGCCCGTGAGTGTACATTATTCGTCACCAATAAAAAATAAAACATTCATGCTTGTTTCCTCTGACTGTTCACTAATTTTGCGTAATTCTCCTCCCTGAAAAAAATTTCCGATTCGCACCGCACGCGTATCGACCAAGCTCCTGGGTACGAACCGCTTCCTGGTAGTGTGAGATGTTCCTCGTCTTACATGTTTGTTGTGGTAGCCATTACATTCTGCAAACACAGCATACAAGATCCGCGCAAGAATTATAGAGTTCAATGATATGGTTGACAATGGTTCAAGATACATTTCATGTTGGTGTGGAGAAAAACTACTAACAAATGTACGTTTAACAATATGCAATAAAAATGCTGGTCTGGTTAGCCAATGTCATGAACATGGGAGAAGCATAAATATCTATATCTGATTGGGCGTTAGTCCCACTTTCATGTGTCTTAGAGCAAGTACATTCGTCCTTCATGATCCATAATTCACAACTACGGTTTACTGCTGAGGTTGTAAATACAAAGTGACTTCAGAGTTTTCTTTAAAGATATTTCATGAGAGCTTCAGAATTCAAACATGGAGTTCTCAAAATTAAAAAGATATTAAATGGGGGCTCAGTGGTTTAAATGGTCAAGTGGCAAAGAAAATAACGTAGTAAATTATATATATTATTAAAATAAAGAGGCCCAGCATTATTCAAGAATGGGCAAGTTTTATAATAAAAAGATGTTAAATGATTGTGAATACTAAACTGAAACGTGATGGTACCTGTACTAAACCTTCCAACAATAATGAACTAAAATAGACGGAAATCTTGATTTAATTTATTCTTCTGGCAGGAAATGAAAAAGGCTCCGCCTATGTTTGAAATTTTCTGTTCCAAGTCTCCATGTACTTTGAAAGTAACGCCCTTTCTTGCCTTAGACGGCGAGATTGTAAGAACGCGCCACCTATTCCCTTTTAACGATGTTTCTGTCATGCATAGAAAAGTACGTCATATATTATGTCAAATTACACTTGTTGACGGTATGCGGAAGTAATTCAGCTGCCACTCTGTTATATTCCGCCTCCTCGTACATGTGTCCTCACAATTTGCCCAACTTTCGAACAAGCCCATCAACTCTGGAAACTGTCCCATATCTGCCGGCAACCGTCTTCTGGAGTTGGCAGCGCGAAGCAACAGCAGCGAAGAGCTCTGCGAGAGGGAGAGAAGTACGACGAGAGGAGGTGGGATACGAAGGAGTGGAAGAACATCCATACTGGACGAGGGGAGAACAGAGGGAGAAAGAAACGGAATAAGACGAGAAGGGGAGCGGGAAAGTTCAGAGGATTGTCAGGTGAGATAGCGGATTGGGGTGGAGCGGGAATGCGTAAGAAAAAGGTTCGAGCAAGGTGGAACGGAAATTATCCCAAATGGACAGGAAAGAGAAGACAAAGAGTTGGAAAAGGTGGTAACGAGCACGAGAGCGAGGAGAGGGTATGAGTGATATGTAGGAAGAAACAAGCCACAGTGGAAAAGTGCGGACTGAGGGCCGAAAATGGAGGTGGGGAGCAGAGCAGCAAGGAGTGAAGAAGAGCGAGAATAAACGGGAACGAGCCCCCACGAGCGAGATCCAGCGAAGGGGAACGGGAAGAAGTGAGGAGGAGCAGGGAGCAGTGGCAACGAGCGGAGACGTACAGCAACGAATGTGGAGGAATGGTAAGGAGCGGTGACGAACGCGGAGGAATGGTGAGTTGCGGGGAAGAAGCGGGGAAGAAGCGGAGAAGGGCACGGAGGAGCGGTGACGAGAGGGGAGGAGTCAGATGAAGCGGGGAGGACCGCAAATGACCGGGGACGCGCAGGAGGAGCAGGGAGGAATGAGAATGAGCGAGGAGAAGCGGAGAGGGGCAAGGGCGAGTGCGGTGGAACGGGGTGGGGCGGAGAGGACCGGGAGAAACAAAGAGGGAGCGATTAGGGCGGAGCGGGCAAGAGAAAGGAACGGTTAGCAGCGTGGAACGCACGACGCCAGACAGGTCGGAGCGAGGCGTGCCCGGGCGAGGCTGGCGCGGCGGTGCGGGCCGAGGGGAAGGTCGGAGCGGGGCCGCGCGGGGCGGCGGCTACGGCCGTCTGGCGCGGCGAAGCGCATTGCTCTAATTGCCCACTTCTTCCTCTCCTCGCCGCCGCGCCGCGCCGCGCCGGGGCCAGAACGCGGGGCCCCGATTCCGCGCGCGAACAATCGGCGGAGGAGGAGGAGGCGGCGACGGAGGAGACGGAGTAGGAGGCGGCGGCACGCGACCGGAAACAAACGTGCAACCGCCTCCTTCGCTACGCGCAGAGCCTCACAACGAGAGATTCGGAGTATGGATATTGCAAAAGTAACCGGATTTAGGTTATATCCCGGTTTATCCTGTTGGTTATAACCGCTCAATGTCCTCGGCTTTGAAATAAAATTGAGATTATTTTCTGAAAAAGTTCTTAAAAAATTACTATTGTAATATTATTTAATTATATATATATATATATATATATATATATATATATATATATATATATATATATATATATTGTAATATCTGCGATCAAATCGCCTCAACTAGCCCCTGCGGGAACAGCCAAATGTAAACAAACCTAACGTGATTGGGGGGAGGGCGCCAGGTTCAGCTCCTGAAATGTAACTGTTGGGAGGTCAAGAATGAACACAGAGTCATTTGTAACGAATACCAGTTTATTCCTGGCACCAAAAGCTGCCAGGGAAATTTCAATGTCGCAATGGGCGACGCAAGTTTTTCACTAAAACTACTCTGTGACTTGGTTACCTTAATTACTAGTTGTTAATTCTGCTGGGCCTGAGCGCGGCCACTTGCAGTTTCTCGCCGTTACAATTGTTCAGTGAGACGGCATCGTCTCAGAATTTTTCACCAATGGCTGCTGGTCTTCGTGGGCGGGCCGAGGCGGCAGCCTCGAAGCAGAGGCGGCGGCGGCTCCGGGTCGCTGATCTTCTGCGGTGCGTCTATTCTCGGCAGGTGGCGGCGATTCCAGGTTGTCAGCTCGAGCAGGCTCAGTGGGTTGAGTGACCACGGGCGTTGACGTTACGGAGAGGGCTGTCACTGGGCCCGGGACGAGAGGCGGCAAGGCTGGCGGGCCGAAGCGGAAACGGCGCGGGATCCGGTAGTTTCCCGCCCGAGTTTTCTCCGCAACAAGTCTACGAGTCGCGTCTTGACTACTTCGACTCTGGGAAAGTCTTTTCCCAAACTCGCGTCCCGATCGTAAGTGATTGAATAATTAAGCACATTTAGCTACCAAGAAGTATCTTGGAATTCTCTCGAAGTAACTAAAAACTTAGCTCTCAAAAAAACTCTTAGAAGCGTTCCAAAAAATCTAAGAAGTCTCGCCGGAAAATCTTAGCAGAAGTCTCGAAGTAACAAAAATTTAGAAGTGTTTCCGAAGAAATTTTAGAAAGTCTCTCTGAAGAAATTTTAGAAGTGTCTGAGTAACAAAAATTCAGAAGTGTCTTATTCCCACTGTGCATCACGTTTATAAAAGAGCTCCCTTTCCCCTTCCCAAAATGTTCCTGGCTCTGAATTTCTCCCTTCCCTTATGGCAAAGCTTCCCATTGGTCGAGGGTGGCTGCGTCGCAGAATTCTTATTAACCGATCTCGTGTCGATTTTTCTGTATTTTTCCGTAAATGTTCTCTATCTGTCGCTGGCTTCGCTCTCTCGCTCGCTTCCCTTTGTCAGTTGTTCCGGGCGCTGATCGCAGCTGTCTGGACACGTGTGCGCGCAGAAGCGCATTTCACGGATTCTCGACGGCCGGCATGGGCTAATCGACAGCCTGCTGTATTTAGAGAGAAACAGCTCCTGCGGGACTTCTGGTGCCTAGCCCAGACGCGTGCCAGAACGAGCGTGGGGAGTTAGCATTGTTCGAGAAGGGATCAGTTTGATGGCCAAGAAAGGTTTCGCTCACGACGTGTTGTAAATGTGTCGTCGTGGTCTCTAATTGACACCCGGCCAACCCTTCCTTCGAGGTTTGGCACCCCCCGGTCGCGCGGCTGAAGAAAGGACGCGAGGGTGCGCTTTGTCCCAAAAGAGGGCCGGCGGACGGCCCGAAAACTAGAATGGACTTTTATGAGTGCAATAAACCAGTTGCCTCTGGAAAAAAGGTCGGCGCGCGGTCGGGGCGGGCCTCCCTGTCTAGCGAAAGGAACCGTCGCGGTGGCGTCCCCTGACCCACTTATTTCTCGACGCGAGCTATTTCCAGATGCAGAAATTATTTGTTATTGGCGATGCCATAATAAAATTATATTAATTAATCGGTGACGCCACAATATATATATATATATATATATTTAATTATATTATTGATTCCATGTAGCCTTCCATGTAAATAAACAAGTTTCCTTCCGGAACTAACTTATTCTTTACATTTTATGGTGTTGGAACTATTTTAATTTTGATAAGCGCTACATGTAAAACTGTAACATCAAGTTCTACGAGTGCCCAATTGATAGGATTTATAAGTACCCCTTAAATTTCTCAAATAGTGAAATCGACCATTAAGCAATAGTCTCTGAAGAAAGGATAATTTCTGAACTGAATCAAATTGACTGTAATTAAGAAATACCAACTCAGATCACCAATAATACATCTTCAAGATCTTTTTCTGCGATTTTACAAAAAAGGTATGTTCCCACAAACGAATCAAGGAGTTATGATATATTAAATAGCCCACTCTTCTTTAAAAAATACACACATGAAATTGCCAAGATAACCTCGTCTAGCAACATTAAATTTCTTTCCAGAATTTCACAAAATGGGAATGTGCTGTTACCTCACCTTAAGTGAGCTGTTAAACAACTTTTAGATTCGAATGCATTAATAACGTGCAAATTTCAATCAGACCAATCAAAGCTTTCAAAAGATGATTATTGACTAATGTCTGTCCTATTACCCTCACTCAATTACTGAAAATGAACTAAAAAATTAAATGTAAGACTTAAATTCAAAATTACGTTCATACGAGCTGGGATGCCTGAACTTGAATTCACTCACATCCTCAGTTTTCGTGATCAAATTTAGATCCATTCTGATGGTATCAATAAAATACCTACGATTTTTAAGATTGATTATGATGACTTTTTGGACCCATCTTTCAACTGCATCATCGTGTTTCATATGTAAACATCTTTGACATCTGGCCAAAAATTATCCCAAAAATTTTACCTCAAAGCAAGACCAATCAGCAGTATAGCTTAAGTTACCTATAACTCAAGACTCAAATATCCTACTAATAAATTAACTTATATCAACAACTTAAACAGAATGTTTAAAACGAATGAACATCAAATCTCTTTCATCTACTTCCTGGGACACCGATCAAAGTTATTCTTCTCACATACAATCCATTAATACAATCAAAATTGTACTATGGATTTTTATATACCACTCAGCTACTTCATCTGTACTTAAAATCTTAAACTATATAACTCAGGTCATAGATTAGTACTGAATGCTTTTCGAACTAGCCCAGTCTATAGTATGTACGCAGAGACTAACAGTAAACTTCTGTAATACCGAAAAAAAATCCTACACAAGTAAACTTTCATCAAACCCAAACAACCCAACCTACAACAATATATTTACTAATATTTTTTTAGTAAATATAGAAAAAAGAAAAATATTAAAACCACTATCATATTTTAGAAACCCTCCTTCAAAATCGTGATATTCCTTCTCTGAAAATTCATCCTACTCGTCTAATACTTCCCCTCCACGGTTTGACCTATTAATCAAAATAAATATAAGCGTCAACTCTTTCATCAAAGATGACACCATTGATATTTTATATCAATTCCTATTCAGAGAACTACAATATCAATATAACGACTACATTCAAATTTATATGGATGGTATACGCTCCACGTTTGAATCCGACACCGCAGTCAAAATTAAAGAAAATATTCTTCAAACTCAGTTACATAATTTTTGTTCACTTTTTTACTGAAGCTTATGCCATACTTGCTGCACTCAAATATATTAACGAAAAAGACTACAAATATACAATATTTACTGCTTCATTGAGTATATTAAATTCTCTACGTAATTTAAATAACAATGAACTAATTATAAATGATATCCTCAATATCTTCAATTATTTGACATATAACAAAATAGACATAATTACTTCATGGATACCATTCCATAAAGGAATCGATGGTAGATTCCTCTGCTAAGCAAACATCTAAACTGTATCTTCAAGAAAAAATAGTTTCACTTAGCGACATTAAAGAAGAACTACATTGTAGCGGTACAGAATTCTTAAGACAAATTAAATTAAGTAAACCAGGCCTAAAGAATTTTTACTGAGAAAAAACATACGGCGTCACGCGCGCAGCCCCCCTTCTAATAACAGCCACGATCCCCTAACCCATTTCAGAATTTTGACACCCCACCGAACGGCCGGGTCAAAGGGCTAATTGAAAACCGTCCAGACGCAGCCACATCTGGAAAATCTTTGAAACGCCTGTCGTCGTGAACGGGGAAACCCAAAACGATAATTCTGTAACCGGGGGACCCCTTCACAGACATGGCCTATTTTCGAGACGGAACAAAGGGACACTGTATTCCGACAGAAACACAGAGAGTGGAAAATTCCTTTGCTCCCCCGTCGCTATTGGCCGAATATAGGCCGAATATATATAACGCCATCACCTTTAGCCAATAGCGACGCGATCATTGTAGGGAGCAGGAGCACATGAGGAGAAAGGGTGGGGGTAAAAGTTAACTTCATGCGTTTTTGACTTACAAAATTAGACAGTTCGAGAGAGACTTCTCTAGGGGTGGGAGCCATTCGCGGGGAGAGGCGAGTGCGCCTCTGAAGGCACTTGGAAAATTTCAGTGGGCTGAGATCAGTCAGAGAGAAACTTCTCTAGGGGTGGGAGCCAGTCGCGGGGAGAGGCGAGTGCGCCTCTGAAGGATTTCGCAACCTTTTGAATTTGTGCCTGAGAACATTCTGAGATCGGAGGAACACATTGTTGTGTGCTCCGCACCTGCGATCGTGAGCGATATCCCCGGCTACCTACAAGCTCCGCCGAAGACGCCGCCAGCCGCCAGCCGCCCCCTGCTGACGTCACCAGACGCCGCCAGACTCTGCCGCAGACGCCGCGAGCCGCTGCGAGCCGCCCAGCTGTTGAGGGCGTGCCCGAGAGGGTGCAGGCCCCGGTCGCATTCCAGCGAAGGTTCCGCCGCCCCCACAAGCTTCGCCGCGCCCGCCCGGGCACATTGAACTTTTGACACGAAGCTCTCAGGCAATGTAACTGGGGGCTATTCACCTCTGTAGAATTTTGTCAACGCGGGGCCGCGCCAAGGCACATCGAATGGTCATTTATCATTGTAATTTTAGTTATAATAATTTTGTACTCTTCTCTAGTTGCAAGCTTTCCTGTTAATTTTAATCTTTAATTTTTCTTTTTTCATTCAATCTCTTCCTTCTTTTATTTTATAAATGTAACTTCCCTGGTACAACTTTGTCCAGGAATGAAAGTATTTTCTCACCAGTAATCAAATTGTTTATTTTGAATGTCCACGAGAATCTCATTAATAATTCCTTCCATCACCAACTGAGCTACAACCGGGCCGCTAACCATGCATTTTTTCAGATGCGCGGAGGTGTTACAACATAGACGTCTTAGGCTTCACTGGAACACTGCGTGGTATTATTTTCCAAGTCACCTCCACAAAATTAGAAGCGTTTTTTATTATGATTCACGCTTCTTCAGTACAAACAAAAGAAGTAATTACTCTCGCAAGACTTCCCCAAGGACATAGCCGTCTTACCCACTCACACTTATTCAAGAAAAATCACCGTCACTTTGTACATCTTGTAACATCCCTATAACAATCCAACATATATTAATAGATTGCCCAGTGTATTCACTCACGAAATGTACATTCACTTACAAACTGTCTCCCCAAATTACTCACTGAAACATCTCAAGTATACAATGTTTTCAAATTTCTAAAAGATGTAAATTTATTTAATACACTGTAAAGAATTGTACGTATGGACGCTAATGACCTTGAAGGTTTTGCGACCAAAAAAATAAAGCTTAAATATATATATTTATATGCAAACTCAGATTAACGTATGTACGCAACGTATTTCGATCATCACTTGTAAGCGAATGATTGAACAAAGAAATACAAAGAAAATATATTCATATCTACAAGACTCAATGAAATATGTTACTAAAGATAATGGTAACAAAAGAACACTACACTAAAAAGAAGCGAACTCCTGAAAAGTGTTTTTTAATTGATCTTTCTTCTAAAGCTATTAGATCGATTATTGAATTGTTTCAAAATACGGTTCTAAACTATGTAAACTGTAACCTATGAAAAGTGATACAAAAATATATTTCAGAAGTTATTTTGGAAGTTAGTCATCAATTATTACTGCATGTTAAAAGCTATTTCAAGTAAGGTAGAGCAAACTCTTCAAGGAATATGATGACAGATTATTTAGTAGACATTCAAATGTAAAATAAAGAACAGTAAATGTGAGTAATATTCGTATCAATAATAGCAAATTGGTAATCAACAAAACTTCTTTTACAGCCTTGCAAATTGCAGATATAATTTAAACTTGCAATATTAAAAAAAATTAATGGCAATTTGAAAATAATGCAGTGAATGACGAAAATTATTATGGGGAGTGAGTATAATACACGTACGTACAAATAATATTAATATTCTCTGGAAGAGATGCAACATCATCGAACTTTGGCACCACTGTTGATTATTTTTGTATAATTTTACTAATATAGAATATTCAATAAATTATATAGACATTTGAGTAAATGCTGCACTCTCGAAATTTTGCTAAACATTAATATAACTCTTATTATCACGTTTAGTAAAAAAGGACAGTTAGGAAGATTTCAAATAGGAACTATTAATATGAAAACTGGGCCTGCAAGACGAATAATATTGTACAACAGAATCTTGGCGAGGTGCGGTGAATTGAGAGAGAAACAAAACTACTGTGGGATTACGGAAGGTAATTCTCGTATTCTAATCGAAAATATTATCAAGGAAGAAGCGCTAGCTAACACAACTGAAAGGTTCAAGATGCGATCGCATGCAACTTCAGCAATTTATTCCCGCGACCTTCCCAAAGAGTGACGCTTCAGCAATTTATAACTTTCCTTTCTCTGGCGAAGGACATGAGCGGACGAATAGCTGTGATATCATCTAGTATGACGTCTTCCTCTGTACGTCTACAAGAAAGAAAGAAAAAATGGAAGTATATGAAGTACTCATGGAATGATAAATACGCGTCATATACCTTCGTATTTTTGTACCGATACGTCCCAGCACGGGTGTGTTGAAGAGAAATCAGTCAGCGCCGTTGGTACCAGGCTCCACAGAAACTTCGTCTTTCATAGCTCTTTCTCCCTCTGCTCGTCTATGACGTAATGCATGTGGAGCTATTATTTTCATGCTACTAAAAGATTCTAGAATTTCTTCGAAAAATATTCTACATTCTTATAGTGACCATTCTAATACCCGTATATTATAATACGATTTAAGTAAAGTGACTTCTGACGTTAGACCAGACGGACGCGGTTATCCAATCGGGCGCTTCGTTAGGATTTAATTTTTGGTATTGAAGCTTCCGATTTGAAAACCGCGTTCCTGCAGATCAAGCATCAGAAAACACTACTTAAATTGGGGAATACAGATTACAACTTTTTTTTTTAAATTTATTTCTACCTGCTCGGCATTTCAGCCTTTCAGGGGTGTTCATTGTACAATATTACACACATTAACTTTTAGGGATGGACATCCGCATGCGTTACCTCCTCTCTCAGGGGTCTGATAAAACGTTGTTCTTTGAGAAGAAACTGTGGATAACAGTTTTTGGAGTTATATGGGTTTATTTTGAGGAGAGGGTGTCAGTGGGAGGAATTTTGGAAAGTGGAAGATGGGTAGGTGATTTAAGGTGGACGAAGGGAGTCTTTAGGGAATCATGATCTTATTCTTTTTGATGAACCATGCGTTTTACCTAGCTTGAATATTGCTGTACTGCGCGATTGGGGAATGGATGAGAAGAATTTATGAGTCATAAGATTTATATATTCGTTAATGGATGATATATTTAGTTCATTTTGGATTTGTATGTTGCTTATGAACCAAGGAGCTTTAATGATCTTTCTGAGAAATTTATTTTGTATTATTTCTATTTTGTTTAGGTTTGTTTTTGCGGCGTTATTCCAGATCGGGCAGGCATATGTGAGCGTTGGTCTTATTATTGTTTTATAGATGGTTAAGCCGCAGTCAGTGCTAAGTCCGGAATTTCTATTTATTATTGGGTATAGTTTGGATATTTTTGCATAAGTTTTATCTGCTATAGATTTGATATGTTGTTTCCAGTTTAGTTTGGTGTCAAGTAGCACTCCTAAGTATTTTGCTGGTGTATTTCCACTCATCCATTCTATACTTGTGTTTTGGAGGCTGAGGAGGGGTGGTTGAGGAAGTTTGCGGAGTGTGAAAATTTTTGCTTGAGTTTTAGATGCGTTAATCTTTATTTTCCAGTTTGAAGCCCATTTAATGTAGTTATTTAGGTCAATCTGTATATTGTCGAAGGCGCAGCTAATGTCTGAATGAGAGGTAAAAAGTGCTGTGTCATCTGCGTAAAGGGCAATTTCTGTATAGTCTGACTGAGGTAAATCCGACATGTAAACAGTAAAGAGAAGTGGAGAGAGGCAAGAACCTTGAGGGACTCCTGCATTAATTTCAAATTTGTTTGAGAGACTTGAGTTAATACGGACGGTAAAATATCTATCTTTTAGAAAACTTCTGATTAGATGGAGTAGATATTTGGGAGTTCCTAGTTGGCGCAGTTTGTATAAAAGACCTTCATGCCAGAGTTTATCAAAGGCTTTCTCAATGTCT
The DNA here is from genome assembly GCA_038098605.1 of Gryllus longicercus. Classification (NCBI taxonomy): domain Eukaryota; kingdom Metazoa; phylum Arthropoda; class Insecta; order Orthoptera; family Gryllidae; genus Gryllus; species Gryllus longicercus. The sequence goes on from JAZDUA010000052.1 coordinate 99,089, forward strand.
AGGAACACTGCAATTGTGTATTTTTTGCTGTGAAATGAATTTGCAATATATTCAGTTAAACGGAGCAATTGGTGGGTGGTGCTATGTTGAGATCTGAATCCGAACTGAAAGTCAGGGATAGCGCTAATTTTTGTTAGGTAAGTAGATAATCTGCTGTGAATTAATTTTTCAAATATCTTTGCGATTGAGGGTAGGAGGCTTATAGGTCTGTAGCTTGTAGGAAAGCGAGGATCTTTGCCTGGTTTACAGAAGGGTAAGATTATAGATAATTTCCAATCTTTTGGAAAGTGGCCCAGTCTTAGACAGGAATTAAATAAGGCGGTTAAAATAGTTATAGCTTTTTTGGGTAATTCTTTAAGAGCTCTGTTGTTAATATGGTCGTGACCTGCTGATTTTCGGGTTTTCAATTGCTTAATAATTTTCGATGTTTCGGATGGGGATATAAATTTTATTTTATCTGGGACATTATAGTCTGGTAACAGGACGTTTTTTGTAATATAATTAGTAAAGGAAGAATTTGTATTTGGGTTTGGAGTAAAACTATTTTGCAGATATTTACCTAACATATTGGCTTTCATATGATCCGTATAAGCTACATTTGAGTTGTGCTTCAGGTTAGGAATGTCAGTAGTTTCTTTACATAGTCTTTTTATGGTTGACCAGAGTAGTCTACTATTAGGGTGTATTTGAGCTATGGATCTTTGAAAATTGTTTATTCGAATTTGATTTAATTTGTTTTTGATTGTTCTCCCTAATTTGTTGATTTTTGCTTTAAGGTCATGTCTGCGGTTGATTTGCCAGAGCCGTCGAAGGTTACGTTTACTTTTAATTAGGTTTAGAATATTCCTTGGGATCGGATTTCTATTGTTAGTGAAAGGTCTTGCGAAAGGAGTTGCTGATTGTAGCAATGCAACGTAGATTTTCTGTGTGATATTAGTTACCTGGTTGTCTATTTCATTTGTTGTTTGTATCTGTTCCGGGTAGTGAAGGTTTACTTCTAATAGGTCTCTAAATTTATTCCAGTTGACGTGCCCTTTCATGCCCAAAACTGTGAAGGGATTATTAGACTGCAAGAGGTTTGAAGATTTTAGTTCAATGATGACTGGGCAATGATCTGAATCTAATTCAGGAAGTACGGTTTGAGATGTAGGTAAGTGGAAGTTTTTAGACACCATTATGTCTAAAATATCTGGGATAATATTACTATTGTACGGGTAGTGCGTTGGCTGCCAAGGTGCTATTACATCTAAGTTATTGTTTACTGCAAAAGATTGCAATTTAGTGCCTTGCTGGGTTGTGCAATTGCATCCCCAGGCTTGGTTTTTACTGTTTAGGTCTCCTAGTAGAATAACGTTGGCGTTGTTATTAAATATTTCCTTGTATTCTTTTACTGGAAATTGTTTATTCGGAGGTTTATATGCTGTTATTATTGTGTAATCTTTATTATCTATGGTTACGGTGACTGACACAGTTTCCAGGTTAGAAGTGTTGGGGCTAAGTGACCGTTGATGTTTGACTCGGGTTGAAAGAGCAATCAAAACACCCCCTGCTGCAACATTTGAAATTCTGTCACTTCTATATATTTTATAACCGGAAATTTTGAATTTTTCATTTAGAACCAAGTGGGTTTCGGTTATGCATGCAATATCGATTTTGTGTTCGTGAAGAAAAATTTCTATTTCTGATTGTTGTCTTTTAATTCCGTTTGCATTCCAATTCAATAAAGTGGTTTTATTTGCCATTATGGAAATTTATTAGCACTGACTGTACAATATTTTGAATTTGCGGGATTATAGCTGAGATTACTTGTAATACTATTGTGGTTATTAGTTGGGATACATCAGTTGGCATTTGGGTTTGCAAAGATTGAGCCGGTGACCACGGGGTATTGGTTTTGGGAAGGGGAGGAAATTCGCGAGGGCTAAATGTTGGAGGGCTACGAGAGGGATTGTTGCGCGGCGGCGGTTGTTGCTCTGGCCCTGACCTGCGTTCATTTAGGTTTGAACGTGCTTGCTGAGCTTCTTTGAAAATGCGACAGCCTTTGTAATTGGCCGTGTGCTCCAAGCCACAGTTAACGCAATTAGGTTTGTCACTTTTTGGCTTTGTGCATTGAGAATAGTGGTGTGACTCTTTACATCTAACGCACCTTGGAGTGAGTCGGCAGTTTGCTTGCGAGTGTCCATACCTTTGACAACGTTTACATTGTATTGGGTAGTTTCGATTTGTTCTAGGTTGAACTTGTATGACGCAATGCATCAGGCGATTTAAAGTTAAAATTGACTTCCCGTCTCTATTGTCTTTTATTTCTAGAGCACAAATTTCAATTGGATTTTTCTTTTTGTCATATAATCTAGTCACTTTGGTAACAGGGTATTTGAGTTCTAGTTCTTTTAAAATGTCAGCTTCCGAGTAACATGTGAGGATGCCCTTCATCACAGCATTAAAGGTTTTAATAGAAGGGTCGCGGAAAGAATAGAATTGTCTGTTCTTCTCAACACAGTGATGTCTAAAATTACGGTAATCTTCTATTGTAGTGAGCATGATTTTTAGTTGATCACCGACTGTCTTGGTTGTGAAATCACATTTGACGACTGATTTAATGTCGGAAATCATTTGGTTGTAGTCAAGTACGTAGTGCATAATTATGGGCGGAATTTTTAATGTTTGTTCTGGAGTACTTAGATCACTGTCTTTAAGATTTTGAAGCACTTCGAAACGCGATGAAGTTTGAACATTGTATAATGGCATAGAGTTTTCATCATCATTTCTCTTTCGTTTACTTACGTTTGTAAGCGATTCGTTGGAAGTTGTTGCGTGCATCTCCTCGCTTTGGTGTTCTTGGGGCAGGGTCGTTTGGGGCGGTTGCTGCTGCATTAACGGTTGCCCTTGCTGCGCTGTGGGTTGATTCTGTTGAAGTAGCAGTAGTTGCTGCTGTTGTTGCTGATGAAGGAGTTGCAGATGTTGCTGCTGTTGTTGTAAAAGTTGAAATTGAGCTGTTGGGAGAATGCACTGATCGCTGTTGCTTGCATATAAGGTATCCATAGCGTTCACTAACACTTGTGATGTACCGTGTAGCCCCGACTCGGGGCTACCTTGGACGTTCATTTCGCCACTCGCGGTCACGGGTTGGTTTTCACTCACTTGTGGTAAATATTTTTTAATACTATTTGCGAAAATTAAACTGTTTTTGATGTAACGATGTATAATATTTAAAATAGACACGTAGATTGCTGTGCAAGCGAAACTAGTTTGACACTCAATCTAAACACACTACGCAGTAAGAGAGCTGTGGCGTACGATGCTCACGGCACGGCTGCTCAGTGCGAACTGCAGATTACAACTACGTATATTTTTCGAATTATTTCATATAATGCACGTTAAAAACCGAATTGTTGTTCAATTGAGAAACGAAGAACTCGACTGCTCTAAAACATGATTAGAGCTCTCTATTGATTTTATGGAAGTTTATTCAACACACATCACCTCAACGTCGAAAATAGATTGTTTGGTTCTTCCGTTAGGAAAATAAGTTCAACGATTCAAAACTAGTGAAAGGAAAAATCTCTCACAGTCGGCGGCGACGAATCATTCTTCCTTTGCAGTAGGATAGGGAATATAATTTGTAGAGAACAAAATGAAAATTCATCCCAATTTAAATGCAATGCTTTGTAAGTTGAATACATCATCAAAGGCCACAGTTTAGCAGTCAGCATGGGTAATATTTCCGCAAATACGTTTATTTCAACGTTTATAATAGTGTAGACTCGGCAAGTGTACAAAAGAGTATTGTAGCTCTTAGGAACACAATAATTGATATTAATACTCTCATGCGTTCTGTTCGACGCCCTTCCATTCTGAGATAGGATTTTTCTCAAAAGGTGTTAGACCGACGTAGATGCAATAACAGCTACAAACCTACACTGAATACTGAATGTATACAGTATAATACAATACATACAGTATAATACAATACATACAGTATAATACAATACATACAGTATAATACAATACATACAGTATAATACAATACATACAAGACCTGTACATACAACACAAGTATAATAAGTAGTTCCTCTAAATGCTATTGTAAATATTGATTTCCTTAATGAAATCAATCATTCTCTTTTGACAATCTTTCGAGTTAAGAATGGTATCATGCTTGTCTTCTAATTTGTGTTTTTGCTGGCTGTTTTTGTATAGAGGGCAGTAAATTAATGTGTGTTTTACATTTAGAAGAAACTTCTTGTTACAATGGTCACATTGAGGAAGGTTTTTTTCAGTTATTATGTGAGTATGCGTTAATTTACAATGTTTCGTTCTCAATCTTGAAATGATTATTTGATCTTTCCATGGGAATTCTTTGGATAGTTTTAAAGACATAGCATTTGGAGACTTTTTTTGTGTCTCACGCGTCTTCATCGATTTCCATCTTTCGAACCAGATATTTTGCATTAGGTTAACTAAGTGGTTATAACAGTCCTCGCATGTGTCCGTCGTTTCTGGAACACCTTCATTAGTTACAGGCGTGAGCATTTCTTCATTGAGAGAATTTACGCTGTCAATGGCACCAACGAGGGGCGTGATCCTAGATAACATGATATTTTGTCCTGACTGTGTTAGCTCATAATATAATTCATGGATTAAAACTACCATTTCATTTTAGGGTGGGTGCTGTTTTTAGTACATATTGCTTCGAGAGAACTGGAGAAGACAACGAACGTTTTGGAGTTTAGCGGTTTGATAAGCTTGAAGGCTGCAAGTAGAGAGCATAACTCCGCTGCGGAGGTTTTAACTGAATTTAGGTGTTGCTATATTTCCATTTCTTGAGTAGCTACAATTGCAAAATCCATTATTGTTTTTGTACATATTTTTGATGTGAACTGTTCTCAAGAATTTCAAGGAAGATAACATCTATCAAAAGTGGATACTTTATTGTCTAATGACATGTGCTAACAGAAGGTACGAGATGCCTTTGTTAAGATACCAAATACATCAACAAATATTAGATTAAAATCGAAGGTACGATAACTTGTGCTACCATCACCTTCAAATAAGTTTCATTAGCAGATTATTATTATTATTATTATTATTATTATTATTATTATTATTATTATTATTATTATTATTATTATTATTATTTATTTGTTTTTACGCATTCAAGAGTTATCAATGACTTTACACAATATAAACACGACTACTACTAAATGAATCTTTCGATGTTACCTGCTAATAGAGTTCGGGTATATCCGGTTCGGATATTCGCTGTAGACGAATAGTCGTCATTGAGCAAGGCGGGCTCTTGCGGGGCCGTCGGAGACGAAATGCCATCAGATGAACAACGCTGCAATTACCACTCTGGGAGCCGCCCATGACTCGTGGCTCGTGGCGCCACTTTCGCCCTCGCTAATGTTCTCTTAACGATTCGCCTTTCGAAGCTCAAGGCGCGGGAAATCTCCGACCGCGTCATATCCGGACGCCGGAAGTTGAGCTCCAACTCCACTGATGACGTTACTGATATTAAAGTGGGGACTAAACAGACAAATCCACCCATTTAAAATGAAGAAAATTAACATAAGTAAGCTAATTTTTAAATAAATAAATTTGATATCGAGAGTAATTAATGTATCAGTTAAATATTGCGTAAATGTTACATCGGTACAATTATACTGACGATATATAAATTGATGTGGCAAATTTTAATTCTAAATATCACTCTTTCAAAAAAATCCACGAAATCCCTCGCCTTTAAAGAAGTACCTCTTTTAATCCGGCCCTGCAAAAAACACGAATAAATTGGGGTGGGGAGAGGATGAGTGACATTTTTAATCCATTATTGAATTGTAGAATTCAACTTTCAAACACATTTCGTGCTTATTGTACCAATAAAGCAAAAGCAGACTTTAAAATGTAAAAACATCAAGTTTCCTTGACGTAATGTATTTAACGAGCTTTGGAGTTAGATAGTTCTTAAGCAATGCAAGAATTTCTTAAAAATGTATTTAAATCGTTTTTCCTCTAACGGATCTCAAAAAATTGCGCTTTTTCCACTTCCAATTTATTTACAATTAACGAATGAGGGAAATTACCGATCAATTTCCATTACAATTGTGCAAACAGTCAATTACAGGCAGCAATTTTATGACATCAGACCTTAGTATTGAAAAGCTCTCGGGAAGCTGCACCACATCTATCTCACAGAAAACTAGAAACTAACTTTGTAGGAATTCAGTCTGCGATTTCAGATATACTGAATCTCCATAACATTGGTAGATATGTAATACTCTGAATATGACAATGGTTTTCAAAACCAATCCATTTTCGGAAGTAATACTATACGAAAAATGTAGAATTGAGAGACTTAAGGATATATTTTGTAACTCGTACCTAGATGAAATATTGAATTCTGATCTACAAATACAAATAGTTTTGGAAAATGACATAATTTTTATCATCAATAAACTTAATATGATCAATGTGTCACGGCTACATTTCAATCATCAGAGAGTCTTCATTAAAAAAATATACCAACCAAGTGCGTGGAGGATCGAGGCACTTATTCCCAAATACTATATCAATAAAATAAAAGGTTGTGAAGGGACATATCTGACCACTGGTTAATTATATGTTATGTACTATAAAGAATGGAGAGAAGCCGATTTTAAGGGTACAAAAAATAGAAAGCCAACAAAATGACAACCTGTAACCAACAGAGCGACAAAAGAAAAAATGCGAAAGATTTATGTATCTTTAAACAGATGGCCACTTATTTCCTGGAACAAATTTCCTTTACTTTTCCCGGTTTCCTAGGGCATTAAAAAGACTTTCTGATAAGATTTGTAATTTCACTTAAAGAAAATATTAAAACTATCCCGATAATTATTGGTGAGCTCTCTTATTTCCCTACGACAAAGTTCAAATAAATAATAATTCCTCAACACAAACTTAGCACAAAAAATACTTGAGTAAGGTTTTTAAGGAAGAATATCTAGTTTGATAACGAATATCAAAATTTCCCCTGACTTTTAAAGATTTTCCTAGAAATTCTCCCTTTTCCCCCTGACTTTTCCAGAGCAATGAAACTCCCCGATTTTTCCCGGTTTCCATTTTTTCCAGAAAGTGGCCACTGTTTATATAAACATCACGAAGGTTTCCGCTCGAGAAGTAACAAAAATGAAACGTCACCCAGCACGCACCGCGAGCCGCCAGCGTAGCTACTCGTAGTGCGTGGCGGAGGACGTCTCGCTACGTGCGTCACGCAACGGTTTGCTAAATCGCCGCCCCTGGTCCGGGGGACTGTAAACAAATAGCCCCAGTGGCGTTGGCGCTTCTCCGCAGCGGACGCTGGCCGCGCCTCCTACCCGGCGATTCGCGCCGCTGTTTCTGGTAATTTAAGCGATCTTCACGGGCGGACTGGGCTAGTTTGCTGCATGGGTTATTGGTAAATGGCAATGATTAGGGATCTAGAAAATATCAACCACAAAGTTTATTTAAGAAATGTATTTTAAAAATAAAATAATTAGCCATACACATGTTTCAGAAATTTTATTCCATTTTCAGTGTCGAGGATTAATCACGCCTCACTTAACTCGGCGCCATCTGTCAAAAGTCAGATATTTATGGTTAATTATTTTATTATAAAATTAGATTTTTAAATAAACTGTGGTTTATACTACCCGTATCCCTAATCATTAAAGCAGGGTTACCCAACGGGAGCGTTACCGCCCCCCAATGGACGCTGGAACAGTGATAGTGGATCTTGAGACAAATGAGACAGCTTTGAGGCAGGCAAGAGGCGCCGCCGGGGAGATCCTACCCTAACAGCACCGAAATATTGTAAATATACCCATTTACAATATTAAAATTATTTATAATATAAAGATTACAAATATTTCTCGAGAGGGCGGGTCACATCGGCAGCTCTCTTTTCACGGAACGGTTGCAGCCATCGAGGCGATTTTGCAGGATAGGGCGCATGGCAAAAATGAGTGTTTTAATTTTCACTGTGAATATTTTATCCAGATATGACGTACTCCGAGCCATTGGATTTTTATTTCTACTGCATTATTCTGTATACTTTTTTATTTAAAGGTTCTTTTGAAAATCAAAATTTCATTTTCGAGTGAACATCAACTTTGAGCCACCACAGGCTGTTTTTAAACATTCTTGATTAAAATTAAAAATTCTCTAGGGTGACATGCTTATTATTGTTAAATATCTTACGTTGGGTAAAAAGAACTATACTTAAAACATATTCCTACACTTTTCATTTTCAATTTTTTGTGTTGAAATTGTCAGTAACATTTACAAACATTATTATAAAAGCTTGAGATCTCAAAAAGCGCAAGGGCGTTGCACGTGCTACATGCGCATCTACGTTAAAGCGACCCTGAACCTTTCCTTTCAGTAATGGATACACCAACAAACGATACCCCTAACTGGCGCCCGAAATAAAACGTTTAGAAGGCAGAATTTCACGAAATTTTTTCGCTCCGCGGTAGGTTAACTGTTGTAAATTGTTCTTTCACTGGAATTCCAATTACTTTTTGGAGCGCATTTTGCATGTGGGAACGAAATTTGAAAGGGAAAAATTCAAAAATTCTAAAGCTGAATATCTGAGAAACAAAGCGTATTATAAAAAAATTATCCTTCAATCAAACAACAATAAAATTTAAATTGACCACCTATAATAAACGAATGAGTTAAATAACGATTCATTTTATCACTGCAGCGAAAGCAGTGCATTGGCCATGCTTGATTATCGCGAAGCATTTTTCCCCCGAGTTCGGGCGAGCCGTACGCCCGCCACCGCATCCCACGACTACTCCCAGCCTCATCACCGTTCGCCGCCCCTGCTCCGGCCCAACTCACCACCGCAAATTCTCGCCCCCGCTCCCCGACTCCGCTCCCCGCCACCACCCCTGCCTCCACTACCTGCCCCCATACTCATCTTGCCGGCCTCCCGCCCCCTCTCCCAGATCCGCCCCCCGGCCCCACTCGCCGCCGCTATCTCCTCTTTGCCCCTGACGCCGCCGCCGCCGCTGCCACCATCACTACTACACCGCGGCCTTCGCCCTCATTCTCCGCTGCCGTGCGGCGCAGTGCAAAACCTGGTAGCGGGTGCGCCCCGGCGAGAACCCGCACAAAGAAAAGGTCGCCGCGCGGGGACAACAAATTGGGCCGCTCTTTTTGGGCGGCGCGGCGGTCCGAGGACCAGCGACAGCCGACGCTTCTCGGAACGCCGCAGCGCGAGGAGGGAGTGGAGGGGGAGTGGAGGAGTTAGAGATGTGGATGAAGACTAGTTTGAAATACTTATCTCCGATTTTACACAATGGCACTTCAATGTCACGAGCTGGACAGAGCGGAGCACACTGTCGTTCAATCTGAAGGTTCGTTACGACAAACATTTTTAGAATTAGGGCTCTCGATTGAATCTTCCTCTCCTTCTTCCAACTTTAGGAGCCACTACGTAAAACTCTGAGTATAGCTGGTTAGTACTCTTCTTCTAAGTGAAGAGAGATTTGTTTATTTTATCAGGCAGCTGTATATTTGGCATAGAATCGTTAAGGAATTGCTGTCAACATACATCATCATTCACATTATTATTTTATGCTGGTAACAATGCTACATTTCATTCATTTTGTTGCGAAACACTGTGCCCGAGACAAAGTGAGCGGGGCCACGTCGGGAATTACATCATTAGGTTGCTCATACTTTGTGTTTAAAATCCGATTGCAGCCCTAAATGCTAAATTCGATGAATTGGATGCTACCTCGCATGGAAAACGTGATCCCATCATTCATTATGTAAACAAACTACACATTGTATTCGTAGCTGCTTGTTTTGACAAAGTGCATCACGATCTCACATCGTCCACGGAAAGCTACGTTTACTTTCAGATGCATCTACATTCTCCCCTGACTCTCATCCAGCGCCTTCCTACTTTTTCTACTGAAAGTTAGTGTGTTGTAGCTGTCGGCAAATGTGTAATTGTAGAATCAGTCAGTCCAAAGCTCACAACATCAATATACAGGATTTACGAACCTTCCTTGGATAGTCCTATCAGCGAAGCATCAAAATTCATTACAAAACCTACAAAGAAGTTGGAAAGGAAATCGTAATCCATCGAGGACGACATGATCACGGGGATGATGCGAGGTCGAAGTGATGAATGTTAAGGTAAAAAAAAAGAATTAAAGGAAATAAAATGAATTCACAAAAGTACAGTCCAAGAAAATATAAAACGACAAACAAAAGTTATTTTAATACTTAATTCATTTTTCACTAAATTTCATCTCCCGTGAGCTGTGAAATCTACATAATTATCGGGAAACACAATAACTCCTTCTTCGCCGTTAAGCGCTGTGTTGGTAGCACTGGCCGGTTCGCTGCAGTGGTTGTGGTGTCATTAGTCTCGGCGTGGAACGTTTTCACTTTCTCGCGTACGTGGTACAAAACGCGAGAGGCACAGAGCATGGAGCATACGGCCACAGCGGCGGCTCGTTTTACAGACATAACACTCGAAACGCATGGAGCGGTTATTCCTTGACGATGATTCAGTTAAAAGTGATTAACGAATAATTTTGCAAACAGACTTCCTGATCTGTTAAGGATTTGTTTAAGTGAAGTGAGAGAAGGTGAATTGAACTTTGTACATTTTTCTACTTAATTTCCTTTCTTGTCAATTACAACGGTTTTGCAACGTTTTAATTTCATGCATGTTTAATTGAGGATGGGACAGGCAAGTGGGGAGTTTACTTGCACTTCCACTGTTTAATTTGTGTAACGAATTTTAGCATTCTTATACATGTAAAGTTCAATAATGAGAGGGGTTCTTGAATTTTATTTGTGTTGTATCAAGCATATTTAAAGTGGACTTGGTTTATCTTTGGGAAATCTTAATTCAATTTTAGTGTTGTTTGTTTTTTTTTGCTGAACAAATGGTATGAAATTTTTGGTGGAAGAAAAACTGAATACTGCTCAACGGAGTAAAACCTAATAAACGAAAAATAATACAATAAACTGTACGAAAGAGAAAAATACTTCAACACTGGTTAAAAAGAATTACCTTGTAGAACACAATATCGATTTTCTTCTTTTCAATTTTTTATTGCTGAAAACAAATTATAGTTAATATGATTAAATTTCAACGTACTTGATATTTTTCTGAATAGCATTTGTTTCGAGATTTAAATGCCATTCCAGACATCTACTTAAGAATGTTTGGTATAAGCATTACTCGCAGCGTCCATGAATTCTGCCAGCAGCTGTTGCCAATTTCCCATTAAGAGAAGAACATGTTCCATGTAATTTTTCTCATGAGACAAAATAAGCTTTACCAAATTGCTCTTTCATTGAAATTGAAACAATGTTTTCTGCTCATTTTCCCTATGCCAAAGAAATGTCTAAGAAAAATGTGTTGAAAATGACCCAGCATGAGTGTGGAGATAACGCTGTGTAAAGTTTCAACTTCCCACGTTCAGCGGTTGGACCGCTGGGACATCTGCATTCAGCAGAGCTCTTGCCAGTTTGGCAACCTCTGCGACTCAAGTGACTTGACAGACTGCGAGCCCTTTCCCAGGACACGAAATCAGCAAGTTACTCTTTCGAATCGCTCTTTTTGTAATGATTCAAAACTTTTACGTCTTTCTTTTGTCCTTGTTTACGACATCACGAGAAAATGATTCAAAAATGTCCCATTTTGATAGCCTTGATATTCATTATATTGTTTTACTCTCTGTCCCTACTCCAGTTTCAGTTCGTCATTACTCGGTCTGTCCGCCGCCCACTGCATTCAATCGAGTAATGTCGAGTTTGCCAATCTCTGGAGATCAAGTGGGAACTGCACAGACCGCGCGTTCTACCCGAGGGCGCGAACGGAGCAAGTTCTTGAAAAGCGAAATTGGCCCGAGGTGCTGCTCCATTTCGCGCATGCGAACTAGCCCACCAACCCATTTCCAGCCTTTCGGCCTTCCTTAGGAACTTCCTTGGTTCCCTCACAGCAGAGCCACCCCTCGCCTGCGTTGTGACCCTGGAATTCGCCACAAATACGAGTCGCGGAGAGGGCAGTTGCATTCAACGTGAGCGAAGCAGTATTCGCGTTTATGGCTACGGCTGTTCACGATATTCATGTTTATGGCTCTCACGTATTAGGGGAAAGCGTATTATGTATTTATTGGCATATTAGGAAAGACATTCCATAGGTAATAACGCACTTAACATGACGAAAGCGCTGCCATTTGTTAAGCCGCTTTGGATTTAATGACAGAGTTCAGCATTTTCTTCAATAATTCAGCAAAATTAATTTCGTGTCAGAGAAGAGTTGAAAAGTAAAACACTTCAATATCGATGTGGTCGAAAATTCAGCCAGTAGAGAACATTTGGAAGATCATTGTCCACGCTATCTCGTGTAGTTCACACTAACGAATCTACACACTAATCACTACAAACTGTTTCCAGTGACTACAATTTGATTCTAGTAGATTGAAAACCAATTATTTGTGTTCCAACCATTCGATACAAAGGCTCCGAATCTTAAGCTCACATCTTTCAGAAGAGTTTAATTCATTTCGTTTTTCTCTATCGTAAATTTTTTTATGAAGTAAATATTTAAGTAAATATTTACGAAGTTAATATTAATACTTGTAATATCAATAAAAATTAAATAGTATTTAATAAATTAATATACCAAAATTATTAAATTATTGTTTTCTAAAAGAATAGGAAAGGAAGAAATCGCTCGACGTATCTGACGGCTCTGACTGAATCATACTCCACTTTTCCATGCAGCAACTCATTTTGATTTCTGTCAATGGCTATTTTCGGCAACTAGAAGCATTGGCAACAATGGCAACTGAAGTATTGCAATGAATACAGCAATTCAACAGTGCATGCGAATCCCTCATGCTACTTTCATTAGTTTTTGTACTTTCCATTTGAATTAAAAAGAGTATGTGTATGTATGAACTCATAGTGACGCACAATTCCAGTCTGACCCTGGAATGTAGCTTATACATATTAGCCACCCACATAATGATAACTCATATCTATTCTTATTTCCATTTATATTTTTGAAGAGGGACGGAGACTGGGCATACGCCCCAGGACACAAGTTTATTTTATTTGTAACTACATGCTTGTGGTGATATTACTTTAACTAGGGACGTGCAGAATCAGTGCAAAGCGCGTATGATTTGAATGGTAATTCGTTGAAGAATCAACGCCTGCTATATATCGGGGTAACGGAACTTGAAGGAACTTCTCTGAGATACGAACAACAGTTTGAAGACGAGATGTCATGCGCAGAAAACGGCTGCAAATATTATTAAAGCGATAACGAAGTTTCTCTAGGTTGTACTATCTTCTATTAGCACTTCACATTTTAGTTATGGTTAAAAATGTAAACTGCTACTTGCATTTATTTTAATGCAAGCTACAGGCTCATTAGCAAATATTCATCTGGCATTAGCATTGTAAAAATATATTGCAAACAGGTGTCACACTGTTCTTCAGTTTCTACTTCTGCAACAGATTATTAGTAACAACATAAAAAATACCTCTTTCAGAATTATTTTCTTTCTCTCTCCACAAACTTGTGACATTCTGAGATCACTACATTTCAAAAAGAAACCTTCGTAACGCAGTTTGCTTACTTTCTTGTGCTCGTAAGTTTTGAGTAAAAAGTCCATTTTACAAACTTTTCAAGTTTTCTTCGAGTAAAAATCAAAATTACTTCACTGGGGATAATGCGACGGAAGGAAAGTCGCCGCGAAATTACATGTATTAAAAAAAATTAGCAAGTCAAAGAAAATTAACGAGTTTTGTGGAAGGGCAAAACGCACTTGCTATAGAGGGTCATATAAACGCGTGAATACCAAGGAGTGTGAGAATAAGGGCAATAAAATGTAAAAAGTGATGAGTCAGATTTAATGAGGTGAACAGCATGGAAATGAATATGAAGCATGAAATAGATACGGATCAAATAAGGACAGTATTAGGATTGTAATGACGTGAAGGTAGCCCATGGGAGTAGTGGCAAGACATGTGGTGCTGACAATTTTATCCGCGACGATGAGCAGATGTGTAATTACTATAACCCATTCAAATACTTTATGCTTAAATGCTACAAGTGTGTGTACGAGTTCAGCCATCGAATTTTTATGAACTCAGACCGACGCTTCTTTTCTGAAGGAAATGAAATGTGTTATAAAAATTTATAACTTCCACAATTTGCATTCAAAATGGATATATTTTTTCTCTCAAAAGATCGACGGGTCCTAATTATAACGGTTTGCTAACGGTTTTACCGCTGTTATTCAATTTTAATAATTGAATTTCTTTCTCTGAGGAGAAAATTGTTCATGCTTTCATTGTAGGTCAACAAATTTATCAAGTTCTCAGCGGTGAAATTCATGATTTGCAAAATTAAAAGCATTGTAGTATATTTAGGATCACGGAGTGCTTACGATGGGGGTGAATTAAGTTTTCATCATCATCATCATCATCAGTAGGAACCGGATTATACTGTACGCAAGTTGCATATGCGTGCATATTTTACATATTTTTTTTGATAATTGCAAATTTTTAACAAACTGGCAGATATCACCATATTACTAATGTTTAACAAAATCCACTCATAAATTGCAGGGGATATTTCTTCGAATTACTCGTTTTAGTTGTTCTCTTCGTCGGACATGAAGAATGTCTTTCAGAAATTACAAGACCAGACAATTCCATTTATTCAATTCGTGCAACAAGAACAATGTGTAGATTCAAGTAGGTTGCAATAAGGTTCTTCCAGGAGAAATTGTTGATCAAAATATGTCACAATCTTAAAGGTCCGATTTAAAAATTGTCCAACAACATCGGTAGATGTTGAAAGAACATTTTCAATATCCAAACATGTATAGGTATAAGAGAAGTAATTGTTGTTTCAAAATTTTGAAAACCACGTGGTCAAATGTTTCGCAAATACTACTGGTGAAGGCACTCGCAAGTAATATAACGTTATAAGTAGTATTTAGTTATAAATGTATTACATAGCAAAAGAATTAATATGGTTGTTTTCATTTTTAATCCAAATTTCCCTAAGTTTTATTTCCTGCATATTTTCATATAATTTGGCATATACGTCCATTTGCCATGCATATTTTAGAAAAACAAACTATATATAAATGCGCATATTTTTCCAAACATCGCTCGCATATAATCTGGTGACTAATCATTAGAAAGAGGTTCGTTCCCAGTTGCAGTAAAAATCGCTATTTGGAATGAAAATTGTGGAAGTTGTGACCGTTTATTTTTATTTCTGTCTGTAGAAGTATCAACTTTTACAGGTTCAATTTGGTCATTATTGTGACAGACAGAAATATATTTTACTTTTTGATTTGATTTTAAAAAAATCTGGCATCGAAAACTTACATATTTCTATCTATAAAAGTTGTTACGAAGTAGAATCTATTTAAGATGTGTCAGTTTGTATGATGCCGAATATTTATTTATTTGTGTACATACATTTATTTACTTTATATTCGAGCAGTGAGTTTCCGACGTGACGTTCGACCCCAATCGGTACGCTCGCATCTCCAGACGAAGAACCTCGGGCTGGAGCCCCCCGGCCAAGGAGGCAAGTGTGCCGAAAATATTGTCCCAGCTGGGCGGCGCGGAACGTCGGGACGTCGCGACGCCGCGGGCGCGCACGAGGGGCAAACACGCCCGCTCCCGGCGCCGCCGCCGCCTGCGCGTCAACACGGGATGCGAACGAGGGCGCGTAGCGCCGCCAAGTGGGACGCGCCGATAGGGCGCGGACGCCGGCGCGCGCACAGGACGCACGCGCATTCCCAGACGGACGAGTCGGCGAGGAATTCTTATTTGTTTCATTTGTATTCTTAAAAAAAATGTGTAGATTCAGTAAAGAGGGGGAGAAATATAATCTGCGCACTTTTTCTTGGGCTCTCCAGAATCTCTTCCCTGCACTTTTACTACACATAGTTGAAAGTACAGGCAAAGGAAAGATACCAACATTGGAAAACGAAACACTTTAACTTCCGCGTTATGAAACATTAACTTGCATCAATAAATGACATATATATTTGATTTTAAAGTATTGCTACCGAAATAGCAACCTACACCCCCGACTCTATTACCAACAACTAGCAAAAGAAGATCTCAACAAAACGTCCGCTTACTGAAATTACATATATCTTTAAAAGCAAAACAATTTCGAACATTTGCTCGATTGATCGGAGAAACTGGATAAAGCACTTGATCGAGATGAAACTCATTGACCCTGAAGCTGGTAACTATACTAATGGTATAAATGCTACAATATTTTTACTCAGTTTTCATCACCCATTCATTTTGTTGCATTGCTACGTTACCTCAGCATGAACCCTGTATCATTTGTTGTAGTCTCTGTTGATCGAGATGTTCTAGAGCCCAGTCGGAGGTGGATTTTGGGTAGTAGCTACATCGAAATCAACCCGTCACCAGGAGAATTCTAGCGGACGGCTCCTCTGATAGGTAGTTTCCTGCAGTTTCTCTGATCAATACCATGCGAATGTCGGAGCAATACCCTGGCAAGCGGTCTGCGCGCCGTCTTTCTTATATTGTCTTTGTCCTCTCCTCTCCCCCTACTCTTGCATGCAGTGCTCTACCACAGTCACGAGACGTATACATTTGCTGCGGAAATATCTGGAGAGAGAACATTCAGCATACCGACGTGTAGGTCAGCGCCGGACCTCTCATTTTTGAAAGGAAAACACCGCGTCCTCCAGGCATAAAACATGCACTGCACGTGTGGAAGAAGTGATGTGCCTGGAATCAATAGATATTTACTCACAAGTTGAATCAACAAGGGCAATACAGAACGTCTATGGAACAATTCGGAGAACTGGTCGCCTATGGAGCTATCGACTTGGAGCTATAAGCACCTGGGAAAATGGAAAGCAAACACGCTCCAGGAGCCCCTTTAATCGGTTGTGGTGATTTGAACAATTTGAGTGATCAAATAATTGATTTGTTTCTGTCAACCAACCAGAAAACACAATATCTTCCGAAAAAAAAAATGTGACGAAAATTTATAGCATGGATCGTTACACCAGGATTTATAGCGTTCTCATTTATTTTCAACATAAATGAAGAATTGGTCACTTGAGATCGGGGTGAGGAAGGTGAACTGCGAGCTACAAGCTACAAGGCCCTTTGTTTCAGGTACAGTTGTGGTACTACTTGGGAGTGGTGGGAAGAAAACATCAGAAAAACGTATTTAGATAAACCAGTTTCGAAAATTGTCAGTCAGTATATGGGTTCGACCACGCTCTATCCCTGGTATCGAAAATCCGAGCACCGACCGGACTTCAACCTACGACTTCCAGGTCTACGAAGTATCTATTTCGAACTCGCAACTACTTATACTACCGCAGAAGAGATAATGTGGGTTCGCAGTTTTCCCGTTTTGAAAGTTTAAAACTCCACGCGAAAGGTGAAGAAATCAACGAATTGACGAGTGGGACGAAAATAATCTTTGCTCTCGCAGTTCAGTCTCAATAAACCCAAAGAATCCTCTTGAAAATGTTATCTTTTACAACTTCCTTGATTTGAATTCCGTAATTAGAACTTTTCATTGTGGAAATGATAAATGAGACACCCACAAATAGATTACTTTGTCAAGAACAAATTAATACTTTTTCAACAAGGGCCATCACTCCTTTCAAGGGACGATCCTCGATGTACCCCGTCAAGTTGCATCCTGGCGGCAGGTGTTCATAACCTGCATGTGAAACTACGTATATTGTTTTCACTCTTTGCATCATGTTTTCGCCCCTTGAGAGCGTTTCTACGACAGGCACTCACTGCCCCAAGAGCTTCTCGACAACGCTGTTTCGAGAAACGGCGCTGAGTTCGGAATCGGTTCCAGCAGACGATCGTGGCGGCGACGGGCACCCGCGAACAGAGAACGAGAAGCAGCAGCAGTAGAATCAATGACACACGGTGTGTCTAGACATGTGACTTCACGTATTTTCTGTTATTTTGAAGCCATTGACATAAAATGTAGAAAAAGTATAAATTAGCGGCTTTTATGCTGGAAAATCGCCCCCTTAAAAAATAGGATTTTTCTTTATCCTAAAAATACCTATTTTCCTTCTGCATGTATTTCTACTTTTCCTCCTTAAACTACGAGAGGTAGAAAAAGTATTGGAATCGCCTCAACAATATGATCTTGAATTTTAGGTCGTTAAGTTCATGTTTAAATGTTTTTGTAACATTGCACACGCGACAGAATTAAGGTTTATTACTTTAGTTCCAAAAAGATTAAGACACACCGGTGGTGAGGAGAGACAAGCAATGTATGTATGCATGTATGTATGTGTCACGCATAACTCTGCCAGATTAAAAGATTTTCAGCTAAAACCAAGTTAATAAGTTCGGAGTAAAATTTACTTGTTCCATTCCGGAGATAAATGGATATTTTAACTTTCTGTGCTACTTTATATGATGACTGTCATTTTCAAAATTTTCCCGCTAAATGTATGCAACTTTTTTCTTTAAATATTTGACTGGCATAGAAGAAAGTGCACATCTAAAAATTGGCATTTTCCCTATGTTCATTAAATATATAAAATATTGATTGTTAAATTTCGAATTAATTTTCAAGCCTCTTCTAAATCCCCAATATTTCCTTCTTAGTGCCAGATATTTCTTTCTCAGTGCAATGTATCCCCCAATTTTAGATCTGTGAGAGATGTGTTTTTAAAGAAATACGCGTAGTAGTTGAGTAATGTAGTAGAAACCCGGTATTTCGAACTAATTGGGAGAGTAGTCTGTTCGGATTCGGAAATGTTCGGATTATCCGAAAAAATTACTGCACATATAACGCACCTCTGTAGGATTACCAGACATAATGCAACGTAACATGCAATGTGAGAAAATGGCAACGTATCGTAGCAATCGCACCATCACGTCGCATCATCAAGCAAATTCAGTTCCTTACGGCAAAAGAAGATTGCCGATTTTGCATGTTCCTCTAAGTGAAAATTATTGTTACATAAACATGTGATATACACCGTAAATACCAGTGTGTTTCATTTCCACAACTTGTGTTTCAATAATTGGTTGTTCAGTTCTAAAATAATTATAAAATCCTTTCTTTACACTACAATTTTATTTACTTTCTTTATTTTTTTCCATCCCGAATTTTGTGCGGATTATCCGAAATTTCAGATTTGCGGGATTCGAATTAGCGAAGTTCTACTGCAGTAATAAAAGGCGGAAACTGTTCGTTGTGCCGTGCATTCCCACTAATTCTTTGAAATCGCTCCCCCTTCCGCGCATTTCGGCCCAGTGTGAATGGCGGCGGCGGCAGCCGCGCCGACGTCGCAGGCGGACGCGCAGCCGTTAGCCGCTCCCATTTGTCGTGGCGCGCGCGCGCCGTCGCCGGCCGCCTCGTGATGGCTTCCGGAGCGCACGACCGCAGTTCTCGCCCTCGCCCTCGCCCCCGCCCCCGCCCCCGCCCCCCCCCCCCACCACCGCCACCGCGGCCCACTAATCGCGGCTTCGTTCACTCGTGGGATGCGCGAGCCGGGTTGGCGTTTGCGAATTCAGTGTGAAAACTTTAATCGCGGGACTGGCTGAGGAGGGCCTAATAATTGATGTCATTGCAGTGCCTGTGAGCGGGAGGTGCTAGGGTCGACACTAACTACAGGTGCTTTTCTATAGCTGCCAGTGACGTAGATCAGCTGTTTCGGTGTCATCCAACCGGAAGGGTGAACGCCACCGTAGTGGCGACCGCCGATTGGATAGCACCGTAACAGCTGATGACCTGCCAGAGGCAGCTTTGAATAATAAATCGCAGTATAGCTCTAGATCGAATTCAGCCGCCGTCTGGAGAAGAATTCAAGCGGTCGCGCGTGGTCTTTCCGTCTTCTTTGTTATATCCCCTCCCTTTACATGCACATATACATACACTTGCATACACTACACTACCGCACATGACGAGAGGACAGTGGGCGTGTCTGGATTCTAGCGGTTGTAGAGGTTGTCTGGATAGTAGCGGTTCCCCGCTGAGGGAAATACGTGGGTAGGGAAATCCCTGCAAGCCCACTTACACAGTGAGCCTCGGATTGCACTATCCAGCGGGGGAGGATCCCACCACCTTCTAGGATAAAAACATTAACTTCATCAATGAGGCTAACGACCAAATAAGGGGACGTGCTCGTCAAAATCAATCAATTGAATCGTAGGGGAAGCGCACTCTACCGCACTCTTCCCGCCTGATTCCTCTGAACTGTACGATGACCAACTGATGCCTTACGATTGGGGCTGAATGCGCATTCCGCTGGACGACCATCAACTGCGCCAAACGCCATACCAAACGCGCGGCGACATCGCGTTGAACAACTGTGGAATATTAAAGCTGGCGGTAAAACAGCAGTCAACGTTTATGCTGGAAAGTGTCAAAGTTACAGTGCATACTGATTGAAAGGGCTTTTCAACTAGAGTGAGTATTCATTTAAATGCAAATAAATGTGATAACATTACCGAAATGAAGATTTTTTTTAACAATCTTAGAATAATATTACCTTTGTTCGAAATAATAGAGCTTTACAAGACCTTCTCGGAACTTACTTTAATTTGGAAATTCTCCTGTGTATCTTTACGGGCTCTACAAAAATGTTTTAAAGATGATTGAGAAATAATATTATCGGTCACAAAGATTACAATTGATTCCTTCGCGATTTTACGCAGTGTCGTAGGCTTAAATTCTTATCGATGCAGATCTATAAATAATACAAATCACTGATCAACCATGTAATTCATGGAGGTTGATTCTTTCATGTTCCATCCAAAAACAAAACAACAAACAAAAAGAGCAACAAGCAAACTTACAGGGAAAAGGAGGCAGATATTTTTTTTTCTACCTTGCTTGAAAGCAATACTTAATGTTTACACAAGTTTGGGTATCAAAAAAATATTCCATATCTCCTCCTGTTTAGGAGTAGTAGCCGCATTCCTACACAGTACAAAACTACGAGTCATAAATTACCGTGATTTCATTCCAAAAACTAATATCATTGTGAAATGTCAAACGTTACGTTAGCTATAATTCATTTGCTACATTCCAGATTCTTATTGCAACGTTGAACTACCATGTCCGCATTCCTTGCAAAATGGCTCAGGCTTGATTTCGAGCAACGCACTGTCGTAGCAATGAAAGTTGGCCATCGCCATGATTGAATCGCATAAGGAAGCGATGCATCGCGCGCTGCCACATCGTTCACAGTAGCCGACGAGGCAGCGAAGCTTCTTCGCTCGGAAAGAGCAGTTTAGTTTGGACTGGACAGAGCAGATAGAGGGAGATGGATGGGAGGCGGAGGGCTCCCTACCACCCGCCACCCCCGCCGTGAAGCTTCGCTGTCCAATCTTCCACACTGTGTTGTTATGGAAAAACTTTTTTACGCCCTTTCGCATGAACATTCTTCCGAATCTGCGGCAGACGAGGAAAAACAGATTGGGCCGGGGCATTCACCTCCGCCAAACTGTCTGGCCGGGAGGAACGTGGGAACAATAAACCTCGCTTTTTCCACGGATGATACCCTTGTTTTCTCCCCTTACGAGAACTGAACATCCACGTCCATTCGCTCACAAGGTGTGTTCGAAAGTATAATTGAACGAGCCAGAAATTACAGTTATTTGCTTGACGTACAGCGCGTACGGAGATGTATTGGTCATTGCGTGCGACCGCACATCCAATAAGCCTGCCCGAATAAAGCAATCCGGAGGCTGAATGCTGTTAGCGTCATCCCTGATGTCACTCAGTGGCACACATGACGTCATTGTGGTCGGGGGCTGCGATGGGTGAGAGTTAGTGGCCTCGGAGGGGAATGACGGTGTGGGAGAATGCGGATGCGGGGATGGACGGGCGGTAACGCGAATCTCCCACCTCCGTCATCGACCACCAGGTGCCGCGCAGTGTGATGATTATTCCTTTCTCTTTCTTCCTTCAACGGATCTTTACTCATTTTAACAATGAGTGTTTTGGGGTCATTCTCTCACTACTCTAACACAATAGAACATTGTAGAATAATAAAACGTGTCGTCTTATTCCCTACGTCGCAGTACATCAATTGCCAGCCAGCTATTGACGTATTTTGGTGTAAAACTATGTGTATATCCTTAATTAACAATGCAATATTTTAAAGCCTTTTTTTCAATTTAAAAAGGGTAGCATTATCATCCATTTCATAACGTATTTTCACGATTCTATCTTTCTCTAGTGCTACCTCGAAGTTCGATGAATGCAAAATCTGAAATAACGTTGGTTTTAAAACAAATCAATTCATATAAATTTATTACAGAATTAATACTCAAAGTGCTATTCACAACCGTTGAATTAAACCCCTTTTACCATTTTCAATATTACATTTTGTTGTAAACTGTGGAACAATTATTCCCCTGCATTATATCTGAACCACCATCAAATTCGAAAAACTAATATCAATTGTTAATTCCAAAATTACTTAACTTATTAATTACTATTTACTATTACTTAATTAGTACTTAATATTATTCATTTTTCTTTTGAGAGTTGTCACAAATCACCGTTTCTATTTTATTCGTTAGTTGCCTCGCTCTTCCAGATACGAAAAAATACGATCGGCGATTCGTTGAAACTAAACGTTAGTCTTCCGTTAGGAGGAAGACATTTTTTTCATTCCAGTATCAGACCACCCGAACAATCCAACAACACAAATTATCATATATTTCAAATTATCCAAAACCGTAATTTAAATTCTTCCCACCATAAATCAACCAGCCCCCACAGTATTCCTCGCAGACGCAATACCGATAAACCAATTTACTATGAATGAAATTTCGGTCGCACGCGCAAACGAATGGTATCAATTCCGCGGTCGCCGCAGCCCACGCACCTGCTCCCGCCGCAGCACCAACTTGACCGTCACCGCCCCGGCGCGCGGCGCAGCGGCGGCCGGGTGGGCGAAATCCGAGAGAAGCCGATGAAACCGCGAACGAGCCGATTCAAAAAAGCCGCCCCGCTCCTCCGCGCCCCGCCCCGCCCCGCCCCGCTCTTCGGCAACGCGCGCGCGCGCACGCCGCGGATCCCGATAACCGCGCGCCCATACGCCATCGCCTGAGCCGCCCACAGTGGCTCAGGTGCACGAAATGCGGATGTAATTCCACAATTGTAGCCGAGTGTTACCAGCATTGGTGGCGGGAAGAGTAAAAGGCAACGTGCTACTGTTACAAAACAATGTAGGACAATACGTATCATTGCAATATTTTAGGCAGAAAATTCAACTTTCTTTTCAACGGAATTTTATTCCTTATCAAACCGGACAGATTGGTTGATTATGTAGTGTTTCTGTAGCTTAGTAGGTGTTTCATCGCGGGAGGCGGCGGTAATCCCCCGTCCAGCTAGATAGCAGCATCGAGCGCTGACCTAAACGACGGCTTATGGGTTTTACGCAATCACGTGTCTCTCACCAGAAGGGCACCTCCCCAGCCCCGACGAGCCCTAAAGAGCCGGACTGGTTTACTCGACACGTGTGGTGGCGTAGTGCCTGTACGTACGTGTAAAAGTAAGGGGTGGGGATAGGACAGGGAGGAGGAAGAAGAAAGATCGCGCGCTGTACACGGTCCTGTTCGGGTGGGTACTGCTCCGGTATTCGCCTGGTATTGGTCGAAGAAAGCACAGTAAACTACCGATTAGGGCATCCGGCCGCAAATAATTCTCCTTTAGACAGAAGCTGAATTCGACCTGTATGTACAGTTACTGTCCAAAATCCTGTCAACCTCGGGCCACTACAATGGCATCAATTCATGCACTGAGCCACCTAAGATGACACCTAATTGGATTAAATTATATTAAAAGCTGCATTACGTTTCGCGACTCAATTAGCGGGATCATAGGTATTCAGTAATGGCACTATCAGATTTAACAAATAAAACCATGTCTTATCGCTCTCTCAGAACCACTTTCTATGGTTCAAATTTAATGCACTTTAAAGTTATTTTTATCACTTCAATTAATCAACCATTTTGCTTTTTGAAAGTTAGATATATTGAATATTAGCAACCATCGAGAACCCATGTTATAGAGAACCTCAACATTATATTGCAATTATGTCATATTGACATACTAGAGCGCATCGTTCCCCTGGAACCACTGTGTGTCGCCAGGTCAAAGGCGGGTCTAGTTGGGCCTACCTGATGCCGCAATCATATTGGCCACTGGGGGGGGGGGGTTCAAATGAATTTCAGGTATGCCGCCGCGGAATAACACAAACTAATACGGTGAGACCGCAGAAATGCAACTGGGCCGAGGTTCACTACAAGCGGGACAGCGGCGTGCGCAGCGGCTGAAAGCGACAATCGCAGGGCGGGAAAGACCTCGAAGTTGTTGTACACGAGTCATGTCAAGAGTTTGTTCGTAATGTAAAGTCAATGTACGAAGAGAAGAGTTGTATTACGTGAACCCAAGCAAATCTGCGTTTCTGCAAAATTTACACATATGCAGGACTACGTACAATATTTTTACCAATTTGTGGCATTGTAAACGCCACAAAACAAGAATAAAAATTAATAAGAAATAAAGGACTTAATAAGAATAAAATAAGAAAAAAAGAAGCCTAAGTTCTAATTTGGTACAACGCAACAGTTCCAGTGAGTTCTGACAACGAAGTCCTTAGAAACCAAATCAAATATATTAGTTTATTCTGCAGAATAGCCACCGGCCAGCCACCACCGGCCAGCCACCACCGGCCAGCCACCACCGGCCAGCCACCACCGGCCAGCCACCACCGGCCAGCCACCACCGGCCAGCCACCACACGGTGGCGAGTGCAGGGCGGGAAACCAGCGAGTGTGTGGCGTGTGAGCCGAAAGAGGCGCCTGGCTAACGGTGAGCGCGTCTCTCCGCTCGCCCGCGGAGCTCAATGGGAAGGTAACTGTTCTCGCTTTGATATTCGACGACGGCGGAGGAAAGGAGGAAGGCGCGCACGAGAGCCCAGCGAAAGCAACCCGCCACACGTCACACTTGAAAATCTTCCTCCACATCCACGTTCCATAGCTATAAACGAAAACGCAACCCCACTTCTAGATTTTCATTAACTCTCAGAAGACGACTTACTTTCATGTTAAAGGTTAATGTTAGTCTGAATGTCGCTGAAAGCTTTCTAAATTTCCTGCATTTTGAAAGTGAGACTAAAAAATATGTAAATGTAATATATTAGCATATAAATATTATCAATTCATCAATTAAAAAATGTAGTGTATATCTAATGTTGTTATAATGCACTCCTAACCTCGTGATTTACGGGAAAAACAAACTTTAATTCACTACTAGGTAAACCAACTAATGGGCAATAATTATACTAGGTATTCCAACATGCTACTATTGCCATTCAAATTGCAATTTAAAGATTGAATTATTACACACATTATAGCCCATACTTTTGAAACAGCATTTTTTTTTCTTACACCACTAATAAACTAAATTTCGGAGAAAATTTGTCGAATCTTTTTTGAGTTAGAACTTAACTGTTCTTGAAAGTCGAAAAAAATGATTATTACAGTAATTCTAATTAGTTTGGCAATACCTTTTAACAATTTCCTCATCGTGACACTAAACCCCCGCGACCAAACATGCCACATTCCTTTCACAACAACCGCGCGCCGATCGCCGAAGATAATGGCAGAAGAACGCGCCGCGTCATGCCATCTCCCGCAACGCGGCGACGGCGGCAGTGGCAATGGCAAGACGGCGGCCCGTGTGAATGGGAGGCTCGTAACCTAGAAAACAAGCGGAGATGCGGGCGTCGCGGCGGCGGTGGCGGCGGCCGCGCAACCGGGTAGAAGATGGCTGTTGCGGTGGCACTGGTTGTGATGGAGGTGGTGGTAGCGGCGATGGCGGAGTTCGGCGGCGGAAGTGAATGAGCGATTTCACATTTACCGATACCGCACGATATCGGAGCAATTTCACATTTAACAACTCCAGCACGATTTCAGCACTGTATTGATACCAACAAGATATCGGTTGCCGTCGTATGAACGGAGTTAACAAATTGTATTTGCTGTCTTTGTTATATATGGGACGCAAAAACGAAATAATTTGGAATAATTGCTCATATGTGTCCTCCAAATATTCAAAAACCTAATGCCAACTTGTGTCCTGACGTATTTTGATCTTATTATTTTTCTTTACTTTTATCCAAAATACAGGGTTTAGATTTCACTAGTAATAATATATATGTATCGTATTTAAAACTGACCAGTTAGTTCTTACACAAAAATTACACCACTGATAAATATTATCAAAAACATATTACAAATCATCGACGACCCGAGTGACGTAACTGCTGCTCACCAATGTACCTGTTACGACACTGTATCAATATATCGGGATGTGAAATCATTTATTTACATGGGATTATTATTAGGCGTCCATGGGCATCGTTGTCTTGTCAGAAAACGTCCAATGTGGTGTTAGTGGCGCAGACGTCAGAGGCGATGTTAATACAAGGCGGCAGCAGCAGTGTTGTTGGAGGCGATGACGACGGTGGTGGCGCGAAAGGGGGGGGGCGTAGGCCTTGCGAGGAGGTCGCGCGGTCACGGCGCAACAGGTGGAGGCGACGGTGGAGGCGGCGGTGGCGGTGGCGGTGGCGGTGGCGGTGGCGGTGGCGGTGGAGGTAGTGAAAGCAGCAGCCACCGCCTCCTCATGATCCTGACCTCATGCCCTCATGCACGCCGATCGTTGCTCAACGTGGAGGTTACGCTACGTAGAGGTTAGACGACAGGCATCCTCAAACGTTAAATCACTATCGATCTTCTGCGCAGGCGCAGCTCGAGTTTCGCACCACATTAGTGCATCTGCGCATGCGCAGTAGATCGATAGTGATGTCTGCTATGGCCTGCACAAACTCCCAAATATGCCTTCCACCGCTGGGACCGGGATTTCCTGGTCGATCTATGTGGAATGTATAGTGAACAAAGCGAGTCTCTGGAAGGTTTTGTCGGGGTTCTCCCATTTTGTTACCTCTTATCATATCATTGGTTCTGATAATATTTCCTTTTTAGTTACCTATCCATAAAATCACTGCAAGTACAGTCCTAAGATCTAGATAGTTGCATAATTAAAAAAAAATAGTGTGTCGCCGTCAAATTTTCTTTACCTATCATTTCTCATGCTATTTTTCGACCGGTGCGCGTCATCTTTTTGTTCCTTGTTTGCTTAGAGTCCTTTGCCTTCCAAAAGCAGCTTCTCCGAACGTATAGATCTACATTGGTCATCGATGGTTATCGCTAGTTTAGTCGATTGTTATTGATTGCTGTTGACTGTCATTGTTGTTGGTTGGACGGTCGCCAGTTGGTTTGTCGTGCTTCAGTCCGTCACATCTGCCCGTCATCCCGTTGCCCCTCTTTGCATCAATTGACACCACCCACCACTTGCGTACTGCTTGCCACCAACGTAGTCACTTAACACCTCCGACCTCTTCAGACGTCAGCCATTGTCGCTCACTCGCTGCAAAGCACTCTTAGTCACTTCTTTCCTCCAGGCTCCGGCCTCTGTCCGGTTGACGGCACCGGATCAACGACACCATTCTGTGCCTTTCTATGACCTTTCGTCTCCGCCCACACAACCACAAAGACCGGAGAAGAACTATGATGTAATTTTCTGACGCGGCAACTATCATTGCTATCGTCGCCAGCTGCATGCTCGGCATTACCGACCACCCAAAACCGTCCTCCAAACACCGCACTAAGAACCAACGCGCTCGCCCGACGCCCCTCTCGCCCCTTCTGCGGGAGTCGTGCGGTAACTTGAAGGCACCGAAGAAAGTGCTTCAATGAGCAACGCCGGTTCGCCAGGCACAAGCGGTTCGAAAGTTGTTCTGTGATATTCTGTCTCGTGATGAGCAAGGCAGATGAGGAAAATTACGCATAGTACTCCAGTACTGACTATATGCAAAACTGGTAAACTGCTATAGAAGTTTGCGTGTTACGTCCGTAGGTACAATTATAGCTACTTTTACTACCCGCAGCGAATTTATTTATACGTTGTACTTACAAAAATTATCTAATACTTTAGAGATAACTCTTTATAGGCTCTCTTAAACGTCACTTTTTGACCACTCTTCAGTCTTGTTTATACTAATATACATAAAATTTGGTATAAGATTTGAAATGCAGTCAAAATATTTTTATAATCTTTGCTTTTGAGTGATAGTATACTAGTCTGTTATGTGCAAACACTCCAAACAGAATAAACAGTTTTTAGTATGCATCGCTAAATTGTCTCCAACCAAGCAAATTTTAACATATGCTTTATAAGATAGAGTGAACCGTTCCCAATACGTCAGAAATACGTTGATGAGTCCTATTCGGGTCAGTAGAACTCATTTGTTCGCTTGCAACTCATATGTACTCTAAAAGCCTCTCGCCTAGAATGTGAGTCAAACTTCCTTTTCCACAACAACACGCTAATTGATACAGCCTTGGCGTAACTGAAACGTACCACAATATACTTACAAATGTAAGAAAACGAGCGATAGTGGACAGAAAACAGTCACGTGTAGAGCTTCTAGATTCGCATGTGAGAGATTCTATAAGAAGATTCAGAAAATATTACGATCTTATGAGATAAATATTTACTTTTCCATCATGCTTTGCGACTGCTTCGCTAATGTATCCTGAAAGTCTATCTTTCGCTGTCACTTTTCTTACATTTTCCTTTTAGATAACTTGGAATATCATCCAATTCAATAATTTTAATCACTAAATAATATTAATAACTTAATTTCTCCATAAAATCTCATTTTATCTTCAACCGAGTGTAGAGTCGTCCATAAAGCCTGCAAACTCGTGTAGAAATAGAATAATACGATAAATTGGAAAATATTTGTAGCAGAATTGCGAATAAAATATAAAACTTTAGGTGTAACACAATGATCTTTAAGGATGATTATTGTTCAATACAGCTGAAAAAAATTTGTGACAATAATGAAAGTGAAGTTAGAAGCAGTTTGGAAGAAGAGAGACTGAATATTACTTTAACAATTATCTTTCGTGAGTGACAGCAATATTTTATTTGTAGCATAGAAGCAATATATTCCACATTTCGTATGGTAGGATTTGAATTTTCTGGGGTCCAAAGGTGGTGCCGGGAAACGAACTGAGCCGCTATCTCTGTCCTTGCGACAATAATATTATAAAACTTATTGTTTTAACGAATATGCGTGGGATCTGTGAACAGAAATAAATACTAACTCTAGAAATACAAATAATCATGTACCTTCACATATTTAAAGATCATAGTTCACGAAAGTATGGTTAATAGATACAAATGTGATTCTGATTTCCTGTTAGTGAAAATTAACCTAATATTCAACGTCACACAAAACTACGCACCAACAAATGCAGAGTTTGCCATGACTATTTCCTTTTTTAAAGAATTTTTCTCAATCAACTGATCAGCCAAAATGGAGAATAAAGAGAAGTTCTATTTCACCAGTAGATTAGTTAGGTTGGAGTTATCGTAAATAGTATGCTTGAACTATTACATTGACGCGTTTACGTTGGTAACATACGGGACATTCTCCCTCACGGCATCCCAGTCCAAATGATGGGCAGGGAAGAGCCAGGGTTACCCTCAAAGCTGTAGCGAGGGCGCGTTCGAGGGCGTGGTAAGAACGAAGGCGGGGGCGAGAGCCAAGGTGACGGCGAGGGTGCGTGAGGTTGTCCAAGCGGTGGCAGAGCAGCCGACCCGTCCCGACGCGTCGCCTGGTCGTGGCCGGGGGGGCCGGGCGGGGCGGGGGCGGGTGACGTTGCGAGGCAGAGACGGTAAACTCCGCGCCGCAGGGAAGTGGGTCTGAGGGGCGCGATAACGCGGGGAAAGCGGCGCGGGAAGCGGGCGCGGGCGATAGGGTCACGGCCGACACGCGTACGCACGAGAGCCTCCGCCGCCGCCGGGAAGCGAACCGGGCCATTTCCTTCGCACCGCACAACCACACAAGCCCCTCAAACACTCACCTTTAACACACGCACAGGCAACTGGGGACGCGTTAGTAGCCAAACACGATTTACAAAAGAATTACATTTCATGATCTTCTGTAAAAATGTAGCACAATATTTTTCATGTTTACAAATTATACGTGATATTTTATTTGAAAATATGTGCCTTTACGAAGTTACTGTAGGTTAGTATGTAAAATAATGTCATACAAAATTTCAAATCCTAGTCTCGACATCTTTCTTCTAAAATTTCTTCACTTGCCATTTGACATTCGACGGAAATATAAAGTTTCTACAAATAAAAAACCGAAATATTTACGAAACTATTATAACTGATTGATCACATGAAAAAAAGCAAACACATTCACTTCAATTTATTTTATCATATTAGTGTTGTTTTTAAAAATCTTTTTTCTATTATAATAAGGAATAAAAATATATGGGATTTACCAAAAACATTATATTAATAAATACATTATTGGACAACTTATTCTAAAATGTTATAATTTAGCTCAAAATAAATTATCTGCTAAAAATGCTAATGAACCTAAATTCTGGAATGCGGTAACAGGCGATAAGTTTTGTTATAGATGATCCGATAACTCACGCTTTAATCTGCGAAAAAATGCTGGCGTGAAAAACGAACTCACTTAACATTGCAAAGTCTGCACAACTTTACTGTTATTATTAAATATTCATCTTGTCGGTCAAGTCTCAAAATATTTCCGACTCTATTATTTTAAACTACTTGGACGATCGAATTAACAAAATAATTTTATCGCGTGCCACTAAAGTAACGAGCGTCATCGTTAAAGGAACTAGAAGGCGCTGCCTAGAGGAAGCATTCGCCAAAATCGCTATCGAACCAGAGGCCTTGAATATATCAAACGATACCCTTGACGGCAGGTTGCCTTGACCACCTACTAATGAGTCAGAATGTCCTTACCCTGAAGTTATTCATTCATTGAATTCGTTTTTAGACATTTGCATTCAGTGAATGAGAAAAGTGATTCGAAACGAAATGAATTATGCGATATAAATAATACTTTATTTTGTTTTTATTAGTTATCTTAGCATTGTGAAAAATAATTAAGTGAAAAAAGTATTATTAAATTCAAAAATGTAAAATCAATAACTGTAGATTCTTTTGCTTTCTTGGTCACAAAAAAACGAAAGTAATTATTTAGGATTTTTATGAAGCAGAGGAATGTTTTAAATTACAATAAATTTTCTAATATCCATTACAAAAATAATGTGTGACAGTAAAACTCAGTTTTAGCTTAGTTAAAATCAACTTCATCATTATATTTATAAATCGATTTTGCTTCCCACTTTTCACAAAAAGGATTCTTATGCGACTACATCTTGCATTATCCTCTTAAAATTGATTCCTACTAAAAACGTTATGTAATATATTTAAAATAGACATTTCATCTTAAGAGCCACATTATGTTTTAAAATATTCAAAAACTTAAACATCATTTTCATTTGGACAAAACTTGATACACGAATTAGCAATATTCAAACTGTTTCCAAACTTCTAAAAAGGAAATGTTTAACTTAAGTTTATGAATTATCCAATTCTTATCATACTAAAATCACACCCCGGCGAGTAGCAGCGAGGACGCCAGGACAGGCGGAATGACATAGTACCGGCGGAAGCGATGGCGGGGGAATCTGCGGCAAGGCCGGCAGTGACGGCGAGCGGGTGCGGTCAAGCGACGAAGTCAAGCCCAAGAGGTCCCGCGCAACTCCACATGAGGGAGAGACCTTGCGCCGAAGCCTTCGCCGCTGAGGCCAAGGCTGCTGCCACAAGGCGCTGCGCTGCGCGAGCGCCGGCCACGAATCGCGATCGGGGGCGCTCGAGATCAAAAGCGGCACTCACGGGTGGCGGTGCACTGCGGGCGAGTGGTTTCTGAGGCGCGAAAATTGCTTTATAAAAGGTGTTATTGTCGGCGCTTGGAAGTAGCACCCCCCCCCTCTACAAACACCACTGTACACGACCGACTAGATTCTACTACCCCGTCAAGGAGAGACATTTAAATATTTCGTAGGAGTTACCCTAACTCAGAACGTGTATACATACGTAAATACGACCTGGTCTTTAGATTTCTTGACTATACATTTAAATATTGTTTTTGAAATTGCGTTCACAATGTCAAGTAATTTATTATGATGAGCGCTTAGTGCTATCCCTTATTTAAGTGTAAAATATTTATTTTACATTTCACAGGGTTTTTAATTGTGGTATATTTACGAATTCCATTATGAACATAATTTTGAAGGGCGGATCATAATCCAATTCTTTCTTTACGAAGTTCCGTAACAATCAGCCTGAATTAAATGATATATTTTAAATGAAACATTATTGCTTCAGAAAATGATTAAAATCACGACCAAATCTTTGCTCGAAC
The DNA here is from genome assembly GCA_038098605.1 of Gryllus longicercus. Lineage (NCBI taxonomy): Eukaryota > Metazoa > Arthropoda > Insecta > Orthoptera > Gryllidae > Gryllus > Gryllus longicercus. Next base: position 131,526 of record JAZDUA010000052.1, read on the forward strand.
TCTCTTTACGGATGGAAACAATGAATATACGAGATAGCTCTCCCAGTTTGGGAATGGGATTTCGCTGCAGAACTGCATTTAACTACATTTCGCTGCATTTCCCTCTTACTTGCCATAATTCTCCAATGAACCAAAACTTGTGTTTCATTTCCTTCATTTACATAAATACATCAACTATCTTTAAATCATCATTTTGTTTATTTAGAGTGTATAACGTACATCGATTATGCTTATATAAAGTATAATTGATAATTCGTGATAAAGAAATGTTTCACAGAAAGTTAAAAAAACAAAACAAAGAAAACATTACATAAATGTATTTTACAAATAGTTGTCTGTACCAAATACTGTCAATAATGCAAGGATTCTCACTGCACGTCGTTACAAAATCCTGAACCAGTTTTGCGGTCTCGCTTTCCTGGCCTGGGCGAAGGAAGCAGCGGTTATGAATGACAGCGCAACCGGCGCCGGGCGTCGGGCGCTGGACGTGGCCGCCCTCTCAAACGCCTTATTACGGAAGAGCCCTCCGCCCACGCCTCTTTCTCTTTCGTCTGCCTTTCGCCGGAGCGCCGCGCCGTGCGCCCGTCTGCGCGCACGAGCCGCGGGGGCGTTGCGAAAGCCAGCGAGCGGCAGCGGCGGCGGCGGCGGGAGCAGGGAGCTCAGAGGCACGACGACCAGCACAGCAGCAGTGGAAGGACAATAAAGTACACGTCTCAACAGGGAAGTTGTTATTTTCCAAATGTCACGGAGCAGTCCACCTCACTATCTTGCGATTTTTCTATCTGTGTCTCTGGCTGGTATCAGCTGTTAATAGATTCATCCAATCGGGAGCTATAACAACACCATAGTGACGTCACTGTAGTGACATTTAAGCTCCCGATTGGATGAATCCATTAACAGCTGATATCTGCCAGGGGCATTAAAAATGACGGAAAAGATTAAAAAAAATGACTCATTAGTGAAAATGCACCGAAAATGTAAAACAAGAAAAGACGTATAAAAATTGATAATTTCCTTCATATATATAAAAAAAGTCATTTCATTAAAATCCACCCCTAATAATAATAATAATAATAATAATAATAATAATAATAATAATAATAATAATAATAGTAATAATATATTTCTGGCAAGGCTAAGGCCATAAGGTCTGCTTTTTCGCCTCACCACAATAACAAGATATCTTACAATACTCATGTCGTAAATAACTACTTGACAACTATTATAATCTCGGTGTATAGCAAGTATCATATGGTATTTTTAGGACAAACAGGATCTTAACCATTATTTTGATGATTTGAGCTGCGCATTACTGAGTAGATTATTTCGTAGAAAGAGATTTAGGTGTTCTGCCTTGGATTCAGGAACTGCCAAAAAAAGGGAGTACGCAGGGACAAGTGCTTTTTCTGCCAAAGCTTAACATGTTGAGACTTCATGTAACGTATCCCATTTTACAAGAATATACACACCCCTGCCTTATACCTTTCCCCGTCTCTGTAAGTTATGTGACCGCAGTATAACACCAGTTCTAGTAGTTTTTAACATCAGTTGCGCGACATGGACTTACGGTACATGGCGTCAACAGCATCTAGGAGTATCCTGACTAATACGACTACGTGCGATGAACTCGCCGATTACGCTTATCCAATAACATGGTCGCTGCACCTGGAAGGAACAGTCTTAGCCGAGGGGGGGGGGGGGCGAAAGCACGGAATGAATAAAGGTGGTAATGACAGCATAAATAATTATATTCCATTACTTGGGTTCTTCCACTTCATGATGATATAAATAATTGTTCCATTACTTCGGTTATCTCACCTCGTGTTATTTAGTGATTTTGAGAAATCACAATTGGTCGCTGCTTACCGATCTCCGAAAACTGTCGGAGATCTTAAATCATAAGGTGATGGTATGGCTGATACGATGGCTACTGACTGAGGCTCCTTGTATGACTCAGTGCCGAAGGACGTAAACGAGCTAGGGATGGGACAGAAGGATCGTGCGCACCTTTTGTGGTTTCGATTCTGTTACGGCTTTTGTCTGGGGTTGATCAAAGAACACGGAAACCAAAGTTTTCTGAAGAGATTTAAATAGTCTCGAGGCGTCAGCTAGCACAAAAATCCTTCAATATTCTTAACAAAGATTATTTCTCCACAATTTATTACTGTAAATATTACAGGTCATTTTACACATTTTGCGAAGATGCAAAAATTCTCATACCGAGTACAATAAAGCGTGACAATTTCTAAATGCAATTGTACGTGACATGCGTGACAAACATCAGGTGCACATAGCATTATAAACATTCTGAGCTTCACCACTGATATGGTATTACGAAACTACACAAGAATACGGTTAAATGACGTCCCCGAGATCAAAAAGACTAAAATAGTATCTTAACATGACAGCCCAAGACTAATAGAAGCCACTAAACTGTGGGAAAATATCAACCATTCAGGAGGGCTGTAGAATAGAAGAGCTAATAATAATAACAATAATAATAATAACAATAATAATAATAACAATAATAATAATAATAACAATAATAATAACAATAATAATAATAACAATAATAATAACAATAATAATAATACCTTACACATAATTGAAATCCATATTCAACTAGGCTCGGTTAAAATTAGTATTTTCGTAAATGGCAACAACATAATGAATTTCGTACAATCGCATTTCATTTATGACCTCGCTCATAAAATTCTCTAGAGTGCGTCGAAATAAGTCAAATTTTATCACAAAACTGTTTAGAATGAAGATTAATGAGTAGTAAAATCTAGAAACAATGAATATAGTGGAAATGAAGGGTCTCCAATGTTAGTAGGGTTATTATGTTTGGAGACTTCCACATGCGTATTCAATGTTCAATGGCTCAGATTTGTAATAGAATTTTTTATGTTATTTCCGTTTGCGCGAATTATTTCAACATACTTCAGATATCTCACGAATGTTTTTGTCTCTTCAAAGTTCTGAAATTGTGAATACGTTTTTGATTTTAATAAAACCTTTCTCCTCAGTTGTCAGTTGTAGTTTTAGTGTGTATAGATCGCCCAAATTTTCAGTATTTTCTAAACGAACGTTTCTTCACTCTCTGAATTTCTCTTCACTTAAATAATTATTAGAACCTCTTCTATTTTATTAGCCGTGTTATAGTAACAATTGATAACACAATAAATATTACACATGAATGTGATAGCAAAACTGCCTCGCGATAGTCATTTGCTTCCTGATATTATGATGGCATTGTTTATGATACTCGTAATATCCTGGGTTGTAGTTTGTATATTGTGAGTGGTTTTGTAGTGTCGTCACTACAAAACACTACTATACTACACTACTAATTAGTCACAGCTTAAAAAAAGACAGAAGAGAGGGTAGAAAAAAGTTGAATAAGAGAATGATTCTAGGAACAAAAAATAAAAGTTCAGAGAATGAGGAGGAAGATGCTGATGAGCCAGAATATGCACCAGGATTGTGTTAGATGTGTGTTATTAGAAAACCATCACGGGAAATGTGGTATTTCCCGAAAATTATTATTTGTTGTCTGCATGTACCTTTTTCTCAGAAACTATGTAATTTTAACCACATATGTATCATGTATTTGCCATGATTTTTTTATAGAAGCATTCAATTATTCAATACTCAGATATTAAATAAATTTACCAAAGAAAAAGGTTTTTAAAAAATAGTATGTTGGACAAAAAATTATTAAACAATACAAATGACATTGAATAGTTACGAAAAAAAACACTGCATGTGCCGAACATTGAAAAGAGGGTGTAAAATATCAAAGAGATTTTTTTAGAGTTAAAGGTACATAAACACAACGCAAATAACATTTCAGATATAGGCTGTACAACCTCCCCTAAATGCAATGGAGACCAAATTCGTTTGCGCCCACAGTATTACCACCTTCCGGATTTAATTACAAATCTGTCACTGCTGCTATCTGCTCGACGCTTGCCCTGTACGGATTCTTTTCAGTCAGATGGGCGCGTTTCTCGCGCGGCGCGCGTGAAAAGCTTCTTTTGAACGGCGGCGTCCGCCTGCGCGCGGAGGGTGACCCGGAAGCGGGCGGCGGAAGGCAACGCGACGCGGCGCGGGCAGCGGCGGATGATTCAGCCGAAAGCGGCGGCGCACAACCAGCCGCAGCACACTGGCCCACACTGGGTAAAGGCGCGCGGAGCGACGGAGAAGGAAACGGTGAACCACGGTTTTTTATATTAATGTAAGATGTACATAAGATTCTTTCAAATGAATAAGCTTAATTCCGAAAATTAGTTCTTCAACGAATACGTTTAATCAACATTATGTGCAATTTATTTTAAAGTAATTATCGTTTTATTCATAACAAATCGTCTGGGAAATGTTACAGTGTTTTGCGTTTTTCAAAACTATAATTGCTTTCATTAAGGAAAAAACACATTTTTCGAACAAAATTAAATTCTGAAAGCAAACGTTTGGAGCATATATACGGCAGGCCCTTCGTATTATACATTCACTCAAGCAAACTGATATAGCTGGAACGGCAAATTCACAAGTTATGTAGAAATGAAGAAAATGGTTTTACCTTGTGAGGACAGTCTCTGTGTTTACGAAAATTAGTTCGTTATACGTACGTATCTGTCAGTTAGTTGCATCTGTTAGGGTTTTGAAAATGTTTGCACATTTATAAATGTAATAAACATTATGTAAGATTATAATAAATATAAAAAGAGGTAATGCAAATGCACATTTCCCTTTTCAAAAATTTCAGTTATAATTTTTATTTTTTTAAATTGCCCTCCATCATTTTTGTTCTCACTTTTTTCTCGTTATTTTTCTCATTCCTTTTCAGTTTGCGTGTATCTTTCGACGTCCGTCTGCCCACTGTGCCCCACCACTGCGACTCAGAATCTTCAGACTCGTCCACGCGGTGCTGTTTTCCTTCACGACGTCTCTCGCTTGCCTCTGGCAGCTGCCGGAGATGAGTCCTGGCCTGCCCGAGTGAGAAACATCCTAGGCCAACATGACTGCTTCTCACACTTTTACCGAGTGTGTCCTTTACCCGTGACAAACATTCATATGCCCAATTTTTGTGTGCCTCTCAGCTCGTTAAGTTTTTAATATTATCATCCCTCTAAATCATCTAGATATTTTTTAATTCACTAAAAACATTATTTTAAATTCACGTAGCACATACTTACACTGAGCAATGAAGAAACTAACTTTATAATCCATCGCAACCAAATATTTGTATGAAAACTGACATTAAATCAGCTTTAAAATATAGTTTGCGCTCAGACTTTTCAGTTAATTGGTAGAGGATTCTTTCCAATCCTGACGTGGAATTTCTTACAAGGTTAACTTGCAGCTCTCGGGGAACGCGCGCCACTATATAGAATCGACTGTAATTTTCATTTGATTTCGATTGTAAAAGAAGTCAAGACGAAAGACAAGTATTGGAGAACCTCATTATTTAATCATACGGTATATTATTGAGTAATTAATGTGCCGACTTTTAGTTCCTTCAAACATAATGCGGTTCTGAAAAACAATATATTGAATTGAATGGAATTAATGCCTTATTTTACGTGACAAGACTTGAGCCATATTGTTCTACAAATACATGGGAGGATCTAGAAATCTTTGGGAGTTAGTCTTACCATATATCAAAGTAAGATTAGATAATTTTCCAAATGTGACGTTACTTCATAACAAATATAATGTAGGTCTGTACGTCTATTTAATATTCCAGTCACTGACGATACAATCGCTTCATTGTAATTTCCAAGTATTATTTCCCTTTTTATATCATGAATGCCATAATTTTAATGTGCTTTTTGGGGATGCGAGAGTTTCCGGAACTCCGTCTCTTTCTGCACATGTATATACATTTTTCTCACAAACACTCTTTTGCTTACAAACATTAATACGCTAAGTCAATTTTAACATTTTCAAATTCATGTTTATTGTTACCCAGTTATATTTCATTACAAAATACTGAATACCTTTGCCTAATGCCTGAAGATCATATTGAGAAATTACGTTTGAAATGTTGCACTTCATGATAAGGATTTAATATGAACCTCTTGGGCCTATGAGAATTATTTTTGTATTATCCAGATTGCTTACCACACCACTTCCGTCACAGACAGCGAAAATTTTATTACAAAGAAATAATCGCAAAAACGCTTAGTCTTCCGTCTTTTTCTGACAGCATCTCAAGTGTTCTTTTGCTGCACATCAAAGTAGAAAACGAAAGTCACTTGGGTATTGTCAAGACTCCAAGCACTGGTGGAACGTCAGGCAAAATTCTTAGGGAGTATTACAACACTAGCAGCCTTTTAATATTACTCTTACTTTCATTTTACGCGGCATGAGCCATAGCAATGATTTGGATTCTGAATGTATTACGTTTGTCATCCGCACATTTTATCCTCAGTGGTGCAGGAAGTACGAGTGAAAAACTTTCCTTGTACAAATACGCATGTTGAACTTATAGATTAGGAAAACCTGAGATATTATTATGTATAATTAATAAGATAGAATGATTCAGGATTTCTTAATGTCCGATAAAATGCGTGTTCTCTTCTATGGCTCCATTTCCTTCAAACCTATACAATTAGAAAAAAAATTGTAGAATTAATTCAGGTCCAATTCATATTTTGCTTAATGAATGGAAAACATTCGTATGAATTAAAAAGGTTTCATTAAACCAATTTTGTTCGCTTACATCAGTGTACTCACCTACCTTTGCGGAAGAAAATAAACAACTAATTTTTGGATTTACAAAATATGTTTTATGAAAATTATATTCCTCAATTAAATTAATTCTGATATTAGCTAAACCTAATGAAACCCATATTGTGTGAACAAATAAACCATGTTGAACACTGTTAAGTCATTAATAATTTTATAAACTAAAACTCCATACAAGGTATAGAGCAACGAGACCATTAGTGGCCACTGCGACCGTAGTGGCTACTTTAAGTACAAAATTTGAACAATAATCCAGGCACATAAAATAGTTTTCAGGCCCAAAGACTTAAATCTATATCGACATGCTGAATTCGAAACTGCGGCATCCAGAATTACGCCGCCACCATCCACTTTTTAAATTAAAAAAAGATACTTGACATTTACAATCTACAATGTACAATACCATTCGGTATTCCGATTCTTATTCAACGCGTTGAAATCCATAGAGAAACTTGAGTCAAGTCTTTGGAGCTGACAACTTTTTTGATGTCTGTGAAATAATTGGAGGCTTCCAACTTTCAGAACGAGAAGCTTATTGCCTTCTAGCGGTGACGATTACAACACAGATAATTTCATTTTCTATTGACATTGCAAAAATTTAATATGAACCGGCAATTTTTTGAATACGTTCAGGAGGTAGAACATCAATTGGCCATTACTGAGTAGATCAGAACACTACCAATTTTTCAAGGGCTCACTACTAGAAAAAAACAGGGTTTGAAAATACATATTTTCGTAAAGAATAAACAGATTGCTAGCAGATAAATAGAGAAAACAAATTGCTAATTTTAGTCACGATATGTACGAGTACGCAGAAAGAAAAAGTATGTTAAGCCCTCACTGAGATTCACACAACGATTTAAATCTGTAGCCCAAGAATTTTGATAAATCTACAAAAATGTTCTGTACTTTAGCCACCACCGGTGCTGTTGTCCTAATCTGAGAACAATAAAATAACAAAGCTTACATCTAGTTACGTTAAAAGATGACAATAATCCAGCACGCTCTCACTGAAAGTTGTGTCGTCACACAAAGACATCGCTAGGTTTAAAAAATAAAAACCGGACGGCAAATTCCTAACCCGGACAGCATGCACGTTCCACAAGCACACGTGTATCGGGTCCGCTACCTTCGCCCGGCCTCGCCGAACGCCAGCACATCCCGTAGGGACGGTCCCAGAACCCGCCCGCCCGGAGGCGACCGAATCCGCGGAGGCGATCGTGAACCTGCCTAATGAACGGGTCTCCCGCCCGCACGCGAGGCGGGTCGTCCGGCGACGCCCCGGGGCTCGAACTCGGGACCGGCCCCTCTCGCCGTCACCTGCACGTGGCCAACGCGCGCCCACCCGTGCTACCGGTACGGTGGTTGCGCGAGGCAGTGGGCCTCGGGATGGCAAAAGACATTGAAGGTTTTAAAACATCGATATTTTCGAACAGAAATAGGTATTTTATAAAATTAATATTTTGCTTTCGGTGCGGTGGTGGTCGACGCAGAAACGTCGATATTATAACATCGATGTTTTGCCTTCGACGTTTTCAAGTTGATATATTCGTGTAGAAACACCGATTTTTAAAAAAATCTTAAATTAGTAAATTTTCCGTACCCAATTTATTTGTGGATTGCTCGCAATCAACTCGCCATTGACAACGGTCACTATTGCCGATCCCCAGGCGGCACGAAACAGTTTACTATTCCCACCTTTCTCCTGTGTTGTTACCTTTTTTATTGCTTTCTACGTGATAACGTCCGATTAAGTTATTTTTATTTGATATCGATAAAATATTGATATCCATTAATATTCAAGCAATATGTAACAAATCAGATGAGATATTAGCAAAAATAAGAATTGGAATATTTTGATTACCAAATGTCAAACTGAAAATAGTTCCCAGTTCTCATTTACATTGATGCAAAATGTCTGATTACTTTATTTATTTTCGTAAAAACAAATGTTTCAAAGTAATTTGCATGATTGGATTCCTGTATGCAGAGGGTTACATTTGAATCTGGGTTCTCCCTTTTTATGTAGAGAATTTTTATTATGTTTAAAAAAATATTATTTTCCTTGGACGACAACTTCACTTTAAGACATACGAGTAAATACCATTAATTAATGACCACAATAGAAAATTAGACTGTCCTAACACTAATTACACACATCGTAAGTATCGCAAATCATCTCCCACTGAAAAGTCACGCAACGTAAGGTGACATTCATCTAGGAATTCGTTACATGCGTGATTTGGCGTCTTCGGTCTAACGAACGACGTGACGCTTGGTAGTTGCTCCGGGAGGTTGGTTGCCCTGCTACGCCATTGCCAGCATGGCTGCCGCAAGAAGCGGTCTGGGTTGCAGACGTGCGCGGGGTACAAATCTTCTCCAAGAGAGACTCAAATATTTCGATCGAATGTACACTTTTAATTAATGCGTTATCTTAAAATGATCGTTACGAAATATGCTTTAGAAACAAACTATGTTGAAAACAAATTACTTTGAATGCAATAGAGTTCATTGCAATGAAGAGTAGATACAGAATTCTGATGCTGTCTTCTGCAGCATTGTTGAAAAATACAAAAATGTAACACACTGATATAAAATGAGTTTTTGTTTACATGGTATCTGATTCCAACCTCATGGACATACCGTGTTGTGAGATTGTGCTCAATCTGTGTAAATTTCTGGAAACAGGAGTTTAGTCTCCATGTCCGAAATAAATCAAACCTTTCGTTAAATAAGCATGAAACTTTGTTTATCTTTGCAATAGATGTATAGTGTCCTCAGCTCTGAGGAAATGGATATGATTGTAGGGTTTTAGACATTGAGCGCCCTAGTCATTGCACAATTTGTCAAACTCTTTAAAAAAAGACTCATTTTCTGCGTGTCGTCTTTCGAGGAATTTCATTTTACACATTCTAATCCAAGTAAACAAGACGTATCGAAGACCACTTTAATGCCAAATAACATTACATTATAATTGAAAAATTATATAAATTAAGATGAAAAAATTATTCAACTGCACTATCAAATTATATTTTGGTGATCTTGCGCCTTTAAAGCGCGTGGTTTTCTTAGAATCGATTGCACATGCGCCAGCACCGATTGACGGAACGTCCCCGAGAGCAGCGTTGCGCTATCAACGCGCCTCTCACTTCCGCCGCGCCACAATAGCGCATGCCCACGAGCACGCGGAAGTGACGAGCGCACGTGGGGCTGCGGGCGGCGGCGGCACGGAAGTGAAGGGACCTCGGCGCGGCGCTCACAATCAGCCCGTCCAGGGCGAATGGAAAGCGAAACGGTCGAGCGCTCACGCAATGCGTGGGCGGCCGCGGCGCCGGCGCCAGCGCCAGCGCCTCGACCTCCCCGGTCGTCGCAAACAAGTCTCCCGAATGCCTTACGAAACGAGAGGGACCACCAGCAAAGCACGCCCGTGCCTAACGCACAATAGGGTAACGAAATGAGTGAGATCCCGCCCTCAAAACATTTTATTCGGGCTCCCTTCATACAATTGTGTAGCAAACACGAATAGTGTTGGTACCTTAAATTATAAAAATATCCCGCCCGCACTGCGGGCCCCAACGTTACTCTACTGCTAACTCCGATCCCTGTTGCCTGACCTACGCTCGCACCTCGGCACGGAGATTACGGCGCCTTTTCTGAACCCGCGCCGCCGCGGCTTCCTCCTCTCCCCGACAATTATGGGTAATTTCGGGTTTTCACTCCGGGCAGGCGCGGCGCAACGTGACGTACACAAGTGACGACGCCGAAGCCTGCGTCGTGTCGAAGCGCGTGCCCGGCGTGATCGTCGTCTGTCGCTCGGCGATGACAAATGAATGACAATCCGTTACGTCACCAGCCATCTCATACGACGCACAAGGGGGGGGGGGAGTTTGGAATGCGACCTGTTGCGTTGTGTCGCTGCGCCATCGACGACCACTCCTGGGTCGCGAGACCCATCCCATACACAAGCGCTGTCAACACGCACGGCGAAGCTGTGCACAGTTTGGAATGCGACCTGCCGGTCGGTGTGGTGGAGTGGTTATGTGCTGGGAATTCCCTCGACCCTCTCTACGTGGTTTCTTTTCGAACCGAGCGTTGAAATCTCCACGGCATTGGTCACTGTTGATGGATATTTAAGCTTACCTTTCAGAGATATTCCACAGAGATGAACACAAAAATCAGCAAACAAAAATATTCTCTCTTGAGTCACCACACCAACACCAACACCACACACGCGCTAGTTCCCACACAACAACACACAGAATCCACGAAATGTCACGCAATGTAGCTGAAGGTCAAACGGTGTTCGTTCACTGTAACAAGGCCCGCAAAGGACCGACGACAGCGACGAGCGAGGTCAAGGGCGGCGCGTGGGCGAGCGCGCGTCCCTTTGTGCCTCGCGGCAAGGACACCGGGAGGGGAAGAAGAGAAAGGGGGGTGACGCTGCACCGACGGCGGTCGGAGGTGGGGGAGTGGCGCGGAACGCGACAGACGCCCGGCGCGGTCGACGGCGGGCGGCGAACTGGCGGGGCTGAGGCGGCGGTGCGGTAGGAGGAGGGAGGGAGGGGCAGGTGTGGCGGAGAGGGGAGGGCCTCGCGAGCGGCCGTGGCTGGGCTGGGGCCGCACCGCGGGCTGGCTGGACGGCCGGCCGGCTGGTTGCTTGGCGGGCGAGCGGGGCAGGCAAGCTGGCTGGCGGGCGGGTTGGCTTTCTCTGGGCGTGCGGCGCGGAGCAGCACCGCCAGGGCTACCGCCGCTGCCACGTCCGACGACCCGCAGAGGCCGCGGCAACGTTGCAGAGGCCGCGCCTTCGCCGCCGCCGCCGCCGCCGCCGCCGCGCCGCCGTCTCTGGGGCCTCGAAGACGACGCCGCCGTCACCACCGAGCTCTATACTCTCGGGGGTCGGCACAGCCGCCACAACACGAGGCACTCCGCTACGCCCACACGAAATTCCAGAAACAAACATGTTTTTGATAGCTGTTTGGCGACCCATGCACGTTCTGGATATGTGACACCGTACCGTTTACCCGACAGAGTACATACGAGCATTTGCGGCAACACCGTGGGTAAATCTGTTATGAACGAAACTCGTCTTTTTTTCAAATTATGGCTTCCTTTTGGAGGCTTAAATCTGCACAAGGTGAAGTTTTCTGTGAAGATAAAGGTTGTTTCGTTAAACACAAACCGCGGTAAGATCGGACGGTTTAAACTGAGCATATGTAGTTGCCTTTCTAGTAAACACGAGACGTGCGATTCGAATACTGTTGACCTCTCTGGATTTTATTACACGTTGATATTAAATATTTCACGAAACAAGTTCAAGAAGTCCTTCATCAATGACAATATTTTCAGTTTTTATTAAGGCAAAAGTATCTAACATTCTAACAGTATCATTATTATATCTTATAAAAATCCGAGAAATAAGGCAACTCATCTTAGGTAAACGTAGGAAGTGGCGTATATTCATTTTGATCTGATGTTTATGGCGACAAAAAATCAGAGTTTAGGATTATCACACCTGGTTTTTTGTTCAAGGAAACCATATCACCAACGTGTCCCAGAACAGACCTAGACAGAAAACTTACATCAGCAAGAAAATGTATGAATATTTTTTAGGTAAGGGGCTGTGACATTCATGGTATGCTCAGCTAACAGATCAAAAGGTAGTGTGCTATATTTAAATTAAGATACTTTATTTTTGTGTTCAATAATTAGTGGAATTATGTAACGAATGAAACGATTTCAAACCACCTTTTCGCTCAGTACCGGCCTCTAGACCTCTCGGAAGCTGGCTAGCCACCTATAGCAGACCACAAAAAACCACATGCCATCGTTTAATACTAATTAATTACTCATTAATTATCACAATTTTAAATTAATTACGCCAGTAATTTAAAACAAATTGAGGGTCAGCTAGCTTCAACCAGAAGCTAGCTAGCCACAAAACCATATACAACAGAAAATATGAGAAAAATTGAACAAGAATATTAATTAATTAATATTTAATTACTCCATTTTGCCATTATTATAAAACGTAGCTACAGAAGAGCCAGTGGTAACCGGCAACTATTCAGGCGGGTACAGAAGCTGAACAGCCACGTCGACAATACATGGACAGGTAAAAAATTTAACAACAAAACAACCTTTGTAATAAATAATAAATAGGATTATCAGTACTTTGAAATTCATAATTATCAGTTAAAATGATCATGTGGTCTGCAAATATTTAATAATAATAATTATTATTATTATTATTATTATATATTTGATTTGAACATAGTCAAACAAACAAAATAATTTATTCTCATAATATAAAATGATAAATGGACACTAAAAAATATCAAACTAAGTTTATATTTTACTAATGGTATAAAAGTCCGACAACATTGTTTTCTTTCTGATACGGAATAATACCATTTATACTCTATTTAATATCGGGAACTTTTAACATTTACTGAAACCTACACTAATAGACAATCGGATATTGAATCGATTCCATTTGCTCCCTGTAGATGCGTTTTTAGTTTCTTCTACAGATTTAATTGTGAGAAATTAAAACATCTTTTCTATCTTTTCCAAGCATCCCTAATATTTTAATTTAAAACAAATTTTTACTTTCCCGCATACGTAAAGTTTCCCCCGCAATAAATAGCGGGTGAAATTCTATCTTCCCAACCTTTCACACAAACTTGGACATCTTTCGATTCGGGGGAGAGACGCGATGAACAATCGCTACAGTCAGAACCTTAATGATTATGTGATGGGTGCGAAATACCATGGGGCGGGAAATACGCTGTTCCGGGGGCGAGGGCCTCGATTGTTTACGTAGGAGGCGGAAATATCGTCATCTTTTCCTGCCAAAGGAGATATTTTGCCTGCGCGGACGCAATAAGGAAAAAATATTTCTGAGGTGGGTTTTCCGACCAGAATTACTGTCAATAGACCAGTAAATTATATAATTTTTTGCAATAATTATACTATATTTTGGCAAACAATTTACAACTCTATCAAACTGTTATATTAAAATGTTCTTTTCAGGCACATTTTACGGATCCTTTCTGGCCGTTCTAGTGCATATTACGATTTTTTTATAAAATTGTAAATTGTTGCAAAATTATTACTTTGTGGATTTGGGCTCTGAGACATTGGGAGACTCTCCCCTCTTTAAATCTACAAAAACTTGGAAATTGTTTATAAATTTGCAAATGTTGCAAATTTTTTAATTGTCTCCTGTAAATCCCCTTTAAAAACTATACAAAATTTCGCAAACTGATCGGTGCTGTCAACTTCTGTTCTCGAGATATTTAATTGTTTATTAGACCTTAGCTTCTCATAATCACTCCCTTTTTTGCACTTATTCCGTCCGCTCTCCGCACCCAAGTATACTGAAGAGAGAGGTTTGCAAAGTCTCACTTCGATTGTTCGCTTCATTCGCTTAATGCCGAGGGCTAAAGAGTTATCGCCGCGTCGGTAGCGCCACGAGGCGATACACTGTGCCCCGGAGCAAACTGATTGTCTTCACCATTTCTTCGAAAAAACAAACAAAGAAGATGTAAATTTTATTCGTATTTCCGTGGGATCATTGCAGTAACAATTTCTGTCTTACGGCAACTATCACTGTTTTTATCGAATATGAATAATTTTTGTTCACATCCTTAATTTTTCGTACCCGATTTTCACATTTCTTTAAGATATGTTTTTGGTACACTGGAATGAGTCTTCCCATTCAACAAATCATGGTTCAAATATTCTTAAAAGTTCATGTTGAGAAAAAAGTATTACATATACTTCGCTGATAATGTCGATGCTTACCTCTACAAAACAAACAAATCCAAATTGAATGGGAATATTAATGTTTCCGAAAATTAATTGGAATGAGGTTCCATTGTGGAGATCAACAGATAAATTTAATTGGAGACGCTATCTTATATGTATTGCTAGCAACGCCATTTTATTAACGGCGAATTTGATGTTCATCATTGAAGGTATGTGTCGAAAAGGAAAGTCGGAAATTTCAGTCGGATGTTCGTTTCAGACAATCAGATGATCAAATGTCCTTGCATACTCTAGCCATACAATATTTCTAAGTCCGATAAACAAAGTCACGAACGTAAAGTGATAAAAGGGCAGTAGTTACAACAGCTCCTTTTAATCGATTCATTAGAAACAAAGCATTATATATGTATATGCTATACCCAAACATTCCAAGGAAAAAATTTGGCAAATAAAGGGAAATTGAGAATTTGAGGAAGGAATGGACAGCCAATTGTGACATGTTTTAGCACACGTGAAGGCATCAAATCAGAATAAGCGATTGTCTGCAGAGTTAAGGTCAATGATAAATTATTTATAGAAAGATAAAAGACAAGTGATAAAAGAGGTGACCTTTTTTCAAGAACCTTGATTTTGTCAGAAGCTATTTAGGTTCGGAAGGTGTCGTTTGTAGAAGGAATTCGGACTCTAGCTAACGCTTGCAGACGATATTTTAAACATGGAGGGTGACGCACGTTCGAAATATTCAGATACTTGAGATAGAATTATCAGGATGTCAAATAATGCCGTTCAGCCAACACGAATAAAAAAGAAATAGAAATGTCCAACCGAGACATTCGTGGAAATAATCAATTTAAATAGTCTGTGAAATATTATTAGATTTCGGAAATTAATATTGTTTATTTAATAATTGAGTTAGTAGAGCGAGTAATTGGTAGATTAGAGGGCGACAATTTTGAATTTTGACGCCCAGATACATAATCAGAAGATTCCCGGTGGACTTCAAGAGTCTTCATGGAGAAATGTCCCTTCGACGTAATCGCTGTCTACAACTACCCCACAAATTTTGAGCGCCACAGAAAATTTAACAGTTTTTTGCAACGAAAAATTAATTTTTTAAAAGTTAATTAACAAATTTTGGAACACGCCAATTTAACAGTTTTTGGAAAAGGGAATACCATATAGACATTAAAATTACCTTATTAAATGAAACAGTTTAATTCTTCGATAAAATGGCATGCCAACAGAAGTAATAGCACAAAAGTAATATTTGAAAAGAAAAGTTTGATTTAGTGAATATTGAACTCGATAATTTTTTTTTATTTATGACAAAAAATTTACAATCTATTTTTTACAAAATAATAAGTAAATATGTTGTTGTAGAATTGTTATGACAATGACTGAATTCCAGTGAAGGTATCCCATCGGTACTCTTCATCTACTTCTTCATACTATAACAAAAAGCAAGTATTATTTTGGGTTGGCTGCAAGTGGGATAGTTTATTAGCTGAGGGTAATGTTTCGGTTATTTGTTGAGAATCTATATGGGAGTTGTAGGGGTGAGGTTCTGGTTAGTCGATGGATATCTGCACTATTGTCTAGGATGTTGAGGGCTAAGTGGTTTGGATGGTTTTCAAGGCGCTGGAGATAGTTTGAGCTGATAAATTCTATTCTTTCTAAGACAGTGGGCATTTTTAAGTCCTTGTGCAGTGCTGCATTTGTGATGAACCATGGTGCTGCCGCGATCATTCTTAGGGTCTTGGATTGAAATCTCTGTATGATCGAGAGATTACTCTTGCTTGCTGTGCCCCAGATTTGGATACCGTAGGTCCATATTGGAATTATGATAGCTTTATAAATCAGCAGTTTATTTTCCAGTGATAGTTTTGAGTGGTATCCTAGTATCCAGTATAGTTTTCTTGTTTGAAGTTGAAGGTGCTTTTTTTTGGCTAAGATGTGATGCTCCCATGTTAGCCGTTTGTCTAGATGTATTCCCAAGTATTTTACACTTTCCACCTGTACTATTGGATTGTTGTTGATGTGGACAGTAGGGCATTTGTTTTTTCTCAGGGTAAAGGTTATATGGGCTGATTTATTTTCGTTGATTTTTATTTTCCACTTTTTGGCCCAATCTTCAATCATTGTGAGATGTTCTTGTAAATGTCTTGATGCGTCATTAGGGTCGTCATCCGAAGCTAATATGGCCGTATCATCTGCAAAAGTGGCTATGGTTGTTTTATCTGATTTTGGTATATCAGTAGTATAGAGCTGGTATAGGATAGGGCCGAGTACACTACCTTGTGGTACTCCGGCCTTGATTGGATGGAATTCAGATAATTCATTTTGATATTTGATTTGGAAGGTGCGGTGGGATAGAAAAGATCTGATAATGTTGAAGAAGGGATACGGTAGAAAATTCTTGAGTTTAAATAAGAGTCCATCGTGCCAGACTTTGTCAAACGCTTGGGCAATGTCTAGAAAGGCGGCTGAACAGTATTTCTTTTCTTGGAAGCAATTCTCAATGTAGTTGGTGATTCTATTAACTTGTTCGACGGTAGAATGCTGTTGTCTAAAACCAAATTGATGATCAGGGACTAGGTTATTGGTTGCAATGTGAGGACGTAATCTTGATAGAAGAAGTTTCTCAAATACTTTGGATAGAATGGGAAGTATACTGATGGGACGGTAGGAGGAGGGTTCATGTGGAGGTTTCCCAGGCTTGAGAAAAACTTGAATTTGGGCTACTTTCCATTGCTCCGGGTAGTGCCCTGTTCTTATAATGCTGTTGAACAATGCAGTAATTATAGTCTTGCCTTTTCGTGGTAGTTCTTTGAGAAGAGGTGTTGTAATTAAGTCATAGCCAGGAGCTTTTTTGTTTGATAAGGCGTTTATGGTTTTGGTAATTTCTCTGGGAGTGAAGTGCGGGATTGGAAGAGTCATTTGGTTTGGGGAGTTAAGATAATCTCTGATTTGTTGCTCTTGGTTAGTATTTATAATGGGATGAGTCTGGAATACATTAGCAAAGAATTTGGCAAAGGTAGACACTTTTTCTGTGGGGTTTCTTGCCCAACACTTGTTTTCGTCCCTGATTGGGGGATTTGATTTGGTCGGTTTTTTTAGCTTCCCTGTGGCTTTAAATAAGGAGTAATTGGTATCTTCTGTTGGGGTAAGGTTGGTTATGAAATCTTGAAACCTGTTGTTGTTGAATTCGTTTAGGAGGCGTTTTAGTTGCCTAGTTGCTCTGTTGTAGTTGGTACGGTCTTAAGGATATTTTGAAGTATGCCAGATTCTTCTTAGTCTTCTTTTCTCGGCTATTTTGTTCAAAAGAACTTTTGGATATTTCACGCAGCCTTGGGTGTAGTGAAGTTGCGGTGTAGCGGTCCAAGCTGCTTCTTGAATATGTTGTATTAAATACTCAGTCGCTTCGTCTATGTGGTCAGCTGATTTTAGTGGGAATCGGATGTTTGTTTTCATAGATATCTGTTTTCTATACAAGTTCCAGTTTGTCTTTCTGTTCGTTAGTGACGCGGGAGGGGATTGTAGAATAATTTTGTTGCCGACTGTGATAATTATTGGAGTGTGGTCAGAGGACAGTTCGTGGGAAGATTCTATGATACAGTTAGTGGATGGGATTCCTTTTGTTATGAATATATCAATTACATCTGGGGTTTTGGTTAGGTCGGTAGGCCAGTAGGTAGGTTCTCCTGTAGAAATGGTTTCTAGCTGAAGTGAGGTAACTGCTTTCAGCAGTTCTCTCCCTCTTGGGGTGATGAGCCTGGATCCCCATTGCGTGTGTTTGGCATTGTAGTCTCCTCCCACCATGTACCTATTTCCTAGAGACTTAAAATAGGTTTCAAATCGTTGTTTGTCTATTTTGAATCTTGGAGGGCAGTAAATGGCACTGATGGTAATTGGTCCACTCCAGTCCATAATTTGTACAGTCGTTGCTTGAATATCCTGTTCCTGTACAGCTTCCTGTTCTTGATGTTTTATAGTGCTTTTTATTAATATTGCTGTGCCACCATGGGCATTGCCACTGGGGTGTTTAGTATCGTATAAAGTGTAGTTCTTCAGTTTAAAGTAGCTTCTTTCTGTGAAGTGAGATTCAGAGATGAGTAGCATGTCTATTTTGTTTTCGTTGAGAAATATTTCGATTTCTTGGCGATGATTTGCCAAGCCGTTGGCGTTCCAAGCTGCAATGCGAAGGAATTTAGGCATTAGATAGTTTGGAGACAAGCGACGTTATGAGGTTAATGAGAGAGTTTATTTGTTGACTTTGCTGCATTAGTATGTTTTCAAACCTCTCAAAGGAGTGCTGTATAATATTCATAATGGAATGGCTATTGTCGTTGTGTTCATGTCTTTCTACAGGCTTTGATCGCGCAACATCGGCCCATGTTCCTGCATTTACATGTCTGCTTCTTGAGTTTTCGTGAGAATAAGTAGTTTCAATGTTACTGTTTTGTGTCTGCACATGCGTCTCTTGTTGAAACATTCTGTGTTTACTTGAGTTGCTGTACCCTTTCCTTTTTAGTATTTCTTGGTATACTTTGCAACCTTTGTAGTTGGCGGGATGATTGCCTTCACACAGAGCACAAGTTGGTTGACTTTGCTTTTCTTTTAAATACTTATCTGGGTCGTGTTCTTTTCTACATTTAACACACCTATACGGGTATGCACAGTACGACCTGGTATGTTCATATCTCTGACAGTTTTTGCATTGTACTATCTCGCGTTTCAGGCGTGGTGGTTCGAAAGCAACAACACAATTTAACAGTCGGTTAATTTTGAACACTTCTTTGTTGTTAGGTTTGGGCTCAAGGTCTACAAAAAATAGAGGCAGAGGTGATTTAGTTAGCCTGTGGCGGACATTTATAATGTTTCTAACTTTGTGGTCCCTTTCCAGAAGCGCAGCCTTGATATCTTTTACATCTACCGTATGATGTATGTGTCGCAAGACAACTCTATACGCACGTTCTTGTTTCAACTGGTATGTATAGTATACGTGACTGTTGGCTGATAAATGTTTTATTATTTCCCTGTAGGTATTAGGAGTTTTCGGCGTTATTTTAATTTTGTCGTTTGCTAGAGATTTTATTTCGAAATCTTCTGTTTTTAAGGCTTCCTTTAAAAACTTTATCATAGCTGGAACATTATTCACATTTGGCACGAAAATTGGAGGTACAGTGGTTTTTGGAAAGGTTTCCTCATTGTTTTCTGTTGTGCCTTTTATATCAAGAGCACTGAATTGATTCTTGGTGGGAACTAGTATTACTATCGCAAGACGCTGTCTTTTGCCTTACCCTTCTATTAGCATCAGGGTCGAGGACGTCAGGGTTCGGCCTCTTTGACCGAGCTGGTGTGTATATTTGCCATACATTCTGCGTCAGGTTGACGGGAGCAGATGAATCATGATCCATGCCGTTGCTGTCGCTGCCTGTTGATTCTTCGGATGACATTTCTTGAAGTAAACAGCTTCCCGGGTGTCAGCAGCATGCAATCGCACTACATGCTACTGATCCTACCCGAAAATACTTCAGTAATCGACTGAGTTTTAGTATATGTTATCTTTTGTTAGGTTGATTTGAATATGAAGAGAATGAAACACCGTTATGCTTCACAACTGTAACTGTTCACTTAGAGCTAGTGCGCACTGGTTATTATCGCTAGACTTTTCCTTATCTTGGCGCCCTCGCGGGCGAGCAAGGTAAGACACTACGGAGCTGCGGGCACGATCCGCACACCACAGCGGTCAGGCGAGTACTGACTCGATAAATGATGTAAAGTATTTTTATTGAAAAAATGCTGATTCATTTAATAGTTAGGCTCCGCGTCCATTCATGTATTATTCAACAATGAAAGAAATTTTGAGTCGGGTGTTCATAAAATTATAAAAAAATTAAATTGTTTGATGTTTGAAATATTTTCTGTAATTATGGAACAATTCAAAATGGCTTTCCCAACGTGGGGCCGACTGTATTAATAAATACTTCTAAGAGTGGTTGCAATAGAAACTAGTGGTAAAACAAAATGACGCAGACTGTCAAATTACGGAGTTTCCCTTTCTTTTAATGGGGGCTAGCTCTTCTTTGTTTCTTTGCTCCGTTCCCGATTGCCATTCTCTCGCCCATAACCTAGCCTTCAACTCCCGGTCTATTGACCTTCAGGACATACCAACGATCTCTCGCGGTAGCTACTGCTACCTTGGTGACAATTCCCAATCATTGCGCTTTCAGTACAAATCGTCAAAGTAGTGTTTAGGTTCACGTCGGTCATGTAACATTGGTTGCCTTGATTGCTTCGTGTTTTCGAGTGCTTCAACTGCTATTGTCATTAGTCCCGTAAGTGCAAAGCACCTTCTACCGTCGTGGCGATGTCCCTCCTCTCTTGTAACGTGAGTTCTGGCGCCGACCTATTGTCGACTTGACGGAGTTTCCCCAAGCAGGTACCTCTTATCAGTGGGGCACCGCCCCAGCCTGGATACGCCCCTATCTCCCGGCATGTGTGGTAGTATGTAAATGTACTCCTCCAGGCGGCGTCTGATTTCGACCTAGGTATCTAGCTAGTGTCGTAAATCCTACCACCGACCCGCCACTCGAACCGTAGGACCTCCTGGTTTAAGGCACTGCAATGACATCAGTTGATGCTCCGAGCCATGTCCGCCGGTTTGAAATGGTAGGTCCATTTGGCAGCATTGTGTAGCTCGTGGCCCCACTTCGTTGCTTATGCGTTTGTTCCGGGTGTAAGGAACCATTACCGCTCAATTGCACTCACCAAAACGATTGCACAGTATTATCACAGCTACCGGTCAGAGCAAGGGGTTGTGATAGGAGTAGGGGATTGATGTGATGCAGGCACTGTGAATACACTCCATGCCACAAACACAACTGAACACTTTCGTGCCATTCGTGTTCTTCGAACACACATCTTTAGTGCACGCAAATTTGGGTGCTCATTCTCCAAATCCCATTGCCATGAGACCGTACTGACAACCGTACTATTTATTACGGTTACTTAAAGTAAAAATATTTTTAATAATAATACAGCATAATACGGTTATTGAAAGTAAAAATATTATTATTATTAATAATAATACAGTAAAAATATTCTTAATTGATTGCACAAATAGGACTATAGGTTTCATATGAGTGTCACATAAAAGAGGAAAGCACGTAGTTTTGTTTGGATGTTATAGCAAATTCTTGCAGTTCCCGGATTAGCTGTAGTTGGCGTTTTGTAAAGGTAGTGACGTCTAGCGAAGAGTGAGCTTTCTGTGTGCTAGAATTTTACATAAATTAAAGTGCAACTGATTATGAATTTGAAACGGATATTTTAATTTTTGAGGGTACTATGATGAAGCAGCAACGACATTTTCAAAATGTTCTCGAAAAAGACACCAAAATTTTGTTTAAATTTGTTACTCGAATTCAACAAGTTCGTTGATTAAACTTATGCATTTCTAAGACAAATGACCAGTAAAGGTGGCTCAGGACATGAACTGATGTCACTGCAGTGTCTCTGACTCAGAGATTCTAGGGTTCGAGTTCAAACGGTGGCAGGATTTTCGACACTAGCTTGTCAGGTAGGTCGAATAAAATAGTAGGATAATTCTAGAGACCGGCTGCTCTGATCGGTTCTTTTCCGTTATTTATCCGATCAACACCAGGCGAATACGGGAGTAGTACCCTAACAAATAAACCACGAGTCGCGCGTGATCTTTCCTTCCTCTTCCTTGTCCTATCTTCACCCTTCTCTTACACATACTTACACTCACACGGACTTTACCTAATTTGTGGAGATCTTAGAGCTTGTCCCGGATGGGGCGGTATCAGGCTGGTGACAGAAACCTGAAGGTGAGAACCCCCGCAAGACGACGTAGGTCGGCGCCAGGTCTCGCCATCCGGCGGGGGAATATCACCGCCACCTCCCGCGACAAAAAGTGCCTCAGCACTTTGACGCGCCCTTAACCACTAATCAAACAATAATTGACAAACCACAATGTACGAGTACACATTCCTGTATACATTATTGCCATGCACGTCTATCATTTTAACATATGATCCCAGCTGATTTCCCGGCATTGTCCTGGTATTTGTGTATCACTGCATGGATCGTGATATTCCTTTGTTTTGCATTACCAGGAGTAAATGTAAGTTTTGGACCTCCCGTTCTTTGCAGCTTACATGATTGTGATAATAATAATAATAATAATAATAATAATAATAATAATAATAATAATAATAATAATCACAGGCTTGTTTAAATTTTATAGTTGATATATTGAAATTACTATTCTCTTATCAACACATTTCTTCATATTCTTGTCTCTTACGTTTCATTGCACGCTGTTATCGACAATACTGCTCTGAAGAAGGCCACAGCAAGATGGCCGAAACGTCAGTCCAATTAACTGAGACGCGGCTCATCCCGAATGACCAAGAATACATTGACTCCGGCCATGGAGGCCTACGAACCCTGTTATCCACTATGATCATGCGAATATTAATCTTTACGACCTTCGAATGCATAGTAATTAAAACCACTTACTCCGAAGAAATTGAAAGATAATACTTCTGTATCAATTATGTCAAATTATGTCATGTGTTACAAGTAGCGTTGTGGAACGTGAGAATTAGTTGTGGATTAAGTATTAAATAATTAACTATACGCTTATGATCATGACAACTTCGTTAGAAATTATTATTTTTGAAGATCAACAATTTTCTTTGCCTCTTTTCGTTTCTGCTTCGTGTTGTGAAATGTTGATGAGTAAGTTCAGAGAAATGGACCTTGGCTTTCATGAGCGGTTATGGAATGATGCTTGATGGTTGTGGTCGTTTCCCTTTACTTAATATGCTGTATGCACAAGATCGTATTTTACGGGGGTTTCATGTCGAACCATTAGGGAAGGATCCACCACAGCTATCTGCGATATTTACGTCGGCATTGTGTAACTAGAGAGGTCGTATTCTGAACATGATATCGCATATTTATGATCGTGTGTCATGCAATATTGACACTAATAGGACACAATACAATTTTATATCTCTTTCGATCTTTCATGATGCACACCACGTATCCGCTGAGATGACACGAAACTACTCCGTCCCCTTCGCCCCATCTGCCGCGCCACGCCTGTTAACCTTGTGTGGCGGGACTTTCGTGGTTTCGATGAAACGATCGCGTCCGATTACTCCTGCGTCAAGCGTCGTGTCCACGTGTGAACAACCCACGTGGGAAATACTTGATCGATAACTTCATTTCCCTTGCGTCCCGCCTACTACGTCTAGAGAGCCTGCTACGTGTGTCTCATTAGTTCATTCTGTGAGGCAAACGTACTCAACTAACTTCTGTGGGGCCTTCACATAGACTCACTGTAATTTAAGGTATGTCATTACGATTTAACATTGCATGTTAGAGAGTATCAGTAATGAATTTTAATTATTTGGAATTAAAGGTATTGTGTCCACATTATGTAAGTGCCTAAATATTGTATATTAAATATATAAAAATCTTAAAGTCACAATTAGGATTAAAATTCAAGATTTTCTTCCACAATTATTTAAGAATGTATACAATCTGCTTCATGAAGATTGCGTGACTCGGATGGCTACCTTATTCTCGCATATAATAATATAAATTTTAAGTCACGTAGGAGCTCGGAAACAGAAACTAACGATGTCTTTTTCGGTATACATCTTGCCCGTTTTTTGCAAGTACGTAGATCATTCAATAATTAAAGAGACAAATTGACGTAAGAAAAAAACGATTTGTAGAAGTATGGTACTTGAGATTTATAACCTCAAAATTCCATTTTAAGATGACGTGTCCTCTTGGAGTTTCCTCATTAGTTGGACAACGTTCAGTAATTCAGTTTTTTTTCTTTACAATATGGTGAAAGTTGTATGAAACACACATTTTTATAAATGAAAAGTCAGTATCTCAATGACTGACGAGCAAGTCCTGGCCGGTCTGTGGAGTGTCAACTCCTATGCTTGAAACATGCATTGACATTATTATTTTTGACCGAGCATTTATGTTGAAGCTATAGCAAAAGAAGTTGCAGTAAGTGTTGGCACAGTTCATAAAGTTATCTGTAACAAGTTCAAGTACAGCAAAACAAGAGCAAGGTGGATTTCGAAAGAGTTTTCGAAACAACACAAGAAAGCAAGGCTCAAATTGTGAACCAGACAGTATATAACGGAGACGGCATTCAATGTTAAGCGGAAGCTCCTTATTTTTATGAAGGAGAGAAGGTCGACCCCCCACTCCGGCAGCAGCAACGAATCAGAAAGAAGCATCCATTTCTGCCCCTCGCCAGCCATTAAGCGTCAAAAGGAGATCTATCAATTGAAATGGAGGACAGACGTGAACCGAGACATTTGAAATTATATTACCTAGCAATTTTTCAATATGGCGGACAGTTATAGAATATAATCTATTTTACGTTAAATTAATGCGTAATATGATGTAGAAGTCATTAATTCTGAAAGAATTTATAATTGCAGGGAGCTAAATAAATTGTAATGAAGGAAGTGAAAGGTTTTTCATAAAAAACAATCATTATTGTAAAAATGTAATTATACATCATATACAAACTATTTACAATATGCATGAAGACAAATCCTGGTATGTGAAATAAAGGAGTATATCCTGGCCAATCATCATGTGCGACACTAATATTACACATACTTTTACTGCAACTAAACAATACCAAATATAAAAAATGAAACATACAAAAACCTTCTTAAAATTGTATAATTCATAAAAAAAATTTCAAAAACGTCATTTAGCAGTTGTGAAGAAATGTGTTTAAAAAATAGTGAGCATTTACTTGTAACAATCCCAAACTATTAAACAAAGAGCTATGTATAAAGTCCACGAGACAAACAGTTAAGAAAAATAGTTGGGATTGCCCATGATATAAAACCGTTATCCTGTGAAATTACATTCTTTAACTTTTTATGCGTAACACAAACGCCATCAATTTGGTACGTTAATGTCCCTCAATTTAGTTTGGCATCAATGTGTTTTAAAAAATGCTGTCATGACTGAACAGACAATAATGAAAATCTTTTCTTAATAATTGAAAAGATTTCAATATCTAATAGGAAATATTATTAAGTAATTCTGGGTGTATGAGGAGATATTATGTGTAACATCCATTGAACATCTTGCTGTGCTTTTGGACAATTATTATATAGGCGGAATGAAAATTTACAAGTCTATGAATGGGATGAGAATATTATGAATGATACATCTATATATATATATATATATATATGTAATATATATACATATATATTACATATTGATATACATATATATATTACATATATATTACATATACATATCTCTATATATATACATATATATTACATATTGATATACATATATATATTACATATATATTACATATACATATCTCTCTCTCTCTCTCTCTCTCTCTATATATATATATATATATATATAGAGAGAGAGAGAGAGAGAGAGAGAGAGGGAGAGAGAGAGGAAAAGAGGGAGAGAGAGACGGAGAGAGAGAGAGAGAGAGAGAGAGAGAGAGAGAGAGAGAGAGAGAGAGAGAGAGAGAGAGAGAGAGAGAGATGCAGATCGTGGTGGTCAAACTGGAACAGTCATGGCAGCACAACGAAATTAAACATGTCAAATGATTTATAGCTATTTCATTGCTAATTAATTGCCACAATTTGGAATTATTTGCCACGTATTTTCGTGGCGAAAAGGCGAAAACGGGTGTGAGGTGGTTGACAGCACACACATAAGAGAAATTAGGGTTGTAGCTCGACGAAGCTCAAATGATTTATTGCTTGTTATTTACCACAATTTGGAGTTAATAACTAGTATGTTTGTGTGAAAACGGGTGCGATCTGGGTGTCACCACACACGTAAGTTAAATTAGTTTGGTAGCTCGACGGAAATTCTGAAATGATTTATTACTAATTAATTGACAAATAATTGCCGCAAATTATAATTAATTGCCATGAATTGTCGGTAACGGGACTTAGACAACGAGTGTAAGCTGGGTGTCAGCACACACATACGTTAAACTAGGTTCGTAGCTCGAAAACGGAAACTCATCCTCCCTACGGTCCAGATTTGGCTCCCTCTGATTATTATTTGTTTGGTCCACTCAAGGCGACATTTATGCGGAAAAAAGTTCAGCAACAAGGAGAAAATCAAAGAATTTGAGGGAAACTGACTCAAACAAGAGAAAGATTTCTTGGAATCAGGCAAAAACACATCATTGTGACAAATGTATTAATTCGTTGGAACTATGTTGAGAAGCAGTAAAAAGAAGAAAATTGCAGGAATATTGTTATATTTGGTTCAGTTTATCTTAAATACACTTTTAAAGCATTTAATAATTTTAATTAAAATCCGTAATATGTCATTTTGTTAACTCATAATTCCAGTGATAATTATTGATTATGAATGAAAACCAATTATAAAATATATCTTATTTCTTACTGCTTTATGAACCAAGCAACTTTTTAAAGTAATACACGATATTTGTTTAATTATGTAATTGTAGCATTTTTGAAAATATGTATATTTTCCTTTATAATACTAATAGGCATAAAAAATAATATATGTTAATAATTACTGATGATGTGTCGCAAATGAAAACCCTTGCCCTAAAAAGAGTGGAACATGTTTTGTTACAAAACCATAAATCTGGTAAAGAAAAAATTATGATGATGCCTTGATCATGAGAATCAGTACACGCAAAATTTCTTAATATTTTCCGCATTAGGTAAGTTAATTCTAGATAACGAATACATAATTTTGTGGTAAGCTTTGTTTGAACCAGTAGGATCTTAAAGAAATAACTAGAATAAAACGTGCAGGGACGACTGGAAATAAAACGTATTTCATAATTTAAAAGAATAAAACAATTAAAATTTCTTGTAGTTTTTTAAATATGCCACTAAAATAAGAATTGCATGAAACCGGTGTGAATTTAAATTATTGAAGTTGTTTAACACATCAGGCGATAATTCTCATTATTTTTGTTGCAGGGATCAGTACTATTCTGATGTAACAAGTGCTGTATTCAGTTATATTACTTTTACTTATACTTCGACATACATTGTAAATATAATTTTGGATTTAAAAATATGGAATAAAAAGTATAAACGTCTAAAAATCGTTTTGAAAAATCGATCAAGAAATATTTGGAAACTTGTTGGTGTCCTGGGAAGTCATGCATCGGCGCACAAAAAGCAGTGTTCTTCGTGCTTTCTGGGCAAATTACTGTGACTTCGCTTCACACACCGGACTTCACGGGGTGAAATACATTACAGAGGAAGGACGCAGACCATGGGAACGGTAAGAAACGAACACTTCCCACATTCTGAATTATTCAAATCCCTGTTCATGCCTATAAGAATATTGATTTTGTGAGTGCAAGAATTATTCACAACTGACACTTGAAGTTTGCAAAATAAGACTTTTGAAATTTCTAAAAGTATGGTTAACTAAGGAGCATTCTTATTAGTATAGGAAATCACGGATCTTCACACAACTTAATAAATTAGTTCACAAAAATTGTATTCACGAGAGATACCAACTGACTTTATTCATGCCAAGCGTTAACACCTTATTACTGCGCGAACACTGATAGTGTCAAGGTTGGTTATCTTGCCTGTAAAATTATGTGCTGTTCTCTATTTGATGATGCGTGGTGAATGCATTGTGGAAGAAAGCTATTGCGATTAATATGTAAGCATGTCGCTTTCCACGTTGTCTATTTTGGCGTGAATTGCATT
This sequence comes from Gryllus longicercus, assembly GCA_038098605.1. Classification (NCBI taxonomy): domain Eukaryota; kingdom Metazoa; phylum Arthropoda; class Insecta; order Orthoptera; family Gryllidae; genus Gryllus; species Gryllus longicercus. The sequence continues at coordinate 159,833 of JAZDUA010000052.1, forward strand.
TCATGTTACGTAATACTATGTTGTTCATCGTACGCCGTTGCGTAATACTTGCAGTTACACACGTAGAACAACGTAGTAAATTAGTGTTTTGAAGTTTGTTGTAGCTCGTTGATTTGGCCAGGAACATCACCCGGAGAACGCCAGTTAGTCAGCGACTAAACGTATAAAAGTTTTCTAGCCACTTCAGTACAAATTTCCCATCTTTCGGTGGCCAATTTCGCTAGCAACACGTATCAACACTGTCAGTGATTGGACACAACAAAAAGAAAAACAAAATACTTTTGTTTGGTAAGCTACACCTTATCTTGACGCAACATGAAACGCAAATAAATGATTTATTTACTTGAATGAAAATAAAAAAGAGTCAGTGCGGCTGTTTAAAAAAGCGTGTATGACACACGTGGTAAAAATGATTTTATTTTTCTCATGGGATTGGGCCACTTAGCCTATCGGCCTAATCCTTCAAGTAAAACTCATTTGTTGCGATTGGTCTTAATGGAAGGTGGACTGTTAAATTCAAGGACGCAGGCCTTTGTAGAAGAATCCGCCCAAGAATGAGCCAAAATGACAGTTCACTAAACAAGTGAACATCACATGAAATTTACACAAGTACCCCTCCGCCGCGACAGTTGTTCAGCCATGCCTCTTCGTTAAGTGTTTATGTTTGTACATGGCTCCCGTTAAATCATCATGGTTTCACATGGTTCACAACTGTGTAATTATATAAAAAATAAATTGATAAAACGCAAACCACGGAACGTTGTCGATCACAGCTCTCCACTTTACCGCACAGGAGCAGGAAACCCGTGCGCCAGTACGCGTCTGACATTCAAGCCTTGGATTACAAATAAACATAATACTTATCACACATTAAGTAAATTCAATGTAATGTTAATAAAAATAATTTTTACCGAAGAGCACAGTAGCATTGAACTTTCTCATTTCAATTATTTCTCGTGGCGAACTATATTTTTGTCGGAGGAGGATATCACAAAAGAAAGCGTCGAAGATATTTACAAGTTAGCCAACTACAAACGAATTAATGAAGGAAAGAGAGTGAACAGGACTGAAGGACAGAACGACCACAGAACCTTCAGTTATGTTGCCAGCTCTAGCTATCAAAATTGTCCATTCTTTTAAAAATCGCACTACAGCAGTGGCTTTTCTTTCCTCTTTTCGCTTGTGGAAAACCGATATAGCAAAATTCCGAAAAAGAGTAATGTTTGTGCTTCGGTGGCGGCCAAGAAGCTACAATATACTACGCAGAGTGGCTGTCCCTATAGTTTCAGCACTCTTGGTGGTGGCACGAAGAACTAATGGCCGCCATGTTTTTTGAAGTCAAAACATACGAGAAGCGGTGAAAACGTCCGTAACCAGATTTCAGATTTATTTCAGAATTATTCAGTAAAAAAATAGTAAAAACTGTATGTGACGTAGGGGGGGAAAGATTATCTGCGCACGTTTTCTTGAGCTCCAGAATCCCTTCCCGTCATTTTAACTATAAATAGTTGATTATAGTTAAAATGACGGGAAGGGATTCTGGAACTCAAGAAAACGTGCGCAGATAATCTCCCCCCCCCCTACATCTAGTGCCAAACCAGCGCCAAACATGATGCTTGAATACTTTGTTTCCCAGAGGTACTCGTACTTTGACTGCAAAAAACATGGCTTCCATTTGCTTCAAAGAATGAGGCGCTTCCGCCATTCTATGTAGTATATACTAGCTCGTTGGTCGTGGCGCAGCGTGCTGTGGCTGGCGGTGGTGGCGACGGGGCTGGTGGGCGCCGGGCTAATGTCGGCCGCCTTCTACAAGCGTTTCTCCTCATCGCCCACGCGCAACTCCGTGGAGAGCAGCTTCTACCCCACGTGGCGATTGCCCTTCCCCGCCGCCACCCTATGCAACGTCAACGTCGTCTTCCGCTCCCACGCACAGGCGCTCCTCGACCGTCTGTGAGTGCTCCTTGAATTGATAATAATAATAATAATAATAATAATAATAATAATAATAACACTAACAATAATAATAATAATGATCTTAATCTGTTTGTTAAGAATGAAGCGTTTCTCTTCCAAATGCTGTCTGTCGTTAATGACATTAACAATGACATCTGTATAAAGTTTGGTCTTGACTAGTGTACAAAAAAACAATTTAAAGAAAGGCAAAGTGACAATGTCAGAAAGCATTCAAGTTGATATGCGCACAGGGATTCATGATCTTGAGCCAGGCAAAACTTACAAGTATCTGGGCTTTGAAGAATGTGAGACCATCTCGAAAGACACAATGAAAGAGAGAATTCGTAGGGAGTATTACAGAAGAGTGAGACTCGACCTGCAGTCCGCTCTGAACTCCAGGAATAAAGTATCTGCAATTGGTAGTTTGGAAGTGCCTGTAGTCGAGAATAGTTTCAGTCTCGTGGACTGGACGGAGCAAGAAATTCGAATCATGGATCGAAAAACTAGAAAACTGCTAAAATTGCGTCATGTCGCCCACCCTCGAGGTGATGTACATAGACTTTATGTGTCACGTAAAGAAAGAGGAAGATGCCTCAGACAAATAGAAGCCTCCTGGAACAATGCAATAGTTGGGATGGGAAAGTATGTTGTCAGTCATCATGACTGACATGAGATGACCCTCTAATGAGTCAAGTCATTAAATCTGACCGAAGAATGAGACACAGAGGTATTGTTGGTGTACCAAGATGCATTGCAAAGGAAACTATGCAAGACATGCAGAATAACACTGAACTTTTGACACTATAAAAATTAAATGTAGAAAAAAATGATAAAGAAATCGTGGAGAGACAAACTACTCCATGGACAGGGTCTGAAAAGAACGGATAAGGTGCAGATCAATAAAGATCAATCATTTTGTGGCTTAAAAGGGGGACAATGAAGCCAGAATCGAAAGCAGTTCTAATAGCTGCTCAAAATCAGGCGTTGAGAACAGCGATATGATAAAGTAGTTCTCAAATTTCCCAAAATTATAAATGCTACATCTGCCAGGAACAAGTAGAAACCATTGATCATATCGTCTCATCTTGTCCTATTCTAGCAAAGACTGAATACTTGAAAAGACACGAGAGGGTTTGAAGTTACCTCCACTGGCAGATCTCTCAAAATCTCTCCACTGGTAGATCTCTCCACTGGCAGATCCCTCAAAATTCCAAACACATGCCCCAAGTGGTACGAACACTCACCAAAACCTGTGACATCTGTTGGACACTATACAATATAGTACGACCAACAAATTCAAACGGATCACATGAGAGCAGCAAACAAACCGGATATTGTTATTCAGGATTTAGAGAAAAATCGTGTCTACTAGTAGAGGGTGCCGTGCTTTGCCATCAAAACGTCGTAACCAAGGAGGTAGAGAAACGTCTTAAATACAAGAGTTTGGAAATCGAGGTCATCTGAATGTGGGGTGTAAAAGCACAGGTCGTGCCGAAAGTGAACAGAGCTCTTGGATTTTTGCCGCAAAATTTGTGCATGAACTTGGCTAACCTCCTACGTTTTTCAAAAGAAGTGCAAGAAATTGCTTTATTTGCTACAGCACACATTTTGCGCAATGTATTGTAGAGTCATCGATAGGCCCTAGATCTGTTCCTTAGGAAGCTAATAATAATAATAATAATAATAATAATAATAATAATAATAATAATAATAATAATAATAATAATAATAATAATAATAACGTAGTTAATCAACTAGCTATGAAGTAGAGAATGTTTAACAATGGAGCCCCATCATACTACAAATAAAAATCCAACACTCGCAGTGGAAGAATGAGAGGATGCCACTGCGACATGATTAAACTGCAGTAAACAAACTAAAAATTGTTACCCTGAGTTTGGAGAGAAAATCGTTTCTTCTTGTAGTATATGTAGCCATGCAATGACAGAAACAGAGAAACCTCTTGAAAAAATAACAGTTTCAAAAATGGAATTAGTGAGGTGTGAGAAAATAAAAGAGTACCAATTGACTTCCAATCGGAGATTGGGGATTTGTTCGGCAAAATTTATGTAAATCAGAGCAAAACATGAAGCGAATAACTTTATATACCATGCCATGTTTTTTTTAAAATTTAATATCTGTCATTTAATAAAATGCGCCCTGCTCGTTGCATGCAGGGGTGCAAAGGGCTGGGAGCGAATCCAGGGGTGGAAGGCGCTGCCCATCATGGTAGAGCTGGTGCAGCCGCAACCCACCAACAGTAGCTACAGGCCGGGTCCCGTGCGTGCCATGGAGGCTTTACTCGCCCGCCACAAGATGACGCTTCGCCAGGCCATGGGCGAGGTGAGTGCTCGAGTTACCGCAAAGAAACAATGAGCATTTCCCTGTCCGCTGTAAACCGACTGGTGCAGTAGAGGCAACCACGTGATCACTTATAGGATGAAGTGTGGAGGCACGGCCTCCTATTACAGTAGAACCTCGCTAATACGAACCATTCAAATTCCAAATTTCGGGTACTCCGAACAAAATTCGGGATGGAGGTAAAATAAACAAAATAAATAAAATGATTATTTGTAATGAAGAATTTTACAATTACTGTAGATCTGAACAACTAATTATTGAAACACACGTTGTCGAAATGAAACCTTTATTGCACTGGTAACTACTGTGCATATCATGTGTTCATTGCAGCAATAATTTTCACTTAAAAGAACTTGAAAACCGCTAATCTTTTGCCGTACGGAAGTGAATCTGCTTGATGATGCTATCGCTACGCTACGTTGCCATTGTCTCACATCGCACGCTACGTTGCTTTTTCTGGTAATCCTATAGATGTATTTGTATATGTACGGTATATTTTTTCGGATAACCCGAACATTTACGAATCCGAATTCGAATCCGTATGAGCAAACCTCCAATTAGTTCCGATTACCGGGATTCTACTGTATAGGATTTTTGAGAGCGTCTGCACAGCAGTGCAGCGAGATGTGTCGTAGAGAGATACGGGACACGCAGTGAAAATTTGACAGAGAGCAACCGAGGCAGTACTGACGAAGAGTATCTTACGCATTATTTCGCGAGGTTAGGTAATGAATTAACTTTCACATCTCAATAAGAAATGATGTACCTTAATATTATTTATTTAAGATTTATTTTAGAATGTTGATATTAAAGAACCATCTTTCACGCTTTACCAAACTCTCAAACCATGAAGTGCCGATCCGGTGTGACATGTCAAGACTACATAGATACATAGCGTAACGAATATTGCATTATCTGCCGGGATTCGCTGCGCGGATTTCGTCATCTGCCGGCGCCACCACTTCCCCCCGAACTAGATGGTTTCGGGCTATTCGCGAGGAAAGGTGGAGTAAGTGCCGGGTGTGTCGAGACGAGCGCCGGCCGGTATAAATTCGCCGCTGCCGGCGGCCGCTAGCAGTCAGTCAGGTAGAGAAGTGTAAGTCAGTCAGTGTATGTAGTCAGTAAGTAGTCAAGAAGTAGTAGTAGTCGGAAGTAAGCAGCCGCGAGTCAGTTAGTGTATGTAATCAGTCAGTCCGTCAATGTGTCTGAAGTGGACGTTGAGCTGTAAAGGATGCATTGCGGTGAACAGTGGTGCAGTGGGTGAACAGCAGCCAGCAGTCTGAAGTCTGCATTGGAAGCTGAGCTGTGAAGTGTGCATCACGGTAAACAGCAGTGCAGTGGCCCCTGGTCTGCGCAGTGAATTGTGGTCTGCGCTGCGAATTGTGGTCTGCGCTGTGAATTGTGGTATACACAGTGAATAGTGGTCAGCGCAATGGACCGTGGACAGTGTATAGGACTGTGCGATAGTGTAGATTGCAGAGAACAGTGTAAATACATAATCAAGAGAACGGAGTCGTGTGTAAGAAAAATAATTAAGTGAAGAACACAAGAACTGTGTAATATATGTGTAAATATATCAAGTATTTTTAGTATATAATTGTTTACACATAAACATCTTTGTTAAAATTTTAAATACCTGTGTGTTTTAATTCACCACCGAGAAACGTTACAATAGATATTGCCAGTGAAGGACATTCTTTGCTGTACATAACATCGGCCAATCACAAAATAAGGGGAGATGCCCATTTGCTTCCTATGAAAAAGTGGAACTTTTCTTCTTGTTAACGATTCACAATTTGTCGTTTTTCCCCAGATAAGATAAGGAATTTCTTAATTCTTTATCATTAGATAAGATTATCAGATATAGACTAGCGTACCCGTGCGAGAACTCTCCCCACCCTTTCTCTATCTTTTCCATTAAGAAGGAAAGGTGTTAATGAAACGTGCTTATTTGTTAAAAAAATGTATAAATGTAACTTCGAACTTACACATTATCAAACAAAAATAAAAAAAATGCAATTGACTTCGGAAACAAATTTTGAATAAAATTTTATTCAGTATTATAGAGATATGATCTTTAAACAATTCACACTTCCTTAAAAACATTTGAAGTTTCTTGACAGTTAGCTTTTCGCTTTCCTTGATAGTCACAAAAATATTACAAAAGGTTTTTATTCTTGAGAAAACCAAGTAAAGTTTTTCATGCGAAAATACAGGGTTGGTTAAGTTTAACCCTACTCATTGCAATATTATTTAACTTTCTTGGATTTGTTATGAGAGTACCAGCTTCATGGGGTGCGAAAATTGAAAAATTATTTATATCCTAAAAAATATTGTATTCTTTTCTGCGTTCTTACGTACCTCAAGAAAAGCAATTCCGAGCAAAAAAAAAATTAAACTAATATTTTCATCTTTGAGTAATAAATACCATTTGTTACCATTAGAAACAATTCTGAACGCTTAGATTTCACTTCGGTACATGGGAATGTTGCTCAAGGTTGATCGTTACGTATTGAATATCTTAGCGAATAGACACCCTAAGTGTAAAATCAAATGGTGTATTATTTACAAAATGAGTTTATAGCTGGGCATTGATGTACAGACTTCCAGATACCGTCCAAAATTTAAATCGTGCGTTAGGATTGTGATCGTTGTCGAATGACATGCGCTATTCTTTCCATAATTTTAAATTTGGTTGCTTTTTTAAATTAATTCACGTAGTATTGAAGAATATCACATTTTTATTTTTGCTGTTCATTTATTTGAAGCTAGTTTACTTTCGTTACTTTAAAAAGTTTGTTCTTTGCAAACGCACACGTTTTCTCCTGCTGCCTCCGTGTACCTGTGCGAGAACTCTCACATGTTAAACGCCACACTCTTCCCTATTCTCCTATTTCCATTCTAAGAGGGAAAATTGTAAACGAAACGTATTTATTTATTTAAAATGTATAAAGGTAACTTATATTGTAGTAACACAATATCAAATAAAAATAAAAAACAACGCAATTGATGTGGAAAAGAAATTTTCACTAAAGATTTATTCAGTTTTATAGAGAGATTTCTTGGAACAATTCACAACACTGCCTTAAAAATATTTGAAGTAATTATTCAATATTCTTTGACAGTAAGCTTTTCGCTAGTCACAAAAATATTAAAAAAGCTTTTTACTCTTGAGAAAGCTACGTGACTGAACATGCTGAGTTTAAATTTTCCACGAATAACGAAAATACATACCCTGATAACGAAAATACTGGTACAAGTAAAACACAAACCAAGCATAAGAAGACACGTCTTTACTCTTCACTGTACACCCACATCCCTCTCCAATTAGGTACGCAGCACTTGTAAATCTCGACAAAACGTTAAATGAATGTTTTCACTATACGCGTAAGAAACAGTGTATTAATAGTACCTCTAGTTGTTGCCGCGACAGCGAATATTGAATTAATAATTATGCAAACAAACCTCGTCAGTCTGCGCAAACCACGGTGTACATAGAAAGCATAAATCGTATATGATAGAGGAATCGAAGCCTTCTAAGCGTGACGTCATAAAGAAGGCTACCATCACCAAGGGTTGATTCTCGATGGCATTGGCGGTTTCGAATCGATATTATCGTTAAGTGCCGCAACAACAAAAATTGAATAGAATGTCCAAGAATATCTCATCCTGTAGATTATAGTGTGAAAAACGTTTCAGTCAGGTCTTTGGCCTCAATGTTTTAGTTTTTAAGGCCCTAGACCGCTTCGTTTAGGAGTTATTTAACGATATAATTGACTGAGTGCTGCGGCTTGCATTTAACATGAATATTTAGATGCATTTTCAAACAAATCTTTCATACTTTTATAGTCAAAGTGCAATTCGTCACGTCTCCGTGAAATTTTCTTCCTTTAGAGACCTCATTTATAAAAATCGGTAGCGTGTGACAGCAGCAAAACATAGGTATACTACTGAAATAATATAGGAGACGATTAAGATAAGGTCTTTCTTAATTCCATTAATTTTGAAATGTATAACTCTCTGCTTTATATATTCATGATATTAATGGAAAAAGGAGATTTATTATTTTGGGGAAATGTTCTTTTTTCGATACACCTCAATTTCCATTATAGTATAGGCTGAAAATCCATATATTTTCAACTTGCGCATATATCATGCATGTATGAATACTGGTGGTGTTAATTGACGTTGTATCTTTATTTTCACAGCTGGATCAAAGTTGTACGCAGCTTCTGGAGCGTTGCATGTGGCAAGGGGAAGTGATGAGATGTGAAGACCTCTTCGAGGAAAGGAAATCATTCCTCGGCATATGCTGTTCTTTCAATTATCGTGGCGTTATTGAGGCAACAGATCAGTAAGTCATGTTTTAGTATAAATGGTGACATAGACTCTGAGATGTCGAGACGCGTGCATTTGAATCGTCTTATTTTAAAGAACTTATATCATTTAAAAAATATTCTTCTTGTTACACTTTATATCCGGTTACTGGTTAATTAAATAAAATGTAAAATTTAACTTCTCCGAGTATTACCTTCTTTTGAACATTTTATTCTCGTTCGGTGCACATGTAGAGGGAACGCCTTTCGATTTTGTATGAACTGATGTTTTTGTGAACCTACAATTGTTATTAGCGTCGCGTCCTGACACTACATACATTTAGGGCGCCTTCCCATGCCGCCACGGCAGCGCGCGTCCATCAAGCGGCGGGGTCCTTCGCCGACCCTCCGGCGACAACGAACAAAGGGACTGCAGCAGGTTAAACGCCGCGACCGGCGACCGTAGTGGGAAGGCTACCATTTAAAGCTGTGTTCTGTTAGAGGTGGCGCCTACGCCCTCCTCCGCTTCTCATAGCGAGTCTTGACGGACGCGCGCTGCCGTGGCGGCGTGTGAAGGTGCCCTTAGGGCTCTTAATGCACCGTTGTTGTTTTTTGTTTCGACTTTAAAAGCCTTGAATTCTATTAAGCATTGTACTGAGTATCGTTGTATTCTAGAGGCTCTTGCTACTGGAATTATTTCGAGTATGATATATTAATTTTAGTGGCTAATGTTATTTTTTGAAAAACTACACTCTTTGTAAATAGTACGTAAAATAGTAGAATGATATTTTAATTCATGTTAATATTACAACTACTTTCTTTTAATTATAACATTGGAGATAATAACAAAAATAGTGTGTTTCAATTACCAAATTCAATTAGCAATTAGCAAATTCAAATTGACGCATAAATTAATTTTAATGCAACTTAAAAAAATTACAATAAGTATGTACTTACTTTAAGTTGTAGATTTACTAGTTATTTCTTCATTGTATCATTTTTTATTATATTTATTAAATACTAATTAAGTTTATTATCTAGTGTTTCTTGGGCTATCAACATAAAATTATTTTTAGATTGTAGACAGGTTCTGAGAAAGTAATGAAAATGGTGTGAACATAAAAGTGTTACATACAGTATGTTTTCTGGAATAAAATTATTTCCCATGTTCGCTTAAAAATGAGTTTTTTATAAAGAGGACCCAAATACAAAAACATGTAATTGATTACATTTCATTTATTTTTTGATCCGAGGTAAATTATTGGATTTCTGAGCGGTATCATGTTTTATTTTGAGCACGCTGCTCACCTCACTCAGGAAACCTCCTCCTTTATCCGGGCTTGGGACCGGCAGTGGGCTGCTAAGCTACTTAATCCCCTAGCAGGCACCACAAGCGGAGTTGTGCAAAGTTAGAGTGCAAATTTAAGCTCATTACGGAATGGGTAGCAGACCGAAGAAACAAATTGAACGATCATATTGAGAGACTGGAGGAGAAAACAATCGTGAGATGAAAGGCAGAGGGAAAGAAGAGAAGTTGGCAAACCAAGGAGAAGATGGAAATAATGCTAATGATCTTCAAAAATAAAATGGAGAATATCCATCTTTGATTTCAAAATAAATACATTTTTATAAAATCATATGATTTTTTACATGATTTTTAAAACTAGTTCTACTGTTGTTTTCATTTTTCGTCTGTCTGTCCGGGCTAATCCCCAGAATGTTAAACCAATTTCGATGGAATTTTCATTGAAAGTAGAGTATATAGTCAGGCATCACTTAGAATACTTTTTCAAATTATTATTTTCTGTTTTATAATGAAGAATGTTTGTTTGTTTTTTCTTTTAGACTATTACTTTACTTACACTTTGATACGTTTACACTTTTTTTACGGTTCTAATGACATTTTGTACATTATGTTTAATAAATGCCTAAGCAATGCAGGGTATGTCAGCTCTACTAGTCTACATAAATAAAATTGAAGTGGCTGTCTAGAATTAAAAAAATAACAACCTTTTTAATGATCGCATACGGTTTCGTGATATGAAAACCTATTCTCTTGCTTTACCATCTGTCTGTCCGGGATAATCTTGAGGTCGCTAAACACACTTTGATATGTGTGTTCGATTACTGAAAGAAAGAGTACAATTTAAGGCACAATTTAGGATAGGCTCAATTTTTCTAAAATAATAATTAGCCGGTATATTAGGTAAGAACAACGATCGTTTCTCTATTCATATCTATAGTGAACGCCCGATCCTACTGGAATTTTGTGCACATGAAATTCAAAACAAATGAAAAGTTACTATATACATGAGATTTCGTAAATTCTTTCCTAACTCTTAATACAAAATTTAAATTGATCTCTTTCAGTTTCTAGTAAATATATCGAAATACACTCTAGAGGTTGATAAGGAGGAGTGAAAAGACTCGTTATAATTCTTGGAGAGGAACAAGCCTTAGACTTTTAAGAAGATGAAGATGAATATTCAATTTATTTTAAAGATGTTTCATCTCATCTGAATTTCAACACAACATAAGCGATGCTGCTCATCGCACACCTGAATTACAATAATTGCTGTTTTGGCGAAAGAAAAATAGGAATGGTACTACGTTATTTTTGACAAAAAAGTGGATTTAATCAGACGTGGGGGTTGTTAATCAGACCAGATAACAGTAAGAGGAAACAATTCCTGCAAGGCGCAATTTCAAAACCTATTTGGTGTAATAAATTTAATTATATAGACCGATTTAACAAAATATGGCGCAATACACTATAACTACACCAAAGGAAATATAATTTAAAACGAAACTATTGTATCTATTTGAGATAAAGTTGATATATAAGAAAAGAGGACTGGTAAGACGTTCGGAGGTGTATTGGCCGTCAAAAGTGTAGAGTCGGAGCAGTGATGAGTCAGACATTTTCATACTCATAGCCAAATTAGCAAGAATTCTAGAGACATCATCAGTACCTATGATATTAATTGATGTGTGGAAGACAATACAAAATTAAAACAAAAATTTAGGTAATGTGTAGACAGGTTGAAACGGGAAATTGGAATCCCAAATATAAAACTCTCACGGAAGAAAACTATGTAGGTGGACAAGTAATACGCTGTTATACAAATTTTATGAAAAGAGAGAACAAATTTCATAATAATTATCAATAATTAAATTTATTATGCGAAATAAAACATGTACCTTTGTCGCAGGAATGGCAAAAACTATTTGGAGATTGCCCCTGGAAAGCCACGGCCCGCGCGATATTACAGCTATCGCAATGGACTCAGCGTTCTGCTTAATCCAATGATCCACGACTATTACTTGCCCCGTCTTCACTCCACAGGGATTCGCGTGAGTATAACAGGGAGAAAAGTAGCATTAGTTGGAATTACGGTCTGTTTAGTCATGCTAGTGATTTTATTGACACTCAAATGACGGAAACCAAATTTTGAGGCATGGTATGTTCACACAGAGAAATTATTGGCCTTTATTTCACAAACGTCGGCTAATTTATGCTGGGGATTCTGTTCTTACAATCAAAGTATTTGTCATTCTGCTATATGCAGAATGCAGGCGTGAAATCAAAGAATTTATTTAGCTCGAAATACTCGAAAAATAAACTTAAAACTTCAACTTCTCGAAATACTATTAACGTGCATAATTATTTGATTGCCTATTGTGAAGTTTCATTACACATTTAAATAAAAGCGTAATTAAAAATGCGGACTCTTTGAAATTCAGTATTTAAATGTCTGCTTATATTCGATTGATGACTTCATTCACAAGCATTCACATATATCCGCGTTTCGATATGATTTGTATCAATTTTTCCTACATTCTTTTTGATCACGATATCTGGAAAATGCAAATCACTCGTGAAAACTATTCAAAACCACTAACTGCACGCACTGAACTGACACGTTTTTAGACATATTTACAGCTGGCGCTCAGCGAAAGTTATGGAAGAACACATTTTGCAGAACGGCGCACTCTTCGGAAATGTTCATCTGCTTGAGAATCTGTCAAACAAATAGTCTACTTGGGTGGACAAAGCTTCTAATAACTGCATAGATTTGTTATTTTTTGAGAGGAAAATTATAAGGGAAAGGATAAATAGAAATGTAGTATATAGTATTGTTGTTTATTGATCTTTATCAATACAGCATGCACACAAAAATATGCTCATCCATTTGATTAATTTCAATAGGAATGTTTGTTAAGGGGAGTCTGACGCCCCTCTTGTATCCCATGTTAAAGGTATTTCTGACCCTTTATCTCAGAAACTACCTTACTTAGAACTTTGAAATTTTTACACTAGATTTTGTAACCATTCTTTATTATACTTAAGCATAGTTATTTGAATAGGATATCATAAAACCGTTTTACAGAATTAAAAATGTTACAAATTAGGCACATATTAATCCATAATTCAATCAATTTTTGCAATATACCTAATTATTTTGCTTACGTAGCTCAATCATCTTTACATAAAGCTATCCTAAAAATTTCATTCTTTTAAGTTTAATGGTTTCTGGGAAAATGGGTCATATGTGTAAAAAAAAATAGAATATATCTTCAGGAACGAATGTTAAAGTTAAATTTAACTATTAAATACATTTTTCTAGTGATAATTTGCACTATGTGATGGAATACCTTCGTTCTCTTCATTATTATATAAAAACTGCCCTCTGCTTCTAGCTTTTGCCTCTTTATATAGTCCCAATATTTCTAACAAACAAGGAATACTTCCCTAGAAAACCGTACTCCAAACATCACGAACACAGAGAACAGATGTAAACAAAGGAATGTACAGAACTACCACGTTGAAAACAGAACCTTTTCTAAGAGTCAAATAAGTTAAAGACACTAAGATAATTTGGTTGACCGAATAAACAAAAATTAAGAGACATGCTCCCGAACGAGAGAGATTGAAACATTCAAAAAACCAACTTCTACAATGAATGTTGCAATAAATTGCATATCACTGTATTCAGGAAAAAAATAAATAATATAAATTCTAAATAATTTAATCAGCTTAAGTTTTAAAATGTTAAAATGTTCCTATTTTTGCTATCAGATAAGTAGTTCATGATTATTGAATTCATCTAACGCGATTATTGAGCGAAAAAGGACCAGGAATATGGCAAGACAGTTGCACAGAGCGCAAACGGAGCAGGAGTGTCGCAAAAGCCTGCCTGCGGCGCCAGATGCTGGTGCACCGCGTGGACGACTACCCGGACGACGCGTCGGAGCAGCGCGTGCTGGCGGCGGGGCGCGAGGTGCTGGTGGGCGTGGCCGCCAAGTCCTCCTACTGCACGGAGGCCGTGCGCGCGCTGGCGCCCGCCGTGCGCGGCTGCGTCTTCCGCGACGAGCGCCGCCTGCGCCACTTCCCCGTCTACAGCGCCAGCAACTGCCTCACCGAGTGCCGCATCGACCACTCCGCGCTCCTCTGCGGCTGCGCGCCTTACTACTACCACGCAGTGGGTGAGCAATCAAGTCACCCGGGGCGCAATTCGATTGGTTCATTCATTTCATACTTCCTGCCATTTAAAGACTCAGGGCATCAACTGGTGTTACTGCACTGCCTCTATCCGGAAGATACTCGGGTTCCACTCCCCACGGTGGCGGGTTTTCGACTCTGGCTACATAGCTAGGTCCAATTCAATCGCAATCAGTGGGAGAATTCTAGCGACCGGCTGCTCTGATCGGTTGTTTTCCGTGGTTTCTCCCATCATCACAAGGCGAATGTCGGAGCAGAACTCTAACAAACGGGTCACGGACCACGGGTGATCTTTCTTTCCTTTTCTTTGCTCTTACACTTACATGCACTACACTACCATGCATGTCGGGCGTCCAGTCGGGAGCTTAGAGCTTCACTCGGCAGGGACGCTGCACCGCTGGGAGGAAATTCCTATTTGGGAAAACCCCGCAAGCCGCCGTGTAGGTCGATCTCACCACATCCTCCCGCGATAAAAACGGGACTAATCACCTTTTCAATTGATGCGTTCAGGAACACTAATCAATCAATGAATTCATACATAGACAAGTGTAGATGGTTCAGATGTGGGATATTGCAACGGCGTTTATCTCGTTCACAACACGCGGCACACGATGTTAACTTTACATACCATTCCTTTATAGAATCCCATTTATTTAAAATTACTGTTTCACAATAAAATATATTACTAATTTCCCCTGCGCGTTGAAAATGAAAAAAAAAAAAAAAACAACTATGAAGTATTCTGCCATGTTAGAAATGTCTATGGTTTTGTTACCCTACATGCCTCCGGGGAAAATACAAAACCATGACATATTTTCGATTTTGACTGAAAATGCAAATAAATGATTGTAGAAAATCATAATGCGCATGGTGACTAAATTCTCAGTCTTATTGAGTCCCTACGTAGCGCTAGCTGACGTAGTGCTAGATCAAGGCCCCGAGGACGCGGTCTTCCACCATTGTAGGTTATGGAATAGCAAATTGTGATATTCTTCACATATATAGAACTGATGTACTGTATGTTTAATATACATAACATGTTATTGCAGAATTCGTGAAAACTGGCGTTCTGTATGTAATACTAAATTTTTCATGGTTATAGAAGGAATTCAATCTTGCAGTTTTGAAGACATTCCATGTCTCGGCAAATATTATGGTAAGTCCGACAATGAGTCATTATTTTGTAGTTCTGTTATTATTTTAAGCTGCAATATCAAACATACGCCCTCTTTGCATACACTTACAATAAATTTGGATGGATATTATTTAATGTTGGTCTAATGTTTGCTCTATATACCGTGACGGTTTAAAATTAATAATTATTTATAAATAATTATTATAATATAGCTTAATAAGCTCCTTTTATGAGGCCCGAATGTCTTGTGATACGTGAAAGTTTTACCCGTTTGTGTTTGCGCGCATCGCTTTTAACGGCATTCAAAATGAGTTATCAGCACAAATATTGAAGATACGGGAAACTATAAACACGTATCAAATAGCGAATTAGGATTGGATGAATTTCATAACAATTTTACTCACCGTTTTAAACAGACGCTCATGTTTATATGGACGGTTAAAACAGTAATAGTAAAACTCTCACATACAGGTAACATGTATGGGGTTAGAGCTCAGCATTTGGCAAAAATTAACGGACTGCCGGTTACGATCTGTCAGCGCTCGGAGTAAGACTTAGAGACTTGCTGCACAGATCTTATTGTTGCATTGTCTGACTGTGTTGGAGGATTTTAGTGCCAGGCGTAAGAAGAGATCCTTAAACTCTGTTGATCACGTAATAAACGACGATTTTCCGTCGCAAGAAACAACGTTGCAATTGCGACATTACGTCATGCATTATAACAAAAGAAGCTCTTCAAGCGTTGATCAGAGAAGTTGCATAATATCAAAGAGTGTAGACAATCGGTGAGACATTTGAGCACTAGTTCGAGTCTAGAGTAAACAAACTTCCAGTGTGGAAATAGTTTAAGATTTTATGGTCGTGCGTGATGAGTATGCAGTCTAGGATTTTGAATCGCCTTTTCTTTGAGAATGTAGGATATATCTAATACTAGCGTTATGAGTATCTGACTTACCCTATCACGAAGATATGATATCAACTTCTTTTTCACAAATTTCTTACCAGTCTTCTTTCCAACATATTCCTTTAATTATTGCCAGAGTTATCGAGTTAGTAAGGATTAATTGTAGCTGACACATTTACGATAATTTTTTTATCAGAGTTGAAGAAATGCAACCTTTTTATGAACACTATTTATGAGGCTATAATGTCGAACCTTACGTCTAAGGTAAGACTTTATGACATCAAGGTCCGTCACATGACTGTTAGTGCATAACGTTGCTTCCTTACGTATGGCGCTAAAACTTCCTATTCACAGATGCCACAGGGCGAGCGGCGACCGGTAGTTGGTCGCCTGGGGCTGCACTTGCTCGTAACGCTTTCAGTAAATATTGGAGAGTTGAATGTCTTTTGAACTTCAACAACCCTTTACAGCATCACTTTCACTAAGTAACCATATAAGAAAATTGGGTGAGTGAGTATGCCATTGAAATCATGCACAGCCAGAAAAAATAGGAAATTGCAGATACGAAGATACGGAAAGTGCTCGTAAAATTAGTTCACATTTATAAATAATAAAAAGACGTATGTTAAGGTATTGCCACTAAAATTCTGATTTTATTTTGCAAATATGAATCGAAATGTATTGAAAAAAGCTCTTAACAATTACACATACATATGAGAAAATAAATTATTGATGATTTTAGGGGAAATTGCTTTGATTTAACATGATCTCTGAATGAAAAAACTAAAATAATGATTGAAAGAATGTTATTACCCACCTATTAAAGAGAGTTAGTACTTATATTAATCCTAGAGGATTTGATGGATAGTCGCAGGAATTCACAATTCAGCTCATCTTTGGACAACAACAAAAAGAATCACCAGAGATAAAAACGAAATATCCGAATTAAAAGTGAACAATAAGCTACTGCTTTCAGATGACGAAAAGGTCAAAGCGATTGCAGATCATTTACAAAATGTATTTAGACCACACCCGCCAACAATGATACAACACAACAAAGAAATTGAAAATTTTATGAAACAACCACTAACTACAGCTGAAACCAAAATAAAGTTTATTTCACCGTCTGAAACAGCTAACATCATTAAACATCTAAAACAACGAAAAACACCCGGTATAGATGGAATCAGTAATAAGATGCTCAAAAATCTTAATAAAAACTCTGTAGCAGGACTAACTGCAATATTTAATGCTATCTTACGCTTTAATTATTTCCCAACTGCCTGGAAGACTGCAATTGTTCTACCTTTTCGCAAGCCAGGAAAAGACCCTCGACGCCCTGAACACTACAGACCAATAAGCCTCCTTCCCTCTATTTCCAAGATTTTTGAAAGACTCCTACTAAAGAGACTTAACAAGTACCTGAAAGACACGGATGCAATACCAGATATTCAATTTGGTTTCAGAGCAAACCACTCCTGCACTCACCAGCTACTAAGGCTTACTGAGTACATTGCACAGAGCTTCCAAGAAAAAAAAACATACTCTGGCTGCATTTTTGGATATAGCTCAAGCGTATGACAGAGTCTGGCATACCGGTCTGCTATTTAAAATAAGACAACTTGGAGTCCCTGAGTACATACAGAATATTATTAAAGGTTTTATCTCTGATAGAAAATTTAAGGTCAAAATTAATCACTCCTTTTCTACTCTACGTAATATCACAGCCGGAGTTCCACAGGGCTCAGTTCTCTCACCTATTTTATTTAATATTTTCATGAGTGACATACCTAAGTATTCCAACGTGGAAACTGCTCTTTTTGCCGACGATACGGCACTGTTTTCAGCAAGCGCAGATATTAACCTAGCATTTAATAGAGTTCAGAATAACCTTAACACCCTAATACAATGGACAAAGAAATGGAGAATAGCAATCAATTCTCAAAAATGCCAGACTAAAATATTTACCCTTAGGAGACCTCAAATCCCTCCCAGACTGAAAATAGATGACAACGAAATACCTTGGAAAAGCGAACCAATAAAATACCTAGGAGTATTGTTAGACAAAAAAATCACCTGGAAACCTCATATTCACGCAGCTATCAACAAATCCAATGCCAAAATTTTAAAACTATACCCTCTCTTAAATCAACATTCAACACTCAATACCAAATGCCAGATTCTATTATATAAATCTATTATCCTGCCCACGCTAACTTACGCATGCCCGGTTTGGGGAAACGCTGCTTCCACTACCATACAAAAAATGCAAATTGTCCAAAATAAAGTCCTCAGAAAGTCAATTAATGCTCCATGGTTTATACCTAACCACCAAATTCATAGAGAACTCCAAATGGAAACTGTGCTCGAACACATTAAAAAATTAGCAAATAACTTCTATTCTTCCCTTCCCTCATCTCATGCCACTCTGATATTCCAATTAGGTCGAACAGCAAATATCCCAAGCCGAATCAAATCCAAATTTCCCAAAGACATGCTTAAACCCCCCTAAACAAATAATATCATCCCGCATCTAAATATAACCTAGCACGTTCCCTTCCTATTGCCCGCTAGGGCTATCCATAACAGCTTCCCCCTCCCCCTCCCCCCCAAAAAAATAAATCCCAGCAGCTCCTAGAAGCAAACAAGGAATTAAACGAACCAGAGAAATCTAATCTCAATTTGTCAGGAATGCCCAAATCCCAAAATGTCAGTATGTAAAACCGAAAACCCTCGAAAGACCTTCAGGTCGAACGAGAGGAAATAAATTAAAAAAAAAAAGGAATTCACCACGAGGGAAACGTAATTTACTTTCAGTGTGTTTTCTTTAATAAACGCCGCCAACAAGACCACTCCTAATGTCTTGAATGTCAGATTTTGTTAAAAAATTCGCCGACGCGTTCTTTCACAAGGGAAAGTTCACCTAGGTAGGGATTCGAGGTTCCGGTTGAAACATTTGACCTAACTTTATTTTATTGTGACGGGTTCACAACTGTGATCTGTTCACAAACAGTTTATATAATCAGCAGTCACAAAAAGTATATATATATATATATATATATATATATATATATATATATATATATATATATATATATATAAAAGGATCGTTTCTTTCTCTAAGTAAAGGAAGTACGTAACCAGAAAAATTCCAAACTCAAAAACATTTATTCTTATAACCCAAAAACAAAAATTGGCTTTTTACAATAACAAAATCACTATAACAAAAAGTCTCCTCTGGAAAAAAATTAACAAATTCACATGAAATTATGCAAACTTTGTAAAACTTTGATAATAAAAATAATAAAAGGGGGGGAAACATCAAGCACAGTTTTTGAAGTTATTTTCAAAGTCACAAATAGTAATATAAATAACATCGGTAGATGGGAAAAGATTTACCGCTTCACATAATTTAATATTAAAATTCAATGTAAATCACACAATACTCCCCTCCAAAATGATCAAATACATTACACATGAAAACACTTAAATCAGTGTACTCTCGCGCCACCATAAACTACGGGAAACAGTTTCAGAACAAGAAAATCACAATTTTGTGATCTATGGAATGATTCTAAAATCCCTGAACTAAATATTGTTTGACATCCGCTTATAGTTTCATTCATAATTCCGAGTTAGTTCCTTCATAAGCCACTTTCATTAGAAAGTAATTCAGGTCTATTTCTTCCACCCACGAGCACCTAATAAAGTTCCATTCCCTCAATCGCCTCCTCCTTTTGACACGAATTCCCTCCAAATTCACACTCCGAAATTTCAAAAACCTTTAACATAGTATTTTCAGCATGTCCGATTAAACCCATTCGGGCGATGTTATAATAAAATAAACGTTTGAGGGAGTACTTATCGTAATCTTGTGATCGGAGTCCTCTTTCACCGTAATGTCACGTCGAATCACGGTCTCTCAGACCGCTCATGTTGGCGGCTCCCAGGCCAACGCGTCGAAAACTGGCCGTGAAATGCCTGAGCGCTTTGACGCGCTGCGTGTCGCCGCAGATCCAAGGCCTGAGGCGTAGATAGTGGCACCGACCGCCCGTGGCGCATTGCTCGCAATCCAAAGTTACCCGCACGGTACCACGATGAAATCACCATAAAATTCTTCTAGGTCGCAACATCAGCAGCCAGTTTGCTGTCTGTCATTTTAACTGTTCCAGCAAGTCGCGAAATATCGTCACTACTTTCACAAGAGGCAATCGGCCGCAGAAAGTGCTCCAGCGTGCATTGCTAGGCTTTATTTACATCGATCTAGCTATCGGCGCGCGGTCGTTTCCTCACACAGCTCCAGAATGGGTCGCAGGTCCACTAAGAATTTGCAAATCTGTGAAAAGCGGAAGTTGTGGGAGGATAAATATGTTCTCCTGCTGAGCAGGGGCCTTGCGAAGTCGCCGGTACAATACGGAGAGCGTGGAAGACGTGGAAGCTTCCCCGACGACCGAAGCCCGCGGGTCCATCAGCTGCGACTGCCCGCCCCTTTGCAACCAGGTGGACTACGAGGCGCACGTCTCCGTCGGCGACTTCAAAGCCACCCGCTACCACCGCTCCTCACTGCTGTGAGTGCGCTTGTCGACGAACTGTCGATGTGCTGTTAAAACAATTTATGAATGGACGTTCAGAAGTACAGTTGCAGATATTAATATATACGCTTTGCTCAATGATTGAAACTGAATTTAATATATACTAAAAGAAATCTGGGCGATTACATCGCACGGGAAGTTTAAAGCCGAATTCTTTTACTCGTCCGGACATTTATTTACCGTATCATCTATTCAGAGAGGAAATGGAATGCATTCTGCTTATTGTGTATCCATAGTTGGAGCTGGCGTAGCCGATTCTATCTTGCTATGCTATGCTTTGCCCTAACCTGCTCTGTCTAGCTCTATCCTGCTCTGCCCTTTTCTGCACGGCCTAATGCCGAACTATCCAAACCCACCTAGCTCCTTGCCTCCGTCCTTACCCTGTGCTGCCTTGCCTGATCCCTGTGCTGCCTTGCCTGATCCTGCCATGCCATGTCCGCCTTACCGCCAAGTGCGTAATGTCAACATTTCAATTTTTTATATTATTAATGTTTATATAACATGCAAAAAATGTTAAATACACGCGAAGACATCGAGGACTTTGTGCTTTCAACCACAATATTTGCTGAGACTGAATAGTTGATCCGGAAAAGGGAAGTTTACAGAACTCGTTTTAGAAATAATATATACGATGTACTATACCATATTAATCAATAACCAATAGCGATCGCGATAGGCAACAGGAGTGAGTTGTTATACGCTTGATCTGCGTTGAATATAATTAATTTCTTCTGCCAATAACTTTTCCGTTGTTAGGCGACAAAAAGCAAATAATGAGCGCGAAATATTTACGTAAGATGTCTTTGGCAACGAAAAAACGCCGAAGACGCGTCAACAGTAGTGAAGAGATCTCTCATAACAAGCGATGTATTACAGTGACTGGGTGATGCTGTTAAAACTACAAGGACGAATCATTCCAATTGAATATACACAGAGATAACGACAGTTTCCAATAACTATTATCCTGTTGTAACATTTTTTAGACCGACCAGGCCTGAATTCTCAACACTATTACAAGGTTGCAAGGAACAAGAACGCGTGCAAGAACCAAAAGATAGAAAGTGGCTAATTGCACATTAATGTTAAAGTTTTAAATCTGGCATGCCACCTGGCTGCATTGATTGACACGTCCACCCGAGGGTTGTTTCTTACGGAAATGCAAACCTACAGTATATCAGTGCGCTGGAATAAGGGATACACTATTTAGATTATTGCCACTGGGCTTAATATATGTTTTCGAGCTCTTAGTTATGAAACAGTTCTACCTCCTTTTCCTTTTATATCATGGGATGTCTCTTAACGGCTCTTGAAAACTTATATGTGCGATCAAAGTGTGTGCTTTCGCTCTCCAAAACTTCCGTAGTTCTCTATTGATTCTATGATGTCTATGATATTCTATGATAATAGCCGACATTATTGAATAATCTTATGGTTTGACTATCTTATAATTGAATATGGTCCTCTATATATTTTAGATAGTCAATTTCGTAATAAAATGAGAATTATTGAATGAACTTCAATCAGCTTAAATTCATAGCAAATCAAATTCGCAATCCGTTTCCGTGCTCTAATTATCTACTATTTCAGAAACTGCAGTGTATCGACCAGATACGTCTAAATAACACAATCCACCGCCAATTAAATTTGAATGTTCTGTAAAGATAAATGGAATAATTAATCCGTGATTACAAAACATTTGACAGTATTTCTTTTCTCAAATATATACAGAACGGTTCGGTACACTCTCTTGAACTCTCTACCACAGGGTTCATAACCAAGTGATCAAAAGAATCTGACTGCTTTTCTCGTAGACAGTTATTTTTAAAATATGTATTTTATTAAGTTTTAATTAGTAACAATCCAAATAATTTAATGAACAATTTATACTACGAAATTAGGCTAGCCTAGACTTTCGGTCTGGCACCAAGATATTGTATGTCGTCGCCCTTAAGGACACTGCATCAACAGGCAAGGGCTCAGGAAGGCCCGAAAACAGGGCGTTTTTCTGAGCTCAATTAAAAGAATTTAAAACTTTACGTTTTGTGGGCCAACATAACAAGAAAAGTTTTTTTCTTGTGAAAATAGTTCACAGTTTATGGCATACCATAGGATATTCTGACGTCACTAACTTTCTTTATGTAATAAATTTAACTAAATAACTAAAGTTCACTACTGGACCTTTTGTCAGCAAAATGTCTCAGTTTCTTTCAGTACTTATGCATGCATGCTTACTTCACTGTTTATTAATTAGAAAATATTACTAGTATAGTCGTATGTGCTACTAAACTATACATGCGTTACGTGTATGGCAAAATAGACTTTGCTTTACTCCTACCGCAAATAACCGATATTAAACACAGGAGTAATGCAAAGTAAACAAGACAATGGGGTGGCATGAATCAACGTGGCATCTTATTTGCATATTTTGAGAATGGTCCCAACAGTATAATATTTGTAAGTTTCCGCGAATTCTTGATAAAACATAATGTATCTAACTCTTTGACGAACTCATTTCAAAATGCCAATAAATCAACACTTCATACTTTTGACGAGTGAAGATGTCAGAGTTGAAGGGATGTAAGAAGAAAACTACTTTTCTCCAGGAAAGGCGCCAATGTAACCGACCGCACCTTACTGCACTTCTACCTTAGCAATTCCGTCAGCGTGCGAACGAAGCGAGACGTGGTTAGCTCCTGGAGTGATTTGCTATGTAAGTATTTCGGAAATCGCTGCATTATGCATGTCCTCAAGATTCTTTTGATATTTTTTCTTGCACTTTCATATCATATTATTTATTCTTTCATACTTATTTTGTGTTATTGCAATTTGTTTATTGATAATTATTAAGTTAGATTTATACAATATGCGCAAATAATCATCGTGCATTATCATCCTTTCTATTTCTTTTATTTACAAATGTAAATATCGTCTATTCAACAAGAATTCTGAATAACATCTTGAGTCATGTAAGTCAAAAATGAGTGGATAAAAACATATATAACAAATGAATGATATGAATTTTAATTGTGAATGGGAATAAAATTGAAGTAGATTAATTTAAGTAAGTTAATAGTTCTTTATATAACAAGGGGTTTAAGTAGAGTTTTATTCACAAGGGAGAATAGTTGTGTCCCGAGCGCGGCTGCGCAAGGAACATAATTCTCTCGAGTGAATAAAGCTCAGATAAACCTCCTGTCATATACAAAACTATTTTTAAACAATATATCTTCAGTGCACTCCTATACCACCATGAACGAATCTCTACAGTAGATGGCGGGAAGCCTTCTGGGGTCACCTTGCGGTGGCTGTGATTTTTAAACTAGTTTGCATTGTTTCTCGAAAAAGAGTAGGAATGTTTCTGCA
This sequence comes from Gryllus longicercus, assembly GCA_038098605.1. NCBI lineage: Eukaryota > Metazoa > Arthropoda > Insecta > Orthoptera > Gryllidae > Gryllus > Gryllus longicercus. The sequence goes on from JAZDUA010000052.1 coordinate 183,960, forward strand.
AATGGAGAAATGACAGGAAATTGAGAAAATGAAGAAGTTGTACTTGCATATTTTAACAATAAATCAAAAACTTAGAAGTCTTCATCGTTTTGGAGGTATTATGCAGTGGTGAGGGCAAGGTTACGTGACAAAGAAAATATTGATTTATCTAAGTGCGTACGCATTTCTCTAGGAAACATTGTTGACAACACGTGTTTAACGCTTTAATTCATATTGATATTTTCGGATAATGTAAATTGATTGAATTTTTGAACACTCATGAAAAGGCTTCTAACCAATTAAACGAAGACTCTTATAATTGAATTTTACAGAATTGTTAAAGCTTGCGAAGATAAGTATTTATTGTTGAAGGGTTATTTTAACTTACTTTTATGTATTCTCTTAGAATTACGGTATATTTAAACTCTCTTTCTTTAGCATGTTGTAATGAGAATCGGAGTAGCTGGTGGGTGCAGAATGACTGAATTGATGTGCAAAACCAAAATTAGTTTTTAGAGTAAAAATTCCGAACCCCAAACACGAACTGAATGAAGGCTGACTATTGGTGGTGAATTGCAGTTTCCGAGAAGATTCTGCACGACAATCGCGTAATAAAGAACTCCGGAGCTACTAGTACGGCGACCTCTTCGAGGGCAAAAATGATGAAATAAATGCTGACGAGAAAAATAAGATTTACTGAATTGAGTTTCAGTAATTTAAATAATTGTGCAATAAATATTAATGAAAAGCAAACAATAATTATATTAATCTTATTACTCATTAAAGTTTTCATGTATGTCGCATAATTTATTTTTTATTTACTCTGTGGTTACTCCAGGTGGGATTAAAGTACCACTTTTATCCCGGTAGGAATGAAGACATCCTTTTACCAGAGGAAAAAGTGTGATTAATGCTGCACTTAACTCACTTTTAAAAATAAAGTAAATGAAAACGTATGTGTGAATTCGTACTTGTAAGAGTCGAGTAACCTTTACTCTGTAGAAATAATTATAATAAATATATATGTAAAACATTAAATAAAAATAATTTTAATAAATTTAGTGAAACAATAAAAATTTAACATTATTTGAGTTTTGTCAAGAATTTAATTATTGTAAAATATTGGTGAAAGTATTGTTGAAGAGAAATTGATGGGAACGCCAGGGTACAAATACGACAAATTATGCGAGTTGTATATTTGTCATAAGCTTGGGCACAAGGGAGGGCATGGAAACCCTGAAAATTTCGAAAGGAGCCCGTAGCTCTACGTAATAAACCATTTTATTCCCGTAATGGTTTAATAATAAATCAATTCCTTATTTCCCCTTTTTTAAGTTGACATTTTGGGAAACTGATACACACTTGAAGAGAATCACCAAATCTTGTGATACCCCTGCAAATAGTTCAACATCAAACCAATTATACTTATTATTCGTATCATTAAAGTCACTTCATTCTCCTTGCATTATGTTATATTTATTTAATAGTAAAATATGTCAAATTTTTAAATACAAAAGTTTAATGGAAAAGGGGGTCCAGGCGGGGACTGAGGGGCCGAACAATCTAATTGCCCCCTCCCTCGTGTTGTAAGCTGTGCACGCCTATGGTATTCATGTAGAAATGTTGCTTTCCTTCTCCTCCGCAGCCTCCCTGGGCGGAGTGTTCAGCCTGTGCACGGGCCTGAGCGTGCTGAGCGTGTGCGAGGCGATCTATTTCTTCACCGCGCGCCTGGCGCGGCGCTACCGCCAACTGGCGGCGCCTCACACCGCGACGGACGCCCACCCCGACGTCGACGACGAAGGCGATGTCCGGCAGAAGCCCAATCTCATCTCAGCGAGCCAAGTGACCGAGTTCATTTCGCAGCACGGCCGCCAGGAGCGCGCGACCATCCCGTCACGCGTCGACACCTCGGGCGCCGCCCACACTGCGAGCTTTCCGCATTGGAAGAGCCACACTTAACAAGGAAAGGTCGTAGTTGGATGACTTCGGGAGTTGCACAAAACTTGATTCGTTCACAAATGCGCGAAGTTACAAATTAAAAATTATTTATTTAAAGTCGCTTAATAACAGCTGGGTCATCAGCGACGTCTATCATTACACAACTGTATAGATATACAACATAGAAATTACAGTTTTAACAAGAATAAATGTGTCAAAATTACTTATATAACAAATTACATGATTTGTTTAATCTAGCTTATGTCACGAGTTATTATAATTCATGACTAGGTAAAATTTCACATGGTGAATATGAAATATTATTTGTATGCTATTATAGCATTGCTATAAGTTATGACTTTTCTTAACAAATGTCATTAACTTATTGCAATTATTGGTTTTGTTCTTGAATAAACAATCGGTTTCTGGCGCAATCAGTGAGCCGTGCATGTTATTACGTGTTATATAGCAAAGCGAGTAGAAAAATGTTAAATGCCATGCGTATACAATTTCGTTCGCGGTATAATGCATCTTAAGTTTTGTAATTTAAAATCACACTAGATAGTTGAATTTGTAGTTTCGGAAAACGCAACAAAACATAAGGAAAGGCTGAAAATATGCTGCCCATATTCATATGAGGAGTGCTTACCTTAGTTAATTTCGTGGGCTTCTGTACTTTTCAGTGCAGTTTGCGCCTGTGAACGAAAAAACTCTTGACCGCTTCCAGCTGTGCTGGAACAACTGACCGTGAAGTAATTTCATGCATCGCAACGTCTTTCGCTCGCGCCATAGTCTCCGGACAAATCGTGAATTGCGGTATCGGCTAATGCAGTTTCGTAGCACACTAATAATCATGTTTCCGATTCGTAATGCAGTTTCTTGGTAGTGTTTGAATTTTCTTCCGTTATGGTGATACGTTTGAGATGCAACCCACCATAGAAAGGTAGTCTCCTTTTATTGCATCAATGAGCATAATAAAGAAATTCACTAATCATATTCCAAAATTTTACATTTTAAATATTTTTATGATAAATTTTAAATACTTTTGTAATGAATATGTAATATTTAAAAAAATACTTGATGAAAAATACTTAGATGTAGACTACAGATCTTCATCTGACAGAGTGTCTGTTGGAAGCATTTATTAAAAGTCTCATACTTTCATAATTCGATTTAAAAGAGTATTCACACAAAATTATTGCTCCCTTATTTATCACCAACTGTTTCATTTTTTGGACTGCTAAGTACGTTGGAAATATAGTTTCGCAGTAAAAATACAATAGGAACTTGTTACTTTGTGACAAATATATTTAATAATAATGAAAATAATGCTTTTTAGAAAAGACAATATATTTCTAAATATATCTGTTTATCAATTTAAAAATATTTAAAATAAAAAATAAGATATATTATTATCAGATATTTTTATATTCTGATTTGCTGTGGTTCTGAGGATACTTCCCTTTTTATTTTTTGAACGTGTGCAAACAAAGGCCGGATAAGATGGTAAAAAGTGCCCCCACTTGAATTGAAAATAAAATTTTTCCTAAAGATTTTGACCAAAAACCCATTCTTTTCCGACTTCTAGATTCTTTCCCCTCACAACCTTCTCAATAACGAAAAACATGTTTTTTTATTATATTTTTTTCATTGAACTGACTGAATGAATTTCCATATGGCTTCTTTATGTGAAATTTGCTCAATTTTTCAAACATAATTTAAAAAGTTTTATTAGCCGCAAAATTCAAACTTTTAAATGAATTTGAAAATTTTAGATTTTTTAAAGAACGTTTTTATTCTACTGGATGCACGAGAAAATTCTCAAATGTTTCCCTAAAAATTAGCTATCTTCTGGAATTTTTTCAAACTTTTCTAAGTGGTGCACCATGTTTTAAAAAATTAAAATACAAATTGGTGTCCAATTTTGCATATTTTCACGTATATACAACTCTATAAATGTATGTAATTACATACCTCTATATATTATATATTATTTATTTTCTAGTGGCATAATTTGCAATATTGAAAGACTAATATCAATAAATAATTTTGTCAAGCTGAGTGTCAGTGAGACAAGTTGAATCAAGTAAGTGTCAGGATTGATAATGGTCAATTATCTATACTAATATATATATATATATATATATATATATATATATATATACAGAAAAGTAATTATTTTGTAAATGTATTAAGGTTTACGGTTATAAATCATGGCCTGTAGTACTCCAGGCCTTTAAAAGAAGCTATCACAAAAGTTTCATCTACTCAACCAATACCGATGAAACTTTAATTAAATTTAGGAAGTAATTGGAACTGAACATACCTCTAACAGGATCTAAAAGCTTTTATTACACATCTGGGTATCACTGAGTATTTTTTTTGCTTTTATAAGCATTACAAGGTGGCTTTATAAACATTACAAACGTATAATACGAATATGTCAAACTGTCAATCTCCAAAAAATGGTAAATCCCGGGTTTTAGGGTGGCACGGTTTCTTTGATTCACTGATTAGATTCATTGGAGGGGAATCGACTCCATGATGATAATCCTTGTTTATGTGTACTAGTCGCGTGTAGATAAGTTCAAGTTAACGCAATAAATATAATTATTTAAAATAAATTATATTCCACAAACAAATTTTTCTTAAACTATTATTGGAGGCTCCAAACCCCCATTTTAATCATAAAAAATCAACTACTCTATTTTTGAAATACTTCTTAATACTCTAAAAATTATAGTATTTTAATAGAAAAAAATCTCACACATTCGTTGAAATTATAAAATTTTAATAGTATTACTAATATTAGTGTAGCGTCTCACAAATTACATAGAACATCCTTATAACACGAAATACATCGATAATTCATCAACGTATCACAAAATCTGCTTGTTTCTACAAAAACACACTTTTTACTTTTTATAAACTGAAGTTCAATAAATTTATTAGACTCCTTTAAAACCAAGAATCCTTTCGCACAACAGTTTCACGCCATGACCATTCTCGCCTCTCACTCTACAAATCCACTCATAACCATATGTTCTATCCTTTCTCTCAGTGAATTTCATATTACTCTTACTTACATTACATACACGTCGAGACGCAAGCAAACCCACTTTCTGATGCTACTGGATCACATTCGAAGTCCCCTCTTGGCGCATATCATAAATAAAACCTGCATTCATACCTTTCATCTCAGTAGACACACAAACCTATTAGAAAATGATTCGAAATGCGAAAAAAACACGCAAATCCACGCCAATAAATTCTTGAGAAACTTGAATCTCATTAGATTTTAAATTAAATAATTTAGTTGTTATAGTAGCAACTAAATGTGTTAATAGAAGGCTGTTTAATTACTAACCCATGTCTATATTTATATTTCAGTTCATAGAACAAACAAACCCACATTTTGAGAATTTTTTTAGTATTGTTAATTGTAATTTTACTTGTGAATTAGTATTTTAAATGTGTCGTGATGAAGAAGAAATGTTTCGTAATAGCAAAATGTATAGCTTTATATAGCTTTAACCCGTAGTTATATTCTTTGGAATAAAAAATTAATCAATGCCAGGAACATTATTCTCGAGCACTTCAAGCGAACCGCGCCCAAGCGAATCACCAGAAATAATGGATGGAATAATGGAATTAAAAGGAACCAAAGGAACCAAAAGAACCGTGTCACACTAAACCCGGGATAAACCCCAAACATAATTATAGCTTCCTAGATAGTCTTAGACTGTACCCCGAAATTTTACTAAAACATATTTATATTGTTTATATTAGAAATGGGAAATGTATAGTACTTTTAACGCCACGTGGATAAATAATTAATTTTTCGTGACAATGTAGCCTCATATACATAATCTGTAATCCTAAACAATTATGTTAGTTTATTCCTGACATATTTGAATTAACTTGAAAAATATTAACCATGAAGTTCTTGCCGAATTATAATGGCATTATGGATATCTCATTTGTTATTTCTTTCATGCTCATTGTGCGTTAGTGTTGATATCACATTTAGTGGTGGCGCCGAAAACGACGTAAAGTGTAAGTTTGTTGTAGACGTAAAAACACGAACAATGACGGGACCCGTCAATCGAATGTGTGAAAATGCTGGTTTTCAAGGTTGTTATTTTAGATAATAGAGAAAGTATTGGCCAAGATGCATGTACACATAGTTTTGTCAAGCCGGGATCCATTGTGATCTCGGATTTTTTGACATGTTATGACTGTCTAAGTGGTTAATTGCTCCTTTCCATCAGCCACTATTTTCCGAGGATTTCAAAACACGTACTCCAATTTAATTAAAATTACTTTAATTATTATTTTTAAACGGCGATTGACGCAGGAAGATGAATTTTATACTTTTCTTTATAAATACGTGTGAAGAAAAAATATGAAGAAGAGTAAGTTCTATAATGTGGCAATTAATTGAAAGTACATACGTGACAACATAAATTTATTATTTTGTTTAAATTTGTTTATTATTTTCAGTTATAAAGTGAAAGAAGTTTGGGGGTGGGAACCCTAATAGGAATAAAATTTAAATATTTTTAGTAAGAACGTGTTTTAATGAGTACGGAAGACCGGAAGTTTCCAGATTGGAGCAAGGCAGAGAGACGCGGGGTAGGGTGGAGGAGAGATACAAGGTAATAGAAGTTCTCTCCGCCATTGGGTGGCAATAGATGAAATTCCTCTTTCTGTTTAATAAAAAAATTATGATAAATAACGTGGGGTTATTTAGTGACTAATGTGATAAAATACATTTTTAGCCGATCCCGATGGCCGAGATAGTTAAGCCGTATCGATCTCGGATCGAAGGATTGCGTGTTCAAAAAAATGTATCTCAGAAGAAAGGCGATTGTTAGTTTCTTTAGGCGCCACTTTAAAAATATTTTTAAACTATTTATAAAGTGATATAATTTTAAAAATTTACATCAAACGTTACTGTCATTCGTCTGTTCTAACATTTTACTTATGAATTAATAATATTCTTAGATTTTGTTCAATTTGCATTCACTTTTTAGGAAAAAAGCGGATATGTTCTCTTGTTTTAACAGACAGTAAATGTTAGCTTTTATCCTTTTCAAATGTTACATTTTCAACATTCGTACAAAAATGAATGGAAGTACAGAACCATGAAATAATAATCACACACTGGTGGAGACTCGTTCACATCGTTCTTTTGTTTTCATTGGTGCGAGTAGAATAACCTCCATAACTGTATAAGTGAAAGATAACACTCCGTCGTAGAAAATCGTTCGCTAGAAAACTACCTTCAGCAGCCAAAGCCGGTTGTTTTAACAAATTATTCTTTTTCAGTCCATTTTAGAGACCATTTAGAACCATTTTGTGTCCGCGTACTTGACGTATTGCAATTTGGTACATCATTTAACATTTTTACTGACACATTTATTGAATACTTATAAAACAACACAATACAGACTTTGTTTTGTGGTGTTTGATATTTCCATTGCGCAGAAGATTCTAATAAATATTTCTATTATATTCCATTAATACGTTAGTATATGGAAGTGAATACTTTTGCTGATTGATAGAAATAACTTAAAAAGAAAATTCAGAACTGTATAAAATGTTAGTTCTATCCTCAACAGCAAAGCCAGTTGTAATAATTAACGTTTTCATCACCGTGATAAGAGTTTTTTTTCAGAATATGTGAAATTTAAAAAAATACCGTTCGGTTCTCGTTATATCACGTCTTAAACTAAATATATCTTTTTTCTCATATTGGTTTCCACTCACGAAGGGATTTTCATACGTGTGTATTTATTCGGCTTCATTTATTTGTTTACGTTACGCTGCGTGTTACAGGAGCCATTGGGTCAATTGCGAACGAACGATGAAGGCCAGCGGAAACTATTAAACGCTCACATAACCCCACCGGATGCTGACCATGTTTACACTGAATTAATCAAACTACTTCGCGTTGATGCAGTTTTTGAATTATTACCTACCAGTTATTACTACATACCACTAGATATTTACAAGAAACGTTAGGGCAATAAGTATGACAATAGGGCAATAGACCCCTCGTGATATTAATTCTTTTCCTGCATTTCGTATTACCCATTTTCGTGTTCCGAATTCTGACCAATTTCCAATCATTGCTTTTTTATCCGTTTTTCCGTCTTTTCATTTTCTTACCATTGGAAATAAACAGATATATTATTTTAGTTATTTAAATATCATTCATAACGATTAGAAAAAATGTTGTGATCAAAAGGTGTAAAAACACATTTTATCGTAGAACACAATTTTACAATTGCGGATTTAATGGAAACTGGTACTTCACCAACCGGAGAGTGAAGCTGGCTGGTTGTACTAGAGGTGTATTTCATACACGAAAAATTAATATTCATATTATATACTTAGGTTTTCTAACGCATTTCTTCAGATATATTTGCAGGCTTTAGAATGAGAGCCTTTTTCTATTTCTGATTATTTCCCTTTCTCTAGCCAAGGATTTCTGAATTGTACTTGTTTTACATAGCAAGTATATATTAAGTCTTGTCTATATGATTGTCTATAATATTGCATTTTTTTAATATACCAAAAATACTATTGAAGTTGAAGAAACCATCTCAATTCACGCATTCACATCTTCTTCAACATGCAATTTCCATCTTCATGCAACTGTCGTATCATCTTACCACATGTATGCACTCGTATTCAAAAAAAGTATACTTAAACTGGAAATATGACCCAAATAAGTACCAACTCGTACGTTCGGAGAGGATTTGGAAAACACAAATAACTTAAATCACCATTGCACGACTTTTGCGCGCGTTCGCACGTGCGTGTATGCACGTTTTGTTTGGGACAACAAACTTCAATGTGAAAATAAATTATTTGTGAATAAGAAATAAAATAAAATGTAAGTATAACATATATGATATTTAATAAACATTTTAACTGAGGCTGAAAGCAAATAAAAATTGTCTTTCAATGACAATGTCAGATTTCATGGAGGTAATATTGTATTAGAGAGATTCCTATAATATTTTCCGTCCTTTTACTGATGGAGAAAACATTTCATCTAAAGGTTAGGCACAATACCAATTACATTCTCTTTATACTCACGACAAGTTTACTAAACTATACTGAAAACTAAGGAACTTAACTTTAGACATTAAATGTAATTATTAAAAGTAATTTTTTGAATATAAATTCCCTCCTCCAATATTACTCAGTAAATGCAAAAGTATTAGAATTGTTCAACTTCGAAGCCTATATTATCACTCAATAGCTATCTCCTGCTCTGCAAAGTCAACTAGAATTAATTTAAATAACACAATAGTGCGCTCCGTAAGAAGCTTATGGGGCTTAATCCCCCCCACACAGAAGCCATAATAAAAAATATACTTCTTACTAATTTCCTGTACTAACGAAAATCATTTATTTGATCAATTGTTTACGTTGAGAATATTTACTGTAATTCAAGAAACTAAAATACATTTTATATTCGGCATACAAGTATAAAACTTGTTTATAATAAAGCATCAATACCGCTGAACATGGGACTTGAAGCCTACCCCCTGCTATCTAGAGAAATCCTGGATAACCAATTAGCATTCATGAATGTCAATGATGAGAAGTGAAACCTTTCTCTTTTGAAATCACTATGACGACGTGGCCCTTATCATTATTATTCTTCACTCCATGACCTTCCCAACGATGGTAGATTTTTATTGCAGTATATATTTTACAGTAAAACCTTAACAACTGAAATTCCTTCCAACTCGAACTTCGTTATGTGGATATTAATGTGGCACACCATTATTATCTCTCTCCTTTAAAATTCGAAAAGTCAAGGGCTATGAATCACACATGTAACCACTCATGTAAAGAAACAATCATATCCATCAGCACACAGACTGTATGACAAGATATTTTAACCTTCATTCAAGTTGGCGTTCGAAGAGCACAGCGAAATGTGAGTCCACCTGTGGCTTGGCCTCTCGCGAGGACGGGTCAAAGGAGAGGACGGGCGCGGCCACAACGGGACTCCGACGACGCGACATTCTCCAGGAGTTGTCGTCGCCTCCGTCGCTACCACCGCCACCTCCTCCTCTCCACTTCCTCTTGTTTCTCAGCTGCTGCCGTTTCTGCCCCACTCACGCCTTTGCTTTCTTCCCTCTTCTTCAGCTGTTCCCTCCGTCCTCTTCCACTTCCTTCTCGCCGGCTTGGGCATCAATTGATATCACTGCAGTGCCTCTGATCGGGAAGTCCTAGATTCGAGACTGAACGGTGTCGGGATATCGACTATAGCTAGACAGATATTTCAGACGCTGACTGGAGAAGAATTCTAGGGACCACGTACGTACTCTAATCGGTAGTTTCCCGTGGTTTGAGCGATCGACACCAGGGGAATGCCGCAGTTGTACCCTAAGAAACTGGTCACTGGCCGTGCGCAATCTTTCCTTCTTCCTTTTCCTATCCTTGCTCTCTACATATACACACACTAATACATTCACTACGTTACCAGCAAGACCAGTCAAGAGCCTAGTGCTTGTCCCAGCTGGGGCGATGCAACGCTAGGGCGATGCCCCGCTGGTAGGAGATACCTGGTTGAAGGAAATCCCGCAAACCGACGTGCAGGTCAGGGACGCATACTTCCATCTAGTAGGGGAAGGTCACATCCACATCCAGCGATTAAAAAAATGCACTAAACTTAGGGAACTAACGACGTTTGCCGTTGATGCGCCGATGAATCGATGAATCCAACGCCGACGCTTCCTCTTCAGCCAATATCACCTCCGCGTCTCCTACACTCTTCTACAAAACCTCCTCCTCAGCCGCCGCAGCCACTGCCTTTCTTTTTCCTCCTTTTCCCGCCTATTCCTCCTCATACGCTTCTCCTCTTCCGTCTCCTCCTCCTCCTCTTCGCAGCCGCTATCACTGTTACTTATGCTGCCCTACGAGGTATAATTTACAAGTTAATACGTAGGAAAACATAACGCTAGATTGCTTTTTTTATGGGAACACTAGTGGATGAAGTGGTTTTTAAAAATAATGGTTATTGCCATGTCATTTTGAGTAGACTAATAAAAATATCTGAAATAGTTATAAAAGCTTGAGATGTTTGCGAAAAAATTTATAGTCTTTTAGTATGGTTCCAAAATTAATACAGACATTATTAATTACAGTACAGAATATATAAATAACCATACTGAAGAACTGAATTGCAACAAAATGAATAATAGCTTTTTATATTTACAACCCGTAATAATTAATTTCGAAGAAGCACAGAATATTATTTGAAAGACATTTATTGCAAATGTAAGGTAGATTGCTTTTAAATATTTTCGAATATACCACGGTTTTATACCAGCATGTAACCAATCTTTCACGTTAAATATTATTGATGTGAAATAATAATTTTAAGTAAATACAAGTTAGTGAATGTTATTTTCATTTATCAAGAGTAAAATAAATTCGAATTCTTCAGAAGTGAAATATCAAGTGATTTACAAACACTAAAATTAATTTCACTTATACTGCAAAGTAAATACCTACTGCTGTGGTGTATTTTGTTAAAGATGAACTAGCTGACTAATTCTTAAAGCTTTTGGTGAAGTTTCTTCTTTTATGAAATACAGGGATAACGGATTTACGTGCGAAATTAAAGGGTAAGTGATATTAATTATTTAGTAGACCAGAAGACAAGATATCTCGGTTGGCCCTAATACTCAGGTAAGGCATGGGAAAATTAACATTAATTCTCACATGCAATGATTGAGAGATATAATAGAAGATTACCAAAACTTTCATTTATTTTTTGAAGGTGACAAAGAATTCAAGAGTATTCAGGAACATCCTTGATTCTGTAGCCAAAACGTTTGTAGAAGTATAAATAAATCTGCATAATGAAACGAAAAACGCGCAAGGGGTTCTCAATTGTTTTACAAACATAAAAACAAGCTAACAAGATCCATGAGAAGCAGGTTTCTGACAAACGCTTTTCTTCATGAATTTATTCATGCATAGACACTGAGTAAAACCGGCATAGACACTGAATTTATTCATGCATAGACACTGAGTCCGGTATATTTGCCACTCCTCCTGTTTCATAACAGGTATTCAAAATTGGCACATATTTATACATACCACGTACCAAACGAGACAGTTCCGTAAAAATGTCTGTTCCTCGAACAAATGTAAAAAAAAGACAGGACCGGCAGTAAAACTACTTACCTAAAATAAAGTTATTATTATGAAATTAAAATTCAGCCATGATTTTTTATTGTATTTGACGACATTAATTTACGTAAATTACAGAAGCATGATAAAAATACAATGATATCCGACCTTTCTAATGGAAACGAATGATAACATACGAGTGGATGTTTGGCAATCCTTTCTTTTTTGTGATTTATTATAGTCGCATCAACCGAAGATTATTAGCGACTCTTCAATATTTTATATATTTAATATTTGACTTAACATAGGTTAAATATACTGTACAGTGATTACAATAGCTGTGATATTATTTTAATAATTCATAACTTGGCACCTAATCTTGGTTAGTACGATAACATAAACAGGAATTCACTTGTATTTTATAAAAGATATTAGTATTCTGCCAAAATTTTATATCCTGTTGGTAGGACTTGGAATGGATGATTGATTTGAATTGTTGCTCTGGTGGAAGGTGTTCTCTTTCTTCCTGAAACTTAGGGTAGACGTTCACTATATGCGACACAGTTCAATCTTACTTAAGACACAGAGGGGTGCGGGCAGTTCGTGGAACAAGTTTGAACGTGTTATGTTAGTAAGTTCGGACCGAAGTCTGGATAGCACTATTTGTTCTCACCTAGTCATATGTATTGATAATTTTTTTTTGGAGGTGATACGCTTTGAATTTGTTCAATTCTGGATTCTAGTTAGTCAACATTCTTTTGTTCGTACATTTTAGAATATCAGTTGTGCTATTGGTTAAGTTGTGAACTATATTGTCTTGTTTGAGATTTACCAAGGAAGAAGCGGCTACGCTCATCTCTGGAATCACGTTGTTTTCCATAATGGTGGGGTCCAGGCAAATGAAATATATTTTCCTTTCCGTGATAACTGATAGGAGATCAGACTGATTGCAAGATTTCGCATTTGGATTTACTGTGGTTTGACTGAAGTTGGGTGCTTGATGAATTAGTTATAATTGAGAAAGAGGCGTGGTTAAGTTCTTTGATCAATTTTAGAACCTGCATGATTCCATATAAACCCGTAGTTGTTAGACTTACATGTGGTTTGAATGTATACAATGTGCTGCGGTCAGCGGTATACACATTCACTTCCGGACCGTCACTCTTCAGAATGGGCTTGATACCGATGATAGTGTGTGATCTATATTTCTCAGCAAACTCATCGATAGTGGACATCTTATGTTCTTCTGAGGATGAACTTTTCTCTAGTTTCAGTAAAGACAAGTCTAGCTTGAATTCTTGTGACAGCCAAGGTTGTACATGGACGGTGTTTTTCAATCTGAGAGAGGTGGATATGAAGCATTTTAAGATGTTCCTTGATTTTTTTATAAAAGGGAATGACTGGTTTATGTAACTTAAAGATATCCTGAAGGTGTGGTGATACATTGCCGGTTATAATTGGATAGATAGACGATCCGTCTTTAATCGAGTACTTCATGCCGAGCAACTGATGTCTGAATTGTAGGCTTCAGTTAGTAAGCTGCCGATAGCCGTGGTACGGAGGCATCATGTACATATCCGGAGCGCTTGATTATGTAGTGTCTAACCTGCTAAGAATACGTGGACAAGTTGGGTTGTGAATGGTTGATTCATAGTCGATCTTACTTCTAACAATTGTTTTATAAGAAGCAAGATGTCGATATCGCGCGAGACGATGGTGTCACTTTAGCGTATCGGACTGGTATACCCTAGTTGGCGGGTTCAAACCCGATTGAAGCCGTGGATTTTTAAGGGCGAAAAAATACTTCCTACGCCTTCCTTCGGAGGGGAAGTAAAGCTGGCTGTCCCATGTTAGTAGATTTACTTGCATGTAAAAGATCCTCAAGCCTAAATGACGACTCTGACTTAAATTCAAAATCGTCTTTTCTCACCCAATAAATACCTCCTTCCTCTGCTAGTCGGTGAAAGGAGCGTAGCGAAATTTGCGTGGTCAGACGGAAGAGCGGGCCTGATGGCCCGAGTCTCGCCACGTAAATAAGGCATTAATTCAATTCAATATAGTCGCGCCCCAATTTTTTTGGTTACGATATTTGAGGATGTTACACCGTTTTATACAATTGTCAATCATCTTTTGAATATCTTGTTTCCATCTCAATTTGTTGTCAAAGTATAAGCCTAGGGTTTTTAATACAGCGGACGTGGGAAACCAGTGAGATATTCTCGAAAAAGAATACATTCTGATTTTTGGTGGAAAATTTAATTCCTTACTTGAGGGAATATTCAGAAAGTTTGTCAAAGGCTTCTTGCATGTACACTTGGGTGTTCAGCAGATTATTGCCTTTACATAGGACCATGATATCATCCGCGTATTTCCTTATTGTTACAGTTAAGGCAATATTCTTAACCACGTCATTGATTGCGATAAGAAGAAGGATTACACTGAAAACTGAGCCTTGTGGAACACCATTTTCAAGCATTCTATATTGAGATATTTGGCTATTTATTCTTACTTGAAGCTGTCTATTAAGTGTAAAATTGCGGATGAACTCAAACATGTTTCTGTCGATACAGACGTTGTGAAAAATTGTAAGTACTCTATAGGTCCAGATCATATCTTAAGCATTTTCGATGTTGAAAGCAAGTGCGTGCGGTTTATTGATGAATGCTTCTTGGATGATTGTAGCAGTATTCAGTAGGTGAGATTGTGTGGAATGTCCGCAACGGAAACCAATTTGATTAGGTTTAACTTTGTTGGGACTCTAGACGCCAACGGAGTCTATTGTTGATAATCCGCACAAGAATTTTACACATATTAGATGGGGGCACATATTAGATATTGGGAGATAATTATCATTTATGACCGGATATTTACCAGGCTTAGGAACAGGAATGACAGTAGCCAGTCTCAGTTTCAGTCTTCCCTTGTGGCAAGGTCTTTTCTCTCCACATAAAGTTCTAGATGCGCAGTAGAATAGATTTTCCTTAAGGGAGTAGCTTTTTTAGGAGAATATTCGGGATATTGTCAAGGCCACGAGACGAATTGTTGGAGGATTCAATATCTTCAAGTTAATGTGGTGAGATATCCATGTTAAGTTGGTAGTTATTTGCTAAACGTTCATTGCCTTTAGGGATTGATCTGGTTTCTGGTGCACTTCTGTATGAAAGAAATTCATCCATATGGTATTTTATGATTGCTTTCTTTGATGACTCTTCCGGTGATAGCTCTGGTTCTTTTGTATTCAAGCCTGTTTTCAGTTGTTTTATGTTTCTTATAACGGTTAAATGCATGTTTTGATTTCCTTACTACTTCGTTACACTCCCTGTTCTATCATGGAGTGGTTGTCCTTTTAATTTTTGAAAGTAATTTAGGAATAGACAAGTTATCTGCAGTAATAATCAAGTTACAGAAGATTTGGATGATAGCATCAATGTCCTTAAATTTAAAGGGTATTTTATCCCCTATAAGAGATGTAGAAATGAAGCACTTATACTCTTCCCAATTGGCTTTATTGAAGTTCCATCTGTTTATTTGACCTGAGGGAGCAGAGGTAATACTTATGTTGTTAATACAAATAAAAATGGGGAAATAATCACTGTAATGTGGGTAGACTGAAACGTTCCAAGAGCATTTGTGAGCAAGGGATATGAATGAAATCTATAGCGCTAAAATTATTGTTGCTGATACTGACATATGTCGATTCTCCAGTGTTTAATACAATGTTATTGTGGTTTTCAAAGATGTCTTCAAGCATGAGACCTCTGTTATCAGTTTTATGAGACCCCCATACAGTATTGTGATCGTTGAAATCCACTTGAATGATAAATGATTTTTCCAGTTAATTAATTGTCTATTAATTCTTGTGCAGTAAAATCGCAGCTGTTTGGTAAGTATAAATTGTATATAATAATTGAGGTTGGTGAGATGATCTTGCTAGCATTTATTTCCATATTAAATTGCACGTTCAATTCTTCCTATGGGATGTGGTCTTTGATATATATATATATATATATATATATATATATATATATATATATATATATATTGCAATACCTCCACTGGCATGATTCGTAGTAGTTGCTTCTGAAGAAGCATTATAACCTTTGAATTTGCCATGATGAGTTTCTTTAAAATAAGTTTCTTGAATACAGATGACTTCTGGGGGGTAAGATCGCACAAATGCTATATACTTTCTAGTCTAGAATTAAAACCATTGACATTCCATGGGAGAATATTCATTAGTTGGAACTGATATCTGCACTGGAGTCTGATTCAATACATGATTCTTCAGGACGTGGTAGCATAGACTTTATTTATTTTAAATGTGATAAATCTGCCTTTTATTTTTTTGTTTGGAAGATGTTGTTACATCATTTGAAGGAGGGATGATACTTGAGGTGAGTAATCTTTGGCTAAGAGGATGGGGTCAACAGAATTGAAGGAATTTTCCAGGAAGGATTTAAATTGATGGTAGGTACGAGAATATTTAGTTTGACTGTCTTCAATAATCGATTTAATAGGATATATTAGTTCCTCTACATTTCTGTTATTTCAGATTTTCGTGGCTCATTTAATTGATCCTCTTTCTTCTTAGGTTGTTCCTGGGTTTCTTCTGTATTTGCTTGTGCTACTTGAAGATTCAGGAACATGGGAGTAGTCAGATTGGGGGCCTGTTTTTTTTAACTTAGTTACACAAATACTATCATTAACAGATTCCTGTTGATTAATAGGATGTGCAGATTGGTTATCAGTTGCAGGGGGTTTAGCTTGGAGGTTAGGGACAGCTATGCCATAGGTAGGAAAGGAGGGAGATATTTCTGTTGGTTGGTTGTGGATACAGATTGGTTTTCAGTTGTTGGCGAATCAGATTGAAGGATTTTTTTGGAGGCGAGAGAAATTCTTATTGTCATTAATTGGAGGCGCAGTAATCGTAGAATTCTGTACATTGGTAGTATTTGCAGATTGATTTTCATTGCTGAGAAATCATTGTAATTGATGTTATTTTGATGAGAGGGACATTGGTTGGCAATGTGACCTTCCTGCTTGCATAGGAAACAAACATTTTCAGTGGAAAAGTAAATACGGTATGTTGTGTCTTGATGGCATACCAGTGCAGAATCCGATTACTTGTCACTATCATCCGTATCAATATAAATATGCCTCCTAAATCTCAGAATAGGAGAGAAGCCGGGTTCAGAGATCCCGTCTCCGATAAACGACATTTTAGTGGAGGGTCTGATGCTGTATTTACTTAATACGCTCAGGATGAGCTCGTTGGGTTTAACAGGACACACATTAGAGATAATTACCCTTACTTGTTTATTGATGAGTGGTCATATATTCAGTTTTTGATTATTAATAATGATAAATCTGTGTGTATTCACAATATGTTCAGCAATCTTTTGGGTTGACAAGAAGAAACAGATTCTGTTATTAGAGATTCTTGAAAGAAAACGAATATCGCAGGGGTTAACAATTTTGGCAATTGTAGATATATAATAGATAGGCAATTTGAGATACATAATCCTTTATACTAATACCTTCTTGTGTTTCAAATACAACTGATTGGCTTTTTTATGGTAAATTTCTGATTGCACGGCAAGAGAAAATATTTTGCTTACTTGTTTATCTGTGGATTCTGAAGTTATGTTGTCGTTGGTGGAAGTTTCCATTGTGGTAGGATGCCAACCGTTGGGGCAGCTGACTTTTAAGAAAGAACTGTCTCGTATTAATCAATGGAGAATACAGCACTTACAAGTGTTGACACTCACTCGTGTAACAGTTTCTCACAACCTGATAGCTTGCACCACAAACACGACTACCACTCACAGACGCACCGTAGCGAATGAATCCTTTCTTCTTTTACGCAATTCTAAATCTTGGAAAAAATATAGCCATCATAGAATGACGTTTGTTGCTCTCTGTCCGATTGAGGGTTACTATTCTGCAGGCAGATTTGACGCTACAAAACGAGGAGCGTCTTCAAACGCTTGGCTAGTGTCATTAATTCAGGCGCGCTGTTCGATCGCAAACGGTGCTATTAGGGCAATTTGGCAGGCAAATGATGACGAGGGACACGAGATGACGCGACTGGCGTACATTGTCGAAACGTTTGTGGGCTGCCATAGTGACACAACCAAAATTAGTGGTGCTACAAAATGGCACAGACTTTCTCGTACAACTCAGTTTTCGAATTCCTTTGGTCTTGGCTAGCTTTAAGTTTTGATCTATCCTCTTCCTGTTGTAATGCATCGCTGCCCAAAATACACTTTTTGAAATTTTCCGGTTTCCTAATAGTAGATACGAAATGTAAAGGCGCTGAAAATAATTCAGTGTTTTAAAAATTTCTAAAATTCAGAGTTAACCCTGAAAATCGGACCTATGCCACCTTTTTAAAGTGGATTTTACTCTATCCTAACAAGAAATACAAAGAAAAATTTGGAGCTTCATGGATTCTTTAAAAAAAATTGAAAGTGTCCTAGGAGCTTCATGTAAAGTACCCCTAAATTTTAAAGAATCGTTTTCAAAATTTCAAAGATATAACTAGAGCCAGATGGACAGGGGTTTCATTAATTTGAAAAAAAATCGTACACATTGTAATCACACGGGGGAGGGCGCCAGGTTCAGCTCCTGAAATGTGGCTGGATGGAAGTGTTGGGAGGTCATGAATTAATACACCGAGTCATCTTATAATAAATTGAGGTTTATTCCTGGCACTATGAGCTGCCAGAGAAGTTACAGGTCGCTAAGGGCGACACAGGTTTCCTCTTATGTCTATCCTGTGAGCTCATTACTTTGATCACTAATGACTAATTCTCTTAAAGCTAACAAAATAAGGCTTAATTCTAATAATGCATGCAACCTTCTATCTACCATCTACAATCTGCGGGGCCTGAGCGCGGCCACTATTAATCTCTCGCCCTAAATGTCCTGCGAGGTGTCTCGCGTCATAGCTTTCACCGCTGGCTGTGTTGGATCCACGGACTGGTCGTGCGGCGCCCTCGGATGCAGGGGCGGCGGGCAGTCCCAGGTCGCCGACCTCTCGTGGTGCGTCCCTCCTCAGCTGGCGGCGGGCAGTCCCAGGTCGCCGAATCGAGCAGGCTCAGTCGGTCGAGGGGGCCACGGGCGCTGGCCGTAATGCAATGTGGGCTAATGAATGGGCCCGGCGTGAAAGGCGGCGGAGGCAGACGGGCCTACGCGGAAGTAGCGCGGGATCCTGTGATCTCCCGCCCGAGTTTCCTCCGCGGCAAATCCACTAGTCGCGTTCAAATAAAATAAACTTCTACTCTGGGAACGTCTTTCCCTAGTCGCGTTCTGCTCGTGATTCTCTCTACTCCGGGAACGTCTTTCCCCAGTCGCGTTCCGATCCTCATTAATTTTCCTCTGTGCATCTCGTGTTAAAGAAAACTCCCTTCCCCCTCCCAAAACGTTTCTAAATCTGTAAATTTACCCCTTCCCTCATAGCGAAGCTTCCCATTGGCTGAGGGTTACTGCGTTTCAGCATTCTAATTTACCAATCAAGTTGCAGTTTTCGTGGAATTTTCCAGAGATCGCTCTCTTTCTATCTCCGGCTTCCCTCCTCTCTCTCTCTCTCTTCCTTTGTAAGTGGTCCCAGAAGCTTCTTGCAGCTGTCCGGACACGTGTTCACGCGGTAGCGTATTCTCATGGGCCATAAATGGTCGGCGGAGGCTAATCGGCAGCCTGCGACGGTTAATTTCTAAATAGCCCCTTTGGGGATCTGGGCGCCTTACAAAACGGGTGCGGGGGTGGGTATTATTCGGTGGGGGGGTTGGCCGATGGCTAGAATGGTAACGATTACGAGGTGTCATAAACGTGTCCTTTTCTTAACAGACATCCGTGTCAATCCTTTGGGACTTCATGTTCCTTCCCCGGGCGCGCGGCAGAAAAAAGGGGTGCGGGGGCGTGCATTGTTCGTTGGGGGTTCGGCCGACGGCTCGGCCGGTTTTTACGAGGGGTAATAAACGTGTCCGCCCCCGACGGGGCCTAAGTGCGGTCGGTGCGGGCTCTTCGCGACAAAGGCATCGTCCCTTGACCTACTTTTGCCGCGATGGAAGCTATCTCTAGATGAAATTATTATGATATTATTGGCGATGCCACAATAAAATTATTCCAATGTGATTGGTGACGCC
Organism: Gryllus longicercus; assembly: GCA_038098605.1. Taxonomy (NCBI): domain Eukaryota; kingdom Metazoa; phylum Arthropoda; class Insecta; order Orthoptera; family Gryllidae; genus Gryllus; species Gryllus longicercus. Next base: position 204,194 of record JAZDUA010000052.1, read on the forward strand.
ACAACATGGTTTAGGCGCCAGTATTGTTCACAGACGGACAGACAGACGGACGGAAAGATTAACGGATAGATGGACGGACAGACGGACGGACAGACGAACAGACAGGCGAATAGACAGTCGGACGGACGGACAGACGGACGGACAGACGGTTTTGCTGTCAATTGAGTTTTCGGTATCAAGAACCCACGAAACAGGTATTCTGGCTACACCACGTGTAAGAGAAGTTTTTTCCCTTTAATTTAGCAACTGGATTTATCCACTTTTTCATTATCAATGACCTGCAATAAATTTCTTTCTGCCGAAAATCCGCAGTTTTTTCTCGCAGCATTACATAACTTTCTCTATATTACGTATATACTCCGTATATACGTATGTATAGGAGAAAGTAAATATCAGGTATTGAGATAAATGAGTTTAAGTTTCACCTTGTATTGAAAGGCATCATTCTTCAATTTACATGTCTGCCATTTGGAAAACTATACTACAAAATATGCTGCTGTTTCTGCTGGAATGTAATCCAATCTGTAATTCTGGAGAGTGCATTAACTCAAAATTTGCGTTTTTTTTAGTTGTGCCACTATTGCGTCGAGCTACAAGCGAAATATGGTTTTGTCTCTCGAACGCTTAATAGCAGCAACACCTCGGAAACATTTCAATAAAATGAATGAGGTGGATGCTAAAACGTATATGTTAGATTCTGTTTTTAATGATTTCGGCTTTGGAAAGTAACAGTACTCATACAACAAGAATTCTGTCCGTGTGAGTTTAAAACAAAACTTCATATTAAAATAGGTTCACTGATTTATAGACAATCACATTTATACAGGTATTATCTTACTAACATGATTTATTCTGCTTTTTACAACGTTTCGGAGCTCTTGCTGCGGAGTCTCCATCATTAGGTAAAACAATCACTGGAATAAATTAAAAATATAAAAATACAAAATAACACATGATAGTTAAAAGATAATAATATGATTTTGACATGGACACATTATATTATTAAATTTGGCTTAGCAGAAAGCTCAAGATCAGGTAGCTTACTTCAGCTCACATATGAAAACCACTCATGTTGGCACAAGTTCCATACAACTGATGTTAGTCATAACATTAATAATAATAAAATCCATAATTTACATCATAAAAATAAAAATAAACATCATCTCAGAAATCAAGAAGCATCAACAAATGAAGTATCATTGTTGAAGATGAATCAAACATCAACAAATGACGCAGCATGATCCCAGAAACGTTGTAAAAACATGAATAAATCATGTTAATAAGCTACTGTCTGTGTGAATAAGATTGTCTATAAATCAATGAATCTATTTTAATATAAAGATAAAAATACAGACAATCAATACAATAATTAATTAAAACAAAACTATTCCCATCTAGGAGTGGAAGATTGTTGAATCTTGGGAAGAGTTAGCTTTTAACACCTACGCGAGCAGAGTTATGGATAAATGAATACTATCACTTTCCAAAACCGATGTCATTAAACCTGAAGCGATATTATACGATCACTACATCATTTTAAAATTTTGTTCTTAAGCACGAGAATCTCGTTTTCAAGATTTTACCGCGGTGAAAATGGAATTTTGTACACCAAGAGCGTAGGCCAGTAACGGGATAAACCACACTAACTAACCACATCAACTAACCTCTCAGCAAGCCTCCCTTTACTAGTAAATGTTAATAACTCGATTTCAGTGTATCTCATCTTGTAACTACCGCAAGTCATTTATAATTATGAATACGAGTGTAGTAAAATATAAGACAAACTTTCACCCACATTTACACAGCAGTCACATTCAATGGCTGGTGTGGCTTCTTTTATTCCCGCCCCTTCTTATTTGCTATTTAGTACACGTTAATGATTCTTACTGATTTCCAATTAAAATTAATTGATTTCAGGTGTGATAGGAAAAAATGATTATATTTTGTAAAAAATGTTATTTTTGTAGAAATTATCCTTCAACACTTTTTTTAAAAGTCATTTGCAAAGTCATTTTGTTCAAGTCATCAGCAAATATAATTATGTTTCTGTATGCATGAGAATGATGAGAACATCTTTTAATGATGATAATAATAATAATAGAGAAATGATCCAGTGATTACAATTTGAAATGTTCTCTCCCGATTAAAACAATTCAAATTATTGTTCAATAAAAATAAACTCGTTATGAAAATATTTCATAAAATATCTTTTTACAATTGTATTTATGACACATTTTCATTACGAATTCAATTATTTACTATTTAATGAGTGCTTTAATTACTGTGCTAATACTTTCTGTAATGAAAGCTTCAAGTGACCTTTCTTCTGTATTTTGACGTTCACTCATCGTTCTATCTGTGACGTTATCCACCGCTGCGAGATGCAAGAGCAGGAATAAGAATATCGTATTACTGCTCAAGTAAAACAATGCCCGTTAATGCATACTAATATTTACGTTCATGACGATCAAAAGGTATAAGTTTCGTAGACTGATATTTGCAACCCAGTTTAATCCTTCTTGTACATAAAAGCGAGATGTTACAAGCGATCTAAGTAATTCCGATGCTTACTGGAATTAGGACAACATTCCATTAGAGCTGTCTTCGATGTCAGAATACATTTTCCTAGCCGAGTAGAAATTCCTTAAAAAGAAACTGAAAAAATACTTTCATTTCAACCTACCGCCGGTCTCCACGGCTCCCGGTTCACAAATCAAGACGTTTTCTCTGTGCTGCAGTAAGGTTGCCAGCAGGGCGAGTTTCCGAAGACTCGGGCGGTGCATTTAACGGGCATGACAGTCTACACAGCAATGGGACCTTCTAAAACAGGAATTCTCAACCGTAAGAGAATGATTTGCTTCATGGACCCCCTTACATTCACGTTTTCTGTATAATATGCAGCATCCATAATTATGACGTAAGAAATTACACATAAATGCTTTAAAAATAACTGTTATATCCCCAAATTTCATACACCAATCACAAAACATCACCTGTCTCACTCCCACGAAAACTGTTCAAATAGTGCTCTGTTCGATAAAGGGCGGCAAAATATAAAACACCGAAAAGTGCTAGAGACTAGCAGAGTCCACCAATTATATCCGATTATCAAAAAATCAACCCCCTACAACTATATTTTGCTATTCACCTCTATAAAGAAATGATGATACGACCCATACTTTCCTATGATTCCCCAATCTGGGGTGCCGCAGCTTAAACAAACATAAAAAAATGCAAGTTTTTCAAAATAGATTCCTTTGTACCATCACACACATCACAAGCTCGCTGGTACATTCCGCATGCGCAGTTACATAATGAACTTGGTATCACACCCATACCGTCCACTTCTCCCTCTTATCCGTAAAATTCTATTCCAAAATATTAAAGATCCCTCCAGCTATTCACTTTTACATTGGTAAACAAAATTCTCATCGCAAAAGATTATAAAAAAAAGTTACCTAGAGACTTTTTCGATACCTTATAGACATAAACCGAGCAGTCTTTTCTCATCATAAAGTACTGTACATAACCACTGTATTGTGTTATATCTGAAACAAAGTATGTGTTCATTATGTATATATATATATATATATATATATATATATATATATATATATATATATATATATATATATATATATATATATATATCTTATGAGAATGGAGAGGACCAATGGCCAAGCTAAAATAAATTTAAAAACATCATACTCCACGATTATCGTAAATACCTTGATTTTCAATAATAGAAAAGGTTTTAGATTTTTTTAGTAGCTGAATGTCTAATCTTCATTTTAATGCAATAGTTACAACATTTAGATAGGTTTTTAAGAACTGGCCAAACCCTTTCTCAGGTCCATAATGCGGAGAGTACTTTTTTGGATGGTAAAGTTTTGTTTCCTTCCTTCCACATGCTTACTCGTAGAGTTAATGGATGATACGAAACAAAGGAAGAAAATTTTTAATTTATTATAATGGCGCTTTACGTTTTTTTCAGAAAACAATGAAGTTCATCATTATTTTTGTATACAATAGGATCTTGATTATATGGGTCAGGCACCAGTCCATATTTAGCTATTGACACTCAATAGTCCTCTCGATCATTAATGACTTTCTTTAAAATATCTTCGACCGCCGGGAGGTCTAGTATATCGTCCAGAATTACTGTCAATAGACCAGTAAATATTTAGCATTTTACTCGTAGCAATAGTTATACTACCTTTAAGAAATCAATTTGTAACTCTATAAACTGTTATATTAAAATGTTCATCCCAGGCACAAATTGCGAATCCTTTCTGGCCATTTTAGCTCATATTTCGAATTTGTTTATAAAATTGTAAATTGTTGCAAATTTTTTATTGTCTCCTCTAAATTCCCTTTAAACCTAATACAAAATTTCGTAATCAACTTCCGTTCTCGAGATATTTAATCGTTTATTATAACTTAGCATCTCATAATCACCCCCGTTTTTTGCACTCATTCCATTCGCTCTCCGCACGCAAGTATACCGAAAAGAGAGGTTTGCGATATATCGCTTCATACGCTAAATGCCGAGAGTAGAGGTTGTATGGCAGCCTCGGCTGCGCCTCGAGGCGAGAAACGGTGCGACGGAGCGAAATGTCTTTACAATTTCTTCGAAAAAACAACATTTATTGGTATTTTCGTAGGATCATTGCAGTAACAATTTTTGTCTTAAGATTAAGGAATATTTATTTTAAAAATGGGTATTTACGTGACTCAAATTATGTGAGACGGCATAGCTATTTAACAAAATTCTGGTAAACATTTCAAATGTTATTACCCCTCTTATGAAGGTACCGTTGTAGGGCACGATATTAATAACAAAACCAAAAAGCAAAACAAAAACACATTAAAAATGACTTTGTATTTTAAATCCGTGACGAATTAATATTTTTTACCAAGAGGACGAATCCCAATACACGAACGTGAATCTAACTTAATGACATTGCTTTACCATTTAAACGTTTTAAATATCGACACATCGCCTTAAAACTCACAAATTTCCGGGACATTATATTGTTAATTGGATAAATGTAAATGTTTAATGTATTGGTGAAGCATCAACATAGTGTGTGTAAGTATTTAATTTACAATATAAAATTACATTTCTTGAGACTATTAAACAAATTCAAAGAGCTTGGCCCTCTTTAACCTTCTCAGCTGGTTATGGTTCTCCAAAAGTTGAATAGCTTCTAAGTTAACATGTTCGTGCAATCGTATTTCATGTTTGGCAGCGAATCTTCTAATTTCACTTGACACAGGGAATTCCAAGATCACGATGAAGATATCTATTTCTAATGTACTACGGAGCATTTACCATGTTTCGCAGTACTTGGTTGTGAAAGGTCTGTCTTTTTTTATATTGCTTTCTCTGGTGCAACCCCAGAGCTGAACACCATAGAGCCATATCGGTTTCAGGATTTGATTGTAGATTAAAATTTTGTTTAGTATGGACAGTTGAGAAGCACGTCCCAAGAGCCAGTACAACTATCTATATTTAACATACAATGTAGGCTTTCATGGCCGGTTTCTACATCATAATCAGTTATTTCCGGGCTTGAAGGCCGTGGTCCAATGGAGACTTGTCCAAAGAGTTGGACCACGGCCTTCAAGCCCGGAAATAACTGATTATGATATCTATATTTAATACTTAATTCATTATTTTTTTTCACATGTTCCTTTCAATGCAGTTTAATATCTGTCATACCTAAGTATTTAGCAGTGTTTACGTAAGGTACTTTAAGGCCAAGAAGTATGAGAGAAAGGGCTTACAATTCTCTTGTTTCTAAAGTTTATGTGGACCGATTTTGACTTGTTTAATTTGATCTTCCAATTTCTTGTTCAAGAGTGTATTTGATTACAAGCATTTTATAGAATGTCTGTGACTTCTTGTGCGTCTGAATGCGTAGCCATCAGACCTGTATCATGAGCAAAGGACGCCACAATTATATTTTCGTTTTGCGGGATATCACTCGTGTACAATAAGTAGAGAACGGGCCCCAGAACGCTTCCCTGCGGCACGCCTGTTCTTATCTTTTTTAGCTCTGAGTATTCTTCTCCCACTCTGTCCCAAAGAAGTGTCTCAGATATGTAGGATTTACACAGTGTTACATACAGTACAGTAAACAGTGTTACATACTATACGGTAATTGCTTCTTTAGTTTAAAAATCAACCCCTGATGCCTGATGACCTTATCAAACACCTGGGCAACATCAAGGAAGATTGCTGAACAGACCAGTTTTTTGTCTGACGTTTTCTCTATTGTATTGATGATTCTATGGACAAGGTCTATTGTAGAATGTTTCTGTCTGAAACCGAACTGATGATTGGAGATCAATTTTTTCTTTCCATTACTGGTTTTAACCTTTTTAACAGCAACTTCTCGAAGACTTTGGAAAGAATGGGCAGCAAGGATATTGGCCTATAAGATGTAACTTCATTGGGCAATTTTCCTGGTTTGGGGATCATGATGATTTCAGCAACCTTCCATATACTAGGAACATGTTTTAGTCTAAAGACTGCATTGATTAAATTCATTAGCATTACTATCCCCTTATTTGGTAACTGTTTCCGAATTTCACCCGTGATACGATCAAAACCAGAAGCATTTTTGGCATTCATATTCATTAACTAATTATTTTTTAGTAACAAATTCGATTTCTTCAAATTAAGATTAGATTAGATTTATTAATAATTCTGCAATTAAGTGTGAGAACTTGGTGGCAGAATACACTAACTTAACATTACAGAACTTAACAACTATACAAACTCTACAAACGTTACAAATCTCATGAACATTTCACCGTGCAATCTTTCATAGAACTCCACTTCACCAAACTTCACTTCACCACCCTTCACCGCACTGCGATACAGCGAGCTGTAATGTCTTTCTTACTCACTCGTTTCTCTCAGTTGCACAACGTCACTGCACTTAACGCCACTGCACTGCACATAATAATAGTAAAAATAATAATAATAATAATAATAATAATAATAATATTAATAATAATAATAATGCTAATTATAATAATAATGATAATAACGTTAATAATAATGACAACAATAATAATAACAATAATAATACTTAATTACAAAGAAGACATAGGTAATTGCACTGAATTTTATTAAATATATTTATAACATATCCACATTCAAGAAACTAATTTATTTTTAAATTTGCTCAGGCTTTAAGGAAAGGGATCGAAGATTGTCACAGGCAAACTGTTCCAGTCCCTAATAGGGCGATTCGCGAATGAATATTTCCCAACGTCCGTTTTCTGAATTCTTGTCTGAATTTTGTGCATGTGATCCGCTCTGCCGAAATATGTAGGTTTCCCTAATCGACTTTGAATTTCTTTCCACGCTCGAAGGCCTGTGTACGCTTTATACATTGCATAGAGACGTGACTTTAATCTTCTCCTTTCGAGTGACTCCCATACCCCTTTATTCTTGATACCCCTGAAAGTAAATTTTGATGCTCTACGCTGGACTTTTTCTAGATTTCTTTGTTGCAAAATTCTGTATGGGTCCCAACATACCGCGCCATATTCTAATATAGGTCGCACTAATGACATATATGCTAGTTCTTTGGCTCTCACTGTACTCTTTTTCAGTATCCGCATAACAAAATGTAAAGATTTCCAGGCTTTCCCTACAACGAAATTGACTTGATTTTCCCAGCTCAATTTACTGTCTAGCTGAATTCCTAAGTATTTGCAAGACGTGACTCGAGGTATAACATTATTGTTCAGTTTGTACACAAATTCATTATAACTTCGACCCCTACCAAACGTGATGGACTTGCTCTTTGAACTGTTTATTTCCATGCCGTTTGTTTCTGCCCAGATATATAATTTGTCTAAGTCTCGCTGCAAAATATCCTCGTCTTTCTCCGAGTTGATAATCCTATAGATTACGCAGTCATCTGCAAAGAGTCGTACATTTGAAGCTAAATTAGTCGGCAATTCATTCACGAAGGCCAGAAACATGAGTGGTCCGATTACACTTCCTTGTGGAATTCCTGACGTGACGCTTCTCGAGGTTGATAAGTAACTACCGATTCGAACTTTCTGCTTCCTGTTTCGGAGTAGTTCGTTTATCCACGCTACTACTCTAGTGTCTATACCCGAATCTATTAATTTCTTTATAAGACGATCGTGTGGAACAACATCAAAAGCTTTGGAAAAATCTATTACTATCGCGTCGACCCTTTTCCCTTCATCAACTACGTCGGCTAGGTCCTGTAGAAGTGAGACTAGCTGACTTTCGCATGAGAAACCATTTCTGAAACCGTGCTGACCCTGATAAAGCCACTCCCTGCCCTCCCATCCCTTCCTGATATAGCTTGAAATTAGATGTTCCATAAGTTTGCATACGACTGATGTAAGGCTTACCGGCCTATAGTTACTAATTATTGTCTTGTCGCCACTTTTAAAAATAGGTACTACGAGAGCCAGCTTCCAATCTTTCGGTACGCAAGCGTTATTTATTGATACATTAAATAACCTAATTAAATAAGGTAGAATAGCCTCTCCGCCTAATTTAATGATGTCCGTGGAAATACCATCAGGACCTCGTGATTTTCCTCTCTTCATTAATTTTATTCTTTGCCGCAAGGTATTTACATCAATATGAAAAGTACATCTAACTTCTTGTATTTTCTTCAGTGACATCAGAATGTATATCTTTTGGCTGAAAGATCACTGAAAAGTATTTTGAGAAGGTGTCTGCCTTCTGTTTGCTTTCTCGTCCCCAAGATCCATTTATTTTTCGAATGGGTGAAATTTGAGTGATTGACCTTTTAATTCGTTTGGTTTCCGTAGCTTCCATAGCAAATATTCAGGTGTTTTTTCTGTGATCTAATATTTCGTATAGGAAGTTAATGACACACCTATTAATTTTTTTCAATTTCTTTGTTAAGAATTTGAGTTTTGTTATTAAGTATCGTTTTATCATGAGGATCGCGAGTCTGTTAACATCTCCTTCTAGCACGACTTTTTTTATTTAACTAACTTCCTGATTTCCATGGGGTAGTAGTTTCTTACAGTTCTCAATTTGTTTTGTGTTATTCTATGCCGTGTCATGGATTGTACAGATGAATCTCCCAACTTCCATTTCCAACTGTTGTATAGACTTTAACTCAGTCCCAAGATTAATTTTATTTTTCAGTTAAATTTTGAAGCTCTTCCGGTCGTCTTGTTTTTTAATACTGGTCTTCCACTTTTCTTAATTACTCTCTCACTTTATTTGAGAATCACAACGGAGTGATCAGAGCCAGATCAAAATTTTCTTCAATATCAATAAAGTTTGGGGACACTCCTTGATATAAAGAAGTACAAAAGATCGGGTGTTTTATTCTGGTCGGAAGACTTAGGTTTGCCTGTAGAATGAAAAGTGCATCCACTCTCTCTCATTGGTTCCCTCAGTTCACTGCCTTTCTTGGTGGTTTGCCTAAGTCTCCAATCCACATGTATGACGTTATAGTCTCCTCCAACTACAAATCTCTCCCCCTTGTCTTCTAGGAATTGTTTGTATTCCATTTTCTTAATGTTTTGCCTTGGAGGGCAGTAGATTGCACCAATATTCAGATGTTGCTACACACATTTTATTGTTACCATTGTTAATTGAAATTCTGCTAATTACAGTTGAGACTCTTCATAATGACAAATTGTGTTTTTTATTAGAATAGCACTTCCACCTATTGCTTTGTTATCTGGATGCGCTGTCTGATATACACTATATCCGTTTAGTTTAAAATAGGTCTGTTCTGTGGAATGGGATTCAGAGATCATACAAATATCAATATTTTGTGATGTGAGAAAGCCTTATATTTCTTATTTTCTGTTTAGTAAGCCGTTTGCGTTCTATGTAGCAATTCTTATGTCTTTCTGTTTCATCTTTTAATCCCGTGTGATACCTGCCAAGGTTATTGCCTTTCAGCTTATCAAGCCTTTGTGATATTTTATCTATCATGAACATTGTATTTTGAAGCATGTCCATCATGGTAATTTGTTCAGATTGCGTTAGTTCAGTATATTTATATCTATCTGATTGTTGTACATCACCCTTTTTGGCAATTTGTGAATAAGTTCTACATTCAACGACCGTTTTAGAAGTGAAGACTTTTGAATGTACGTTATTCGTTGCTTGGAAAGATTTGTTGTTAATTAGATTATTTCTTCTTCTCTGTAGTTCTTTAGAGACTATGCATCCTCTATAGTTCGAGTGGTGATCATTATTGCAATTTACTCGAATATATACTAGATGCGATTAATTCATGTTCCCACCAGAGGTTTGAGGTTTTAAAAATATTAGGCTGATAAAATTAAAGAAACTACGTGTGAAGGATTAAGTTGAATAATTATAAATTATATGCTCACTTTGTTTAAATAAAAAGAAAATCATTTCATTTCTTAAGGTAAAGGTAAAGGTACCCCCTTTACACTTGCAAATGCTAAGCATGGATTTCATTAATTAATATGTTAATACATTTCTTGTTGTCTTGCGGCTTCAATTTACAAATCAAATATTAAATCGAAATCGAATAGTTCATTTTTAATAAATATACAAAAATTTATATTTTCTTTTGCATATCATTCTGTTTAAGGTCGATATAATACATGCAAGGTATTTAAAGTTTGTTGATTGTCCTATAGGACAGTTTTCAAAGATTATTTTGAATGAATCATTTCCTTTCCTTTGATTTGCATCATATTGTTTTTTTTTTTCACCTTTCTCACCTATTCGTATGTAAAGAGAAAAGGTGTTATATTCGTGAGCCGGAAAACGGCGAATTTTCGAGAAAAGCTCTTATTATCGGTCCCTGGTAACGAAAATATAAATGAACTCTCTGCTTATATATAGTAAATTACTTCCTCTAATCACGTGTTGTAGCCATAATCCATGTTTTGTGGTCCCTTGTTACCGAAAAATCGATTGACAGAAAAACGTCTGACAGCCTATCCTAAGGCGATAAACGCTAGCGCGTAAATCGTTCAGCCAATTTTCTCTAAAATAGATATTCCTCCTTCCATTTGAACGGATTCGAAACTTTAGGAGTTTCAAATGGATTTTTTGATTTTTGGGGGTGTTTGACATGAAGTCTCAACATGTTAAGCTTTGGCAGAAAAAACACTTGTTCTTGCATACGCCCTCCTCTCGGCAGTTCCTGAATTCAAAGCAGAACACGTAAATCACTTTCCACGAAATAATCTACTGGGTGTGTCACAGCTCAAATTATCAAATTTATGTTTAAAATTATGTTCGTATTAATAATACCATGTTATTTCTGCTATACACATAGATTAAAATTAATAGTAGTAAAAAATGACAGTAAAAATAATTGGCAAGGATTTGCTTGTACACAGGAACTGATTACAAAAAAGAGAAAAAGGTGCATACACAATGAAAAAACAAAATGAGAAAGAAAATTGATTTAATGTAAAATAAAATTATTAGTAATATTATTGTCAGATGGTAATATTATTATATAATGTTACCTATATTCCTTCTTTGATAATTTTAGAAATAAGTAAATCAGAAAAACACTTTGATTCGTAAGGATACAATCCATTCTCTATTTAACAATATCCATTTTGACAATATTTTCTTTAATTAATTTTTTCTATTACTTAAAACCGAGACCAATTGCCAATTCATTTAAAATTCTCAAGGTTTAATGTAACTATTTTTTCTCAAATGTTGCATCGATAGTAATAATTTGTTTAACGAAACATTTCTTTTAATTTAGTGCGTAATAGTAATACAACTTCAACTTACCTTCAAGGGTTGGTCCTAATTTTGCAGAATAGGCATATCCAAAGACGTAATAGCTGGCAAATAATATTATCACATCTTCAATAACGTCTTTACAAACTACTATAAACTTTTTTCAAAATCAGTCATTTACTTTGAGCTTAGTATGTAACACTTACATATTACCTGAACTTAAGTTCTTTGACTTAAATTATTTGGTCCATTATTATATGTAAACAGTCACTTGAAACCTGCAGCACATCCATCAATAGATGGAGATTAACAAGTTTCACATTTTATGAAAATAATATTAAATAAATTAATACTAATTAATATTAATTAGATGTTACCTTCATAAATCCAATATGCCTGAATTGCTTCAGCTTTTCTAGATTTTAACCGTCAACCGCTAAAGGAAACTGCTGTGACGAGAACAGGAAGGGAAGAACAACATTAAACAGATTCACACACTTTCATATAAGAATTTTATGATGTTTCTTTGATTTTGCACACGATTTAGAATTTGAACAACTCTCCTATTACTTTAACACGTAAAAACATTCGATGACAGGAGCTTCAGAAATCGAATGCATTCGAAACGCAGAGTACCTGTGTCCCCGCCCGTCAGCCAGCCTTTCTGTTTCCAGAAATAAGCAGGCAGCCGACACCCTCTGTGTTAATGCCTTCAAGGTCCCATGTTCTGGGCATCAACCTCTGGAGCCAAGGCATTTTTGACGCGAAACGTTTCGAAGAGTGTACGTAGGGAAGCAAGCATCCACTACCAACTCTCCGGGATGAAGTTTCTTCGAATGGGCAACAGACGCAATTCGTACTTTATAGTTCATGGTCCGACAAATCAGCATTCACACATGGAAATTAGTTCTTAACTACATAGGTTATTGATTGATAAGAGTTCCACAATATACTTTGCCGTACGTGTACCACAAAAACTAAGTTTGGGTTCTGCAAAGTAAGCAAAGCATTGGAGAGATATTAATCAACAAGTGCACTGCCTCGCATATTGAGAATCATCCCAATAGTGTTTGCTTGTAAGTTTACATGAATTCATTCTAACAATAATGTACGGAACACGTACGAAATGCGGCAAAAAATAATTTCAATATGCCAGACTTGGCGTCTCCTCGTTGCCAGTCGTTTCGTCACCTTACCCACCAACATTTCATTCGTACGCCAAATATTAACTTTCTTTACTAGTTACGTAAGTAAATATTCTCAACGGGAATAGTATTAAGAAATCTAGTACATAACAAGTCTTTGATCAAACATTTCTATTTGAAACACAATGAAGGAGCAGATAGAGCAATAACATGAAATCCCCAACTGTGAGTGAAGCAAAATCGTGCTCGAAAATTATCTAAATTCATGGATAACGATTGCCCAGCGGCTCCACGTTCGATCGCGGAAGGCATATTAGCATATTAAAGACAGTTGCACGGCAACAACCCATGGTAATGAAGGTGGGAAAGCTGTGTGATGTTTAGTTAGTCCGTATTTTTTCTATGCAGTATAGTCCCGTTTTAATCTATCTTAAAAGAAGTTTTCTTCGATCCTTCCGTGCATATGGCGAGACAGCACCCTGTACGTCCAGAGCAATTGAAGCGTGCTAAAACGGCAATAATCAATCGAACGAAGACTACGACAGTGTCGTAAACCAATGCGGTTAAAATAAAACTAGAAAACATGCGGTTGTCATGACAGAGCTCGAAGAGGGCAACCCGACAATCGGAGAAGAGAGAGCGGGCATTGAGGAGCTAAAAGCCAAGCCACATCCACATGCAGCTGCAGCTGCTGCATCAACATGCGCTGTCAGAGACGCGCTCTTTACGTCGGGAGGCGCCGCGCGGTACACGGTGCATTCGGCCTTTCGACGACCTCGCGACATTCTCTTTCACCCCCTCCTCGCCCCCCCCCCCCCCGGCCCGCTCTCCTGCGCCGAGGCCGAGCAATTAGGTTTAATGACCCCGAGCGCCGTCTTGCGTTAATGGCACGTGAACTGGGAGGAGCCGCGACAATTTGCCGTCGCGCTCGCTACCTATCGCTTCGTTTGGGATGGTGCAGTAGTCGAGGTTTCAGAGGTGAAATTAATGCAACTGTTCAGAAGTAGCGACTGGTATGGGGTAGTGATGTGCTCGTTTCTTTTACAATGTCAGATATGAGCTTATCAATATATTAACACATACCGTAGTTCTGTATAGGAATAATTATCTTCTCTATTACTCGATTCGATATTACCAGTATTATTAGTATTCAAATATTTATAATAATAAATTACTATTGTATGAATATTATAAATGAATATTTATAATAATAAACAAATATGTTACATGAAGAGATATTAACATGTTTGAAAATAATAATTTTGTATACGTTAAATTTATTTACCACCAGTTCTATGTCTTTAAAGAAGGTGATTAACTTTGTTTTGATGTTTAATATGGGCCTAAAATAAGTAATCTCTTTCAGGATATTATTACTACATATAACAAAATTAAATTCATTGTGTTACGCATTCAAAATTCTTTCAAATTCTGTCAGCCTGCATGCAGTTCGTTACGTGTATTTTGCAAAAGTACATTCCTGCCTGAGATATGGTATAAAATTCTGGGAAAACACATCATGTAGTATTCAGACCTTTAGAATGCAAAAGAAAATTATTCGAATAATGAATACATGACATCCACGTGATAACTGCAAGCCTCTCGTCATTGAGTATAGAATCTTACCACTGCCTTGCCTATATATTTATGAATCTGTAATATTTGTCAAAAGTGACTTACTTAAAGGTGGGAACATATTTTCATGCAATACTGATATTTATAATTACAACACACGTCGTAAAAATCACGTTCATCAAGTGTTAGTATCAACAGCTCACTATCAGAAATCCACCTACATGTACGTTACTTTACAACGCATTGCCAGATGACATTAAACAATTGAAGTCGGTTCACAGATTTAAGTTAAAAGTAAAATCTTTTCTGCTGCATAAGTGTTTCTATACAATTAGAGACTATCCTGATTATCAAAAAGAAAAATAATGTTCTTCTACTCATCTTTCAACTATTTATAGTTAAATGACGGAAAGGGATTCTGGAACTCAAGAAAAGTGCGCTGATCTTCTCCCCCATACGTCACATACAATTTTTACTGTTGTTTTCACTAAATAAAACTAAATCTAAATCTCTACTACAGGATAATGTTTTGGTGCAGTGTTTTGTATTCCATAATAGTATTGGGTTTGGATGGTTCATGGAGTTTGTATCGTGCGAATACTTAAAGAATATTAAGTAATTCTCCATCTTGTACCAGATAATTAAGGAGTAATACGTGATTTCCTTGAGAAGAGGTAAATCTTATTAAAATGAATTTGAAAACATATCTCTTACCTGATGTGAACGTGAAAGATGAGGTTGGGTTTCTACGTTGAATTTTATTGCTTATCTATTTATGAGATAAAGCACGAAAAATTATCTCAAAATAATCTTGTTAACAAAAATGTTTAGGGAAATTGATGAACATTAAATTAATGAATTAAAATTCATGACCATGGACGACTCTATTTAATTCAAAAAATATTCTGAACTATTTTTTGTAAAGCTAGCATTTCTGAAAGTTTTCATTTTAAGAAGGTAAAAGTTAGGAGAGCTCGTTGCCAGCAACATTCACCGGAATACTTCTTCGTGATACGCCAATTAGAAGTTATACTTCAACATGCAAGTCTCAATTTTCTGTCTATAACGACATAATGACATTCGTTTAAGCACTGAGAGCGATGCAGTTTTACGTTCGCAGAAAATTTAAATATATGTCACAGCATCAGAGAGTTATGGAAAATGTTATGCAAAATCGGTGCATACTGCGGATAATTACGTAAAATTAGAATATATGTAAATTACGAAGAATCATAATTTATTGAAATTGATATCAAAAGAAACGCTGTAATAACTTACTGGCATATATTTGCTTTCACTTGAAAAATACCCCAATTTATTTCCTTCTTTTAGTATACGTTACTGTATTTAGCGTAAAGCCGAAACTCAGAAAACTTTACTTCTAATCACATTAGAGGAATTTATCCCGCCCAAATATATATAGTGCCCTACATTTCCAGACATATTTGTAATTTTAATATAAGTAATGCAACTACCCAAGAAGAAACTACGGACCAACTGAAGATATTGACAGATTCAATAACATTTTCCCACAAAAATATTAGTGAAAACTTTATTTTTAACTTGCACGGGTATTAATAAATTTTAGGCTATAGTTCTGTTGACCCGCATTTTTTCTGTTGCAGGCTACTTCTTTATATACAAGGATACGTATATATTTGTGGAAGGGACAAATGATCTCAAGGTCCCTATGGGGACCCCCTTCCAGAAATCTCCCTAAAATTCTACAATACGGAAGCACTGGACAATGAACCTTTTGCTTTCCCGGAGTTAATTGCACCCATTTGACGTCGCGTCAGTGCACGCAATACAATAGAGAGCGTAGGCTTCCGCGGCCGCAATCAGTAACTACTTGGCTGTCCGGGAGACGCCGCGTCCTCGCCTAAAGTGCCAACGATTCGGCCGCCATTCAGTGACCTTCCTCATTGGATGCCGTGGGCGTTCCACCCTGCGGAAGGTCACAGAATGGCTGTCGAAACATTGGCTCCTGTGCCTAGGACGCTGCGCCTCCCTGATAGCCGAGTAGTTACAGTGTTGAGGTTATCTGGTAGCATGTGATTGCAACTTTTATTGTTAATCATTATTATTTTGCTAAACTATTCTAATAGAGCTCTCCAAATCGCTAACGGCTTGTTTGACACCTAAGAGCAATTTTTCCCAACAAATCAAAACCGTTCAACCTTAAGCACTAGCCGGCGTTAATGTATTAATTCATCCAACTTGGTGTGGATAAGGATCCTCTCCTCGAAGGCTGTCGGAGGCAACCTGTAAGCTCATCTCTGTTTTCTTCCATGTTCTCGGCAGATCTGCCCAAGATCCCACGGGCATCTAGAGAACACTAAATGCTTATGGATATGAATATGTTAAGGAAAGGTTTGTGTTAATGAAAGACACGTGGTGATCCATCAAATCGTAATTTTGCATACTGGTTACTACATGAATTGCTTTTGATTTCTTCCGAATAAAATTATTTTCTATGTAAAGGAAGGATAATCCACCATGATCTAACATAGGACCAGTGAATACACCACCTTGGTGATACATGCACGGGCTTCCCACACGAGCTGCCGCACCAACTAGGCAGATCAGGTGATGTTTCCAAAGGTGATAAATGGATGATGGGACGTACCTCCAACGTAGGCTCCGATGCCAACGGAGGTCAGATCTGAATCAATATGTTTCCAAAGGTGATGATTGATGGAGAAAGTCCACCGTGCTACAACACAGGAGTAAACAACCAGGCCTAAGCAGGACGCGGCTCCACAATTGCACGGGATTTCTATTACACGCCGGCCTCAGCAAAGGCAGCTGACGCCATTGAAAACTAATTGATTTATCAACTACGCTAGGCGGAGACAGCACGTGATCTCTCCCCTAAGTTTCGAACAACGGCACACTAGAAGAACAAAACGACTAAACCGAATCTCTCCATCTCGCTGAACCTGCATTGCCCTCGCACACATACAAACACATCAAGCATACGTGCACACATTCAATGCTAAGCATCCGGGAATAAGCTCACTCAAAAAATTTACATTAATCTGTATGGTTTTATTTCTTTAATATTAATTCTAGATCCTTGACATATTTGACACCGAACATTGATCTTAACACTAGATATTTGTCGTCGGCCAGATAAGTTAACTTTTTGCTTGAAAATTAAGATGTATATGACTGGATTGTCTGACATCTCTACATCAGCACACAATCACAAAAGTTCAGTATCTTCTGGTGTAATAGGAGCATATTTACTCGCATTTGAGAAAATAATGTAAATTTCGTAATATAACAAAATCTATCAAGATAATTGACGTGGGTAATAACTCGCACTAGCAGATTGGCTCAATATAATCAGAGTGGTAAGATATGTTGCTCTTCTGTGATATTTACTGTTCACGAGTTACCAGCGCATTCCCGAAGGTCAAATATATCTTAATATTAATTAATTATTTCCTGGAGGAATGGTCGTATCTCACGCTAGAATGTTCAGTTCTTATTACTAAGGTTATGATTTGTATACATTATACGTTGAGTCAGAGAATGCCTTCCAACTTTCGAACTTTTTGTCCAGAGAACTAATATTGCATTGAACACTTTTAGATGATATTCGACGCACACACTTGAAGCTAATTTGCTTTGTTAAGAATAAGTGGTTCTTCTCTGAATATTCCATGAATTTTGTATAGAATAAGGCCAATAATAAACAAAATTGTAAAAAAAGTTTGTATAACATCAAAGTAATATTATAAAAAGTATGTTCAAATTCAATAATTTTTAAAATTATTTTTACAGTACTGTTAACAATTACCTTTCCGTTAAATTAAAAAAGTTCAAAATTGATATTAAGAGGTATTTTTTCAGAACTTGACATAAACATGAATTGTTACTACAGTTCGCCAGGAAAGTCTCTCCTCACCGAGACAGGTCAGGGCCTCATTAGAAATTGTATTTTCGTTGGTAGCCACCAGATTTCGGAAACAAGTGAAAGGGACTACACTTCCAGTATCTGTTATTGTTTATGAGTTGGCAACATGCGGTTTCATTGTTTCAAGATTCAACTCGTGCTACCAATATAATTTCTGTTGCCAGCACTCTCACCAGCAGGGTGCGACTGCGGAGACTTTCCAGGCGCACTGATGTAGGTAAATGATTTTTTCTAAATTCCAATAAACCTTCCCCAATGACTTGCCTGCCGTGTGCCCACGTGTCCGCGTGGCCGTGTGAGTAGCGCGGGCGCCGTCGGCGTCCTTGGGGTCAGCGGCGCTGCGTTGCCGCGCGTCTTCTCCCCCCCCCCCCGCGCCGACATCGCGCCGCGAAGGAATTTCGCGAGGCGGCAGGAAGCAGAGGGAAACGCGTGCGGCTCCCCGTTGGACGGCCCGCTCGCCCGCTGGCTGACCTGCCCGAGGTCATAAGGAGAATTTTCATCTTTTATAGAGTGGTTTTTATTTACATTTAGTGTATTTATATATTCTGCAGAAGTTGAAAACACCTGTGTCCAGGATTTAGAATTATTTAGTGAATACAAAATTTGGACTGATAGCAATTAAATAAACTACCGATTATTAATAATAGATTACTTCAATAAATACAAATAACTTTAATGCACTTCACAATACATAACAAAGAACGCGAAAAAAATCGCAAAACATTGAAGCAAACTCTAGATAACGTCTATGAATATCAATACAAATTATCACTTAGCATATAGATTAATTCAATTAAAAAATAATATTATTCATCGTTTTTTTAAAGGAAACTATTGAAATGGGAAAACCGTCAGTTTGAAAAGTATTAATGGGCTCCTGTTCCAAAAGTATTAATTTATTTGTGGCAGGGACGTATACCGTATTGCATTTGAGTCGCCTCGTTTATTATTTTCACTCGGTGAAATATTCAATCAACGAAATTGAAAAAACACAACTACTTGGTAAATATTGGAATGTTCATTTCCGTTGAGTATCATGTCTACTTTCAAGGTTACAGTAGGAGACATCACGTAGGGATAGAGACCAATGAGCATGTCATCCTATCGACATAAAAGTTTGTTATTGTTGTGTGTGTTAAAGTGTGTTGAAAGGGGAAATTTGTTAGGTAATATTTCCCACAAAGTATCGACATGAAAATCTTTGTTCAGCCATAGGAAAAAAGCAACTTTGTGTATACTTTACAAAGCATTAGTGAAAAACCTGGTGTGGAAGAAAATTCAGGAAAGAATTCATAAACCCATTTACTTCGCACGTCACGACCATATTAGAAAAATACGCCCACGGAAACAGAGAACAAATGTTGGAAAATACTCTTTTGTAAATAGGACTATAGATAGGACATGGAATAGCTTGCCTGCAGCACTAATATAGACTTTTCCCAGAAACATCAAGTCATGTCATGTCATGTCATGTCATGCCATGTCATGTCATTCCATGTCATGTCATGTCACGTCATGTCACGTCACGTCATGTCACGTCACGTCACGTCTTGTCATCTCATGTCAATTCATGTTAAATCATGTTAAGATTAAACTCTAGTAATAGTGTTGTAAGTGATAAGATCAGTAGTTTGTGAATGGCCTCTGAATTTAGTAGGCATGCCTTATATTAAAATAATATTGTACTATGTATTGTATGTATTTGAGAGTTCTTTATGGTAATATATTATTGCATTACAAGTATAATAAGTGTGAAGAATTTGCCACCGGGCTTAATGCCCAAAGCAAATTAAAAACATTTATCTGTACGACGAATCGACGAATCTATATTCACGAATTTTCTTTAAAAATAATTACGTTGTAGGGAATAAAGGAATAAATAATACAGTAAATACTTTTGAAAATCTTTAAAATCATTCGCCGGCATTTTATACAATATTTTCTGTATGTTACAATCTCAACGATTCGATACCGATTATAGAAGAGATAGATTTGCATGTGAATGAATTTTTATATGTTGTAAATGTTGTTGACTTTTTCCGATGGAATGCCCCTTGAGATTTCAATTGGTCAAGATCTCGAATATCGTAAACTTTTGAAAGAAATGATCTTTTTGAAACCTTTTTTTATTATTAAATAAAAAACTATTTAAATCGAAAGTAATATAGAAATAATATTATTTTGGAGAATACATGATATACAAAAAAATTATATTTCTCCACACTACGTAAGAAATATATGAGAACGTAAAAATATATAACGCGCGTCATGTAACCTCAAATTGTTGAGTGCTTTTTTTTCTTTTAAACGAATTGAACGTGCTTCCGCAGAAAATGTCCAATTTGTACCCCGGACCTGCCTCTATACTCGACCACTTTCCAGAATCCTATGTGAACCACCCATCAAAATACTCGGCCTGCCTCCGTGCAGTTGTCTCGTGAATATACCATTTGTTCACCCCCACCCGAACGTCTTCCGCATCTGAGCATGCATTCATTTTCCTCCCTTCGCCTTGTGTGTTTGTCCATTCGTTTGGTCTTCCGCGCGCATCATCTATTTGATACTTTGCTCGGTTTTCTCTCAATCACCTTCTGTAACTGACCATTTCATCACTCTCATTGCAAACGCTTTTTGCGTAGTTCAATAGATAGTTCGAATATACGGTTATGGTATCTATCCCCTCTGCAGAACATTAGATATTCACCTTTTTTAGACGTTGAATATCTTGCTCATCATCTGCAGACGGATCTCATAAAGCTATTCGTTTGGTTTGAACTGAAAAAAAGATGTAAAAAATTGAAGACAAGTTATAGTGCATATTAAATATGACAGTAATAAATCATTTTATAGCTATTTCCTTTTCGGTACACACTCATAAACACATCTCGGCTTTTGAAAAAAAATACCTTGCTGGTTAAAAGATCAGCAAAAATAAACTTTTTAATAAACCCCAAAAAATGTAGAGACGTAGATAAGCAAACTCGCATTAAAATTAAAAGTTCTGACAAGACCATCGTGGCGTTTAAGAGAAGCAGTATTTTTAGCCTAGCTGCTGCACTGATTTAATCACATCTCACGTCGGGTAATTACATAGAAATGGATATTTTTCTTTTGCCATAAACATGGCGGACGTACACAATCGAAACTTGATGCTTTGCTTTCAGATGATTGGTTGAATAATAGTAGATAGTCTTCCACACGACAATTTCAATGTGAAAACATCCACATTATGAAGAGTTCCTAACCACAGTTCTTAGTTCAACACAATTATAATTAAATAAGGTCAGATTTAGTAGTAACAATTTCAAACTTTGTGGAAGTCAACATCAAACATCATGATCAATCCCTTTCAACATTAACGTCTACTCGTGAAGAGACAAGCCCAACAAACGTACTTTATGGCTCAGAAAATAAAAAATCCCTTAGTCTTACGCATCTCGTATATCTGAAACTTTTCCTCCTCCTCCTCCTCCTCCTCCTGCGGTAGCCGAGACGGATCTCTACGAAATTGCCTCTTGAGCAAGCAGGCGGGAGCGGCTGGGCGGGTGAATGGATGAGTAGAAGGTTGGCTGGTGGTGGGTTGGGTATGCGAGGGTGCTGATGTGGGGCGAGAGTGGGGTGGATGCGCGAGTTGGTAAGCGGAAGGGTGAGTGAGTGGGTAGGTGGAAGGGCGCGGGTGGGATGGCGGGCGGGTCAGATGGTGGACGGGAGGGTGGGTGTATATATAGTCAGGAGAGCATGGAGCTAGTGAATTTATGGTTGGGTGCCTGGGGAACAAACTGTCCATGAAGGGGGCGTGGGTTGGCCGAGGGAACGGGCAGACAACGGGTTCGATGGGCTGGTGGACAATTGGGCTTACAGTTCGGCGAAAGGGCGACGGTTATGCCGTAAGATGCGTGGGTGATGGCTGAAAGGACAGACGATGGCTGGGTGGGTGTGGGCGGAGCGGAAGCTGAGCGAGTGGGCGATGACTGGACCAGGAAGCGGGCGATGGGTGAGTGGTTGAGCGGGCGTGCGAGCAATGAGTGGGCGATGTGCGGGTGGGTGGAAGGGCGGGTGGTGGGTGGGCGAGCGGGTAATGGGTGAGTCAGTGGAGAACAGGCGGACGGGTAGGGGATGCGGGCGGGCAGCCGGGCAATGCGTGGGCGGTTGGGCGGGCGGGTGAGCGATAAGTAGGCGATGGGCGGGTGCTGGGTGAGTGAGAGGATGGGCGCCCGGGGCAAGGGCATTCGCCTGTCGGCTCGGGCCGCGCGCCTCTCCGAGCGCGCGCTCACGCGTGTTCTGTATCTCCTTTGGCGCAAGGAGCGCGGCTCTCTTCGCCGCAGGAATGCAAATCTCCCCAGATGGAAGAGGCCCTCCGGCGAGGCGGAACATTTGCAAAGACGGCGGGGAGACAGAAGAAAGAACTGAGTGAGACCATCTGTTTACATTTTCTTCAGTAATATTGCAGGGGACGGTATTACTAAAAGAATTATTATTAAAACATTGTATGTAGGTGTGACAGGTAGATACATCGCCAATAAATCATCGATGTAAAGAAACATCCATAATCAAAATTAACACATCGACTTTTATAATACATTACCCTAAATCATCATCTCCGTTCAGCACAAAAAACAGCGGTCTGATACTCAACTACTCACGAGTGTTGGTTCCATGTCTCGCTGGTTACAGCGTTTCCCCATTTATGGAAAAGAAAGACGTTTTGGTAATGTAGAATTTTCTCTTTCGTTTCAGTCCCTTCGGACTTTGTAAGAAAGAATGTAAAACTAACTGATACGTAGAAATTTTGTCAGGTTTTATATATATATATTTTAATTTCAAAAATGAAACATCGGCAACATAAATAAAACATAAAGTATAATCATCGGTGTCAAAAAATCGTGTTTAATAAACACATGTTAAAAACTGATAGTTTTATAAAAACTATTTAGTTTTATAAAAACAGCATATACTTTCTCGCCCTTTAGTAATGGTTATGTAATATTATACCGCATTTCTGTCAATATCAACACATCTCAGACAAAGTGGGAAACCTGCAAATATTTCATTAATTTCAAGCAAAATTACGCAAAACTACTCGTTTTTTCAAAAGATTGTACCCGACCATTTTTGAAGAGCTAATTTTGTGCAACAGACCTTGTCTGAGACAAAAAACCTCTATCTTCAATTTTGAAGTTTTAAATATTTGTCCAATTTTTGAAAAATTGGGGATGTCATCAAAAATGAGACTTGCACCATTTTCTTATGCGTCTTTTGTATTATTCAACAATAAAAATGTAATCAACAAATTTGGAGCCATTTTTTTTTAACTTTTGAAAATGTCCCAGAGGCTTCAAGTAAAGTACCTCCCAAAATTGAAATATCGATTTCAAATTCACGGGTCCGCGACATTAGCTAGAACAACTGGAAAATATCAATTCTGGAAAAATCGACCAAACGGTTTATGCGCTGGCGTTGTGCACAGACGGACGGACAGACACACGTTTTGCCGTCAATCGATTTTTCATATAAAGAATGCACAGAACATGGATTCTGGCTACACCACGAGTTAGAGAATTCTTTTTCTATATTTAGTAACTGGATTTATCCACTTTTTTGTTACAAGAGCTCCGGAATAAGAGTTTTTGTGTCGAAATTTCGCCGCACAATTTCAATACTTTTTCCCCTTACGTTAGTAAGTGCGAGAGTGTAATATCAATGTTTTGCCAACGTTGACATCAATGGTGCATCCCTAAATCGAAGGCTAACACGTCACGTCAGTTCACCTCGTGAGAAATAAACAAGAACCGGCTGTTGAGAGCTTAATTAACAAAACAAAAAAAAAATAACATCAATTCTTTTTAGGTTACATTTTTTATTCAGCGAGCTAACTAGTGGGTAGAGGGTGTAATCTAACAAGCTTAGAACTAGCATTTCAAAATAGCAAGAACTTTCCCAATGGAGGCCTCAAGTAATCAACAATAATTTTTAAGAATTCATATTAGGAAAATGGGGGAATAAATTACTTTTATGGTTATGACATTTTCCATAAGGTATATGAAGATCATGGGGTTTTCTTTCATGAAGGTATAAACTTATCTTTGGGACTCTAGATTGTATTAACCTGTGCTGTGTTTATTTCGATAATGTAAATACTTTGTACATAAAAACAAACATTTGTCAACCAAAAGCTGTAGTGCTGGCTACTGAGACTTTTCAGTAATTTAAATATAAATTGTTTAAACATTGGTGACAATTTTTTTCAATCACATTTTGGGGCGAATTCAAATGTTTAAACTGATAAAAATGGTTTAATTGTTTTTCACTATTACCCACATTGTTTAAAAATCCGAAAAAAGTTTTAGAACATAATAAGACACATTCTAGAGAGAAAAACTGAGACAGTACTCCAACGTTATCACGTCGAAAATCAATTGCAAAAATTTATATATTTGTTTTATTTGAATTTGGCATCAAAATTAATTGACAAAAATACCTTCAAATGCATATATTTGTTCCCGTTTCTGTATTTTTTTTCAGCTTGCTATATGAAAAACAAGTATCTCGTTGTATCTCTGCAAGAGATTGCCTTACGAGGCTGACTTTTTGCGAATCTATTTTTTGTGTTCTCTTTCATATGAGCATCATGAACTTCGATTTGGTTTCGAGGCACTATTCACCGCCTTACCCAGCTATGCACTTTCCTCACGAATTAATGTTAAAAATCTAATGAACATATTTACTTTCATTGTGAAAATATTGTATTTTGTTTTTATTAAATTCACAAGTCTCCAACTGTAAAGTCTGACCATTCATCTTAAATTCATTAGAGTCCTAGTAAAAGAGATATACTAAGATTTTGACTCATATTTTTTTATTTACTACATATCGTCATATGCAGGTGTCCAAGGGCGAAACTTCGAAACTCCAAAAACAAGCTCTTAAGACAATTTTCAGAATATTTTGTCTAGTAAACTACTTGGATATACCGAATGGCTAAGCCACTATAAGCACTCAAAAGTAGGTATGAAAAACTGCTTTTTAGGCAAACTTGTTTATTACAAAAGAAAGTAATATATTTTTTCAGAAAGAAAAATTAACCCAGAAATAAAAAAGCAGTCGAATTATGTATATTGAGTGCTTTTTCATTTCTGTGTTAATTTTTCTTTCTAAACAAATACATTAATTTCTTTTGAAAATAATAAACAATTTACATATTTATGGAGTGTTTCTATGTGTCTGCAATGCAAATTTTCGGCTAGAATGGATTTTTCAAATCAACATTTGAATGCTTATTGCGGCTTAACCAATCGGAATATCCCAGTAGTTTATAAGACAAAATAGGCTTAAAATTGTCTTAAGAGCTTATCTCCGAAGTTTCGACGTTTCCTCCCCGGGCATCCTGTATATTATCTATATCACTAATTTCTAACGCGCACAGAAATTTATATAAAACTGAACATCCGTCGGGTGAGAGGTGCATCTGGTTTCGTTAGATACCCAGGAAGCCGCAAACATCCGAAAACAATGAAACAGTTTCGATTGTGACAGAAAATGCAAATATTTGGTTGCGTTATTTTGCCTATTCCCATACTGCGAATTCCTACTGTGTTGTCAAGCTCAGTACGTCACTGCTAAGGTCCAACTGGCGTCACGCGACAGCGAAGAAAAGGTTCCCTTCCGTATTGCGTTATGGAACTGCATTTTTCAAAATATTCTTGGTATGTAAAGAACTCTCCTAGACTCGTACAGTAGATATACTATGCTATGTTATTGCAGTATTCATCAAGGCGGTTTTGTTAAAATATTTAATTTAATGCAGTGTTATAAGAACATCTTAATTGCTTTTATTAAGCAGCGTGAGTGTTCCATTAAAAAAAACATTTTCTGCTATTTTGTTCGTTAGCAGTTTTGCTGCTATAGGCTACATAATTAGTTCTTATTGGAAACTATAAATAGTATTAAAGAATTCCAATTGTAGTTGGTTTTTGGGTCTTGTAAAATAACTTATGAGACTTCACGGGCGGATTCTAGTACACTGGTACGAGTATTTATTTGTGTTTATCGGTCGGCGTCTGTCTTTATTTTTATGTTTTTGTTCATTTACTTTAGTGAATCCATTAATGTGAACGTATTGAGGCATAAAAATGGAGTCTGATTCGTGTGCATGGACATACACAACGTCCAATTGTTTCCAAATCTATCAAACATTCGCTTTCCGGCTTACATCCATCACAGCTGTTCACAGGTTTCCCTCCTGCCGTGCCATGCGCCGTTCCACGTAGTTGAACTGCTCACGGGTAGGGTGCAGCACTAACGCATACCCGACATCAATACGTGGAGCGTTTCCATGGTAGCGCTTGATTTTCAGATTTGTTACAATAGGTTGGCGGTTTTATATTAGTTTCTACGAGAGTCTGCCGATTTTCATCAGGGTAGAGTTTTCTCTGAACTTTAAACATGGTTGTGGAAGGATTCAAGGAAAGTCCGCACGAAGGATGGGTCTGCAAACAGGATCCACCTCCGAGACTCACGTATGAGCACCGTATACAGGTAATTGTGATACACCTGTTTCTCGGTTGAGGATGATTTATGCGCATCAGTCAAATATTCTTGTGCAAACACAAAATATACTATCACGAACACTTTTTTCGTAAATATTAATTACAGATTTTACGCAAAAAATACTTAAAATATATTGATAAAAAATAACAAAATTAAAACTCTATACATTTCGTACGTGTAGACTATCATGACTGGGACAAATATCGATTTAACAATAACATACGATACATTTAACTTCTTGCTCGACTATAGAGATATTGCGTTCCACTTTCAGCACCGTCTGTAAGTGAATATTGTCAAGTGTTAAGTAGCTTCCGATCAACTCACCAGTTTTTGTAAATATTTTTTGTAAATAAAAATAATAAATTTACATTTCACATTGAAAAGTGCAAATATGTATGAAATTCGGTTGTAGGTTCATTTTTTGCATTTTCTCGCGCTGTATTAATTTCTAAAAAATTCTGGTTGGGCATGAACTATCGCTTCTTTCGCTTGAGACCATGACGCATAATTACAGTATATTGTACTTTAAATAGAGTAGTTTTTTCTTAACTAAATTTATATTTAATATTAGAAATTTCTGTAGATAGAAAGATAAGGACTTTTATAATGCTTTTGCAACATGGGTGTATTTATAGTAAATGATACTCATTTGGTAATTAATTCCTGAATAAGATTTATTTGAATAAGGAAGTAGTTGGAAAATCTAGGCATTCTGTAAGCCTACAACGCCACACAATTGCTAAAAGGGTTTTAGGAGATCGCTAAGCAAATTTTAAATGATTAAAATTAATGTTATTTAATTAAAAATGAAACGTTAGGCCGGCCCTCTATTAAAGAATTGTGCGTACAACTGAAATTTTTTTCTCCGATGGCGATAATCCCCTGAAAAAAGTTGAAGTAACACTTCGAAAGACAAATAACCGTACTGTACATCAATGAAAACTTCATATAATCTATTATTCACACTCACAACAGAGCATAACCCCGTTCGTCAATTGAATTAATAGCTTCATTTATTTTTAAATTTCAACATATAAATACTGTGAACATTGTGTTAGGAATTGTACTACATCATTTTAACCTTTCCCGAGCATATATTTTAAATGATAGTATTGATATATTGGTGTTCATTAACAATATGAACAGAAGTTTGAACTACAATTGTTAAAATAAAATCCTCTGTTGCAATAACCACGGTACCTAGCAATAATTCGGCAGTTTTTCCCGTCGTCTTGTAGTAGCAGGGGGGGTTGTCAATATTTGCGGCTATCGAGGATCACTAGTGAACAGATGCACTAGTTATGTCCAAATTGAACATAATACCAAAAACCGTTCGGGCTTGCCAGCAGTAATTAGTTCAGGTACGTCAATTGATGGTGTGTTCATTCCGAGTGGCAGCACAAGTATTGAATTGCAGAGTTTGAGAGACCAATCAATGTGTATCCAAATGTTTCTACCTAAAGTGAAAAACAAAATTGAAGTTAGAGGATTAATAGATATTGTAAAAAAGAAGTTCGAGTACATCATAAATCACAAGATAGAAGCAGCCGTTTGTAATCTCGTCGTTCCCTTTATGACTGAAATATGATTAATTAAAATTTAATTTTATCGGAAACTAATAGTTTTTTATTTATAGAATTCCAAATTGGATTTTCTTTTTGATTATTACTTAAACTAATTGCTTTGGGAAATGTTCGTTTTTGAAAGAATTGGTAAACTTTATTTTCTTCCGAAATGTATGTATTGTGATTACTGTTGGTTGGCAATGAAGAAAATACAACTCTATCGATCTGGGATTTAAATGCATTTCGTAATTTATTACAATATATGAAAATAATGTGATATGAAAAGCTTGTTTTTACATGTTTGTATCGTCACCTTTTTCTGACCCAGAACACAAAGGAAAATACAAGAACAGAGATGTACTATTCCTTTGTCATGGATCTAATAGTCTCGTTTAAAGTTAATTTAAAAAACATTTATTATATACGCAATTCATGAGTTCAACTTATTTCTGTAAAATAACTGTCGTTTCCATTTGATGCGCGTTTTATAATTTAAGTTTTATACTGTATCACTAAACAAAAAGGCAACTTCTAAATAGGAAGGTGAAGTGCCGCAAAACTAGCTTCACTAGAATAGAACTTTTCTTCAGACTTCTTATGTTCTTCCTTCTTAATTCATATGATGATTCTTCATTTCAAAACATTGAACATTTTTTTCGAATAATGATCTGATTGTCAC
The DNA here is from genome assembly GCA_038098605.1 of Gryllus longicercus. Lineage (NCBI taxonomy): Eukaryota > Metazoa > Arthropoda > Insecta > Orthoptera > Gryllidae > Gryllus > Gryllus longicercus. The sequence continues at coordinate 233,379 of JAZDUA010000052.1, forward strand.
TGATTATTAGGTTCGGTTTAATCTAGTTCTGAAACATTCATTACAAATTTGAGATTCTCCGGACGCCTAATCACTGTGGTTTGAAAACCGAATTAAACCAACAATTAACTTTTTCACATTTTGAAAAACGGAACAGCTGTTTTGTATCAATAGATATACAGATCTTTTGGGACTTCCTATATTTTGTTTGAAATACATTCAATCTCAATTATTTGTTAAGTTGAAGGATTCCATTCGGGTTGTGTCAAGAAGAAATGTAATTATGTGTCTGTTACCCTTCTCCAATTCGATGTCGGCTTCGGCGATTCGGTTTCTCGGAATCCATTCAATCGCGAGCACTTTCATTATCCCTCAATTATACAGGCCCTCGCCGGGTCTCCTTCCGCAGCCGTCATCTCCACAAGCAGGAAGGTTTAGCTTGGTTCAGAGCAGGGTTAATAGAGGGAGTCAGTTTTAGGAACCGGAGCGCAGGATTAGTGTAGGAGGAATACACATTTTGATTGCATGAAATTAGCACTTTCTAATAACGGAAAGGTTCATTACTTCACTTGTCCTACAGACATGGATGATGGAAATCCGACACACTTCAACATCCACAAGTAATATTAAGCATTTTTGAATATATTAAACACTCTAGTGACCCACGCGTTTTGTTGTCAGTAATAAAGTTGAACATAGCGAATTGTAATTATTTAGAACTTTATCATAGCTGCAACCCCTCCTGATTGTCTTAAGTTGGAAGGGCAGTATTACCGAACACAGAAGCAATAATACAAGTATGGAACTTATATATTTGTTAACTTGAATACTTGTATGAAACTGAGAAAGGATTTAGACTGATGTAATAAAGTCTTTAATAGAAGACCTCGGGAAGGAAGAACAGCGATCGCACGTTATATTTGCAGGCAGTTGCGACATGTCAGTTTTTACAAGTACCAATGATTATGCTTAATACTTATATTTACATCCTTAATATTGATTTCTTGCAACTTTTGGTGTGGGGGCAGAAAAGTGATGAATGTGGGAACGAAAAAGGCACACGAATTGAGACGGAAAGCATTTTTTGCAATCTCCCTCTTCTTGTTTTGTTAAATGCAACAATGTAGTGACAAGTCTAAGGCTCGAGATAAGGAGTCTTGTACATTTGAATCCTTAACATCGGTAGTATTGTTAGGCATTTTTGAATTTAGTTCCGCACTCAATTGCGTGTTTGACTTCCATGCCCACCACCAGAGATAGGCGCAACATAGGTTAGAGTCAAATGTGGGGGGAAAATCAAGTGCATGGGACCCTGGCTGAGAGAATATGGGATGATTGGGTTAGGAAGGGCCGGAAATTTAATTTTCCTAGACATTTCGTTCTTTTAGATGACACATTCAGTATTTTTCGCCACCTTCGAAAATTCTACCAACCTTCACCACAGTTCGAACCGCTAACGTGGTTTTAAGAAAACAGCGTGCTTACCCCATATCACTGTAACGGGCTTTTGTATAAGCAGTTTACCCCATTCAGACCAGGTGTACACGATCGTATACGTGTGTTTTCATTTCTATTATGCAGGGAAAATGTTTTTGCGACATATTGTAGTCAATTTTGTTTCTTTGATATCTCTGTGTTTTAATGTTAGTGCTATTCATCGGGATATGTAAACAGCTACCAAAGCAAACAGCAATTAAAGTGTACAATGCAAAAAACGTCAGAACTGAGGGAGATACATTTCATACCCCTTCAGTCCTGACTCATATTACATAACTAACAGTGCTTAAACTTTAAAGAAAAATGGGAGGAAGATACTGCGAATTCCAATTTAGAAATTGGTGAATAGGTTATTGAGTGAAAGAATAAATATGTATTTTTCAGGAACATTTTACAGGATTGTTTTTTGTGGTTTTGAGATTATATAACAGACACAGAAACAAAGTACTCATTTTCGAAGATGTGTATTCAATTTCACGAGTTATTCAATTTAAACTGGACACAATCATTCGTTTAATGACATAAAAGTAAATGACGTAAACCATAAGTGTTATATTTTTGACTTGTCTCTCAAACTTGTTGAGAGGGTAGAATATCGATTCGCCATTTCTATGTAAAGTATCTGACCGTTTAAAAAGGTTGCAGTTCCCAAGTGGCCACTACCAGATGAAAGTAGGAGTATGAAAATAAATTAATTAAAAATAGAACACACCGAAAGTTTGCCATTTTCAATCAAGGGATCGAATCAAAATAATCAAAAAAAGTATTCTAATTGCTCATTGAGCTTGACATAACAAATTTAGAACTGTAGCCAAGAATTTTAAGAAAAGACAACAAACTTTTTATGGCTGGTGGTTTCACTATAACTGCTATTTCTTCAATTGTACCCCAGACTTATTTGTATCTGTGTATTTAACAAAACATTTCACTGTTCTTGAGAGTCAATTTACTAAATTTAAGTAGGTAGCAAACGTTCTTTTACATCACCAAATGCTCAATGATCCTGCATTGTAGCTCCCAATGATTCGCTTCTTCCCCCGTCAGAGTTTCTTCATTCAATTGGATTCGTCTGCGAACTTGTGCTTACGCAGAACGCTCTCACTATCGCGGGGCGGCCGCAGCCGTATCGCGTAGCGGAAGCGGAGGCCATTTTTAATACATTCCGAGAAAAACTTTATTTTAGGCCATATTTCAGTGGCAATGCATTTTCCTAGTTTCAATGAACAATTGTAATACCGTGGTTTTAATGATGAAACAACGCATCACGACTTCACAGTAATATTGACCTAAATAAATAGATTTCTCAGAATTTATAAAATGACACTTATTCCGTTCTGGTGAAATTATCAATAATCATGTATTGCAGCTTCAACAGTCCTGTTCTGAAGGATTCCCTTCCTCCCCAGTCCGAGTTCTTTCATTCAATTCGACTGGTGTGCAAACGTGGGCTTACGCCGAGCGCTCTCGCTGGTGGCCGCAGCACTAACGCGGGGCGGCCGCGGCGCGCGCGCGTCTCGTTGCAGGCGGAGGCGTTCCCCCCGCGCTGCGGGCCGTGCGTGCAGGAGACGGTGGGCGAAACGTCGCCGGCGCCGGCGCGCGTGTGCCTGGCCGACGACCGCTTCCCGCCGCACCCGTACGGCCCGCCGGCGCGCGACGACTTCGAGCGCCTGCCCATCACGCGCGCGCCGCCCGAGCGCCGCCAGCCGCTGCGCCAGGTGGTCAGCTACTTCCCGCAGCCCACGCTCAGCGACCACCCGCCGCCCTGCTGCGCGCGCGACCCCGCCCGCCCGCAGCGCCCCGACTGCCCGCCCGACTACCCGCCCGACCCGCGCGCGCACGCGTGCTGCGAGGACGCGGAGATGCAGGCCGCCCCCGCCGCGCCGCCCGGCAGGATGGCCGCCGCCGTCGGTGAGCGCAACAAAACTCGAAAATCTTCATTTATGACACAGAAACGATACTTTAACAGTCATTAGAAGTGTGAAGTCTGGTTCTATAATTTCACAATATGGCCGGGAGTAGGCGGTTGTGTGATTACTATATGACTGATCAAGATACTAAAAGTAACATGACTAAAACAAAGGTCCGTTGTTTGGGGTTAATACTAGAAATAACACCATTCAATCCTGATTTTATATCCGTTTATATTATTGATTTTATATCCCACAAAACATTGATTGGTGTTGGTTACACGACGTGATAGAGGATTTTGTTTCTAAATTTTGCAACGATGTATCGACTTTTTCGTAACCAGGGCCCGGCAGAGAGTTTTTCTCCTAAAAATGATCAGTTTTCCGACAAAAGATTACATAACTTTCTCCTCTTACAAAATATTGTCGTAAGGGTGAGAAAGTAAACAAGTGGTGTTACTGAATGGCACAGACTTTCTCGTATTAGTTTTTTATTTCAATTGGTCTCGGCTAGCTATTCGGACCTGCCACATACTCTTGCCAACTACCATCTCTCGCCGCCCAAAGCACATTAAAAATAGTTCTTAATTTTTCGGCATCCTAATAGAAGAACGGAAATATTATTTAAGAATATTAAAGAACAGTAAATCCTCGTCCTAAATGGCAATTTTCTTTGAACAAATTGGAGCATTTTTTAAGAAAATGGCATTTGATTGCTACTGTAAATTCGAAATTTGAATCTCTTTTCATAGAATACTATTGATTTTTCGAAAAACTTCATATGCCGTCATTTTTAGCACTTATAATCACAAATGAAATAAGTATTTACAAATCGCTGTAAAGTGCATGTTAGAGGTGTGAGAGATCTTTCAAAAAGTTTACATTTGTGTAATTTTTGAAAAACAAATGAATACAGCAAAATTAATTCTATGTCATCTTAAATAGTGAAATTAGCACTATCTGTTGGAAAAGTTTGAAGAAAAAATTTGGAGCTGGTTTTAAGAAAGTATTTTTCAATTTGGAAAAATTATTCGCATGGTTTAGTCGCTAGTAGTGTTCACAGACGGACGTTTCGAAAAGAACCTCTTTTTCGGTATCAGGAACTCCAAAACGTGTATTTCCGTTGAATTCTGGAAATCGAGTTTCCGCAGCATTACATAACTTTTCCTATACTATGCATATTTCTCCGTATATACGTATGGATACGAAAAAAAAAAAAAAAAAAAAAAAAAAAAAAAAAAAAAAAAAAAAAAAAAAAAAACCCTGCAAAAAGTAAACAAAACCCTGGGGAGATATGAATCAACATGAATATTAAGATTAAATCTAAGTGTACATACTTTTAAGTTTCTATAGACTAGTGGTAAGAAATAATCTACGTAAATCTTGCGAAAGTGGAATTGGTGATTTTGTTTCAAAATGTCGGCCTTGCCACCAATCGACGCCTCAGTCATCAACATTTTATTTGTACGCCAAAGAATCATTTACTTCATTAGTTACTATTTCATATTACTAGTTCTGTTACATCAACTTTACGCAAGCAAACAAACTAATAGTTACTCTTAATGGCCGCCGACCGTGAAGAAAAATCAAAACAAATGACTAACAACTGTTGCAACTAAAGATACCTGATGTACTTGTATATTGAAAAACCCATTGCGGAAATAACAAATAACTTGGATTGATTAATTATTTTATATTGGTCTAATGACATCGATATCTATATCGTATGGAATGAGTATTTGGGGAACCGTAGAAGTGTATTAATATATAAGCAGATTAAGCTTAGGGTTGGGGCCCACGTTGATTAGGGATTTCAAACAATTGATTAAAAAATTTATATTTGTCATAGATATTTAAAACATAGAAAATATACATTATTTAAGTTGCAAGGATCATCGCTTATTTTCGTGGTGATTTTCAAGTGAGAGACACGGAAAAGGGGAATATTCCGAGGAACCCCGCCACGAATCTCCTTCGAGCATCAAAAATTGAATTTGTATGGGGTGAAGAGAGCCCGAGAAGATTCATGGAAATAATCCATTCTTGTGTATGAAGAGAGAATGGTATTCTATAGAGGATGGTGCAAACTCGTGACTGTGTTTTCGAGTTCCCCCGTCTGTTATTTAACTGTATCTCGAAGGTAGCAACAGATATTCAGTTTCATCGAGTTTGTATGTATTCGTACCTCTCGCCCCGTCTCGGACCCTCAGTTCTAGCCTTTATCTGAGCAAGGGCGCGTTGCTATCTGCTCTGTGAAGATCCAAAACGACTGTACACAAGACCGTTTTACTAGTACACCGGTGAAAATACGGGCAACAGCCAACCCATTTCCGAAGAAAAACAGAAGGTTTCATTCCTGTTGATGGTAACAGACGGGTAGTAGCCACAAACGCTGCTGTTTGCCAGTACTAGGGGATATTTTGTCGAATCTTAAGAGAGATACTGGGCGGGGGGGAGGTAGTAGATCTGGAGAGGGGCTTGGGGGCGAAGCTTTTTATTTTCTGTGGTATCCTCCCTAATTTTAAATTTCTACCTTTTTTTCTTTTGCGTAGCATTAGTCTCGCACAAAGAAAGGGGTTTGCAAGGTCCCCCCCGCCGGCATATGACAGTTTTGACGCGGTGAGTTACGATGGTTCGTACCACATCGAGGCGTCCTAGCCCGATTTGGGGGAAGATGATAAGATGATGAGATGGAAAGGTCACGCATGGTCCATGACCTGTAGTTTAGGGTACTGCATTATCGTGAGACTGGAAGTTAGGATATGGTAAACCACGGAAAATATTATCTTTCACCAGGGCAGTTGGCCTGCGATTTTGATTCTGACAAACGCCAGATATTCACAAATGTTAAATACATCAAGTAAATGTTTGGCTCCTTATCAGGCATTAATCAGCAATCTCCCAATACATGAAAGCTAAAAGGCATTGTCTACAAGTTCGCAGTTAAAGCGGTTGGCACAACATCCAAGAATGCGATATATACAATACATTGAACACTCTATTACATTTTTGCTGGGGGAGGGGGAGGCGAGAGGGGGAAGAGTAAGGAGAGGAAGAGAGAGAGAGTAAGAGAGAAAGAAAGAGAAATAAAAAGAGAGAGAAAGAGAAAAAGAGAGAGAGAAAGAGAAAGGGAGAGAAAGAGAAAGAGAGAGAGGAATATATATCTATATCTACAGACAGATATACAGAGAGATAGAGAGACAGAGAGAGAGAACGGGAGATGAAGAGCAGAACAACGTCTACCGGGTTCCGCTAGTTTAATATAAAAATAATATAACAACTATGAAGATTTTTATCTTTTATTTTTGGAAGGGTATGTAACTAGGAATAATGAGGATGGCTCTTTCACATCTCACCATATTTGTTAACTAGCAATTTTTGAGCATATGATATGCAGATTGAAAAACACTTCAATTTTTGGCCGAAATATTGATATAATTGGTTTTTGATTTATAAACTGATTTCTAATTATACGGTCTCATGCACCGAATCATCTCGTTCTCGAGAATATTTGACGATACGGGATAAATGGATTATATGTTCAGCAAAAACGACTTATTACTGTTTTAATAGAACTGAATTACCATGATAATTAATAGACATTGTATTTACGTATAAACGCTATGTATGCAAATCAGTTCGTTTTGTATACCCCAGGAAAGGTGTGTTAAATTTAAATATAAAATTGTAATTTAACTTGTCAATACACCTTAATAATTCAATTAAAATAAGCAAGTATTAAGAACATTTTTGTATAACATTAATCAATTATCTATATACAACTGCACCAAAACTGATTAATATAGTTACAAAAGTAATAATTACAGCATGTTACATTCGACTACAAATGCTCTATTTTTCAATAAGCTTAGACTACATGTTTTGACATTGTTTTATATATTTGACAAGTAAGGAAATAATAATGTTCGGAATGTCGGGAATCTGTTCTCTCATATTCACACGATTGAAAAGACAATGACTCATTTATCTCTTTGTTTAGAGATCAATTATTTTTAGTTTTCATTTGATATTCTTTGTTTCAAAATACTTTAATTCAAATTTGAATTTTTGAAAAAATTGGATGTGGAACATATTGTGCATATTGATTTAAAACTGCAGTTCTTTAAGTATTAATGTATTAACGATATCAAGACACACGCACGAAGTGATGAATGATGTTTTGAATCATGAAATGCGCTACACAAAGATCGTCGCTAGCCAACTAAATAACAGGTTCATGTTATTTAACATTTTATTTATTCATTGAGTTTGATTCTAATGATATGTACATTATGCAAGGTCCGGTAACTTACTGGATTCAGAGCATCAAAGCCCGGAAGATGTCCAGGGCATCGCCGGTGCCCCTTCCCCTTTCCCTCCTTCCCCGCCGCCACCTGTCCCCTCTTCGGGCGACCCTATGCTTCCCACCTCCATCTACGAGGGGTACGGAGGGTCCCCGGCGTGTGTGAGGTGTGCATCCCTCCGCACTTAACCTAGTCTTCCTCGAACCAAGCACCCAACCTAACCTACTCCTCCCAGAACCGAGCACCCAACTTAAGCTTTTATGCTCGGTACCTTTCAGCCAACCTAAGCTTCTGTGCCCAGTACCTAACAGCCAACTTACCCTCCTTTTCCCAGGTGCCGAGCACCCAAAGTAGCCTACTATTCCCAGAACCGAGCAAGTATTGCGATAGGTCCGATGCCTCCTGATTTTGACAGACTTCGCTTATGGCTGAGTGTACGAATACTATGTGGGGGTGTGCTTGCGCAGGGCTGTGCCCGCCGCTGCCGGAGCCGGCCGTGCTGCCGTCGTGCCCCGCGGAGACGCAGAGCGCCTGCGACCCGCAGCCCGCGTGCCCGCCCTGCGGCCCTCCGCCCTGCGAGCCCCCGCCGCCCTGCGAGCCCCGGCCCTGCCCGCCGCCGCCGTGCGCCCCGCCCCCCTGCGGGCCCCCGCTCTGCCCGCCCCCGCCCTGCGGCCCGCCCCCGTGCATCCCGCCCAACACCTTCCCCGTCCACCCCGAGGCGGCGGGCAGCTGCAACCGCCTCGTCTCAGAGGTACCCAGCATCTTCACGCGCACCGCCAGGTTGCTCCACTGGGCCAAGGTGTTAGTATGCGAGACTGTGTGGGACGCTGCCTGCTGCGTTTGCGCGTTCGCATGCTACGTGGCTGCCGTTGGTTTTTCATACGTAGCACTCAATTGGATGCTCCACTGAGCCTAGGTATCAGAATGGACTCGTTTGAAGAACGTTGCATACTTCATTTGCAGTTGCATGCTACGTACTAGTTGCATCTTCGTTTTGTCCCATTCGTTTCGTTACAGTTACAGTATCCACAGGGATGCGCCCGAGTGTTAATACGTAATTCCGTTCTGAACATTGCATGCTTTAATTGCATGGTTGTACTCTAGGTGAGCTGTTAAAGTGTTGCCTCATTTGTGTCATGTATTGTCTCCGTAAGTAAATTACCTGACTATTGTACTGAGCTGAGGTGTTGCTATTGGCTCTTCTCGCGACGTTACAAGTTGAATTTGCTCGGTTTGCATGCCACGCAAGCGATCAAAATGTCGCAAGTTTTCTTTCGTTTCATTCAAGCATTCTATCATTCACGTGACTGGTTCACTGGGCCAAGGTTTTGGTGGAGATTCTCCTTCTCAATGATGTGTACTGCAGTAGCATCCTACATTGTTCTAGCATTGTCGTCCTTCGCATTCGATTTTTAAAATCATTTTCAAGAACATTAAAATGAATGAAACTTACTGGGGCAAAGTGTTAGAACGAACTAAGGAACGTTATTTCATTGCAACTGTGTTACATGAGACACCACTGCAAAGCCGGTGTAATTCATGCTGCTTGCTGTGTTTGTCATCCTGTCTATGCACTCTTAGATGCTTTATTGTTCACGTTTTAAAATATTCCACCACGCTTAAATGTTTAATGTCCATGTCAAGAAGTGTTTGCACTGTTGAATGATACTTGCTGTTTTTGCACTCTTGAATTCGTAAAAACTCTGGAAAATCAACTATTTATTTTGCCAATTATATCTCCTGTGATATGATTTCTGGAAGCATGAAGAAACATTAATAAAAATCAATGTTTGATGGTTCCAGTCCGACTTAAGGCATGTCAGCATAATTTTCTTTAAATATTTGTCTTTATGCTTGTATCCTGTAAAGCACCTGTTGCATTGGATAAATATAATAAACCAATATATTACCCCTCGTATCTTCTCAATGACGAAAACACTAGATAAGAAATATAAAAAGTGCCTAAAGAATAGAAAAAATGTTTTTCCTGACAATTACTACGAGATTCTTGCAAGCAAGGAAGAGGCATTAGATATTATTTCCTGAGATAATATAATTCAAAATACTATTTACACTTGAAGAAAAGTTTCCTTTCCCATGGCCTTCGAATTTTTTAATAATATAATTTTATCATTTGTAATTTAATTTTAGAATTAACAGATAAACAGCACAATACTTACCGTTTTATAATATTTGTCTGCGTATAAAATAATAATTTAAAACTAATCTTTGCATTGCATGTAAACTCTATTAGATAAATGTAATTTTTCCGGTATAATTACCAAACATTAAATGCAGATTACCATTTTAAAAATTGCAGCTAGAACAGAATCTAAGATTCTTCGTAAATAAATGTTCATGTTTCTAAGAAATATAAGATTTGAATAGCTACATGAAACTTCTAAGGTCCAGATTTACTGAAAAAACTGCATTACTCTTATTTTACAGAAATTCATTGCAAATGGAAGTGTGAACAATTTTAAATTTCAAGTTGGATAGCAATACCCTATCCATTTAAAGTTCCACATCAGGCAAATCTCTCAAATGCGTATAATTTATATGCGAAGGAATGCTGAAACCCACCCTGGCTTATGTTTCTTTTACTCAATGCAGTGAAAATGGTAGAAAATGAGAGACCTTTGCCATCATGTTTTCTTCCACCTACTATATTTACACTCTTTATGAATAATTCATGTTGAAACACGGACGAATTACATAACTGGGACTTACTGTTCGAAAGAATGCCAAATTTTGAAAGAAACAAAATAATGATTTCATATGATTTAGTCAATAAATACTTTGTATTTCAATGCTTGTCATATTTCTTACAATGGAAATGCAGTGAGACGATATTGTCCTTCTTTTCTGAGCAAATAGAGAAAAATGTTCAGCAGAATTTAAATAAAAGTTTTCTTATAATGAAACTAAAGCGTATTTTATTTCAGTCGTCCCGTACCATATGGTTGTAAACAATCCCCTTCAGTTCCATTACTAAAACACATGCAGTATAAAAGAAATCACCAAAAATAATATTATATTATTTTCAAGTAAATGAATTTGTAATTTTGCAAATATGACATTAGAAGAACTTCAGGAAATTATCAAATTTTGTCTAAACTGGGTTGGCGTCTGCAAATATGAAGTCGTGAAGTAATTTAAAATCGGTTTATTGTTCGCTAATGTAATTTAATTTATTTGAAAAGGAAAGTTAAGTTGTTTTGGATACTTCAGGAGAATCCGTGGTTTATTTGTTTGGGGTAGGTAGAACAATTTTGTCCAATAAAATCAATACTTTTTATTTTTCTAAATGTCAAAGTTTTGGAATGGACAAAATGTCTGGAAAGAAGTATTTGAGTTCCTGGATTTGTGGCGCGTGAGACATAATGGTTTGAACAATGTGATTTTTGACTTTTGTGTACAAAAAAATATTTTATTGGCAATATCCTCTACAATTTGTTTATTTTTTTCGTCTCAATATAAGCACAACCGTGTCATCGTAATGTAACAAGAAAATTAGTTGTCAATCCGCTGAAAGTAGCAAAGCTGAATTGCATGGTATCAAGTGACCTGAGAATAGTATTTAACTATTCAAAACACTAAAGAGATCCTTCGTCGAAGAGAGGAAGATATTACCTCATGAGCAACAATAGACGGTACCTTTCTCGGGGAGGTAAAGTATTTATGGTCATGTGTAACTTCTTATTTCATTGCAATTTTTATCAGAATTGGAAATAAAAATATACATTTACATTAACACAAAGCATTTACCACCAGGAGCGTGTACGCTTGGGCCATAATCGTCCAGGGCAGCAGATAAAACAATTTCTTAACAATCACAAGTAAAAGCGAGGCACACAGTACAAGTACATTGTGAATGCAAGAAAGAATACAAAATACTTTCGACTGATCGCCTACTATTTAACTTAAAGTAATAAAGCTAACAATTAAATGATTTGCAGACATGAAATAAAATAGAACGACATTCATTATGGCTGTTGAATATAATAGTGTATGATACCCGCTGTTAAAGTGCGAGTGAAAACAGCGTATTATTGGCCATTAATTATCTATAACCTCGCGAATTAAACAATAGTTGGTTCTTAATATTCTTAAGATTATTTTGTTGTTGATATTTCACATCCAGAATGGCTTACGCTGTGTATATTTCCCTTTTTCTTCGACTGCAGTAGTAGTGCGTGTGTCTATCAAATTCAGTACATTGCGCCGACGCGCTGTCTGCGTATTTGCCGCTGCGATGCGTAGCACGTAGTGCCGATGCTCGATGAGCGCGTGGCGAGGGCCTCTCGAGAGCGACTGCGTATTCACGCGTTGCTGCTCAATTCGTCACTCGACATCCTTGCACCCCGGGAGTAGGTCAAAGTTGCACACTGTCTATGTCTCATACAACGTTGAATGAATTTAAACGGCGAAAAGTTTCGTATATTGTTTACTAACGGGTAGTGAGTACACACAGCTTTATTTTGTTTGTATCCTGCCTGCAATGCGCGATTACGGTCCCACAAGCTAATTCCCTAGTTGATTAAAAACTGCTATTTGTAAAAGTGTTCAAATTTTGTTCCTAGCCGGAGGTACATTTTTCGCAATTAACTTGAAATTGACTGGCAGAGTGACTGGCGCGATTGACTGGCTGGACAACACAAAGTGTAATATTTTGGCAAAAGATACAAATGGAACTGACTCATGTATTGTGTCCTGAAGGGGAAAAACACGCAAGGTGCAAACACGTGTGCAGTTCAAAAGAAAATAGCAAATAATAGAGTAATCAATGTTGATGGCATCAATGTTCAACTAGTCGAGGTTCGAATTATTGTTGCTCAAATAATTGATACTCTATTATTCATTGTTTGAATTATTGATATTTGAGAGATCGGCGTTCGAATTATCCAAATTTGAATAATCGTCGTTCGAGTAACGGAGGTTTTGCTGACGGAGGTTTGGGTGACAGAGGTTTGGGTGGCGGAGGTTTGAGTGATAAGAGGTTTGAGCGATGAGAAGTTTGAGTGAAAAACGGTTTGAGAGATATGATGTTTGACTGATGGAGATTAGAGTGGGCAGGTCCGAGAGATGCATGATGGAGATTCGATTTGTTAGTTTAGAAAGTTGTAATTCGAATGAAGGGTTCGAGTAATGGAGAATCGAGGTTTGAATGATGACGTAGTTGGAGAGGATGAGACCCGAGTGCCGGAGATTGCCTCGCGCTGACGGGCGGGGGTGGGCGGCGTGCGGCAGGCGGCGTGCCCGCGTCGGCGCGGCTGCTCGTGGCCCGCCAAGGCCTTCAAGCCGTGCGACGACTCGTCAGGGCCGCCCCAGGGCCCGCCCTGCTTCCTGCCCTGGGAGGCCCGCCGCGCGGCCAAGGACGACCCCAATGCCCCTGACGCGGGCGTCAAGATCGTCGACAAGTTCAACAAGATGGCGTACTCAGACTGCGACTGGCGGGAGCACTACCGCGAGGTGCTGGGTCACTTTAACGAAGTGCACCATGCTGCCAATTGGTAAGTGTCCCGCCTGAATTGATAGATGGAGATAGGTATGATAGGATAGGTTGATACTAATTAATGAAGCGACAAGCGGTCCAAAAAAGACCGAAAGACCGAAAAATCACCATATTTTGGAATTATTCCTTGAAAACACAGTTCGTAGAGTATGAGAATTTTGTGTAAGAGAACCTTCTCCCATTCCACACATCACAAATCGTTCCAATTCATCTTTAAAAAATTATATAAAGAGTCTATTAGAGTAGCGTAACAAGCTGAGAAATAATTTAATTCTCAGATTGTTACGCTACTCTAATAGACTATATCCAATTGAGTTTTTATTTGTCATTGGCTAAGCAGATTTCTCTTTTAATGTGCCTACAACAGCAGGATTAAATATGACAATGAGTGAGAGGATATACTTTCTTGACTAGCAAAGGGAGAAGTAAAGACAAAGATATGAAGATTAATTCTTCCAACAGTTCCCAGCAGTTTTTAAAATGGTATCAATAAGACTAGAGGGAATGCAAATTGTAAGACAATGATGGCAACTATAAAGTGGTACACCGAGTTACTAAAATGTGTAAAACTAGTGGTGCTACAGAATGGCACAGACTCCTTTGGTCTCGGCTAGCTATTAGGGTTTGCCACATACTCTTGCCAGCTGCCTTCTATCGCCGTCCAAAGTACATTTTTTTGACATTTTCTTAATTTTTCGGTTTCCTAATTGTAATCCGGAAATATTATTTTGAGATTATTAAAGAAAAGTAAAACATCGTCCTAAATGTCAATTTTCATGGAAAAATTTGGAGCCGTTTTTAAAAAACTGGCGCTTCAGTGCTACAGTACATTCAAAATTTGAAGCTCTTTTTCACAGAACACTTTTGAGTTTTCGAAAAACTTAATTTAAATCCATTTTAAGTACTTTAACTCAAAAAATACAATAGTGGTTACAAATTGCTGAAAATATGCATTTGGACGGCGTGAGAGATCTTTCAAAAAAATTACTGTGTAATTTAAAAAACAAAAACAAAAATGAACTTAACGTCGTATTAAAGAGTGAAATTAGCTCTATCCGTTCAAAATGTTCGAAGAAAAATGTGGAGCTGTTTTTGAGAAAATTGCGTTTGATCATTTCTGAAATGAGGGAATTTTGAGCTAGAATCCACAGAAACCGATTGACATTTCGATGAACTTTATAAGACACTATTTAAAGCACATGTACTCATAACTGCAAATATATATATATATATATATATATATATATATATATATATATATATATATATATATATATATATATTGCCGCTAATGTAAATATCAACGTGGGAGACAAGGCACAAATTATTTTTTGCAATTTTTGAAGAAAAAAGAGAATAGAGTAATATAATGTTTATGCCATTTAATAGAGTGCATTCAGAACAATCCCTACCAAAAGTTTAAAGACTAAATTTGGAGCTGTTTTTGAGAAAATCTTGTTTTTGTTATTTTTAAAATTGCAAGTATTGCACGCACTATTGCGCGAAAACTACTGGAATTTTCAAAAATGTGTTCATGACCTTAAAGAAAAAACTCAATATGGAGAACAAATTACACCTGAATGAAAAATCTCTATCTTTAATTATGTAATTGTAGGAAAACAGAAAAAATTAATACTTTGCAATTTTCGAAAATTTAGAGTTAACCGTGAAAATCAGATCTATGCTCTGTTGTTACTCTGTATGTTACTCTGTTCTTACATGAAATTTAAAGAAAAAAATTGGAGACATTTTTGAGAAAATTTTGAAAATGTCCAGAAGGCTTCATGTCAAGTATGTCCAAATTTTGAAGAATGTTTTTCAAAATTTCAAATATTTGACTCGAGATAGATTGACAGGGGTTTCCACTATTTGCAAAAAATTCTTCGCATGGTGTAGGCGCGTAGTGTTCACAGACACCAGATGGATGGACGGACAGTGGACGATTTGAACAGAAAAAAACAAACTCTTTCAGTATCAAAGGACCCCGAAACGAGTATTTCTGTTGAAATTTCGAAATTCTTCGTACATACACGGGAAAGTAACTAGTGGTTTTACAGAATGACACAGACTTTCCCGTATTTGTTTTCTATTTCCTTTAGTCCCAGCTAGCTATTCGGACTTGGCACATACTCTTGCCATCTATCGCCGCTCAAGTAAATTTTTTTAATAAGAGTCTTAATTTTACGGTTTCCTAATCGTAGAACGGAAGTATTATTTTAAGAATATTAAAGAACGGTAAAACCGCGTTCCAAATGGCAATTTTCTTTGAAAAATTGTTAAGAAAATGGCGCTTAAGCGCTACTGTAAATTCAAAATTTGAAGCTCTCTTTCACAGAAAATGTTTGACTTTTCCGAAGACTTCATTTCAAGCCATATGAAGCACTTTAATTCACAAATACAATAGTGTTTACCAATTTCTGGAAATGTTCATTTCAACGGCGTGGAAGATCTTTCAAACAAATTAAATTGGTGTAATTTTTTGGTGAAATTGGTGTATTTTTCAGAAAACAAACGAATACACCAAAATGAACTTTTCATCACATTAAAGAGTGATTAGCCCTATCCGTTCGAAAAGTTTGAAGAAAAAATATGGAGCCATTTTTGCAAAAATGATGTTTGAGCATTTCTAAAAGTATGAGCAACATAGCGTTTATGTCATCTTATAAAGTGTATTTAGCGCTATCTCTACCAAGAGTTTAAAGAAAACATTTTGAGCCGTTTTTGAGAAAAAAATTGATTTTGTATTTTTTTAAAATTGCACTTATTACAAGCAATTTTGCACGAAAACTGCTAGAAGTGAAAAAAAATGAAGATGACCTTAATGAAAGAACTCACTATGGAGAACAAATTTTATTTGAAGGAAAAATCTCCATCTTCAATTTTGTAGTTGTAAGAAGACGCCCGGAAAATTTCATACTTTTGAAATTTTCAAAAATTCAGAGTAACCCTTGAAATCGGACATACGCCACGTTTATACTATTATCTACTTTACAATAAATTTAAAGAAAAAATTAAAGCGGTTTTTGAGAAAATTTGGAAAATGTCCGAGGAGCTTCGTGTAAAGGACCCCAAAAAACTATGAACTCACTGAAGAAGAATGATTTTCAAAATCGCAGAGCCTCAATTGGGACCAAAGGGACACGGGTTTCTTCAATTCCGAGAAAATCCTACGTGTGGTTTAGGCGCTAGTAGTGTTCACAGACGGATAGACGGGCAAAAAGACGGACGGACAGACAGACGGGCAGACGAACAGACGGACAGACAGACCGAGAGACGGACAGACAGACAACGGACGGACAGACAGACAACGGACGGACTGACAGACCGACAGACAGGCAAACAGACCGACAGACGGACAGGCAGACAGACGGACTGACAGACAGTCAGACAGACGGACAAATAGACCGAGACACGTTCACCCAGACGGGTAGACAGACGGACAGACAGAGGACAGACAGACGGACAGAGACGGTCACGTGGACACACGAACGGACCGACCGACAGACAGACGGACCGACCGACAGACGGACAGACGGACGTTTTGAAAAGTACCACTTTTTTGGTATCTTGGAGACACCAAAACGTTTATTTCCGTTGAAATGTCGAAATCCTTTTCCCGCAGCATTACGTAACTTTCCTTATACTATGTATATTATTACTTCGTATATACATATGTATACGGGAAAGTAAAAACAGTGAGTTAGCATTACGTAAGTAGGCTGGTGCAGCGGTGCTTATCTATCATTACCTATCGCGCTAAGCGTGAATGTGCTCGTGCTGGAGTAGTGCACATCATCGGCAGATGTAGGGTACGCTAGACATTGGAGATCAACCCAAAACGAACGGAAGAGTAGGATTATGCTTTGCTTAGTGTCTGACTATTAGTTGTAGTAAAGAAATATAGAATATCTCTACAATATATCTGAGAGGTGATCTGATGTTTGCATGGGTGTTCTAAGAAAAATGGTCTGCTGCCCACGAGGTAAAACCCGTGACAGGAAATAGAAATTCCAGAGAACGCTACAAAACTTAATTTTTGTTCTTAAAACCGTTTAGAACATTCTAATGATGCCTTTACATTGACAGTGTTTCGTGCTAGGTATTGGGTGACGGATTATTGTTAAAACACTTATCAAATAACACTGTCTTTGTTGTAATGATATGAAAACTCTTGCTAATTATCACCAACAATTGAAATTTAAAAAAAGAAAAAAAAGACTGATGACACTGTAGTTCTTTAACTGACACAGCTCCCGTAGAGGCACCTTAAGAATACATTGAAAACAGAGTACTTTTCAATGTCCTTCAATGTACTTTGAAATACGAGCTTGCTTTAATATTGCTTGCTTTTTACAATGTTGTACGCGAGACCAATAAACAAATTTAGAGCCGAGCAAACAAACGAGAGTTGGAAAAAATAATACGCACAATTCAAACTTAAATTGTTATGAAGTTATGAACTTTCTTAACATCGATTCGGCAAGAAAATTATGCCTGAGAAAGAACCAGAACGTGTCATAAATCTGTTTTATTTCTCACGTTTTTTCTACTTCTGCATCGCGTGAGGAGATAATTTACATGTTTGTTATTGGGCATGTGTGTTACGTGCATGATGTGTTATGCGCTTGGTTGACATGCAAGCTATGCACGTAACACCGTGTGTGCCCAAGAGGGTCAGGGCACATTAACAAAGCGTCGAAATTTGTTTTTAAAATGGGCGTATTTTTAAGCACGTCACTGACCGAATTAATTGCATGAAATGCGATGCGCTTGCTTGGCATCGACTCGATGGGCAAGCTTCGCATGTGAGTTATGTATACTAACGGAATCATAATAAATTCAAGAGTAATAAAAGAGTTTTAAAATTGGCGAGAGAATGCAAGATTTAAGTGCATGACGACTAATTAGCTTGCATGCCATCAACAGACAAGCTTTGCATGATACTACTGTGCAATTGAAAACTGTGAGAAAATCATAAAGCATTAAAATACGATTTTCAAACATCCATATTGTAAACGCACCACCGAAAAGTTAAGGGCGAAATAGAATTCCTTAGCATCAACTCGACTGGCAAGATGTGCGCGAAGCAAAATTTGGGGGTGCAAAGGGAAATTGGAAGAAATTCCTATATCAAATCAGAGTTCTAAATTGGCTTTAAAATGAGTGTATTTGCAAGACTGCGTCGTCGTTAGAGTTAATTATTGCTTGATATGTGTGGGTTTAATTAGGGCCTCGTCTCCGTGTGCTACCAGTACATGAGGGTAATTAAGAATGGACAAATGTCAATCGAAATAAATTCAGCGTCGTGGACAAATGTCAATCGAAATAAATTCAGCGTCGCTATTTGCAATTCAAAATTGGCATATTTGAAGTGTATCGCCGACTATAGTGTTACATCGTCGCGACCATTAAGCTGCGTTTGGGATCATTGAACAAATGAATCGGAATAAATTGAAGTCGTAATTCGCTTTCAAAATGGGCGTATTTTTAAGAGAATCACCGGTACGTTAGTTGTGTGATACCCTATGCGCCTGCTTAGCATCGACTCGTGCTTGTGTTCAGTGCAGATGTGAGAATTGAAATAAATTGAAGTCGTTTATTGCACGTCGCGTGCTGCGCTTGCTTTAACGTCGACGCGACAAGCAATCTGTGCTTGCGATTATTGTAGAAATGAGAATCGAAATAAATTCAAGTTGGAGCATCTTTATGTGCATTACAGGCAACTGTGCGGTACATGATTGCCTTGATGCGCCTACGAAGACGTTAATTGCGTGACAAATGCTGTACTTGTTTCAGCATAGATGCAATCAGCAAGCTATGGTTGTGGCTATTGTTCAAATGACAAGCAGAATAAATTCAAACAATAATTCACTTTCAAAACGGGAGCAATATAAGCGCATCACGTTGAGTTAATAGTGTGATGTGCTTGCTTAACATCAACTCGTGTTTGTGCTCAGTGTAGTAATGAGATTCGAAATAAATTGAAAACAAAATTCGCTTTCTAAACGTGCGTATTTTTAAGCGCATCACAGAAGAGTGTATTGCGTTATGCGCGTGTTGCAGCACCGACGCAACGGTCTAACCGTGCTCGTGTCCTTGGTACAGATTTGAATCGGAATATATTTGTGTCAAAATTCGCTTTCTACGCAGGCGCGTGCTGCAACATCAAAACGAAGGGAAGCTGTGCTTGTGCTCATTGTAAAAATGGTGGTCGGATTTAATTCAAGTCGTTAATTGCGAGACGTATGCCTCGCTTGCTTTAACATCGATTCGACGGTCAGACGTGACCGTCAGACATTGTGCAGTGTACAGAAAAGAATAGGAATAAATTCAAGTCAAAATTCATTTTTTAAACGGGCGTATTTTGTAAGCGCATCACCGCAAGAATTAATTGCTGACGATGCATGCTGCAGCATCGAAGCGACGGGAAAGCAGTGCTTGAGCTCACTGCACAATTGACAATCGGAATAAAGTTGTTAATTGCGTGACGCGTGCTGCACTTGCTTTGACATCGACGCCACTCTTCAGCCGTGCTTTTTCTCAATGCATGGATGTGAATCAGAATATTTTTCAAGTGAACATTTGCTTTCTCAGTGGGCGAATTGTTCAGCGCATCAACAGTAGCGTACATTGACACTGACGGCACGGTTGACAGTGACGCGTTTCCCTTACTTTAGCATCGCCTCGACGGTCCAGACGAGCTTGTGCTCGTGGTGCAGATTTGAATCGGAATAAATTAAAGCCAAAATTCGCTTTGTAAACGCGCGCATTTTAAGCGAATCTCCGAAAAGGCAAATTGCGTGCTGCACTTGCTTCAGCATCGATGCAAACAAGAAGCTGTACTTGTGCTCATTATACAAATGAGAATCGGAATAACTGCAGCCTGAAGTTACTTTAATAGCTGCTTGACGGCCTAGCCGTGCTAGTAATCAGGGTACAGATGAGAATGGGAATAAATTTCAACAAAAGCAATCGTTTTATAATCGGGTGTGTTACGTGCGTCACCTGAAGAGTTACCTGCTGAAGAGCATACTGCACTTTATTTGCACTGTCCCACTGTGCTTGTGATCTAATTGCGTGACACATGGTGCGCGTGCTGTGCCATCGACGCGACAGGCAACCTGCACTTGTGCTCATTATACAAGTGAGAATAGGAATAAACTCTAGTTGTTAATTTCTACACCTGCTGCGTTTGCTTCAGCATCGGCGCGATGTGCGAGCGGTACCTTGAGGTCATTGTACAAACTAGCGTTGGAATAAATTCAAGTTGCAGTCCGCTTCCAACATGGGCGTGTTTCACCGGCAGCGTTGTGTAATGCATGATGCGCCTGTTTCGCATCAATTCGTGCATGTCGCAGTGAACTAATGAAAATCGGAATAAGTTCAAGTCGTTAACTGCATGATTCATGCTGCGCTTTCTTTGCATCGACGCAATCGGCTATCTGTGGTGTTGGTTATTGTACAGAGAAGAATCGCAATAATTTCAAGTGAATGTTTGCTTTATAATCGTGCGCATTTTTAAGCGCATCAGCGCTAGAGTTAACTGCTAGCCGCAGCATCGCCGCGACTGCCCCGCTGCGCTCGTGGTGTAATTGCGCGACGCGTGCCGCGCGTGCCGCAGCATCGACGCGACGGGCAAGTTGTGCATGGAGGGCAACTCGGGGCGCGCGGACGAGGCGCAGGAGCGGTCGACGCGCGCGCTGCGCGACCGCGACGCCGAGATCCAGCACTGGAAGTGCCGGCTGGAGCGCGCGCTCGTCGCCATGGCCGAGGAGCAGAACCTGCTGCAGCAGATGCGCCACCGCGTGCGCACGGCCATCGGCATCCTGCAGCTGCCGCAGGACATCGCCGCCGAGTGCCTCACGCTGCGCCTCGGCCGCCTCGACTGCGACAACCAGCGCGACGAGGTGGAGGCCGAGCTCATCAAGGTACGGCACAAGCTCCTGCCTGGGCTTGCTCTCATCTCGTGAGGTTATTTTATATTTATTATCCATTGATTGCTAGTGATTCCGGGCTCGTCAATGGCTAAGGTCATTATAGTCATAAGGTGTGCTCCATGCAGGCATACGTTTTCCCGAGGGAAAAGTCGAGATCCGGCGCCGACCTACCATAGGTTAGCGGGGTTTCCCCAACCAGGTATCACCCACCAGTGCCAGGCTCCACCTCCGTCGTGACAAGCTCTTAGCTCCCGACCGAACTCCCGGCATACGTGCTAGAGTAGTACATGTGAGTATATGCAAATAAGGAATGAGGATAGAACAAGGAAGAGTAATCATGCGCGGTCCGTGGCCCGTTTGTTAGGGTAATGCTCTGGCGGTACTGCCTGGTATTGATCGGGGAAATCACGGGAAATTACCGATCAGTGCAGTCGGCCCGTAGAATTCTCCTCCAAACAGCGCCTAAATTCGACCTAGCTGACAAGCTAGTGTCGAAAATACCTACACCGTCAGGACTAGAACCTAGGACCTCCGGTCAGAGGTACTTAAGTGATATAAGTGGCTGACCTGTGCCACATTTCCTAGAAATAACCACTGAAGTGAAGTGATAAGAGTTCAAGTCCCGACGGTAGCACGATTATCGACATAGCTAGATAGCTCGGCATAGTTAGCCTCTGTATCGAGGGGAACTGTACTGGACGGCTGCTCTGATCGGTAGTTTTTCGTGGTTACTCCGATCTATACCAGGATAATGTCAGAGCTGTATTATGTATTACAGACGGGCCTCGGACCGCGCATGATCTTTCTTTTCCTTCTTCTATTCTCACTCCTTACTCACACTTACATGCACTACACTACTTCACATGCGGAAACCAGTCGGGAGCTTAGAGGAAGGTCAATCTTCCGTTATAAAACATGCAATACACTTACGGGAATGACCATAGCAGTTGACGCGCCTGGAGTCAAGAAATAACCAATCAATCAAAATATTTACTTATATTACAAAATTTTGTATTCATTACTAATAAAAAGAGAATGTCGTATAGCACCATTAGATTTTTCGTCTCTGACACTTTTCCTTCCATGAGAATTTCGCATTTTCACTGACGTCATAGATTTTTGTTCAACGTCAAAATCTCGTCTTGTAAAGTAACTAATTTACATTGTTGTAAAAATCGGTACAATAATAATCTTAAAAACATCCCTCCTTTAAAAACATAGAATAACGCACGTGTTATTTGGAAAAGATAAAGCCATACTTCCTCCCGAGTGGCATTTAGAAACAAGCAAAAGAAAAAAAGCATTTTTTGTTCTCTAATTGCGTATCATTTTTTAGTTATAAGTTATTATTTTCATTATTATTATTTCATTACTACTTTTGTGCGTTTCTGCAGGAGGCGAACTTAATGCTTTCGTGCAGAGTGCAGTTGGACGACTTCCTCAAGCAGATTGAGCAGCAGCTGGACTCAAACATGAACATCAAGTCCAAGTGCGAATTCGACTGGAGCGACAAGAAGATGGCGCACGACATTGAGGTCGTGAATCTCAGCCTCACCAACGCCACCGACTTCATCATGTTCCGGCCGGGGGCCACGCGCGTGCCTGCGGAGTAAGTTGGCAGCCACACAAAGGCATACCTGCTCTCTCTCTAGAATGAGCCAGAGGATGTTTTGAAAACGGGACGTAAAAGAAAGTAATTAAAATTTCGTCAGATTATATTTCGAGTTCAGTCCAAAATGTAACAGAGGTTTTCCGTTCGGCGTGTTCGTTCTACATCTCCAAGTTCGATGTGTAGCATTAAAATCTATTTGTAGCGTGTGGGTGGGATGTGCGAAAGTTTTTTGCAGATGAGCCGAATTTAGCGGGATATTGAGTGTTTATACACTGCGTTATTTTAATAAACTGTGAGACTTTGAAAACGGTAATATTTTTAGGTCGGGGGTGATTGATAGTGGGCATTTGTGTTGTAAGGAATATTCTTTTTAATAATTATTGCTACTCTACCAGAAGCTTTTGCACTGGCGCGATCCGATCTATAAACTTTGTAACCTGAAACTCGAAAATTTCTCGTAGGTCCTAAGTGACTTTCCGTGTGTGATATCAGTTGTTGCCCTGAGCCACTTTTTACGGTCTGCAATTATTTGGAGAAGTAATAGGCCCTAGAATTTGAGAGTTCTATTATAGAGTCGTGTAGCTATCACCAATAGCTTTGTGAATTACACTGATCAGTTTTTTGTAATTGTCTACTTCGTGAATGAAAATTGATGGCGGTTTCCTTATGAACTGCGTTTCGTTAGTAATCACATCTTCCACTGATTCTCTGCAGTGCCGGCTTTCGCTAATTGCGGGAAGCTGTTATGCGTACTTACACTTGGAGGTGAGGACGAGCCTATATTGTTATTCGTAGTGTGCCGCCATGTTTCTAGCGACACCATCCCATTCTTGGAAGATGTGTCGTTTGCAGGGGTTGACACAAGAGCTTGAAGACTGCGAAGAAATTCCCTGTTGGATGGTATGAGCGTGCCGTCGCTGAAGGGAGGAGCAAGGCCGTTCTCCGTGAAGTAGAGCTGTGACCCTGCCAGATAGAAGCCCCTGCCCAGTCTCTTGCCGCACTGACATTCGATGTTCACTTGGGGGATTAAGGTGTAACACTGCGAGTAATTGCAGACAACTCCGCGAAGGCCAGGAGCACCAGAGACCGTTAGAGACCAATCCGCGTTTGATGGTGGTTCGCGACGGAATTATTTACATAGAGTGAGGCCAACGAAACAGATTTTCATATAGCGGGTCGAATCCTCAACTGAGGGGCTGGGACTGGACATACCTAAAAATAGGACTATTACTTTTAAAATAATTAATTAAACCGAAATACTTTTTAATAAATTGAACCTATTAAGCGATTTCTAGGTTTTCACCAATGAATTTATGAAATACATGAATTATTTCATTGTTTTTGCCATTACATTGCTGTCCGGTGTTACCTGATATTGTCCAAGAAACTATTGTCATAGCTGGCCATCCATCTTCTTATCGCAAGTTTGAAAAGTAGGTATGGAAACCCAAAGTATGTTCTACCAACTGTGGTGGCAACAATGTTCGTAGCAAATAAGAGTGGTTGGCTGACAATGGCCATGGTGTTGTAGGGAGGGAATAGTTTCTAAATAGAAGTCCGTCTAATACATTATCGTGCTTAATAAAAATCCCGGTAACGCTATATTAATAAATCCCCGTGTACTTTAACCTTCCGGTATTACATTGAACAACTATCGAAACTTACTGAAAAATATTAATTATTTAATTTGTGACAATTCTAAGTTCTTATTATCATCATCATTATTAAGGTTCTTATTAGTAACGTTTTATTATATTATCGTTTGATTTCCGTTGTGGACTATTCATGATAATTCAATACTCTATTGTATCAGTACACAGGGTGAGTCACGTAACTTTAGCATCTCCTGCTGTTTTTTAACGGTTGAGGGTATTGCAATGCAATTTTCACGCAAGAGCATGAGGGAATCCGGATAATTGATACATGTAATCACGTCTATTTTATCACTTGTATTTTACGGGATTTTGAGATAACTTTCCTTTTTAAATGGAATTACATATATACTTATTAATCTATTATGTCGAGCGTAAAAAGACGAATCCAATTATATATATATATATATATATATATATATATATATATATATATATCGTTATATGTTAGATAACTTTATTGGATAATTTTGATTTTTGCGTCTCGTGTTTAACGAATGTTTAAAATGTGACAGTCCGCCACACAAGGACATGCAGCGCTCCCCCTGCTAACGAGCGCTCGGGAAAGGGAAGCTGATGGAAGTACTTGAATATACGAAATTAATTTACAAACTTCACAAAACTGTTGCATTTCCCCTCTGAAGTCTGTTTTCTATCCTTGAGTATTTTCAGATTTGTAGTCTTTCTTTGATTGAAAGAATTGAAGAATTGAAAATAAGAATTCGTCGTAAGTATGAGTTGAAATAAAATGGCTGGTTACTTCAACTCCATTTAATGGGGTTTCAAACCACAGAATGAATACAATCAATTAGCCTCAATATGGAAAGGAATACATGTATCACATAGCCTTATTCTCTAATGCACTTCCGTGAAAATTGCATTGCAATAACTTCTACCGTTCAAACACAGCAGGGGGTGCTAAAGTTACGCGACTCATTCTGTATATTACTTCATTATCATTTAAAAGCATGGTTTCAAACCACATTATTCCTTGGAAGCTGTTTTTGTTAACCTTCGATAAGAAAACGAGTACAAAAAATTCACCTGGGGCACGATTTAAAATTCCATTTTCACATTTAGGACTTTTATACACATTTAGGATCTTACGAATTCTAATAAGCAATCACAGCAGGGTTCTGTGTTCTAATTTCCTACACTATTATTTTAAAAGTCACTTTACAAGGAACATATTTGCATCATTGGTTAAAGCAGAGTAATTGCAATTTAAGCATGAAAAGAATCTGAAATTTCTCGACAAAATAAATTATCGTTTAATCACGATTCAATAGATATTTAGCCTCGGGGATGCTTAGCTTAGCCGATGTAAAGTACACGCACCACGTATTTCAAAACAGCAAACGTGCCCATGCGTGCGAGCATGTACACTTTAATAGGGCGGTATTTAATTTCTCGATCCGCAGGGCTAAGACCCGGAGCATGTGGTTCTGAAGAGGCAGTTGATTTTTTAGATACGTGAAAATTGGATTATAAAACATTTAATTTAAGCGATGTTATAAATACAATAATTTGACATGAATATGGAGGGGTTGATTTAGTTTAGAGCCTCATTTCTAGTATCTATAGGGACTGACTGGGAGGTACTAGAGTTCGAGGGGCAGATTTTCGGCTATTATAGTTGAGATTATAAGAGCTATATTAGCTAGGAGTAATTCAACTACTGGAGGAGAGTACTGGCGGCCGTCGCCTCTGATCGGTAATTTTCCGTGGCTTCTCCGATTAATCCCAGATGAATGTCGGAGCAGTACCTTAACAAATGACTCCAGGACCACGCCCGATCTTTTTTAATGTTCTGCACGCCGTCATTACTTCACTAAAGGAAGTAATGTCCATAGCAGTTAACTAATCTGGAAATATCAATTAATCACTTAATTTATCTCAAAATTGGGTATTTTTTAATACAACAGATCTTATTCTAGTTTAATTAAACATATAGCAATAAATTACATTTTAACTACTCTCAATACATTATTGGAGATCTCAAATATTTTATAAAGTACTATTTATTATTTAGTACATCAACTTTTCTGTGACCCTTGCAAGCTCAAAAATTAATTAAATATTCATATTCTTCATAAAAGGTCACTACGAAAAACGGTGCTTTGTTCAATAGAAATATAATGCAGAAAGGTATTTTGAGAGCTCCTTTTTCATGATGATTTCATTTTTCTCCACATAACTGCAAGAAATAAATTTACATATTTCTGGAAACTTTATAAATTAATAAATTATGTTTTTGTTAGATAGTTTGCATCATCCGTTTTTGATGAAATTTCTAAATGTATTGTGATTATGTGTTTTTGGTTTCGACGAACTCTGACAAGCAAGAACTTTTAAAAACCAAGTAATGATCACTGAATCTCTCTTTGGCTCGCCTCTTGATATTTGCATGCACTTTTATTTTTCTCAAGAAATCATATCATGCAACAAGTCGTGAATTGTATTTCAGATACAAATACCATTGTGCTCGAGTTATCCAGCAATTTAGATACTTATAATTGATCAATCGTTAATAAAACTGTTTTTGAGGTCACCGGAAACTTCAAAAGTAAGATTCATAAGGCAACGAAACAATATAAATGATATAAAAAGAAATATCATATGTCTAGTGACTGGTGACAACGCAGTGCACCAGGAAAACTATGAAAAGTGTTAATGCCTATCACTTAGCACACGACGACACTTTATTTTTTAAATAAAAGTAGGTTTTAAAAATCTAGATTGTTTACGGTAAAATTTGAAGTTTTACAAAAAACATGAGATTGCAAACGCTACTTTAAAGCATTTGACGCAACTAATAACGCAATTCACTAATGACGACGAGAGCATCGTAATAAGAGAGAGAACCGTAAAGCTCAAGCAACAATAAACTGTGCAATTATTAATATGTATTATTAATACACTTTATAATTAATACTTAATTATTAAAATACTCTGTAGTCTTGCTTCGGAACTTCGAATGTGCCAATTATGACAACGATAATAATAATAATAATAATAATAATAATAATAATAACTGAAATGTTTCCTAACGTGCATATCTTTGAGTTACAGTCACACTCTTATTAGTAACGTTGCTATTTTTTTAAACTCTTACCTTCCCGGATGTAGGAGGTACGTTAGGTTCGTTCTCATTTTACAAGGGACCTTTCAATAGGTACAGGTAGAAACTTGGCCTCATATTTTTTCTGAAGGTAAATATTCTGTATTTCTAAGTGCTGTGAAAAAATTAGGCGCCGTCAAGCACTGGAAGTTACTTAACAAATACGAAAATTCCACACTTTCCACGGCGCACATCGTTGTTCGCGCGGGGTTTGTGCAGCTCTTCCGACTGAGAGAGAATCTCCGCCAAGGGAAGAAGCGCTCTTATGGGCGCGACTTCCAAAAACTATACGAAACTATACCAAGGCATTGCTCACGGCCTGGACAATCCGCGCGGCGCAGCGCTTGTTTTTCCGGGTTTCTTTGGCACTGAGAAACACAAATTCGATGTGATGCCGACGTGAGCCTAAGTAATAGTTTGTCAATCAAAGTCTAAAGTGATGTTGTTTGTCAATCAATAATATTCGTCTCAGACTAATCAAAGTATGAGGGTTCTTTTTAATGCATTTGTTATATACCCCGGTAAGTCCTCAATCCAATTTTAAATAATACTTCACGCTGGCGTCACTTGGTAAATTATCCTGAAAAACACAAATGCTTATGAGTAGCATTGTTTCTTCGGCTCTGAGCGACTGGGAAATCAATGAGCCAATGTTTGCCCTAGAGGCACCTTAAAGTCACTGTGTCACATATTATATATATATATATATATATATATATATATATATATATATATATATATTAAATAAGCCACATATTATATATTATCAGAAGGTGATTATGATAAAACTAGAATGTGTGCCGAAATGGCGGCATTTTTAATTTAAAAAATTTAATTGCAATAATCAAAATGTTTAATCGTAAACAATAATGGGAATTATAGAATAGTTGGCCCAAATATAATCAATTTAATTGTATCGATTTATATAATATAATCCATTGTCGTACTAATTGCAAAGAACCTAAGTAACTAACTGACGAATAAACAAAAAAATTATAAGATTTAATGTACTGGGTCACAATGTCCCCCGAAATGAACTATTTTCCGCCCAGCAAACTGCCGGACGTAACCGATAAGTAGAGATACTAGTGAGCAATGACAACATCAATGTGAGTCGTTTGCAATCTCACTTCTCGCTGCAACGAGGGTTGTCCAGGGCAAATTCCAGCAAATTCTTAATTTTTTCAACTTCAGTGCGCGACGGCAGCTATTTTTTACAGCACATGTAAATAGTGAATATCTTTCAACAGAAAAATATCAGAACAGATTTCAATTTAAAACTGTTGAAAGGCCCCTTGTTAGATCACAATATTCCCCACAATTGACAGGCCAAACAGTTTTACAAACGTTTGATACTTGTTTCCCTTAATGGTCAATGCAATGGTCAAAATATGTTTCATAAACTTATTTTGTTAAAAAAACACGACCACGTGCACCATGTATAATGCAGTCGGGAGCGTGAGCGTGAACGTGCGTGCGCAGCCAGGCGAGCCTGGAGACGTGGGACGTGAGCACGCGCGAGAGCATCGAGGAGCTGGAGGCGCAGCTGGACAAGTCGGTGAAGCTGCGCGCGCACGTGGAGGAGACGCTGTCCGACATGATCCGGCACATGCGCGAGCAGGCCGACAAGGTGGAGACGCTGCTCGAGAACTCCATCGCCGAGATGGACGCCTGCCGCGCGCAGCTCGAGACGGACCTCGAGATGGTGAGTTCTTGTTTTTAATTTATTTATTAAGTATTTATTTTAGGGATTTTACCCATCAGAGAGTCGTTTATCCTTTACGTCCCGATGGCATGGATATTCTTCCACACAGTAGACTCTAACATACTTGCGGGCTCCTCTGATCTGGGATCATCAGAACGCGAAGCCCTCCTGAACGTCACATTTTATGAGAGAGAAGAGACCAACAATGCCTCCTAAGGCGGGAGTCGAACCCGCGACCCTTCCGACCGAAGCGCTGAGTCGGTTCACGCTCTTAGCCACCTCGGCCATCCAGGTCGCCAAATTTATTTATTGAACATAAAGAAGTTATAAACTGTGTGTGGCATACTATTGCGAGAATTGTATTCTGCGCACGTTTTCTTAAATTTTAGGATCTCTATCTAAACCAAAAATAAGTAGATTTATGAATAAACTAACATTTTGACGAGAATAGATTAAATAGTTATTTGGTGAACAAAGGACGTTATAAGGTTTATAATGATGAAGACAAAGGTCAAAGATCCTTGCGATTTTTGTCACAGTTCAATCATTAGAAATAGTTAACGCCCGTGGTACATACAATGTTTTATTTTTTACCTAATTTTAGTGATTTGGATTCAGATATTAACTCATTAATTGGATGTTAACTTGTTCATATTTCACCCTCATAGTTACCTCCAACTCTTGTGATATTTTCCTTGATGCAGGTAAGTTATGCAGTCTATATAGAGCTCAGAAATGAAGGAGATTCCAAGCAATAACGTACCAATAGAAAATAAAAACACGACTTCTGTGTAACGTAAACTATTTGCAAAGGCCATTCAGCTACAGAGTTGGGCTATTATCCCTCATCTTCCCCTTCGTGAAGGAACCGAATTACTGCCGCGAGAACATGAAGTTAATTTGAATGTTCCCCATTGAACTCTAGAAAATGTGTACAGGTAGTGAAGTTGCATTTATATTTATTATTCTTGAGATTTGGCTTGGTGCACATTTAAATACTGTCACTGTAACATGTCAATTCTTTGAACGACTGTAAGTTCAGTTGACTGCATGCCAACTGCTCCAACTACTGTTAAGAAATAATACTTTCGCAAGAAATAACTTATATATTATAAGACCCTTAGTCTTACATTTTATATATCAACTGAAAATTACCGAGACACGTCACATGGAAAGTTTAACATATTACATCGAATACTACTCATGGATCTGATAATCTTTTTGATTTAGTCTACTCGACCTCTCAAAGCATTCTAGTTGTTTATTCAGTGTCTTCTCCCAAGTGCGCTACGTTGGTGGGTAGGGCACAAATGGCTACGTTACAGCATAGAGTAGTGAATTAAGAATTTGTGAAACATTTCTTTCACACACAAGCATTTTTTATATTTGTGAACAATTGTCAAATATTGTAAATATATCATGGGAAACTTTGCATTTATAAACATTTTGAATTGAAAATTTTAAATTCTATCCACAAATGTCTTCTTGTCTGAAAGGATTTCATTTTACTCTGAATGTCTGTGGGAGGAACTTGGAGGGAATGACCATGCAAAACGACGTGTAGGTTGGCCACAGATCTTATCTTCCAGCAAGACAGAATCACCGCATCACCCCGAGATGTAACACGCCCTACATCTAATGCCTGGAGCAGTTCGATCGCCTAGAAACAGTAAAATCGTACTTGTTCTCCCACTCTCTCACGCTGCCTCCTTGTACTCCCTGAGAATATGGACAGAGCACCCCTTACCAGAAGCTACCACTTCTGAGATTGGTCAAGTACAATGATCGAGGTAAAGGGTAACTTCCACGACAAATAACGAACCCAACTGGGAAGTACTCGAACAAATTTCACGGGACGTTAGTGTTTCCGTCCACCTCCCCTCTTGGCCCAATCGAACGACGTGATTCACAAACTGTATAAACATTTTTATCCTATTTACCATGGAGATAGAATCGAGGTTCTTGCCTCACGATTTCCTTGCGGGGTTGGATATAAATAATAAAAACACTTTTTTCAGGCGTAATAGTAGGAAGTGGTGTGGACTTTGCAATATTAGAAGTATAAAATGAATTCTCAGATGTAGTTCCATCATAGTTATTGAATACAATGTAAAGTGTTTTCGGCCGCATTACAGCCATCTTCAATGCAACTCTATGGCAGCTCAGAGCCATGTGTAAAAAAGTTTTTATTATTTTACTAACTATGTAACTATAAAAGAACTACGTCGCAGATTTCATTTATTGAAACTCTGAGTCCATATCAGCCATTTAACGGCGCAAGTAAAACGCGCCTTTTGCGGTGCGCAGCTGCTGCAGCGCCTGGCGGACTCGGAGCGGCTGGTGGAGCAGCTGAAGCAGACGATCCGCAACCACGACGCGCCCATGAAGAAGGCCCAGACGCGCCTGTGCTCGCGCCACCAGCGCCCGCGCGCCGAGAACTGCCGCGACCCCGCGCAGGACGCGTGAGTACCCCGCTCCCGCCACTCACTAGTACTTGTAGCTCAGACGAATTGAACATTGAGATTTTAGGGTGAACCGGTTAAAAATGTTATTTTAATGAAATATGTCATTATCTTTGACATTATAACAGTTGTCACTTGACGGAAATTTTTTTCTATAGAATAATGCTGTCCTAAAATCCAAGGTTTCATAAAATTCGTCTTAGTAGTTTAAAGAAAGTCGTAAACAATGTTTTGATTTTACTTGCAAGGCGATATTATTTATCACATATTAATAGACTGCATATAAAGTTGAGGAAAAATGAAATTGCGCTATTTTGTACAAAACGTTTTTTACGTTACAAAAGTATTCCAGAAAAACGACAACTTCTGCCGCCGCGTCGATAGAATGTCACTACTTTTTGGTTGAGTTGATGAGCATTTTGTGACATCCATGTAGCACGTTTCGTTTAGAAATTAGATAAACATTTCTTACTCAAACCGACAGTCTCCAGGTAGACTTGGTAATCAGAATGATAAAGTGATTATATTGTTTATCTTGTACGCTGTTTAGAAAACTTAATTTTTATGGGTAACGTTTTACAATTTCTGGTGATTTTACTATTCAAATATATAACAGTGGAGTGTACGAGGGTTAATTCAACCAGAATCTCATGATATAAGTTTATTTAACCATGTACACATAGCGTCAAATTGGATATTTGTATTCAAAATTAAGTCGAGATTTTCACCTTTAAAGATACCAAGAAACATTTTAAGCAGAGGATAATTACCAAATTTAATTTACACTTAAGTACCTAATGACTTGTATTGCTTTCACAGAATGTTCGATTGCAGACTATTAATCTCCCCACAAATATTATATTTCGAAATGGCGACTGTTGACTGTCTAAAATTCCTGTAAATTTTGGAAAATATTGTACATTTTACAACTTTAACACAACTCTACATTTTCGTATCACTGCCTCGCGCCTCCGACGATTGGGGGTAGGCAGACCCTATCATAGCAACGTACGACGGGTTGCGTTCAATCAGTTTAGGCTTCCATCGAGAACGCTGATTGTCAGTGCCATTCTAGATCCCTGAAAGTAGGCAATGGAAGAGGCTTATGTGTTTGTACCTCCCTCTTACATAGGCAGTTTACCTAAGTCATGGTTTGATATTGTTTCACGGAATGAGATAGTTCTCTACGGGACCTCTTGGCTTCTCACGTCTCAGTATGCTGTCACACTATGCAGTTTCTGATCAATCTAAACTCATATTAAAAATATTGTTTTTTTAGTTTCATGAAGCATTAAACAGAATAACTAAATTTTATTTGTCTCCAAAATTCTAATTTCTTATGATAAACTTTATAAAGCTAAATTGGCCTGATAAAACTTGAAAGATATGTAATAAAATCATACTGTAAAAGGTCGGCGTTATGTGTGACCAGGAGGAACATTAATTGCCTTGGAATATTTAGGTAATCGTCAACATATAGTTTGTATATGTGACACCGTGCAACTAAGTTGCAGTTCCCGCATTCAAGCAGGATTTTAGAGTAAAAGAACCAAAAAAATATGTATTAACATAATACCAAGGAAAGTTAGAAATCACTATTTTATAATGTATAAAATCTTTTGTTTACTTGAGTATGATGATTAAGATTCTAATACCTATGATGCTGTTTAGGTATCAACATTTTGGTAAAACTAGTCAATTTTCTTGTCTTTAACGGGAATTATGAAACTTCAACAAGTTCGTATCTCCATTCACAAGTAATTTAGCATGTAGACAATCAAATCTCAGGAAATGAGAAGCATAATTACTCACTAATTTCCTACTAAATCAGCGATAATTACCCGAGTGAAATGCAATTTGAAACGGACTTGCATCGTACTAATCGTATCTCCAATTCTGATACCAAGCTCAGCAGTGCAATATGATCACAAGGTTTCAAGTATCACAATATCACAAACCATAATAAATAGTATTCTCGGATCATTACCAATTTATCCCAATAACTTGTTACAATTATATTGGCGCATAAAGCTTAAGATTAAAAAAACACTTTTCTTTCACAGTTATATTTCTTGAAAAATATTCGTTACAATAATGTTCAGGAATAAGTAAGAAATAACGTAATAATTATTTCTCTCATAACCTAATATGCTTTTCGTTAATTTATAACGTAATATAAATAAATTTTAGTTTTATCAATAATTGCAATTTATAAAAAGAGTTAATGGAGGAAATTATTTAGAAACGGAACATGTAAAAGAGCTACTGATTTTGAAATCCTCTCAGTCACTTTGCTTATGTAGGCGGTTATAATATGTTAGATCTCAAAATATGTTGATTTAATTAAAAATAAACGAAAAATAATATCCTAATTGTATTGTGACGTGCACGTTTCGGATAATTGATATAACAAAACGCATGCAATTTCATAATCCAGAATAAAACCATATTTGGGGCTAAAGGTTTTCCCATTTCTAGGGCAAAACGAAAAGTATTGGTTGACGATTAAAAAAGACTTTTAATATTAAAGATATAATTGAGGTGAATTTCAATAAGAGAAAATGCAATAGATAAGTGTATAATGGTGTTTGTCAAAGAATCATTTTATTGGTGGAAACATACTATGGTCCATTTCAAAAGTCCGCAGATCAGCCAGAAGCCTGAAAAAATAAAGATCTTGACAGTAACTTTTCTAAATTCATGCTAAATGACTTTTAGAAATAGCTGTACCAAATTGGCTTTTTATTCTATGGTTGACATTTTTTATACATACTCGTATTTTGGTTAAGAGGTGAATTACCATTATTTTATTAACTCCAACTAAACCACCTACCCTTATTATATGCTTGATGTATTTGGCATTTTGGGGTCAGATTGATCCAATATTCGTAACCTATCGGTGTTCTCAGCCCTGATTTATTTTTTATCCACGCCTGGGTGTAAGGAAGTCATTTGGCGAACATGACGTATTCCCATCACCAGACTTAGCGTAATTGTCCTGCCTCAGCTTTTTATTTCGACATCCACTAACACAAACGGAGACAGTTTGCTGCATTGTACAATTGTTAATTTATATTTTTAAGTGTTGGTGGGTTAAGACAGGTACGTCTCCAAAAAACGATTTCCAGAACCCTGTCTAATCCTGTCGTGCTTTGCTTAGGTTGCTGGACGAGGTGGCGCAGATCAGCAAGAACGTGGCGGCGCTGAAAGGCATGCTGCAGCAGGCGGAGGAGAACGTGCGCTGCCTGCTGCACCAGCGCCACGTGCTGGAGCGGGAGGTGCAGGTGAAACGCAACACGCTGTTCATCAACCGCAGCCGGCTGCGCGCCGTCCGCGCCCACTACCCGTCGGCGGCGGCGCTGAGCGGCGGCGGCCACTGACCACGCCCCCTCTTTACTCGCGGTTTTGGAAGTCTTTTTATTTCTTAAGGTTTTTATATCAATAAAGTTTTTCTACTAATAACTTGTGTTCTGATGGGTTTGTAGTTGGGTCATGGAAATATGTCCATTACGTATCTGAAGATTTTATCATACTTTCTCAGATTTTCTCATATGGGTATGCAACAATACAATTTTTTTCTTACTCCCATGTTCGCCGCCAGGGCATGGTACAGCAACGTCTTGAAGTCATATTTGTTCACTTTTTGTGACTTTTCTTAACATCTTGTGACTCATGCGTGCGTATGGTATCTGATTATTGAATTTAGCCATGTTAATTTACAAGCAACAAGAGAGACACGTCACACTGTGCCCTCTAAAGGTTCACAGCCTCCAGATGAGTTCTGCAAATTCAGACGTAGGAAGCCAATGCCCTAACTCCCCAGTGTTTGATTTGACACAGTGAGAAATGAAAAATACGGGATAAATGAAGTCGCTCTAGAGCAGGTTCTACCTAACTCTTTCCGAAAAGTTTCTCGCGGAAAGCAAAATCCATAGGCAATGTTGTGGCAACATTTGCAGTGATGCTATTTATAACAGTTGTGTACGCAAATCACTGTACTAAAAATATGAAAACTACTTCTATTTGCTTACTAGTTTACGACTTTATTGACTTGTAAAAGTTGGAAAAGACAGAAAAACATACCGATGACTATTGATTGCAGGTCTGTAGTAAACATAATAGGTTTTTGATTCATATTTTGTCAGATAATTACGATTGCAAACTATGTTGAAATAAAAGAAGTTCATTTCACAGCTTCCAAATATTTGCCTACACGCATTGGAGATTGGAACTTAATGTTGTGAATTCTTTGTGCTCGTGAAATTGTGTTGCCGACTGCGATGAAATTAGACAACCATAATTTCTTGTGAAAATGGGCAATAAATGGTCTGATATACGGGAGATGACGGTGTTTGTGTGTGTGTGTTCAGGAGTACGAAAAAATGCAAAAGTGGTACGATAAAAGTCAAACGAATGGGTGAAGGGGTATAAGAAGTCAAACGAAATGGGTGAGAACGGTATAAGTGACGTTTTATAAATTCAGAGAAATCTATTGAAGTCAATTTTAGTATAAAGTCGTGGTGCTTTGTTTCTTCATTAAAAACACGGTATTTCAATTGTTCATTAAAACCACGAAAATACATTGCCATTGAAATGTAGCTTAAAATAAATACGTTTTTCTATAATTTCACCCATTCAAACTATTCTTGCTATGCGAGCTATGCGATAAATATACTCACGTCAAAATTAAATTTCGAAACGTCAAAAACCTTTCTTCATATCCAAGAGTTTATTATATGTGAACTTGCAACCGGAACAAGCAAATGGACTAAATCAAGTGCTTTATTTGTAAGCGAGTTGCAGGTCGATGCAAAATTTGCGAGAAACACCATGTACAATATCTTTCCCCAGAGACGTACTTTGATGTTCATTCATCAATACGAAAAATAGCTCATTTTCTACTATGAGTCTTCATGTATGAAACTTCATTGTCTGACATCCGGCATGAATTAATTACTACAGAACATTATGAAAATATTAATGTTATTAACATTGCAATCAATTCCGCACACTATTTTCACCATCTTACGGTATTGTTAATTTAAATTATTCATTAATAATGAGTGGATATTAGTCCACTCATTAAGTTTTGTAAGGAAAGAAATTTTTTTACTGATATATGTATTGATCCACCGATATATATATATATATATATATATATATATATATATATATATAACATATTTTGTTGGAAAGTTTATTTTATATATAAACTTCAGTTATAATTAAAATATATATTTAGTACGTTTTTAACTTTTTAAAATTTCTTTCGCTTTCTTTTTTAAGTAATCGGAATCATCTTAGTTTAGGGACAAAAATGATAAGTTGCTCTAGTCAATTCACTATTTCGTAGTTCCATGATGTAACAGAAAGTTATATACAAGTATCTTGTAGAGGTTTCCTAGAAACACAAAGCACGTCGCTGCACTTGTAGTATTAAATATCTCACAAATAAACAGAGCAATTAACTTAAAGGATAAATAGTTTTCATGTCGTGTAGGTATACAACAATCACAATACAGCAAGAGAAAGAAAAATAAGAATAGTTTGTCTTTACCCATTTAAATTCAAACAAATAGTTAACACTACTCACTAATTCCAATCAGGTTTCATGGTTTAACTTTATGATTTCCCTTTTTGAAAAACGTTCATGTCTTATTGTTGAAAACAATTTTTATTTCATATTCTCACCAGAAAGACAATAAATTTCTTTCATTAAATATCTTGCAATTGACTTTACAATTATACCTTTACAATTGGAAAAAAATTTTGTAAGAAATTTTATATCTTAGCTTACATTTTATGTGCTCAAAATTGAATCTCAGGAAATTAACTTGGAAGACTGAGCTTTTATTAGAGTCTGGAATTGCAGAGTTTGAAATTCAGAAGAAAAATATTTAAATGAAAAGAAATATTAAACCTTTGTTTTTATTATGTCTGAAATATATAAATGTTTTACTTAAGTATGTCAGTGATTCCCAGCTAGAGCTTTATTGTACCCAGGGATGTATATTGTATACCTTTTGAAAGGATACCCGAAATGAAAAAGAAAAACAATTAATTAAAATTTTTGATGAATACATTAATTCATAATTCAACAAAATCTGTGTGAAAGTTCAATCGTGATTTTGAAGTGAAGGGGAAGATTTTGAGTCATTGAATATTTCGACATTATCAAAAAACGAAACCACAGACAATACGGTCGTTCTAGGTACAGGAAGCTTAACTTTACATTCAGGAACCCTTCCTGTCGCATCTATTTATTTACAAGTAGACATAGTTTAACGCAATCATTCGCAACGCACAGGATGCCCAATGTGAAACGGAGCGAATTATGAAACTGCTATCCAACACTATTTGAGAAAGACTAACACAATTACCGCGGCTAGTTACAACTGCTGTATGTTACGACTGTTTGTTCCCGTTCGCCAGGAAATACACGTTTCATTGCAGTTGAGTGTGTGTAAAATGCATTATTCAATCTGGGAGAGGATAGCTAGAGTTGAGGACTATATTAGTTCTCAGTCGTTTGGAGAAACACGTTACGTATTTGTTGAAAATTTTCCGAATGTCAGTATCTCACCAAACAGTAGCATCCAAAACTTATTTTAAAAAATGGCGTTCGGTTTCAAATGCAAAACCTTGAGACTTCACATGCTATTACTAATATTGAAAGGATTATTACTGCCAGTCCAAAAGATCATTACACATGTTATACCAAAAGTTACATGCATATTCTTTAAAATTTCTTCATGAAACGGAGTTGAAACTGGAGAGGTAGACAAACAGAAAATCCTTGTTTATTGCAACTGGCTTCTCGGAAACATTGTTGGTAAACAAATTAGACCCTATATCGTATTTTATGTTAGACGAGACATGGTTTCATTTACCGGCTTTGTTAATTCGCAGAACTCCAGTTATTGGATGGCGAGGAATCCGAATGTTCACTTCAAGATGTGAAAAGTGGTGTTCGCAGATTCTGGTAATAGTTTAGTACGACCAATATTTTTGACCTGGGTGTCAATACAAAAGTTTACCACACACTTTTCGGATAACTCTATGTGCAATTTACGATAAAAAAGATTTCAGCTTCTTCGAACAAGACAGGAGAATGTATCACACATTTAATGTTTCAGTGAATCGCATTCACGCAGCTTCCACGAGCTGTGAGCAGAGAACGATGACCTTCATGTCTCCCAGAGTTGTCTATTTGTTATTTTGCGGTCGTTTTTTAGAACTACTTAAATCAGATTATGCATCTAATCCCAACAGTATTGACTAAGTGAAAATGAAAATTCAATACGATATCAACGTAATCAACATAGTAACTGATGACACGTTTTACATTAGACTCTCAATATGACCAGTCGAGTACGAAAGTGCAATGATGCCCAGGGAGTATATTTTGAACGTCTTTTGTAAGAAAGTAAATGAGCGTAACATTTAAATTACGTTTCATGTTTTTATTATTTAATTTATTTGCATCATTAATAAAGTATGGTTCGCACATACTTTTTCGATACTGCCAGTGCTACGTTAAGGGTTCGGATTTACTTTGCTCATCCTATATATTATTGAAGCTGATTACAATCGCATATGTCCAGCAAGTCCAAAAATCAATTAGTGCAGTTGTGATCCAAGATGCTGCCGCCCAATGAATTTTACTAAAACAGAATTTGCTTTGGAGTATACGCAGTATATGATATATTAGCCATTGCTGCAATCAAAAATGAATATCGAAGTATCGTGAAGAACATTTTTTAAATTTTGTATCAAGTCGTACAACACATGAGGTTATTAGTGACTAAATAAATACGTTCAATCAGGTGCTAGAAGGTTTCTTGGGAAATGACAGCTCATTCTTCACGGAATGCTGCTCTGTGGAAGCAAGAAGGTGTTTAAAACATCAACGTAGGCACGTGCCGTGATAGTGCCACACAAAACAAGGGTGCTAGCCCCCTCAATGAAAAAGAAGTCCACACCATAACACCATTTTGGACGAGTCCGGATAATTTTGATCACATAGTGTCTACATAATGGGTTATGTTTTTTCTCCGGTATATGAATTTGAGGAAATTTGGTTTGGACATTTCTGTTTGACATTAAATTAGATTACAATGAATCTTCAATAAAAAATAAATTTTCATATGCTTTTTTATCTACACTCTCGGAGAAAGTGTAGTTAGTGCAAAGCATTTTTACGCAAAACCCGGGAGACGGCAGGTAAACAAGATACGATAATAATTTCATGATAACGTGATGGTGATAAATAAATGCCCGAGTAATCCCGTTTTTTAATAATTCCAAAAACTAAAATATGCTTACAGCACTGTTGGGGACAAATATCCGTAGACAAAGGGCGAACTCCAACATTTGTTTCCATATTCACTACGGGTCAAGCCTTCATCCTTATTTGGGAGAAGAAAAGGGAGAGATCAAGGGTATCACAATAAGCAAAAGGTTGGGAATCACCGCTGTACATCTGTTTAGTACATAGTACGTTAGCTACTCTTCCATACATTATATAAATTAAGGACACTGAATTTTCTTAGAAAATATGAAGTTCTACAGTTTGAGCTTCCTTCACTGTGTGCTTCTGATTCCTTAAACTGACAATAAACTTTACTATTTTAGAGATATTTTATCTTATCCTTCCAAAGTGTGATTTTATATGCTCTTTAATACGAACATTTTGTACTAAATTAATATACAATGTTTATGATGTAGTTAGAAATGTGTGTAAAATGTGTGATAATGTTTTAATGTGTAAAATGTGTCATAATGTTTTCCTATAATAAAGTGATTGTGATGCACCAAACTCCCGAGTAATCATTTTAGCTCATTATCCCTCAATATTTACAAACCTTCCTTCATTTCTAAGTAAGTATATGTCTTGGATGAACCATATCTTATCGTCTGTATTTCTCTATATCTCTTATTTTTCGTACGCCGTGAAGTTACGTTAGCTTTTTCCGTTTTTGGAATGCTGCTCATTTACATTGAGGAGAGTATTTTAGAAATTTACAGTATTAGGTGGAGTATTATCGTGTATTTTTATACTGCTTAGAATGATTGAAATAATGCTTTCTAAGATAAATTAGTTTAAGATAAAAATGATCGCATTTATTTGTTAGAATTTGTAATACTTGCAGTTTCTTAGTATTTGAGAGCAGTTTCTTCGTAGATCAAAGTCATGTTTCAAAAATCGCCAAAAAATGTAATTGAGAAATATTGCCATTAAAATTTGAATAAAAATAAGTGCTTTTGATGTGTAAAATACATAGCTTACTGCACGATGGCAATTCAAAATTAACAATATCTGCTAAAAAAGTTTTTACAATTCCCTTACACTTCAAACACTCTCTCTTGTCAAAAATGTGTTAGAACAGTTGGCCTTTAAATGACTAGGTATTCAGTAGCATGTAACAGAAAAGGCTGCGTATCTACTGACTGTCATTTTGAAAATTACTATAAAATAATTACAAATAGAAAGCTGACATAAAGAATTAAATCTAAGACAGCAGATCTGGACAATACACGGGCATGGCATGCGTGGCCCAGCGCTTATGCAAGCCACCGGTGAGGCCGTATGCTTGTTGAGTTAACCCGGCGGAAGTGGAGAGGTGCCGTTCGGGTGCTATCGGCTCTAGTATTGAAAGGCGAATGGCACTTCTGTAATATCCAGAAATGTGTGTTTAATGTGAGGCAAAGCACTGGAGATATTTCCATACAATCTAGAGAAAAAATCTACTTTTGAAGGAATAAAAATGAAAAAACTTGAATTGATTAATTTGTGCGCAAATGACTACAGTTCTGTATCGCGTGCGGCCCTGTGAGTCCGATTTTAGTCCCTCAGATCTGCAGCCCAACAGCCTGCCGCCAGAATTACAATGCACTGTCTCCCCAGATTGAACGCTTGGAAACGTACAAATGAACGGTGAAATTTAGGTTGCCATGAAATTGTAAAATTACGCAAAACAGTATCTATTTGAATTTATATTTCTAAAGCTAGAACAGTATATTACGGAAGGAGTACGAATTTCGAAAATACACGAGTGAAGTGACATTACGATACGGACGAGAAACGAACAAGTGTTGTAAACTCCATGCAAGTGTATTAATACTCTTTATATAGTTTCATAGACTACCTTTTTTATGACTAATGGTAGCTATTATAAGTTAAATTCTTACATTCAACGGTGGCAGGTATTTTTGACTAACCCATAGAATATTTACCGTTTTTCCCCCTTCTGAAAACAAAAATGGGTAGACACATAGTATCACAGCGGCCTGTAGCAGCAAACGCTGCGCAGCAGTGTTTAGTGAACGCCAGCTAGTGGATTTACACATAAGTCTCTCAGAGGCATTGGATGAACATGAGGACTTCAAAACACCGTGCATGAGGATAGATAAAAATACATTTATTAAAGAAATCTCATCAAACTTCAGAATATTTTCTAATTTAGTATAGTTGTAATAAATGACACATTCCTTACAAGGAAATTTAGAAGTCTTTCTGATGAGTTTTCTACTGAATTTTGGAAGTAGACGAGGGCATGTGCGGCACAAACTTACGCGATGTCTCGGCACAGTCCATTAACACAATCCAAAAAAACGTATAATAGAGCAATAACCAATGATTAATTACTTCTCATCTGTAAACTTCTATGTAATTACTCAAAAACCTGTACTATAATAATGCTGTATAGGAATTGACTATAATTATGCAACAAGCGGCAGGAACCTAATATGAAAATCACAAAATGGGAGTATGAACAGCAGTTATTTATTTCTAATAATATTAGGACCATGCTGGGGTGTGATTTTCACCAGAATTGACTCCATTTGTATATAAGTTTGCAACGAGATTCTCTAGAGACAGATACAGAGATTAAATGCTTTACAGATCTTGTCCGTGTAGTTACATCACGGAAACTTTGTACGGATGACAGAATCAGCCTTCCGTGCCCTTCGGTACATAAACGACATTCACGCCGTTAGACAATTGCTGGCCTCTCCATGGATTCACCATCTCTCCCCTTTAGAATGACAAAGTTTCGATTTTGTCACTTGGAGATTTATCATACTAACCGCTTATTTTCTTCGATTTTGTCTGTTGAAACCATGTCATTCCAAAGGGCCAAGTCTTTCATCATCATCATCATCATCATCTAGATCATCAACATAGGCAACATCACGGGTTCCGTCCGCGAGGTTATGCAGTGGGCCCCTGACGCATGCTAACGCAGCAGCGCCTGCCGGTAAGGTGAGGGTCGACGATTTGCTTTCTCTCCTATACATAGGTCCCCGTTCCGGAGGGCACTCAACCACCACTCAACCAAGCCTTCAACCACCATCATTCGTTAACAGGCACCTCAACTCACATCTACACCGAAAGAACAATAGGGAGGGGGGCTCAGGGCTTCAACGGATGTCTCTGATCAGGAGGTCCTAGTTGAGAACCGGTGGCAAGGGTTTCGCAACTACTTAGCTATGTCAAACTCAGTCGCTGTCTGGAGGAGAATTATGGCGGCCGACTGCTATGATCAGTAGTTTTCCTGGCCGCCTTGGGCCAAATTCATGGACTTGTAGATGCTAGTTGTCAGCACACGGAGCTTGTTTGTACGTCCGATCAACACCACGCGTACATTTACGGGAATGATGACCTTAGCAGTTGATGAGCCCGGAATCACTAATCTATCAATTAACTGAAATAACAGGTTGATGAAGTTTTTTATGTATAGACATTATTGAAAAAGCTGAAGTTGTTCAACGCAAGAAAATATGGAAGACGAAGATTGAATGGGACAAGATACTACCTCCAGAACTACACGTCGAATGGAAATATATATTCAATTACCTGCAAAACATGAATAAACTAACAATACCGTGAAGTGTACTAAAGAATCAAGACATTACAGAAATTTAAATCCATGGATTTGCAGACGCCAGTTGTCAGCATACGGAGCTTGTTTGTACGTACGAACATCTACTGAAAAGGGAAAGATGTAAAGCAATCTACTCGCATCTAAATCAAGAGTTACATCTGTACGAGAAAGACCAATATCACAATTGGAATTGCGCGCAGCACTACTATTAGCACAACTAGTCAAAAAGGTTGTGCCCAGGTTACCGATGATTGTCAATCAAATTCATCTTTATTCAGACTCTACTACAGTTTGTGCATGGATGAAGACACCGCGTCATAAACGAATACCGTTTGTGACCATAAGAACGTCAGAAATCCAAGAAACTACTGATAATTATAAGTGGAATCACGTCTCATCTCTCATAATCCAACTGATCTCATCACACAAGGAACCCAATTATCTCAATTAAGAAACAATCAACTGTGGTGGCAACGACCGTCTTTTCTTAAGCAGCATTCCCACCCAAAGATCATCACTACCCTTCTAGTAGCAATTTTTTCTGCCTGCCCTCATTCTTCGGGGACATCAGCAGAATTCTTGATAAAGGAAAAATCGAATCAATTATTGCACTACTTGAAAATTGTTCGAGCTGCAACAAATTACTAAGAAGCATCGCACTTTGCATACGCTTCATTCACAATTGAAGGTATCCAAGGGCTCGTATCAATCAATCCACATTTCCGGCACAGTTGCGAAGTAATTGTAGAAGCGGAGGTCATTATCGGCAAGATAGTTCAAAATCGAATCTACAAACAAGAATTGACAGCGCTAAAAG
This sequence comes from Gryllus longicercus, assembly GCA_038098605.1. Classification (NCBI taxonomy): domain Eukaryota; kingdom Metazoa; phylum Arthropoda; class Insecta; order Orthoptera; family Gryllidae; genus Gryllus; species Gryllus longicercus. The sequence continues at coordinate 277,775 of JAZDUA010000052.1, forward strand.
CTAACAAGCCTATTCATTCATCATCAAATTGAAATCAAATCATTAACTCCAGAACTACGTGCTGATGGATTATTAAGAGTACGGGGAATATTAGACAACACCGATCTTCCATTCAATACCAAGCATCAAATCATTCTCCCATCAACTCACCGACTGTCAAAATTATTATTTCGGCAGGTGCATCTACAACTTCTTCATGTAGGAACGCAATTATTCATGTCACAGATACGTCAAAAATTTTGGATTCCATCTCTTAGACGCTCTGCAAAAAGTGTCATCAGATCATGCCTACAATGCTTCAAACAGTCTAAAGTAGAATCACAACAATTAATGGGCCAGCTTCCAGATTCAAGAGTGACTATTTCACCAGCTTTCTCGCCCTGTGGAATAGAGTGCGCAGGTCCAATTAGTACCAGACTAGGAACGCCCAGATCGCAAAAATTTACAAAAAGCTACATTGCTGTTTTTATTTGTTTAGCTACCAAGGCAGTACATTTAGAAGTAGTATCAGATTGAACTTCAGAAGTCTTCTTAGATGCATTCTTTCGAATGACAAATCGAAGAGGTTTTCCTTCTCATATGTATTCAGACAATGCCACAACTTTCAAGGGCGCATCAAAACAATTAAATGAACAACTGAATTTCCTATCAAACAAGATCATACAGCATCGGGACGCTACTGCGCATCTACAGGTCACTTGGCATTTTATTCCGCCACGCAGTCCTCATGTAGGAGGAATGTGGGAAGCAGCAGTCGAAAGCTTCAAAAGATTATTCAAGCCTACAGTGGGTAATCGAATATTTAATTTCGAGGAACTAACTTCATTGGCATGTGGAATGGCATCCTAAATTAACGACCATTAGTTCCACTAACTGAGGATCAACAAGATTTCAATCTCTTCAATTTATCACCAGCTATCCTCCTCAATCAAAGACCGTCACTGCTAGTGTCATCAAAAGATGACGAAATCAAATTAGATCACATTCCAAGATGGAAGAAAATACAAAATTTGACAGAAATGATTTGGAAACAGTGGCCCCAAGATTACATCTTGGCATTATAAAAAAGGTACCCTAATCTCACAGAAGATACAATAATTCTCCTCAAAGAAGACAATTTACCCCCTGCAACATGGAAGCTAGGAAAAATAACTAAAACTTATCCTGGAAGAGACGGACAAGTAAGAGTAGTCATTACTACAACAGGAATATACAAGCGGAGTATTAACAACATTTGTCCTTTACCAAAGGAAACCCAAGACAACAATTTGTAATAAGCGTTTTGGCAACAATTAATCAATTCTTCAGCGCTACGCACCGACGGGGGCAGCATGTTACAAAAACGCTCACTTTACCAAAGAGCATCTAGCACCACGGGCGCCCACAGGCCGAGCGGCGAGGCGAGATTCAAAACGTTCACTTTACCACAGAGCGTCTAACCTGCACACAGGCCGTGCGACGGGGCGAGGTTTCCACGCTCCCGAGGAAGGTAACGGACAGTCTGTCTACCGTTGACGGCCGAGGCAGGTGGAATCCGTGCGCTCACTCGCCATTGCAAACATAACTTCAGGGAACGTTAGTCTCCGTAATCAATCTTATTGTCATAAGCAGCGATACTGTGTGGAACTAATCAAACTCAACAAACTCTGCACACATTTACTGATAGACCACAAGTGTTATTTATGATGAAGGCAACGAACACAATTCAAGCCGACGTGATTCCTGGTCAGCGGTTGTGGTGCCAAAAGTACAAGCTGCAGACTCTACCTGGAAGGCGCCACAACGGTTTAAGGTTTAGGTTCATTGAAAAATGGTACCATAATCAGCAAAGCTAGCTCTTGCATTTAATGTCATTATATGTATTAACAGTTATATTAGCTTACTCAATTAAAAGTTTGTTCACAAAACATTTCAAAGGCACATGTCCATATGTTATTTACAATTATTCATCTTACTTCCACTCATGAACATTTAAATCAAATTAGGTGTATATGAAGTGCATAAATAATTTAAAGTATCAAAGCTACCAGAGTATCAAAAATACCACAGGGCTGTTCAGTCAATAATCCAAATTTCAAATTCATTATTGGACCTCCGGGCCGGATACAGCATTGGTTGCATCGGGCTTCAGATGCATCAGGTGTACTTGCGTATGTCTATCTCATCACCCATTTCCCCAGTGCTAACAACCTTGGAGAATGAAGATCGGGATCCATCTAAAATGCTGATCTCCCCTCCAGGAAGGTACTTGCAGCTGCTGAAGCACGAGGCACGCGAGGTCCGAATTCGTCTATAATAAAAAAATAAAAAATAAAAAAAAAATCATTCGTCAGACCGGGAGATGCCACTGTCCTAGGCACAGATGCACACGTTTCGGCCGTTCTTCAAGGTGAACCTCAAGGACGAAGGTCGCAGGAGGAATGTTAGTGGAGGAAGGGTGCAGCACGACAGCACAAATTTGTCATCTCGGTCTAGGACGCCCCGTCTCCCGGACAGCCAAGAATATAATTTACTCCGTCCGCGGAATCCTACGTTTTCATGAGACTGAAAATATAATTTCTCATTTTCTAGGGAAGTTTGTGTTATAAAAAATCGATCGTACATTTTCAGCCTTGTATATATTATGATTACCTCACAATTATAACTATTTTAACGGAATATGGACCTTGAAAAGTTCTATATACGTTGCCCCTCACTAGGCACGGATTTGAAACGTTTTCCATATGTTGTAATTTCATTTGAAGCTCAGGTTGTGCGTTGACTACATATTGAGATGCATCCTTATTTCTGAAATATATTATTTCCTCAATATTTAATATTTCAATAATTCCTGTTGAAGTTCGACTCCCTTTTAGCTACCTTCTTTAATAATACTTACATGAGCCCCGAACGATCTAGAACTGATCGGGTGCACTCTAAACATTTATTGTGAGTAAAAGGGATGGTTTGCGAAATCTAATTATGAAATAAATTGGGTTTTTAATAGAATATTTATAACATTTATTTGATAATCAAATAGTATTCCAATTTTGACTTTATTATTAAATTTAAAATACTAGAGCTCATTAATTTGATTTTTGGCATGCTTTTGTATAAAGATAACAATCTATTCAATATATTACGGGCTTTAAATTTGAATATTAATTCTTTGAAAAAAATCTTGAGTTAAACTTCACGGCGTTTTTTCGTGGCGCTTACAGTTCGTTGACAAGCCGCTTGCGATAACATTGTCGAGAAGAAATTCCAACACTTGGAATGTTTAGTCCTCCAGGAATCTTCTCTTCTTGTCTTTGATGTTCTTAAACTTCGATAATTAGAATTGCCGTCCACCCAATACAATTACATAGGTCTGCAAATGTTTTTAAGCTGCATAAAATGCAGCTGAATATTTTTACTGAATTATATGTTTTAAAGGTCATATCTTCTACTAACGACTTCCAGAACATTCCATCACGTAAAGGGTTTTTGCAATAAATAAATATTTTTATAAATGTCTAATTCCTTACTAGGTTGTTCGGTTCACTCTGAGAAGAAAGTAGAGGCCTCTAGCCACATAAAAATCTGAGTTAGATTCATTCTGGGAAGCTAATGCGTCTGATTCCTCTAACTCAGGATGTCATCAGTAGTACACAGAACAGGGATTTGGAACAGTTTTTTGAGACGCACAATTTTTTAGATTTCAAAAATTCCCCATTTTTCATTAAAATCGAATTAAAAAACTTACATTTATTAGCATTTTCATATTTTTATCGCAAAAATTCCCCATTTTTTTTACAATTTTACGCGTTGAGGTCTATTTTAGAACCCTAAACCAGTTTTTTTCCAAACACATTGTCTTCAACATTTCATACATCATTTCGTGTATCATTTTAACAATATACAACAAAATATCATTTTCAACAAAATCAATATCAATATCATATATTTTTCAACAGAATCCAATCATGAAAAAAAACTTGATTAAATATTCGTATCCTTTGTCATAAATCTTTTATACACTAAAATCAAATTCTTGACTTTTAAAAGATTTTTTATATCGTTTTCTTTTATACATTTAGCATAAAGATTAGGTAAAATTACACTAAATATTTGCCCTTGTTTATCAGAGAGTAGATCCAATGCCAATTTATTATTTCCATATTTTATATCTACGTTTCTGATATCAACAATAGGCTATTCACGATCCTTCACTAATTCAGTTACTTTTAATGAATTTTAACATGATATGTAGCTTGATTCTGTTTCAATTACCTATACTTAATATTATAGGTGAAAATCAGAAATAATTCAATTACAGTATACCTAAACTCAATATCACAGGTCATAATTAAGTGACTTGAACCACTTTCATAGCTCGAAGTATTCTAGTCATTCATTTGATAAAACTACGAATACATTGATACCAATATCATTTTTCCTCCATTTACATTAAAAATTTTCTTGAATTATTCTATGTTGAAAATCATATGTTAAACTCTTTTTATCATACATTATAGTGTATACAATCGTGTTATTGGGAATAACATTGTGAAATGAAGCACATAATTTTTTTAGATTTGTTTGTGCAGCATCTACATTTTACACGTAACAATCTCTTCGCTGCATTATCTTATTCCCAACCTGAGAAGTGAGCTTTCTCATCGTCACACATCAACAGATACGGGGAATTTGCAAGGAACGTGCACAATTAATTTTTGCCCCGACCGGAAATCGAACCCGAAGTTGCACCATAAAAAACAAGCACGCTAACGAACGGGTCACGGAATGACAATTTTAGTGGTTCACTATCGAAATGGTTTATGGAGACTAAAATATAATCTAAATCACAGACCATAGTTTGCATCTCAAATAATTTGTCTCATCACACACTCAACAGGCCAATAACATATTTCAATCTTTCAGTCACAGAAACGCTTCTTAAATACACGTCTTTCTGCGCATTTTTTCTTCTTGAAATATTTTTTTCTACGAAATGCTTTTTCCAATGTAAATGTTTTTTTCAATAATATTGTGGCGCCTTTATTTTCGTAATTGAATTTGTAATTTATCTAATTATTTTTACTATATGACTATCTACAATAAGAATTTTGATTTCCAAATAAATTAAAACAACATTGTCCAAACTGCAATAATAAGACATTTTTTATCAACTTTTTATTTCATCACTTTAATCACATCACAATCATCACTTTTAATTTCAATCAAATGTTTGGTACATGTCAATATAACTCAACCGTAAGCAAATTAAGTTCCTTTCCGGGCTGCCAAAATACGTGGAACATGGCATGGTCTGTTCATAGCAGCCACTGCGCTTCCAGGGAAGAGGGCAGCGGCGCGGTTGCGTGGGAGGGACGCGAGCACTGCGGGGGCGTCCCATTTGCGCTGCGCATCGCCCACAATGCATCGCACTCGCCGCCCCCTCTCCCCTCAACCCCAGCGCCGCGGAATTCACGGATTCCCTAGCTTCGGCTCGCCCTACCCTTTCTATTCTCACGCCTTCCCTTCCGTTCTTCATCTGCCTCAGCCATGCCCCTCGGATCCCACCTACGCATCATATCCTCATCCCACAACTCTCCGCCTCTCCTCCTTGACTCGTGCGTTACCTCTCTTACATCTCTCGCCATTACGTCGCCCTACACCGCTCTTCCCTTTATCTATCCGCTCTGCCATGTACGTGGGCTCCGTGGCTTCTCCTCCTGCTTTTCACAGCCATTTATTTCCCCTCCACTCACTCTCCAAACATTCCTCACTTTCTCGACCCACAACACCTCGACCACCTCACTACCTACCCTCCTTGCCAAGTATGTGGATTTCCTACTTTGTACGTGACCTCGTTCTGCTTCTCTCCATTTTGAATTTCTCCTCTCCGCACGCCCCAACCATCCCTCATATTTGTACCCCCGCCTTGTCCTGTACGCATTTCTTAGCCTCACGACGCTCCTTCCTGCCCTCCCGCACCACCATCAGCTCTCTCCTTCCTGTTCCTCAGTTTTTTGCTTCGTAACCATGTACCTAGGCTCCCTCGTTCGCAGCTTCTCAACTCCCAAATCTCCTTCATCCTCCAACTCCCCTCCTTCACATATACACGTAGCTCCGCTTCTACAAATCTCTGCCTTGACTAGTCCTGCGTCTCCCTTTCTTTTGCTAACCTCTACACACGGCTCTCTACGTACGCGTACTTCCGAGCACGTAGGCGCCCCCTTTTCCTGCTTCTCCCCGCCTTGCATTTCCCTTCCCCGCCGTTACCACCCATTCCTCCACTTGCCAGTCTTCCCTTTTCCGTCCTCCCTCGGCGTAAGTACGTGGCTTTCCCACTCTGTTTGCGGCCTGCCCGGTATGTCGCTGCCCCTCCTCGCCACGCCCTGCCCCGACCCGCTTGCCCCCTGCCGAGCCCCGTACCTGGGTATTGAATGGAGGAATCCGCCGCAATCCGCAGATCGACGCCCGCCGCTGCTGAATAGCCCCGGTCGAAAGGGTCGACCCGCGCACTACTCCCACTGCCACGCCCTGTTTTTCTCGGAACCAGATCCCCGCGCCGCCGGCAACTAAGCGAGCGAATGAAGGGCCGCTGAGCGCTGGTGTTCCGTGGCTGTGCACTATCGCCAATAGTAAAAGCGAATCTAATGCCTGCAACTAAGTGGCGAGTGTATTACATTATTTTATTTATTTAATAGGTAATTATTACAAAAAAATTGGCTTACTTGATTCTATGTGGCTAGGCCGAAGGCCTTTAAGCCATTACAATACCTACATCCTTTCGCGTTTTAATCTTTCGAATTCTGGTATTCACCCCAAATGGTCTCTCCATCGCATCAAAGCCGCGGAAAAGAGACCATACGGTACGGCTCAGGAAAAAACCCCTGAAGGGGGAAAAACCTGCCGTCAGAAGCCGAATACATATCTAATCTATCCGTTATTTTAACTATTTATTTTCTGGCGTGGGCGTCCCGCCGTCTTCTTCCAGTGCTTGGCCTCCTCAGCTCCTGAAATCAAACAGCGCCACAGAAGATCGTCCGCACCAGCGCCTCTGCCCTTATATTTTCGATCCCCCCTTACCTTCCCCCCCCCTAATGTGCTTATTACTATGCAAGTTTTATTTTATTTATTATATTGACCTGTTACTTACCAATTGACTACGATTTATGACTTATTTCTTAACTGTTTACTAACTTAACATAAAATTACTGATTAACTTACATATTGTTAGCTTATTGACTTATTTATTTCTCTCCAGTCTAGGCTCCGCTCAAGCTAACCGGTGCTGTTTTCCCACTCCCTAATTTCAGTTTCCCTAATGGTCCGAACCTTTCCTAAAAATGTTCCTAATTCTTTCATGAATTTAGACCTTTTATCACCTAAAATGTTTTGGGCGAGCGTTACGTTCCTGTTTAGGAAGTAGTAATTTCCCATTCCCATCCATTTTTTTCTCCATGATTCGGTTGCACAGCAAATTAAGAGGATGTGGATCCAGTCTTCCCTATCACCGCAAAGCACACAGATGCCATTACTACTTGCGTCCTTTAGTCTACGCTGCATCCATCCCCCAACCCTGAACCAAGCGTATCCCCCTCTTGCGTCCTTTCCGAGAGTATGAACGTAACTTTCGCAACCCCATAACGGAGTCGCATGGATTTGAGCTACTAGCGAACGTTTTACAGCCGTTGCTTCCCAGATCTCTTGCCTTTTAATATCCGCAAGTCTATTGGAAATCAGCCGTTCTATCTCACGGGTTCCCCTATCTCCCACCATTTCCGGAGAGACGTCTCCCAACCCTGCGCGGTCAAGTAGCCGTTTAATTTTGTACGCCCAGTAGCGATGGTCGCTTCCCTGCCATTGCACTCTAAAGCACCTATGTAATAGTGTGTCACCCTGTGCATCTGCTAATTTAATCCAGAGTTTAATAGATTTCATTTTAAAATCTCTCCAAATTCCTATACTACCGACCTCTCTTAAGACTCCGGCATTTGCTGCGCACCTAGAAACTCCTAGAATTAATTTGCAATAATCTGTTTCGATGCTTTCTAATCGATCTATCCTATCGACTCCCCAGATTTCTGCTCCATAGTTCATAGCTGGGAGAACTAACGATTTGAACATTGTATCGCATACTTTTACCGACAATTCCGGAACCCTGCGCACTGCGCAAACGATTTCTTTGAGTGCAATTCTTCCTTTGCTGTGAGCGGTCAATATGTGATTATTCCATCCCCCATTCATGGAAAATTTTGTACCAAGATATGTAAAAGTCTTGACGCGGTCAATTTCTTCCCTAGCGTAGTACCATTTCTCTTTGTTACCCCAGATAAACCCATTCTTGAAGACTACTACTTTCGTTTTTTGAATATTTACTTTTAGTCCCCATGTCTCACTATACCGTTCTAGAATATTTAAACTCTTCTGTAAGCCCTCAATCGTCTCCGAACATAAGACTAAATCATCAGCATATAGTAGTCCGGGAATTTTCAAGCCATCAATTACCGGAGCCGCTGTATCCGCATCCTGTACCCACGTCAATAAATCATTTATAAACAAAATAAACAGCAGCGGTGAAAGAGGACACCCCTGTCTTACTCCTACTGTCGATTTTATTTTTTGCGTTATACCTCCGTCACCGCACCTGACGCAGAAATTTACTTCCTTATACATGCTCTGCAACACGTTTAAAACTTTACGTGAGACGCCTAGCTCATTTAGTTTTCGCCATAAAGCATCCCTATTAATAGAGTCAAAAGCCTTTTCAAAATCCACAAAACTGCAATATAAGTGGCCCCGTTTACGCGCCAGCGCCTGTTTTACTAGGGTATCTAACACAAATATATTGTCGGTTGTCGCGAAGCCTCTCCTAAAGCCTGCTTGCAATTCTGATATTTTACCGTACTTTTCCGCCCATTCACTCAGTCGCCCGTTGAGTATTTTACAGAACAGTTTGCTCAGCGCTGGCAAAAGACTAATTCCGCGATAATTTTGTGGGCAATTCGCATCCCCTTTATTTTTAAAAATCGGTTGGAGGATAGCTGTACTCCACGTTTCTGGATACGAGCCGGAATCAGCAATTGCATTAAATAACTTCATAATACTTTCTGGGTCTATGTGCCACAATTCCGAAATAAATTTTGTCGGAATGCCGTCCGCGCCGCCTGCCTTCTTATTATTCATTGTTAGAATAGCCCTATTTACTTCAGTGCAGGTTAGAGGTTCGTCTAATTCAGGCACACTCCGGTCAGTGAAAATACCTTGCCCTGTTTCAATGGTCTCTACTGTGAACGTCCGTGAAAAATATTGCACCCACGCGTCTGCTGAAATTTCATTACTTGAATTTATTTTATTACGCAAAGATCTGATAACGTCCCAAATTGATTTACTATAATCGTTTCTCAGAATATCCTGTATTCTTGCTGCCTCACTATCCTGCCAAGATTTCTTCGATTTCTTAATTGTGGCCTCGTACTGCATACGTAATAACAAATAACTGTTTCTAGCTTCTTCCGTTCCCCTGTTTCTGAAATTCCTTAAGGCTATTATAGTTTCGCGCCTGGTTTCCCGACACTCCTCGCTAAACCACCCTTGGGTCAGTTCCCTTCCTCCTCTCCCCCACCTTCGCATACCCTTCCCTGCGCGGTAGAGCCGACTTTCTAAATTCATTGTTTGCGTTTCCGGCGAGCAATCCTCTCGCGCACTGCCTGCCGAGTTAAGAATAACCTGTACAAATTCCTGTCGCTTTTCCTCTTTCCATACAAACCGTTGTCTTCCTATCGTCAAGTTCGTTGCTCCTGTCCGCTCCCCTGCCGATGGCAGTGCAGAAGCATTTACTGCTAAATGCACGCACACAGGCAAATGATCAGATTCTGCCCGTAATTCGATCCCAAAATCTAATAAATTGTCTATTCTTTCCTGCGACAACAGAGCGTAATCTATTACACTACCTCCATTCCCACTAATAAAAGTTAGTTCCCCTTCCGTATCCTGTCCATAGTTGCCATTTAAGATTTCGAGATTAAATCTTTCGCATAATTCTAGCAATTCCTGCCCATCATTATTGATGACCGAGTCTTTGCTTTTTCTTGAATTCGCTCTCGCTTCTTGCCGGTCGAAGCCCGAAAAAACTTCCTGTTCATTGCCAATTCGAGCATTCATATCCCCTAACACTAGTAAATTAGTACTCGGGTACCTCAGCTTTAACGTATCTAGAAAATCATTGATCTCGCCGAAGGATTCCGGAGTGTAATAACGCGAACCCTGTGGGTGACGGTATATAAACACAATGGCAATATCTATATTTTGCATTACTAGTCTAATACAAAGGAAATTGTCTGAGTTGGTCTTAATTTCATTAATAAACTGCATTAAGCTAGTCCGAAAAACGCACGCAACACCACCCGGGTACCGACCCCTTTCTCCTCTGCGTTTTTTACTTTTGCATATGGCTGTAAAACCAGACACAGTTAACGTTTCACCCTCCTTCCACCAAGTTTCAACAAGACCAATTACATCAAACGTATTAATTTAGCCATGGAAGTCTTGATTACCGAGCTTAGAGCCTAGACCTTTGATGTTCCAACACCCTATTCTTAAAACCTATTCTTGCCTATTTGGTGAATTGTTGGGCACCGACTCACCGCGAGCTTCCTGCTGCTGCATGTTGGCAGCCATCGCCCTCGTACGCGGACCTCGCTCCACGCTTTCGGCCGCGACCCGCCCGGCACTCGACGAGTGCCGTGAGCTCCGCCGGGATCGCGAGCGCGACCGCCGGCGCGAACGTGACCGCGATTGTCTCCGCCTCGATGCCGTGGGGTCAGAAGTCGTCCGCGCCGCCCCCGAACGAGGCGCAGCTGCCGGTGCGGCCGCGGTCCCGCCCACGGGCGCGTGCGGGGGCGGCCGCGAGCAGGCGCCCGATTGCTCGGAAGGGGTGTCCGCCCTCCTGGGGTTCTGCCCCCTCGCGGAGTTCACGGGGCCCCGCCGCCCCGCCCCCTCCCAAGCCCGCGGACGGGCCGCCAGCTCGCCCAGGCCGAAGCTGCGCCCTGCCACGACAAGCTTGTCGAAACGAATAGACGCCTTCCTCCCGCTCGCTTTCGCCTCCTGCAAATGTGGAATTAACGCCTTACGCGTTTGTCGCACTGCCCAGCTCAAGTCCTCTCGGACGCGCACCATGCTATTCTGGGAGAGATGCTCCCGGGCTGCACGCAGCAGCTCCTCCCGCTTCCTGAATGAGGCCAGCTTGGCCACAATCATGCGCGGCTGTCCCTCATGCCGCCGCCCGGTCCGGTGCGCGCGCTCGATGTCTTGAAGCTCCAGCCTGACACCCAGCTGCTCCGCTAAACCCAGAATGCATCTTTCCGAATCCGCCCATGACTCGTTCCGCTGCTCTGGGATGCCAGTAACAATGATATTGTTAAGACGCGATTGGTTTTCAAGGTAATCCACCTTGCGCACCAGCCGCTCGTTGTCTGTCTGCAGCGACTGCACTGTCGCCTCTGCCGACGTCACCCTAGCCTGTAAAATATCAATCCTATCAATCATCTCCTTATGGTTTCTATTCAAAATGTCGATGATCTCGGCATTAGTGGGGGGGCCGGGATTCAGCTCCACCCCACCGATCGCCAATAGCACCGCCATCACAGCCGCGCCCAGCGCGCTCGCAAGTAGCCCCAGCCCCTGCGCTGTGCCCCGGGCACCGCCACCGCGCGGCAGGTAGCCCCTCATCCAGCGGCCGATAGCCGCCCGCCATTGTTCTGTCGAGACCATCCTGCAGCAGGTAGCAAACACGTCCGCTCGGCTCGGCGTCTGGACTGAGACTGTGTATTACATACATGAATTGTACGTTATCTCGTTTTCATTGACGTTGAGCGTTAGGTATTTAGGACAATCCACGACTTCTTTTTATAAATAAGGTAGGTGAATCCAATAAGTTCACATTAAAGTTCGGCGATTTAAAAATAGTTATTTATGTATCAAGGGCGTTATAAGGGTTCTAATGATCGTGCGGTGACAAAAACGCCCCCGGACCAACGGCAGAGGTCATTAAAACCAACCAACCCCCCGGGGTGCTTGTACATACATAATTTTACTGATTCAGATTTACTTATTTACTAATTAATTGGATGTTAACTTGTCGCATTTGTCGTTTCATGTTTTCCTTCCATAATTCCCTTTCATAATTCCTTCGCATAATTCCCTCCGTACGGGAACATGTATCGTCATTCAACTGTTTTCATATTTCCCTCGAAACCACGGTCCTCCAGATCCAGGTAAGTTATGCACCGTATGTCGAATTCAGTATCGAAGACAATACCAGGTATTAACGTATCAGTAAAAAACAGAAACAATTTAACCCTCTTTGTCATATACATTTATTAATGTTATTTTTTTAAAAAATATTACCACCAGCAGTTTTCAGCAAAATACTTAACAAAAGTATTTTCACGATAATTTAGTTTTTCATGCAAATTGGTCTTATTAGGGCCTTATGGTCTAAAAAAAGCCAATACCAAAATAAATGTTGTTTTGGGAGAATTCTAAAAAATACACATTTTTAGTTAACTTTGTAAACTAAATGACCTATAAAAGAGATAATTATGACCAATTTTATTACAAAGTTTTACATCGTCTTTAACCTGTAAATAATACACGTAGATATGTATTACTATTGAGAACATATTGGTAATGCTATTACATTACGATACTACAGTGTTGGTGGAAGGCAAAAACGTAAAACATTTGACAGTTTACATGAAGACGCATATATTTATTTCGAACTTTTTTCATATCTTATATTACAGCAGGCATTTCACAATCCATGTGGTGTCTCAACAATTATGAAATGCCACATATAAAATGCCGCCGATTATTTCATCAGTTCGCCGTTGCCAATATGTATGCTAAAATTGGAACAGAACGTCTGACATATATACATTTAAACCAGAAAAATTACGATCAGAGAATGGAAGCATTCATTTGCGCGATGCTGTGAACACGGAAATGGAAATAATGTCGGCTGACTTATTATTTACCAGCAATGTATGTAACACATGCAAGAATACATGCAAGATGCTATGATCTACGTGCGCCAATACGGTCGACCACATTTATTTATTACTTTCACGTGCAACCCAAAATGGATCGAAATCACTAATCTGCTATTATCCGAGTGTTCAAGCAGAAACTCAAAGCGCTAATGAACTTCTTTGTAAAATATCATGTCTTCCGAGACGTACGATTTTGGACGTACTCTTTAGGGTGGCAGAAGAGAGGACTGCTTCATGCGCATATTCTCTTGTGGATGGACGAGAAAATAAGACCGGATGAAATTGACTCAATAATTTGCGCAGAGATTCTTGCTCTTGAAGTAGATTCAGAATTAAATGAAGTAATTTAGAAGAGCATGATTCACGGACTGTGTGGCGAACACAGTCGGGAATGACAGGGCATGATCGACAAAAAATGCTCAAAGCCTTATCCCCGTGCCTTGTTGGCCGATACAATTACAGGCAATGATGGTTACCCCCATCGCTCTGTACAAGATAACCGGGAACAATAACGTTGCAAGTCAAAAATAAGGATGTCGTAGTCATCAACCGCTGGATTGTTCCATATTCGTCGCTGTTTTCCAAACATTTAAAGCGCATTGCAATGTTGAATACTGCAATTCGGTAAAGTCAAATAAATATGTTCGCAAGTAAGTCACGAAAGGAAACGGCATGGCTGTATTTGGTATTAATAGTATTCAAGTAATAACTATGAAGTTTCGCAATATCAGATAGGAAGATATGTTAGCAGCAATGAGGCAGTTTGGAGAATCTTTTCATTTTCTATACATGAGCGTTATTCAACCGTAGTCCATTTTTAGCTGCCCGCCTGGAGAATGGGCAACGTGTTTATTTCACGGCAGAAAACGCAGAGTCAAGCGTTGAACGACCACCAGCAATAACGCCGACAAGCTTCTTCGAGACATGCGCAAGCGCTCCATTTGTAAGAACATTGTTTTACTCGAAATGCCAAAATATTTTACATGGAGTGCGTCATACAAAAAATTCCAACGTCGGAAACAAGGACAGCCTATACCGGGATGCGTCAATGTATTTTCAACCGATGCATTGAGGCACATTTACACAGTTCACCCAAGCAATGACGAATGTTTTTGCTTGCGTTTCTTACATTGTTAGCAGATGGTGATTAATTAATGTACGTGGACCAAACTTATTCGAATTTCTACGAATGAATAAAGATATATTGTGAGCAACATATCGAGAAAACTGTCAACGTTTACATTTACTAGAGAATGATATTCATTACGATCACACACTCGCTGATGGTTACCCCCATTGCTCTGTACAAGATAACGGGGAACAATAACGTTGCAAGTCAAAAATAAGGATGTCGTAGTCAACAACCGGTTAACAAGCGGTATTATAGCGTCTACTTCACATCATATTTGATCACTTTTTGCCATCATAATTTTGAAATGCTTTCCATAGAATCTACGTAATTTATGGAACTAATACAAAGACAATATGGCTGAAGACATTTTGCATCGAGTACGTTCAACAATGGCAAATCCGGAACTTGAAATTTGCACAGAAATACATAATGAGGTATGGTATCTTTAGAGGCGTGTAGAAGTGAACAGTGTAAATAAATAATCAAGTGAACTGAGACGTGCGTAAGGAAATAACAATAAGTGAAAAACATAAGGACTGTAAATCCTATATGTAAATTAATCAAGTATATTCGTGTATCATTGTTCCCAAATAAACATTTTTGTTAAATATTACGTGTGTTTTAATTCACCACTAAGAAACGTTACAATACGTAGTATAGGGAAAGTTGCGGAAATTCGGATTGGTAGATTTCAACGAAAATGCACGTTTTAGGGTCCTCTGATACCGAATGTTTTTTTTTTCAAAACGTCCGTCTTTCCTTCTCTCCGTTCGTCCGTCCGTCCGTCTGTCCATCTGTGAACCCCACTAGCATCTGTAGGATTTTTTCCATTTGAAGACGCCAATGTCCATCTGGCTAGAGTCGATATTTTGAGATTTTGAAAAACATTCTTCAAAATTGGGAGTACTTAACATGAAGCTTCCGGACATTTTCAAACTTTTCCCAAAAAACGGCTCCAATTTTTTCTTTAAATTTCTTGTAAGAACAGGGTAACATACACTTATAAAGGTGGCCTACGTCCTATATTCACGGTTGACTCGAAAATTTCGAAAATTTCAAGAGTATGGATTTTTTCCGTGTATTCTTGCAAATACAAAATTAAAGACAGAGATTTTTCCTTGAAATAAAATGTGTTTTCCATAGTTTTTTCATTATGGTCATGTAATTTGTTTTGAAAAGTATGTAAATGTTTTTGAAAAAAAAGTAAACGCTATATCTGTCAGTTAAAGTTCTTCAAACAACTTTAAATAAACATTTTCGAAAACTCAAAATTTTTCGGTGAAAAAGAGCTTCAAATTTCGATTTTACATTAGCTTTTAAGCGATATTTTCTTAAAAACGGCTCCAATTTTTTCAAAGAAATTTGTCATTTATGACAAGATTTTACTGTTCTTTAATTTTCATGCATTAACTAATGCATTTCTAAAGGAGTAAGCACTGCATAAAATATTTTTATTACACGAGACTCTGTCCTCCTTCCAAAATGTTCATGTGCACACACGTCTGGATTTTACTATGAGACCAAATTTACAGTACTCTCAGATGCAAAACTGGTTTCTTATTTCTCAAGATCTTAAAACTGAGATAACCTAATTATCTTTGTCGTCATTGTAATGTTTCGTGTTTTGTGGCCTAGGGCAATTATGAGCTATAACTTGTTTATTATGAAAATGTATAAAAAGATAATTAAATAATTATTTCAAATACAATGTGGAATTTGGAAAATATATCCATCAAACATTTTTCTCATATCGATTCCCCAAATTTATGTATTTCATATGCTATCTTATCTGTTCATTTCCATGTTTGTGGTTTTCATGCATGCGAAACTTATCATATTAATATGATTGAGTTGGATTGTATTAATTTATTCAGTCCCTTGTTTCACTGGAGTCATTTGAAACTTCCAGCACACAGCTATCAATAGGCAAAGGTTAAAACTAATAAATTAGTTTCATGAAATGGAAAAAACTGAACCTTCATGTATGTACGCCACAAGTTGAAAATGACTGAAGTGAAACAAGGGACAAAATAAATTAATTCAAAGAAATGAATTAACTGCGATTGTATTTAAAAATACTAAATATAATTGAATTTCACTTAATTTTGTTTTGGTTTTTGTTGGGTAGGGAAGAGATTTCACTTTTTTGCTATTAAATGTTAGAGAAAAATTTGTCAAAATAATAAGAAATTATTTGAGATTTAATCTTATTGTATCAAATTCTATTCAGGAACTGCTTTTAGTGTCAAGTTTTCAACAAAAAAAAATTAATGAAAGTACTTTCACATTATTTCATTTTTTAATGTAACCATTTCTGGATTCAAATTCATTATTAAAATGTATGGATATAAAACAAGGCAAAACTCTTTCCAAGCAAACACATGGGTTAAAGTCAATAATTGCATTGTTGGGATAAATATTTTTTGTAGGAACTGTAGCGAAAAAATGTGGGTTGTGGAACAATTTGCGGAAGTTCCGAGAGAGTCAACCACGAATTGCAAACATTTTGTGGTTTAGGGTACTACGTAGACAAGGGTACCACCAGAACCAGCGATGGTTTAGGGCCCCATGGATGTCCACACATTGCGCCTACGGTGCGTTAATCACAAAAATACCTAGGCAAAATTTTACTATTCATTCTGGTAGAGAAAACCGTGTTTCAATGTGCGGCAAACATTCCTTTTTTTCAATGTAGAATTTGTATTTTATTTCATATTTAATATTATTAATATTTATTATATTCATATTTTATTTACGGTATTTAATTTTAAATTACGTACTTTAATTGTGTTAAATGTGAAAACGAATAGATTATTTCACTTTGCTTATTATGATGTGGTAATGGAGAGTAATGCATGCAAAAACGAGTAATTTTGATAAATATAAAAATATTTAATTATATTTTTTCTATTTTTAATTTCTTACTAGCGGTATCAACAATTCTAATTGTCAAAATGTGTATTCAATACAAATTAGCGGCCATTGTTCCATGTAACCCATTGTTGTAACGCCATACTAATAATAGAAGGCAATAATGACTGCTGTCTTTTCTTTCATGTTAATATAAACTAACAATTGGATTTACGGCTCATATGCGCATCTTGCATCGTTGGTACATTTATGTAGAACGTGAATACACTGGATTCAATGACAGAAAGCTGTTTTCGCTTAAGGATTTGAATTAAACAAATATATGTATGTTTCACGCTTCGATTGTTTGACAATTTTACAAATGAAAGTTGAAGGTTTGACAGAAATTGTAATACTATAATATTACATAGAAATTAAAATTATCGCTAGAAATTATGTGATGTTGTAGCATCACTAGTTTAAATTTTGAGAAAATCATGGATTTCAACAAACATGACACCTGCACCATTCTCTTTAGCTTCCTTTACGTCATCTAAGGTCAACATTTGATCAATGTGGTGCCGTTTTTAAAAAAACTGATTTAAAGACACTAAAACTTGCCAGGTTTGACACAAAATTTCGCAAAAATATTCATATTAAAAAAACTGAACATAGAATTATTTGGAGATCTGATTTGAAGAAACCATTTTATTTTTACTAAATGTGTATCTTCATTGTAGTTGTAGGAAGATGAAAACATTCGGAATTTTTGCAATTTTCAATAATCAGAATATTCAACAAAAATTAGACCTGTACCATTCTCTTAAGCGTCTTATTCGCTCTGACCAAAATTTAATCAATTTTTTTGCGTTTTTTGAGGAAATAAAAAAAAATTACGCAAAGTTACGCGACAAGTACTTGAATTTTCGAAAAACTGTACATGACCGTATTTGAATTTCAATCTTTAAGGTAGAGATTTCATTAAGGGAAGTAATATCTATCTTTAATTTTTTAGTTGTAGGAATTCTCCGAATTTTTTTAAAAACTTTTTCAATTTACAAAAAACCAGAGTTTTGTTGAATATGAGACCTACACCATTCTCTTAAACGTCCCTCACACTATCCAATAACAGTCTACATGACGCTCCTGGAATATTTTTCCTAGCTATGGAGTAGAGAGAAAGTTATGCAATGCTTCGCGAAAGACGGGGATTTTACGTCAGAAAAACTTTTATTGCCAGGGCCCTGGTAACGAAAAATGGATAAATACACTTTCTAAATTTAGAAAAAAATCCTTTAACACATAGGGAACCCAGAATCCATGTTTTGTGGGTACTTGTTACCGAATAGTCAAATAACTGCACTAAACCGTTCAGCCATTTTCTCCAAAAGTGATATTCCCCACACGATTTGGCTGATGCCGCATCCTCTTGAATTTGAAATCGATATGTTAATTCTGAGGGGTACTTTACATGAAGCTCTTGAGATATTAAAAAAAATAGTAGTATTACATTATGGCACAGACTTTCGCGTATTAGTTTTCTATTTCCATTGGTCTCGGACAGCTATTCTCACTTGCCACATACTCTTGCCTCCTGCCATCTATCGGCGTCCAAAGTACATTTTTATAATTTTCTTAATTTTTCGGCTTCCTACTAGTAGAACGGAAATATTATTTTAAGAATATTAAAAAAACAGTAAAAACTCGTCCTAAATGGCAATTTTCTTTGAAAAAAATTTGAGTCTTTTTCAGAAAGTGGTGTTTGAGAGTTACTGTAAATGCGAAATTTGAAGAATCAGAGAAAACGATTGAGATTTCGAAAAAATTCAAATGGCGACATTTCAAGTATATCCAGTTACAAATGCAATAGAGTTTACAAATTGCTGGAAATGTGCATATTAGAGACGTGAAAGATATTTCAAAAAAAATTAACTTTTGAGAAAACAAATGAATACAGCAAAATTAATTCTATGTCATCTTAAACAGTCAATTAGCACTATTTGTTGAAAAAGTTTGAAGAAAAAATTTGGAGTCGTTTTTGAGAAAATGGCGTTATATCGTTTCTGAAAATGCAGAATTTTCAGCACATTTTCAAGGAAAACTTGAGTTTTCGAGCACATTTATCTGACAGTATTTAAAGTACATGTATCATAAATACATAAATGCCATTGCCGCTAGTTAAGTATTAACGACGTGAGAGACAAGTCAGCAAAATTGCATCTTTGTAATTTTTGAAAAACATAAGAATAGAGCAATATGGCGCTTATGTCCTCTTGTATAGTACATTTATTACTGTAACTACAAAAAGTTGAAAGAAAAAAATGAGCCTTTTTTGAGAAAATCCTGTTTAATTTTTTTAAATTGCACAAACGTGCAATTGTGCAATTGGGCGACAAGTCAGGTATTTTATTTTTGGCCTCTGGAACTTTGGCATCTCTTGGTATAATCTGGTGAAGAGGTTGCCTTGTAAACTGTACATTTGAATAAATTGTTATATGTGAAGCATCTCCACCTCCAAACATTTCATATTTTCTTCGCTTGATAAGCGCCGCGGTGCTTCGGCGACTTCCTCGTATTGCAGTGTGGCCGCCGCAATCCGAAACTGCGTTGACGGTGTAACGTCTCTCTCTAGATGCCAAGCGAGTGATCGTGGGTCGCTGTGACATTTCGCGCAATTACAATATGTCCGGAACAAAAGAATAGGGCATGGATCGCTTACATGCGCCTGGAGATGGCGCCGTTAATAAGTGCTTAAGAAGAGAAAGAAAATATCTAAAGATGTTAAAAAGAAAAAGAAAGAGAAGTCTAATAAAACAAAAGTAGAGTCTTGAGACATATTTTGTGAAATTCTGTCGACTTCCTTCAGCCTCGGACAATAATGTTAGTATAGTATGTAAGCGAATGTTTATTTTGTAAATCGATATCATGCGTTTTTATTTGAAATATATTATAGCGTTTGGTCCACGCAGATGCGATGTCATTAAAAGGCGTCATAGAGAAGCGGGCGTGCCACTGTGCGCATAGTTCGCTCTCTTGTATTTGGTGACCGCAGCTCGGCGCGGCACTTGCTAGTCATGGCCAACGCGAGGGGTCAGTCCCGAAAGGGCATGACGCGCTACCACCCTTCCACGGACGAGACGGCACTTAAAGACGCCGGGCATCTGACCGGAGCTTCTTCTTGGTGCGGTTGTCGGTGGAATTAGTTGTAATTTGAGGGTACGAAGTAGTCAGGAGCTAGGACGCCACATTGATAGTATGTTTTGAAGTAAAATTTACATAGTGTAACAAACGTGAAAAGTAGCAGAGTTCGTATAATCAATAGTTAAATTTGAACAAAATATGAGAGGCGAAGCAGTTACGGAACTTCGATAGTAATTCGTACAAGTTGAAAGGCAGTGGGAACTTTTAAAACCATAATCAGCAGTTGTGAATTAAATATGTGCCGAGTGCGTCGCGAAGAATCGAAAACCTTTAGTTATTCTACACGTGCGAGGACTGTAGGCACATCGGCGTTGAACGCGCGGAGGAACGAAGAGAAGGAAGTAGGCGAGGCGTGTGCCCGCTGCAAGAAGAGGAATTAAGAAAGAAGAAATCGGAAGATGGTATTTGGAGTGGATGTGGTCGACGCAGCGAGCGTGGAAAAAGTGCCCAGCGAGGTCTCCCGAGGCACCGCGGCGGAGGCGGCGGCGCGGGTACCCTGCGGTGGAGCAAGGTCACGGCGCGGCGCGCGACGATGGCGTCCCGGCTAGGCCAGGTGCCAGCGAGAACAGGCACGAGGTAACGGAGCTGTATTGCTTCGAGAATTCATTGAAGTTCGTTGGGAGCTGCAGGCGCGTGGTCCCTAGGAATTAATGTCTGAGTAGGGGACGCGTCTGGGAATTTTCACTAAATGCGTGAGTAATTTGACGAGATACTCAGGGAGAAAAGTAACGTTATTTACGTAGCTGAATGAGACTGGGAAGCAACTGTATGTTCACAGAATTAAACAGAGGACTTAAAGACTTTATAACGCTTTTCTTTTTTAAACTTCGATTGGAGAAAACTAACTTGAAGTGTGTAAATTTTGTAAATAGAAAACGTGTGTGCAATTGTAGCTTTGCTGAAACGTTCATTTATGTGAGATATTAAGTTCGTGTAATCTGTAACTTTCTTACAGACTTTAAAAGTTTTTTCATCCCCGCGGTATACATTCGGCTAACATCTAATCTGTAACTGTTCTTCCTCCCACAGCTTCCTTTGTTTCTAATTGTTATTTACATTTCGATTCTATTTTATCATCTCTCTTGCACGTTCGTTCACTTGTCTAATATAAGAATGTCTTTCGTAAATTTTCTAAAAAAATAATTTACTGTTATTCAAAATAGCTCGTCAAATTATATTCTATTCACATATTCTGTACGCTCGAGACCCCAATGTCTCACATTTATTTTTATTTCATTGTATTTACCCATCCCACTCATGATATTTCATCAATATTGTTTCAATTTTGTTTTCAAAATATCTTAAAAGGTATTTTGACCCCTCTCGATGTATGTATATATTATGATGTTTGGTCAGTTTACCAAAAGCCCCAGCCGCCCACGCAGCTACCAAGTCATTATCAGTCATAGAAAAGAGCGCGTGCCACTGCCGTCAGCGGCGGAGTAAGCACTCTAGTATTGATGATCTCAACTCAGCGCGGCACTTACTAGTCATTGCCAACGCGAGAGGTTAGGCACAAAAGTGTATGACGCACTACCACGCTTCCACCGAACAGTTGGCACTTAAATACGCAGAATAAAAAACAAGAGCTCCTTGGTTCAGTCGTCGGTGGAGTCGGTGGAGTCTGTGGTAATTTGCGAGCATACAATAGTCGAGAACGAGGTCACTTTTTCGATAGTAAGTTCAAATTAGTGAATTAGCATAGCGAGGTGACGAGAAATTAGCATGAAATCAGCTATTGTGATTTGCACGTGAAATAAAGTAGAGAAGGTGCGAGTTGATCTAATCAATGGTGAAATCTGAAATAAATTTGAGCGGCTACAGAACTTTGAGAGTAATTTATGTAAGCTGAAAGGCGGTGCTATTAACCTTTCATCGGCCTAAGACATCTTTATAGGTATCTTTTACTCTATTCTTCCAAAAAAATGTAAAGATAAAATTCGGAGCCATTTTTGAGAAAATTTTGAAAATGTCGCATGAGTTTCATGTAAAGTACCATCTAATGTAAAGAATGTTTTTCAAAATTGCAGCGCTTCAAAAGGGAATACCTATTTTCGCAAAAATCCTACGTATGTTTTAAGCGCTAGTGGTGTTGACAGAAGGGACAGACGAGCGAACGGACAAACGGAAGTCTAATAAAGTATCTTCAAAACAATATATTTCTTTGAAAACGAGCTCAAAAGTTTGCATTTTTAGAAACTCTCAAACGCCATTTTCTCGAAAAAAAAAATCCAGATTTTTTCTTCGGACTTTTTGTATAGATAGTGCTTACTGCACTGTCTAAGATGACATAAAATTAATTTTGCAGTATTTTTTTAATTACACAAATGTACGTTTTTAAATATTTCTCACGCTGTTAATATGGAATTTTCCAGCGATTTGTATACATTGTTGCATTTGTTAGTGAGGGTTGTTCAAATGAAGTTTTTCGAAAATAAAAGATTCCTGTGTAAAAGAGCTTCCAATTTCGCATTTGCACAATAACTTTAACGTCATTTTCTTAAGAACGACTCAAAATGTTTCGATGAAAATTGCCACTTAGGACGGGATTTTACTCTACTTTAATATTCTTAAAGGAATATTTCCATTCTACCATTAAAAAACAGAAAAATTTTAAAAAATTAAAAAAATGTATTTTGGGCGGCGATAGATGGCAGCTGTCAAGAGGATGGGGCAGCACCGAAAAGCCAGGCCAGACCGATGACATTAGAAAACTAGTACAAGAAAGGGTTGCGTAGGCTTCCACGGCCGGAGTTTGTGTTATCTAGGCTATCCGGGTCGAGCCGCGTCACTGACATGGTGGCTAATGTTTCGGCCAGTGTATTGTAGCCTTCGCCTTCGCCTTCGCCTTCCGGGTGTTGGTAGTGTTGCTCGCCTTGTTGGGTCTCTTCGAGCAGGATTGATGTAGTCGGGTTTTTGTTTCTGTTGTGCTATGACTCCTCTCCCCCGTACGGGGACGGGGATTGGGAGTCGGGGTAGATGGGTTGTTTTGTTACGGTCGCACTGATTGACGGGGGGAGGGGGGAGGGCAAAGGAAGGGTTTTAGGTCGGGATGGGTTGGGGGGGGGAAACGGTCCTTTTCAGTTGGGTGTAATGATAGGATGCTGTGGTTTGTTTGGCAAGGGGTGGATTCTATAATTGGAGTTGATCTTGATTTTGTCGTCGAGGCTTGTGCGTCTTTCTTTGTCTGTCTGTCGTTTGTCGGTTTGCGTTTTCGTTGGTTTAGTCAGGTTGTCGTTTCTTTCTGCGTTTGTCGATTTTCAGTGTCGTCAACAATTGTAAGCTACGTCGCAGTCATGAATTTAGTTTTGCTCTCTGGTTTAGGTGATGGGAGGAGGAAGTTGGAGGATGTCAAGTGGATGTTGTTTGCGGGTAAAGCGGGGTGGGTTTCTAAGGACATCTCACAATTCGGCTTCCGAGAGGGCCGCTCCGCGGCCCTCCAAACCCTGAACCTTTCCATAGCAATAGCCACCCCACTGCAGGACCAAAAAGAAATCCCAACCATTTTCACCGACCTCACCCACGCATACGACACAGTCTCCCATCAAATCCTCCTCATGAAAATCCGACCGTACGTCCCCAACCACTTCCACTCCTTACTTCAAAGCTATCTCAGTCACCGCTATTTCTACGTTCGCCACCTAAAAAAGTTCTCACCTGACCACCGATTTGTCGAATTTCCCTGTCATTAGTCGTCCATAATTGTTGTCTTTCTGGTGGTAGTGTGGGGGTTTTCAGGTAGTTTAGGATAACGTTGTCTGGGATTGGGAGGTTGGAAGGAAGGAAGCGGTCGGCTAGGGATTTTGCGAGGGTGTCTGTGATGGTTTGGAGGTCAAAGGTGAGGGTGTCGTTTGTCAAGTTTGGGAATATTGGGGAGGGGTGGTTGCGTACTGCCCTTATTACTTTATGTAGTTTGTTGGGGCTGCGATTGTCCTTTAAGAAGTCGTCGTATTTGTGCGTTTCGTTTTGTCGTAGTAGTGCTTGTATTCGTCTTTGTATTTCTTTTAATTGTCTTTTGTCCTCGTCGCGTCTGTGTTTATAATAGAGTCGTTGTACTCTTCTTTTGTGTCTTATCATGGTGAAGATTTCATTTGGGAGTGTGGGGTGGAGATTTGGGGTAAAAGTGGTTGATTTATGGTAGGATTGTTTGATGTGGTAGGTAAGGTGTTGTATTGATTTGTCAATTGATTCTTTGGTGTTGATATCTGAAGGAATGTGGATTTTCTTTGATAGGGTACTCTTGAAGGTTTTCCAATTTGTGGAAGGGATGGGAGGTGGATTGGGGAGGGCATAGTAGGAGGCTGTGGAACAATTGAATACAATGGGGAGGTGGTCCGAGATATTGAAGAGGTCGTATTTAGGATAGGGGATGGTTATTTGAAGTTGGGAAGAATGGAGAACGATATCGAGGATGTCGTGGGGAAGGTCGTTGAGGATGTGTGTTGGTTCAGGGGGACTTTTCAGATGGATGTGGGTGTTTTGGGTTAAGAAGTTGTCAAGTCGAAGTCCGTTTGTGTCGATAGTCGCGCAGCCCCAGTTTGTAGATTTGCTATTTAGGTCTCCTGCAAGGATAATGGGTAGGGAAGGTTATTTAGGGCGTCGAGGTCAGATGTGGGAATGGGGATGCTGGGTCTTTTGTAACAGGGTCTTTTGTATGATGAGTATGGGAGTTGAGGTTGTACCTATTGCGATGACAGTGCACTCAAGGGCAGTAGTTTGTGGGAGGGGATATTGGGTGTGTGGGATAGAACGTCTGGTGAGGATGGCCGAGCCGCCTCCGGGGGATGTGGTTCTGTCGGAGCGTGTAGTAATGTAGTTGGGAATGTGGAGGG
The DNA here is from genome assembly GCA_038098605.1 of Gryllus longicercus. Classification (NCBI taxonomy): domain Eukaryota; kingdom Metazoa; phylum Arthropoda; class Insecta; order Orthoptera; family Gryllidae; genus Gryllus; species Gryllus longicercus. Next base: position 302,812 of record JAZDUA010000052.1, read on the forward strand.
GTAAGTTTGTTGTCAACCATGTCTCTTGTAGTAAGAGGATCCCGACGGAGTGGTCTTTAAGGAATTGGTTTAGGATGGGGATTTTTTGGTTCAAACCGCCTCTTGCGTTCCATGAGGACAGGGTGAGGATGCGGGGGGAAGGGGCCTTTTAGTCAAGGATTTCGACGATTTTTGAGCCAGCGGCTATGAGTTTGGTAACTATGTCCTCTGGGCCTTTTAGTATTGCTAGGAGTGGTTTGATGTGGGCTAGGATCTTCTTGACAGATGGGTTTTGGAGGAGGGAAAAGAGGTCTTTGAGGTCTTGTGCAGTGGATTGTGAGGGTTGGGTTCCGGTGTTTGGTTGGGATGGGTTGGTGGCTGTGGCGTAGGAGCTGTGTTTCGGTAGGAATGGGAAAGATTGTTCAGTAAATTGTGGGGGAGTAGTGGTCGAAGTGGGTTTTAAAGATTGCTGGCGCAGGGGTTTTGCCTTAACTATGGCTGGGCATGATGGGTCGTATGCGAGATGGGGCTGGGAGCAGTTGATGCACTTGGGAGTAAAGGAGCGGTCAGAGGTTGTGTGTGAGGGGCAGTTTTCCGTGGGGTGGGCTTGGGCACAGAGAGCGCAGGTCGGGGTCCGTCGGCAGTAAGCTTTTGTGTGGTACAGTCTCTGGCAGTTTTTGCACTGTGGGATTCTGTCCGTAGTCTTGTTGTTTTCAATTCTAATCCTGTAGTAGACGATGTATATCAGTTTAGCTTTGATGTCTGTCATTTCCTTTCTGTTCGTCTCCACAGTGTAAATGCCAAGAGGGGTCAATGTTCCGTCGTTGTCTCGTCGTTGCATTTCCGTGATGTGGTAGTTGGTATTGTTCTGTCTCTGGAGGTTTTGTCTTATCGAGTCAATGCAGTATCTTGGGGGAAGTCCTTTGATTACAAACTTGTCTCTGGCCTCTTCGGTCGCTCGGTTGAAATGGTAGGATATAGTAACAAAGAATAGTTCTTTAAGTTGTGGGTCGGTGGAGATCTGTTCGAGTCTGTCTCGTATTTTGGCGTGGGCAGTCACAGTCATGGGTTGGATGAGTAGTTCAGTCTTGGTATATTTTGCCGTCATATGATTTCCGCTGGTTCTCATCAGGTCCTTTGTGAGTTACGTTGGATCGAGGATGGAGGTCAGGTCGATGCGGAAAGGTCCAATCCTTCCCTTGCCTTGGTTGGGTTGTCTTTGGGTGGTTTGGGGGAGGGGGGTTTGGTCAATGTGGTTGTCTGGGGTGTCTAAGCTGGTTGATGGCTGGTCAGGGCTAGTTAGGGGCTGGTATCTGTTTTGGGTTTCTGCGGGATTTGGGATAGTCGGGGGTTTTGGTTTGGCGCCCTTTTTTACAAGTTGGAAGCCGTCACCCAGCAGAGGTTTTTTGTTGTATCGGTCTGGAGAGGAGTCGGGGGAAGAGTCATGAGCACGTCTCGCAAGACCTGCTCGAGATGTCATCGTCACGTCATCCGTTGGCGGGTTTACCTCGATCATCTCCACTTCCATGTCTGGTGGCAGCGGCCGAAGCCGCGCCTCTTCGAAGAACCTCCTGTTGCTCTCCTGGAGTGCTTGTCGCAAGAGGCTTCTTGGGATGGTCGAGAAATCGATCGTGGCAGGCGGTGGTATTGCCAGCGGACCTTTGCTCTTTTCTCCGGTAGCGTTGGTAGCATACGTCAAGTCGTCTTCTCGTCAGCTGCTGCGTCGCTTAGGATCGTTCGTGTCGCTCGCTTAGTAGTACGTATGCACGTGTGAACGGCGCGCACTCTACGAGACGAATTGTAGCCTTCCTCAGAGCGTACTGCTGCCAAATGGCTAGCGAGCTCACCTTATATGGACGATAAGGGACGGTGGGATTGGTCAAGTAGCCGACCAATAGCAAGCGGGAAGGTGGTACGCGATTGGTGGAGGAAGAACGGAGCCATAACGGGGGAGAGGAGCAAGTGAGTATTTACATATTGAAACCTATTTCTAATTTCTTTCTCGTCTTCAAATTGAATCTTTCTTTTTCGTCTTAAAAAAGGAATTATGTACAAGTATCAAGAAAATTTCGAAACCCACATACACACATTCTTAAATAAACCAAAACAAAAATTACCCTTTGTACAATAACAATCAATGTAGTCAACAAAGTTTCTCTTCTCTCTTGAAGAGAAGGGAAAAAATTGACAAATCAACATTCAAATACAATTATAAAATTTTTAAGACTTTAACAACAATATAAAGAGAGCATCAATCACAGTTTGAAAAGTTAAAGTTACATGCACTTTCTTAGCAATCATTACAACATTCACTAAATGGGCTTGTTGTTCTGTCTTTATTTTTACTTATGCAGAGTCTAATGACCACTATTTACACTGGAGGGTGTTATGTCAAGCAACGACTGAACGTACGCATTAAAGGGGTGGCTACGAACACTACGGACATACTGTCAAGAGCCTCCTACGTCTTTGCGAACTGGGCGAACTTGATGCTTTCGCAGTCATGGCAAGTTCTTGGCGAAAGATACGGAGAAAAATATAGGAAAGAAGATTATTACCGATCCCTTCTCGGGGCCTTGCCTCACCTAACGGCGCGAAGCTTGAGACGGTCAGCGGGCTTGTGTCGCCAAATATGTCTTCGCGTAGATCCGGGTTCTTACACGGCAATATAGTGAAAGAAAAATGGACGCCCGTAAACCGAGGCGCAGCAGCTTGTGTCCGATTTTCTTCTTCGTTCTCAACGCGCTCACCACCACTCCCCAATAGCACATTTTTCGACCTTCCTCTCTCGCGTCTCAAAGCTTTTTCATGTTGCTCCCTGCCGCGTAGGTCGGCATAGACGCTGCAAATCAAATTATATATAATATATAATTAGGGGTTTCCAACGTCTTGCACAGGGCACTGCCCGCGCTATTTGAATGTAGCGTTGGTATCTGTGAACCACAGATAGGTAAAGGTTACAATACGGACCTGAGTTATGGACTCTTTAATGCCAGAAGTAGGACCCAAGAAACACAAATGGAATATTGGAGATGGTGTTGTCAGGTTACAAGAAAGGAAAGAATTAAAAATAAAAGAATAATAGAAATGATGAAACCTGGAAAATCAACCTTCGAACCGATGGAAACAAAGACTCTATTATGGAATGGGCATTTAGGGAGGTTGGACTGTGATCGACTGCCAAAGGTGAGGGAACATCATCGTGAAGAAAGAAGATGCAGAGAAAGTCCAAGAAAGAAGTGGGAGGAAGATCAATGATGGCAGTGAGTGATTTAGATGATGTCTGGGGAGATCGAAAGAAATTGATATTAGGCAGCGAGAAACGGCGACAAATGTAGAATACTCGCTTTACTGCATTACACAACATTCTCTCTAGTTCATAAGGGTAGCAAGAAAATAAAAACACAAATATGTAAATTATGTGTACACAATAGTAGTAGGGTGCATCATCTCCCCTGTTATTGCAAAAGTTGTTCTGATTAAACAATAATGGTGCTAAAACGGCAAATACTTTCTCGCCTTTAGTAATAGTTATGTAATACTTGTTTCACATGTAAGGTAATTCAGTTTTTTAAATAAATTATAAAAATGCATGAATGTTTAATTATTTGAAATTGTAGCTATTCCTTTTCCTATACACTAAGCCTCTGGGACATTTTCAAAACAAAAAATGGCTCCAACGTTTTTGATTAAATTTTGTTGGATAGTATGAAGGACATTTTTTGCGAATGGTGCAGGTCTCATTTTCGTTACCCTGATTTTTCGAAAGTTTCAAAAATTCAAAACTTTTCTACATTCTAATTTATAACAAGCAAAATTTATATTTGTATTATATCCATCAAATTTCAGATTTGCTGAAAATCTAGTTAATATGAAATGCATGATTTGTTCTAGGAGTGAGGCTCTTTCCATTGTTCCCAGTACACCAAGGGAAGTGTAAGAACTGTTAATAAGAAACTTGGCGCTCAATTTAAATGAAGCGCGCTACGCGCACGGTGTTGCCCACTTGCGAGTTTCCTTCCCAATCCTCTAAAAAGCGCGCGAACGTCTGCCTTCAGGATAATGGCTCGTTACTTTGCAGAAATGCGGAGAGAGATTTTAGCAGTCTTACAAATTTATGAACAATAAATATTGTGATGTATTGTAACCATATGTATTAACATTTTCAAATATAAAATGATATTAAAAATATGTCCAACTTAAAGAAATGGAATTTCCTTAAAAGCGATTGATTTTTCAAACAAATTAGACAATAAACCCCTAGTTGGCAAGTATATCCTGCAAAGTGACACAGTCATTTAAGAGGCGTGGATGATCATGCGAATTATTACGTATTTCATTTACAAGTATTTAAATAATGCCGAACCTTACTCATTACAAGTCGTACAACACTTGGTGAAAAAACTTAATTTTTCAAGCAAATATCAACACAAATTTGAGAATTATAACTGATTTTCATGCAGGTAAATCATGTCCCAACAAAGAAGCAAACGCTGTACAAAAACAAGCCTTCGAGTCAAGTGTTGTCGAGACATTGTACCATTCCAGTCTGTTATTCCCTGAAAGCTAGCAGTATTTCAAATAGGTTTTAAATTTCTAAAAGATGATTGTGTAAATGTAAAACAAAAGTGGAGTGTAAGAATCGAACAAAGATTTATGAAATATACAAATATATTGAGAAATACAAATACATTGAAATAAACATCAATACATTGAAAATACAAATTGTAGAATTAAGTAAAAGTTCGAGAAAGCAAGAACCCGTTACACGAAGTGAAACTGCGATATTTTGCATGTGTAGCAAGTATCATAAACTATTCTAAATAACACTTAAATATTTTTTCTCTCGCCTTTCGTATTCGTTAGATAAGTAGACAGCAACAGAGAAAAATACTTAATGCAATATTTGGGCTACATTTTTGCAAAATATGATCAATGACAAAAATTCAAATTTGAATAGGGTTTACACTATTTTCTTTTGTTCTCATGAATAATTTAGTGTAATCTTTCACAAGGTCCTGTATGAGCAACTAGTGCTGAATCATGTAGTATTTTACATTTTGACAACGATATGTATAGCAGTAACGATTTTGATAATTGTCTGAAAAAATTATCGTCACGATGTAGGAAATTGAGTTTGGATGAATCAATATACACAATAAAACGTACCTTTTACAAAAAATATGAATTATAAAGAATATGAATCACTTAATCACTAATTAATCACTAAGTACTTCTGGGTTTTTCGTAGAATTCCATTTTGCCTTATTTTTCCCTATTTTAGCATCTGAAGCCTATTTTTGTCATTTTGTCTTATTTTTGCCTTTTACTAAATTATTTTGTTTTTTCTTCTCCAGGCACCCATTTAGATCCAGTTGGATATATAGCTGCAGCCTGAACAACACGAAGGCACGGTCGTGTTTTGTCTTTGTGTGAAAACAGAGGCTGTGGTTTTTGATTTTTCATTGATGCCGAGAGGCGTTGTTCACTACGAACCCCATCCTTCTTTTGATGGCCTCAACCCCTTTTGGGGACGGCTCTCTGTAAATGATATATCCTTTTAAGTGCTGGCAATTACGGAAGTGCAAAGCACCATAAATATTATTCCGTTTTCACGGATGCCATTTCAAGGTTCAAAACTAAGTCGACTATAGCATTTCGAAGAGAGAGCGTCGCGATGAAAACAAATTCTTAGCCATCATATCGGATGGCTACGTGGAATCAAGATTTGAAAGAAAATAACGTTTTCATCCAGTACTAATGTATATTTTAGTGTTACAATAAAAATGTGATTCATTTTAATGAATATTTTTGCAATAATCTCTTGAAATGTCATTTTTCATTTTACATGCCCTTTTTTCACTCTATTTGAGGTAGAATAAATGTCATTTTAACTGCATATTTATATCTGCATATAAAAATAACTGCCTTTTTCATCTCTATTTTAAGCAAAATAAATACCTGAACTTCCAGACTAGTGATGACAAATGTAGAATCATGGTTCCCACAACTCTACTATTCAGGCATGTTCTCATTAATAAGCTTTGCGACTGGCAAATTACGAAATGCGCTTGTTCGTAACGTAAAAACTTTGAAAGTTTTGAGAGACAGAATTTTCTTTTGAATAAAAGCACCACAACGGGTCAATGAGTGCATTGATTACCGAGAATGTTTATTAGGAGTATAGGAACAATGAAAGCAATAAAACCTTATAGATTTGTAACTTATTGTGATGCCCGAGGGAGTATGCTTCAAAATAATCGGTCCGTATCCAGTTCGAATCGTGAACATCAAACATTAGTTAATAGCAATCAACTTACCTGTCACGCTAATCAACAATTTCATGAACAAGATGTCCGGGACAGGTCCTAAAACAACTCTCATTTGCCCACAAAGTAAAGTGCCGTCGCAAAGGCAGAAGTGCAGTTTGCTGCGCAAATAGCAGGAGACTAGTCGCGAGGCGCAAGTGCATCGCGGTCTTGTATGTACCTCTGGATCCATTTGACGCGCGCTTCTCGCGTTGGCAGCCGTTAATTGTGTGGCAGCGTTATGCAGTAGAAACAGATCCAATTAGGCGCTCTCGCCAATGCACCAGCCACGAGGGCGCAGACCGCGCAGTTCTCACGCGGTTCTCCGTCCAATTCCGTCCAACATCGTCCGATGTAGGCGTTGCGGCTTGTTATAATGGCGCAGCGTCCCTGCAGCTCTAGCGGAGAGACTATCGAGTGGACGTGCGGCTAGATGGCACATACTCCTAATTTTGGATCTAGGGCACCGATCATCAAATTGGCTAATCCGTGCAACAGCGTTATTTGCAGCCAGATTCAATTACACATTGTCCTTGTTGTAAACTTACGACTCGTTGCTCGGCTACCTCTGTAATTTGTAGATCATGCAGGAAGAACGTGTTTCGTTGTAGTGCTGGACCATCGTCTTCGAAGTGCAAATATTTGTTAAGAAAATATGGTTGATACGAAAATTCTGCTTTCTTTAGAAACCATTTTATTCATTATTCATTATTTCAAAAATCACGGCGCGATATTTATATATCGTGGAAGAATTCTTCAGATGTGTTGGATATAAGCATTGTTAAGTTCCTTGCCTTTAAAAAATTCGACAAAAATATGTTTTATTACAGCATTCGCAAGAAATCATTGAAAGCTGCTCCTAAGAAAAACAGTTATAATTTTCTAACTATGAGAAATTCTTCTTCTACATAATTATATGTACTTAGCCCCAATTTCGTCACAATTTCCAACATTTTTTCCGCAACACATCACCACTTGGCTGCTTATTCATTTAGGCGGGCTGTACATTGTATTCCACAAATAATAATAATAATAATAATAATAATAATAAAGTGATGAGAGAACAGTCCGCAAAAACAAGAAACACGGTTAATTAGTAAACTGTAAGGTAAAGAAAAGGACAGGAATTTTCAATACCAAAAGTGACGAAAATACGAGTAAATACAATCGCTCACATTCCTAGTAAAATCTCCCGTGTTGAAAAAATTAATAGTATAATTGTAAAAAGATGAAAATTTTGAAGTATGATTTTTTTTCATGGTTGGTTGATGGGCCATGAGCCCAAATCTATACACAAGTTTGTTATAGAATATTGTATTTCTTATCTCACGTAAAACTAATCATGATTATTTTTAGAATCCTTGAAAACATTTTAGTTGATTAACATCATTCCAATTAGAGACATTTCTGCCTTAACCTTTGGACGTTCCTTTACAAAAATAACATTCAGTCGCGGATCGGTCAATGTATCTCTCGTGTACATTATATTACGAAAGGCACCCCAGGTTACTGTTCAGGTTAATACACAAATTTAAGAATTTATACAAATTCATTCTATTAATGCGCAATAGTAATATGCCAGTTCATAAAGGGCGTCGGTAATATTACAATTATTATCTACTCGGGCGGTCAGTGGTGTAGCGACGAGTCTCCTCGCCTTTCACCTTTGGCACCTAGGTTCAAATAAACTTTCCAATTACGTGCTATTTACGGAGGACAAAGTGGGTTCATGGGACATTTTCGCAGGATTTCCCATTCTCCGTGCCTCTCATTTCATCGATGCTCCATCGTCATCGGAAACAATTAATTTCAATTTTGAGGGAACATTCGTGGGGCTACAACAGCTCATATTTTCTGCCATTTTTGTAACTTTCAAAAATTCACACTGTTGAACAAAAATGAAACCTGCCAAATTTTTAAGTGTCATCAAAAAATTAATGAAAAATATGGAGCCGTTTTAAAGATTTTCCATAAATTGCTTCAACTTAAATCTGGAATTACTAGAAGTCATCTCTTTTTACCGCAAAATTGTACATGATAATGAAAATCTCATTCTTAGAATTATATTTGATAAAACATCTCTATCTGTTATCAATTTCGGAGAAAATCGCCAGAGAGGCAGGCTGACAGACTGACTGACAGGCATACAGGCAACCAGACAGATAGGCACACAGACAGGTAGGTAGATAGGTAAGAGACAGGTAGGTAGGTAGATAGGCAGAGAGATAGGTAAGTAGAGAGAGAGAGAGAGAGAGACAGAGAGAGAGAGAGAGGTAGACAGACAGGTAGGTATACAGGTAGACAGAAAGACAGTTTGCCATAAATTGGTTTTTGGATATGAAGGATTCACAAAACTGGGTAGTTTACTATTCAAGTACAAGATTAATCCACTTCTTCGTTACCAGAGCCCTGCTATAACAGATTTTCTGACGAAATATCGCCGGTTTCTGGCGCACGATTACAATATTTTCTCTTGTTACGAACTAAGGCGAGAAAGTAAAAAGGCTAGGAAGTGAGAAAATAAATAAATATACAGACAACTTCACACACTCTAATGTCCATTGTGAGACATTCCTTGTACCAAATTGCAAGCGCCCACGCCTGAAGCTCTATTCCTCTCGGGTAGCCAGTTCGGACGCTGTGAGTGGCCAAAGGGGAGCGCCATCGTTGCGCTCGGGGGCGGTTGACGTCGCGTCGCCTCTCTAGAGGCGCGAGGCGAGGCGGGGAGAGGCGAGGCCAGGCCAAGGGTTCACAAGGAGGTCGCTGCGAGGGCGGTGGCATCGGCGCCCCCCGACGCGCGCGTGGACCGGCCAGCACGCGACCGCCGCGTCGCCATGGCAATGCCTGCGCCACACCCACGCCACGCCGCGCCGCCCGCCCGCCCGTCCACCCGCCAGCGCGGCCTCCGGTGTCGAGGCGCAGTGGCCGAGAACCTCATTCTAAACGGGCAGATCGGGGAGCTGGGATCGCGCGCTAACGCAGGCGAGCAGTTGCGATCTGTCTGATGGGTCGTGAGTTCTAGTCACGTTTAGCCATGATCGTTTCCCGTGTACTTTGGTGTGGTTAGCATGGCGGACTTTCCGCTGCACATTTCGAACTGTATACTCTTAAGTCCTGATACCTCTAGTGTCGTAAGAGATTGCTTCGCCTGCAAACCAACGTTGCACAGAAGCAAAGTAGTCCCCTGATTCTGTGCATTGTGGCAGAGTGATACCTATCTCATCACCAGAGCTCAGATTATGAGGACTTGTCATATATTGATTAGTGCATTCTAGTTGATTAGTAGCAAACTTGTAAATGAATGCTTATCATGCCATGTAGAAATGCCATATAAATTTATAGGTCTTGGGTCATTTTTGTTACTTTTTGCCATTTTTCAATTTTTAGGTATTTGTTTGGACATTTGCGTCATTTTTATCATTTTTGCGTATTTTGTTTCCTTTTCGAGTTTTTGGCTAGTAAACGTTTATGAATTTACAATATCACACAGAAACAAACTTTTTATAGTATCATCAGTACATGACGAAATTCACTACTGCAGTGGACTCTCTGTTTTCTGAGTTTTCAAAATTACTTGCATCTTCGGTATCTCCCTCGACCCTTCAAAACTGAGGGTTGGAAGAGTACTGTTATTGTAATGTGTAGTACTGAAGTTGTAATTGTTGAAACGCTGGGAATAGAAACTCCGGAGAAATGTTCTTGCTGACTACTGAAATTACGGAGTCTGACAACCATTCGACAAATCAATGTATGTCATGTGGCCAAAGTTGTGAAATATGAAGATGTTTAGCAGTTCGTGGCCGACGTGACGTTATACGTACTGAAATCTGCCACAACAATTAATGAATTTTCCCCTGAGATGATACTCGCGATTTGTATGGCTCTCGTTTTTCACAGAGTGGCAGAAGAAGTGGGAGCAAATTTTCTCGTTGACAAACATGTCTAACACTAAGAGGTGAGTTAACGCTTCATCGTGCAGAGAACTTTCCAGATCACAAGCTCTTAGCATTCCGTTAGCGCCGCAGGATACTCGTATGGTCACGGGAGAGGATAGGTGGATCGATGGCTGTACGTATTATTGCGACTATTTTCAAAAAGTGAAAAATGTGATTCGCTTGACATAAGACGCAAGGGCTCTACAAACTGTTCAAGAACTGTTTGCAGACACAGAAATTGAGGAAATACAAACCTGCATCAAATCTAATATTGGCTCCTTGTAGTCAACAATTACCCGTCTTTAGGAGAGAGACGAGCCTTTAGAAAATATGATAGAATTAGCACGAACAACTAAAGACGTGTCACAAAAAGTACGCGGTGATGTTGCAAGGCAGTGTGAGAAAAAAAAATCAACGTGTTATAGTAAAAAGTTCTGGATATAGAATTTTGTGCTCCACTTGTGGAGTGTTACGGGGAAATTTCGTATGAATGTATGTGAACTGGCTTTAACGTCTGAAGTCTGGAAATACATAAGATTATTCAAGTTATTTTTTTCTGAAAAACGGAGAAAATACAAAAATTGACAGTTACAACTTTGATTCTCGAGAGTATTAATTACTAATATTTTGTATAGCGATATATTTGTTAGTGAGACCTCAACATTTGAAATTCCTGGATAACAGGATTGTGTTTCATTCTTTATCGTATCTTTAAGAAGTTAAAGTTATAAAATAGTTTTAAATAGAAGACAAAATATAATGCGTTTTGAAGTGATCATTTCATAGCATTTTACAATGTGATAATTATTTATCCTCCTTTATTTAAGTGAAACTAATATTCTGTTATTCGGCATATATTTTGTATACGTATATAATATTGTGAATAGATTAAGAATTTGTATCAAACTAAATTGAAATTATTAATATTTTGTTGGAGAGTGATACCTTGTTAACATTGTAAAATTGTTACTTAAAACATTATTGATATTTGTTCGCCGGCTAGCTAACGATGTTCCCCATGCCTAGGCCGAGTTTAATTTCTCCGCTTGCCGGGTAAAACATGTATGGAATATGAGATATTCCCTTCGCCGTAAATAGCTTCATCATGAGCTTTTTTCGTCATACTTCTACAAAATCTGAGACGATTTTTAAGGAAAGCTACAATTCTACTTTTGCCTCGAACAGGAATTGAACGCGGGATCACACCGAATCGAAGGGTACCTAATACGCTACCCACGAGCCATCATAACGATTAATTATTAAATTATATAACAAATAAAACAATTACCGACCTGGATGGCCAGGGTGACTAAGAGCGTGTATCGATTCAGGGCTTCGTTCCGAATGGTCGCGGGTTCTAGTCCCTCCGAAGTTGTTTGTGTCTTGTCTCTCATGTCTGTTGTTGCGGAGAGCCTCGCGTTCTGCTGACCCCGGATCAGAGGAGCCCGCAAGTGGGTAAGTGTTTAGCTCATAATCGAATATTCGTTCCATCGGGAAATAAAGGTTACCCGGCTGTCGGCTGGAGAAAGCACTATAAAAAAAAACAAGAAGCTATTTAGAGCGATCTGGCCACGTATTCCAGATTCTTATCCACTGTACGCCGCCACCGTCAGTGGCGCAACACCCCTCGCCCACTCGCCTTTCCAAGGTTGCCAGCTGACCGGACCGCCTCTCGGCGCGAGTCACCGACACGCGATACCCGAACCCTTCTCCGCCCCCACCCCCGCCGGCGGACGGGGTTGGAGAAGTTCCCCGAAGATGCCGACGCAGGTTCGGAGGGAGTTGGAAGTGTCGCCAGCTGGGACTAAGTGGGTGCGCCACGAGCTGTTCGAGATCTGATATTTGTTTACTACTACCTACCTTCAACAAGGAAGGGTGATTCAGTTGTCACTGGTGTAGTACTGCCGGTGAAAAGAGTGATATATTTTTGAGCGTGTCAGTTTCATTGACGTGGAAGTTTTATTTGAAAATTGCTCGCAGCCAGAAAAAAACAAAACAGAATGGATTAATGGCTGGATTTGCCGAACTCTGTTTTTTACAGAATATTGCAGAATAGGTATGGCAAATGAAAAAATGTTCCAACGCATTCAGGCTTTATCAGTATGTGGTCTGTAATAATTTCTTAAAGCGAAGATGAACTTATTTCTATTCTGGGTATGCTGGTTACACTTCTCGGAGAAGTGTCTTTTAAATGATCTGATTTCTTTGGAATAATAAGACAAATATAAGAATAACAATGATTATTTGGTCATTTCAGTTTAATTGGTTGTTAAAAATGTAAAATATGTTTGTATTACTTATCGTAACCAAGCAGAAGGGGAAACCATGTTGCGTAGAAGTTGCAATATAAATGAAAGCAACTTTACTTTCCCGTATACATACGTACATACAGAGTAATATGCGTATAGAAAACATTAATGCTGCGAAAAATATATTTAATATGCACTTTTACAGCAATTTGTAAACATTATTGTAGTTTAAGTGAGTTGAGTTGTGAGTTTAAGTGCAACAAATGTATGCATTCTAAATTCAAAAATTTTCCGTGAAAAGGAACTTCAAATTTCGAATTTACAGTAGCGCTTAAACGCAATTTTCTTAAATATGGCTCCAACATTTTCAAATAAAGTTGTCATTTAGGACGAGGTTTTACTATTCTTTTGTATTCTTAAGTATTCTTAAAGTGACATTTCCGTTCTACAATTGGGAATTACAAAAAAAAGCTTTTTGCTGTAAAATGTAACTGGGGGTGATAGCAGCTTGGAAGAGTATGTGGCTAGCCGAAACCAAAGAAAATAGAAAACTAATACGGGAAAATCTGTGCCATTTGTAGCACCACTAGTTCTATATTTATTCTTATTATTGCAATACTAAACTATCGGCCATATCCAGTTTTTTCAATGTATCTCATTAATTTTATTTCAATACACCTGATGTAGAGTATTTTTATATCTTTTCTTTGTGTGTCCTATTATTCGTTAGTTAATTGGTTGGTTATTCCTGTACAGGTATTCTTTCTGTTTTGTATCCATTGTATGCTCTCGCTCCCCTCCTTTGCAACCTTCTCTATTAGATCTCCTCTTCTTCAAGCACTGAATCGTAGATTCGTTGAACACTTATTGGTCCTTCCACCTTGTTTTCGGTCGCCCAACAGACCGATTTCCTTTGGGATAGTATTGTGTTACTTCTTTTGGAGTTCTGGAATTTTCCATTCTTTGTACATTGTTTGCCCATGCTCTCCTGTATTCTTTTATTTAAATTAAATATCCCTAACGTATTTCTTACATTCTCATTCCTTAATCTGTTTACACGCGTATAGCTCAATATTGATTTCAAAAGTCTCATTTCAAAAGCCCGAATTCTACTGCAGGTTTTTCTATTCAGTACACACATTTGACATCCATAGCTAATGTTTTATAAAATTTTAGGACAGTGTCTTTCCATGCCTTTTGTCATTGTCTGTAATTAGCATTTGATTATCAGCAAATATTTACCTTTTGACAAAATTGGATTCTTTAAAGTTGTCAGTAATATTTAAAAATGTAAGCCGCTGTTTCCATTCTCTAACAGCGTTGTCTAAAGAGAGTTTAAATAAGATGGCTGACAAACAACCCGCTTGTCTAACACTTTTATTAATCGTCTCACCTAGCATCTCTCCATTATTTTTCTTGATGTTAATTTGAGTATCCCTTTGACATGTTCCTAATAATTTCAATAATGTGTTGGCAAATTCCTCTCCTGTTCATTATATTCCAGACCTTGTTCCTTAAAACATTGTCGAATTTGCTCTTCAAGAAGTAAGCAATCGATTATGCTTCTTAATCGTTTAGCAATTATTTTAGTATATTGTAAGAAGAATTTAGCAAACTTATTCCCCTATGGTTAGAACATTCTGTTCATGAGCCTCTCTTAAATATTGGGACAACGAGAGCTGTTCTCCAGCTTTCAGGAATTTTTCTTTCTTGTCAGAAGATTAATAAGTCTGAGAGTCTATATTTTGCTTCTTCTGGTAGATACTTATATAATTCTGTGTTAAGATTGTCCTTACGTGGCATTTTCCTATTTTTGCTTTCTAAGAGAACATTGTGTAGTTCTTCATACTGTATTCTATCGACATCCGAAGGTAGAACTACTTCTAGTACTATTGGTTCTTTATAATCAGGTATACACCAGAGTTGCTTACAATGATTTAACCAACTTCCTTTACTAAGTAATTGTAAGTTAGCAGTGTATTTTTCCGTTGCATTTAGATGTTTAATAACTTTATATGCAAAACACTGTCTGCCATGGACGTCATGTTCTATGTTAAGAGACGTATCTCTCCCAGCTTTCTTCATGAGTTATTTTCACCAGGGATTTTGTTATTCTTGTTTGGATTTTATAACTCCCTCGTGAGCTTGGAGTCTTAAGAGCTATCCATTTCAAATATAGTCCCTTTTTGGTTCTAATAGCTCTCTGCAGCTCTTCATTCCAAACATAAATGACTCGTGTTGGTCTATATTTCCTTTCATTACCAAATCTCACAGGCTATTTTTTCTAACAACTCCTTAAATTCTCTCCACTCCTATTCTACATCTAAGCTTAGAGGCTTTGCTTCCATGTGCTATTTTGTTTATTTTGGAAAAGATTCCTGATGGTAAGCCACATTTTCATACAATTTCGTATTTATGGGATCTGGTATTGATTTTCACGCTCTTTCTTTTTAATGCTATATTTGCTCTCACTTAGTAATGGTCTGATCCGATGTCTTTCCCACGCATGACTTTGACATCATGGAACAACTTTCGCAACTTTGCGTCGGCTATACGGTAGTCAATAATAGACCTACTACTTCGAGCTGTCCAAGTGTATTTGTGGATATGTTTGTGTTGAAAAAAGGAATTTTCAATTCGAAATGCATTAAAATTGAAAATTCGCGTAGAATCCTGACATTTTTATTTAGTGTCACTGCTCCGTTTGGTCTAATAAGGTCTTTGACTGGCTGATTTCCAATCCGAGCATTCAGATCTCCAATTGGTATGTAATCATTTTTGTTAGTTGTGTCTAGAACTTTCTGTAGATCATTTCAGATTCATTATATCTTCTTCAGGAGCGTATACCGCTAAAACAGTCATATACCCTCTGTGTACTTTTAGTCTAGAAGTAATTCTAGACTAAAGTTAGTCTAGAAGTAATTCTTTCGTTTATCCATGCGTATAACACTATTCTGTTTTTCCACCATATAAATATTCCTACTTCTGCAACAGCCCTCTTGTCAATTGGTACATTGCTATTGATTTAAGTATAAGATCCCTGCCGTAAATTCCTTTCTGCTTGTTTTTGGTTTCAGGTACATATACCAAGTCCATTTTGGCTTCACTTATTTCTGCTTTTAATTCTTGTTGTTTATGGGATAACCCACGAGCATTACACATTCCCACAGTCATATATTTCACTATCTGAAGTCGCTTGTTCTTTGATCTTGCGTTAGTCGTTTCCGTAGATGGCCGGCTATATCTCATGAGTGATCCAGTAATGTCAAATTCATCTGGCAGCGTTACGAGCGCTGCGCAGATTAGGGAGGCTGCCACTTTACTTCTTCTGGGGTCGCAGGATTTCTATTTAGGATTTTCTCCGGTAGACAGGTTAGTTTTACTACACATGGGAGACCTGACTTCCCCAGCTAACTACTTTGCATATCCATCTGGAAAAGTGAAGAAGAAAATAACGAGGTATAGCAATGTAGAGAGTTTAAGAGAAGAGATGAAATAAGGATTGTTGAGAGGAAGGAGAAGAGAAAAATGAACGACTCCCTAGCCCTCGAAACCTAATAGCATCGGGGTCTAAAGCACAAGAGATCAAGGGTGATCAAAATAGAGAAGTTGAAAGTAGTATGGCACAATAAGTGGAAACAATGCAACACTAGTGACCCTCCTCCTTTATCCGGGCTTGAGACCGGCAGCTTCTCACATCGAACAAATTCCATCAGCCACAGGCGGAATTTCTATTGGATCTCTTACTTCCATATTACTTATTTTACTCTTCTGTCTTTTATTTTCATTTCTTTTAATTTTTGAATAATATCGACTATAGTTATTCTCTATTTTGTCAATTCTTGTCTCAATTTGCTACTTACTTTTTCTTTATTGCCTTTAGTGTCAGCTGCATTGTGTTAATATTCATTTGATAAATTATTCATATTTTTTCTGCAGTATCCTATCCGAGAACTAATTATCATATTAGAAAAGTGTGTGATATATCAAGAGATTATAATCACATTGTAACTTGATCTTTTGTATTTCTATCCCATTATTGATAATACTCTTGCGTGTTAAATATCCTTTTTTACACCTTTACAACTGATTGACATTGATATATTGTCATGAATTGTGTTTTTTCTACAACTTCCTTTCTATCCAGTTCTTTGCAAAAAGTATTAAATTAAAGACGAATAGTAGTAAATTATCTTTTCAATAAAGTCTTAACTTTATCAGGAACATATCTTTTATGTAGTTGTTTAGCACTGGGTATCCTATCATCCCATTTATTTTATCGTTGCTTAAACGCAACGCAATGTATACTATTCTATTTTATCTACACCATTCGTTTTAAATGTTTGTAATTTTTAGTATAGTAAATACAGTCGTTAATGACTTTAAAAATATATTTATTTGATAAATATATATACATTACATAAATACACGTTTTTAATTTTTTTCATCAAGGTGAGTGCCCTATTTGAAGTCTCTACAATACCTGTCTTTTGATTTGAAATTGGTGATATGTATTGGTGAAATGTATGTAATCACACTGCAAAGTATAATACGTACAATTAAATGTGTTAATGTTTGAGTAGAATGTGATTTTCGCAACAATTTTTAGAGACAAATATATGGTAAGAAGAGAATGAGAGAAAGACAAAAGATCCACTGGTGATAAGAATGCATGTAGACAACGTAATATTCGTAAGAATCAAACAATTTTGGATTGTAAGAAGTCAAATACATTTAAATTCCGTTTAGTTTTTGCACCTCCAGCATAAATTTGAATTCTGTTTGCATATCAGTAAAATTAGTAGATAGTAATTGACAATCTGCCGACACATCTTCAATAAACCTTGCAGTTCACGTCATTTCCGGAAAACTCCAAACGTTGTGTATATGCCAGTACGTACTGACCAGCTTCAACCAAGAATCAAAATATTTTGCCCAAAGTAGTTTTGCTATCGACGGAGACATATTATCAATATTTAACTAAAATGTAGTATTAAATAAATTAAGTATTTCACTGTTTGGGAAGAAATGGGTTAAATACTGTATCTATAGTTATGTTAAATAATAAATCAGCATTTCTCATGTGACACACATTGTGTCAAATTAATTAAATATATGATATTTGAACTATTGAATTTGCATCTTTTTTGTATCTCAATATTTGATATATTTTGTCTATTAATTTCATTGTGCTGTTTTTTATTCATTTTTATGGCTGCTGCATTACTAAATATAATATTAGTGTTATTTATTTTTATTCAAGGTTATAAAATGCCTCATCACACTATAGAAAACTTCGGCAATGAAACAAAAAGTTTGCGGACATGTCCATGTTAGAGCAAAACTACAATGAAAGAGAACCGAAAGAAAATTTATGAAGCGAAAATCTATTTAATGTGAAAAACAATTTTGTGTAAGGGACAGGGAATGTGAGTTTTTCGAAGGAAAGAGAAGGCGGAGAGAGTTACATTAATCAGCAGGGGGGAGGGAACATTGATCAACGCATTTAAAAGGAACACACTTGCCAGAAACATCGAACTTTTAGAACAGAAATGTAAAGACTCGGGTTAAGGAAGGAACTGAAAGAAAATTTATGAAGCGAAAATCTATTTAATGTGAAAAACAATTTTGTGTAAGGGACAGGGAATGTGAGTTTTTCGAAGGAAAGAGAGGGTAAGATATTCATACATATCTCTTTCAAATAAAAAAAGATAAACTTGAAGATCTCAAAATTAAATTAAAACTTTACGTATTAAATTACGAAATCTGATTAAGAAAGAAGAATTACTTCGAGTTCACATAACTGGTTATTTAATATTATTTAACAGTGTTATTTAATATTCAAGACACGTTGAATACCATTGATGAAGGTTTTTCTATGTTACAGCGGTAGCAAGAAAGTAAAAAGTGGCTACTTCATAACGCAGCAGGTGGATAGCAAATAAATGCTTGCGGGCAGTCTCTTCCTTGAAGTGTTGCTTCCTTGAAGTGTAACGTCAGCTGTGACATTATCAATGGCGTATATAGTATGATAATTCATTTGGAACGGAGAGTATGAGACAAGGCAGAATAACACAAATATTTGCATTTTTTACAGAAAACTGAATTTCTTTAATTGTTTTAAATATTTTCGGAAGAGTACCTTTCAAAACCATGGAAAGCTTTCGTATGTCAGGAATCTGTATAGTTTTCTTTCAATTTCTGCGCGCCTTGGAAATCAGTAATTTGTATAATTTTCATGACTCCTGCCTATGATAGAAAATTGACGTTCACTTTTTTCAAGTTGACAAATTTCGTCAATTTCAAAAGTGTGGTTATAAAGGGATTTAGAGTGCCAAATGGATGGCTCAGTATCAGAGTCATGGCTCAGTGCAAATAGAAGCAAGCAAATTCCATTTTCTTTCTACCAGGAATCTATAAAACGTGTTTTTATGATGGAAAAGTGACACTTTTTAATGTAACATTGCATAGCTTTGTTTTTTCTACGGATCAGATACGAGCACGTAAATATTGCACATTGCAAATATGTAAATGTGTAAACTTTATTGTTGAAATACAAAACATCACTTGGACTGTCCTGTATGAAAAAATATTGCTTTTGTTGAAGAGTAAATGGTGTAATAGTTACAAATGTGATTTGAAAAGAAGAGTAAGCTTTTTGAGGTACTCAGCATTAATTGATGCATCGTGGGATAATTCAATACTGAAACTCGGCATGCTAGTCTCAAAACGAGAAAATTCCATTATGAAACGCATGGACGATGACATATAGAGCATTTTAATTAAAACTAGATGATTCAGAGGGAAAATATTCATCAATTAGAACTCGGCATTTGTCGCTAGGGGACGTCCAATGGAATATTCTCACCCTGAGATTAAACATTTTCCGGCCTTTGGAATATTTTTTAATAAATATTCGTACATTACAATTAGTCTTTAGTACATGTTCATTTATTTTTCATGAACTAAATCTCATTCTATTGCATTCTACTGATGGAAAAGTAAAATTTTTTCGGTTATGTCATTTGAAAGGCAAGTTGTAAAATCATCAGTCAATTTTAATGAAAAGAGACTATATACAAAATGACAAGACACTAAGTAAGAATAAAATTAAATTATTGTGTAATTATAACTATTCAAGATTTAATTATTTAAATAAAATATAGTGAGCAACATATAGTGCTATCACTATCATCTGTATATTTTCAGCGCTATTCTATTCTGCAAGAACAATTATTAATTATATTCATCACACCTTTCAATCCCTTATTCATTCGTCCATACTTCCATTATCACCCCTTTCTTGTGGCCCTCAATTTTTACCGCTGTTTTCAGAAGTTACCTTACAGAAACATTATCTCAGAAAAGGATTTCCGCTCCCGTAACAGTAGCTGCTGTGCTATTCCTCGCATAATACAACAACAGAAAATTAACAGAACGCACTACTAACAATTCACGCTCGCGCAACACAGTTTAATACAATTAACCCCACCCTTGACTCGTCCTCGACACTTTTAATGACTTTCAGCTGACGAACTACAACTTTCGAGGCATGCAATTAATTTTCTCTATAATTTGAGGTGACAAAGCTGTGCAAATGCCGCAGCTTCTCGTTCGCTGCTGCATAGTATAAGTCACTGGCATGATCATTAAATATCAATCACCTAAATATCAACTACTAATGATATTCGTTGTATTTAATTAATGTGTTGCAAACATTTTTTTAATTAAAATTTTCTTATTTAGCTGAAAGAAACTGTTAATCCCTTACAACGTCTTTAGATATTACTTATCCGATAAAGGCAGGAAATTGAATATGTGAAGATATAACAAATACAATGTAGCGAAAGGATGTGTTGACTTTGTAGCAAACGCTTTAAACAATATAATAAATTGTTTATTTGTATATTATATTATAGTAATAATATAATATATTATTACTATAATATAATATAATATTACAATATAGTATATTAATTACATGTTCCTGTAAATGTAGTATTTCGATTTACGCAATTGTTGAGAATATTATTCTCAACAATTATTTGGCATTTTAGGAGGAGTGCCCAACTTTGCTGGTGAGCTAATGGTGTCCCCATGCCTTGGTCTCGTTTAATTCTCACGCTTGCGGGGAAAAGAGACATGTCGTGAATATGAAGTATTCCTTTCACTCTAACTACCAAACTCCGCCTGCCTGAGTTTTATTCGTCACACTGCTACAAAAAGTTATTTAATGATGAATTTAAGAACTGCAACTCTATTTTCCCCCACGGGAATCAGACCCAGGATCGCAGACAAAGCTAGAATGCTACCTATGTGCCACTTTAGGCTTCTATATTACATTCTGTTGATTAATATTAATCGTTGTACACTATGTAGTTGATGTGTACACACGTTGTACACATCAAAGGTATCCGGACACATGGCTGAAAATGACTTACCAATTCGTTTTTTTTTCAACTTATTTATTTTTCGTACGGAAGTATGTAGTTCAGAACACATCACTTTTTCGTATGTATTCTATGGCTTACAACTATTCTTATTTACTAATCTAAAACCTATATATAGCTACAGGAAGGGGTCGGAAGTTACAATCTGCGCCTACTGTTCACCATTGTTGGAGAATATCTGGAGGAAGGCGTTGAAAGGGTATCGGTTTTTTATTCGTGTTGGAGTACAATCTATTGAGGCGAGGTTGTAGTTACTGACCTGTGATATATAGTTGATATTTGAATAAAAGTTATTGGAGACATGGACTATGTGTTTGGATATTATATTCAATTCTTTATGTGCTTGTTGCATATAAACCATAGAGAGTGGGTTGCTAAACGGAGAAATCTATTTTGTATTATTTGTAGTTTATTTATGATTGTAGCTAATCAGTTCATTGTTAGTCCATGGAGCATGCGTATAACATTAAGGGTCTGATTATTCATTTATATAGTGTTATGGCATTGTCTATTGATAGGCAGCTTTTGGAGTTTACTAAACGTTTCAATTGTACTATTTTGCTTTTTGCTTGTTGAGTTTTGGTTGTAAAAAGGGAATTCCAGTTTGGTTTTGTGTCTAAGTTTGGCCCAGGTATTGACTGTTGACAATGAGAAGTCCATGGTAGTAGTTGATTACAAAGGGGGAAGGAGTGTAGAAGAGCTTTAGCGAGTATATTTTGGCAGTGGATTTTGTTGGGTTTAATTTAATTTTCCATATTGTTGACCAGTTATCTATTCTGTCTAGATATTGTATTTTTTACTAATTGTTTTAATTGATTGACTGGATTTGTAAATTACTATGTCGTCTGCAAATTGTACTATATGGGTTTGGTTCGTAGTTAGAATATCTGACGAGTGAATATTAAATAGGGTTGGTGAAAGTGGGGAGCTTTATGGTAGCCCTGCTTGTATTTTACGAGGGTTTGAATATTATAACTATCTACTTTCATTGTGAATGTTCCATCTGTTAAAAAATGTTTTATATTGTTGACCAGATAGAGTGGTGTTCCTATTCCTATTTGAATAGTAAGCCTTGGTGCCAAATTCTGTCAAAGGCTTGTAATATGTCCAAGAAAGTTGCTATTGAGTGGATTTTACCTTGGTATGCTGAATAAATGTGTTCTGTTAGCTTGATAAGTGGGTGTGAAGGGAAAACGTGGTTAATAAAACCAAACTGATGTTCGGGTATTTTTTGTGTTTTGTTTAAATGTTTGTTTAATCTTTTCTGAATTAATTTCTCTAGAATTTTTGACAGTATTGGCTATGAACTAATTGGTCTGTAACTTTCTGTGATTTTAATTTGACTTTGGAACAGGAATATTTTTTGATTTTTTCCATAGTACTGGATAGTAACCATTTCTTAATATTGAGTTATAGATATTATTTATGAAGGCTATTGTTGGTGTGGGTAGGTTTTTTAGAACTTGGTGTTGATATTATCATGTCCAGGGGCTTTTTTTGATGGGAGATTTTTTATTATAATCTTAATTTCGTTTGTTGAAGTGAATTTTATTTTTTGTGGGACATTATAGTTCGAAACGGAAACAGATTTTGCAAATAGGGTAGTATTGGGAGTTTAGATTTAACTGATTGCCATTTTTGGGTTTAGTACTTGAACATCCTTCCTCATCGTTTTTGATGAGGATCTTTACGACCTTTTTGTAAAATGTTAATTCTACAAATCTCGTATTTGCGCGGTGCAAACCATTACAGATCCACAACTAGGACTTTCTTTTTAGGGGCAATTTAAAGATATGATCTTTTGCCCAATAAATGCATGCTGTATTATGGTTGCAGTTATTTATATTACGGCATAAATCTAGACATCGGAGGCATTGGATAGGTCCCTTGTTTTTGCGTCTTTTTTCTGTCTTGACAGTCAGGTTCAAATTCGATTTATTTGTAGTACACTGTCTATGTTTTGGCTACCGTCAAACTCGGCTACCACTATAGAGACGGGGGCGTTGTCTTTATACAGTCTGGATACACTAATTAGCGATGGACACTTTCCCTTGAGATCTTCATATATTTCTTTCTGAGTAATTGATGGATAAAGATTCTTAAAAACGATGGAAAATGTTTTGTTAGCTGGATCTTTATAAGTGTGAAATTTCCTGTTAGTGCTGAGTAGATATTTTATTGCCAGTCTAAAGTTTGAAATAGTTTTAAAAATCACTTTAATTTTGTTATTGTCAATGGTTGAAGAAAACTTGTTTTTTTAATCTTAATTCCCCTATTTAATTTAGCAACATTCTGAATGTGGGCTATTAAGGTGGGTGGTATTTTAACAGTGGAATTTATGTAGTCAATATTTTGTTTATTTACGAATAGAAATCTATTGTGCCGGCGCTCTTCATTGTCTTCGCCAGGCTCAGAGAATCTGTTCCCAATAGGTACGTTATACGAATTGATGCTCAGTGGGATTTTTGTGTTTTTACACTCGTATTGATACTGGACCGATTCATTTTCTTACTTTCGGTATCACTCTTCCTTTCACTGACTGGCCTTTTCTGTGCCTGAGCAGATGGTGGTAGTGGTAACGAAGCGTAGTTCTGGCTGAGGCAGGCAGGGTTGATGCTGCCCTCGGTGCTGGTTGAGGTTGGTAGCTGCGAGGCTTATATCCATGCCCTCACCGCTTGATGGTGTCGGCGACACTGGTGCAACGCTACAGTTGTCACCGTTATGGACGATGCGCAGGGCTTCAGATATTGTCTGTCCTATGGCTTAATTAATGGCATACGCCATAAACTTTTCCTTAAATAGTTGTCTTCAGGTACTATAGATCCCTTTCAACACAAACACAATGCACGGAGTTCATTATTAGACGGCCGTGCCGGGGCTAAGGTAGCATTTCAGGTGCGGAGTGATATCGACTCCAATAAGCGGTGCGAACTGCACTGAACCGTGATCGAGCGACGAATGCTTACCAGTTCGTGGCGCCCTCCATCGGTAATGCTAGAATTCAATAGGGTGTTGGCACACCCTTAGCCTTAATGACAGCTTCCACCCTAGCAGGCATACTTTCAATAAGGGGCTGGAAGGTTTCTTTGGGAATGGCAGCCCATTCAGCATGAAGTGCTGCACTGAGGAGATGTATCGATGTAGTTTGGTGAGGCCTGGCACGAAGTCGGCCTTCCAAAACACCTCAAAGGTGTTCGATAGAATTCAAGTCAGGACTCTGTGCGGTCCAGTGCATTACAGGGATGTTATTGTCGTGTAAACACTCCGTCATAAGCCGTGCTGTATGATCAGGTTCTCAATCATGTTGAAAGATGCAATCACCATTCCCGAATCGCTCGGAAGCAAGAATGTATTTAAAACATCAACGTAGGCTTGTGCCGTGATAGTGTCACACAAAACAACAAGGGGTGCAAGCCCCCACCATGAAAGGCACGACCAAACTGTAACACCATTTTGGACGTGTTCGGATACTTTTGAGCACATATTATATACACAATGGACAACTCTTATCTACAACCTGCTAAGGTGGCTCAGAACATCAACTGAAGTAACTGCAGTGCTTCTGACCGAAAGGTTTTAGGGTTCGAGTCCCGACAGTGACAAAATTCGCCACCGCTAGATAGCTGGAGATTTCTAGTGACTGGCTACTCTGATCGCTGGTTCCCCGGGTGTTTATCAACATCAGGTGAATGCGGGAGTAGTGCCTATTCCAATGGGCGACGGACTATCTTTCGCCTTCTTTGTCCCATCCGCACCCCACACTAGTAAACGCACACATACATTCATTTACATCCACTTTACTACCACACATGACGAGAGACCCGTCGGGAGCTCGGAGCTTCTTCCGGCTGGTGTCGAACCCCCTCTGGAAGGGGAGAGGTAGCTGGAAGAGGAAACTACAAGACGAAGTGTAAGTCGGCGCCGAATATCGCTGTCTGGCCGAGAACGCGATAAAAGTCCGCAACACGATACCTCCTTGCGATAACGTGCCCGTGGACAAGAAATTATCAATCTTATCTAAAATATTGCATTGATATTTAAGCATCCAGCTTAACTTTTACGGAGAATTCACAGTAACTTGAGAATGATCTATATCACTGGAACTAGGTGTGCATTGCCAAGACTCAAAGCTTGCTATAGTCCGGGTCATTTACGTCATTGGCCATCAGCGAGTACACAGTACTTTTGACGTCCGACTGGCACGGTTGAGCGCGTACTTCGGCCTGCAAGTAATACAACGCTGAAAAAATTTGTGCCCCAGTTTAAAAAACAAATTTCAAGAAATTATATACTATTTTGTGTTACACAATATAGGAATAAAAGTAATAATTGTAGTAATGATACTATTACTATTATTAATATTATTATTAATATTATTGTCATTATTCAAAGTTTTATTACTCAAAACATATAAAGAAATGCCATAAATTCATCAGTGACTTCGGGCGCGTTAACTCCTAAGATCATTAGTCCTGTAGGTGTACTGAATTTTTTCATGGGCAGTGGCGGTGATATACCCTCCCTGAAAGGTGAAATCCGGGGCCGACCTATCGTCGACTAGCGGGGGTTCCCCAACCAGGTACCTCCCATAAACAGGGCACCGCCGAAGTCGGGTCAAGCTCTAAGCTACCGACCGGTCTCACGGTATGTGTGGCAGTGTAGTGCATGCAAGTGTAAGTGTGTGTAATGAATTGCTGAGGACAGGACAAAGAGGAAGGAAAGATCGCACGCCGTCCGGGGCTCTTTTTTCGGGGTACTGCTCCGGCATTCGCCTGGTATCGATCGGAGAAACCACGGGAAACTACCGATCACAGCAGGCGGCCTCCAGAATTTTCTTCCAGAGAGATGCGGAATTCGACGTAGCTAAGTACGTACTGATGAAAATCCTCCCATCGTCGGGACTCGAACCAATCAGAGGCACTGCCGTGACATCAACTGATGTCCTGAGCCACCTCTTCCGGTTATTGTCATAAAATATGACACATATGTTCCACATCTTAACGATTCCTCCATACCTCTTGATGCGTTACGCCAAGGCTTACATGATCACTTGGTTTTCTTCCGCGTTCTCGGGGCGAGTGGGGACGCAGGGCGAAACCTCGAAGCGCCCAGTGCCCGCGCCGCCCAGCGAGGAAGAGAGGCGCTTTTCGACTTTCATTACTTCGCCGTCGTCCACCGCGACTTCGTCTGCCTGCTCCACCGCGATTTAAATTGGAGAACTGACTCGTAATGACCTCCAAAGAGAGATACGGGTGGTGGTTTTACTGACGGAGCAGGCCGAGCCTGGAACGAATCTCAAATATTATGTTACATTCGGTTTACTTTCTTTAACGCAAACTCATACATTCAAGTTCATGGTTTTGCTTTTTCATTTTCAAACGTTATTATATTATTCTGAAATATGTCTGAATAAAAGAAGAGTATTTGATAAAATGCGATCGTGGTGATTATTTTATTTCTTGACTGCACATTCGAGAAGGAATGCTCTTAACAATGCCCCACTGAGTGAAATACGAGTACATTTCGCACTATACTGAAAAGAGTGGAAATTACATATATTTCGTCGATATTTGGCGATAAGATAATATGAACAGACACGGCCTATCTGGAATAAAATCACAGGTGGGCAATGTTTTGATTTCATGGACTTGAGAAGAGAGAGGGAAATCACCGATCAGAAAGAAAATATACGTTCACGAGTGGGACAAAAATTTTAATAAAACACTTCAGAGTGTCGTAATTAAGTGCAGAATTTGATTTTAGATATGCAATACCATATTGATGGTGGATTTGTTACAAGAGTGTGTTACGAAAAAATTAAATGGTTTAGAATATTTGGGAGGGTCGATACAGTGAATTGTATAAATGGAATTGGACCTAAAAGAACTTTTGTTATTGGGAAGAAGACAAACATAGGTATTATTATTAAAAATTGTGAAATTAATTAAATGTTTTATTGTTATTTTCAGTTCATAAACAATATTGTGAAATAACTTGTATTATTATGAATAAATATTCTCTTCTATTTTGAATTTGAGAGCGTTTTAATTTAACATTTTCAGTGAGGTACCTTATTCATATCTATGCCATATAATCATCAACCCTGAATACATGTTAAATGGATATTTTTATTTTCTACCGTTAAGCATATATATTATTATAATGATTATATTAATGAAAAAGTGAAATAGTCTCAATAACAAGCACACAATTGAATGATAGTTCTTACAATTAAATCTTATATATTGTGACGAGGCTCTCCATCCCTCTTTAATTTCGTTTTATCCTTATTTAATTGGCTAGCTCAATTTTTGTTGAATTATTTTGGGCTCCACCATACCTACAAACGCTGCTTCCGTCTCTTTCTCATGGGCTAAAAAATACCGCTCTTACGAGAATTCAGCTAGTCAATGCTTAAATTTACATTTTTTATTAATTACAATTAAATTAAAAATTAGAGAAATTCTCCCACACACCCAAATTTTTCAGTAACTATTAATTTTAACTTTTCACGAAACTTTAAGTAACAAGCGGTGCTAAAACAGCACGTACTTTCTCGCTCGTTTTTTCACGCAAAATTTCACGAAAAGTACTCAATTTTCGAAAAATGTTCAAAAATGACCTTATTTCAAAATATATCTTTAAGAAACAGATTTCATTAAGAGAAAAAATTCAATCTTTAATATTTTATTTGTAGAAAGAATTCAAAAAAATGTTCAACTTTTGCTATTTTTCAAAATTAATGTTTTTCAACGAACATGAGACCTGCACAATTCCTTAAACGTTCTTTACGCGAACAAAAACATTTAATCAAAATAAAAGGAGCCTTTTTTTAATTTGAAAAATTTCCCAGGGGATTCATGTAAAGCACCCTCCCCCAAATTGAAATATCGGTTTCAAATTCCAGGAGCCGAACCATCAGTCAGATCCATTAGAGGATATTAATTTGGAGAAAGCTGATGGGTTTTGCCGCTAGCGTTGTTCACAGACTGACAGACATTTTGCCGTTATTCAATTTTCCGGCTTCAAAAACCCACAAAACACATACTTGTTCCACCAATTTAGTATTTTTTCTAAATTTAGCAAGCGGATATATCCACCTTTTTGTTACCTGTAATGAGAGTTTTTCTCCCGAAATTTGCCGTTTTTTCGTGCAGCATTACATAAATTTCTCTCTTCTTCCAAAAAAATATTGGCGGATAATCATTAAAAGGAATAAAATCGTATGAGTGTGCAGTGTGAGTTGAGTTTAACCTGCGTATATGACACAGTCGGGCATTTATATAGTATCCTTAGGATGGAGAAATAGAACAATTAAGGGGCGGATTTTGATGGCCTAAAACATCACCAAAAATAATCAATAATATACTCTTCAATTTTTTAATGTCCTAAAAGCATATAAAAATGACGTAAGTTTTTTATCAAAACAAATTGAGATTCGAAACAAATTCAGATGCGTAATTCAAGCTGTTGGATATGTTACAGATGTAATAGCAGTGGCGGGCCGTGGAGGGGGCATACCCCCCCCCAAAAAAAATAGACCGAGAAAAAAATAAAAATTGTAAAAGTACAGGGAAAATAAAAATGATTAACACAAGAAAAACTTGTAGAAACGTCTAAAGTGTACTGTGACGGTCCTTACCCTCAAATCCTCTTTTAATGGGGACATTAGATAAATCGATAGGTTAACGACTACACATTAATCTTATCTGTGGATAAAATTAAATAAGTTAAGAGGACAAGGAGTCTTATTGGGGTAACAACCTTGTTGATCATATGTATTTGATTAATAAACAGTCACATTTCTTATAATGGCTTCTGACATGGTATCATAAACATTATTTCAGGCTCGCCTGTTCCTCTAATGATATCCTAAATCTAGCCTTTCCTACAAGATCATGATCTCTATTATATGGATATAATGTTCACAGCTGTGAATGCTTTTACAAATCCTATCATTCTTTTTAACAGATCACATACAAAAACACTATTGTGATTTTCTTTAACTGTTAATAATACCCCTTATATTAAAAATAGAATAGTGACACACAAATTGACTGCCTGTAATTATACTTATTAATTTAAATACATTAAGGAAATTAACCTCATATTCATTGCTAATTGTTCTTTATTAAACACATTTATCTGTTTCCCTGTTTTTATTCTTTACACTATCATCAACCAAGACTCGAATTATTTACCCTCATCATCTTGACCCTGATTTATCTTATTGTGATTTTCAATACTCACAGTTCTGTCCGCCCTGCAAAAACATATTGATGTGGATACTGGTTTCCCTCGCCTGAAGGCCGTGTCTGCGACGTCGCTCCTGGTTGACTCGGCAGCGCTCGGGCCTCTCCGCTAGCCGCCCCTGCTGCGAAGCGCTAAGAGGAGCGCGCGTCCTTCCCCGCGCTGCCGCCCACCGCTGTCACGTACAACTCTTCGACGCACAATACTCAACTATAACGAATATCAGCACCCGTATTTATCTCTTCATGATTTTTAAGTAATTCAGTACAATCCCATTTTGTCCACGGTCACGACACCATTCACTGAATCACATAGTTTCACATGGAGCACGTACGTAATTAGAACAGTTATCAGGGCGCTATGCTCATTTATCTCGACCTGGCGATTTTCTATATACGTTACCATTCTAAATATTCAATCTGGAAATAAACAACACCTCTCTATTAGGTTCACGCACCGTTAATCTTCCACGTGGTGTTCCGCCACAATTATTCTCACTCCTGCTAATGTTCACTCATTCCTATCACGCGTTGATATAGTCACAAAATCCATTTTACACTCCTATGTTAAGCATTTTACCAAAGTAACTGTCATCGGGTCCGTAATGGCGTAATTACCATTACACTGGCACCAATTCTATTCTCACTCCTGCTTTTCCACGTGACGGTCACTTGCCACCGACCCCTCCGCTCCCTACGTTTTCCAAACCGTTACTGCCGCTCCAACGACCTCGTCTTTTCACTCACCGCTGACGCGCCAAGGACCCGTTCGGCCGTCAGTCGTTCGCGGCGCCCTTTCGCTCTCGCGCCAGGCTTGAATACTCTATTTCTTTTTAATACTAGATCTTGAGAACCAATGTGGTCTCAGTATCGAAAAAATAACCGAGCGTCCTGTTCTTAAGCTTTTAGTTAGGAATAGAAATACTAAATTGCACTGCACTTTAGCCCAGTGGTATGTATGGAAAATGTCTTCGACTGTTCTCCAGAGGCGTCTGACAGCTCATATATTTGTTACTCTGTAGGTGCCAAGCGCGTGATCGTGGGCCGCTTTGACATTTTGCGCCATTAGTGGGTCGGAAACAAAAGAATAGGGCATGGATCGCTTAAATGCCCCTGGAGACGGCGCGGTTAATACGTAAGAAGAGAAAGAAAATAAACAAAAATAATATGAAGAAAAGTGAAAGAAACATTAAAAGAAAAAGTAGAATAGGCTCGAGACATATTATGCGAAAACCTGTCAATTTTCTTCAGTGCTGGACAGTAATGTTTGTATGTAAGCAAGTGTTTAATTTGCAAATCGATATCATGCATTTTGACTTAAATTCTATCTGTATCATGGGATGAAAAATATAATTCCTCTTCGTTTTGCAGCTCTGAATTCTACGATTTTAAAGACAAATTATAACTATTTTTAATTTAAAACCATAAAGTATTCGTTAAATATTAAATTTAATATTTTAATTTTGTTAAAAGGATTTTATTATAAATAGTTAATTTGTTTATAATTCATATTATCTTTGTTTATGTATAGGATGTCCGGGGAGAAAACGTCGAAAGTTCGAAAATAAGTTCTTAAGACATATTTTTTCTAATAAACTACTTGAATATTTCGAATTACTAAGCTTCTATAAGCACTTAAAGTTAGTTTAAAAAATGCTGTTTAGGCCAAACTATCCATTGCAGAAGTATATAAACACTACAGCATCATGTAAATAGTTTATTATTTATAAAAGAAATGAAAACATTTGTTTAGAAAGAAAAATTAACACAGAAATAAGAAAGCAGTCAATTTGTGTAAATTGGGTGTTCTTTTAATTTTTGTATTAAATTTTCTTTCTGAACTCGTATACTAATTTCTTTTATAAATAAAAAAATATATATATTTTTATGGAGCGATTTTGTGCTCCTTTAATGCGAATTTTTGTATAGAAAGCAATTTTTCAAACCAACTTTGAGTGCTTATTGCGGCTCAACCGTTCAGAATATCCCATTAGTTTATTAGAAAAATGCTTTAAATTGTCTTAAGAGCTTATTTGCTCTAGAAAGTTTTCCTGACAATCAATGAAGAAAGATTTCATTCAATAATCTTCAATCTGGGTTCACATTAAATTCACATGTTATGATGCTTGT
Source organism: Gryllus longicercus (assembly GCA_038098605.1). Classification (NCBI taxonomy): domain Eukaryota; kingdom Metazoa; phylum Arthropoda; class Insecta; order Orthoptera; family Gryllidae; genus Gryllus; species Gryllus longicercus. The sequence goes on from JAZDUA010000052.1 coordinate 334,112, forward strand.
AGCAGGCAAATGACTATTTCAAATTTCACAACGTATTTCCGGACACTCTGCCATTTATTTTACCTCGTGTTCTATTTCAATTCCTCTTTTAAATGATCCACTTCAATTTCTCGATTACATTCTGTAAATGAGTTTGAACGCAATATCCAGAGCAAATTCATTAGTAAATATAAAATCTTACAACACTTGATTACATACAGACATTGTTTGAGCTGTTTGACAGTGTAATCTAGAAATCAAATATAATGGATATGTTACAATGTAACCGGGCTGTTATTAGTGCAATAAGTATAGCAAAAAATGTGTGGCCTAAATAATCTGAAAATTAACACTTAAAGTGTATAAAACAAATAATTGTACAATTTAATTGTACAAAACAATACAATAACTGTACAATACAAACAAGCTTGTTTGTATTGTATTTTCGTACTGTTTATAATAATTAATATGGTTCTAAATTTCATATTGTAATTTTAAAATGTATTCATATATTTAGTCGACAATAACCTGGATGTCGAGGCGACCAAAAATAAATTTAAATTTAAAAAAAATTAAATAATTGTATAGAAGTAATTTTGATCCCTCGGGTAGCTCATGGCTAGCGAGCTAGGTTTCTTCACCACTATCCCAGGTTCGATTCCCGTAAAGAGTAAAGTTAACTATTGGCTTCCACTATGTCTCAGTTCGTTTAAATGGTTGACAATATGAACGTTTCGCGCAGATAGAGAATGCTGCATAAATGACGCAAAGAGTTACCGTGTACCACAGGTCTCCCAAGTTCATGGCCGTCAGATTTGGACGCCATGGCCGTAGTCCGAGAAGGCTATTCTGAAAAAGTTCATACACGAAGTGCTTTTGATAGCAAGAGCGCAATAGAAGAATGGCTGTAATGATGTGCGACTCGACGCGTCAAATTAATTGTTCCAATGTTTGGATGATCAGATTTTCCGTTTCCAAATTTTAAGACGAATAATGATTTGTGATTAATTTCTAACGAATGCTGCGGTGGACCAAAAAAGCACAGCCAATCCATTTTAAATAATCCTTATCGCTGGGCAGTGGACTGTTCTACACCCAAAGGAACATACCCCATGATTTTGAAAGGCTATGTCAATACTGCGAGTCCGCGAACGAAGAGACTGACTGCGTCTATAGCGCAATACGAGTGAGACAGCTGAAAATCAATTTAAATAAACGCATCAGATCAAAACAGTTGAAAACAGTTTCAAACGACAAACTGAAACCAATATTTTCCATTCAATATATTGATGCAACCACCAGCCAATGAAACGGTTTCAGGTTTTAAAATGTATTCATTATCTGCTGCAATTTACTTGCATGTTTTGAGCAGCGACTCATAGGTGAATGTATTTACACTTGGTACTCTTCCCATACAAATAAAATGATGCTTTCTTTTATATAGATGAACACCAGAACTCACGACTTAAAAAATTAACTTGACAATGTACTTGCAGCACGCCGTGCAACGGTGGCTATTTCATCGTCCACAGGACTGCAACTTATGATGAAGCCGCTCGTCTAAGCCAAGGATTGGGATACGCTGAAGCGAGGTCGATATCGGCAAATCAAAGACTGCAGTGACTGAAGCCTTCGGGTTCCACACGACTCCAAGTAATTCTTGTGCAATCCGGTAGAGCCCAGCACGAATCAGTGCCTGCGGCAATGTCCTGCAGTGTGAAACAATTTTGAATTCACTAAATGTCACGTTTTGGCGGTTTGCGTTCTGTAGGTAGATTATTTGTTAATATGTAGTTCAAGGTGTTTTTCATGTGACTGTAGAGTTTGGCTTTATAATAGAAACTTTTCTGATTAGATAATATCAAAGTAGATGTTCAGAGGAAAAAATAAAGATTGTAAACAAAAAGCTACCATCACTTGACTTATCAATCTTGCAACAGGAATGATGGTAGAAGCAATTTGTGCGACCTTTTCAAAGAAATTCACACAAGTTTTGTTGTTAACACGATTCGCAAGAAGAGTAAGTTATATTTTTTGACCAAGTATTTCGTTTCATGTAGAAAAATCAAAATCTGTTGTGGCAAGTGGGTATTATGATTTCAAAGAACTGCACACTAGGCTTTTAGGCTACTAGGCTTTCACGGACGGAGTAAATAAAGCAAAAGTTTCCGGGCTAGTAGGTTGTGGAGTAGTTGGCATTGAGAGGCCACTGGACTACTTAAACTGCACCATTCTATAAAATTACAGTAAGAATAGGTGGTTTTGGAGAATAATTGTATATTCTAAAATGTGTTAATATTTTTTATTTTAATTATCACAAATGTGCGTTTTATTTTGTTTTAAGTATATACTATTTAATAACAATTATTTTAGTGTCATTATTATTGAATAATATTTTGGGCTTTGAAATCATGGGTACAGAGCACGAAATTGCTGCTTGCCTACCAAAATACGACACGCCTCGCCACTGAAAGATGGATCGTGTTGCGGACCAATACAAACTAGCTGAACCCCTGCGATTATTACAAGGAAGAACTGTAGAAAAGTTACAATAAAAATGTACGCTTCCAGGACACTTTGTCCACTTTATATTGCCTATTGTAATAACGTCCAATTCAATTTAGTCCACAGACATTTTGTCCACTTCTTTTTGTCCATAAATATTTCTTCCACTGCATATATTGTCCATTACTTCATATGTCCACAAGTATTTTTTCGATTTCCTTTCGTCCACGTTTTTTGTCCTTTTTCTTTGAAGTCCCCAGAAATGTATGTCCACAATTTAAATAATGTACTGTGTTGTGGTTTTTGCGGTAATGAATAAGAAATTATTTTGTGAATGGCACCTTCACTTCGTCTAAAAACAAAGATGAAATTATCTATAAATTATATGTATCAGTTACATTCCTTCTGCAGAAATGGAAAAACATCTTATTGGCGTGGTGAAAATTGAGAATCTGCAATGCCTGTTTCGTCACAAATAAAAATGTAAATGATCATATCCATATAATGAAGGTCAGCACACTCATTTGGAAAATGGAGCTGAAGTTCGTGCAAAGAGAGTGGTGGCAGGAATCAGAAGAAGGGCTGAACAACACCCAAATGAATCTCCTGCATGCGTAATAAGAGAAGAAATACAGGGTACAGAAGATCAGGAAGTACGGCTGCATTTACCGGAAAGAACTTCCTTATTATACAGTGTCAACCGATCACAGATTGCAGGTAGACCCCCACTGCCGCAATCACTTCAAGAGAGTACAGTAATATCACCATACAATGTTAGCTTAAACGGAGTTACGATGTTAGCTTAAACATTTTAACAGCTCGACAGCAGAGAAAATAATAACAGAAAACTTATTTTTTTTACAAAGGAGTGGTTGAACCATTTATGTAGAAGCGGAACAAATTTTTATGAAGGAACGTTTAAAGGTGTTCGAAGGTTATTTTATCAATTGTACTCATTGAAATATACACGATATGGTTTTTACATTAATTTATTGTTTGTGTACCAGAAAAGATAAAGTAAGCTATGCTTTAATCTTTGAACATCTTAAAAGTGCAGTTGAGACATTGAAAATGGGTTTTTCACGTGACTTTGTAATGTTGGACTTCGAAATGAGAGCTATTAACTCAGTACTAGCCGCATTACCTCTCAGCACAGTAATTGGATGCCTATACCATTCTCCTCAAGCTATTTGGCGGCAAGTTGTAAACTTTGTACTGAAGGTACGTTTCACCGAAGATATCGTCATAAGCAAACATTCAGCGGCTGAGGGGCCTTCGATTCGTACCTCTCGATATCGAAGAGCTGTTTGATTATTTATTAGAAATAAGCCACGAAGATGTACAAGACATTATGTCGTAACAACGTATCTGAGGGGCGATCTGCAAGAGAAAGGAGGAGGGCAGTGCCGCCACAATTTCCTCCGGAATTATGGAATGTTTATGAGCGGGTGTTAAATCAAGTAGAAAGAACTACTAATTTTGTGGAAGGTTGGAACTCCAAATTTCAGAAGCTGATCGTGCTACATCATGCAACAATATGGAAATTTTTAGAGTGCATAAAAAATATCGAAGGGACAATGAAATCCTCTTATTAAAACTTGCTGGCGGTCATAGGCTAATCAGGTATCCCTTTAGAAAATCATACATTAAAAATCAACGTCAAATTGAAAATATTGTAGATCGATATCAAAATATGCCGAAAATAATAATAGAGATTTATATTTGCATAGCATTAGCTACAGAATGAACTTATATAATACTGAAGGGAGCGATGGAGCAGTATCAAATATTTAATTGTATAATATTGTAACTCAATAAATATGTATTCTTTTGCAATGGACTATAATTATTGTGGACTGAAACATAATAAAATGGACACAATGTTACTGGACATTTCAATGTGATAGACGTTAATGCTCAGTGGATCAATCTGAATTGTGGACAAAAAAACGTGGACGAAATTTTTAAGGACATCGTCTGTTTCTGAACTAAAATTCGAAGCGGACTAAATGCACAGTGCGCGTAGTTAATAAATAATGTGGAAGAAACGTGCCTAGACAATGTGTCTGGGAATCAAAAATACAACGCATGCACAGAAGAGAAAATCGACCCGAAACTATTTTTTCATGTCGTTCAGCACTGATTCTCCAAGATTGATGTTTCCTTGCACGTCAACTGCTATAGCGCATGTAGTAAATTTGTGGTGTAGGAAGTTTTCAATCCAAGAGTTTGGCGGTGTTTCTCCCCTGCTGATGGTGCGCTTGGTGGCTACTCATCGGCTTGCGGGGAATTCCCCCCTTCAGCGGGGCGCCGCGCGGCCAGATCAACAATTAATCTCCCGACGGCCTCCTGAAATGTGTGGTTGTGTAGTGCATATATATGTGTGTGTATGTAAGGAAAGATACTAGGATAAGGCGAAAATAATGATAGCACGCGGTCTGTAGGGTTGGAACGCCTCCGGTATTCGCTAAATACGAAAGGAAAAACCACGGAATATCAATCAAAGCAGACGGCAGGTAGGATTTTCATGCAGACAGCGACTTAATTCGACGTATTTAAGTACCTAGTGGCGGAAACCCGCTTCCGTCGGCACGGGGACCTAGGACTTCTCGACCAGATACGCTGCAGAGAGAGACAGAGCGTGAGAGAGAGCGTGAGAGAGAGTGTGTGAGAGAGAGCGAGAGATAGAGAGCGCAAGAGGTAGAGAGCGCGAGACAGAGAGCGAGAGACAGAGAGAGCGCGCGCGAGAGAGCGATCTATATATATATATATATATATATATATATATATATATATAGAGAGAGAGAGAGAGAGAGAGAGAGAGAGACAGACAGACAATGCTGGTTCTGAGCTAAGCTCAGCAGGGAATTCTGTAAGACTAATGAAATGAAAAATTACAAATTCTGTAACAATACAGTCAGTATTCCCTGTGAACATAGAGTGAAATACGTTTCTGAAAATGTAATAAATATTTTATTTTTAAGAAGATCTGTTCATATAGGCTTGCGTGGACTATAGCAAGTAATTCTGCTGGCCATGTTAACTTAAAAAGTAAAGCACCGCATATAAACAATGAAAATTTGGAAATGGATTTGTGTGTCAAACTTGATAAGTTATGTTGATCTTCACCTCATATTATAAATATGTGTGGAGAATCGTGACGGAAGGTTAGTTCAAATCTGTTTTTTTGTACAGTGCCCACTTTTCACTAATTTATTTGTCCTGCTTGAAGGCTATTAAATATACAATAAATATTCAATATCTATATGATGTATAAGTAAGTCTATTGTGTAAATAATCTTGGAAAAGTTTCAGAAGTTAGGTAGTAACGTGAGTGTAAAGCTTTACTTTTTCAACTCTCGTATTGTCTATTTTCTAGAAAATCTAAGACTTTACTGTAGCGATACCGATTTCATCATAATTTTGTAAACGAAATTCACCGGATCAAAAATTAAACAAACAGACTCGGCCACCCAGATTTCTGCCGAGAGATTACGCAGACGGTCACACGTGCGCGACTCCGCTTATCGCGACAGTCCCTCCCGCCCCCGGCACATTAACGTAGTCGTTAAGAGGGTCGGCATTGACAGATTCACTGGGCACACGTGTTCACTGTGCCGGCTACGAAGTTTCGAGATCGCCCGCTCGTTTCGGGGAAACCCAAATCCATAATTCTTTACGGACAACGCGCCCCCTTATGCAAACATGGAACGATGTTCTAGAAGGAATTGGAATAACACTACATGCTTGCAGCTGGCACGGAGAGCGGAAAGTTCTGTGGCTTCTCGCGTGGCGATTGGCTGAAAATAGTTCACTGCGCCACTACTTTTAGCCAATAGCTACACGACTATTACAAGGAACTCGAGCATACGAGAATATTAGGGTGGGGGGCAAGAGTTAACTTGATGCAATTTCGACTGAGAGAACTTCAGAAGGGATTTGAATTCTAGGCAGAGCAGTCGGGGCAGAAGCTTCTTTCGGGGAGCTAGTCGTCGGTCAGAGGCAAATTTCGCCTCCGCCGGACTTATAAATTTTTCATCAATCAGGCGGGGCCAGAGTATTAGGCGTCGGGGAGAGATCAGTGTGTCTCTGGAAAACTTATTATTTTTTGAGCTTGAATATTAGACCGAGGGCAGTTGAGAGAGGAACTTATATGGGGGTGGGAATTATTCGGGCGAATATGCCTATGTGGGGACTTATGTTATTTTACTGCGAGTTTTGAGCTGTGAGCCGACTGCAGTTGAGAGAGAGATTTCTCTGGGGTGGGTTTTCGTCGTGAAGAGAGGCGAATGTTTCTCCGATCGAATTCTGAACTGTCCGAAGTTGTGTTCGACAATTATCATAAAAGTCAGAGAGAGACGCATAGTTGATCACTCCGTTCCTGAGATCGTCCGGCCAGTCCAGCTAGTACTGCCAGTTTCTACCAGAACTTCCAGAACCGCTAGCTCAACCAGACTTCTAGACACCGCCTACGCAGCCACGCATCGCAGCCTTTTCGTGACGTTACGAGGCGGCTACCCAGCTGGCGACGAGAGAGGCCATTGCCTTTTCCCGGAGGCAATTTTTTTTTGGAGGCCGCCAGACGACCCTTTCGACCGCGCTGTGGCCGCCCCCCGGCCGCACAAAGACCCTTCTCCAGGCAGTATCGTTCAGGGCTACCGCCCTATTGTGTAAATTTTTCGTAATGCGGTGTCACGCTCTGACACATTGACCAGTAATAATTTCACCCATTGTAATTGTTAGTTATAATTCTTCTTAGTTTTTTAAGCTTAACTCCTAAAACTAACTTTTCAATTTTTTTTTCTCTTTCTTCATCTAATTTTTCCACTATTCTTTTTATTCAATTTAAGAGTGTAACTTCCCTGGGGCATGTTAATCATATTGCCCAGGAATAAATGTGAATTTTTACCAGTGAACAAGTGTTTATTTTGTGTTTCCACCGTACTGTGTAACAATTCCTTCCATTACCGACTTGAGCTAGCGTCAGGGCCGCTATCCGGTTCCCCAGGTAACCGGTAGTGTTACATTACAGTGTAGCGCAGGGTTGCCAGATTGGGCTGAATTCCCCTTTTTGGACTGGAATACGTCTCTCTCGTCGGACAAAAATTGATTTCGCGGAATTCCGCCCAACGGGCTGAAATGCATCTAAACATAATGCGATTTTAGGCGGGTTTTCAGATTACGACGCAATTTCCAAAAAAACGACAATGACAGTGTGTTTTATTTTTTATTTTTCACATTGTACATGATTTTTCATTCATCTTTTTTACTTTGTTCAACTTAACTTTGAGAAGTGAGTAATGCTTATTTTCAAACCTCTAGTGCAGGGTGTGTTGTAAAAGTCATAGTGTCTTTGTCTTACACAACATGAGTATATAATACAAATGATCCCTTACTTGGCAGTACGTGGAGTTAGTTTTAAACGTCATTTAAAACACTCTTTTGGAAGTGCGGTTGCACTGCCAGCATTTTACGTTAAGCCATAGGGAATAATAATGCGCATGTAAACTTTTCTATGGTAATCTTTTTAAGTGCGGATATTTAAGAGGAGAAAGGAGAGTGAAAATGAGAAAGGAGGAAATTATTTTATACCTTAAAGTATTCCTTCTATCTGCTGTAGTTATAAGAACAGTCATAATTAATTTTATAAATTTTAGGATAAAGCTCATTGTAGCAAAAATGTAGGAGTGTCTACATAAATATTATTAACTGCAATGTTCACAAAGAAAAAATAAAACTAATTAATCATTTCACAGAGTTACTGTCTCAAAAAAACCTTCTAAAACAATTATTTTAATGCAAATTCAAATTTCCTACTTGAAATGATGAATTCTTTTTATTGGGAGGTATTGGGCGGATTTACAGCCATCTAACGGCGGATATTTGTTCGATACATTTGGCAACCCTGCTGTAGCGCAAGGTAATCACTTGCACCACGATGTCAAGAAAGAGAAGAGATATAATAGATATGGAAAGAAAATATGATGCTTGATTACTACTGGTTGTTGAAGACGGTCAATGAAGAAGAAGGATATCAAATATGAGAAAATTTTGAAATAAATTAATTGCTTTTCTGTGTGTCTTGTTGGAGTACATATAAATAAATTGGTACAGTTCTTTTTTATATATTCTATAATAATTTTGTAGAACGGAAACATTTTCTGATATCTTTGTCGAAAAAAAATCGTTAAGATTATTAAAAAAAAATTGATTATTTTGTTTTAAAACCTGCTGTGATGGAGAAAATGGATAACATTTCAAGAATTAGCTCGAAAACTTTGTATAAAAACGATTATTGACAAATCATCTGAGAAAATGTTAAACATCACAGAGTAGTGTTATTAAAACATTAAAGAACACTTAATAGTATTCCTAAATCCGACTCTCCACAGGTTCAGCGGATCCCATGTCACAAAAGGTCGCGCGGGAACACGTATTAAAACCAAGACTCTAATTCCCGGGGGCAAGATTATTCCATTTGCGCCGAAGACGCAGCGGCGAGCGGAGGCTCATCACGGCGCAGGTGAGGCGTCGTTCGCGAGGGAAATTTTTCATTAGAGCGCGCGCGAGGGCGCGGGCGGAAGCCGACGGCTTCATTTCCGGCGCACGGCGCGGCGTCTGCCGGATGAGCCACTGGGATGAAGCAAGTCGTGGAGGTGTAGGAGGACGGAGGGGGCAGTTTCGGTGTGAGGGGATTAAAACGACGCAGTAGTTGAGGAAAGCGGTCGGAAAACAATTGGGAATACCGGGGTTTGGTATGATTCAAAAATATAATATGTTGACGCAATTACTGGAATTGAGATATTTCTGCTGATCTGACAGTTCTTGCTACCAAACTGTAAGTTGAAGAACAATATGATTGAAAGAATTAGGTTGGCAGAATAGGTTTGAAAGAATTGGCAAGCAATGAGAATCGTGAATGAAAAATTTGTGACAAGAAGTGGAGGCGTAGGGGATGGAAAGAAAGGATAGGAAGGAAGGATTCGGCGTACGAGATTAAAATAAGGCAGAGTTTGAGAAAACTTCGTACAGAATTAGGAACGAGGGAGAATCTATCTGTAATATGTATATGTATATGTTATATATATATATATATATATATATATATATATATATATATATATATATATATTGGTTTATTTTAGCCTTCTCGGCTATTTGAAACATACACTTACATACATTGTTTACATCTGTACTTACATTTTATTTAACTAATTACAAAATAAGTTTTCTTGAAAGTGTTTTATAATTTTTCTTTTCCGTTCTTTAATTTGTTAACATTTTTTTATTTTTAACGGTTATTTATTATATAATTCAAATCCTTAATCAAATAATCTGTTTTTTGTACAGTTTTACTGAAATTAATTACTAAATGTTGAGCTTGTCTTATTTTTCTTGTCGTTTTAACTTTCACTCTGTGGATTTTGTTTACCAAATATCCGGTTATATGATTTTTAATTAATTTAAAAATACAAATTAGTGATTTGTAATTAATTGTTTGTTTTATTGACGTACATTTCGAATTTTCTAATATATCTAGCATTCGAGTGTATTTATTGCATTGAATTATTACTCTCATAGTTCTGTTTGTTAAATCTAAAGTTTTTGTAATTTCAGTTTTTTGATTTTTTGACTATTGTTGGGCAGTAGGTAAAATGTGGGGCAATCATAAATTTATATATAAAATGTTATGACCAGAAAAACAACAAAGATAAACACGGTTTCACACGACGTGTTTTATTCCACAGTCCAAAAGAGCAAGTCAATTTACAATAGCCAAGTTCTAACAGAATTCCAGGAGAGAGTCCAAATACGTCGCTAAATCACCAAATATCCGTAGGGGCAGTCCAGAGTTCGTAAGCACTTCGACGTATCAACTATTCACAATGGCACTCGCTAATCACTTGCAGACGCTCGCTTCCAACTGCCTCTCGCCGCCCGAGCGGCTCTTTTTATAGCTCGCTTGCGGCGAAGGATCGCTGGCCAGCCCGCTGATAAGGGTGGGCTCTCGCGCGCCGCTGTCTGCTCGGGCGTGACGGTACTGCCGCGCTGTCGGACAGCGCACTCTCTTGAGCAGTATCGGTACCGTCGACCGGCGGCAACTTTAAGGGAGCCTGTTCGGCCACGGCACCCTCCGCGCCAAAATGCGTTGCGTATGGCGCAAAACGCACTGAACGAGTGACCCTCCTGGGCCGGAGTTCCGTCCTGGTCGAACAGGCGGGTTCTCTGCTGCTGCTGCTGGTGGCTGCTTCCTCCCGTGTGTCAGCTGCAACTGTTGGTGTCCCAACGGCCGTGCGCTCCTGTGGGACATAAATTATTTCCTTCATCACTTTTCTGCGGAATTCCTCGGGTGATATCCAAGGCCTGCTGTCTACTTTACTTTCGTTAGTACGAGGTCTGATCTGCCCCTGGTGGCGTGTGACCAGCCTTTCTAAGGTCCGCACCGCGTAAACTCTGCTGCCTCGAATTTCCTGTATTATCCCGGGCACCCATGCTGGTTCTTTCTTAAGTGACTGAATATACACCTTGTCACCTACCTTGTACTTTGGTCTAATACCTCCAGCTGTATGCGGGTCGCTAGGGCTGAGCAGTGACAGCAAGGTCCGGGGCTGCCTGCCGTGGAGTACTTCAGCCGGGCTCTTGCCTGTCGAACCTGGCAGGACCCGGTATGTAGCCAGGACCCTTAATAGAGCTCGGGACTTTGGCGTCCCCGCTGCCCGCGCTTTCCCCATGGCCGTTTTGAAGGTTCGTACGAACCTCTCCGCCTCTCCATTAGACTGTGGGTGGAAAGGCGGTGCACAGATGTGATGTATGCCGTTGCTCGCACAGAATTTTGCGAATTCCTGGGACGAAAACTGCGGACCATTGTCTGAAATCAACACCACAGGTAGACCCTCTGTCACAAAAATCCTCTCGAGCATCTCTACGGTCTGCGTAGATGTGGTGCTCCCCATTTCAACTACATACGGGTAGTTTGATTTCGCGTCCACTACTACCAACCACATAGACCCCCAAAAGGGGCCGGCGAAATCCACGTGGACCCTTTCCCATGGTTCTGTCGGCTCCGGCCAAGGTGTCAGGTCTTTGGGGGGGGCACTTTGGTTGAGCTGGCAAGCCTCACATCTCTTCAGCATTTGTACAATGTCGTTATTCATCCCCGGCCACATACAGTGCCGCCTCGCCAGCTGCTTCGTACGAACTATCCCCCAATGTCCCTGGTGTAACAACTTAAGCACTGTCTGTCTGAGGCTCTTGGGTATAATCACTTTTGTGAACTCTTCGCCCTCCAACAATAAAACTCCCGCTTTGCATGACAATCTGTCTTGCTTGCTGTACCATCTGGCGTTGCTTCTTAATTTTCGCGTTGGCCACCCTTCTCTGATGAAGCGCCGAACCTGGTTCAGCTCTGGGTCCTTGTCCGTCTCTCTTGCTATAGTCCTAGCCTCTAATGGGAAATCTGCTAGGTTTCCTAGATCCTCCAGGTCTAGCTGGAGGCACTCCTCTTCAGACGCGTCGAAAACTGGGTCTGGGCTGGCGGGTAATCTAGATAACGCGTCCGCGTTCGCGTGTTGCGACGTGCTTCTATAGTGGATCTGATAGTCATAATCTGCAAGAAACAACGCCCACCTCTGCAACTTCTTGGCTGTGGATTCTGGGATCTTCTTCCCTGGGTGGAAAAGCTGCACCAGAGGTTTATGGTCCGTAATAATGTGAAATTTGGTCCCGTAAAGGAACTCGTTGAATTTTTTCACCGCAAAAATGATTGCCAACGCTTCCTTCTCTACCTGGGAGTAATTTCTCTGATGTTTGTTTAAAGTTTTCGACATAAAAGCGATTGGCCTCTCGATCCCTTTTCCATCTTTTTGTGATAACACCGCTCCCAGACCGTAGTCTGAGGCATCTGCCGCCACGGTTGTGATCCTTCCCGGGACAAAATGATTAAGTCTTACCGTGCGTAGTAACTCTTGCTTTAAACTGTTCCAAGCTTTGTTGCAATCTTCCGACCATACAAATCTGACCCCTTTCTTTCTCAGGTGGTTTAAAGGAGCTGCTATTGCCGAAAAGTTTCTAATAAACTTATTGTAGTAGTTAACTTTGCCCAAAAAAGCTTGCAGCTGTTTTAGATCCGTTGGCGGAGGCATCTGAATAATGGCTTGTACATGCTGCTGGGTAGGGGCTATCCCCGTGCTGTCCAACACGTGCCCCAGAAAAACTACTTTCTCTTTGAAAAATTCGCATTTCTCCTGATTTACCTTAAAACCCCTGTCTCGCAACACTGTAAACAATTTTCTCAAGTTCTGTGTATGGTCTTCTAGACTGCGTCCTGTGACGATGATATCATCTAGATAATTGCAGCAACCATCCAGGCCCGAGGTAATTTGCTCTAGACAGCGCTGGAAGATTGCTGCCGCTGAGTTTACTCCAAAAGGTAATCTGTTATAGCTAAATAGACCGAGCGGAGTGTTGATTACCAGTACTTCCTTGGCCGCGGGATCCAACGGTATTTGTAGGTAAGCATCCCTAAGGTCTATTTTAGAAAACTGTTGTCCGCCTGATAGCTTGTAGAAAAGATCTTCCGGCTTGGGAATCGGATATTGCTCCACTTCTACTTGTTGGTTCACCGTGCTTTTGAAGTCGCCACACAACCTAATCTTCCCGTTTGATTTTTTCACTAGAACCAAAGGCGTGGCCCACTGGCTCACTGTTACTGGCGTAATCACCCCTTCTTTCTGCAGCCGTGTTAATTCTTCTTTGACTTTGTCTCTAAGTGCCCATGGCACCGGTCTCGCTTTGTAAAAGCGAGGCTTATGTCCTTCTTTAAGCTGGATCTTAGCCTGAAATCCCTTGCATTCTCCCAACCCGGGCGAGAACACCTCCCCGAATTCTGAAACTAAATCTTTAATGACGTGCACCTCATCCTGGTCTGATATCTGATTCACCTCATCTACGACTCCAAATCCCAGTTTATCAAAGGAGTCTAACCCCAGGATGTTTGTTACATCATACCGGTCGACCACTAATAGTTCTATGATTGCCTGCTTGCTCTTGTATGAAGCTTGCACGCGCACACTCCCTAACACTTTAATAGGCGTCTTCCCGAAACTGGTCAATCTTTTTTGTACTTTAGCGTAACCGGGAGACCCTAAAAGGCGGTACGTGTTTAGATTGATCAGCGTAACCGGTGCTCCCGTATCTAACAGGAAATCTACTGGTTGACTGCCTACCTTAATTTGCACCGTTAATTTTCTCTGCCCCTCTCCACTAATGACCTCACTGACCATGGCTACCTCCATGTCTTCTTCGTGTCTTGCGCTTCGTGCCGCATGTCGTTTTCGTTCACAGACTTCTTGGATGTGGCCCATTCTCTTGCAGTAAAAGCATTGCGCTTCCCTGAACCTGCACTCGGCCCTACTGTGATATTTCCCGCAACCTTTACAAGATTTCTTTGCCTTGAAAATGTTCGTACTTCTTGTTTTCCTTGAGTCGCCGCCCCACTTTGCTGACTTTGCCCCTATCTGATTATTTTGTCTACCTTTCCTCGCTTCACTTCTTTTCTCTCGCGCCGATCTCGTACTGACACAACTACTTAAACTGTTAATACTGTCAGAACTGCTGTCTTTCACTGAATTGCTATCGGTAACGCTACACACGCATGAACCGGCCGTGATTTGGCGGGCTGTCTCACGCGTAGTCTCGTAAGTCTTGCACAGGGTTTTAATTTCCTCCAATGACGGATCTCCATTTTGCAAGGCTAAAAACCGAATTTTGTCCTCCGGCGTGTGCAAGACCACCATATCTCTGATGAGTGTTTCAGCGTATGATGTTTCCCCTTCTGATGGCGGGCATTTGAAATGACACTGCCGCGCCAAACCAGCTAATTCCGTGATCCACTCGCAGTGCGACTGACCTTCGCTTTTCCGGCACTGGAAAAATTTATACCGAGCTGCCAGTACATGCGGCGTTTTGTTAAAATAAGTGTCTAATTTGTTTTTAATCTCTTCCCAACTCCAATCAGATGAGTCTCTATCTGGGAGTAGTTTTCCCAACAAACTCGTCACTTTGTTCCCAACACAACTTAGAAAGAACGCTTTTTTTGTTTTTGCGTCACCTACCTGGTGACATAATAAGTGTTGTTCAAAACTCTCCAGATACTCTGACCACTCCTCTGAGTCGGGCTGGAAGCAGTGAAATTGGGGCGGGGGGCGTCTGTTGATAGCTTCCAACAGAATCGCCAGCTGCTGCGCCTGCGCCTCCGCTTGCTGCCGCTGCGCCTCAGCTTGCTGCCGTAGCTGCTGCGCGAACGCCTCCTGTTGCAGCTGCATCTGCTGCTGCAGTAGTGTTAGCATCTGCACTAACGGGCTGTCGGCTTCCATTCTAGTTTTCCTCGTCGCCAAGTTGTTATGACCAGAAAAACAACAAAGATAAACACGGTTTCACACGACGTGTTTTATTCCACAGTCCAAAAGAGCAAGTCAATTTACAATAGCCAAGTTCTAACAGAATTCCAGGAGAGAGTCCAAATACGTCGCTAAATCACCAAATATCCGTAGGGGCAGTCCAGAGTTCGTAAGCACTTCGACGTATCAACTATTCACAATGGCACTCGCTAATCACTTGCAGACGCTCGCTTCCAACTGCCTCTCGCCGCCCGAGCGGCTCTTTTTATAGCTCGCTTGCGGCGAAGGATCGCTGGCCAGCCCGCTGATAAGGGTGGGCTCTCGCGCGCCGCTGTCTGCTCGGGCGTGACGGTACTGCCGCGCTGTCGGACAGCGCACTCTCTTGAGCAGTATCGGTACCGTCGACCGGCGGCAACTTTAAGGGAGCCTGTTCGGCCACGGCATAAAACATCTTGTATATCCGTTTATATATTGCCCAATTCAGTTTAAAATATTAATCATTTTTCAGTTTTCTCTGCTACGTACTCTATATAGTCTTCAAAATTTAATTTACTATCGATAATTACTCTTTAATTCCCAAATATGTTTCTCATATACTTGATTAAGACAGTGATGTAAATTATAAACAATATGGACCCAAAACTGACCCCCCTTGCGGAAATTCAAATCTACGCTAATTTCTTCTGAGATAATATTATTTTATATTTTACTATTTGCTTTTTCTTGTTAAGATACTAACGTCTCCTTTGATTGCATATTTGTACATTTTGTCAATAAGCTTTGTTATATAGCTTATGTTATAAAATATAGATATATCGATAATTATTGAAGAATAGTTTTGAAACGTTCCCAAAAGACTCTGAAATATGATAAAGAAAATAAACAATTTCCACAAAAGAAATCGTAGGGCTATGCGTCGTTTTTTCTCACAGCCTCAATTGTAAACATTTGAGGAGTACTGTTCCGGCATTAGCCTGGTGTTGATCGGAGAAACCACGAAAAACTACCGATCAGAGCAACCAGCCGCTAGACGTCTCCTCCAGACAACGACTGAAATCGACCTAGCTGGCAAGCTAGTATCGAAAATCCTGCAACAGTCGAGACTCGAACCTAAGTTCTCCCGGTCAAAGAGACTGCACTGATATCAGTGAATGCTCAGAGATCTCTCTCTCCTGGTATGGAGGTGTATGAGGACGGATGGGGCAGTTTCGGTGTGAGGGGATTAAAACGAAGCAGAGGTTGAGAAATGCGGTCGTAAAAATGAGGAAATGCTGAAAAATATGAGCAATGCTGGGGTATGGTATGATTCGAAAATATATTGAAGCAATTACGAGAATTGAGATGTTTCTGCTAATTTAATAGTTTTTTCTACCAAATTGAAAGTTACAGGACAATGTATTTGAAAGAATTACAGTCGACTCCGGTTACAGTGAACTTCTGGGAACTAACAGTTTTGGTTCACTATATCCGATGATGTCAAAATTAAATAGAATTTCTCCCCTAACGATTGATTTGGTCGTGATAATAGATATTTACTTGTTCATTTGTTTTGTTTTAGTTTCGTATCAATTTGACTCTTGAGATTTTGGAGAGTCTAATACGTTAAGTTTTACTGCTATTATGAACATACAGTGTGAAGAAATCTTTCAATAGTCGAAATACACAAAGATGAGAAAAGACATGAGATACCTCCTAATATCGTAGCGGACGTCCTTTTGTCCAGCAAAGTGCAGCAACTCGACGAGTCATTGACTAAACAAGTCGTTGGAAGTCCCCTGCAGAAGTGTTAAGACATGCTGTCTCATAACCATAATTGCGAATGTGTTGCCGTTGCATGATTTGTGCGCTAACTGATCTCTCGATTATGTAACGTAAATGGCAAATGGGATTCATGAAAGACGATCTGGGTGGCCAAACATTCGCTCGAATTGTCCAGAATGTTCTTCAAACCAATCGCGAACAATTGTGGGCCCGTGACATGGCGAATTGTTATCGATAAAAATTCCATCATTGTTTGAGAACATAAAGTGAATTTTACTTGAAGGGCTGCAAATGTTCTCCATGTAGCTGAACATAACCATTTCCAGTTAATGTTCGGATCTGTTGATCCAGTGGACCCATTGCATTCCATGTAAAAACAACCTATTCCATTATAGATTCACCACCAGCGATATGGTGTCTTCTAGACAACTTGTGACCACGGCTATGTAGTGTCTTCGCCATACTTGAATCCTATCATCCGCTCTTACCAACTGAAATCGGTAATCATCTGACCAAGCCACGGTTTTCCAGTCATCTAGGGTCCAATCGATATGGCCACAAGCCCAGGAGAGGCGATGTAGGCGATATCGTGCTCTTAGCAAAGGCACCCAAGTCGGTCTTCTACTGTCAGCCCATTGAAGCCAAATTTCACCGCACTATTCTAACTGCTACATTTGACGTACGTCCCATTAGTTTCTGCCTTTTTTTGCTCTCAGTATTACTTTTCTGTTAGCACTGACAACTCCACATAAACGTCGCCGATTTCAAACATTGAATGAAGATCGTCAAGTACTGCGTTGTCTGTGGTGAGAGGTTACGACTGAAATTCGGTATTTTAGGGACACGTCACACCGTGGATCTCGGAATATTGAATTTTCTAACGATTTCCGAAATGGAATTTTCCATGCACCTAGTTTCAACTACCATCCCATGTTCAAAGTCACTTAATTCCCTACGTGTGGTCATAATCGCGCCAGAAACCTATTCATACAAACAAATTACGTTCAATTGAAACTTCTTCAAATGCACTACCATTTTGTACTTTTAGACGCAGTACAACTACTATCTGTAAATTTGCAAATTGATATCCCATGGCTACCGTCATGTCGGTGTATATGATTCACGATATAATACAACTTTCTTGGAGTGATTTGACCTAGATACAATACACAACAGATGATTCATTATTTCGTGTTTTCGAGCGCGTCAACTTCTATGGTCATTAGCCACATAAGTGTGGTGCGATCTTTTATCACGAGGGATGGTGGTGTTCCACCCCCTGATGGTGGTGTTCCACCCCCTGTGGTTCGTGAGATTCGGCGCCGACAAGACTTTCCAAAATCTGAAGTGTAAAATTGAAACGAAAGTAAAACAAAAGAAATTGACAAAAGAAAGAAAAGAGGAAGAGAGAAAGACAGAAAGAGGAAGAGAGAGAAAGAAAGAGGGAGAGTGAGAATGAAAGAGCGAGAGCGAAAGAACAGGGAGAGTGAGAATGAAAGAGCGAGACCGAAAGAGAGAGAGAGAGAGAATAGTGTAAGAGTACGAACAAAGGAGATACAAGATCTAGCTGCATACTGCAAGGAACGCCGAAGAATTCAGCTGTCGAAAGGTAGGCAGCTTAAAGACAGAGGTAACTGCAAATAAAAGAAAACAAAGAAGACACAAAGAAGACTGTAAAGAGAGGAAAAAGAACCAACAGAATCGCGGATGTGACGCGAGGGAGGGCAAGCGGGAGCGGAGTCCGAGGGGTGGAGACGTTGCAAATGCGCGCGGCTGAGACCATAAACGCGTCGTAAGCCGCCCCTCGTTGCCAGGTGATCTCGAACAAGCGCGCTCCGATAAGATGCTGGCGGCGAAGCGGGCCGCAGTCGTCCACAGATCCACGTAACGGGGCATAACATTTATATGCTATCTGTAGATGTTTTCAATTCAACAAAATTAAAAACATAAAGTTCGTAATAAAGAACGGTTAAAACTGTTCATAACATGCGTTGTTGCAGGTTGTTGCTTTCAAATCAGAAATTGTATGTGTCCAAAGTAGGTGAAGCATGTATTGGAGCTCTTAATTCTATTTTTCTTTTCGTTTTAATTTTCGTGTTCGACACCCCGAATACTGAAATGTTCACACGAGGCACTTTGCGCGCTTTCAATGAAATAATTGGCAGCTCTCGACGCAATTATTATATTTTTATTATTCAATAAAGCAAATTAATAAAACAATTGTTATTTATGCATCAAGGGCGTCATAAGTGTTCTAATGATTGAGCGGCGACAACAGGCTCGAGGGCCAAAGGCCAAAAGCCCTCACGCGTTTTGTCGCAGCTCGACCATTACATCGTTATGACGCCCGTGGTGTATACAATTTTATTCATATTTACTTATTTACTAATTAACTAACTTTAAACAAAAGTCAGTTGCTATTATGTTATGTAAACTGTGACATGTACAATTCCAAAGAAATAGTCAATTGCTATCTTACATTGAAATTCCAAGAGATCCTCGCAAAAACTGGTGACTTAATATATCTTTTTATTACGTTTGGAGCGTGGAGAAAGGGAAAAACTCATTTTAATAAAGATATTAAAAATTTCGAAAGTTAGCTTTCGAAATTATAATACCTCAAAGATGATAAAAATATAAAATATGATAAATATGATAAATATGATGTAGATAACGAATGTATGAAAGAAATTCGAAGTTGTAGATTGTATTTTATTAAAATGAAGAGATATTCACCATAAATTAAAAATTGTGAAAGGTCTCATAATGCACTGATACAGATCTTACAAAATACTGATGGAAAGTGTAAGTACATTTAGCAGGTCTGAAAAACATTATTGCATTATTGCACCTTTTTGACAATAAATTACAGTATCTATAGAATTTTCTGAAACTAGAACACAGTGTTGCATGGCGTCGCGCAGACATCGATGTCGGTGCATTCCACAAGTTCGCTGCAGGCAGCCTCTTCTTACTTCGCCCCCCCCCCCCCTCAGGCAACACTTTTCCATGCGCCCGTGCCTCCGCCCCTCCCCGCCGCCACATTCGCCGTTTCCGCTTGCTCTGTCGCGCCTCTGCAGTTGCGCCTAAAGTAGTGGTTGCTGTCGTCGTCGTTGTCGCCGCCGCCGCCGTGCCACTTCCATCACTGCCGCACCCCAACCGTCTACACCACTACCATCCAAGTTACCCACCGCTGTCTCCGCTGCTTCCAGCAGAGCGGCTGAAGGTGCCAGCGAGTGGATCAGTGTATGCGTGAGAGCGTATGTGAGTGTATGAATGATACAGTGCGTGGTAGAATGAGTGTATGTCTGGGAGAGTGTATGTGTGTATGTGCAGGAGGAAGAGGAGGGGGAGGGGGAGGAGGAGGGAGAGGAGGAGGAGAGGGAGGAGGAGGGGGAGGAGGGGAGGAGGGGGAGGAGGAGGAGGAGGAGGAGGGGGAGGAGGAGGGGGAGGAGGAGGGGGAGGAGGAGGGGGAGGAGGAGGGGGAGGAGGAGGAGGGAGAGGAGGAGGAGGAGGAGGGGGAAAGACTCGTTAGTGACCTCCTCCAAACCTGCTAAATTCGATCTAGGGTTAGGGTTAGTGCAGGTTGGTCGGGTTAACATACGTGCGTGCGTACGGGGCGGGCAATCGGGAGTTCAAGAGGCCGGCGGGAGGACAAAAGGGCATGAGGGTGAGAGAGCGTGAGGGCGCGAGGGTGTGAGGGCGTGAGGGCGTGAGGGCGTGAGGGCGTGGGAGCGTGAGGTCGGGAGGTCGGGAAGTCAGGAGGTCGGGAGGTCAGGGCCTTCTCTATTCGCTTGTTATCTGCCAAATATACACCGCCGGATCCAGTGTTGACACTGCAAGCAGCTGTGTGCTTGGGCATTATTTTCGCGAGAAGCGAGCCCAGTATATGTAAGCTTATCTTTCATTTGAACTTTTTTGAGGTGGACACTTTTGATGGTGTTAATGCAGTTCTGCTTTGTAAAGTGCATGATTGATAACTTCATTGTTGGAGTGTTTATTCTGACTTCGTATCGAGATAATGTAGTGAATGAATTACCTATAAAATGTGTTTTGATTTGGTAGAATGTCTGAGAAAATGCAAGGAAAAATATTAATATTGGAGTACGATTTTTTCCAGGTTACGGTTTAATCCATTTATTACGTAGCATTAATTCTCAAAAATACGATTGTTTTGTTAAAAGGTAAAAATACCTGTTTTATGAATTCATGGAATCCATATTTAAGTAACCTATATTACACTTATTCTGAAAAGTTACAGTTTGTGAACTTGATGTCAATCGTTCTACCGTGCGAAATGTGTTAATTGCGAATAAATTGAGATATCCAAATTCTCAATGTGCTTTAGATTACATTGTAAAAATAAAAGAATAAGTTATTTTATCTTTCAAGTCGGATCAGGTAGACTTCATTGCATTACAAATCTGCTAGTTAATACTTATGTTCGGCGCGCTATGGACAAAAGAGTTCTCGTACAAATTAAGTGGAAAAAGACTTGCTCTATACCGAAGAAAATTGCTCTATACCGAAAATCACATTATTTAATGTAATCCATAGTAATGTGAATTAACGCATCAGTGTCAGCATACATATTAACCTAAACGACAGCCGTCGACTGACCACAGTATCGTTAGAGCTCAGGGCAATCCATCATCACCGGTGAGTGCAAATAAAATATTTATCTCTGTATTCTACTAAACGCAGCGCAGCTTTTCACATAATGCAAGAAGATAAATCAAAGGGAGGTAACAATCAAAATACAGTATATAATGGAACTAGCAAACCAGGTGTAGAGCTTCGAAAAATTCAAAAATAAAAAAATGTAATAAGACTCAAATTGTATATGAATTGCATTTGAGCACATACAACTATGAAATATGCAGGATGAGTCACGTAATATTAGCACCTCTTGCCATTTTTTATGAGTTCAAGATACTGCCGTGGATTTTTTGCGGCCGGCTATCAATGGAATTTGTGTCTTTTCTTCTCCGGTTGATAAGCTAAGCGAGGTCAAGCAGCCTCTTGTTTAATAGTTGTAGGTATTAGGGGCAGAGGATGACGGTTACTTAAAATATTAAATAATTTTAACATACAAGTATAATAATAATAATATTATTCAGAGATGGAGAAGAATACCTAGAACGGAGGAAGGGGTGCATGAGCGGCCTGAAAGGCCATTTTCTATAGAAAGTAAATTGTACGCCGCACCGGACCGTGAGGTGCCCGGGGGGAGAGGGATGGCGCTGGTTAAGGGAGGAGGTGGAGGATGACAAAATTACACGAATTTCATTGCACATACTATTTATTAATACTAAATTTCTATTCTACGTTGGTGGGATGACATTTGACGAATGAAATATATTAATTATAAAGAAATGAAATTAAATGAATGATACAAAATGGCTGGATTATGTGTTACGTCTATTGATGAAAACTTCACCGTGAAGGTGACGTCGTGGAGGTTGGTTGAGCCATGCCCCACACTTCCTTGCCGAAATCCTTATACTGGATCGCTGCGGCATGCGTGGACCTCAGCGGTGCTCCTCTCCCGAGCGAAGCGGGAATGCAGGCGTCCCACACAGTTCGCCGACTACGGGGAGAGTCTGTCCCGCAGCTTGACCACGAACCTGGCCCTAGGCGGGCCCTGACAGCAGGAGTGTGCGTGCGGCACGCATGGTCTCTCGCCAGCAGGTGACTGACAGTGTGTGAGTAGGGTCTGCCCGTACCGCACTGCAGTACCCGCCGTTGGCAGATTCACTATGACTACATGCGGCGACAACACGTTTAGTGGCTGCTCGTCGATGACAGAGTAGCGCACTCAACGCACTCATAAACGTGCCGAGATCAGCGTTTTTACATCCGCGAAGCGCAAAACATGAAATGTGATTGTGAGCGCGGAGACTGCTCAACGAGAAGGTTCTGGGCCAGCGGTGTGGTCTTTGTGCCTCTCGCGGTGGTTCTGCTCGCAAGTCTGACCCGGTGAGAAGTGTACGTGCCATTTGGAGGCTGCACCCCCTTCGGGGTCGGGGAGGCCGGCGGTGAGGGTGGCCAACAATGGGGGCGCTGGCCACACCCGGCGGGAGTATATGACGGAACAAATATGCATTCTAAGAGCGTCTTCCCACGCCGCCACGGCAGCGCGCGTACGTCAATCAACGCTCGGCTCTTCCCCGACTCTCCGGCGAAGTCGAACAAAGGGACCGCAGCAGGTAGAACGCAGCGGCCGGCGGCCGCAGTGGGAAGGCTCCCATTTAAAGCTGTATTCTGCCAGCGGTGGCGCGTACCCCCTCCTCCGCTTCGCGTAGCGCGAATCTTGACGGAAGCGAGCTGCCGTCGCGACGTGGGAAGGCGCTCTAAAGGTCTCTCAAAATGATTGGAAACTTAAAGAAATTCAGAAAAGTATGCTTTTCCATCTTTTGTGAATTTTTTGTTTTCTACAATAAACCGGATTGAACTAAAATTGTTTGTTTTACTCTAACTAAAATTAGTAATGACACAAGTGTAAAATAAAAAAAAGGTTAATGTAAATAAAAATGAGAATACAACGACAGTACAGTGCAAACACCTGATGCTTTTTCGACAACTAATTAAGTAAGCAAACATGAACATAGGGTTTAGTTTCAAACGATATTGCAAACATTAGTCAATCTGTAAAGGTAGCAGAGGTTGCCTGGCTGGACGTGCTTCACATCAGCTTTCTCGGATGGCCGCAAGATAGCGCTGGTTGAAAAGCATGCCCCAGAGAAAGTAAAAGCAACTTGCAGAACATATGTTGACGTAATATTGCCTACACAAAAGGGGACCTCGTCGCATTATTTGATCCACTGTTTGATGTGTGAAAGACCATTTGATGGCTGCAATAAATTATAATTACGAAAGAAGAATTAGTAAATATGTGCATTGACATACAACAATGGGAATCGACCTGGTCATTGAAAAAAAATAATTTAGAACAAGGAAATGTTAATATTAATAATATTGAGAGAAAACAACTAAAATGTTCAAAAATTTACAAGACATTAATAAAAGAACTCACTTTGGACCACAAATTTCATTTGAAAGAAAAATTTCTTTAATTTTTTAGTTGTAGGAAGACCTCGAAGAAAATCCGAACAAGAAATCCCCACGAAAATTGGACCTATTCCAACTTTATGAGTGGATTTTACTCTATTCTTACAACATATTTAAATAAAAAATTTGGAGCCATATCGTAAAAAGGTTAGAAATGTCCCAGCGGCTTCATATAAAGTACCCTAAAAAATAGTGAATGATTTTCAAAATCGCAGAGCTCTGACTCAGGGCAAATGAACAGGGGTTTCTTTAATTTGGAAAAAATCCTGTGCATGGTTTAGGCACTAGTGTTATTCACATACAACAGACGGACGGACAGACCGTAAGACAGACCGACAGACAAACAGACGGACCGACGTTTTGAAAAAAACAACAAAAAACAACTCTTTCGGTATCAGGGGACCACAAAACTAGCATATCGAAAGAGATTTTTAGCAACATTATATAACATTCCCTATACTACGAATATTACTCCCTATACGGGAGATTATAACTAAAGATTTTTCGTTCAAACAATATTTGTTGTTCATAATCAGTGCTTTCATTAAGATTCATTTCATTCATGTACAATTTTTGGAACTTTCGGATGTTTTCGCGCTCTATTGCGTGCAATATTTGAAATTTAAAAAAATACAAAAAAGGATTTTTTAAAAAACGGCTCCAACGATTTTTAAGCTTTTGTTAGTAACAGTGCTAAATGCACTCTGTAAGATGTCATAAGTGCCATATTGTAATATTCTTTTGTTTTTTCAAAAATGACAAAAATGTAATTTTTTGACTTTCCTCTTGCGTCGTTATTATTCACATTAGCGACGATTTGTTCACATTGATATATTTATGAGTTCATGTGATTTAAATAATGTCAGAAAAAGATTCTCGAAAACTCAACCGCATTTTTAGAAATGCTCAAACGCCATTTTCTCAAAAAAAGAACCCAAATTTTTCTTCAAACTTTTCCAACGGATACTTTCACTACATGACATAAAGTTCATTTTGGTGTATTTTTGTTTTTCACAAAAATTATATTTTCCAAATAACGACTCCGAATTCTTCATAGATGTTTGCCATTTAGGACAATGGATTTGTGTTCTTAAATATGCTTTAAATAATATTTCGGTTTCACTATTAAAAAACCAATATTGTAAGTAAATTTCAAAAATACTTTTGGCGGCGGTACATGGCAGCTGGCAGTACGTGGCAATTCCGAATAGCTAGCCACGACCAAAGAAAATAGAAAACTAATACGGGGAATTCGGTGTCATTCTGTAGCACCACTAGTTGATATTCGCTCCCTTTCTATTGCCAGCGGTTGTCGAAGTCACATCGGCTGCTAAAGTACGATCGTCATCAATCAATAGGACGCGCTGAGTTACGATTGTGAACAATATTTCAATCAGACGGAAGTGGGTAATGTAGAAATTGGGTCCGTTTTTTTAGAGTTTGATGCCAGTAACTTAAAGATGTTAAAAGTATTTTGAATGCGAAATAAAATTTGAAACAGACTTTATACTCGGAACGAAATTTATGATAGGGAAGAATCGTAGTCGTGTCTTGTATTCCACAATTCAAGTAGTCGCGAATAGGTACACATACGTGGTACAGCAAAGGGAAAGGTCTGGGACTCGTGATAATTTATTGTAGTTATTTATCGAACCGGTAACGAACTGAAAATACCCCGGGAGACATTTTTAACCAGGATTTGATATTGGGAGAGAATACGGTAGGCCAGACAGTAACACTAACAGCAAATAGGTAGCATCAAGAGAGAAGATAGGATGGACGTTTCATTCGGAACAACCGAGAAGTCACCACTGCGCGCGAAGATCTTAGTAAGCCACAAACTTGGATTTTTTTACCTTTATGGGAGAGTAATTCTTGTGTACAAGCAAAATAACATCATTTCAATTAATGCGCTGATTTGAAAATGGTAAATCATAATTGTTAATAAATGTTAAGTTATTTTATTAAAAAAGGCTTCTAATTTATAGTTAGTTGCCAAAAATTAGAAAAATATATTTAATTAACAGAACTATCAGGGATCGCAATTCTGTACAGGTTGCACGTCCACATATTACAAGATAGATAGCATGTTGTATGTCGACGTCTATAACTAAGTGGGAAAAAATTGTCAAAATAAATATTACAGTATAGGGCAAATTTATGAGCATATCGAGGCAAACTAATGATACATAGATTACTCATAGTTTTCTGTGAGTCTCGATAGCGCGCCCAAGCGGAAATTGGTACAAGTCGAGTGTTAAATGAATCAAATTCAATAAATATTATATAAAGTTTCATTCTGGTATTTCACAATATATCTCTCTAACATAGTTAATGCATAGCATGGGAACCAGACACAAACATTAGCAGTTTTAAAAATTATGATTTAATGTCATTTATCCTTATCAAAATCAAAAATCCTTATCTTATGAAAAAAGTCCGTATATTGAACGGTCAAAAAATGGTGTGAGGTAAAGTTCTTTTCTCAAAAAAATCTATTTAATTCACCGTAATGTGTTTACATACGGTGTTTCAATCTTCAGAAACTAATATAATGTGATAAATTAAAAATTTAATCATTTTAAGTTAATTAAATATTTTGTTAGAGATCCTTATCGGTTTTACGTTTATATATATATATATATATATATATATATATATATATATATATATTGTGACGTACCTGAATTGTCGGTACTTTCCACTACAAATAAATTTAAAAGGATGGGTGTCTTGCTCGTGAATGGGTCCTTTGAAGGTATCGATATAGCATTGGTAAATTAAAGTAATAAGTTCGTACAAACACAAATACAATTTATTCACAAACCAATCCGTTCTACACATGATCGAATACACTAATACTTTTCGTCTTGGTACCAAGATCTGGTTTATCATAAGATTTTATCATACCTTGGGGCCCCAACAAATACCTCCGTTGTCTGGATTATCGCTAGCGTCGGCAGCGGTCGCCGACCTCCAATGCAGCTCGGCGCGCCCGGCGGTTGGTGGTGTGGGGTCGCCACCGGCCGGCGGCAACGTGGACTCCTTGGCTTCAGCCCCTGGTATTTTAGCTTGCAGTCCCACCTAAGTATTCACACCTTCTCGGCAACGTCCATCCCGTTCCCGTAATGTTCTCGAATAATGTCTCCGCACTTTCCCTCTAATTATTGTTCACTGTTCTGATGTAACTGCGGAGCACGTGGTCATTACTCGCGCCAGCGTCGGTTTCGCTACACACAGTTTTTGTATTGTTTTCACAGTATCTGATGGCACATGCGCGATTTACAGTTCTCTACGTCCCAACCTCTTCCACATTCTATTTTCCCGACCTCTAACTAGCATTTCCATAAATCTTGCATTAGCTAATATCCTACATCACTGGCCACGTTTTTCCTTGTCCGTACTCAGCGGCGAACTCTTTGCAACAACGTCCGCAGTCAACGGCGAATTCTCTTCAACTGACTCGCGCTCGTAACGGCTGAATTCCCTGCCACTCCTCGCTCGGCTCGTAACGGCCGAAAATCGTTCCCACGATGTGTTCGCGGCGGCGACGGCGGCGGCGGCGGGCCCCCCACCGCCATTCGTCGCGTCTGCCGCCTGTACCCCGCAGTTCAAAATGAGCTCTAATTTCTTATGCTAATGTTTCTAATTTGCATAAAGAAACGCTCCGTGTTTCAAGATATATATATATATATATATATATATATATATATATATATATATGTATATGTATATGTATGTATACTGTATATATATATATATATATATATATATATATATATATATATATATATATATATATCTGTGTGAGTGTGTGTGTGTATACATATATATACACACATACATACACAGTTGGGATAGTTACACCATTTATAACCCAAGAACGGCAGGACAACTTTAATTATCTCTAATTTTTGGATTCGCCTTCACCTCATATAGCAGAATAACTATTAAAATATCGAAAAAATCCACAAACAAAAGAACTAAACTAAATATTCAGGTCAATTGCAACCCACAATTCAATTTTTGACACTATATCGTTAAATAACTCCTAAACGAAGCCTTAGGACGTTAACAACCAGAATTTTGAGGTCAAAGCCCTCAAATAAACGTTTCCTTCACCGTAATCTACACGATAAGATCTTGCGTCGTAGAGCTAGCATCGCTCCGCTTATCGCTGTGCTTCAGTGTTACGCTCAAACTCATGTTTAGTGCAAGTACAAAGGGGCGCCGCTACCAACGGCTCCCCATACTTCGAACGGTGTTGTTTTTTTTGAGTGAAACAGTATTTTTTTATTGTGCTTAACAAAATATATTAGTCGTCAGTGAAAGTGTAGTGCTGCAGCGAAAGCTGTATGTTCCCAACAAGTCCCCCCACGCTGGGGGGTCTACTAGTGTCAGCAGCTCACGTGCTAAATGGTGACACACCAAATCAGTTCACAGCAATGAATGGAGATGTGCTTCCATTTCCACCCCAAATGGAAAATATTCAACCCCTGGAACAATTCAACACAACCGTCACAACCGCCCGCCCAGCAGCAGGATGGAGAAATGGAAGGGACTCTGACCAACCTTCAGTCAGTAAGCACTAAAGATGCTTATTTTAACAGGTATGGTGTTGCCCCACAGCAATCAGTTAGTCAACAGTCAACCAGTGCTTTTAATGAAAACAGTAAAAGTCTAAAACGCATGCACGTAGATCTACCAGATGAAAACAATGCTTCTAAAAGAATATTGTACAACGTGCCCGTCAAAAATAGGTACCAAGGTTTTCAAAATATGACCGAAGAAAATTCGCCAAATGAAAGGGAAGAAAGTGAAGAATCCATCATTAAAATACCCCCCTTTTATGTCCATAAAGTACTCGACTATCCCCTATTTATCAGTGAACTAAAAGCTATTGCAAAAGACAATTTTTCTACTAAATTAGATAAAGACACTATTAAAATTAAATTCAACTCAATAGAGGACTATAGAGAATACCGAAAATTCTGTGAAAAAGAGAAAATCGAGCATCATACATATAGGGACCCTACCCAAAAAACTTTTTCGGTTGTAATAAAAGATCTGCCAATTACCTATTCAGAAGAGGAAATATTCAACGAACTTTCGAAAAACTTTCAAGTATTAAAAGTTGTTAGACTGTTCGGAAGAGAACGTAAACCGTTAACTACCGTTGCGGTCGATTTAACGGATAATGAAAATAACAAAGCAATTTTAAGAATAAATCAGTTTATATAACCGAGCGAAGTGGCTCAGTGCGTAGCGCACTGACTTCGTAATCGGGAGGTCCGGGTTCGATTCCCGGGCCGGCCATCCTGACCGGGGTTTTCGTGGTTTCCCTCGGTCATAAAGGCGAATGCTGGGATGGTTCCAAAAGTCCACGATCACCTATCGCCTCTTAATCCATTCCTATCATCTTTCATCTTCCATACCCCCGGGCTAACAACCATGGGGGATAAAAATCGGATCCAGCTAAATGCTGGTCCCCCCTAAGAATTGTTGCAAGCGCCTGCCACCGCGATAATAAATAAAAACTGAGCCACGGTAAATGCAGGATGCTTGCTTGCGTGGTCCTAGTCGGCCGATTAACGAAAAAAAAAAAATCAGTTTATATACAGCATTGTCAGAGTTCAAATTCGCATAAAGTCTAAAACTCCCATCATGTGTAAAAATTGCCAGACTTTCGGACATTCACAGGCAAATTGCGGAAGGCGACCTAGATGTGTGAGATGCTTAGAAAGCCATCATT
Organism: Gryllus longicercus; assembly: GCA_038098605.1. Lineage (NCBI taxonomy): Eukaryota > Metazoa > Arthropoda > Insecta > Orthoptera > Gryllidae > Gryllus > Gryllus longicercus. Next base: position 363,578 of record JAZDUA010000052.1, read on the forward strand.
ACAATGTGATATCATCGCAATGTGATAAACCTAAACATAATAATGTACCAAAGTGTGTTAACTGCAGTGGGTAGCACACGGCTAACTATAAATGCTGCAAAGCTTACAAAGAAGCAGTTAAAAAATATAATTGGAATCAGGATAATCAAAAATGTTCAGCTCACAAACTGCCAAATAGGCAGTTCTCTAATCACCAAGTAAATCAGAACAAGCAACCTTATCACTATACCCCTCAAGAGTTTCCTCCTCTGCCGCTTAATTCAACGCCATTGCCTTCTTTCGCTTATCGCACTAGTCAGCCGCCTAGGCCAGATAACAGGAATTCTCCCCCAGTCCTCCAAAATATGAATGTAATAAACGAAAACCTAATCCAAACAATTATAAATAATATTCTTTCTGCAATCATTCCTCAGTTGCAACAAATGGTTCAAAGACTTATTTCTGTTCATATCAATGGCACAAAATAAAATAGAAAACTTCAAAATTCTCAACTGGAATGCAAATGGCGTAAAGCGCCAAGAGAACGAACTAAGATACTTTCTACAAGTCCATGACATAGATGTTGCTTGTATTTCAGAAACACATCTAAAGCCGGTAGAAAAATTTTCGATCCCAAAATATTTATCATACCGCAGTGATCGAATTTCTCAAATAGCATCAGGTGGGGTAGCAATTCTCATCAATAGGAAAATTAAACATACACTGATACAATCCCCATCCTCAAATGAAATAGAAACAATTATTATCAAAATTGAATTGATCTCTTCTGACATAACTTTAATTGCAGCATATAAACCTCCCAACAAAAAGTTTCCCTCAAGTTTCTTGAAAGCATTATTTGATGGAAGATCGCAAATAATATTAGCAGGAGACCTAAATTGTAAAAACCATGTTTGGAACTGTAATACTACTTCATATAATGGGAAACTTCTTCATAAATTCGCACTGCAAAGAAATCTAAATATACTAGCTCCTCCAGAGCCCACATACTACCCCTATAACTCAAATGTAGTTCCTGATATTCTAAATATTGTTATTACACAAAATTTAAACATTCCGATTTACCAAAATGTGAAACCAGAATTAGACTCAGACCACAATCCAGTAATAATTTCGTTCAATGCTGAACCTCAGGCCCATCAAAACGAAAAAATTATCGAGGGAAAAGTAAATTGGGACATGTATAGAAACATTCTAACAAATGAATGTCAGTATCCTAAGAATCTTAAAACATCATCTGAAATAGACATTGGTATCAACTCTCTCGAAAACATAATTAAAAATGCTGTCAAAAGGTCATCTATTAAAGTTAGAAATTTCACCAAAAATTATACTCCGATTCCCAAGCCACTCCTAAATTTAATTAAAGAAAAACATAACCTTCGTAGAATGTGGCAATATTCACGCAATAAAACTGTGAAACAAAAATTAAATAGTATATCGGTAAAAATTAACCCTTATCCGGGCAACCAATTTTTATGACGCAACCGGGCAGGCGGGGTCCAACGGACCCAGGAGTTTTTGCTAAGGAATTATGTTTACAAGTATATTATTTCGTCGCAGGTAATAAAACAAAACACGCTAATATGATTATTTTATTTAACAATACTTTTAAAAATACTTTACATTTTTTATTTTAAACATTGTTACTAGCATTACAGATCTGACACACTCTATTTACCTGGCTGTGTTCATTACATACAGGTTTTGAACAGATGCTACATCTCTGTCTTTGTTTTCTACCTCTTTCCCAATGGCACAAGTGACATCTTTTTTTAGCATTGTCTTCATTTTTCTTAGATGTAGAAGGTGCTGCTTCCCCGATAACATGGGTGATTGACAGACGACACTTTTTGTTCAACCCTCTTTGACTTTGTCTCCTTACAATGTGTGGACGAACCAAATCCTCTGCGACATCTACAATAAATAATCGCCTGATCTCATGTTTTTTAACATTCCACTCAGGATTGAGGTTTCTCCATATCACATACGCAGCTACACCACATACATCCAAAGAGTTCATAAAAAAAGTTAATGGCCAGCGATTGCTGCGTCTTTTACATGAGTAGGTATGCACGAGTTGATCCAGAGCATCGACTCCACCTTTGGTTTTGTTGTAATACATAATTATCTCTGGCTTTCCATTACTTGATAGAGTACCATCATGATGCATAGTAGAAAGCAATGCTACTGATCTATTCTTACTAGGTACAAAAGAAACTATCGTAATTTTCCTCGAAAATCCAAAAATCGACGTACCTTCAGGGCGATGTTTATTTGTGAGAAATTGGGAAGGTAAGAAAGTCTTGTTCTTTCGTACCGTACCAACAAGAGTCAGACCACGTGACAAAAGATTTAAGGCAAGATCCTTGTCAGTGAAATAATTGTCACATGTTACATTTCGATTAGTGCCTTGATATGGTTCAGTTAGTGCTTCCACTACTCGACGTCCTAAGCCAGGTGCTGCTCTTTGTCCATTTTCTTTTCCCAAATAAGGCATACCGTTTAGTGGGTAAAATGTTTCAGAGTCGCATGCCCACCAGACTTTCATCCCATATTTATCAGGCTTAGAAGGTAAATATTGTTTGAATGGGCATCTTCCTCTGAATCCTATTAGTTGCTCATCTACGGTAATGTTGGTACCAGGTAAGTAATACTTTCTGAAATTTGAATTTATCTTCTCCCAAATGTTTCTTATTGGTGCAAATTTGTCTTTTTGCCGTCTAATTGAGCGAGTAGTTTTGTCGTCAAAACGAATAAATGCCAAAATACTCTTGAACCTTTTTAGTCCCATTGTAGCTCTAAATATAGGCGGACCATAGACACTATTCCACAAAGTGTCATAATTGCAATGGTTGCTTTTTAGGTGGCCTGCAGTCAGTAAGAGTCCAATGAAAGCATACATCTCTACTTTGTCACAATCATTCCATTGCTTAGGTCTTTTTTCTTTGTATACTCGTTGAGCTTCTGCATTCGTATAACGAACAATTTCTGCCACTATTGATTCATCCATGTAAAGACTGAATGCATCCACTGGACATTCTATACATGCACTAGGTGGCAACAAAACTTTATTTATGGACCCCCGTACTATATTATGACTTCGTGCTCTGCCTGTACTAGTCGGCTCCGCGAACCATCCTGTGCCATCTTTACCATGATACTGAGTTACAACTGTTTCAGTCCCATTTTCATTATAATATTCTGAATCAGATGCATCAGTTTCCTCATGTTCATCACTGGCCTCAGACGCTAAACTTTCAAAATCTACTTCACTATCACTCTCTTCATCATTATCTGTTGACAATAAATCGTCCTCGTTTTCCGAAATTTCTTCCACTGCTCTCCGAATTTCAGAAGGTGAAAGACCTCTACGTCGGGACATTGCCTACAGATACAAAATTATATTCTAAGTAAAACGCTTGTGTGGATAGTTTGAAAAACGTGAGACAGGAAATGAAACTTTACATTATCTGCCAGTAAAGTAGACCGCGAAATAAAATATAAAACAAAAACAAACATACCTGTTGCTTTGCAGTTTTTCCACTAAACCAGGACAGCACACGACTACAAAAACTGTCTCTCTGGACTCTTGGCTACACACTAATCCGCTGCAACAACGTCTATACATCGGAAGGTGTCCTTCTCAGAATCGCATTATCACACGTAGTGTCAGATAACATCCCGATGAAAAGACGTTGCGTAACCCGACATCCGTCCGTCCCTTGAACGCACAGCTGTTGTCAAATAATCAACCAAACAAAACCAGAAAATACGCTATTACAAGTAGATTAAGACACCTGGGTCCAATGGACCCCGCTTGCCCGGTTGCGTCTAAAAAAATATAAATATTTTTTTATTTATTATTCAGTAATGCTTTTGCAAAATGGTTGCGGGCACATTTACAAAACAATATTGCCAACAAAGTCACAAAAAACTATCGTAATACCTTTGATAGTTTTCACGTAAAATAATGAAACTTTTGCTTCTGGGTCCAATGGACCCCGGTTGCCCGGATAAGGGTTAAACAAGAATTACATAAAGTGAGGTGTACAAATTTCCAAAACTTTTTAGGCAGCATCCCTCCAAACTCCAGGACAATGTGGAATACAATTAAAATGATTACAAAAGAAAAATCTTGTATCCCTCAATTATCTACTAACACAGGACTAGCAACGACGGATTTCGAAAAAGCTGAAACTTTAGAGGACCATTTTGAGAAAATATTTATAACTAACCCGGTAACCGACATTGACTTCCAATTAGAAGTGGAAGAAAATTTATCAATACCGCGATATTCCGTCCCAACAAAAACTAAATTTATATCCCCGTCTGATACATACCAAATAATTAAGGCTTTAAAACCGAGAAAATCAGCAGGCCATGACTTAATAAATAATAAAATGATGAAAGAATTACCTCGCAATGCAATTACTGCATTAACAGCTCTTTATAATGCTTGTCTAAGGTTAGGCTATTATCCAAAGACCTGGAAAACTGCGATTATAACACCAATTTGCAAGCTAAACAAAAATCCACAAGATCCTCTTAGCTATAGACCAATTAGTTTGTTACCGACCTTTGCCAAAATGTTCGAAAACTTACAAAATCCCGACTATTCAAATTTTTTACCGAAACAAATGCGTTACCAAATACGCAATTTGGATTCCGTCCAAACCATTCCACAAGCCATCAACTACTAAGAGTAACGGAGTACATTGCTGAAGCATTTCATAACCGAATGTACACAGCTGCAATATTTCTCGACATCGCACATGCCTTTGATAAAGTGTGGCATCTTGGGCTACTTTACAAGTTGCAAACCTTAGGAACCCCCGATTACCTCCAAAATATCATTAAAAGCTTTCTGTCAGAGAGGGATTTCAAAGTTAGTATTAATAACAATAAATCAAGAGCACATATCATCAAAGCCGGCGTGCCGCAAGGTTCCCCACTCTCTCCCTTATTGTTCAACATATATATAGCAGACTATCCAGAAATGACTTACTCAGAAATAGCACTTTATGCAGATGATACCGTATTATTTAATGCAAATTCAAACATCACCAACGCTTGCAAAGATCTCGAGTCGGACTTAAATGATTTTGTCGAATGGACAATGAAATGGAGGATTGCCATAAACCCTACCAAATCACAGCCTAAAATATTCTCACTAAGAAAAATACATCAACCAGGACAAATTAAAATCAATAATACTGCAATTCCTTGGCTCAATAATGAAACGCCCGTAAAATATCCGGGTGTATTACTGGATCAAAAATTAACATGGAAAAACCATATTCAAGAAATAACGAATAAAACATACTCAAAAATTAACAAACTTTACCCCATATTTAATAACAAGTCATCGCTTAATCTGGACTGCGCACTATCATTTTTTAAAACGATAATACGTCCCTCATTAACATACGCCTGTCAAATTTGGAACAATATAGCAAACACACATCTCAAGAAACTACAAATCATTCAAAACAAGTACCTACGTAAAGCCGTACAAGCCCCTTGGTTTATTCCAAATAAGCAAATTCACAGAGAACTAAACATTCCTTCCATTAACGAATATATTCAACAGATGAGTAACAGATTTTTCACCCTGCTTTCGACGTGTACAAGTGCACAAATATTTAATCTAGGCAAAAAAGCTTCCATCCCAACCCGCATTATTTCCCTATACCCCAAAGACTCTCTTAAACCACCTTAAATTAGAATACTTAAAGGTGAATAATGAAAATAGTAGTAATGGTGGTAATAATAATAATAATAATAATAATAATAATAATAATAATAATAATAATAATAATAATAATAAACCAAACTTAAAATGAATTTCTTTTGAATTACTGCACTGCAGACTTTATTTACGAGGTAGCCGTGTGGCCCTCCTCAAATACTGTTAGCCGAAAGGCCAAAAATTATGTGTATTAATAAATTGTAAGTTAAAAACCCTGAAAGGCACATTATGCCGAACAGGCAGAAAATAAATTTAAAAAAAAGATAAGATCTTTAAAATTCTATTACATTTTTTGCTATCCAGGGCTTCTCGATATTACTCTACCTGCTCAGAGACGTGTAAAATCTGCAACTGTATGTCTATGTGAGGGAGAGAGAGACGGAGAGAGAGGGAGAAACGGAGAAAGAGAGGGAGAGACGGAGAGAGGAGGGAGAGAGAGAGAGAGGGACGGAGAGAGAGAGAGGTGGAGAGAGATGATCAGAGAGGGAGAGACGGAGTGACGAAGAGGGAAGGAAAGACAGAGAGGAGAGACAGTGAGAGGGGGAGGGAGGGAGAAAGAGGGAAGATCGTCTGCCAGGATCCGCTAGTAACTAAATAATTTTAAACTTTACTTCCAGCATTATTGCAATGAAAAAAGTAAAAGTGAAAGTTCATCATACTCCTCTCGAGGGTGGGAGCTGCCATGAGAGAGCGAAGGCTCGACGGCTGCGCAGCGCGGCGCGGCGCTGTGACGAGGCGGGCGTGGTCGATGAGGCGGCCAACGTGGCGCGGTGTGGCGCGCCACGGCACTCCGACAACGCGGGCAATGACGTCCGACGCGTGGCGCGAAATGTCAGAGGACGAACATTACGCAATTCTACTTTGTATTTTTGTTTGCGTTACTACTGCGTGCATATTCCGTATACCTGATACATGTAGCATCACATGGCATCTCTACGTGTATTATGCATGTTGATAAAACAAGAGAGATCCGCTCCGCTGTATTTCTGTGAGGTTTCAGTCGCAACATTTGCTTTTTCGAAATTAAATAAGCTCTTTATTAAATTATGCTACTTACTTCGTACTACAAAAAGTTTATATTGGGCATACAAAAAACAGAGCTAAGCTTTTTTTACAGTAAATTTAGTAATCCACTATATTAAGGGATAAGTTAGGTCAGGTTATCTCGTTAAGTTGTACAAGTATTCCGTCCTTTTTTTAAAACAGACATTAAAATTTTTTTCAAATAATGTATTGTGGCGAAACCGATTTCATCATAATTTTATAAACGAAATTCACCGGATCAAAATTTAAACAAACAGACTCGGCCACCCAGGATTTCTGCCGAGAGATTACGCAGACGGTCACACGTGCGCGACTCCGCTTATCGTTCGAGTCCCTTACGCCCCCGGCCCATTAACGAAGTCGTTTAGAGGGCTGGCATTGACAGATTCAATGGGCACACGTGTTCACTGAGCCGGCTACGCAATTTCGACATCGCCCGCTCGTTTCGGGGAATCCCAAACTCATAAATTTCTTTCACGCAAACGCGCCCCCCCGTTTACGCAAACATGGGGCGATGTTCTAGAAGGAATTGGAAAATTCTGGACGCTTGCAGCTGACGCGGGGAGCGGAAAGTTCTGTGGCTTCATGCGTGGCGATTGGCTGGAAATAGTTCACTGCGCCACAAATTTTGGCCAATAGCTACACGTCTATTACAAGGATCTGGGGACATACGAGAATATTGGGTGGGGGGAAAAGTTTACCTTATAAGATTTCGACGGAGAGAAAATCAGAAGAGCTGGGGCATCAGACGGGGCCAGATCATTAGACGGGGGGGGGACAGTCGTCGGTCAGAGGCAAAGTTCGCCTCTGCCGGACTTAGAAATTTTTCATCAATCAGACGGGGCCAGAGTATTAGGCGTCGGGGAAAAGACTATCGTGTCTCTGGAAAACTTGTTATTTTTCGAGCTTGAATATTAGACTGAGGGCAGTTGAGAGAGGAACTTATGTGGGGGTGGGAATTATTCGGGCGAATATGCCTATGTGGGGACTTATGTTATTTTACTGCGAGTTTTGAGCTGTGAGCCGACTGCAGTGGAGAGAGAATTTTCTCTGGGGTGGGTTTTCGCCGTGAAGAGAGGCGAACGTTTCTCCAATCGAATTTTAAACTGTCCGAAGTTGTGTTCGACTTCTTATCATAAAAGTCAGAGAGAGACGCATAGTTGGTAACTCCGTTCCTGAGATCATCCGGCCAGCTCATCTAGTACTGCCAGTTTCGACCAGAACTTCTAGTACTGCCAGTCACTTCCAGAACTTCTAGATCAGCCAGACTACAAAGGGCGCTGTCACCGAGCCACGCGTCGCCGCCTTTGGGTGACGTCACAACCGACCGCCAGCTGTAGCCCGGAGGGTTACTGACCTCCGCTGCATTTTTTTTGAAGGACGCCCAGCCGCCGCCCTCTACCGCATCGTGGCCATTCTCGGCTGCACAAAGACCCTTCTCCAAGCGGTATTGTTTAGGGCTACCGCCCCTATTGTATAAAATTTTAGTAATGCGGTGTCACGCTCTGACACACTGACCAGTAGCAATTTCACCCATTGTAATTGTTAGTTATAATTCTTCTTAGTTTTTTAAGCTTAACTCCTAAAACTAACTTTTCAATTTTTTTTTTCTTTCTTCATCTAATTTTCCCACTATTCTTTTTATTCAATTTAAGAGTGTAACTTCCCTGGGGCATGTTAATCATATTGCCCAGGAATAAATGTGAATTTTTACCAGTGAACAAGTGTTTATTTTGTGTTTCCACCGTACTGTGTAACAATTCCTTCCATCACCGACTTGAGCTAGCATCAGGGCCGCTATCCGGTTCCCCAGGTAACCGGGAGTGTTACAGTATTAACGTTTCGACCCTAATGGGAGACGTTATCATTCATTTTAAAAATAATATATGATGGTACAATCAAGTCATGGAGATTAAATTAATAAAGTTTGTATAAATAAAATTTTTAAAGATATGTAGGGATTAAAAAGTTTCCGTAGGATGTTGCACCATTTGGTCTGCTGTCGGCCTGTTTTCCTCCATCCAATTATCGGATCTCAGAGTGTTTTTTTACCGTTATTGCTATAAGGATCTTAAACGAGTAAAACTTATTTTTTGTCAATCGTACTAATAATTAATACTAAAACTTTTCATTTTGTTCGGAAATAAAAACGTCACAATGTCTCAAGACAAATGATCGTATGATATAAAGAAAATGCAAACTTAGATACTATATTTTCCTATGCTAATTATATATTGTAAAGAAAATAGCAATTTAAGACGCAAGCGTGTTGCATGCGATAAAAGCGCGTTCTGTGCTGAGATGCGTGCCTGTGAACCATTTTGCTTCTCGAGCAGTCTTTAATTTAGCAAGTTGTAGCGCCTGCGCATGCGTGCCGTGTTCCTGAATATCAACACCGAGGGGTGGTTTGCGCTGCTTGCCGCGGCCACCAGGCGCTCGTCCAGGGCACGCGAGGGCGCAGACCCACGAGGTGCCACTGGTGGTGGTTTTGTTTTCCTCTCGGCACGTTTTGCTCCTTTTCCACCTAGCTTGAGACCAAGCACGTGTAAATTGAGATTCAGAACAATCAACTGAGAACAATTGCAGTCAGACTGAATCGGATACAATTCAGTTGATTAAGAAGAAAGAATCCAATCTGAAGAAAGAAGAAAAAAATAATGATTGAGATGAAGAAAATGGTAGAGAAGAATGAGGAGGGGGAAGAAGAGGTCAAGAAGAAGTTGAACAAGAGGAAGGCATGTAAATATGTATTTTTGATCTTCAATGGTTCAATAAACCATTAAATGTTCACGTTTTGCTTTTACACTTATCCCTATTTATTGTTTATTTTCAATTTGAATATGCACGGCCTGCTTTTGGACGTCTCAATCGGAATATTATTAATAATAATTTGTGTGTGATTGGCCTCAATTTGAGATTCAAATGATATAGTTTTGAAAACTTTGAGGTCCTGATTTGCAGGGTCGTGTTCATCCACAAAGAACTTCTATGGAATACACTTACGAGTTCTGTGATATTTGGGTCTATAAAGACATACTAATAAAAGTTCGTGCATGAGGGTTCTACTGTGGATGTACAAAAGGCATAGTTTAGAATTGCGTTAAACAATAATAAATATTGTCATTACAATAATGTATATCTAGGTAATATTTTATTGTTATTAGTCCAAATTTTGTTGTAACGATTTTTTTTGTTTTTGTCATAGTCGTAACATGTCTCATAACTGGTACTGGTTTTTCACCTCCTGCAGGGTATATACATAAATGATAGATAAAAATATTGAATGTTAATTTTGCGACATAGATGAATTTACGTTATTTGGAAGAAGTTTCGCATTTCATGACTATGTTAAAAATTTCTAAAGAAAAATATCTGAGCAAATAGCACTTTTTAGATGAGCTTATGCATTTATTCCAAATTGCATGATTGTTAATTGAAATTACACAATTATCAAAAACGCGGAGTATTCAAATTATTTTCCTTTGAAATGAAATCAGTAAAACGACGCACATTATAATGTAAACTAAGAGGTCTGTCCCACTACTTTCATACTTGCAGACTCGGTCACCTGTCTCTGAGTTAGTGCAATTGAAATGTATTTTCAAAGCCCTCGACAAAGAGTTTTATTTGAATTGAGGCAAGGATTATAGAGCATCTATTTCTTTTGCTATTTTGCAGACCAAAATAGATTTTCAAATATTGTAAACTATTTTATTAGCAAAGAAATATTCTGAAACATTATTCGTTTTTTATGAAGAACTAGATATTAATAAATACTTTGAGTGTTTGAAGCTTTGTTCACCACAAGAAGATAGTAAATATCAGAAAGATGTATTTAAAATTAATAAATATTTCATTAACAGGTATTTCAATAGAACATCCATTATTTCAAATTGTAGTGCAAGTCAGCGTGATGTAGTATGCTTTGCCAAGGCAGTAAACTTTCCATTAGAAGCAGGCTTATTGAATGAATGGACAAAAAATAAAAAAAAAATGCGTTTGAAATCTAGCTCCTGTCCATCTTTCTGTTTCTCACGTGTTGTCGATAGAAAATTATATGAATACAATTCAAACTTGAAAAATTTCTCAGGACAAAACTTTACATTGACGAAACCTGAAATATTACTATTCAATACATATTGATTCAACAAAACCGTATCCCTATGAAAATATTAAAGTACTATCTATTAACTTCCGAAATTGTAAATGAATAATAATTGTAATTAAATAATGTATATGCAAGTTATACACATAAAAAATATCGGAAGAAAACAAGCAATATCGTCAACTATAAAGATGAATTATTATCAATGTGTATGTAAGAATTTAGAGAAAAATAATCAGTTCTAAATATTTTTATTTTTCAGTTATAATAATAGTACTGTTCTAGAGTAGAGAGCAACAAACTATGTTGAAGCTGGTGTGTTTTGGGAATTAAATGCAAAAATTCAAGACGGGCATTTTTCGCTCAGATTATTACAACATAATCATGTACGGTAAATAAAGCCATATTTCCGTATCTCCCGTTTGATCACTTTACATCGGCAAAAACGAGGTCACTCGTCTGAGAAGACCCGCCCTTGACCTTACCCTGCACGCTCTGGGACAGAAGGGCAGCACGGGACGAGCTCGACCGCGCCCTTCTAATTGCATTCCCGCGGCGGTGATTGCGCGGGCGGTAGGGCCGTGGCGGGGAGTGGGGGGAGGAGGTTGAGCGGTAAGAGAAGTGAGGCATGGGGAGTGAGATGGTGAGGCTGGGGGATGGTAACGGGGGAGTGGCGATGGTAAGGGCAGTGGCAATAGTGGATGTGGGTGGCGTTTGCTGGGGCGGGGGGTGGGGGTCATGAGCGTTGGGCGGGGAATGTAGGGTGGCGGGGGTTGGGCGGGGGTGGGGGCCTTGGGCTTGAGTCTTGGGGGGGCCGTTGGGCGGTGAAGGGGTCCGTTGGGCAGTTGGGTGGGGGCGGTGGGTGAGGAGCGTTTGGCGAGGAGCGTTAGACGGGAGCGTTGGGTAGTGATTAGACGGGAGTGATGGGCGCGGGGAGTTGGGTAGGTGTGTTGGGCGAGGGCAGTTGGGACGGGGTGTCGAGAGGGGGTGGTGGGTGGAGGCGGGGGCGAGAGGCATGGCGGGAGGTGGGGGTACGGCGGGCAGAGGGGCGGCAGACGCTTCTGAAGTTTGGCGGCGAGACCACGTCCGACTCGCCTGCCTTTCCATTCACCCAATCGCCCTTCCGCTCGCCCGATCGCCGAGCCCTGGGTCTTTGACTCGCCTCTAACGAGCGACGACGCAACTGCGCCGACCGGAAAATTAATTGCCGCCCTCGATATCCGCCTTCGGCTGTGCCTCGGCGCGGCTCTCGACCCCGGGGTGGTCGGAATCTTCGCCTCTCTTATTCAACGCAGACGCTGGCAGGCGACGTCTTTGCGAAGAGGGGAATGGCGTAAGTGCTTTGATTGTTGGCATATAAACCCAACAGGAAGCGAGAGATATGTCTACTTGGACGGAAATAAGACGGAATTAAGATAAAATACTGCTTTATATGAAGACCTTGTAATGAATTTCTTATTAGTCTCAAATTCAACAAAAATGAAAACCAAAATAATGGCACAACAATCAATAGAGTGATTAAATAAAAATATTTTTTAAACGCGAATAATTATATTAATGATTAAGGATTGGAGCCTGAAGATGAAACTGTAAGTTGTAACTTTCTCGGCTTCTTTAGAAACACGGTTCTCCTATCAACACGTTTAATAGAAATGCAACTTTTGTAAAAGTGGAAAGAAATTACAATCAGTTCTTAAATCATATTTTCATTCAATCATAGTCGTGGTGGATTGAATATAAGGTTGCAGTCATCATTTGCAGTTTAATTTAATATAAAATTTCACAAAGTCATATTTTTCTACACTTGCTACGAATATATATTTTAATAATTCATAATTTAGTTATCTTGGTGTCAGAAGGATGTTCGAATATTTTTTAAGAGAACGTCACTGAATACCTATTGTCCTTTGGTTATTTACTTTCTGGGAGTTATTAACAAATACATATGAGACGGATGAAATAATACTCGCACTTGAAACACGAATTTATGGATTCCCAAATTGTCTGTAACAAAATAATTTTATTATTACTCGAAACCATCCGTTTAACTCTACAAATAATGTTGTTTTGTTGGGCATTACATGTCATTTAATTTTTTAGTTTTAGATTATAATTTAAAAAATAGATGGAATATTTTCGAAATACTCGCTTTATATACACATTAGAACCTCAAATTCAGAATAATAACATTAAAGTTGATACAGCGCAATCAAATTGACATTGGTCTCATTTAAATTGAGAACAGGAAAAGGAGGTCTGAAAAGGGGAAGGCGGAGAAAGAGAAGAAGGTAAGCAAAAACGCAAGAAGAAAGAAGGACGAGATGGAAAATAAGAAAAAGTTTGAGATCTGAGGGGAAGGAATAGAAAATGGAGATACAAGAGAAAGAGCAGAAGGTGTAAGAGGGTAAAAGAAGTAGTTAAGTTTTCGTTTTGTTTTTCAATAGTCCAATGAACAATAACAAGTATTGCATTTACGTACTTTTCAACATATCCTTATAGTCTCTTGATTTGAACGTTCTCAATATGAATGAACATTTCCTAAATTATGAAGTATTTATTTTCACATTTAATGTATTTGGTTTCAATTTGAGCTTCCGTCCCGTACAAAACCTCGCCCACATTACACAGACACCCGTACAAACATTCCGAAAAAACAACAAAAAAACAACGTTAGTGCGAAAATAAAACACCTTAGAAACATTCAGTTGCTACATATCTATGAAGAGCTCGGGAATAGTTTACAAAAGCTTGATCAATTTATGAATATGAATAAACCATTATTTATAGCATTTAATCAAAGAAACAGTTTTTTTTAAATGGCAGCTGCTTAGTATTTAATTATTATTTGTAATCGGTTGAATTTCGGAATTTTAAAGCCCTTGCATTTTTAATTCATTGGCGTTGCTGATCTTGTAGATAATATTATAAATAAACCATGTAGTTCTCTCTATCCATAAAAACTTCTTTCTTTCAACTTCATTTGTTAATTTTTTTTATTCCACAAGAGAACCTAAAACTTTGAGACTCCAATGGCGTGAACCAGTCGTGTTATTTCGTGACACGGTTTATCAGTAGACACATTGTATCCTGAACGTGAGAGTATCCTCCTTTTTTTACATTAAATTTTCTGTAAGAATTAATCATTATCTCAGATTCTAGTCTCAGGGAATATGCCATTTCGGTGTCAATATTTCTCTGCTAAACGCAAAGCCAAGTGCCTAGCCTACTTCTTTTCGTAGAATGTGTGAAAATTTTCTATTGCTTCCGTAAAAGAACACCATTGCTCCTTTATTTACCCCCGCCTAGTGATTACTGAAGCGTATCGTGTAATGAACGGTGGATTGAAAACCGCACACTTTACTGGAATGCGTTATAAGGTTGGAAGAAAGAGACTGCAAGCTTCCCGTTCAACTGGAGCTACATTACATTTATTTTTCTTCGAGGTTTCAGCAAATATTTTCCAGCTCAACGCAGGAGCGGACAAATGTTTTGAAATGTTATAATTTTAAATTTGTTTTGATGCTACCCTAAGTGTTTCAAGCATTGCAAGTCTCTATTATATATCATTTACAGTGTATACACGCTTCACTGTCGAGTACGAAGAATATATTTTCAATAATGCCACACTATTATTCATGATTGTTAATTAAGCTTGTTCAATCATACTTGATGCTATTTCGAAACGTGAAGCATCACTCTTATGTTCACGCGTATTATTATTATTATTATTATTATTATTATTATTATTATTATTATTATTATTATTATTATTATTATTATTATTATTATCATCATTCCAGGTTTCTCAAAATTTAGCGTCTCGGGGGAGTTACTGCTGAGCAAGTACATTTTATTAATAACAGTGTTTTTAGGTATTGAATTATTTCAACACAAAACTAATTCTGAAATTACGGTCGACATCTTTAATGTAGTACAATTTAGAATTTTGCAATTGTGCACATCTTATTCGTACCGAACCTTCACCAAAAGGGAATAAAATAACCTGTAAATTTTGATTAAAGCCAAGCCGTTTTGTGTCCATCCTGAGCTTCCGGCACACGCGGCGTGCCTCCGTCCGGTCCAGTCCCGGTCGTGTGAGCGGGCGTGGCGGCAACCTGGTCAAGAGGCCGCGGTCCAGACGACGCAACCTGGCGCGGCGCAGCGCGGCGCGGCGTGCGGGACGCCGCTCTCTGCGCTCGCGACTACGAATCGCTTCATTTGCCCAGGGCTGCCCAACGTGGACCGCCGCGTCACAGACGGACGCCAAACTGACCACGATTTTTTAAATTTGGTTTTATTCATCATGTCTGGTGTCCTGTATATAGTCTATAAAACAACGGCAATATCAACTTTGCTATAAGATAGCGAATGCTGGGTTTTGAAACAAAGAGAAATGAGTAGAACAATGGATGGCATCAGATGTACAGTTCCTGAAGGCAGTAAAATGGTGCACAAAATCTTATTACGAAAGAAATCAAGGTATTAAAAAAAATTAAAAGTTGTATCGGACCTTCATCAAATCGAAATGAATATGGGAAATTGGACCCAACACATACATAAAATGAACAGCACGTTCCTAAAATGACATAGAACTATCGATCCCTTGCAAAACGAGATCCCGTAAGACCAAGAAAACGGTAGACCATCGAAATGGAAGATGAAGATGATGATTTCATGAAGTGTGCGTGTGATGGTTTCATTGATTGATTGATTGGTGTTTCCGGACGCGTCAATTGCAAAGGTCATTAGTCCTTGCCTTACCGCAACTTTTAATCGGCGAAATTTCCCCGCTGAATGGGGAGATCCTGCGCAGATCTACACGTACGATTATGTACCACTATCTACATGGTAAATGTAGTATTTCAATGATTAAATAATTGTGAAGTGCCAGACAAAAATCGTAAGTTGTAGTAATTTTCTTTCTTTGAATTGGGTTTGTAGACTTTGAAAATAAGGATGGGAGCACATCAACTAAAATTATTGGAGAATATCAGTTTTGGAGAAAATAGACTGAACGGTTTATGCGCTAGCGTTGTGCACAGACGGACAAAAGGACGGACATACAGACAGACGTTTGGCCGTCAACTGATTTTTCGGTATGAAGAACCCATAAAACTTGGATTCCGGCTACATCACGTGTTGGAGGATTTTTTTTCTTTATTTAACAACTGGATTTATCCACTCTTTTGTTTGCAGGGCCCGGAAATACTTTAGTCGAAAATTCGCCGTTTTCCGACGCACGATTTTACGCATGTTTTCTTACGTACGTAAGTGCGATAAAGTAAAATCTACCTGAACAGACATATTTTCATGATTGAAAGAAGTTTAAAACAAATTAAAATGAAAAACACATACTCATCTTAGGGGAAAGTTCATTTTCCCTTGAATAGAGTAAAATGGACTTAAAATAAGGCACATTTTTGTTCTGTGTTCAACATTCAAATGGTGTACACTTTTGAAAATTGTAAATTCGAATCTCTCGAATTTCTTTTGCTGCAGAGATTTTCACGAGGGAGCGAAAAATTACAAACAAATTATAGTTGTATTAATCAGATGTCATTATCAATAACGTACTACACGAAATCCACATATAACATATGTACGTTATTTTATAATTTCGTGCCAGATGACATTAAAGAATTAAAAGCAATTTTCAGGTTTAAAGAAATTCTCTCATCAGTCTCTTTAAAATTAGAAACTTTACAATATCAAAACCATAAATAAAATTTATTAAAACAATAACTATAATTCATGAAATACAATTTTTACTGTTTAATTCTAAAAGAATAAATATGCCTGTAATTAGTATTGTTCCTCAGCTTCTAGGTCAATGCCTCTAATATCGATCACGTTTTCAACCAGATGCCCTTGATCCATTGAGAAAATGCGGATACAATACCGTGGTGTAAGGATAAGGAATGGATTTTTCTTACTCCATGGGCAATATTATACCATCAATCTCTTATTTCATTTTCCGATCAGATGAAAATAATTTTAAAACAGACGGGAACGAAACTTTGTGGTTTTCAAAATTTCGCTACGATGCTAGTTGGTACCTTCATTCATAATTCAACGATATGTGTAGTAAGAGGATGCTGGTGTTATTTATGGATTCTGAAGCTCACCTGCGCAAGTATATTTATCTCTGATTCATCACCAACAGAAATTACTGACTTAAGTTTTGACGATTTAAAATATAAAACTATTGGCTAGTTGCTATTATTTTTCGTGTACACATCTATGGCATTTTTATGCTATGCCATTACATATATACAAATATATGTATTATATACGTATGTATTTATAAGTATTGTTTAATTCTTGGAGGGGACAGTACTAACCCACGCAGAACGATAAATGTAAATTAACAGAATAAAAAGTATGAAAAAATGGCGATCCTTTAAAAGAACACAATTCATTCATATTTCACAACGCTAAAAACATCTCAATTTATTAAATTCACCCTTATTCGCTTTTCTATTATCGTATGCTCCAACACAATAAGCTCTATCTCATGACCCCGAAAAGCATCAGAGCGTACCAAAACCATGAATATAGAATTAGCTGCATTGTGAAAAACAAGTCTATTAAGTGTGCTAAAAATGCATACAGTCTGGAAAACGAGATTGCTCGCTTCGACATATGCAACCAAAATTGCGAAGCTCAAACATACTCTGGCAATACTGAAAAGCATGTATTTTAGACATTTCGGCGTACTACCTCCAGCAGTGAAGATCACGATACGGAGAGTAAGTAATGAACTTGCTTGATACCATCACGGCTTTTCCTGACCATTCAATTGTACTTACTAGTAGAGCAGATCAAGAAATGTAAAACGCTAGTGTATCTCTGACACGATAAATGAGTACACAGAATGAAGGACCCACCAAATTTGGATTCCAACAACACTACCCATTCGAAAAAGTAATTTACTAGATATAGAAATAATTAAAATCCTTTTTCGGAATTAGATGCCCACAAAATACGTTTTTTGTGGAATAATTGGCATTTTCCCTATAGGAGAATATTTCTATTTTTATTTTTTTATTTTATTATATTCGCATGAACAACCAAGTGTTTAGTGACTATTTTAAATACAACTTTACAATATTAATATGGTAAATTTATTATCTCTCTCTCCCTCTCTCTCTCCCTCTCTCCCCCTTCTCTCTCTCTCTCTCTCTCTCTCTCTCTCTCTCTCTCTCTAATATATATATATATATATATATATATATATATATATATATATAAGACATTATATGTATATTGTTTTATGTTAAAGTAATAGTTTCCAGTATCTATACTATTATACCTGTTACAATTAGATATCTTTGATAATATTGCTGTCTTTACAGAATTTTAATACTTTGGTATTCGTTAGATGATAGCATCAAGTCAGTGTTTTGATCTCCTTCTACGTATGTGTGTCCGATGTACTGAAACATAGGGCATTGGTATGTTGAAAGTTAGGAAGGGTATCACAGTGCTGGCAGGTGGGTAGGGGATTTCCACTTAACAAGTGTTGATGACTGAACGTGCAATGACCAGTTCTTATACTCGTTAGTGTTACCTTATCTTTTCTTGAGAGTTTTTTGTAATTTTTCAGAGGTGTAAAAATGTTTAAACTTGTTTGTGTAGAGAGCTAGATTTCATGGTTTTCCAGCGGTTGCTCCACTTTTCATCCATTATTTTCTCGATGTGTGTTCATAAATTCTTGCAGGTGTGTCATATTGTTAAAATACTTTGTTTCACGCCTTACATTTTTCTCTTCATGGCCCATTGTGTTGTGTTCAGGCATTGTTTTATATTCTGGTATCCAGGCAATTATGAGAATCATTTTATATTGCATAATGTCATACATATATTGTGAAAGTTTTTTTTATTGCTTCAAGCTGAGTAGAGAATATGACAAACTTGTTATTTCGGAGTTATTGTGACTTTTGAAGACTGACATTATAGAACATATTTCTGCTGTAGTAGTACTGGAGTAGGAGTGCTGTAACTTTGTAATTTTAACATCTCTGGTAATTGTAGTTGCATATTCTCCAACCCTATTATTGATAGTACCAGGTACCAGGAGTTTGCTTTACTTTCTTTTATAGCTTTAGTATAGATTTTCTAGGAATCTTTGTATTTATATTCTATTTCATCAAATTTTATTTTTCTAACATTTTAGACGTTTATTTGGGGAGCGTGTAATGATATATCTGCTAGTATATCGGAAATTGTCCATGGTGGTATATAATTATTCCTTTTTTCCATTGATATATGTTCCTGAAAGTTTAGCTGCCTCAGAAGGTTTTTAACTTTAGTATAATCCATTCGCTGGTGAAAAGCACTTTGTTCTTTATAGTAATTTTGTTGGGTATATATTGAGGAATATTGTAGGATTATTTGATTCTGCTGTTTTGATGACATATTTGAGGGTTAGCCTTTGTCTACGTTGGTTCTTTAGCTTATATTAAAATGCTGCCAATGGGGCTGGTATGAAAGCAGCCGTTGCTTATTCGTAGAGCTTTATTGTGTTTAAATTCAACGTTTCTACGATATTTTTTACTATATGAATCATATAATATGTATACTTAGTCAATCTCGGATCATACTATTGCTTTGTAGGTCATCAGCTGGTTATGTTTATCTGCTCCTCAGTTATTATGGGAAATGCACTTGCGTATGTTTAGTCTTTTCTTACAATCCCCATTCCTCATTTTTGAGCCAAAATGCATGCCTAATATTTTAATGTTTTGGTCAAATTGTAGCTTACGTAGGTCCATTCTTAATGTGGGCTGATTCACAATATTTGTCTGAAGAATATTATACATTGAGTTTTTGAAGCTGAAAATGTGAAACCTAATTTGAGAGACCGTTCATGCAGATTGTTTAGGGCAGATTGTACAATTTCTTGACTGGTTGTAATATATGTTCCTCTACAGAGAATGGTAATGACATCCTCATACTTCCTTATAATTACCGGATGATTGATTTCAGAGCCTACATCATTAATGGCCAACAGGAATAGAGTAACACTAAGTACTGCACATTGTGGTAGTCCATTCTCCAGGTGCTGTACTGATGATAGACTACCATTAACTCTCACATTAAAAGTGCTTTATTCGGTAAAACTCTTGATGAATTGAAAAATGTTGCCTTTAAGTCCACATTCCTGTAATTTTGTCACTATTCTCCGGGTTCAGACCAAGTCATAAGCTTTTTCGATGTCTAGCCTCACTGCTAAAACACGTCGTTTGTTTACAAGGTCTTCTTGGATGTAAGTATCAATACTCAATAGGTGAGAAGTAGTAGAGTGTCCTACTCTGAAACCACATTTCTTGTTGGATATAACATTTTTAAAGTCTACAAACCTAGAAACCATCTGAGACTTATGTTAATTATTTATCCCAGACATTTGCACATGGTGTATGTTAGAGAAATGGGTTTGTAATTTTGATTTTTGTGGGGTCTTTTGCAGCATTTGATATAGGTATAACAATAGCTGATCTTCATAGAGAAGGAAATACATTTTTATCCCATATTATGTTATATATTTTTAGTAGATTTTATGTTTCTTCTAGGGGTAGATTGTTTTAAAGGATGCATTTGACATTGTCTGGTCCAGGTGAGGAGTTTATAGTCCTGTTGATAGCAGTATTAAGTTTTCCAATTTCAATAGGACCATTGGTATGGTAATAAGTTGCCAAGTCTTCATAAGGCTATCCTGATCTATTTTGTGCTGTAAGAAGACTTCTGTATAGGTTTTTGAGCTAGAGTTTTTGGAAAAGCTTCATGCAATTGAATTTGCTATTCATTAGGGTCTATGATGATTTGATTATTTAACAGTAAAAAAATATTTGTTTACCACTCTTTGTTCCTTCGATAGCTTTCATTTTTGCCCATGACTCATGAATAATAATATTATGTATTGATAGATTTGAAACATAGTTGTACCAGGAGTTTGCTTTACTTTCTTTTATGGTTCTTCTTGTAGCACCTCTCGTATTTTTTTATTGTATTTTATTTTGTGCAATATTATTATTTTTTATATTTGTTGAAGGCTTGTTTGGATTTTTTGAGTTCCAATTTGCAGTTGTCATTCTACCAATTCACTAGTTTTGTTTTTTACTGATTTGATTGTTTCAGTTGATGCATTTGCAGCTTTGGTGATGACATCGTTAAATGCATTAATGATAGTGTCAATGTTTTCTGTTTATAAAAGGCCATTAATTGTAGGTAGGTACGTTTTGATAAGGTCATTATAAAGTTTCCAGTTAGCTTTATTGTAATTACATCTTGGGATTGCTTGATCATGGTTATAAATTTTGGGAGAGTTTTTAATGTTTATGAAAATAGGGAAATGAACATTTATAGGTATATTGGGTGGAGGAGATGGAAATATCAATGGCACTGTAATTGTTGTTACTTTATTGATGTGAGTAGGTTCTCCAGTATTAAGGACAATTATATATAGTTTTTCAAATATTTCCTGAATAATAATACCTCTGCTGTCAGTTTTAATGAATCCCCACATAGGATTATAGCTGTTGAAATCTTCCATAATGAGAAATGATTTTTGCATTTTGTTAATAATATTAATTACGTCTTGTGACGAACTTGTAACTATTTGGTAAGATCATTTTGACTTTGATTATCTGCACCTTCAGTGTTTTTTCCATTGATAGCGGGATCTGGCAAGTCTCAGGATTTTGTTCCTAATGTGTTCAGATTCCATGGGAAGTTTATGTTAATTAGAAGTGTTGGGTGAAGGATATTGGCCAGCTAAGTGCCCTGTTTAGTGACAATTAAAGCAAGACATTCCATCAGTTGTAAAAAATATCCTATATGTTGAGCCTTCATCATTCACAGTAGTAGATTCAGTTACTAGACTCACATCTTCAAGGGCAACATACACTTGTCTGCAAAAACTCATAACGTGGGAGAACTCCTGTCCAGAAATACCAGCTTATACAAACGAAATTTTAGATGCCAATTTGATATTGGTTGTAGTGAGTACATTCTCTATTACTGAGTGTGGGATGATGAAACAAACGATAGATATATTTATTTTTCTTTTGGACTTTATTACAAGTGGTCTCAACTTCAGTTCATAATTTTTTTATTGTAATAACTTTATGGTTGTTCGTAAGGTGTCAGCTATAATTTGAGAGCTTTTTTGCAATTCTTCATATGAACCTTATTTCACTGGCGTCAATAATGTCAGGTAGACTATGTAAAAATTCCTCACAAACTATGTTTTAAAGTAAAATGAAAATAGTTAATTTTATTGTGTTCTATTAAACATTTTAAATTAAACAAACATTGCCCACACTACTGTTTATAATGTCCTTCGCTCAGTTTCCGCCTGTATTTGCTCATTTAAATATTTTAAATAAGCAAATGCTTCGTCTGAACTCTAGGAAATGCGCACTTTTGCACCCTCGGTTGGAACTGCACTTCTGCTCAGCTCCACTCTCGTCGATGCGCAGGTTTAACGAAGGTAAGTTGAACAACCTCTCTGCTCTGCCGCATTTTGCACCGCCCCGGCCGGCCGTGGGCGCTCGCTCTGAGAGGAGGACTCATTAGGGGATGCCATAAGCATGCGTACCCTCAACCAAGAAGGGGACTAACGATATTTCTGGCACATTTTCCATTAAGTTTACCAATGTTACTAGCAAAATATACAAGAAGAATGAAACTAATGTTCTTGATACAATTAATAAACGCAATTAATTTTATGTTGGACTATTTACAGGGTTGAGAGAAAACTTCCAAAATCTCTTTCACAAATGCAAAACAGCTACCAAAATTGTTAGGTTAGAAAGAGGAAAAATAAGAGATTGATTATATTTAAGGAAATAAAATGCTGTATTACGTAAGGCTACGTGGTCCCTTTCACCATTCTCAGGTGGGTCCGTCCCCCTGGACCGCTCCTGTGCACGTATATGGGTGATGTATCATGCCCTGCAGGATCTGCCTGTTTACGAGTGAGCGAGTGTGTATGCTATGTTGCAAGCTCAGTACTTTGACTCTACGCCTTGAATTACGACCTCACGCAAAAAAAACTCAAAATTAGTGCTGTACAACGTGTAACGTGTTAAAAATGTAAGGATGTAAAATGTCTAAAGAAAATGAAAATTGTGTGAGAAATTGAGAATGAGAGGTGCAGATTGCCTTGGAAAATTGCAGAAATATCGAGAGTATTTTGTATTCTTGCAGCTACTTTAGAATGTGAAAGAAACGTAAGTGTAGCTCCTTTCTTTTTTTTTTACAAAACTAGTTGGAATACGTGGCATACCAAAAATTTCCCCCCACTTCGTGTTATTACTCAACATTTCAAAATATTACTCGACTACTATTAATCAGGTTAAATAAATAAAAGATATCCGGTATCAAAAATATATTAAGCTAACGATCTTTTTGATCATATAGCGATTATCCTCAGGGCTAAAAATAAAATTAAAAATTACAAAATAAAACAAAAAATGTAATATAATTTTTAGCTCTGAGAATTGTCGCATGCGATCGAAAAGATCTTTCGGTTAATAGATTTTTGGTACCAGACAACATATTTCATTTACTTACTTATTACAAGGGATCTACGTCACCAGCGATCTTATTATTAATTACTCAGGTGTTTAAAAACAGTGCACGACATCATTTAAAGAAATACAAGAGAATGATTAAATGTATATAGTAACCATCCCAGTCAGAAGAATGAATATGTAAATAAAAATGGCTTGGGATGTTGGGACTTATTTTAACACTTCAAGCAGCAAGGTACATGATAAAAATTACAAGTAGATATGAGTGGGCTATTATTGTAGAATAGTTCTTCATTTTCTCTGTAAGAAAAATGGAAAACCCTACGACATTATTTGATGTGGTTCACTAATAAGACTCAAAAACTAAGGAAATGAGGGAGGTTTAAAAATTCGAAACAGTACAATCTTTATCCACTGTGAACACAGAGCTGAACATCTTTCCAAAAATATAATTAAAATGATTTATATTTACTACGATATGGACATGTATGTTGTACTGGAATATCGAAGAAATTACTGCTATTTATATTAATTTAAAAACGTAATACATAATATATTATAGCATATATTTTAACTTTTTGTGAAGGGTCACATGTGTCAGAAGACTGCTTGACATGCGTTTATACACAGTCACTGTTCTTTTCATTTAAAACCACTTAGTTCTGTCTTCTAACTTAAAAAATTGCAATCTTCATATCACTAATAATAATCTCACCCTTACACGTTTTCCCGAAGACGAAATGTCGAATGCCCAATAGATCCGTTACCACACATGCAACGAAATAATGAACAAATAATGAACTCATTCTCAAATAATGAGACAATGAGCAACTGACGACAGATAAGTGTTTATTCACAATATAATGATCTTATTAAAATTTAGTGTTATGAAATAAAAAGGTTTAATAATATTAAGGGACAAAACATCTGGACCTTTCTTTTCAAGCAAAACTTACTAAATTTGATTGAGTACAAATGTCAAACTTCTTTCAAAACGAAAACCTTTAGTTTTTTTAAATTGATTTTTAAAAATATGTATTCTATGTCATACTGATTTCAAATGACAGAGGTTTTATTGAAATTCGGAAATATACCATACTTACAAAAGCATTTTTTCTATTCCAGCAAAGCCATTCATGAAAAAATTTCAGCCATTTTCCTGAGAATGTTGAAAATGCCATGTTAGATATCCCCCCCAAAAATGTCTTAATGATCTCCGGAACGGCACAGCTAAATCTTACTCCTAGCGTATTTATTATGTTTCAGATCAACAGCTTCTGATCTGTCAGAATTATGCGTAACACATCCATCGGTTTTTAAAATAAATAGGTTTTTAAGATCTCATTTACTTACTTGGATGATATAAAAACAAATTTATTGTAAATGTAGTGTTTGTCTGATTGGTTGTCGGAGCTAATCTCTAGAATGGCTGAGCTGATCTGAACTGGTTTGAACAGAATCTTTGAACCGAACCGGTTTGATTCGGTTTTCACTGAAAGATAAGTCGAGCATTACCTAGGCTATTTTTTCAAATTATAATTTTCTCTTATAAAGAACAAGGAATGTTTTTATACAAATATTTATTATAATCGTAGTGAAATTTTGTACATGTGACCTTCACAGATACATTTTTATTCATCATGATTCATTATCCTCATGAGTCATTGAAGTTAAAAAATGTTACTGAAACTTTGTCGAGAGTGTACAACAATGGTTCTGTTTACGGCTGCCCGTAGCAGTGACGGCAATAATCACTGAAAACAAGGCAAAGCGAGGAGGGTCAGGGCGCGCATTATGAGGCAGGTGAAGCTGGGCGGTGTAGGATTAGGAAGGAGCCAGTGGAGGTAAGCGTGTGGAAATGGCACGGGATGCGGGACGGGGAAGCGGGACAGAGCAGGCCACGGTGCGGGGCGTAGTACGAGGGTGGAGTGGGACGGGGATACACCAAACACAGAATACATTATACTTTTACTGTCTAATGAATATGATTAAAAATCTCTCAGGGTACTTCGGCTACTTCGTAGTAAATATAGCTACTATAACTGCAATATTAGCCTGAAAGGTTCCTCACGTTAATTGCTCACTTATTTTATCAATGCAATGACTCATGACATGCCACTCTTCCTCGAGAGTCGATGCAAAGCTGTCGGGACCGTTGTTCTGTTCTTCCAATCAGCCCACCGCGATCGCAGGATGTTTGATCTTCTGGTGCTTGAGGTGAATGAAATATTGGAGCCTTGACAAGTGTGCGTAAGGAATAAAGGTGCATAAAGGTTTGAGGTCGGACAAGCTCTCGATTCTGAAGATGGCGAATTAGTAATTGTAGTCTATCAAAATTATTGTATTCTACAAAAGTAGTTGATTTCAAATTAATTAAATAGTATATTATGCACTGTATGACAATATTTTTATTTATCTGAATCAAGAAATAGATACAAGTTGTGTTAGGCACTCGTACTATGCTGAGAAGCAAAATCTGTGAGGAGGTTTCTTGAGCTCCGTAATCTCTGCCCTACCTCACACACACATAAGTTGAAATATGAATATACATAGCAATGAACACTTTCGACACAGATTGGTATGAAATATTCTCTCAGTTGTAAAAACTATTTGCGATCAGCTACAAATCAGCGGCATATCTTTCTATTATTCCTTATTATGCCCTTCGTAAAGGAATCGGTTTAGTCCCACGAGGACATGGATAACAATTGTAACTTTCCCCAATGAGTTCAAGAAAAGATACATAGATAGTGAAACTACATTTACGTCTAATATTTGTATCCAACATTTAGATTATTCAATTAATTTTAAAGTAATTAAGAGTTTTGTTTAATTCCATCTTCTCTTTTTTTATTTCTTCAATCTAAGATTACCAAATAACAAACCTAATAAAATTGTTTTTAATAAATGTTCAAAATAAAAATAAGATTTCCGAAAGGTACGTGGATTTCTGGGATTAGAAATTCATTTCAGTTCGTTGGCAAATCACACGAAGTTTCAAGTTACAGCAACTTATCTCGCAGAAATAAAATGAAATAAAAAATGAAAGTAGATTAACTGTCGATGTTGGTAAAGCAAATCAGCGCTACGAGATAAGGTAAAACGAGGCAAGAGATCAGCATTAATGTAGGACGTTCTATCAAATGAACCTGAGTGCTTCGCTTTCTCGGAACGGCGGAATGAAATTTGATTGCTTAGGCAAAGCCGGGAACTTCCTGGAAACTCCCTCTGTGGAAGTAGGGATTCGACCTCGGACGGCGTTAAATGGCGACGTCACGACGAGTCGACCAGCTGCCGCAACTTGAGAGGAAAACAGGGGTCTCCATGCTGGGCGAACTCTATCAGATCGTTGTCTAGACAAAGCGGAAGTGAAAGTTTTCCGTGATTAAAACCGGACTCAATGTGTAAAGTGATTGAATTTGTTTACGGTAGTCAACCTTACGTAGGAGGACAAAAATAAAAACGCGATCGAGTTTGAGATGGTATTACTGAACTCTCAGCGAATATTTACGATGCATGTTGCAATTTGCATGTTTATCTCATAGTCGCAGCACATTCAGCAAATTAAAGAGTGCAATTAGATTAGAGTCGTTCGAATCAACAGACCAAGCACGTAACCAAGCGGTCACTCAACGAATGAGCGCCTTTTCTGACGGTTAAAAACTAAAGGTGTCTCCTATTATTTATAACTCACGTTATTATAAGAATTTCAGAGAACTGAACGAAAATAGTAATTTATTATGTCTTATTTTCTCTATCTGTAGGAAACAAATAAACAAAAAATGTAGATCTGTTTTTTGAGAAAACGTTTTTTAAATAAATTGCTTTAACTTCATGCAGATATTATGCAAAATAATTTTAAAAAAACATTGTTCTTAAGCTTTTAATGATCTTATTTTTAAAAAAGAATTTATTTTAGACAAAACTGTTCCCTATTCGTATTGAACTTTTGAAATGTTTGAATGAACATTTCCAAAACTACATAATGCACATGGCACCAGCACCGATTATTTTACCTATCATTGATAAGAAAAGACAATTTAAAGAAACAATTGGCAGCTATTGTTAAAAAATATTTGTTTAAAAATTGTATTTTAAGCAATAATTACGCCAAGATCTGTTAATGACCTTATTTTAAGATCAATCTGTGGAGAATAGATTTCATTAAGGCTAAATATCTTATTTTCTTTATTGAAGTTGTATAATATCCTAAAATATTCTGAATATTGGCAGTTTTCGAAAAATCAGGGATTTCAATGAAAGTGAGACCTGTGAAATTCTTGTGTATTTGTATTAATCCAAAAATTGGATCCACTTTGAAAAATATTGTTATGACTTCATGTTATGTTCCTTTCAAAATCAAAATATTCAAAGCCTCAAGACTTCGAGGGCGTTTAGATCGATCGGGGAGTATCAATTTTGGAGAAAATTGTGAGGGCGGTTTAGGCGCTAGCGATGACTACAGACAACTGTCAGACAGAGTTTTTGCCATAAATCGATATTTCGCTATCAATGACCACAAAAACTCTATTATACTTACATTAACCTAAATTCTGATTAATTTAAATTAATTTTTTTCTCCGAGTTTTTATAAACTATATTTTATTTCGCTGAAAATACTGTCAATCACACCAAATTAATATATTTTCATAACTATCTTTCTTGTATTGATCCTCAAAAATTATTTCCTCTCTCGTTTAACTCAAATGTACGTTCCAATATCGTTTTACGACAATGAATAGAAAGTAATTCAACGAATTTGCCGCCCCATTTTGTCGCTCACGTAAACAGGTATGAAGTGCAGGCCCTTCTTCCACGCGGTTCGACTGCGAGAAGCAGCCCTTCGTTCTCTTCTCTGAAAAGATGGGCAAATAACCAGACTCACCCCTGCGCCTGCCGACCCGAATATTCGGGAAAGGCGTACGACTTCGTAAAAGCACAGTACGACTCTCTATCGTCAAACTGCAAAAATAAAATTAATTTAAACAGAAAGCGAAGGCCTATGCCGAGCAA
Source organism: Gryllus longicercus (assembly GCA_038098605.1). Lineage (NCBI taxonomy): Eukaryota > Metazoa > Arthropoda > Insecta > Orthoptera > Gryllidae > Gryllus > Gryllus longicercus. The sequence continues at coordinate 392,028 of JAZDUA010000052.1, forward strand.
TGTTAATCCCGAGAGTGCAATAGTTCAAAAATTAGTCACGCATGTAACCTCTAAACCAACCGGTCGGATTTCTGTTACCAAGAAAAAGGAAGTTGGGAACAGCCTCTCGTGTTCGTTCGCGTATGTCGTTCTACGATCACGATCAAATCACGATCGTGTTCCGACAAGTTTCAGAACGTTACTGTTAAAAAGTTAAAGAAATTACGTTCGTTAGAACTTCGTAGTAGAGGGAATTTTCAAAGATCAATGACCGGAGGCAACGAAAATCAGTTGATCTTGAGACTCTCAGATAGAGCTTGAAAGTTGCACAGAACAGATCCCGACCTCGAGTGATTAAGATTACGATGGTAAGTTAATTAAGAGTAAAGATGTGGTAGCGTGTAACGGTCGAGGATTCATGAGGAGCCCGTGGTACGAGCGCGTGGTACGTGTCGCAAACTAGACTCGCCCCTCCAGTTTCCGGCATGCGCACTCGACGGAGTCATCCAGGTTTGAGGTGCATCGGCGAGAGACAAACGGGTGGGGATTGTCACCAGACCCGGGGAGCGAGCCTCCCTCGGGGCATCCGCCATCGTCGGAGTTGTCTCCTTGAATTAGGTACAATGACGCAGCACTTCAAGCAAGGATTTTTGTTTAAACCATTAACTTCAGTTAACATAACATAACGTTATCAATAGTGTTACCTCAAGAAATAGAAAATGTACTAGAACGCCAAAATATACGAATTTAATTTGCATGCTTAAGCACTGTCTCTTTATCAAAATATTATTTGATTAAACCGCACATTAGCCCTTGTGATAATGCTGTGTTCTTTAATTAATTCAAGTGTCTATGTATAAACTGAGTCTTCCCTCCTCATGCCTTCTCCGACACAGAGCTAACCACACCTGAGGTTCACAGAGTCTGGACAAATGAAACCATCATACATTTGGCCATCTCGCGGTTTCCCAATAGGACACATGGTCTGGGGACCAAGGATCACTGATTGAAGTTTGCGTTCAAGGCACGGTTTCGGTTCAGATTCACCAGAGTGACAGGGAACACTGAATAAAAATTTAAACAACAGGTTCTGTTCAAAGTAAATTAAAACATTTGATATGTGGAGTTCGTTTCACAGTTTCGTTTAGAATATTTTTTTAGGAATGTCTTTGATCTGGTCATCCTACAATATTCATACTTGCGTTCACCAATGTCTGAAAATACATTGGGATGCAAATATACACATTTAAAAACATAATCTTGTCTCTCGTAATATTTTTAGTGGTATTATTTGCTCAAATACAAGGATTGACATTGAGAAAGTTATGTAAAAATGAATTATCTTTTCCGCTTTGTGTAATTATTGTAAATATTCATTTTTCACACCAGTAATAAGATTTTAATTCATACTAAATATATGAATTAGTAGAGTAATAATCTTTGGACTTCTACCAATATTATAACGTAATCTGCCCCAGATTGAGCATGCCATTTGTAATAATCACGAATATCTCTTTGTATATTCAATTTAATTCATCTTTAATTCTGTAATTATTTAATATGATCGGCTAACAAGTGCACATGATTAAAATAAATACCAATATTTATATCTGTATTCTTACTACAGACTCTGCCCGGCTCTGCTGAAGTATTTGTTTGTTAATAATCAATTTTCCTTTATTATTAGTATTGCAATATTGTTGACTAATACTAATAATATTTACCGTCGAAGTATTTCGAAATGTGGGTATCAGATTACTTAATTGCTGGTGTACAGTCCCTACAAATCAGATATTCTAGAAATTTTGTTTAGCTAAAAATTATTTGATTGATTGCAAACTACTATGATTAATGAGCCTTTTCTAAATAAAGAAAAAGTGTTTATTTCACAATCAAAACAGGAACACATTAATTAATGTGCTCACTTGTATCAATATTTATCTGGACTATAAGCATTTTTTTTACAAATTTAAATAGAATATCTCGATTGCTTACGATAGATCTTCAAACGCATTCGGAATCTTCTCGGCTGAATTCAGGACAAAAGAACTGTTCAATGTTCCACGATGTCTTCTCCCTTCAGTCGTCGCGTAGAGATCTTCTATTTCCACATACTCTCAATTTATTACTATTCGCTTTACTATTCAGTGACGGTCAATAAACAATGTTAAACTGCAATTTTATCAAATTGTCAGCTAGTTCCAAGGATAATTATCAATTAATTTGTTCGTGCAAACGATACGTCCCTAATATTCACCTCTGACGGGTGCCTCATAGCGTCACTTTCTAACACCACTAAAACTGAATGACCCTAACGTCATATTAATTATTATTTATATATTAATTCTCGCAATAATAATGGGCAATTCTATTTCCGTTTAAAGTTTAACGTTAGGGCCTTGCTATTCACGAAGACACCATCTATCAATGCGTCTCCAACTAACACAAGTCTGGAATGTATCATACCCTAAGCGGACGGCAGAAAGGGCTCGATCCTTTTGTGCTGGTCACAAAACGCCTCCTCAGTAAAATGTTAATTTTTCTGCCAGGGGCTGAGCGCTTCTATCTAAGCGAACTGTGGAATACGGATTGTATGCGTTCATTTTCGCAGGCATTATTCATACATGCTATCGTATCAACTCGTCCATATCGCTTCTACTCACTCTGTATGCACAAATCAAGTATAATAACATAGTTTTTAATTTTTATCTTAATGTGGGACGGTTTTCTGGCTTATTACATTAGCTAGAAAATATCTATTCACACATGAAATAACTTTTTTCTTGAGTAAAATACCAATCAACTGTTTCATTTAGTTTCCACATATTCGCGATTTGTTTAAGCATTATTTACTCAGGGGTCACATTAACTCTACTGCGTGACAACGCTATTATTGTTCGATAATGTGTTTCAATTGGATTATAAATTTACTGATATTTAATCATCCAGTACATCACCGACATTCAGTGTTTAAATAGATTATAACGCAAGTTTTGACTCAACTTTTTAAAAAAGAAAACACTGGAAACCATAAACAGTTTGAATAAACACGATTTAAAAATTCATTGGCATCTGTTCCTACTAAATCGCATATAGATTATCAGCTTCATTATATTTTCACAAAGGCCCTGTCGTATTAAAAGTGGAGAAAAATTTAAATATTTCATTCCATAGCACTCTCATCATACTCTCTCATCAGGGTCGCGCATCACTAATGAATGAAATATTTAACGAGCCGTGGGAGACCTGAAATCTTATTTTGCGAGGCGCAAAAAGGCCGCATTTCACTCACATCGAAAAGCAATGCAGTTACCGAGAAACGCTATTTGCGCGAGATTCAAATGCTTCTGGCGATCTGACGTGACAGGGAGGGTTGGAATCACGGAGTATGGGTAGTGGAGCGAATAATGTGGGAGAGGGTGGGGAGTGGGCAGGTCGGTGGCTGCACGCGCACGGGGGAATCGGGAGCGACGGGCAGGAGGGCGGAGGAGGAGAGAGCGAGAGGGCTGGGGAGAACGAGGGGAGGGCGAGGGGAGTGGCTGGGTGAGCGGGGGCAATGGATAGGAGGGTGAGGGACAGAGCGAGGGGATGAGGGAGAGGGCGGAGTGGGCGGGTGGGTGGGGGAGTGAGAGGGGGTGAGTGAGTGAGAGGGAGGCGGGGGTTTTGGAGGGAGTCGGGAGTGTTGGAGGGAGGAGGGAGAGTGAGATGGAGTGGGAGGGAGGGCGGAGGTGTGGGAGAGGGAGGGCGTGGTGTGATGGGCGGCGCGCGGGGTTGGGTGGGCGGGGCAGGAAGGGTGGCGGGGGACGAGTGGCGGGGTGCGGGTAGTGGGTTGGCGGGGGTGGGGTTCGAGGGTTCGGGTGGGCGATCGTGAGGACGAATGGGTTGGGAGGAAGGGGAGGCGGGTGGGGGTGTAGAGGAGGGGGAACAGCAGGCTCCACTAGCAGGCAGGTCGTGTACCCGTGAAAGGTCGCGTTCGCGGCATTCAAAAATCATGGCTGAAAGAGAGAATGAGAATTTTACTTGTTAAATGTATGCATGCGATAAAAGTGATATAGCCGTGTAAAAGAAATGTCCAGATTCATCGTCATTCACAGAACAGAAAATATGCATTGTTTTGCAACGTATAGCTTCGGTTTGTTTTATAGAGTATTAAAGGCATTCAACCAGAACTTTAAAGTGATTAAAAATAATTGCACCGTAATGCTACTTTTACATATTTTAAACAAGCATGTGTTTAATGTGCAGTTGAATACATGTCTGTTTGAAAAATGAAGTGTTAGAGTTATTGTTCGGAACTAGTATTTATTATTCTTAGCTAAAGTTACTGAGGGTTTTAAAGAACCGGGTATGAGTTTCTAGTATAAAAATATAGTGTTTGTATTTGCCGTGAACACATGTAAATGCGCTAAGTTAAGTATCCAAAGAGTAATTTGTCCTAAATTAAAACATATTAAAAATTTTAATTAAGGTGCCGAGAAACACCTCGATCGGCTGTTGGACGCGAGGCGGGCGCATCCGTTATTTCGACGAAGTAACGTTGAGAGCATTCGCAGCGCCTCACACCGCGCGGGCCAGACCAGTACAGTGTAGTGCATGCTTTTTATCGCGGGAGGTGATCTTCACCTGCTACATGGTCCTTCTAACGTCCGGCGATGACTTATCGGCTTGTGGAGTTTTCCCAATCAGATATCGTCCACCAGTAGGGCACTCTCTCAGTCGGGACAAGCTCTAATCTATCGACCGGTCTCTCGGCGTGTGTGGTATTTTAGTGTGTGGTAGTGTAAGTGTGTTAAAGTGTGGGACTACTGAGGTACTGTTCCGGAATTTGCCTGGCACTGATCGAAAAAAACACGGAAACTAGCGGAAACAATGAAAACAGAGCAGCCGGTCGCTAGAATTCTCTTCCAAACAGCGATTTAGATCGATCTAGCTAGTGTCGAAAATCCTGCCATGTCGGAACTCGAACTCTAGGACCTCTTGGTCAGAGGCACTGCAATGGCACCAGTTGATGCCCTGAGCCACCTCTCCCGGGGGCGAGCAGAGTTGAACTGCAGTAAAGTGGAGCGGGGTGCACTGTGGGCAGTATGAAGAATTCCAGGCCGAGCGAAGCGGGGTGAGCAGGGACGCGACGCGGGGTCTTGAACGGGTTGCGTGGCGGAGCAGAGATAGGATGAGGATGGGCAAGATGGGGTGGGGTTAGAGTGAGCGGGGTGGGGTGAGGGTGATTGGTTAAAGCCCGATCATGGCAGTTCAGGCGGGACTGGAAACCACAAGACAGGATGGGCTGTCGGAGGGAGGAGGGAATGGTGACGCGGGTTCATTTTGGAAGGACGAAGAAGAATGGGTTGGGGTGAGTCGACGTTGCTTGCAGTGTGTCATTGTATCGGAGTTTGCTAGGGCATGAGGCGAAAGTGAACGAGCCAGCTCCCACTCTGCTACTCTACTCTACAACTACACACCTACCAAAACATGACCGTCAGGTTCAGAATAAGGCAGTATTTTTTAGAGTCCCTAGGTACAGAGGGTATCGCAGTCATTAGAGAGTTCGCAATGATTTGTTGTGAAGACTGACGAGTGATCGGGGCGGGACGAGGAGAGACGAAGCAAGGCGGTTGAGGCGGTGAACGGCATAGATGAGGTGTTGCGGCGAGGAATGCAGCAGTGAGTGAGCAGAACGGAGCGACGCGAAGTGGGGAGGGTGGAGGAGGGGTGGGACTGGGAGTGGCGCAGCGAGCTAGTTGAAGTTATCGGCGCTCCTATGCAGCGCGGGGCGGGCGCGATCAAAGCGACTGGAGCAGCCGCAAGCCGCCGCTAGCACCGACACCAACCCTGCATAGCACCGCACGGCACGGCGCGGCACGGCGCGGCACGGCGCGGCACGGCGCGGCACGGCGCGGCACGGCGCGGCACGGCGCGGCACGGCGCGGCACGGCGCGGCACGGCGCGGCACGGCGCGGCACGGCGCGGCACGGCGCGGCACGGCGCGGCACGGCGCGGCACGGCGCGGCAGGCAACTTGTCGATGCGAGGTTCACGCAGCGTGCTTTCAGTGCGTCGCACCCAGCAACGAGTATTTTTATCATAAATGCCTTCATTTTATTTTTGTTTGGGGATTTGTATTTCTTATATGTTTAATACTTGTTTTGTATGTTTTTTTAATTTTAATTTTTGTACTTTGTTGATTTACTGTTTCGGTGTACACTCATTTGCAGCAATACATTATTATTATTATTATTATTATTATTATTATTATTATTATTATTATTATTATTAAAGAAAACGAAAGAATAGAACACGTATGAAATGTCCTTTGCAACGGTAGTGATTACAAAAATTGTACGTCTTACGTTAGTTCAATTATCTTATCAGAAAAATCGCTACTTACGACCGATTCAAATAAGTTTTATCGCGGTTTCTCAAGTTGACGACGAGTCTTTGATCTTCGGCCTCCTCAACTAACATAAAACATCCATGCGCTCAGCCACTTTAAAAGTTTTTATGCGTTTTAATCGATTCGTGACTCTGCCATGGCGCTTTCAATGCATTGTACCATTCATCGAGTATTTTTATTACAAGTACTTGCTAAAGCAAATGGGTGAATGTAATACGTATGGAATGTATTTTGTAATAGATACCGATGAAAACAGGTGTAACGTGTTAAGTTTTGCTCGGTTAAGTTACCTTACCAAAAAATCGCGGCTTTTATACGACCAATTTGACTAAGTTCCCTCGTGGATTTCTAAATTGAGGGCGAGGCCTTCAGATTTAACATCGACACTCCCAGACAATGCAAAAGTTCCAATACTCCTTATGTACGGCAAGAATTTGAACTTGCCGCTCGCGCACGCCATACAAAGCGCGCGTTCGGAGGCTGCGGGAAGCAGCAGTTGCGGGCGGGTCATGCTCGATCGGCCCTGAGTCTCTGCCTACTGCAGCGCCCGATATAAATCGGGCCTGCCGGTACCAAGATAGTAGCACTATTCCAGACAACAAAGTAGAAGTTCGACGCGGCAGGCACTATGAAGATTACGGGTCGAATTCATAGTCATTATACGATAAGCGAACCCTTAAGTTAAGTGATAATGCTTCACATAGAACTTCACAACAGTTGTAGCAACATTTGTCTCGGAGGAGAATAAAGCCGCTGAATGAGACCCACCCTAATTAGGGAGACCACACGCTTCGTATTGGTCCTCGATGGCTCGATGGTTAGCGTTCTCGCTTTTCACGGCGCAAGCCCTGGTTCGATTCCTCGACGGGGCAAATATTAATTGTGCGTTTTCCTTGCATAGTAATTTCCTTGCAAAGTATGCCACTATGTGTGAGCGTAGGCTTTCTGTGAGTACTGTTAAGTAATGAGATTTTAAATTATGAAAATTTCCTTTGCATGATTTCTAATGCACTTGTGGTACAATAGTAGAGAGATATTAGAAGATAATTCAATATATTCTAATATCAAAGTTCAATTCTACCTCAATATTTATAGATATTCTCTGTGAAAAATTATTTTCATGTTAATATGTTTATGCAATTAAATGTTCTTTCAGACAAAATTTAATATTTTTAAAATCTCAATGTGCCATTCCTTGTTTCCATGAAATTTGGTCAGCTTATCTCTAATCCAATCATTTGCATCTGTGCCAAAGTTGATGCAACATCTTGCTGATAAGAACCAACATTTTGCTATACTTTTTTTTTGTATATTTCACTTGATTTTATAACCTCTGAAATAAAATGACAAACTCTGAATACTCGAAGTTTCATTTTACTTCCTTCTCTTTTTTAGTTGGTTAACGTTTTTAGTAGTGTTTAAAACAGTTTTAAATAAATATTTTACCATATGGTTTACCTGTGTTTACGCAACGTCATGAAGTATTCATCTATTTCCAGACACTCTTTTCGCGGAAAACATTTCAAACGCATCAACAAGTATTTCACACTCATTTCCACATTATACGCCTCATTTAGGAGGAAACGGGATGCTAATGATATACATGAAACGTTGTACGTCACACAAAACAATATTTTACAACACGTTATCTCACACGGTTTGGAAAACGACAAATGAAAATAAAGGAAAAAGCTTTCGAACGCATTGATCATCGTCAAAGCGCCCCCCCCCATCTCTCGCGCACATCACGCTTGCCAGCCCTTCGCGCGTGAAGGGTGGCTAATGCAGGATCTTTGCGCGGAGCGCAGATGATGGCGAGGCGAGGTGAGTGAGGAAACGCATTATCATAAATCCACGGCAGCGGATCGCGCGGGCGGGGGAAAGACTGGGTGTGGGTGGGGAGCGGGCGGCGAGACAGGAGAAATTTCTGTGGATGGGGGGCCCTGGGGGGTGGACTGCGTGGGGACCGCGAGCGGGTGGGCAGACACGACGAATGCCCGAGAGTGGGTAGAGTGCGACCGAAGAATGGATTGGGTATATGCGGGAACCGGACGGAGAGTGTGCGAGGAACGGATGGACAGAGAAAAGGAATGCCGGAGAGTGGGTGAAGAGCGGGCGGGAAATGGGAAGGGTGTTGGCAGGGGGTGAGGAGATAGGACGAATGCCGGAGGTGGGGTGGAGGGCGGATGGGGAATGGGTTGGGGGAGAGCGGGGGCCGGACGGGAAGTGGACGAGGAGCCGGGCAGAGAGGTCGAATGCTTGAGAGTGGGTGACGTGTGGGTGGGGAATGGACAGGGTGTGGCCAGGTAGCGGGTGGGCAGAGAGGTCGAATGCCGGAGAGTGGGTGAGGCGTGGGTGGGGAATGGACAGGGTGTGGGCGGGTGGGGGGGGGCAGAGAGAACGAATGCCGGAGAGTGAGCGGGGAGCGGATGGGGATTAGGCGAGGAGCGAGTGAGGAGAGATGTCCAGATGTCCGGAGAGTAGGTGCGGTGTGGGCGGGGAATGGTCTACGTGAGGGCGGGGAGCGAGAAGCGGGCGAGATGAAAAAGGACCCTGGCGGGGGCGGGCTGTTGTTGAGTAGCAGGTAGAGAGGGGCGGATTCTGGACTGCGGTGGGGTGGAGAGTGGGCGGGGCGACAGCGGGCGAGGCGCGGCTGATGGGGAGGAGCCGGACGCAGACGGGTGAGCGAGCGGGCGATGGAGCCGGCGGAGCTGCTGCACTCTCCCGGAGGCGCCGCGCGCTCATCGATCAACGTGACCGTGACGGCGCCGCGAGCGGCCGCTAGACAGCGCTTCTGATGCCGAAGCGCTGGAGTGGCACGAAGCCCAGATGCAGGGAGAAGACGCGCTATATATCAATGCTGTTTAGGCGGTGGATGTGATTTCTAGTGGCCAATTTTGGGGGCTGTTTCCCTCGCTCTACACTACGGCATTTGTTATGTATAATGCTATGAAGTCAGAGAAGTGTTCTTACCACGAGAATACTAAACGACGAATTGATGGTGTTTAGGATGTACGAAGCTTCCTGGAGGCAGGTTTGTCCCTTTAGAGGTATTACTCTCAAGTTTCTTTTATTGTGAAACACTCCTGGGGACTATGCCAGGTGGGATAGAAATATCTATTTGCACTCCCTATGATCCCACGCAATGCTTCTATCAACAATGTATTAACATGTTCTGTTCATCGTCTAAAGTGACAATAACGATTGTCAATCAAATTAAATTTGAGGGCAAAAAGTCACATTTCCAGCATGTAATCAAATGTTCACAAAAGCAGTTGCAAGCACAAAAGCTGTTTCAAATATACAAGTGATATCTTTTGTTGTAAGAACTTCTCTATAATAACATACTAATAACAATTTTTGTATACTTACCATCATTGACTATGTATGTTGTTTATATTGATACTGATATTTAGAAATAAAAGTTTCTTCACAAGTTAAATATTTTTTTACATCGTTTTGTGAACAATGATTATTTTGAAGAAATTTATAATTTGTTTGATTACTTTCATAGTCTGTTATTTTATTTTATATAAATGACCACTTATGAGCTACCAGTGCCACTACCAGATAATATACTATTTTTAATTTTCAAATGTTAAGGAGGACGTATTACGTGGAAATATGTTGAACCTCTGAGATCATCTTTCAACATCATAAGAAGTATTGGTTACTTCGTGAGATAGGAATATAATGTGTAGTTAAATCATGATCTAGTTTCATACCTGATATACCACTTTAAATCGCCAAACTGTGAGCTGAATCCAATGCTATTTCAGAATTTTGCTTCAATTTAATTGTTTACTGAGTTTTTTGTTACAATCGTTGACTCGATTGTAGCGTTCCTTATGACTTCGAAAGATGCGATATTAGATTTGAAACACAGGTAATAAAATTGTAAAGTTCTTAAATGTGTGATAAATAATTTTGAGAAAATTAAATCGACTGAATAATATTTGTGTTCAGAATCAGAATCCATTCTATTGAATCAGGTACGCGTTGAGTCAGACTCTTGTATTATGTGAATCAATTGCATTTTTTGCTGAGCATACCAAACTTTCAATATGTCTGTTTGTAATGATTGATTACTATGTGAGAATGTCTGTTTGTAATGAAATATCAGTCCACAAACCGTTACGTTGTTATGGTGATTATTATCATTTTATTCATGTTTTTTATTAACTCACTAACATTTTTGAACTTATAACGACAGTAGAGGGTCTGAATTTTATGGAAAGAGTAACATCCTTCTGTTAAAGAACGAGGTAAAATCGACTGAGGTTTCTACGATATGAAAAAATATATATTAACTATGAATAGCTTATCAATAATGTTAGGAAATAACGAGACATTTTTAAACTCCCAGCTGTTATAAGCGGGATAAAAAAAAGACACTTGTCATCAATTTCTATGGTCACAAATTCTCAGTTATTGATTAGTCCGCTGCGTCACACTGGAAACATACTGCACAAATATCCAATTTAATCAATCATGATTACATTTCAATGAACGAGGAGCTCCGCAGCTTTGCTTCGCCGCGTCCCGCCGTGACGAGAGCGCTGATGAAACCGCACCCAGGGGAGATCGCGGCCGCGCCCCTACCGGACAAATCCGGAAAACTCCGGGGGAATCCCCGAGCGGTCACGTGGAACTTAACGAGGCCGCGCCTCCCCGAAATAGGCGGCGCGGCGGCAGCGCCGCAGACTCCTTCGTAATCCCGCTTTCGGTCGGCAATTAGAACAGTGGGGTGGCGCTATCGATTGGTCATGAGCTGACTGAATGGAAGAGGGGAAAAGGGTTGTGGAATTTCGGTGAGGTGGGTAGTAGGGTTGCCATTTATCCGGGTTTCACACGCGTACTCCGAGTTTCTGAAGCAATTTTCGACTTCGGGTAATATTAAAAATATCCGGGAAATTACATGAATATTTAATTTGAATAATAATAATAAAATAAAATAAAATAAAAAATAGTTCGGAACTGAAAACACATGTCGGTAATTTAATATTGAATTCAGATTTATTAAGTAACCGAAACATATGTTTAAACTAGTACATAATTAAAAATCAGATATTGTTAAAGAATAACTCGTGTGGTTACGAACAATTATTTTAATAAAAAAATTTAGTTGAATTATTTTTGAATTACTGTTGTAGTGTTGTGTAAGGCCAGTCCGCACCTCTTCAGGCATAAAAATAATTCTATCTCTCACAGTGAAATAATCAACAAATGAAGAAAGATAAGCGTTCACTTGATTTATGTTATGATTTTATTCAAATATCGTGTTCAGACTGAAAAAACTGTTAATAATTGCAAGCGATGAAACATCTGGGGCCAAATTCACGAAATTTGGTTAAAGTTCACACTTCTTTCTAAACGAAAATCCTTTGCATTTTAAATACAAAGATTTTTGAAATTTACAAAATTTAAGTTTTAATGAAAATCAGAACTATATTGTAACTGCTAAAGCCGCCATATACTGTCAAGTCCTATTGCAGTTGACTATTGGACGCCAGGTGTACGACAGCGTATGCATAGTGGCGAAAGAGTACGCGCTGATCTCAGGTGTCGACATTTCACATGAATATAAAGTGATCATTGATTTAGCTCCAAATGCTCTTCAGTTCCCGCTGAACGACATTGTGAATTTTCATTCAGATGATGATAGAAGTATTGATTACCATGTGCACTGCATAGAAACAAACGACCTTCTTACATTTATTAGAAATTCCATTGATCGTAAAGAAAATTTAAGTAAAAAACAAAAGGAAAAGTTATCTTACCTACTAATACTCGTAGAATATAAGAAAATATTCTAAAATATAGTCAACCAACTGAAACCTTTGAATTTCACATAGAGCTGACGGATGAGCAACCATTTGCAGCTTATAATTACCCTAATCCAGTTGCAAACCGAGAGACGGTAGACCAACATATTCAAGTCGACGGGATCATTAAGAAGGGAAAAAACGCCTTATTTGAGTCCTATCGTCGTCGTGAAGAAAAAAGTGGAAAACTGCTTTTCGGTCTTGATGCGAGAAAATTAAATGCCAAAACTATCCTTTACCGAGACCCAAATTAGAGGAAATGCTGGCTAAAACGAAGAATGTGACGTGGATAACGAGCGCAGATTTTACGCCATCCAAACGACGCAGAATTAGAAAATGACAATGGACGAAGAATGTTCAGATATATTTTTTATAATTTAAAGCCATTTGAAGATTGAATAAGGATGTCCAACTCATTTTCAAGATTTTTTCGGCATCTTTTTGTCTCGAAGAAAAGCTTTGAAGGAGAGGACTGTGTAACCGCTAAAGCCGAGTTACACTATGAAATATTAAATGGAAAAGTTGCATCGTGCTTCCGCTAAGAAGAATGAAGTTGTAAGAAGTTACGAAGTCTATTGTAGATTACGTCACTAGAAATGAAGATATTTGTGAAAGCGCTAGCGTAAGCATAAGTACAGCGACCAATCAAAATTTAGTGCGATATTCCACAAGAACTTGCATTGCAAAAAAACTGAAACTCTGCCATTTTTGTGACATCTGGAAGATGAATGTCAATTACCACGCAGAGCTGCGGAGAAGGAAAGAATGGTCGAGAAAATAAATTTCGAAGCTTAATAAAGGTAATACTTTCACAATCTATGTAAAATATCTCAACTTGTGGAATATGTAGAGAAACTGAAATACTATGTGATGCTGGATTAAACGACGTTGTGTAAAACGATCAGAAATAGTACGATATTCGCCACTGAAATCTCATATATTTCTGCAAACATGTAATAAATGAAATAGGATAGTATTTAATGAAAGAGTGTTTCCTTTAATTTTTTTATATTTTATTCTCAATCTGCTATATCATTATTTTTTGGATTATAGAAGGATTCAAGTCTTATCTGTTCGTCACCTGGCAAATGGCGATAATTTCTACGCATCTCTAAAAATACGGTCTTTGACAGCGAAAAGATCTGCCAGCTTCGCCCTACATTTGCCTCGTGCAGCGAAGTCGCGATCTTGAACTGCGGATCTGTCGACGTCTGCAGAGGTCAGCGGTAACTTCCAGGGAATAAGTCGTTCCGATTTTCATTTAAACTCGATTCTTGGCTGCCAAAGAAAGTTGCGAAGAAAACAGTTATTATTAAAATTAACAGATGTCTTCCAGGTTTATTTACACTAAATAATTTGAATTTATTAAGTTTCTGAAGTAAATTTTGCAATTCCGAATTTAGTTGTAAAACGAATACAGAGGTCTTTACAAACTTTAAAGTTGTAAAATCGTTTTACCTGTTATTGTGGGTGGCGTACAACTCAATGAAATGACTGCATCTTGTTTATAACAATTATCTGTTGTGTGTTGTAACAATGTGTTGTGTTTTTATTCGATTGCAAAGATAAGAGTGTATAATTTTCATTTGATATTGGTTCGATGACAAAGTTCTTGAGTCGTGAATACAATTTGTGATGATGAAGCAAATCATTTACTAGAGAGATGTTTATATGGTAACTGCCAATTTTAAACATTGATTTGGGAAATTTGCGACAAGATAAATCTCATTGAATCAATTATTATATAAACTTTTTTTAAGAGTTTATGTTATCAGAGTGTATGTTTATTGGTATTCTTTTTTTTTGTTATGCAAAGTGTTATAGTTCACATGTCATTTCCTTATGCAAAGTGGAAAAGGGTATAATTTCACTTTGTGCGGAACGTATTGTTGTGTGTTAATCTAATATATTAGAAATAATTTTAATAATGTTATTGAAAATTTTCCACCAAAAGCCTAACCAATTAGCATAGTTGACCTGATAATTTATGTAACTTAAAAAAAATAATACATCCAACTATTTTTAATCGTAATATCTCGACTTTTGATTTCTGTAATATACATTAAAAGACGTACCCACTCCTGATTAGGATAGTTAAATTGATTCTATTATACCTAGTTAAAACGTTACGCTTCTCTTACTCGTCACGAAGTCGAGTAACATTAAAGGAGAACTCAAGTCATCTGACCTCCTCTCGTAAGTACATAGGAACTCAGAGGTAGAACTGTGACAATATATTTATAAATGCACTTTATTCCATTCGAGAAAAAAATGGAAGAAAACATTTTCGAACATTTTCCAGAAAATTTGGAAATCTCATCATGGCCTAGGAAAAGTACTCTAAGAAGTTTAAGTATCATACCGAAACGACACAGCTTGGTGAATCTGAGAATTTACCAAGTTTCAGCTCAAAGGCGTGTAATATAACAGATTTTTGTGTGTCACATCCATACGTACTCACAAACATGCACACATACAGATAGTCAGACATCACGATATTCCGGTCAAAACTGCGAGGATCTTCTCTTCTCCGTCAACAATCTTGACCACCTAAGGAACAAACCTTAATCTACATGTGTAAAAAGTTGAGACTGTATTGTTGAGGTGATTCCAATAGTATTATTTCCTATTCTTTCTATATTTAATGCAAGAAATACCTGTAATCATTAATTTTACAAATCTTTTTCGGGAGTCCAGGTCTGTACAGCGGGGCAAGCCTATCCCCTACTAACATCTCACCAAGAACTAATGTATTGTTTAAAATATAAAGTCCTATTTACTTCTTTTCAGGGGAGTTTCCGATTTGAAGTTGTTTTACTTGTATAAAGTGTACGTCATGGGACAGACTGCTTTATTATGCTATATCCGAATGACGGCGCCTGAATGAAGGATTCTCCTGGAAGCTAAGACTTAGTAAACCTGCGAATAACAGTAAAATAAACCGAGGGTTCTAATAACGTAAAGGCACAAAGTGTTACAAGCAGGGCCATATGCACAATTGAAATGTAATTCTTCAGTACCATTATTAACAATGTTCATCCAAATATAAGTCAATGGTAAGATGTCAGTGGGATAGTAGCTATTGATTCCAGTGTCTATTCTAATCGTGAAATTAAAACCATTAGTGTTTAATATATATATATATATATATATATATATATATATATATATATATATATATATATATATATATATATATATATATATATACAAAATGCCCCACTGAGGGCGGTGTATCTCAAAACGTTTATCGCTTTTTCTATCCGATTTTTCTTACCGTTTCTCCCTACTTCTCCCTATCCAATCATAAACTGCAACTCATCTATCATAAGAGGGTATTCGTGGAAGGTATCTTACATTAATTGCCGCGCATAAACAATAATATAACATCTTTGATTTTGTCATTGTATTCAGTTATTTTCAATATTTGGCGCAATTTGGAATTCTGATGGGCATAATTTCATTCATGTAATAGGTCTATTAATTATCACTCGTGCTTTGGAAATTCTCAAATAAATCCCTCCTTGCTCCTCAAATCGGAAATTCATCGACAATTTCCAAAGCACTTGTGGTGTTACCTATGGTAGAGTTCTTTATTGTTCAAAGAAATATCGAGAAACGTTATGTCCTTGATATGTTCTTTCAATTATGGGAATAAAATAGAGAGGTCACAGTATACGGAAGATATTCCAGAACTTTGCTCATGTCGAGAAGAGCAGAGAACATGCTGCTGCAACGTGTTGATTACTGATCTCAATTTGTGAGGACAGTTCTCCGACAATCCAGCGTTTACAAAAAGTAGGCATTGCACAAATTTTCCTCCACAGTGGTCAACATGAAGAAATAAATCCACTCATTCCGACCGATAAGGGACGCTCCAACTCATCGTTATCTGACTTAGCTATCCATTATTTACACACGCTTCTCCCTAATGACCCAAGTAAGTCATTTTGATTGATGAAAGTCACATACTCGTACATTTTCGCCACAGCACTCATGATATTTTCATCCATGATTAGTAAACATTTCTTAGGGCGGAAGAACATTGGTCATATTAAACAGTCACTCCTTACTTCAACTACCTATAGAATTCTACACAAAGGCAAGTATAGTTCTTGCCATCTACAGTCCTAAGAGGAAATTAATGTCTCTAAAACGTCGTGTGCCACTTTTTACGAAGTACTTTTTCTCGTTTTATAGCAAATATTCATTTTGATTTCAAACGTTAGTATTTTTATTTCTAACACCTTTCATCGTTCGAAAATCTCCGGGTCACAGACTCTCGTGGCAACTGCAGGGAGGTGAAGTCCGAGCAAACACAATCAGCGGCGCACGCTTTAATTCGTTCGCTTCCGGTCAAGTCGCTTTTTGCCCAGCCGCTGCTTGCTAGCACATTGACGCTTCGCAGAACTCACGAAAACCTTTTTCGTGACTACAAACACTATCTGCGGCGCTCGTTGACGAAGTAAATTCCATTCAAAAGGTCAAGTGAAATATTTTGTGCTCGCAGAACGCGTAGGTTGTGAAAAATTAATTGCGTTACATAATTACATTTTACCTTCTTATTTTGAAGTATCTCTCCGAAAGTATTATAGCTTATTTAATGTTCGCGATGATAAAAATTTAAGAGTATAAAGCCATTTCCAAGGACGTCCATATATGGTGGAATCACAGGCACTAGAAGAGTGATTCCTAGGAATTTTCAGAAATGTTTAATAAAAAAACTAGGAGATTCCGATCTTAATTTACGAATACTCTCTTCTCTTTCTTTTTTTAAATTAATTCACAGTAAAAATATTAACAGTAAACGATATACAATTTATATGGCATTCACTTCATTATTTCTGAATCTGCAAATAGATTCAAATTAAAACTTGAATTTCTTACACAGCAATTATCGACGAAAATGTGGTGGTATATTTCTATTTACGCATCTATTGACAAATCACGAAAGTGAATGCATAATATGAAGGAATATTTCAGTGTTTATAACCTAATTTTGTAACATTATATTACTCGATCCTATCTCTCAGGAACACAATACGTGTAATTTGTTGTACTATCCTGTAAACATACCAAATGCAAAGTATTAATTTGTCTACAAAATATCTTCAATTACACGAACACACACACTGTTCTATTTACTTAATAGATTAAATTGATCTCGCTTGAAACAAAGGTTTAATCAACAAGTGGGAATGTGCCAAAAATTGATTGGTAAAGGAGAAGAAAACGGAAGTGACCGTTATGTCTACCAACGCATTTTATGGATTTTTAATGTCTTCTGACATTATTTGTCCTTGTTCCAAACTTAATGAAAAACCTTTTTCAGTATAAATGAAAATACGTTTGGTTTAAATATATTTATTTAAAAGAATCCAAGAAGCGAGTTCTTGCACTGTACTTGAAATTGTACTTGTAGGTCTCAGAACCACTATATTCAATAAAACGTGTCAAATGAACCAACAAACGGATCTCACAACGTGAATCGACAATTGTAAGCAAAAATAACGTAGAAATTCTTCACATGAGCACCTTCACATATATCTGGTATTTAAAAATTAGGAGTCTCATCATGAATAAGATATAAATTTTTCGTTATAATGTACATGTTTGCACAGTTACGGCCTATTTAAGCACCATTCTAATTAGCTAATTTGCTTACACTCACGCGCTAACGTGCGCCTGGTGACCAGAGTGTTTAAAAGACTCCATATGCTGCGTCGAAACCATGATGAACAGACATGGGTGAGCTACTGCGCATTGTATCGGACTTCAGCCGATGAGCCTCAGACACTAGTTTACAACACAATATGAGCAGGAATTTTAAATGCAACCAGATACCGAAATCACCTTACAAGTCATTGAAACAGACATAAAAAGTATTTTTAAAATAATATGGCATCTTTTATATCAATTGCAAATTCATTGTGTTATTTTCATTGGGCACCATTCAAAATAGCCTCTTTATACCACTTTCAGAATGTTTCTCAACACTTCTAGCTTTCCAACTTGGCTTCCAGATTCTGATGTTTCAAAGGAAGTGTCCGTGTTGTGGTCATATGGTTTGTGATGCTAACTGGTACTGCGCTGTACGAGCAAAAATCGATGCACCAGAGAAGCCCACCCATATCTTGTAGATCATGACTAGAAAAGATTACAATAGATCGATTGCAACTCTCAGAGTAATATAATGAACAAATGACGGCAGATAAGCGTTCATTCTATTATTTTTATATATTTAAATGTTTCGTATTTATACTGTAAAAACTGTTAATAATAAAGGCTATACACATCTAGCTTTCAATACCTCTCATTTAAATTAAAAATCAAGCGATACGTTTGAGTAGAAATCTCTTCCTGAGTAAGAGTTCTTGGTGTTGTTTTCTGCTCGCTTGTATGAAATATATCCAATTTTTACATGTGTATTTTTTCTTCAACAGGGCACCAACTCTTATTTAAAAAAATGAATTTCTGAACGAACATTACAAAAAACAAACAAACATATAAAATATTTCGTTCGTCGCGAAAATGGCTGTTTAAATACACCAACTTACAAATGTTACTAACGAACCAATCTTTCTATGAAAAAACAGAATTGTGTGGTAATAATAACAAAATCAGAAAGCGAAAAAAAAAAAAGAAATAAAAACTCTTTTATTTGAACTGAAGACGAATTACGGAGAAAATCCTTTGAGATGACTTATTCCATAGAAAACTTATTACGCTAATAAAGGAAAGAGTTTGTTATAAGGTCGACGTGGGTGAATGATTGTTAACCGATACCATTATCTGAAAACGCAGCAATACGCGAAACTTAACGCCAACCTCTTTCAATGTCCACAGGTTGCAATTCAAATTCGTAAAAGCTCTTTCGATGATGGAGCAGTCGCCTCCCTGGAAAACCTTTCTCACAGATGAAAACTTGATGGATATAAAGATACAAATGACAGTTTTATGAAATATTTGTTTCTCATCAAAATAGCAGCTTAAGTAAATTGTATCCTTTGAGAGAAAGTTATAACAACATGGTGAATATATAGAAAATATGTAGAAATATAAGATGTTTTGTAGTGTAGTATCCTCAAAAACATTTCTGGCGACATTTAAACAGTATACGAGTTATAAAAACATGTTACGAGTGTTTTAGGAACAACTGATATTTCTCGAAATTTGCAATGCGGAAAGTATATTTACCCGGAAATGCGGAAGAAACCAATATGATCAACTCCACTCAGTTTTCATTAAATGTAAGCGAAAAACAAGATTCATCTCAAATTTTCACTCGAATGAAATCGAATGGTAGGGTGTTTTCATTCCGCTGCGAGTAGTCGCACAGCACATACCTACGCGCACAGCGCTGCGCCTCGCCTCGTAAATGTGTCGTGTTCCAGTGAAAGTTAAAGTGCTACAGTAACAGTTATTAACAACACTTAATAACTATGTGGTGCTAATATTCTAAGAAATTGGTGCAACATTTTCAGCCGACAACGTTGGCATTCGCCAGAGTAGTGTAGATGCCCTCGCTCAGGTCTACCCGACCGAGCGCGAAATGGAGGTCACCTACCAAGAAGGCAACGCCCGTGAAACATCATTCCTACAAATTCCAGGGCATCTACTAGAACGACATCGACTAGATCAGCGGGTTCCTCTACCCCCATCGTATCAGCTTCACGTGTTAAGTGGAACAATGCCGCATGACAATGTGAATGGTCAACTAAATATGGTCAGTAACTATCTGCCGGCCGACGACACTGCGAGTACTTCAAAGTGCAACGGTAATACCAGCGCAAGTGCAGAACCAATTTCCTGAAAACTCCGACAGTATTATAATCCCTCCCATCCATATTAACAGTATTGCAAAGATTACAGAACTAAACAATGAAATTAAAATCCACACCACTAACCAGTTTTCCTCAACCTTCAATAATAGCAAAGCAAAAATTAACTTAAACAAAATGGAAGATTTCAGAAAAGCAATTAAATGTTTTACAAGTACAAATGAACAGTTTCACACTTACAAGGACCCAACTAACAAAACGTTCTCCGTGGTCTACAAAAACATTCATCCGTCTATTTCTCAGGAGGAAATATACCATGATCTAAAAGCCACACATTCTTCCTTCATTAGTGTTACTAGATTACACAAGAATTCATGAACCCCAGTAGTAACCGCTGAATATTCAGGAGAGAAGACTATTGAAATAATTAAAAAAGAAATGAAATATGTAACCTAAAAGTAAAACTTGAAAGAGAGCCTTAAATTAAAGGACCAACACAGTGTCGCCGATGTCTGGATTGCAAGCATTCTAAAAACAACTGTAACCATCTAATTTCTTGTACATATTGTTCTGAAAATTATTATTCGGCCTCATGTCCTCGAAAGGACGATCCTCCGAAATGTAAGAACTGCGACCGGGCGCACAGAGCACAACAGAATGCTCATATATTAAAACAATTTTGGAAAACAAATGAAAAAAGTCTCACCAAGATCACAAAAGTCGAGAACTAACTATCAATCCCCTGCCCCTACTACCACTCATTATTTCCCCAACGCACTTAACACGACCCGCATACCAAACTTCACCTATCAGCAACTAACCAGCAATCAAACAACACCACAATCAGCTAACCAAAACTATTTCCCCCAAAATAACTCATCTCAATACAGTTTCTTAAATTCTTCATTCGTACACAATATCATAAAATCCATATCTACACACTTCATTAATATCATTAACTCTATTATACCAGTCATTGTTCAAAATATCCAACAAGTCATAGTCTCCTATATTAGCACTGCCTATGTCACACTCTGAAAATAATCATTCATTAATTCTCATGAATTGTAATGCATGAAGCATCAGCAATAAAAAATAGAACTTATGTATTTTTTTTTTCAAGCCAACAATTTAGACATTGCTTGCATCCCTGAATCACATTAAAAACCTTCTCCGTTTTATTTTCCAGGATAAACAATGCCATAATCTTATATAAATTTATCATCAGACCCCTCCTCCTATAGGCCTGCACAATATGGACAAATGCTGCCAAATATAACATTAAAAATTGCAAGTAATTCAAAACAAATTGTTAAGATCCATCACCCAAGCTCCCTAGTTCATCTCCAACAGGAAACTTCACACCGAATTAACCATCACAACAATCTCTCACCGAATTGCCTATCTTGCCAATAACTTCTACTCAAACCTGTAATTAATCAACCAAAGCAGAAATCTCAAACAGGGTAAATATACAGAACGTCAAACTCGAATAAAAACAGATATCCGTTACATGCATTCTTGGACATATTTAGCAATGTAAAATAAATTAATTGAGGTGCTCTGTGAGTCCCCTCGTCAGATGTAGGTTAGTGTTAGTAGTAAATGAGATTAAGTTAGATTGTAATTCAGAAAATACAAATGTAAAGTTGACATTAACCGAACTTTGTAACTTCATCTACAACATAAATAAATTTTCAAAAAGGTTGGGTGCTCAGAATGGATGCATTCTTTTAACGAACATGAAATGGCGAGATTGGCAGGTAACCAGATAGAAGGGAAACAGTAATGAGAAACATAGAACAAAAGAATTATATTATTAAACATTTCCAACATGCTAAGAGGTTTATAATTAAACCAAAACTGGACATTGACGACACATTGTTATTAGCAGGACAACGGCTTCAATTCAAATATCTATTTAAATTTATATGCTGTGAATACAATCGTAAGTACGCACACACACTCGTGCACTTACAGTCGCGCACACACACACACACACATTGATAAACAATTGGATGTAATCGAGCCCTATTGTAAGAGAACGAATTAATACACGATTTTCATCATTCAAAATTCAAAATTAACATCAGGGAAGATGATTGAGTTGAGCCATTTATCACAAAGTTTAACTGAATCTTTCTCCAACACTACTGAGATTTTTGCTTACTAATGTAACTCAATATCAGAATGGGATATTTAAAATAGAGCAAACCGAATTCGAAAGTTATCGATTTATCTCTGACTTTAAGGCAATCTTGATCTAACAAATCGCTTGCGAAAAAGAATGTTGAACAGAATAGGGAACTTCATTGTGTTATCAACGCAATGAACTTGCGCTGCAAGTTACATAATGTTGTCTTCAAGCGAAGCTCACTCGCATGTGAACGCAAACGACCTCACGCTCTGTTTGGAAAATACAGGGGCAAGAATGCAAATTCACATTCTACAGGTCCTTACAATATTATACTTATGGAATGAGATATTGTTGCGAAATGTGAACATACTCGTAGATGTTACCACATCGGTTCATTAATGAAACTGTCTCGACATATCCGCCATGAAGCGTCCTCCCCGCCTCTAATTCATTCTGCCTTGTCCGGCCCCTCCGCGACAATGTCCCACGCCCACAACCTTGTTCCGCAAGTACACCCAGATGCAAGAAGGTTACAAGACCTAGATGCGTTTTTTCATTTTAAATCCTTATTCAATATTATCCGTTGTTTCATAATAACTACAAATAACTATTTTAAATAATTGTTTGCATGTAATGAAATTGAATTGTTTTTAGTTTATTTTTAGTCGCTTTAACAGCATGGTTATTAGTGATAATTATATGATGATTTTGTAAAAATATAGGTAATTAGTTGATTTAATCAAAGTTTCGTATGTATATGTATGTTCGTTTATCTCTTATTCGGAAAATATGTTTATTGCTCTATGTTCACGTAAATATGCACAAGGGTGTAAGTAATGAAAATATTTGTTACCTATATATAATACTAATCACAAGTACTTAGTGTAATTATACGATTGCATTTGGTTTTGACTTTTAAAGGTGTTGCATAAAATGTTTCGACGTTCCTCTTCCTGAGAATCTCAGACACTAGTGAAGCCGGTGGGTAGTGCTAGTAGAACATTACAGTGTCTCATGCTCTCACACTTAGCTAACAAAATACATTACACCACTTAGTACTTTATACAATTGGGAGTGAATGGTACAAAAAGCAATTGTACCCTGTTCTTGCTCGTAAAGTCCACACGACGCGAACACAGTTCGCACCAAGTTCGGGCCCTGAGCAAGGTGACACTAAATTTCGCAGTGTTCTCACCCAGCGGTATTTTCCAGGAACGTTCGAAAGCCTGGGTCTGGGTCTCCGGGAATGAACACCGCCCTTCGCCATACCGTGCCGGGCGCTTGCCGTCGCGGCGGGAGTTAGAGCGCGAGGAAATGAGAGACCGGGCAGCAGAGAGCGGAAATGAGAGGGAACGACAAGATGGCGGTCGAGGCGCGACCACCGCTCCGCGCAGCGGGCGGCCCCTATCGGCGTCCGCGAGCAATGAAGTTACGATCACGACCCGCACCCCGCCAGCCCCGCACGCGCTTTTTATTCCCGTCGACAGGCAGCGCTCGCGCAGCCCGCGAGAGTAAACAATGTTTACGGGCGGCCGCTTGAATTATGTTAACCGCTGCAGGATTAAAGTGGAAGAGAACAAAGAGAGGGGGAAAGACAAAAAGGGAAGAAAGAAATGGTATACCTCGCGGTCCCAGAATGTTTACTATCCAACTTTTGACCTTCTGGTGTTCTATTTTTGTATTTGGATCCCGTATCCCTTGATAGCCCCTGAAGGTGACTGTAGACACACGACAATTTGTGATTGGTTTTCAGAAAAAAGAACTCTCTGTCATTTGGAAGAAAGAGTGGAGTTAACAGAAACGTGGCTGAAATATCTGCGATCGTGAAATTATTTATTGTGAACATATTAAGCGATAAGTATGTATTGCATGTACTTTCGGGAAAATGTAAATTACTTTTAATGTTTTCGTTCGTATTCAAGTCGTTCTTGGAGATTTCGTTTGATGTACATCAACTATAATATATTTCAATTAAGACTCCGGATGCGTTTAGTTAAGACTTGCTGTTGACCCTGCAGGGTAGGTCAGGCTGTTGACTTCGTTCGGTCGGTTCTAAGATTCGAATCCCGACGGTGGCATGTTTTCGACACTGGTTACATAGCGAGGTCGAATTCAGTGGCAGCCTGGAGGAGAATTCTAGCTCCCGGCTGCTCTAATTGGTACTTTTCCGTGGATTCTTCGATCAATACCGGGCGAATACTGGAGCAATAACCTAACAAACGGGCCACGTTCTGCGCGCAATCTCTACTTCCTCTTCCTTGTTCTAAACTCTCCCTTTGTGCGCTTAAACATAAATGCTCTACACTTACACATGCCGGGAGATCAGTAGAGAGTTCAACTCGTCAATCAGCTCGGGGAAATGCCTAGTGGGGTAACCCTCTGAAAGTCGACCATGAGGTCGGCGGCGGATTTGATTATTCAACGAAGGAGAAACCTTCGGAGATAAAAAAAAATACCATACCAATGGAACTAGTCCATTTTTGGTATATTTTTTCAAATTTAATTGTTAACTTGTTCACCATAAGTCTCAACATTTGTTACACTATATTTGAGTTCCTGTATTTTTTTATTTGTTAAATTTATGTTGTTTTTTTGGTTGGCGATACTGGAATGGGTTACAGGATAAGATTCTGTAGTTGAAGAGGTCTCTATTAATTTTAAACGAAAACATTCAACATGGAAATCTAATAACCGATCTTTAATCTCGAGGCCCGAAAGGGCGAAATAAAAGGAAGCGCTAAAATCGATCTGGCCCCGGGCACATGCCAATCGTGCAAGATGAAGAAACGTTTCGTCTCTATCTGTTCATGATATTACTCTGCCCGAGGCGAAGCTTCGAGAATAACTTTTACATTTATTCATCACTTCTTTAATATCGCTTGTAATAACACCATTCACTCAAGCACTGTGCCTATATGCCTCGTCAAAATTATTATTCAGGATTTGGAAAATAATTGGGCATATTGTGTACTTGTTAGCCCTCGGTAATATGCAGAATTTTGACATAATTAAAAAAAAACTTCGGGCAGATCATAGAAATTTCAAATGGAATACTCTTGTAATACTGAGAGTGAAATGTATATTAATGTTATTATATGTGTAACAACATAGTATATTCTGTAAAACTGCATTTATGTCATTCTGCGTGGAAGAATAACAATAATTGTAGATTCTCTAAATTTTTCATTTAGAATACTAAAGATCATTAATTGTAAATATTTTATCACTACGTACAAATATTGAGTGTTATTTAACGTTTGTCTTCATTATAATATCAGTCTATACACACGTAACTGATATTCGAAATGGAACTGACGTGTCTTGACAAAGATATGTATTATTTTTACGGGCCGTGAATGGCAGTTAAGAGGCACAATATCGAGCATTTTCCCCCACATATATCCGCCACTTAAAAAGTAAAAACCACGAGAGATTTAAAATGAAATTATTCTTTCTATTTCCAATATTCCAAACCCAAAGGAGTTATTAGATGCAACATTCAGCTTTACTTATTTAGTAGCCCCCTTCGTTTTTTAAATAACCTACGTTCATCTTTACGTTTGTCCACGTAATGGTGAGCAAATGCTACACCTACAACTTTCACATTTTCCCCATGGAGAAATCTATACTTTTACGTTCGAAAAGTAGCACACAAACTATCGGTTTTGAGAATAATAATAATAATAATAATAATAACAATAATAATAATAACATATAATTGTTTCAATCTACCAAAATGCTTATTTAATATCTCTCGCTAGCCTACTTTGTGAAAATGGAGTTCATTGTGAGCGTAATCCTCCTTGTAATGATTTAACATGAGACCGCGTACTTTCAGGTTCACGGCAGAATTATTTGCCCGTAAAATCCTTACCTCCAACAAAAGACCAACTTATCTGCATTTGCTAGTTATATCCGATTATTCCTGATCACCGGCACTTTTTGGCCACTCCAAAGAGATAAGACTCCAATTTGTGTATTCACAAATTTTATATTACAGGTGTGAGTCCTCCCATTTTTGGTCTTTCGCTGCTCTGATTATAATCCTCTATAATTTTAAATGTTTTTCTTTGGGTATCGTGGCATAATGGATCAAATACTTTTTCACATTTCTTCTGCACTCCAGAAGCTTACCGAAAGCCAAATAATACGAGGTTAGGCCATTATACTAATTTCCAGATTTGGTGACCGCGTTTTTAGCTCCAGGCTCCAACTGTAACATTTTATTTTCAAATCATCTCAAACAATCATCTCAAAAAATTTGTATTCCGCATTTTTCAACGAGTGTGTATGTTTTTTGTTAATTAGATTACTCTAATGGCGTAGGGATGTAGCGACCCCATCGCCCTGCACGCCCTTACCGGTGGGTGGGGAATGCAGCAATTAGCCTGGTTTCTCCTACCTACAAAGGAGTGGCTGACCGCTGTCCATAACTGTAAGATATCCTTCTTACCTAAAATCCTTTCCCGAACCCCGGGAGCCAATGGGTGGATTGAGTAGCTCGGAGGCTTCCGTTTTCTAACCTTAGGTGTATCCTTACCATGGCTTTCCACAAAGGATTTAGAAGACAGAAGTGAATACAACAGAATGAAATATTTGGTCAAGAAAGAAGTGAAGAAGGCAAAAAATGTATTCTGGGAACAAAAATATGACAGATTAGACAAGTGCATTGGTAACACCAAATCCAGAGAGGCATGGAAAATGTTACATTCCATGAAATTGAATACAACCCAAGAATGGCATTTAGTAGACCCAATTGGTATTGAAAAATGGCAAAAATACTATGAAAATCTTTTGACAGAAAATAGAGCTAAATTTCAGGGAATAAATTATGAACCACTGCACGTAAATTCCATCATACCAGATGTGACTTTGGAAGAGTTAAATAAAAGCGTTAAGAAACATGAAAAATAATAAAGCATCTGGGCCTGGAGGTATATCCATAGAACTGGTTAAACATTATCCTATCGTAGGTTTGGAATTAATTACTGAAATATTCAATGGCATTTTAAAAGGAGGTAAAATGCCTGAAATATGGAAATTAGCCTACATAAATTCAATTTACAAAAAAGGTTGTAAAAAAGATTGTAATAATTATAGAGGGATAAGTGTGACTTCATCTTTGGTTAGACTGTATGGACGAGTGCTAAAGAACAGAATTGAAATGCAAACATCAGACTCAGAAGAGCAAAGTGGTTTTAGACCAGGAAGATCGTGTATTGACAATATTTTCTGTCTCAAACAACTGATGGAAGAAACAATTGAGCGAGGAAGAGAACTTCACATAATTTTCATTGACCTCAAAAAGGCTTATGATAATGTACCAGTAAAAGAAGTATGGGGGGCAATGGAAGGAAAAGGAATATCAACAACATACATAAATGCAGTCAAACAACTTTATAAAGATAACAAAAGTCAAGTAAAAGTGGGAAAATGTCTATCAGACAACTTCCCAGTAAATAAAGGATTACGGCAAGGCTGCGGTATATCTCCAACCCTGTTTAAGATATACATTGATAAAGCCCTAAACGAATGGAAAAGAAAGTGCAGAAGCATGGGTGTGAAAATAGGTGATGAAACATTGTTTAGTCTACTATTTGCAGATGACCAGGTGATAATGGCTGAAGATGAAGACGATGTAACTTATATGTTCAGAAAATTAGTAGATGAGTATGAAAAATGGGGGATGGAAATAAATTTACACAAAACTGAATATATGGTGGTGGGAGGTATGCCCCATGATTTAGAGACTAGTATAGGTATAATTAAAGGTAAAACACAATATAAGTATTTGGGAGTCACACTAACAGCAGATGGTAGAGACGAACAGGACGTGAAAAATAAAAATATAAGAGGAAAAATAGCCACGAGGCAGTTGAACCCAGTGCTATGGAACTCAATTATTTCAATGAAAACAAAGAAACGCATATATAGCTCGTTCATAGAGAGTACCACACTCTATGGGGCAGAAGTCTGGACACTATCAAAAAAATTGAAAGACAAATTTCAATCAACAGAAATGATGTTCTGGCGAAGATGTTGTAAACTTTCTCTGTTAGATAAAATAAGAAATGATGAAATAAGAAATAAAATGAAAGTGCAAACAACCTTGAACGATACAATCGAAATGAGACAACTAAAATGGTATGGACATATGAGAAGGTTGAAATCGGATAGACTTCCTCAAAAAGTTTGGGAGTGGATACCAAATCGAAGAAGATACAGGGGAAGACCGAGAAGAACATGGAACATGGCAATAACTGAAGCCATGGAAAAAAGAGAAATGGAAGAAAACGATGTATGGGATAAAGAGGCATGGAAATTGGGATGCGGAAAACGGCCAAGGCTGTAAAAAAACCGCTAAATAGATGGATAGATAGATTACTCTAGCGTAATTTTTTTCTATTTAATTTCATAAAAGGTTGTACATTTTTTGGGGGTTCAATTTATTTTTTCGCTGAGCGTTCTCCACTCATATTAACCAGCAATATACTAGTGGTCAGAAGCGGAAAAAATCCTGCTAAATGAAACTTCACAATTTTTTGTAGCATCTACTCTATCAATAAAATATTCCGGTAGAGTACTGAAGTAAATCAAATATCAAATTTTAACAAAAACAATCTTCACGAATACTGCAATTATACAGTAGAAATACTATACGGAATCAGAACATTTTCTTTACATACCAAAAATATCAAATATTAACCTTAAGCTATAAAATATAAAAATAATATTTATATAAATATTTATAGTAATATTTATATAAAATAAGATATTAAAATACAGAACTTAACCTTCAACTTTTTCTTTTAACTTATTTATACCCCTAACACATTTCAGAAACTTTTATTTCATTTACTTATTTTCTTATTTTCAAAATTTGTAAATATATAATTTACCAAATTGAGGCTTTGGTGTCTGGATGGGGTGAGTCGAGCAAAGTGGACTGGTTTGTGAAATAATGAAACTTCGACTCCTCCCAAACATTCCAACCATAGCCCAAATTAGATTAATTAGATTAATTGACTTCGAAGGACCACCCAGACTCCTGTGAAGAGAAAACAGGTTATAATCACCCTTGCAGGTCTGGGACTGCAAGGACAGAGGAGGAAGGAGAGTGCTTGTTACCATAAAAGTTGTAAATTAAGGCATGTAAACATATATTCTATTTAAAAAACAAATACATCTTAAACCATACAGGGAAGAAGGAACAAAGGGTTGCAACATACAAAATCACAATGTAAATATACAATCTTGCCCATGACATGGGATCATATTAGGGCGGTAGCACAGAACTTGTTTCTCTTGCATCTTGCTGAAGTTGGTATGACTGCGGGCGGCTAGCTAAGCCAGGCCCGACAAAGGCAGAAGTAGATCTGGAGATTGTGGGTGCCGTAAGTAGCACCAGAGAGAACACGAAACACCAGTTAGACACAATGTCGGCAACACAGCTTGTAGAACAGTTAATCACAGGCGCCACATGGACGTGAATATAAATTAGCTGAGCACGTGGCGAGTAACAGTTTGTATAATAGTTAAACACAGGCGCCACATGGACGTGAATATGAATTAGCTGAGCACGTGGCGAGTAACAGTTTGTATAATAGTTAAACATATGCAGCACATAAACGTGAACACATGGCAAGTAACAGAGTTCGTAAAATAGTTAATTAAGATTGCCACGCAAACATGAACACAGAATGTAGTTGAATGCGGCAAGTAATTAGGGCGCAATAGTCACCAGTAGCAGCATTGAATGTGGGCGGCAAGAGTGGCCGCCAAGGTTGGGCGGCGGGACAGCATGCTCGCCAGCCACGTTGAAGCAGCAGAAAATTGCTCGGCAGGAGCAATTGTTACATGCAGAGCGGAATAGCATTCGCTCCACACGGAGTCCAGACGGTTACCGCAGTAGCGGCGTTATGTGCAGAGAACGGCATGGCGCATCCGTCTCACACAGCTCCACAGGCGGGACAGCCGTGGCACCGCATATGAAAGCGCAGAGCAGCGAGGCGACCGTCGCGCTCCGACTCCCGACCAGGACTGAGTTTTCCGTTGCACGCCGCTCGCGAGCTGGCGCCGCGCAATGTTGCGCCATATGTTGCAAGTGGGGAGTTCTGGGAAGATAGTAACACACACACACACAGGCGCGCGAGCGTCGGCGGCGAGGCAGCGGCGCAAGCAACAGACTCTGTGTTGCGTCATATGACGACTGGAAAATACTAGGAATTTTAAGTGTGCAGCTGCGCTTCGGCGGATGCCGCGAGCATCCGTTGGGCAACGTTGTGGCGTGAGCGGAATTCCGAGAAGCAGAGCGTTGCCGCACGTGGCTTCTGTAAGCTTGTTTGGAAATACAAATTCTGAGAAGTGGGCCGCTATGGCCGTGCAGAGACCTCAGAGATATGCGTCTTGAATAAAATATAAAAAATATAATTATGAAATAAACAGCTTGCTCTGACAGTGTCTTCCCACAATATTATAGGTTGCGTTTTTTAAACTCCTGAAAATTATATGTAATAGAACGGGTAATAAATAATTTTTAAAAAATAATTATTTAACGGCGGGCGACCTTTTTGTTACCGCACTGTTGTCCTGTTGGCGTTATGACGTTAGCTGTGTTCACAGTAGTGACGTACTGAGAATGAGAATTCAGTCTGTACATGCAGTGTGAGAATTGCCGGAAAAATAAAATCGAATTTTCCAGTCCAAGTTCCAGTTTGTTTGTTTTTCGTAGTTTTTCCGAGTTCCTGATTATCTAACGAAACCATAAGCGCCCGTCATACGGCTGGAGCCTGCATAGTATTATTTCAATTTCTGTACGCATTGGAAATCAGTAATATAGTAAACTATATTACATATGTTTCCTTTCATGAAATATCAGTTCATTGAGAATAATGTAAGTTCATTAGTCATTAAACTTATATATAGACCCTATGTGAAATATTAGGAGACGTCATGGGTATTCGTATGTATCCCACTTACCAATAGCAATGCAAGGAAAGTTCGGACAACTTTAGAGAATGACAATTTTTTCCTCTGACCAATCACCGAAAAATATTTCATTTTCAAACACATTTCATTAAAGGCGACGTGCTCCTTTCATCTGTCTTCACTATTGTAGTGCCGTCCCTCAAATAACATCAAAAAGTTAGTGCCATTTTTTAGAACATTTTGAAAATGTCTTTGAGGCTTAAAGTACCTTCAAAAGTCAAATTATCTGTGTGATCTCCCAAAATCTTGATTTCGTTCAAAGCGATTGCAGAATATCAATTTCGGAAAAAATCAACTGAACCGTTTAGGCGGTAGCGTTGACCAGACCGACGGACGGAGAGGGACGGTTTTCCCGTCAATCGATTATTCGGTATCAAGGACCTATAAACGAGAGTTCTGGCTTCACCACGGTGTTACAGCAAGTAATTTAACATATAAAGGAACATGATTTATTCACTTTTTCGTCTAACAATTGGAGTTTGTCTGTCGATAATTCGCCTTTTTCCGCACGATTACTTTTTCTTACATTCGAAAAGGCGAGAAATTGAGAAAGTATTTGTTAGATATTAGCTGAGACTTACTTTGTTAAGTATAACGTCCTTATTCTTTGTACATGTTTTTTTACTTGCGTTGGTTTAAATGACTGCCTTTGAGGCACGTACGTTTAACTGGCCTTACACGCTGAGGTTGCAACTACCCACCAATTGGTAATATCTGTCACAAGAGATATCAAAACATAGTTTATCTCACGAAAGTTGCAAAGGACTATAATTAATATTAATACAAATAGTGTTGATATTTTGAAAATAGAAGAGAATAAATAAAAACATAGAATAGTTTTGGGAATGTATTGTATTTGCATAACTACATAGGAGTTTGGTTAATCGTATCCAGTAGTAGCGATATATTACCTTATGCTGGTGTGTGTAATGCTTATTTGTGTTTAGGAAACTTGCCATACTGATATTGTACTATTCTACAAGTATTCTACTTGTATCTGTTAGCACTAATTTTCTGTATCATTAATACTTGTGAAGAAAAGGGTATTGAAAAGTATATGTCATTAAATTTATGAAGTCATACTGGTCACGTGACTAATACATCTACCATTGTATTTTGTTTAGTTCTTAAATACAACGACTTGTAACGATTTGTGACATACAATACCATTTCATAAACGATTAGGGAATCATACGAGGTTGTTTACGTACATAAAGTAAAATATGTATTGAAATTTTACATGTTTCCTCCATTATTTCAAGATATGAATGGTATTCTGCACGGACGTGAAAATGTAACTATGTCCTTTACTGACTACTCTAATAATCTGAATTGTTAGGTTTCGCTTCAGGATTGATTGGTGTGGACCGTGATGCTCGTACATTCCATTAAGAATGATACTAGGAAGGAAAATTATTTAAAATAAAATTCAGTTTAGAAAGAGAATGCAAAATAAAATCACATTAATCCATCGCATTGGATTACCATACTTTGTATTAGATGTCATAGAGTACTTCATGCACTCTACATCAAGATACAATAAATCTCTCACGTCCAACAGGAGTGATTTATGATTTAAGAATACTATATTGTGATGTTGTATAATCCAAAGTATGGGATGAAATAGGGACATTTCAAGCTCATAAATCATTAAAAACTACGTTTTTGTTTCTTATTAATTCAGGTAACTACTTTGAATAGGATGGAATTAAGATACTAATCATGCAATGCCGTCTTGAGAGACATTAAGATTTAGTACAACACGGAACAATTCTGAAAGGATTGAGTAAGTAAAAGGAAGAATATGATGAATATAAAATTAATGAAGAATGAAAAAAGTAAAAGGGAGGTGATACTTTACACTTCACAAGACAGTAAAGTGAGGTAATGGCAGCAATGTTAATATTAAAACGACCAAATGACCGTCAACGGTTTGCTTTTTTATCATGAAACAATTTTGTAAAATAATAATGCTTTTTGATTACTTTTTACAATTCAAACATGAAATATTATCGATATACATACAATTGTTATTGTTCACTTTTATCATAGCGTATTTGAACGTATTTTTAATTGCAATTGAAAAACGTATATTAAATATTTTATTATTAATGACTGTGCTGTTAAAAAGTACGTATTGCATTGTTAAAATATAATCAAAAGAGAATGAAAGGAATTTATTTTCTTAAAGAATTTCTCAGTTATCCACAAAACAAACATTGATAATGTCCCTTGAATGCGGTTGATTAGTAAATGCTCATGAACTTTCCAAACTAAAAGCTGAGTTAACATGTTTCAAAAGTTAACATTTTTTAAACTGCAGGGCTACATTTCAAGTCTTAATTAATTTGCTTATTAATAAATGCACGTGTTTGATATGATTGGTTGGAATACTTCACGATGCAGATGCTGGTAATTGGGAACAAGGGTAACGAAGTGGACTAATGACCAACATGGTGACATTGAGATCCCCCCGGAACAACAGAACAGCCTAAGCCATGGTGATGATTATTATTTTCAAAAGCGTGCACATTATGTACTGAGATGACAAAAGTTGTGGTATAGCAATATGCGAATATAGAGGTGGCAGTAGTATTACGTACAAAAGGTGTAAAGGAGAAGTGCATTGCAAGAGCTTTCATTTGTACTCAAGAGATTCGAGTGAAATGGTTTCTAACAGCTGGTCCTCGCCTCCAATGACTCTCCTCGGGACGTGTCCATATCGATTGAAATCTAAACAACTGGAAAACCGTTGCTTGTACAGATGAGTTCCGATTTGAGGTAGTCAGAGCTGATGATAGGGTTCAAGTGCAGACCCCACGAAGCCATGGCCCCATGCCATTGGCATGGGGCCATGGCATTGGACCAGCATTGGCCAGGATGGCATTGGATGGCATTGGCCAGGGCATTGGACCAGCTGGTGGTGGCTTCATAATAGTATGGGCTATTTTTAGATTTAATTAAGTGGATTCTATGGTCCAACTGAACCGATCATTGACTGAAAATGTTTATGTGCAGCTACTTGGTGACCATTTAACGGCATTCATGGACTTAATGTTCCCCAAAACAATGGATTTTTATGGGTGTCAATGCGCAATGTTCCTGGTCACAATTGACTTGAAGAACTTTCTGGATAATTCTAGCAAATGATTTGGCCATCCAGACCATTCTACATAAATACCATCGAACATTTATGGTAGATAATCGAGAGATCAGTTCGTGTAGGAAATCCTGTACCAGGAACACTTTCACAATTATTGACGGCAGTAGAGGCAGTATGACTCGATATGTCTACAGGGGAGTTCCTGGAATTTGCAGGGAAAAGGAGGTTCTAAAGGACATTAGGAGGTATCCCATGGCTTTTGTTGCTGCAGTTTAATCATCACAAAATGTTTTAGATTGATTCATTCTCAAGTTTAGAATCAATTGCGTAATTATTAAGTTGATGAGTTGTCAATACATTATGTTGTTCTAAGCAAATCATAAAGCAAAATAATAACAAACAAGATTAATTTAAAAATTTTAAAAGCAGTATTTT
This sequence comes from Gryllus longicercus, assembly GCA_038098605.1. NCBI lineage: Eukaryota > Metazoa > Arthropoda > Insecta > Orthoptera > Gryllidae > Gryllus > Gryllus longicercus. The sequence goes on from JAZDUA010000052.1 coordinate 426,666, forward strand.
GACGAACATTTAATTTAAATTCTTTTAATTTCCATGATTTATTTACATTAATCACGCAATAATACAATAAATTTAGAGTGACATCGTTCCTCAGGGCGTAATGCCCTGAGGAAGGTCGCAGAATGGCGACCGAAAAGTCGGCACCTTTGCCATTGACGCGGCGTCGCCCGAACAACCAATTAAATACTGATTCTGGCCGCGGAAGCCTACGCTCTCTGTTTTTACCTTATTATTTGGATGATAATATGAGAGAAAAACTAAAACTATAATAGCATGTATCTGACAGGATGTTAACCACAAAATTAATATTAATGTTTTATGCTTCATTTGAAATCGTAAATTAATACCATTCGTTGTAAATTTCTCGTACAAATAATTGCAATAACATGCACAAATGCTTTCACTAAAGCATTCAAGCATATTAACAATAGTTTTTAGAAGATATTGTCATTTTTTTCACGACTATGTTGCACGTTTATTTTCTCAACTCAATCGCCATAAAACAATTCTGTGCAAACTTTGGGTTTGTATTTTTAGTATTTCAGTATGAGCGAATTGTTATAATAATAATAATAATAATAATAATAATAATAATAGTCATAATAATACTAATAATTATTATTATTACCTAAGATCACATTAAGGGCAAGGGCCTCGTGCCTTTTGCAGGGAATGTTGAATGAAGTGATAGGTTGAGGATAGGGGGTGAAAGGACTAAGATGATGGTGTGTGGTGGCAGATAAGGCGGATGAAGGTAGTCGTGACATTTTTGAACCATCTCAGCATTCGCCTTATGACCAAGGCAATCCACGAAAAACCCCAACCAGGTACACCGGTCTCGAACCTGGAACTCCCGATTGCGAAGTCAGCGCACTCAGTACTGATCCTCTACGCTCAGTATGAATGCACTTATGGGAATAATTATCTCAGCAGTTTACTCGCATGGAAGTAATAAAGAGACATCGGCCTGGGTAACCAAGGTCACTGAGGATGAAGGGTTATAGCAGCCTCATGCCTGAAGGTTCACGGTTTCAAAACCGGCCTGGAGAATGGATGTTTGTTTCCGTATGCACGTTCCACTATCGTTACCTCAAAGTTTCAGTACCAATGTTAATTATAGTGGTCGCTGTATGATCTTAGTAGTTGAAAAGCGACTTTAAATAAGTTTAAAAACGAAACAAAAAGAGAGATATGAGGCCTGGTGATGATCCGACAATTAGTGATGCAATACTTCACTGAATTCTAAGTAGCTTGGCAACTTACGTCTGCCCATTTCGTTCATCTGAGACCCATCGTGGAGTCTGGGGTTTGACAGATGGTTGCGTCCGAGGCCCTAACCGAGTGCGAGAGACAAACGCCGCGCCGCGTGCTGCCGACACGTGGCCAAGGCGGTGGGGGAGGAGAATGGGCGGGCGGACTTGGAATTTGCGGCGATCGCCCGGCAGATGGCGGCGGCACCTAATTACTCATTGTGGCGCGGCGTTCAGCTGGCCGGGCAGCGTGGTGCAACGAAACGGGATGAGGAGAAAGAGGGTTTCTGCGAGTATATGAGAAGAAGCGAGGCGAGACAAGAAGAGAATGGATGGGAAAAGGCGGTACCGAATAAAAGGGGACAAGATGAGGCAGGACAGAGCGGGATGAGAAAAGAGGTGGCATGGTCTGCTAAAGAAGAGGGGAAGTGAAATCGCGAAACCTTTTTGAGAGGCAAAGAAGCGAAAGGAAAAGACCAGAATGGGTTGTAGATAGGAATAATAAAAAACGCGCTAAAAGAAAAAACGGATGGATTTGTCATATGGAGGGTATTGACTGTCAGAGCGGCACAAACAGAATATTATAAAAAACATACTACATTGTAATAAAATATGTGCTGCCTGGACGAAAGCTTTCTTTGGAGTTCTAGACTGGTTCATTGATTAGTTGGTTGGATGGTGTGAGAGGTGGGTTAGTAAGGGTTGGTAGGATGGAAGTAGATTAGCGGGAGTGATGTGGGTTGGTGAGGGAAAGTGTGTTGGTGAGAGGGAAGTGTGTTGGCAAGAGGTGAGCGGGTTCATAGCTGTTGCGTGGGTTGGCGTGAAGTGGTTTGGCGTGAGGTGGTTGGTTTGAGATGGAGTGTCGTGAGGTGGTTTGGTTTGAGGTTGGGTATAGTGAGGTGGGTTGGTTTGAGGTGAGTTGGTTTCAGGTGGGTTGGTTTGAGGTGGGTTGGTTTGAGGTGGGTTGGTTTGAGGTGGGTTGGTTTGCGGTGGGTTGGTTTGAGGTGGGTTGGTTTGAGGTGAGTTGACGTGAGATGGACTGGTTTGAGGTGGGTTGGCGTGAGGTAGGTGAGGTAAAGAATCACATACACAGAATAATAACCTGGTTGATTGAGGTCTTTCTAAAGGATGTACGAAAAAATGAATATTAAAACCAAGAAAACAACAATAATGAGAATAGAAACACACTATCTACAAAAGTGGTGTACTACAAAAGTGGTGTATCTACAAAAGTAGTGTGTATCATGTATTTTAAACTCCTGCTAGTACCAGTGGGCGAAAACAGCACAGGCTTCTTGCAGCCTGGTAGTTGTCTAGGAGGAGCCTCAACGAAATTGATTGGTTGTTGATCTAACATGTATTTCTACCAGTTTGGGTATTTTCTGAGACAATATAATTCGATACTATTTTGAAATTAGTGTATCCGCTAATTCACTGGCGCGATCTATTTCTCTGCAAAATGTGCTGCCTGCTCCCTATTTTCGCCTTTTTAAGAGCCGATCTCCATCACTGGACAATCATTCGTGTGAAATGTGTCGTGGACAAAGCGAGATCTTGACTGGTTTTCTACGGGTACTCCACTTCCTTAATTATTGCTATCCCTTACTCATAAATTCAATGATAAGAGTCAATGAAAGTAATTGAAAGGCTTCTAAACCCCACTAAATAAATAAATAAATGAAATTAAATAAATAAAATTAAATAAATAAATAAAATTAAATAAATAAATGAAATTAAATAAAGTTAAATAAATAAATAAAATTAAATAAATAAATATATATAAAAGAGAGGAGATTCTCACAAACTGTACTGTAAAAAAAATCCTCTTTCTTTGGCGCTGCCTGGTATAAAGCACGTATCAGTACAGCAAAACAGAAGACAGAGAAGCCCCTTGATTGAAGGAAACAGCAGTCGAGAGAACAAGAGAGAAGATGAAAACTTTTAAATAGAAGTTAAGTGAGCAGATGTTTTAAAACAAAGGCAGAATTTATAAGAACCAGAGCAAAAGAAAGGTTTAAAGTACTACTGTCTCAAGACGTTGTTAGAGGAGAAACTCCACAAAGGAAACAATAAAAAGAATTATTCAGAATTTAAAAGGAGAAAATGTAAACAGCTTGCGATACGATGGCTTAAAACATTCATGAGGGACAGAATGGAGATTATACAAATGTGTAAAGAAGATGGAAAGCTTTTTCCTGAAAGGGAAAATGAACCGACAGTAAAACTGGTAGATGAGACTGGGAACTTTTCTTTCCTCATAAAGTTCTATGAAACTATTTTATGTATATCTCTATAGACATATTTTTATTTACCCGTATTCTTTCTCACAGAAGTCTTCACAATTCGTTAATCACGTTCTATCTAATTGATGATCTTTATTGTCGAAGTCTGCTCGCTTTGAGAATTTGTAATGCGTTTTCAATTGTTTATTATTTTGACATATAAGGAAATTTAAAGAATCAACTCTTTTTGTTGTCAAAAAATAGAAACTATAAAAATGATTTACTAATATTTTGTCTACTTTTTATGTACAGTGCGCCTGTTATCCATAGTCTCCATAATATTTAAGTATGTTCACTATAGTCATCTGTTAACACCAACACACGGATAATTGTAAGTCTTATTTCAGAAAAAAATATAATTTAAACGTCAAAATAAATTACTACAGTCAAAATAAATCACTAAGATCCAGCGAGGTAGTTTACACATTCGATATTTATAGGTAAATTTGATATATACTTTACAGCGTTTGTTTTGAATAGTCTGCATTAACACGTAATTGTAATATTATTTAGTACGTTCATCAATACGCCATTGCAATGTCTCAAATCGCTGTAATATTAGAAAATTGGTCGAGGTGTGGGCATTTCTCCACTTTTTACATCGGGACGATCGGGAATCCTTTAGCAATAACAAAAGGTCGCGCTTCCCCGCGCACACCCCGACACCACCCGCATGAGGGAGGAGTTTCGAATTCGGATCTTCCTGGGCACCTAAAACTATCAACTATCTTATGGTTCCTGTATTTCCTGCTAGAGAGCGATCTGACATTAGTCTTACACATTTTATTCGTTAGTTACAACCCTACGCGAGCAAATATAACATATGAATGCGGGAAATGTCTCCGGATTTAATTTTGAGACCTTCAGCATGACTTCTTTTACATGCAACACGGGTAACATGGCACATTGACAATTATCCGCCCTTCAACAGCCCATCAACTGCAGCCGGGCTTGAATACGCTATCTCGAGTTTCGGAAGAGTGTGTTAATGAAAGCCACTGGAGTCTGATCACTGTTACATTGTTGGTATAATTTTCCAATATATCTATTTTTTAGATTAATTGATGTTTTTAAAATCAAATGTCACTACAGGCATGAGTCCAGTTAATATAGAGATTTTTTCCTCGGAGGAGGCAGTGTTGACAAGTTCATTAGTAGATTTAAATTCCATCTTCACGGCATGTGGGGTTTCCTCTTCAAGGTATCTTCCGGCCAGCGAACCAACCCCGGCCGGGAACATGTCTGATAATGTAATGCTGGTAAGAGTATGTGCGTAATGAGGGGAAGAGAATGGGACCAGAAAGAAGTTGCGCGCGATCCCTGGCCCGTTTGTTATGGTACTGCTCCGGCATTCATATGATATCGATCAGAGAAACCGCGGGAAACTACCGACAGCTGGGCTCCTGAAGAGTCTTCAGGCAGCGGCTAATCTACTGACAGAAATATCGCCACTGTCGGGTCTCAAAACCTTGACCCTCCAGATAAGAGTCGCTGCAGAGCCAATACAAATAATCTCCTTTGTTTTTTAACACATTCAGATCTGCCCAATCATGCCTCTGCCCAATCTTTTTCCACCACAGGTCGTAAGGTTTTGAGGTTTATTTCAAGGGTCATGTTTTCAAAACCAATCATCTAAGAAGCAATATCTTTTTGATATCAAAGCAACAATCTTTAACTTTTGCATGAAGTTCGAACTTTCAGTTTTACACTAACAATTTTAATAAAATAATATAAATAACACAAAAAATTGTGTCGAAAAGACGTTTAACATGTTTATTTTAATTAAAGTCTTACAAATCCAGTTCATATGAGATCATTATACATGACATTACATTGGTGTATATTGTTACAATGAAGAAAATAATTGGCTTCAGTATGGTAATTTTCAAACTCACTTCTGAGGCGTCACTGCAAAGGGCATGCCGATCAATGTATTCCAAAGCTATTTATCACGAATTAAACGGGAGCAAACGAAATCTAGCGGTGCATATGGGTACTTTATTGATGTAGAAATCTCCATGAACAGTCAACGAACGCAAAATAGCACAGACAAGCAAACATACAGTATCATGGATTTGCCAGGCTTCGTAAATTAACGCAATCTGTTGGCGCCTGTAGATTCTACGGGCAGCAACTTGAATGTGTTAAGGTTTCGGGCACGTTAACGCACGGCTCAGCATCTCCAACAGAGTTGTTGCATGTGCGGAGGTCACGCACGGTGCGTGAGGACTCCTCAGGGAAGCGGCCGTACGCGTTGCGTAGCTCTGAATAGCGGCGTCACGCGCCATAAGAGTGTGGTGCACGGCCACCAATGCTATGTGCGGTCCGGGAGCCCTTGCGGCGTTTTATCGCTACCCGCGCGGCGCTCCCAACGGAGCTGTGGCGAGCTCGCTGCTCCCACTCCATGCGTTCGATTGTGGTTGAGGTCGCTGCATTTTCAAGGGATGGGAAAATCACAATTTGTAACGTACTTGGGATATAAAAAGGTACCTGCTGGAGTCCCGACAGAAAAAAAGAAATGAACGATAATTCTAGATGAATGAGATGGTATTTATGTGTAGAAACGGCATATACGATCCAACAATACCAACGATATCTGGACATGCCTATGTGCATAAATAAGTCTCGGATCAATTTGGTTGGTATCAGCGTCATCTACCGTGTTGGCTGGTTCTATCGTGTATGAAATTGTCTGGCACGTGATTTAGCCTCCATTACCCTTCGAGAGCCCTTTGTCCACGCGAGTTGGGGTAGTCTCCCTTGATTTCTTTCTCAGTCCCTGGCGAGACGCAATATCGAGGCGAGACAATATCAGCTGCTACGTGATGTAGTGGAAAATAGTATAACATACATTTTAAGCATAAGTTATATCCCTGTATCGAAGGATTATTTGGTATGTGGCTTTGATGGCCTGGCCTTATGGAGTGGTTTGATAGAGTGACAGTTGGGTGCATTTATTTGGCAAGTGGAAGTTGTGGTTTCCCGTGCATGGTCAAGCCACAACACGTGGACCCATGAAAAAGGTATAATCTCAGGACTCGTGGTAAACCATGCCCTTGAAGGCATAATTTATATTTTCTTTGCGTAACTGTCTATTTGTTGTTTTAAAGTTAACCCATTCTCTCAGAGTAGTGTATAATATAACACATGATTTTACGAATGTGGCTTTCTGCCTCATTATGTAGCCAATGCTTATTAGCTATTATTTAAAAGAAATATTTTTTTATGTATTGTTTCAAACGAATCCATTTTTGCAGAATGCAATGTATTGTAATGTAGTGTAAAAACATTATGTTTACTAAATTTTCATAATGTTTTCCTCCTGTCACGCCACGTTGTTAAAATTTATTAACTGTTATTAAAAGAAATGGGTCAGTTTAAATTCCTATTCTTTAAATTATATTTCATTTTAATTAAACTAATTATTTAAATTTGAAACTTGTGATTTTTTGTTACAAACATGTGTGTGGGCGTGAGAGTGAGATGCTGATGAGAAAATAGTCATCATCATTCGCCATCCGAGAGGGAAGTGATACATTGGAGAGTCATTCAGAACATTCTCTAACAATGTTCCACTTCTATAAGTGTAATTCCGTCTATTCTCATTCCGCGCGTTTCGACGGAATTCTCATACTCAGTGAATCACTGTGCACGACACAACTAGCGTCATGCGACGAGGTTATGAGGAAGAAGTCGTACGCCGCATATTAAAAAAAATTGAGTCGTTTTATTCAGCAGTTATTTTGCTGCTTCAGACCTCTACTTGACTTAATTTTCTAATGAATTATTGAAAACAACAGCAAAACGTATGTTAAAAGCACCTACGGATGTGAACATATTCTATTTCTCACCATACGACGAATCGATTTGTTTTATCTCTAACGTACGTTTTTCGTAATATTCAGGAAGAATTTAAGAAAAAACAGTTTGGAAGTATTTTAAGGCGCATACAGTGCTGAAACGCTGTGTTTTACGATACTGTCTCGCGGCCGACCTGCGGTGACTCAGCCTCTCGGCCATGGGATAAGGGGTTCGTGTGGTTAGCACGAAGACATCACTCCACCGTATATTCTGGTCTTCATAACCTTAGGGTGGGCGTTCTCATCGTCACATCGCTATAGATACTGGGACATTTGTAAGGAAAGTGCACAGTTATAATTTTGCTTCGGCCGGGAATCGAACCCGGGGTTGCGCCGTGGAAAATGAGTTCGCTAACCAACGGAGGCGGTGAACACATTATATTTCTATTAATTAACTGTTCTATTTCAATTACTAACCGAGGGTCATGGTTTACTATACTACCTTTTCGATTTAACGTGAATGCATAGAACATGATTCATTATTAGGGATAGGAATTTTAAGTGCTGCGGCTTAATTTACTTTCCCTTTTCGAATAACAAAATGAGTTTGACTTGCAAAGAAAATAAGAAATCATTCCTGATTGCACTTTAGTTCAATCATTTCCCAATTTTTTAGAGCAAGTTTCATTTTGCACTTTTTCTGAACATCTGCACATTTTAGCACCTTTTCTAAATTTTTCTCTCACTTACCACGTTTTATTCCTACAACAAATTCAAGGAAGCAGTGAAGAGAATTCAAAAGCAAAAAACTAAAACAGAGCTTTGTTGCAACATTCTCAACACCAGTTGAACAATGATCATTTAAATTACTGACTGCAACCTAAGTATAAAGCACGTGTCGTTTGATGTTCAACTTTACTTTTTACTAAACAAATATTTATCAGAGGCGTATCACAGAAACAACATTGAAAGCTAAACGTTATTTGTTTCAACAATTGTATGGATTTGTGACTTTAATAACAATGTGTCCTGGAACTTGTTTAAGGTAGATGTTTTAACACACGAGTGAATTTTGGGATCCGATACGTGATATAATTGATTTTTTTACTGTGTGCAGGAATATCTACATTTGAAATTTGCGTATTTTTATTTAGAACATTGCATCATTTTCAGTTACATTAAAGCACATTTTATCAACATTTAGTACCCAGAACTCATCGCTCAAGTCAATGTATTGATGATAGTTTTCAATCATTTTGGCAATCCTACAGATGTAATAAAATATGATTTTTGAAAAAACGTACTTCTATTGATAATTTTCCATGCAACTCTCTGATTCTGAGGATTGATAAGCCAAACAAGTTTATTGTTTTAATTTTTTTAAATTTAATCGTGCATAGCACGAATAAAAATGGTCAAAATTAAAATACCTGCCGCCTGAGGCGCCAAACGATGCTCGTTTGGTTGGCAAGAGCGATTCCTCACGGTGAATTTACAAACCGAAATCCATTTCCATTGTTTCAATCAAAGAAAAGAATCTTATATTTATTAAATATTTCGTTTCGTGGTATAGAAATGAAATAACGAATAAATAAAATATGTCTCGAGAATTCAATAGATTGAGGAGTAATATCACAGTTTTGTTTTTTTATGATTTAAACCTACCCATGAACTTCTATGTTATGGCGCATAATGTGAGTGTTCAGGGTTATATGAACAGCTCTTCTAATTTCATTGGTAATATCTATTATTCACCGCTCGTGTTTGCTTACGTCGTGTGTTGTGGGTTAGTGAAGGCTCAGAGAGGCCCGGCTGAACCGCGCCTGGTGTCTGTGTGGGACGTTTCGTTGCCATCGACGTTTCGCGCCGCCGCCACGACAGCGCTGCTGTCACTTCGCCGCCGCAGTCGACACCGCCGTCCTTCACACCGCCGCCACCCTCCCGGCCGTTGTTACCACCACCGCCACCGCCACCGTCACCACAACCACTATCCCCACCGGCACTCTAACCCTCGCTTCCACTGTCTACGCAAAGGCTGTCACCACTGTCGGCTCCAACTCCACCGAAGACGGTCTTGTAGCTGTACGTGTCGCCTTCATGCACTTCCTTTGCCTATTGCCTTCCGTTTTGTTTTGATCCTACCTCGTCACCTCCATCGCCCCTATTATAACTAACTAGCAATTGCTGATCCCAATGGCAACGGTGCTACAACCACCAACACCACCACCCTCAGTACCGTTGTTGCTGTAGTCATCATCATCATCATCATCATCACCATCATCAGCAACAACAGCACCTTTACTGCCGCCGCTGCTTCTATCACCACCACCACCACGCCCATCACTACCATCAGCACTACCACCACCACTGCCACCGCTTCTATCAGCACCACCCCTACTTCCGCCATTATCCTCCCCACTACCTCTGCCTCTGCCACAGTGACTACCATCTCCAACAACACCCCCGCTACCACTGCCACACCATCCCCAACAGCGCCGTCGCGTCCGCCGATGGGGAGGTGGTGACGCGGCGTTGCTGCGGTGGCGCGGCACAGCCAGTCGCGCGTCGGGGCGGGCAACGCCCTGTCAACCCGTCACACACGCCTTCGCACCGTCACACACACGCGTGCACGCACGCACATGGCCGCTGATGTCGATGCCCGCTGCGGGGCGCGCCGGGCGAATCCGCTCCACGCAGAATCGCGAGTAATGATGTAGAACGGAGGTTCGCAACGTGTGATTCATGCGGTTAGGCGAATTCGTGTTCGAGACGCGTTTACCGACTGTGATGGCTCAGTGACAGCATTGCTGAGGTTAATTAACTTAGTAAACCTTTTTCAATTACACTATTAATATTACAATTAACAATAATTACCCCCAAAATTAATATGAGTTACTTTTATTCTTAACTGTATGAATCAGATTTGTCCAAAGCATCGCCAGTTTTTTAATAAACATTTGACTTGCAATGAATCGATAGTTCTAATATTTACGTTGCTAAGAATGTTAAAATCCGTTGCTAAGCATGTTAAATTTCTTAACCTACAGCTAGGTACAAGTGCACTTAACAAACTTATAGGGTTGCATGTTAACAAGGGTTAAAGACGCATGTGACCGATAAAATATTTAATTCATAATTTGTTGAATAAATTAATTCTCGGTGAGAACTTACTGTATAAGATTATTATTTACAATATTTCTGTAGTCTAACAGCATATTCGTAAATATTATAACGTCACGTGTCACTCTGACCACATTATTGTTCAGTATTAAAATATCGAAAAATACAAACATTGAGAATTCGCATTTCATATTCACAGTCAGCATTCTTACTAATTGGTCTAACCTGGTTCCCAAGTTTTACTTGCTATCTCCTTGCATTCTAACAACACAGTGCATGTGGTTTCCGAAGTTTTATTTTTACTGCTGAGTAAGTTCGCTACAGGAATACAAAATCTGATACTTTGTAGGTTTAAATGGAAATTATACTGCTCTTTCGCATTGATGTTGAATCTATTTATAGATCACAACAAACCAACTGTGAAACGACTAAGGGATTGCATTTCCGTGGCGACCTGGTGTAACACAAAGCAACTGTCGCACCAGAAATAGCTTTCTAGTCTGAATAGCTCGCCCAGATCATCGCTTTGCACTTGGAAAGTTTTATAGTTTTGTTTAGCCTTTGAATTTCAACAGAAGTCAATCACTTCCTAAAAAAGTGCCGTTAAAAGTTTATCAAACTCGAGAAGACCGAACAGTTAGTTTAATGGTCCCACAAGAACATAAATCAAATACCTGACAGTTTAGTTCATTAACGTTCTTAACAATTATTAATTTTCATCAATATTAAAACCAAAATGTTATGTTATTGCTTAATTGTAGTACAAATAATAAAAATTAAATCAGAGAAAAGTTTTGATGTTGAAATCCTCTGGTGAGATTTATACTTTTGTTACATTTTCAATTTTCTGTAAATTTGGGGTTTCTGCTTTTAGAGTACAATATTACCTTGTAACTAGGTTACACGAAATTGATTATCGGAAATTGATTTGTTTACAAAATTCTAAAATGTGATTGTGGTGGAACTAATTTAACAAACATATGCCGAATTCAAACACCTACATTACTCAGATTCTGCCAAGTTCTGCTCATGAAGTTTTGGTTATGTCGGATAAAATATTTTATATGTATGGTTTAAATGATTGTTGAAATGGCGTACAGTGTAATTACCTTATTAATTTTATATTTCAGTGAATACGAATTTGAACCTTTTAGTGAAAATCACTGTGATAAGAAACGAGTTCAAATTAATTCGCATAATAATTTAATGTATTAAAGCATTATGTGTGTTATTGAGGTAATTAGCATAAAGTTATAACTAAAACCACAGGGAGGTCTGCAATGTACTTGGTGTAATACCAAGAAATCCTTTAATCTTTTACTGTAGGCTGATGTTGCACTTGCATTAAGATACCAATTATAAACACCTCCTGTAATTAAATTCGAAATATTTTGCTATTATTTCGCGGTAATTTATAAAAACATTGCAAATACATTCATCTATTTATTGAATATATTCTTTCGAATTTGCACAAGATATGGAGCAATTACTACATAAATAAAGCTGTTATTTACATTCCACCAGATTTTTGAAAGTCACAATCAAACCTCACTTAATTGTTTTTGACTTTATATACATACATCATCAATAAATAAATAAATAAATAAAATAAACAAAATAAATAAATAAGTTAATTAACATACTATTTAGAAAACAACATAAATCTACAATTATTTAGAGTTGTGAGAAACGATTCGAGAAAGATAGTATTAAAACATACATTACTTCATATCCAATTCAAAATTCGTTATTCTCGAATTAACATTCTCGCAATAAACATTTCACCAATGACAGGAAACGGCTCAAAACAACATATTGGTTTTGCCTGTACGAAAGAGGAAAACATTTATCGAGTAATTAAAACAAACATCGTAATTACTTCCTGTCCCAACTAATGATACAGGTTTCATATATCTACGCGAAAAAAGCACGTGTGCTTTGCTCTGGAAACGAAGGGTTTAATCACAAAACAATACGAAAGCAGAAGGCAAATTTGCAAATAAACCGGACCTACATCCATTAAATCTGACAAAATTTTCATCTTTAATAACATTTACTCCACTGAGTAAATACAATAGCAATGATCACATTCTTTGAAACCATAAGCCGAGACCTAGTAAAACATATTGAGATTGCTTTTGCTAAATTAAGGTGAATATTAAATTGAATTAAATTGATGGATTATTAAATAACTTTTTCTATGCCATTAACACGAGAAAGTGAAAAAAAATTCTTCCGAGAACATGAGAAAACCAAAGAAGACTGGAGAATATCTCAGAACGGTTAAATTTAATATTTTCCTCTAAAAGTAATTGTTTTTTTATTATTTAGGCGGTTTAAAGAAACTGTTAAAACTTTTGCCTTTACTTCATGACATTGTTACCTTCTGAGAACTTCAATATTCACACGAAATAGAATCTGAATCTAGATTGTCTGCATCTACAGAATATAGTAAAATTATCATCTAATATCACAATACTATTTTTTTTATATATCTAAGGTTTCGAAGACAATATGTGAAATAATTCTTTGAACGAGAACACTCATTTAATTAGTGTTTATTTTAATTAAATGTCACTTTAAATTACACAATTTAGACAATGTAACAAATTGATTAGATTACAAAAAATCAGACTTTCTTTCAACTATTTCAGGTTTATTTCCGCGAACCATCACGCTCGGTTAATATTCGCGTTTTGTAGAGACATTTCGATGTGGGATTACGTTCCGATTACACCTATTAGTAGAGTTTAATGTTATATAGCGCCCATAACGTCTATCCCAAATGGCAGTTTACTCTGGTCCCCATCGGGATGATCGCCATCAACAGCCGTCTCTCGATTAGAGCGTCCTACTGGGCATGTGCCAGATCTCTTGGCCTCTGGTGGCCTCTCCTGGGTGAGAGTGCCGAGCTATCGGCCTCGACAGCGACCACGCCTCAACCACAGTCACTTCCTCTGCCTCTTTACAGGGCCGCCGTCACCCGCGCTTCCACTCCAGCGCCGCTGACGTCGTCGTTCCCGCCGTCGCCTCCGCCCTCACCACCGCTGCCGCCATCCTGCCGTCGCTTCTGCCTCTGCTGATACCGTCGCCCCAAACCCCTGCCGGTACCCGCAGTCGCCTCTGCCTTCGTCCGCACCTCCGCCGTCACCCTCGCCGACGCGGACACCACCACCATCGTCCACACCGTTGCCCTCGCCCTCACCGTTGCCACCGTCACCATCGCCGCCGCCCCGCCGCCGCCCCAGCACCCGTTGACGGCGTTGTCTTTCCTGACACCCTCACCATCGCTCACGCCAACGCCACCGCCGTCGTTATCGCCGTCTCCACCGACGTCGCCACCGCCGCCGTACCCGACGTTATATGCCTCCGTTGCCACTCGTGTGACCACCACCGCTGCCCCTGCCGTCACTGACGTGACGCTTCCCTCACCGCCACTCCCGTCCCTACTCCCACAAAACAAACGTTTTACTGTCAATTTTTCCACTCCTATCTCCCACGCGATTCTCACTTCTCCTATATTCCTGCCCTTCGTAGACTCCTCTACCATGCTCTTCGTATTTCCGTCAAATCAACATTATCCATCACCACTCTGCATCACTCGCATCGCCCCATCCACGCCGCCTCCACCATCCCCGTTGCCACGGCTTCAGTCACAATCGCCGACGCCTTTCCGCCGTCGCCCCCGCCGTCGTCCCAGCCATTGCCACCGCCATCGCCTCCACCGTCGCTCCCGCCGTCGCTCTTGCCGTCACCTCCGCCGTCATCCGCGCCGCCTTCCGTTCCGTCGCCTGCCTCGTCCTCGCCGTCCCCGCCGCCGCTTCTACTTCCGCCATTCCCATCGCCCCAGCTTCAGCCACAATCGCCGTTGCCCCGCCCCCTCGCCGCGTATTATGCTAATTTCGCCGCCACTCGATTGAGTCGTCCGGCTGGTAATTGACGTTACTATACAGAGCGTCCGCGGCCCTCGCTCATTATCAAATCGCCATTACACGGAACGGGACGCGGCGGGACGGACAGCCCGGCGAGGGGCGGGGGTGAGGGCGGTGGCGTCTAATGCATATGGCGCCGAACGTCCGACGGGTTGCCGCCCACGCCCACTCACACACATTCAACCACACACGCGCGCTAGTTACAGGGCGAGCGGGAGGCCGAGCGTGTGTGGCGCAGAGATCAAAACTAGGCGCATTTGCGGGGCTATTCGCAATAGAGGGGGGCTCATCGCATGTGCGGCATTTGATTACTGTTTCACAGACCACGCTGAGTGGATAATTTACGCTGCTTGATTTTGAGAATTTCCCTGTTTGAATCTGGGGGTGGGTAGCTGTAATCCGAGAATGCTAATAATTCGTCTGAGAGGGCGATATTCGGTACATCCTTTCGTGAAAAAGTACTTCTGAGAAGAAGAGTTATTCTCATTTCTTCCTATATTGCTTTAGAGAATTTTCGTAATTTGGCGTAGCTTGATGATTATTGCAGTTACATAGGTTGAATCCATCAGCATTAATAAAAAAATAATGGTGAACGCATTCGGAATTAATTTTCTACGCTCTAATTAGGCATTTAAAATATATATTCATTCTAAATATTTTACATGACTACATTTAGTTGTGTATCGTCAAAATACTTCTGTACCCAACAGATTATTTGGTTATGACCAACAAGTTCAAAAGCGACATAAAATTTTAAAGAAAATACTGATTAGTGACAAAGAAATATGAAATAAATGTGTAGATTTAACTCACGAACCTTTCTTCATATGCCTACTGCCTGTTGCCTGAATTCAATGAAATTCGAAATAAATGTTTTGCATTAAAAAGTTTTACGAATGTAAAACCTGGTATTAATTATGAATTGATCGTGGTGTTACAACTGCACATACATTCTCGTATGATTTTTAACGGTTATACAATATTGCAAAACACATCACACTAATATTTCAGCAACCTCTTGAAACAAACTTCAGATCCAACGGAGCAGATTCAAAAAATGAACGTACCTTTAATTTGAAAAAATAAAATAGTTTTATTGAAAATGGCACTTGCGCAATACAATACATTAAATTGTACTCTAGACTCAAAAGAAGTTTAAAGAAAATAGAAGCTGAACTCTCAAGAGTATTACTTCTAATATATTTGTAAATAAACAATTGATAGCTCTCTATATTACTCGTTAAGTAAATTGTAGATTTATCAGTTGTTATAATAAACAAAATACACAGGATTTAATAAATAAATAAGCAGTATATTACAATAATACTTGATGCATTTTGAAAATATTAGTGGTTTTGATAGTTCTTACAATCGAAAAGTTTAGATGACCCAATGAAGGTTTAGCGAGCTCTATTTCACATAATAGAAAGGTTCTGTTGCAAGCTCAAAAATTATGTACTCGCTCACTCGGTAACAATATTTATTACTTTCACACTTGTGATATAAATGTATTAAGACAAGAGACTATCATCTTCACGTGCAATCAGATTACTATATATTTAGATGAAGCTTCGATATATGTAGGGAGTGTCTCTCCGCGCGTGGGTTGGAAATAAACCGGATCATCGATATGATGGATCAGCTGGCAGACAAACGCGCCTCTGGTCGCGCTATTTCTGGGGCCCGCGGGGAGCCTTGAGGGACACCGCGCCACGCCCCCGGTGCCGCCCTCTCGATCCAGCCTGTCCTGATCTCCCCTCACCCTCCATCGGCCTCCCTGTCTTAGGAACGTTAGTGGTGTCGTGTGTCAGCGTTCCTTCAATCACCAGTCTCGTCTGAGAACGCTGGAAGACGGAGCTATCCTTTGAGGACATTAACAGTTTTCACACATGCACGAATGGAACATTACATAAGAAATTTAAGATAAATAATATAAATGATCCGTATTCAAAACACCTCCAGATTTTTAAGATTTGTTCTAAACGTACTTAACTTTTCTTGTAGTAAATGTGTGTAGAAAATTACTGCGCCCATACCGACTTGTATTTAATGAAAGTTATTATTAGTAAAATATTGGCTTTTCGTGAAATATGTTGTTGGTAATTATGGGTGCTACGGAAAGTATTGAAGGATGCTATGTAGACTACTAAATTAGAAATCCGAACAGATTACATCGAAATCTCAACTAGTTACGTTAATTAAGGATAAATCAATATATCCCCATAAAAACGGACCAAACAGCCTAAATTTTGTTCCTTAGACATGTTATTCAAAAGTCCTCATAGTAAAATAAAACAACAAAACACATTAAAAAGAACGAAAACTATATTAAAGTGTTATTGTCTTCATCGACAAAATCTATAAACAGACTTTTAATCCGAAAGATATATCGTCCATCTCTAACACTCTTTAAGACCACTAAAGCTAAATATAATTTCTTGGTATTTCATGATTCAGTTATTTAATCAACGTTTGCGAGAAGTCTGGTCAGCATAGACTTCTCAGAAAGAACCCAGCAGTAAATATAAATCACATTGTGCAGTCCATCTTTACGGTTTGCATGATCAAATGTGATAGAAAATAATCTTTCAAGAGAGTATAAACAGTTTAGTCTATAAGTACTAGATCCGTCGCACAATGTATTAAGTTTAGATCACGTTCAATTTCTCATATGTCTAGTTTGTTTACTAAAAGTAAAATCAATAATAATAGTCTTCTAAAAACAACGGTTTTTACCACTAAAAATTATAAAATGAAATTTTTTCATAATGAAATTGTAGTATTTCATACTTAAAAGTAAATTCAGACAAAATATTTAAATTGATTAGAAGAGTTCAATTGTGAAATTTCTATTGTAAATAATCAGCTCTTTAAAAAATGTCGTGAACAATTTTTCGAATAAAAAAGTACCGTTTTCGCCTAAATTCTGCTTAAATTTAATGCAATACATTTTGCAAATACACACAATAATGCAATACATAATGCAAATTGAAAGTAATACCAAAAAAACATTGTCTCAAAATTAGCTCAATTTTTTTACCACGGACGGAGCACGGAACGCTTAAAAGAAAGTGTCAGTTGTCATTTTAGTTCAAATCTCTGAGCTGTATGAAACGGGCAAATTTAGAAATAATACGATGAAGTATGTGATGTTGTAGTAGCACTAGTTATTTTTATATCCTTATATTTTTGAGCAGTGTAATAACTCCCTGTAGCAATCCTGACGTCGCACATTGAACCGCACTTATGACGCGCGCGCCGGGGCTGTCGACGCCCCTGCGAAGTGCGCGCGTGCGCCGGTCCATCTGTCGCGCTGCGCCCGGAGAGCAAATATTTTGGCTGCGCCCGCGGCGAACGCTCTTCGGCAGCGAATGGCGGCCGCGGCAGTGCGCCCAAACCACATCAGAAGCACGCCCCTTGCACGCGACGGCGTTTTCAACCGTACAGGTGGTCGCAGATTAACTGATTCATTGATTGTGTCATGTTTCCGGAAGGGTTAATTAGTATCGTAAGTGTAGTGCACGTTTTATTGCGGCGGGTGGTGGTGTTCTTCCCTCGCTAGGTTGTGAGTTCAGGCGTCGCCTTGTGGGATTCTCACCAACCAGGTATCTCCCACCAGCGGGGCATCGCCTCAGTCGCGACAAGCTCTAGTCTCCCGATTGGTCTCCCGACATGTGTATAAGAGTGTATGTGTAAGCAAGGTGTGAATTCAGGTCAAGGAAGAGGAAGGAAAGATCGCGCACGGTCCGTGGCTCCGGCATGTACCTGGTGATGACCCGAGAAACCATGGAAAACCATCGATCGGAGCAGCTGGCCGCTAAAATTCTCCTCCAGATAGCGGCTGAAATCGACCTAGCTACGTAGATAGTATTGGAAATCTTACCACCGTCGGGACTTGAATCCCAGGACCTTCAGGTCAAAAGCACTGCACTCACAGAAAAGTCACAAACTTCTAAGTGAGGGACCTATGAAGATGATTACGTTTTTGTAGTAAACATGTGGTGGGAAGTTTCCAACAACTGAGTTGCACATGTGACATTTTGGTCTGGCTAGATGACAGCTCTTCAAGACCGGGTTTTTGACTGTATACGAAACTTCTGAGACAGTCCCGACAACACCTGGTAAACAAGAGTGCATGATGGTGGTTGCCTATGAATACGCGTCAAATTCACGTTCATAATTTCATTATTTGGAATTTCACACCACGTGATCTTTGAGAATAAGTTATAATCTTGTAATGTACTCTTTGTAATGTACTCTAGACGTTTGTACCTTCTATTCTGTGTTCCATATAAAAAACTAATGAGAGCCATGCGATTATTCCGCAATGCTTTAATGTTTTAAAACCGAAAATAGCTTTACATTGGTTCGATCATCCAACACTTCTGACAGCAATGCTGCGGCGTGGATAGTACCCAGAGAAGTTAAATCTACAAAGTTATAAAAACAGACGACCGATTACTACATCTTTAGTAGATTTAAGCATAGACAAGTACCACGTGCTCCTTTTGAACCACGAAATTTTTGTTTAATTGTATTGGTCTCATCGCTTCTGAGATAGTGAAAATGGTAACTTACGTTGTAGCATCATGAGTGTTGCATGTGCCTTAGCTGTTTTCCTAATCTGACAATTACTGTCTTCGATTTAAATTCTGAAATAGATCTCGGGGGTAACTTTTAATCAGCTTTAACTCATGAAGGAAATATTGAGATCATAGTTTCTTATAAATTCTACCAAACCATTCTCTTTCCTGAGAGTATTTTACTTATACATGTATATGTCTCGTCGTCCACGTCTCAGAAATGGCATCATATGCTTTTCAAGCGATTCCGCGAAAATAGTGGGCTATTCTGAGGGCCCCGTGTTTCCATGTAATTATGCTGACCATCGCTCCGCCTCAGACAGAGTAAACATTCGACATTTCCACTCCCTTGCTCGAGGTTTAGGGAAATACTAAGTATCATTTAGTTCTCCCTGTTACTGCCTCATATACGTACGTATAAACGAAGTAATATACGTAATATAGAGAAAGTTATGTAACGCTACGGAAAATCGATTTTCGAGATTTCAACAGAAATACACGTTTTGGGATCACCTGATACCAAAAAATTGATTTTTCCAAACGTCCGTTCGTCCATCGTGTGTGAATAACTCTAGCGCCTTAACTAATTGAATTTTTGAAAATATTTGACATTTTTTCAAAGACTTACTACAACTACAAAATTGAAGATTTTGCTATATTATTTTGCTTTTTAAGAAATCACACTATTATATTTTTTATAACACCTCTGTCATGTTAATATTTTCATTAACGACGATTTGTATACATAATTTGAAATTGATAAAAAATGCTTTAAGTGATGTCTCGTTAATTTACTCGAAAACTCAAACGTTTTCTGAGAAAATGAACTCGAAATTACGCATTTTTAGAAATGGTCAAACGCCATATTCACGAAAAAGCGTTCGAAATATATTCTTTAAACTTTTTGTACGTATAGTGATAATTGATAGTACGTATAGTATAAGATTATATAAAAGCCATGCTGTATTGTTCTTTTAAAAAAAGTTGCAAAGTATAATTTTTAAATATGTCACGCCGTTAATACGCACATTTCCAAACATTTTAATACTTGTTGCATTGGTGAATGAAAGTGTTTCAGATGACTTACATGTAAGGTTCGTGGAAACAAAAGTTTTGTGTGAAAAATAGCTACAAATTTTGGATTTACAGTAACATTCAAAGGACGTTATCTTAAAAACGGCTCAAACTTTTTCAACAAAAATTTCCGTATTGAATGAGGTTTTACATCTCTCTAATGTTCTTAAAGTGATATTTTAAATCTACCATTAGCAAAACCGAAAATTTGAGAAAAGTTCAAAAAACGTACTTTAGACGGTGAAAAAACTATAGATGGCAGCTGGCAAAAGGATTATGTAACACTGTAAAGCTATTTTAGTCGAAAGAAATGAGAAACTAGTACGTTTGAAATAAAAGTCTGTCGAAAAAAGTCTGTGCTATTCTGTAATACTACTAGTTTTGGATAGTAGCGGTGAGTAAAACGTATTTGTCTTGTAGTAGCATAAACTTAAGATTACAATAGATAAATAAACGGTAGGATTGGAAAATTGAGAGTAGTAATTTACACCACACGGATATCAGCTACATTACATTTGATGTGTTGGAATTATATATCTCCTGCAACTTAAAGTGAACCGAGATAATAACAGGCAATTATCACCCCTCATTTTGAAGATATCGATAAACCCAAATTATACACAGTTCTCCGCGTGACACCCCAAAGAATATTTGCTACTAGTAGAGAAGTCGTTCAGCTGATGGAGAATTGGAATCATCCACCTAGTCCCATGCGTTTCTAGGCAGCACCCCATTTGTTAGTTCCAAGGAGGTTGCAGTGGGAAACCGAGCGGTGTCTGGATCTAAAGGATTCATATGGTTGATTTTCTGTTAGATTCTCGATTTGCCTTGGGATGATCCATGACTCATAGAGGAGGTTCGTCCCAAATCGGAAGTCAGAAATATATATTCCG
This sequence comes from Gryllus longicercus, assembly GCA_038098605.1. Lineage (NCBI taxonomy): Eukaryota > Metazoa > Arthropoda > Insecta > Orthoptera > Gryllidae > Gryllus > Gryllus longicercus. The sequence continues at coordinate 447,600 of JAZDUA010000052.1, forward strand.
ATTGACCATCTTCAGGGCAGGTAGTTGCTCGTTACGGGTTATTGGTTATCTGCTTTTAGCCAACATTCCGTTAGGTTGGAGGCATGGAAGAAAAAAACAGTTTGAGGAGAAGGTGGAGTAGTAAGGCAAGTAGCATGTTTTATCAGTGAAGAATTTTTTTACACCAAATAAGGGATTTTACATGAAGGCGTGACTATCAAGAAAATTGCAATTCAGTGGAAAAATAAACTTCTGCGTGACTTTTATTTATTGACTGAGCGAAACGAGTTTGTTTTAAAACGTCCATTCGGCATTTCATCTGTTACATTGATTTGTCACACATTAAAAAAAACGATTTGTTCTATTTTCTTCGGATATGGTATTAATGTTCCTTGAAGTTATTAAATCGACTTGTGTGTAAGGCTTTTTTTGATGCGAAGTCTACTGTTCGAAGAACTCTTCAAGAATACTGTTATTATTTATAATCCTGCTGTAGTTATTGTTTGCATTTACAATATTGTTTGCACTTACAATGTTGATGTAGTATGACATCATCTGCGTAATCATTACGCTCTCCACAACATTTCTCATTTTATGAAATGTTGGCTTTATTTTTCTTTTTACTCTTAACATGTCAAATACGAATAAACCAGGTTGAAACGAAAGTATCTGTTTATTCATCAACTCTGTGAAAGTTTCTGTTTACTTTCAACATATATTTTCACACGACAAAAATATCCTCATGACGCAGTATTTATTTCCTCTTGCATCTAGAAGAATTAAAATATATCGAAAAGTTCATTTTTACTTTTCCTCGATGCACTATAGGGAAGGAAAGTATTTGAATCCCCTCAATATTATCTCGAATATCATGTGTGTCGCAATATACATGATTAAGGTAATTTTCAGTTGTAATTTCGCACACATGTCAGAATTAAAGTCTATAATTGCTGTTTTCAAGATGGTTACGATTGTTGCAGGTACAGAGGTGATAAGGCAGATTTGTATGTATGTATAGATGTGTCACGCACAAATATGTTAGAATAGACCCTTTAAGCAGAAACTTGGTAAATACATTTATGGCAAAATCTAGTTGTGCTGTGGGGGAGATTACATAGATAATTTAATCTTTGGAAGTGAAGCCCTAATGGCATTTTCAACTTTTCTGAGAAATGGCTAAAAATGTTTCCTTGATTATTTCCTTCGAATACAATCAATTGCATTCATAAGTATGATTTAATTCCAATTTTCATTACAATCTCAAAAGTTAGAAAATTGAAAAAAAAATCGTTATATTTAAAACGCTAAACATTTTTGTTTAGAATAACGTTTGAGGTTTTTACTCAATGAAATTTTGCAATGTATGCTTTGAATGAAATATATTGGGTTCCAGATATTTTATCATGTAGTATTATTAACCATTCATACGGTATAAACACTAAATATTAAGAAAAACATAAAATTGATTGAACGCTTAACTGCCAACATTTATTCATTACTTCATTATTTGTGTTGAAATCTATCTATTGAAAGCATTCCACATTTCCTATTCGAGAAAACATGTGAGTGAAAGATTATTAGAGCAGTTAAAATTCCGATTCCGATCAAAGCAGCCGGACTCTACAATTCTATTCTAGATGGCACGGCGCCCGAATCCTATCTAGGCTAGTGTCGAAAATCCTGCCACCGTCGGGTCTCGATTCCTGGAACCTCCCAGTCAGAGGCACTACAGTGGCATCAATGAATGCCCCATACCACCTAGCCGACACAAGTTTTCTGAACCACTTTATATATTACCGGTACAGTAGATTGAAACGCGTGCGTCTGTACTCACACTTTCTTGTTCTATCAGGGGGATTGCTCTCCGCTACCCTCTATTCACACCTCTTTCCAGTGCGAGAACATCTTCAAGCTTGTATCCGGATCCTACCAGAACACGGTTACATCTCTTGAGAAGCTCCTCAATTACTCGGGTCCGAATAGAAGTTCCACTAAGAGACCCAGACCTTGTGACAGTCTGACCCCCCTCCCGTGGGGATATTGCTAGTACAGTACACGTCTCGTGTGGTCTACCACACCACATTATTCCTTGTTTTACCAGGGGTATTGTTACTCTGGGTGGGTACCTAGGCTCTAGCGTCTATCCGCACCCCCTGTAGCCAAACGAGGATGCCTTGGCCTGGTATCCGGCTGCTCGGGGCCGCTCGGGGCCGCTTCCACGTGAGTACCGCCGAGACCTCGGCAAGCTGACAGGGAGGTTCGTGGTCTCAGTCTGGACTTCTGTAAGTGAGAACCGACTTCTGTATGTGTGGCATTCCGAAGAATGCCCTTCGCCCAATCCCGTCTAAAGTACGACGAGCCAGGCTGGTCGAACCCGGCATCACAGAGCTTATCATCGCCTACTCCCTGCCTCCACCTTGAAGCTAACGACGTAAGTGCCGGTCCGTAAGTGACAGTCCGGGTAGCTAATTACAAGTTTTCACCAGAAACCAAGCTCGCCTTCACGGTCTTGGTTTTCCTCTGTGGGGTATTCGCAGTACCATTTGTTTTGCCCTGTTTTGCGCGCTCTCTGGCTGCGTCCGCCCCACTGTGCGCAGCGGCGCCGAGGGAGTCGAAGCGGCCGTCCGCATGATTTACGCCGGGCGTTTGATTTGTGGGAGGGCTCGTGCTTGCCGTTCACCGCCGCGCCGCCGCACCACCGTCGCTCTGTAAACGAGCGGACGCCGAGTGATACTTCAAGGCACTAGTCGCCGAGATGGATGCCACTACTAATAATCAGTATCGTTCCATTATAAACACAATATACAAATGGTGTTTGGCTATGCTAATTCTAACGGATGGATACTCGGACGGAGACGTTAAATTTGGGTAATAGTTTCACAAAGAAGAGAATGGATTCCTAACACGAATATTCTGACTATTTGGTATTGTAAATGGTACAAAATGTATCTATTAATTAATTTTTCTTACAATCTCAATCATGAATAAGAATATTCTACAGCCTTTTGTCTACAAAAATAGAATTTTGTAGAAATATTTCTGCTAAAGTGACTTCTGAAGTCATTACTTAACAAGACTTCTGCTGAATTGAAACATACTTAGACTTTGGATATAATTTTGATCTGAAAATAGGGTATTTTTCTTTTGAGACGTTATTTAGAGAATATATTTACAGCCATGTTGTAAATCATGATTTACATGCCATTGTTACGTGTATGTTGAGAAACATTTACAGGCCTTATTTTATCCTATTGTTCAAAACCACTATCGATGCTTAGAACTAGAAAAGCGATCGGTAAGATATAAATCTATTCCTTGAAGTCGAGCCATGAATTAATTTTACACTAGTGTATCTACATTTATTACATTATTTATCTCATTGTTAAAATAGTTCAGAGGCAAAATATTAAAATGAGACTTTTTGATTTTTGACATTATTATTCCATTTCTGATGAAGACATACTTGGTCATTCCTGTGAATATTCTACAATTGTGAAAGTGTGTTTCGAGAGATAACTATGCAATTGATTACCTTGTATTAGATGAAAAGTACACTTAAAAATGCGGCCAGCTTAATTGAATTTTAACAAACAAGAAACTAAGTTATTCCAATTTGAACACTGCTGCAAAGTTTTGTCTGGAAAAAAGTAAATAAAATTCGAAGAACCTACTTAATAATTAGTTACGAGTTGCCTTCACATACCGAGTTATTTGTTACATTTACCATATAAAATATGTGACTTTAATGATTTAAACATTTTTTCCTGTATGTCAATATCTTTATTATTTTTCTTGTAGCAATAATTTATTTAAAAAGATAACTACGTACCACCTTCCCATCCTTCAGATGCAAATCCATCTTTATGGTCTTCACTTCTCTCTTTACCCTTTTCCCTATTTGTATTGTTCTCTAAGCACATTCCAAGCTGTCCTCATTTCACTTTTTATTTCATGGAATTGAAAGAACGATATATAATACCATATGTAATGAGAAGCAAAGGACGTGACACTGTAGAGATATTTGATTTGCAATAGAACCACTCACATCTCAGGTGACGATGTTTTGCTGGTATATCCTGCACGATATATCCTGATGATGCACATAATCTGCGTGATATGATCCTAAAAAACAACCGATAGTGCATGTATCAATGATTCACGTTAGTGCTTGGAGAGAAGAGCACTATTCACATTATTGCGAGATGGATGTGTGCTCGAGAAGCAGGCTGCAATTCTGAGATTTTCCAGCGACATTTATTTTTATATCCATTTTCTCTTATTTGGGACTCTCATTTAATTCACTTTGAATTTTCTTTCTTCGAACTATTTAAGTATTCTTTCTTATCATTTTCCTCGTTTTGCCATGAAACATGGAAGGTCTGTTTGTAAACAGTGACGATAAATACGAGAGAACTCTGAATTCTCGTCTTCTTGGAAGATTCCTCAAAATATCGTTTTCGGTGGTATTCTGTTTCCTCATCGTTTGATTTACACCCACGATTTACATTTGCACGCAAAGGTCATAGCACCAATCATGTTACCTCGAGACAGATTGCGAATTTAACGCAGCTGTCTCGAGTTTCCGAGAAAGAAACATTTTCCCTTCTGCGTTCTTCATCATACCGTTTGCTTCTTTGTTTTTTGTTTCTTTGTTTTTGATAGTTTTCTTTATTATGAAATAATAAAAAAATATTTGTATTTAATTATTTAATTCAATTTTATAAATAATTAATAATTCAATTGTGTAAGTAATTAAGAATTTAATTTTGAAAATAAATAATAATTTAATTTTGTTAATAACTAATAATTTAATTTTGTTACTAATAATAATTTAATTTTGTTAATATATAAAAATCCAATTTTGTTAATAAATAATTACTAATGTATATTTTAAAGATTGATACAAACATTTTTTTCATGAAACTCGTTTATCCTTGAAACAAGAGAGGCCTCTCTGTATAAGCTGTGGTGTTGCTTGCGCCCCTGCTGTCTCCACACGGACTCTCACTTTTCAGCCTCCGCGAGATATCGTTCTCCGCGGTAGCGCGCTCCATAAACGCGATTACGCCTTAATCCGACTAATTGTTTAATCTCGGGGCTGCGAAATTCGCAATTCTCGAAAGCAACGGGGAAGCAGAGTGAGTGGCGACGGAGGCGGCGCGCCGAAGCGAAGTTATTTGGACGAAGGTCGCAAAGGTACGAGAGTTAAATTGTCGAGCTCTTTGTCATTATGCAAATGGCTGTAGCAGTTTCCAACCGGATTAGACGTATAAAGGGTGATTAAGAGATGGAGCCTGTTAGGGTGATAGCGAGATAGTATTGCAAAGGCCCTTAACACACACATAAAGATGACAAGGAAAAGAGCTGATTTGGACTGTGTGAATGAGTTGCAAAATTCAAGAAAATTATAATCCACTTAATTTTAAGACGATACTCGGATACTCGGAATAGAAAATCAGACAGTAAATTCTGCTTTTAAGTATTTGATAAGGGTGGTATTATTGTCATAAATACACAAGAGGATGGAAATAATCTTATAATTTCTCTCCGTGAGAAAAACAATATTAATTTTATTGAAAAGTTTTGTCGTTTTGTCATCAACTCTAAAAAATGTACATAGAAGTAGTTAATAGAGACATTCAATAAGATATTGGTATACAGCAAAAATAGAACACTGAAAAAAGTAAATATAAAGTGAAGATATACAGTACAGCTGTTAATAAATTTAATCTAAACTTTTGATTGTTTATGATCTCCTTTTGGGTCCATCTCGTATCAAGTTTGAAAGATTATCAAGACACATATGTGAATTTAAAAGAAATCATTTCTGAAAGTGGTATATGGTTGGTGTGCTCTACTGCGTTAAACTCTGTAAAAGCTTACACTTTAAATGAAATACTAAAGGAAAAATAATGGCAATGAAACCAGAGAAACCTACAGTTGTGTGAGTTTTAGGGTTTGATAAGAATGTATTTAAATTACGATCTTAATACTGATAAATACTTCAAATACTGAAGCTCACTGCCCAAAAACAAGATAGAAATATTATGAGTAAAAAGTAAAAGTGGCAATTGCATGGCCTATATTTAAAGTTTTTATCTCTAATATCAGCAAGACATTAAAATTGGGTATAAAGGTATATACGTACGGTTATAACATACGTTATAACATATGTTTAATGTAAGTTATAACATACGTTTCGGTTGCTAATTTGCAGACTTCGTCAGTGCTTGAGTATGAAATTCAAAAATGTAAAAACACACATTTAAAATATGTAAAACATAATATTTTGAGTTTTGATCCAAAAGCACTGACGAGATCTGCGGATCAGCAGACGAAACGTATGTTTGCGAGTTAAACTCTCTTTTTCGTTGATTTGCTGAGATGGGCAAAATAAAAAGCTAAGAGATAGAAATATTAGCATGCACTCTCAACCTAAAAGTCAGTTCGACGAGGTACATTTACGAAGCAAACACATCCGATTGCGGGCAAAATAAACATCAACGCCACCTGGAAAGCTTTCTCAGGGCGTCTCTCAGACAGGCGCTTTGCCATTCACAGGTCATTCATCATCCTCACCTCGGACCTTCAGCGAGGCCTGCCGAAGAGGCGAGTGCGGTATTAACCCCCGAAAGATGTTTCCAAACCCTTACCATCCGACCACGGGTGTTCAGGACAGAGTCTGCTGTGGAATTAGGGAGAAGCTTGTCTGTCATTTCTGACAGAGAATATTTTCGGAAACTAATGTGAGAGCAACACACAAACGAATAAAAAATACTGGAAGGCAAGTCTTCTAAAGACGTTTCACCAGAAATGTACTTGACAACGAGAAAAAACGACAAAGAGAACAAATTACCTTTTTTTAAAAAAAAGTAACTAACTTTTAGAGGGTGTTTAAGAAATTAGTGTCGTATGATATCATTTTACTGTTGAGTTTGGAAAGGCTCTTATACTGTGTGTAAGTATTCAACATTAAATGTTATGGTACAAATGGAGAATAATGTTTTATTCTTTCTATAACAAAAATAAATTATATTAAATTTAATAATAATTTTGGTAAATGTGACAGAATGATGTTAGTTAATAGGAGGGCATGTATTCAAATAAATACATTCATTAGTGAAAAATAAGGAGTCGTTCATAAAACATTATTTTAAGAACACTCGCATTAGACGCCTGTTACTTTCTCCGAATATTAAATTTTCTGAAATTCAATGTAGCCAGGGTGTTGGAATTTAAAAATCAGTAACAAATGGATACTTTGTAGCAAATTCAATTCCTGGATTTGTGTGGAATTCAAACACCCCTTGTAGCTTATGAGACGGTTATCAAAATTTTGGAAAACACTTTAATAATATGCTATGTAGAAGTTTTGTGTGTCTGAATCCTTGAATACTTTCTTACATCATTTATGTTGTGATGTAAGCGGATCCCAAATAGAATAGATTGATTATTTTCAATACTTTACGAAGTCCCAGTAGCTGAACAACACAAGAATCATGCTTTGCCAGCAGAGAAACGATCTGGCTAAAATTAGGAAAGTCCATTGTCAATGTAATAACAAAGGTCAGTACTACATTGTATATTTCAACTTTAGTAATAACTAAAATCTTGTATCAGTGTAATTGCCTTTTATGTGCAAATTTGGTTACAGTATTACAATAAATCCTTTTTAAAGAACGACAATTATTAATTTTTTAGAGAAAAATGCAAGCTTGAAGTAAGGAAAAAGGAAATCCCCGAAACATATAAGCCTTTCAAAGTCTTAATTCAATGTTTTATTATGTACTGTTATGATCACTTGATGGATTTAATATTTTACATAAATATGTCGACTCAGATACAACAATGGTTTAGTTATAAAAACTCTTTAAACTGGCAGAAATGTTGACTGTCAATACATTTGCAGGACCAAATAATATAATGAAATGCAGTGACAAACTAATAATAATAATAATAATAATAATAATAATAATAATAATAATAATAATAATACTTGAATTCGGTCGCTCTGGAATGACGAAGCGCCGGCGACCGGAGTGGCTGAAGGGAGTGGGAGGTGGAGAGGCGGAAGCAGACGAGCGACGAAGAAAGGCAGAAGACATTTCTGACTAAACATGCGATTGTGATTCCGTTTACCCATTCCCTCATCACAGATCACTCGAAACTAACCTGAACCGTCGATTTGGGGTAAGGAAGATCGCGAGACTGATGACGAATAAAAGTGCCAGCGGAGCACGGTAACTTGTATTGAGGCCGGTAGACACGGTGCAGTTTTCGTCCAGATCGCACGTACAAAAAACGGGCATTCCAGACATAAAAATATTTGAATATGTTTGTAATTTTTCATGCACACAGCTTACAGTTTGACTTCAGCGTTTCTAGCTGAGGAATCGTTCTCTAAGGGATGTTTACCCGATGCGAAGGTAGTCAGCGACTTCGATTTTGTGGTTAGGTGTATCAAGGTGCGATTGTGTTAAGTGATCTTGAGGTAAAACTACTCGCTTTCCATATTCCTACCTTCCAATTTTTCTTCTCTATGCTCATTGGTAATTAATACTTTATGAAGAACACAGCCAGAACGCACGCACACAAATACCCGGAACTGAAAGTAATCTGACAGCGCATTCAGTTATTTCCCAGTCGACCCCCCAGCGGCGTTTGAGGCGGTTGGCTTTTGTACTTCAAGGTTGGGACCTTGATTCCGGTTCGAGCCGCCGAGGAGAACACTTCGTCTTGAGGCAGCTCGTAACTTACGTTGAGGCCGCGTTGTCAGTGCGCTCTCGAACTGCGTGGGCCGCCGCGCACCAGTGTATTAACATCTTAGTGAGTATTATTACTTATAGTGCAACGATTAGTACTTAGATTAGTACTTATAGTACAACGATTTATCTGACCAAATGAGTGTGGATAGTCCCCCCTCCGGGGGGCTACTAGAAACCTCAGGGTTAATAGTGCAGTCAATGGAAGTGACTAACGAAAATCCAAACGGCGGTGAATTCTACGGTCAGGGGTTCCCATTATCATCCTCATCATCAGTGGGCGCCTGTACACAACTACCGCAACCGCCATTATCAGTGGGTGAACATCAGGAAAATTCATCACAGAACTTGGGTTTCAACGGCAACGAGTGCTCCGATTCAAACAAGAGGAAAAGGTTTGGCTTTGACCACGGAACAGAGGAGAATATCAGGTACAATATACCAGTAAGTTCAGAAGCTATGAAGTGCTTAGAAATTTAGACAATCATGCTAATACTGAAAGTGATAAAGCTGTAAAAATTCCATCAATATTCATTCATAATGTTAACGGTTATGGATATCTACTTCTAGTTAGTGACATTAAAAAAGTAACAAAAAACGATTTTACTATTAAACAACAAAAAGATTTTTATAAAGTGAACTTTGTAACAATTGAAGACTACAGAGGTTACAGAAAATTTTGCGATGAAAGTAATATACAATATCATTCCTTCAGAAATCCCTATCATTCCAAGCTCTCAGTTATAATTTATGGTATACCTGTAGTGTACTCTCGGAAAGAAATATTTGATGAATTAACAAGACTTAATTACCCAGTAAACGGCGTAACAAGGCTATATAACAAAAATAGAGAACCTCTGTGGTCCTGTGCTATAGATTTAATGGAAACTGAAAATGCTAAATCAATATTTAATGAAACTAAATTATTTTATTCTGTAATTAAAATGCGGATGCGAAGTGCTCCAAACAAAGTAATACAATGTATGCGTTGCCAGAGATTCAAACACACCCAAGCAAACTGTAAATTAAGTCCAAGGTGTGTTCGTTGTGATGGATCCCATCATTATTCGCAGTGTAATAGATCAAAAAGAGAACAACCTATTTGTGTTGACTGTGGTTTAAATCACACAGCAAATTATCGTGGCAGCCAAAAATTTAAAGAGGCAGAGAATGGACGTAAGCAATGGCAAGGCCTTTACAGTGCTCAAGCTTCCAATACAACCACTCGGAGTGTGCAACCTCCAAGGAGGCCGCCACCAGCTGATAACATTCAAAACTTTCCCCCACTGCCTCAAGTAATCATGCCTTTGCGTCCTCCAAATTACGAAAATCCAAATCCAAACTAAAATTCAAATTTGAGAACCCAAAGCCCTAATAATGCAAACAATTTAAACTTAATTAGCACAATAGTAAACCAAATATTAGCAATAATAGTCCCTCAATTACAAACAATGATTCAATCATTAGTTCCTGCTCTTATTAATGGCATTAAATACTAATGTTGAAATGAGGATATTAAACTGGAATGCCAATGGCATAAAACGACTAACAAATTCGTTCAATCACTTTTTAAATGATAATAAAATAAAAATTGCTTGCATAACTGAAACCCATTTTCTGCCAGGTGAAAAATTTAAAATTAATGGGTACGCATAGAAACGATAGATTAACGCATTGTGCCTCGGGAGGAGTTGCAATCTTAAATCACAAAAGCATTAAACATTCCCAAATAGATATTTCATCCGACAAAAGTCTAGAAACGGTAGCAATTATAACTTACGTGAATAATGAGGAAATCGTGATTGTATCAGTATATAAACCACCAAACTACCCTTTCCCACAAGATATTTATAAAAATATTATTCAGAAGCATTCGAAAGTTCTTATAATAGGAGACCTAAAAAGTAAAAACACAGCTTGGGGTTGCAATTCAACCTCATCACAAGGCAAAAAGCTATTGCAACTAATTATTAACAACAATTTAAGTATCCAAGCACGCAGTGAACTAACTCACTATTCTTACAACAATAGAATCATCCCAAATATCCTAGATATAATAATCTCGAAAGGAATCAATTTCCAAATTTATCAAACGGTTGTTCCGGATCTAGATTCGGATCATAATCCGGTTATTGGCTCCTTCAAAGGCAAAATTTCAATAACAAGCATTAATAAACCCAATAACAAAAACATCAACTGGAATAAATTTAACTATCTAATGTCACAAAATCTAAAATTTCCGAATTCAATAAAAAAATATACCGAACTTGAATCAGAGATTAACAGAATAAATAATGCAATACATAAAAATTTAGATGAGAGTACTGTATCATCCCCTCCATCTTACAGACCCTATAGGAATTTACCAAAACAACTATTGAATCTGATTCATGAAAAACGAAAACTGAGGAGGGAATGGCAAATAAATAGAAACATTAATTACAAAAGAAAAATAAATAAACTAGCGAGGATAATTAAAATCAAATTAGATAATTTAAGATATTCTTACTTCCAAACTCATCTATCCCAAAGACATCCAAATTCAAAACGGCTATGGACAACAATAAAAAATGTAACAGGGGAAAAACAAATATTCCTCCTCTAAGCACTCAAACAAGAGGTTGGGTATATAAGGACCAAGATAAGGCTGATTATATTGCCGAAAATTTTGAAAATACTTTCACTCCCAACCCAATGACCGATGTGAAGCATAACAAAATAATTGAAGAGCATATGACACACACGTATTACAGAGTTCCCACCCCAATTAAGTTTATTAGCCCCAACGAAATCACCACTATTATAAAAAATCTTAAAATTAGAAAGGCCCCAGGCTCCGACAGAATAACAAATAGAGTCTTGAAAGAACTTCCAAGAAGCTCGATTGCAATCCTAGCAGCAGTTTATAACTCAGCACTTCGAATTGGGTATTATCCAAAATCATGAAAGCAGGCCATTGTCCTTCCAATCAGTAAACTGGGAAAAAATCCCAAAGAAGTAACGAGCTATAGGCCAATTAGCTTATTATCCTCTTTATCAAAAATATTCGAGAAACTAATACAAACAAGGCTTACCAAATACCTCATAGAAATAAGGGCATTACCAGATGAACAGTTCGGGTTTAGGCAAAATTATTGTACAACTCATCAACTCATCCGCCTCGTAGAACATATTGCAAATGGATTCCATAACAAACAACATACAATTGGACTGTTTGTAGATGTAGAAAAAGCATTCGATAAAGTTTGGCATACTGGGCTACTATTCAAACTCAAACAGCTGGGAGTACCTTTCTATTTGCAGGACGTTATTAATAGTTTTATTACAGACCGAACGTTCAGAGTTAAAATAAACTGTGCACTTTCACAAACTAGAACAATAAGAGCAGGCGTACCTCAAGGTTCTGCACTATCACCACTCCTCTTCAATGTTTATTTTTCTGACATTCCCACATTAGAAGACTCAAATCTTGCACTATTTGTAGACGATACTGCAATATACACAACACATGCAGATATAAATGTAGCAAAAGATCACATCGAGGCAGATATCTCATGTTTTCTAAAGTGGGCTCAACAATGGAGAATAAAAATAAACCCAACTAAAACCCAGGCAAAAATTTTTACACTTTGTAAACCAAAGTTACCTTGCCCACTAGTATTAAATAATACTCTCATCCCGTGGTTAGCATCTGATACACCAGTGAAATATCTTGGGGTTCACATTGATAGCAGGTTAACCTGGAAAAAGCACATAGAACTAACAACAAATGCAACATATGCCAAAATATCAAAACTATATCCATTAATCAATTTTCGGTCAGCCTTAAATTTGGAATGCGCAAGTTTAATATTTAAATTGATAATTAGGCCATCAATCACTTATGCTTGTCCAGTCTGGAATAACACAGCTAAAACCAACATTCAAAAACTTCAAGTCATACAAAACAATTTTTTAAGAAAATGTGCAAAGGCTCCTTGTTTCATTTCTAATATACATACTCAAAGAGAACTTCAAATAGAACCCCTAAACGAATATATAGGAAATAACTGTGACAATTTTTTTACACTTCTTCCATCTTCTCCTTGCAGCATAAAATTTACAATGGGAAAAACATTAAACAATCCCAAGAGAATAAACTCACGATATCCGAAAGATATGTTCAAACCCCCATGAAAATAAGTATCCTCTATAAGAATATATGTTAAAAATAAAAATATGTATTTTCTTTTTTTCGCTTCAATATATATATATATATATAAAAAACAAAATTGTGTAAAATATCAAGAATGTTTTATGTGTAAATTATCTAGATATGTTATATATATATATATATATATATATATATATATATATATATATATATATATATAGTAATGTCAGCAAGCCCCTGGCTGGGCAAGCCGAATGTAATGTCAACGGGGGAGGGCGCCAGATTCAGCTCCCGTAAAGTGGCTGGATGGAAGTGTTGGGAAGTCATGAATTAACACACTGAGTCATTTTATAATAAATTGAGGTTTATTCCTGGCACCATGAGCTGCCAGGGAAGTTACAGGTCGCAAAGGGCGACACAGGATTCCTCTTATATCTATTCTGTGAGCTCATTACTCTGATCACTAATAAACGAATTCCCTTAAGGCTAACATAAAAGGCTTAATTTCTAATAACGCATGCAACATTCTATCCACCATCTACAATCTGCAGGGCCTAAGCGCGGCCACGATTAATCTCTTGCCCAAAAATGTTCTGCGAGGCAGCTTCGCCTCATAACTTTCACCGCTGGCTGTGTTGGCTCCACGAGCTGGCCGTGCGGTGATCCTCGGATGCAGAGGCGGCGGGCGGTCCCAGGTCGCCGACCTTCCGCGGTGCGTTCCTCCTCAGCTGGCGGCGGGGGCGGCGGCGGAGTCGCCAGATTGTGCGGATTCAGCCGGTCGAGGGCCCACGGGTGCTGGCCGTAGCGTAGTATGGGCAATGAATGAGCCCGACGTGAAAGGCGGCAGAGGCAGACGGGCCTACGCGGAAGTAGCGCGGGATCCTGCGATCTCCCGCCCGAGTTTCCTCTGCGGCAAATCCACGGTGCCGTTTTAAGAATGTCTTTGCACTAATGCCGGCCTAATCAGAATAAAGTTCTCTCAGATCCTGTCTTTCCCTTAGTCGCGTTCTGATAGCAAGTTCCGCTCCGCGAACATCTTCCACTAGTCACGTCCAAATAAAATAAACTTATCTCTGGGAATGTCTTTCCCCTGATCGCGTTCCGATCATAAGTTCTACTCTGCGAACATCTTTCCCTAGTCGCGTTCTGCTCGTGATTAACTTCCCTCTGTGCATCTCGTGTTCACGAAAGCTCCCTTCCCCCTCCCAAAACGTTTCTAAATCTGTAAATTTACCCCTTCCCTCATAGTGAAACTCCCCATTGGCTGAGGGTAACTGCGTTTCAGCATTCTAATTTACCAATCAAGTTGCAGTTTTAGTGGAATTTTCCAGAGATCGCTCTCTTTCTATCTCCGGCTCCCCTCCTCTCTCGCTCTCTTCCTTTGTAAGTGATCCCAGAAGCTTCTTGCAGCTGTCTGGACACGTGTTCACGCGGTAGCGTATTCTCATGGGCCATAAATGGTCGGCGGAGGCTAATCGGTAGCCTGCGATGGTTAATTTCTAAATAGCCCCTGTGGGGATCTGGTCGCCTTACCCGAGGCGCGTGGCGAAAGGGTGCGGGGGTGGGTATTGTTCGATGGGGGGGTCGGCCGATGGCTAGAATGGTAGCGTTCATGAGGTGTCATAAACGCGTCCTTTTCCTAACAGACATCCGTGTCAATCCTTTGGGACTTCATGTTTCTTCCCGGGCGCGCGGCAGAAAAAAGGGGTGCGGGGGCGTGCATTGTTCGTTGGGGGTTCGGCCGACGGCTCGGCCGGCTTTAACGACGGGTAATAAACGTGTCCGCCTCTGGCGGGGCCTGAGTGCGGTCGGGGCAAGCTCTGCTGCGTGAGGGGCGTGGCCCGGCAGCCGTTAGGGGGGTCTTCGCGACAAAGGCATTGTCCCTTTACCTACTTTTGCCGCGATGGAAGCTATCTCTAGATGAGATTATTATGATATTATTGGCGACGCCACAATATAATTATTCCAATGTGATTGGTGACGCCACAATATGTATGAAACGATGTAAATTAGTTAGTAGTAATATACAAGAGTGAGAGGTTGTATGCCAAAATGTTATGTATTAAAATTATGTACAAACTCCTGAAAGGCATAACTGCCGAACAGGAAGAAAATAAATTAAAAAAAAAAGATTGGGACCTTGAAGGCTCTATACAGAAACTTCACGAAAACACACCGTACAGTATACACCGGTCTTTTAAACATTTTTATTGAACAAACATAGCAGCTGGAGATATTGTACGACTTCCGGCTGTGTACGAGTTGGGTACCTGTGTTCTGGAGGCCATATCACACCACCATTATGTTATATTAATGCGGCGTGATAACTAGGAAACTGTAGAAAGAGTACACACCAAATAATCACGGTGCCCGCCCATTGCTTTATTAAAATTAATCATACCAAAGTTACAGCAAGTAATAGCCACGTCGCTTGCAAAGTGCATAATCGTGGTTCGGTCGAGGGGAGACACGACGAACAATAGTGCCACTGATGTGCCGATCGCTCGGACGTTGTCCCACCCAGCTGCCGGCCGTGTCGACTACGCGTCGGCCGTGACAGCACATGCACGCCTTCGTCCAGACGCTTTCGCCAGGGGTCGAAAGGAACATCGTCTACATTACTGGAGAAGGTAGTTGGCGAGGGAAACTGGCTAGAACAAGGGAAATGCGATGCTGACCCCACATATCTCTTTTGTGTTGAGGCAATAAATTAATTGTCTACGTGAGACATTGGCTTGTGTGAAACTATGTAAAACAGGCGAAGTATCTCGTATTGCCTGGGCTTTATTTTATCATACCGTCCTGTCAGACAGAAAAAGATATGAATTTTATCTGTATTGTATGTGACCTACTCTGACCTGCGTCCCACTATTGAAACGTACCCTACTCTGTCCCACCCTCCGCCTTGCTTCACTCTGTACCGCCCTGCCCCACCCTGCTCCACCCTGCCTCATCCTGCTTCACACCCTGCCTCTCACCGTCTCACACCTTGCCTCACACCCTGCCTCTCACCCTGCCTCACCTTGCCGCACCCTGCCGCACCCTGCCTCATCCTGCCTTATCCTGCCTCACCCTGCCTCACACCCTGCCTCACCCTGCCTCACACCCTGCCTCACCCTGCCTCACACCCTGCCTCACCCTGCCTGCAATTATTATAACCAATTGTTCCTACTTTATTATTGCTTCTCTAGTGAGAAGGCTTCGTGCAATCTTCTTTTTTTACAATCTTGAAGCAATTAGCTAGTATCATGGGTAGTTTAGTTACTTTTTCTAATGGGACAAATTAATTCCGCAAGACGCAGTAAATCCTATTTTACGACATCATCATTAAATCAAATAGAGGATATTTTCTAATTGTTTGAAGTTTTTTATTGAAAACATATTAAAACACCTATTATTTGATAAACTTGGACTGGAATAGAATCATGTGAATTCTTTGACAGAAATATAAGCTTTTGGGAAAGATTGTTGAAGTATTTATAATGAAAGTCTTTCAACAGTTAACATAATTTATTTACAACCGTTAAACGTGCCTCTGTAAAAATTACGTAGGTTCATTAGTTTCTTTGATGATTTGAATTCTTAGGCAGGCGGCTCGCCACTCATTACCGCGTACCCTGCATGTGCGCTCTCTGCATTCAGAGACGCGTTAGCACTTCATTACGTCATCATGTAAATTATGACGTAACGATCGCTTTTGGCCACGACCTCCAGCGGTCTCCTGCGAAATTTCAATTAGATCGTAGGACCTAGCAGAGATACACAAAACAATGAGCGAGAGGATACACAAATGTCAGAACAGTGTAAAGAAAAAAGGTCGAAAAGAACACGAGAGAAGGACTGACTAAAATACTGAAATGTAAAGAAAAACTAGTGGTGCTACATGATGGTACAGACTTTCCCGCGTTAGTTTTCTATTTCCTTTAGTCCCGGCTAGCTATTCCAACTTGCCACATACCGCCGGCCACATACGGCCTGCCGCCGCCATACGACCGCCGTCCAAAATACATTATTTGAAATTTTCTAAATTTTTCGTTTAACTGATAATAGAACGGAAATATTATTGTAATAATATTAAAGAACAGTAAAACCGAGCGAAGTGGCTCAGTGCGTAGCGCACTGACTTCGTAATCGGGAGGTCCGGGTTCGATTCCCGGGCCGGCCATCGTGACCGGGGTTTTCGTGGTTTCCCTCGGTCATAAAGGCGAATGCTGGGATGGTTCCAAAAGTCCACGGTCACATATCGCCTCCTAATCCATTCCTATCATCTTTCATCTTCCATACCCCCGGGCTAACAACCATGGGGGATAAAAAATCGGATCCAGCTAAATGCTGGTCCCCCCTAAGATTTGTTGCAAGCACCTGCCACCGCGATAATAAATAAAAACTGATCCACGGTAAATGCAGGATGCTTGCTTGCGTGGTCCTAGTCGGCCGATTAACGAAAAAAAACAACAGTAAAACTACGTTCTAAATGGCAAGTTTCTTTGAACAATTTGGAACCGTTGTTAAGAAAATGGCACTTAAGAGCTACAGTATATTCGAAATTTGAAGTACTTTTCCACAGAAAACTTTTAAGTTTTCGAAAAACTTCATTACAAGTCATTTGAAGCAAGTTCACTCACAAATACAATAAAGTTTACTAATTGCTGGAAAGTGTATATTACCGGCGTGAGAGATACTAAAAGAACATTTATGTAATTTTTTTAAAAATAAAAAAAATACCCAGCAATGAAATTTACGTCATATTAAAGACTGCAATTAGCAATAACCGTTTAAAAAGTTAAAAAAAATTGGAACCGTTTTGAGAAAATCGCGCTTGAACCCTTTTGAAATTGTGAAATTTTAAGTTAGTTTTCACAGAAAACGGTTGAGTTTTCGAGAAGTGTATTATTAAAAGCGCATATACTCATAAATAAATTAATGTGAGCTAATTGCTGCTAATGTAAATAATCGACTTGAGAGACGAGTCAAAGAATTACCTTTTGTAATTAAAAAAAAACAACAAAAGAATAGACCAATATGACATTTATGGCATCTTATGGAGTGCATTTAGCACAATCCCTATCATAAGTTAAAAGAAAAAATTGAAGCAGTTTTTGAGAAAATCTTTTTATTGTAAATTTTTTAAATTGTACATATTGATCGCTACATTGCGCGAAAACTACTAAAATTTTCAAAAAAAAATACATGACCTTACCTAAGAGCAAATTAAAGACAACAAATTTGATTTTAAGGAAAAATCTCTATCTTTAATTTTGTAGTTGTAGATATGTACTGAAAAGATTTGAAATTTTCGAAAATACAGTGTTAACTGTGAAAATTGGACCTTACAACATTTATAAGTGCATTTTACTTTATTCTTAAATGAAATTTTTTAAAAATTAGTCATTTTTTGAGAAAATTTTGAAAATGTCGTAGGGGCTTCACGTCAACCCCCCCCCCCAAAATGAATAATTTTCTAAATCATAGAGCTTCGACTCAGGCCGAATGGACAGGGGTTTCTTCAATTTGAAAAAAAAAAACAAAAAAACACTACGTATTGTTTAGGCGCTAGTGATGTTCACATACACCAGACAGATGGACGGACGTTTAAAAAAACAACACTTTCGGTATCAGGGGATCCAAAAACGTGTATTTACATTGAAATATCGAAATCAACGTTCCGCAGCATAACATAAATTTCCCTAAACTACGTGAATACGTACGTGTACGGGAAAGAAAAACTGTAAAAAAAATGCGGTACGAGAGAGGAAGGGAGGGGACCCGGTCCAGAAAAACGGGACAAGAAGAACGAGATAAAAAAAGGTTTTCAATGCCAAGGATGTGTTCGAAAAAAAAACATAATCTATGTATTAGAGTTCAGTCGCCTTGTCACACAGAATTAGTGGCTGATAAACTATAAATTCTTGCACGATGTCTACATGAATGTTTGCAGCTTTGATCCCCGAGTTGGTTTATGATCGTAGTCAGGAGACAGCTCAAAAGCTGTGGTTTCAAATGCTAAATAATATTGAATAAATTTGAATGTAAATTGAGAACTTTATATCTCATTTTTACAAAATGATTGTAAATGAAATTTAATGCAAATGACATAATAAATATATTTCTGGATTTCGTGTGTATCGAGTTTCATAATCATATGAAATTGAATTATGCTTGGGTAATCCTTTCTGAAAACTCTAAAAATATATTTATCAACTGAGAACGCCGTTTAGGATACGTTAAAAAGAACGTATATGCTACTAAAAACTATGATTTTTTCTTGGAAACTAGGCCGACATAGGTGTTACATTTGAAAGAATAGGAGAAAACTATATATATATATATATATATATATATATATATATATATATATATATATATATATATATGCAAAGCATATTTTTGCGTACTCTTGCATTATACTAGAAAACAAAAGACAGTATGAAATCACAAAACTCATAAAATGATCAACTCAATAAAATTAGTGATAAACTAAAGGACAAGAAGAATGCCTAAAAGCTTTATTTCTTTTCCTATAACATTAAATTTATGACTGGCGCATTACAACTACGTAATTGTAGAAATCAAACAGCATATTTCAATTACTTAAGCTGTACGAATAGTGGTTTTAGATGGAAGACCCTATTGAAATCAAATACCAATCTTTCATTCAATCAATCAATTTAATCCGACCAAAGAATTGATATCTGCCGAGATAAACGACAGCAATGTCACTTTCTTTCAATGAACTCCACGTGAAAATAACCTTCAACACTGATTTCAACAATTTTGAGTTAACACAATGCAGCAACAACCCACATGTATTTCGCATCTTCCTCTTTACCACAAGCGTCTGAGGGCGACAAAAGCCAGAGCATCCTTGGGCGGCGCATTGTAATATCAACGCCGCGCTGCCTTCCGTTCTATCGACAGGCGGCGGCGGCGGTGCCCGCCCAAACACGCAACGCCTCGTCGCTCTCAGCCAGACGCGCGCGCGTCGCCGGGAAGGAGCTGATGAATAGCGCCTGGGACATATGGAGAATGCAACTACGATTGCCTTCTGCCCGATTCTCCTCCTCCTCACCCTTCCTTCTCATCTTCACTTTTCAATGATCCCTGACTTTTTTATTCGATTCATTCTTCATTTCCTTTTCTTTCTAATCGTTTTCTGAATCTTTACCTTCCCTTGTCCTTGATCATCATGTCCTCTTCGTTTCTACACTATGAAGGATATTAGGTGAACAAAAGTAATTGTTACGGTACAAAACTCATCAACTATTTAATTACGGCCTCAAAAGCCCCAGGCGCTAATTCGAGTTGTGATGATCTGCACTGAACTACGTGTTTGCACTTGATGCACTACTCCTGTTCATACTTTACAGTAGTCCACTTCTCTTGTTCACTTAGTTTGAAACCTTCTATACTCATAAAGAACACAATATGAACATTTTTACACTCAGTACACATGCGCTTCTCCTCTGTTGAAGCATTTGTCTGATGTTCAATATGCATTTCAACGTCGTACACATTTTATTAATACATTCTTACAATTTAAGGGCTGTCAAAAACTCCTACAGGCTGCACACGTTGTTTACAAATTCATTTCAAACGCACATTATTTTATTTACGTACATCTAACTTGATGAAGTAATGCATGTTTGAGACACGAAACGAGATCGGAGAACACGTATGTTTTAATTAAAGCGACGTTGCACAAGCGAAGTTGTGAGTGTTATGATATAAGGGAATTTTTATATTATGTTGTATCATAATGCTGGAGTTATGAGAAATGAGGACGCAAAGTTTGCTTAGTAGCCGTGAGTTCGCGCCCTTTTAGAAGAGTATAGCGTACCACCGAGAGAGAGGGTCTTGGTGGTTACGAGTATAGCTACATATTAATTAGTGTTCAGTGTGCGGATTTCGTGAAGAAAGGGCCAACTTACTGTAGAAATAGCATAATTTCATTTAAAATTTCTTGCTGGTGTGTCTCATTGAATATCAGCTCTTGTATTACCAAACGTAACCATGTTTAATGGTAAACAAACACCTTCGTATCGTCATTAATAAATTGGTAGCCCACAAAGAGTTAACGCATAATACTAACACAATCATGATAAGCAAACACTTTTTTAAATTGTGGCTAAATTTAATATGTGCATAATAATAATAACAATAATAATAGTATATTTATTGTTTCAGGGATAACCTAAAAAAACCCTTAGGGTTACTTTCTCTAGTGTCGGGTGGTCATGATCTTATTATTGATGTGATAGAAACGAAACTGTGAATATAGTGTACGGCCTACAATATTCAAATGCTTGGTATTTACATTTTTACCACACTTAGGAGACTGATTTGGTCGCGTCCCTCTATGTTTTGAAGCGCATGCGTACTCTTTTACCAACAAAGCTCGTCAGATCGTGGTACAATCCCTGCTTATGCCTCACTTTGATTACTGTGATTTTATATTGACTGACATAAATTTAAAACAGCAGTGTAAATTGCAAGTAGCTCAAAATGCATGCATTCATTTTATTTCCGACCTTAAAAAATAAGATCATATTTCAACTTTTTACGCGGACTCTAAAATTCTTACCGTCGATAAAAGGCGTTTACTTCACTGCCTTCTTCTCTGCACGGTTTTAAACAGCGCTCATCACACCACCCTCTCACAACGATATCAGATTATGAAGCTACATCGTGCCCGAGCGTCACGCCTTGTTTGTATTCCGCACCACAATTCCTCTACTTTTAGCAAATCATTCACTGTTACTGCCATTCGTGCTTGGAACAATCTTCACTCCTCTATAAAAAATAGTTGCACATTTCAGAAGTTTAAAAAAGAAGTCACAAACTGGATTCATATAAATACTACTTAACGACATTGCCACTGCTCGTCTGCTAAAACTGAGAACTGGATGGACGCCATGCTGTTTCAGCGCTGTGATGAAGCACTTATTCCAATCCTACCTACCGTATACTGTTGTACTCCATTTTTCAAATAAATACTTTCATCTCATCCTCTACCCTTTCTCATATTCTCTCTCTTTCTTTCTCTTCCCCTCTCCTCTCTTTCTTCCTTTCTCTTCCTCTCACTCTCTTTCTCTCTCTCCCTCTCTCTTTGGATCACTAAAACCCTCGCTGTTTTGTTTCCTTCCTCTCTTTCTTTTAATTTTCATTCCAGGTTATTTAACTCTTTCTTTCCTCTAAATTTAATACTATTATTTAATTATTTAACTTTAAAAAGTGATCAAATATCTATGACACACGAAAATATCGTTCCTCTTTTTATTTTAAATTTACACTTACCGTCATTAAATCACATTTACATTTATCCTTATTAAATAATTTGATTACTCTGTAATCTAGCTATTTGTCATTAAAACCTACTTGTACACTCCCAATCATTTTTAAATAATCTATGAAGAAACAACCTCTCAACCAATACAACACTCTTATTACAGTACGCACATGTGTGCATACCTGTGCTATGAGTACGTGATTTTGCATTTGCTAATTTGTGCAAAGTAATATGCATACGTGCATTTGCCCACATGTGCTTGTATTCAAAATATAATTCATGTGATTTTAATTTTTGTCTAGTTGTGTCTTACTAATTTGCAATCTTTATGTTTCAGTTCCAAATTTCTTACGCCTTCCGCCATTTGTTAAGACAATATTGAATTCAAAATGATTCCGTTTCTTTTTTGTATTTTGTGTGCACAGAAATTGCTAACTTGTTTTGTGTTTTTGGCAGAGTATTGTGTCTTCGCCTTTATCAGCCATCCTAATTGAGGTTTACCTCGGTTTACTCAATCGCTTAAGGTGCATGCCGGGATGGTCCCTTGTTTGCAGTCCCAGGAATAAATGTAGTTTATATCGTTGACCGACCTACGGGTGGGGGATGTTGGGTTGTTCAAGTCATGGGAATATTCTAATTGGTAAACAGTACCTAAATTTTCATAATTCCTACTTTTCTTGAACATTCAAAACTTTTCCTAAAATTGAATGGATCTTTTTTAACCCATTCCTTTTTACTTAATTTAAAAACCGAATAGTGTAATAATGTATTCTCATATTATTATTATTATTATTATTATTATTATTATTATTATTATTATTATTATTACGAAATTCTTTATTTTTCCATGTTTTCCATTTTCTCAGGGCTAGAACTCTTGACTCGATGTGTTTTTGCTCCTATGCTGACGACATTCCCTCCCTTTCTAGTCTTCATTAAGGGTAATTCATTAATATGTACCCAATCGTAGCTCCTTCAAAACCTCTGTGTAAAAAATTTAATAGTACTTAATAACCTTTCACCGACTTTTACAAGATCCGTCCAATCCTTTCTGTACCTAATTTGCTGAGTCAGAAAATATAATTTATCTAAATTTGAGTAAATTTTCATTGCGTTCTAATATATTTATGATTGACTTTAACACATCCTTAATTTAAATAAATATAAAAATGTCATCCCACAAATGCTGTGACAGTACTCCCTTTTCTATCTACTCCTTTCTCCTTCGCTAACATTCCTGTACTCAATGTACAAAACCCTCTTATCCACATTACGTACGTATATCTACTTGAATCACCCACCGGCTCAGAAGCTTTGATATAAAGAAGGCCTACAAAGCCCAGGAAAAACTCGGGCAAAAGCTTGTACGCGTGAAAGATCGCGTCCCTCCCCTTATGCCATCGGGGGTACGAGATCCCATGCAGCTGCAGCCATAGTTACATTGACGAGACAGGACGTACCGTGGAGGAACGCCTCCGGGAAAATATTCGTAATTATAAATACAATAATACGAATAAATCGACCGTAACCCTGCACGCATGGAAAACTGGCTACGCTATTCAGTTTGATGACACACGCCTCTTAGCCAGAGACGACCGCTGGGGCACGAGGAGGGTAAAAGAGGCGGTGGAAATCATCAAACACCCCTATAACGTGAATGCTGACCAAGGCATACGTCTACACGATGCCTGGAAACACCTATTTTACCAGGACGTCCGATCTCGACCGGACGCGGCCCTAGCTGCTCCGCAACGTCCGATTACGGACGGAGCGCCTCCTCTCACCCCGCGGGGAGCCCGCCCCTGATTGGCCGGTGCACTCTCTTCTCATTGCCCGACCACCCGGCCAACCGGATCGCAGGAAGTCAACACCTGTATTTTGGCGTCCTCCTGAGGAAGGATCAATTACCATTCCACCCGACGTAGAGAAACTTCTGCGCGAAAAACGCAAGGCTAGACGGCTCTGGCAACAGTTCAGATGCTCCGCATTCAAAACACAGTTGCGAGAGTGCAAAAACCGCCTAAAAGCGGCACTCTCAAACCATCACGCAGCCGAGTGGGAAAAGCGCATGACAGAGATCGGAACTGATCACTCACGAAACTCCCTTTTCAAACTTCAAAAAGACCTGAGGTCCGAACCAAACACAAACACTTCGAGGACCACCACCACGAGGACCACCATTCGAGGACCTGAAAACGCGGAAGGAAAACCAACTTACCTTTTCTCCGACCAAGCTAAGGCGGAATTCTTCGCAGACATGCTCGAAGAATGGTTCACAAACCACACCTCGCAAACAGACGACGACGAGGAAAATGCAGAGGAAAGCAACAACACAATACTCATACACTGCACTATCCAAGAAATCACACAAACTATCTCAAGCATGCGCAGTCGCAAGGCACCGGGCCCCGACCAGATCGGGCCCCCAATCATGAAAGAAGCGCTTCCGATCATTAGTTCTGATCAAACACGCCTTTACAACAGCTGCATCACACTACGTTGTATCCCGGAAAGCTGGAAACACGCGAGTATTTCAATGCTCCCGAAACCGGGTAAGGACCTTACCCTCGCGACGAGCCATAAGCCTATCAGCCTGCTCCCAATCATAGGGAAAGGTTTCGAAAGGCTAATCCATGCACGAATCTAACCAGCTATCATCTCACAAAACCTTATACGAGTTTAGCAATTTGTCTTCCGACCGGGACATTCAGCCTCACTGCAGGCACTGTGTATGGCCCAGCAGATCTCCACTGACTTCATACTCTCACAGGATGTACCAGTCGTATATCTCGACATGGTACAAGCTTTCGACAAAGTGCCACACAGTACATTTCTTTCCAAACTAAGACAAAGCCTCCCCAAAGATGTAACAGATATGATTGCATCCTTTCTCACAAACCGCACCTTCGTGGTCAAAGTGGGAAAAGCGAGATCCTCAAAGTGCAGGATTTTTGCCGGAGTCCCCCAAGGCTCCGTGCTTTCCCTGCTACTGTTCTCGCTATATGTCAATGGCATACCATAGATACCACGGATTTGGCTATTCCTGTATGCTGACGACATAGCAGTCCTAGCAAGAGAAATGAACCTGAATCATAAACTGAGAACACTACAAACACAGATGAACCTGTCTCTGAAGTGGGCACAACAAAACCACTTGACTTTCTCAGATGAAAAGTCTCAGACAATCTGCTTCTCTCACCACAAACACACAAAGCGTTTCACGCCGCCCAAGGAAATCAAAATCGGAACGCAAAATCTCAAATGGGCGCCTAAGGTGACTTACCTGGGTGTCACTTTCGACCGGAGCATGCGCTGGCACTTACATGTCAGACGAATCCGCTCGAAACTTCACCTAAGGGTCCGTCTTCTAAAACCTTTCCTCAAGGAACCTTCTCTACCCTAGGATCTTCGCCTGGTACTCTATAAAACGTGCTGCTGGCCTATGGCCACCTACGCCGTGGCGACGTGGTGGACCACAGCACAGAAGTACAAGAACACACTTGAGATAATTCAGAATAGATTTCTGAGACTCATAGCTCGCCCGCCGTTTCGGAAACGACTGAAAGTACTGAGGGTGGAACTTGATATCGAGTCCTTCACTCAATGCTTGAGACGGCTATCATTCAATGAAGCCTACCAAGCCTTTCAATCAGACGAAGCTCCGGCTACGCTAAAAAATTTTCAGAAACATGTTCTTACTATAGGGCATAGACGACAAGCTCTCCCCTCAGACATACTAAGGGCATAGAGCGAAACTAAATGTAAAATGACCGTCACAAACATGACTAAACAAATCGCCTAACTGGCAAACGACTAAGGTCCGTCGCGAACCTACACAAACAATTTACACCTAGCAGTACAACGCAAAAGGCGTGTGCACTGCAATTACGATCAAGTATCCTCTGATCAATGCGATCATGATGCGATCGAATCTCCACTCCGACCTTCGGCTACGCCGAAAAATTCTTCGCGCATTACGCCCTGAGGAAGGTCGCAGAATGGCGAACGAAACGTCGGCACCTTCGCCATGGACACGGCGTCACCCGGACAGCCTAGTAAATACTGACTCCGGTCGCGGAAGCCTACGCTCTCAGCCCTAATATTTAATTTCACTAAATTTATCAACAGCAAGGCATTGAATGTTTATTTCAGCAATTAATGACTCTCATTTTTTAATGATTATTAAAAGTTATTAACATTTGTGGTACTGTTTAAAATTATTTGTATCAATGTAAGTCGGTTAAGCTTACTTAAGTTTTTTCCTGTATTCTCGAAAAAAAATGGTATAAGCAAAGGCGTTTATTTAGCTCATAATATCACCAGTGTGAGTGTGTTATTTAGAGTTAGTGCTCCGTTGTCGGCATATTAATCATTTCGATAAAAGGTTTTAACTAATGTTTCTCGACAGAAGTACACAAAGCATAATTAAAGTCACTTCGCTGTTCGTGTTGTTCTAAACTGAGACGTTTTCATATTTTTATAGAAGAATTAGGTATAATTTGTTGCTACTAGTAAATAAATGCCTGTGTAAGAAATATTCTCTCTTGAGACATGTCAAAACATTGCAATTAAAACAAAATATGAGAGTATATATTCATGATGATTTAGTTTGATGTGATTTTGTATTTATATTATTTACTAGAATGTTGATTGTAAACTTCTGTCAATTTCCAGTATCTTATGTTTTAAGAAGATCATTTGAATTATTTAGCATTGTGTTTGTAATTGCAGGTATATGTGGCAAAACTGTAGTTTTCACATTTATATCTGAGGCTACAGAATTGGTTTGTCGTATTTACAGAACCTATATACATAATGATGCGAACAATTCGTGAAACATTTTTCTTGAAATACAAAACAAGTTATGTCTATAAAATTACATAAAATACAATTTCCTGATAATTTTTTAAATAATTCGACTGATTGTCTTAAAACATAAGATATTAAGAACATATTGAAAATCAACCAATTCAAGTTGTTGAAGGAAGAATCTCATTTGCTCATACTTTGTTTACAATTGTCAAGAATGTAGACGATCTGATCGAAAATGTTCTCCTAACGAGCAATTTTCATTCCAACAAATGATTATGAGGATCCTGTAAATTTAAAGATCATGTAAGTATTGCTTCGTGAAATTAAAACATAATTTTCAATAGACATTGTTCTTCATAGTATTCAATGCATGCACTCTACTGATGAATTTCTGAATTCTGTTGAAACATCTGGGGTACCATTGCATAAGCAAAAAGGTAGGTGTCCCCGTTCTTTAACTAAGGAATTTTGATGCGCAATGGTTGTGCAATCGTACGTGACTGAAGGTGAAGGAATTTAAAAAATAATTTTATTGAAAGTGAAATACAAACCGGTTATGAACAAAGCATGTGCATTAATCTGCATTAATACCAAGAATTCCTATTATATATCCCAATTTCAATTTCAATTTGACAAACAACAGTTCCCATTAATAGTTGCATATGAAATTACAATAAATGAATAAATCATGTAGTGGGATGGGCAGTGATTTGCACGTGATCATGCACCACACCACACTACGTACATGTAGGTCTGCCTAAGAAGCTTCAGTAATAATTATTTATTTATTTAATATTATTGTCATTTTTATTATAACAAAATATTGCACAGAAATAACATTTTCATTAAACAAGAAGTACGTACTAATTGACAATGATCAGTGATAGATTATCAATTTACGTAAAACACTAAAAGCTAAACACTAAATGTATAGTTAATGTTAATAGTAATTTAAAGCCAATAGAAAGTTCACTTCTTAAATAAATAACAGGACCTGAGCATTCTAATTTTCGTATTAATACATTAACCAACATTTGTCATTATTGTGCCCATTACCAGCATATAAATGAGAGCAAGAATGTGTAAATGAAAGACTAGAAATCACTATGAAATCTGAATCTGAATCTGAATCTGACTATGAAATCATAGTCGTATGCCAGATTTTGTCCAAAAGTTATATGTAAAACTCCATGTGGACTGCTGGATTAAAATTTGTATTCTTGTAAATAGTGTCAAATTTTGGCAGACAGAAGTGTATTACAGTAATTTCTGATATGATTCCTAATAGTTTTATATTCGAGTTTCATTTTGTCTTTAAACTATTTTTAGCTCCTATATGCATGCTCAAATTCAGTGAAATACATGCACATGCATTGACAAGTTCAATTAGCAGAATGAAGAAGAATAACTCAACTACTGGCAGTGGCAAATCTAAACTGACAGTGGGAGTGGGTGAGATGTGGTTCCCACAAAGAATGTATAGACATACATGATAAAGTTGCAATAGAAAAAGCTTTTGCTGTTTGCGAACACACACATAAGTTAGATTAGGTTGGGTCAATGAGGTTATCACCAAGTAAAATAATCTATTACAGACCAATACATATAGTTAATTTAATTAAAATGTGCAAAATGTTTACATGGGTTCAGCTAATGACAATTTTAGAGAGACTCGTGGTAGTTTTCCATTAGACCTTTCTCCAAGAGACGTAATTCACTGGTTTCGAAATCGAAGTGTGCACATCGTTTATACACTCTTTCGATACCATCGTGAACACATCAAGAATAACCAGTTCGAGCTCAAGCGTACATTCATTTGGGCCAAAGTACACATTTGGTACACAAAAATGCATATAGACAATCTCTTGTTCACACCCCTTACATAGGAGATATGACTCCGTACGCACTCCGTGCACGTTTGCACGTACATCTCGTGTGTATTGGCGTACATGCCCATTTTCGCCAGGTTCATCATCCATTTTCGGCTTGTGAGGTTTCCTTCACCAGGTATCTCCGCCAGCTGTGCAACGCCCCACCTGAAACTAGTTCTAAGTTCGCAACGGATCTCCCGACGTGTGGAATGCAAGGAAGTGTAACATGGTAGTGTAGCGAACGAAAATGTGTGCAAGGGGAGAGAATGAAAGAAGGATGAGAAAGGAACGATCGTGCGCAATTTGTCAAGGTATTTCTTTGGTATTAGCCTGATATCGATCTGGAGACATTTTGATTAGAGCAGCCTGCCGCTACGATTTTCTACCGTGCAGAGGCTGAATTTGTTCTCTTTATCCTCCGTAGCTATCGTCGAAAATATGTCACCGTCAAGACTCGGATCTTAGAACCTCCCAGTTAGAAAGAGTGAAGTGGCAGCACTTGCTAGTCTGAGCCATCTCAGTCTGGCAGATATGTTAAAGAAAACTCGGTAACACTGTGAAATAAATTGAGATACTCCGTGCTCCGAGAACAGGTTACAAGAGGAAGAAGACTAAGCGATTTAAGCGCTCTCTCTGACGCTTCTAAATGTTAAACACGTTAGGGACCACGAACGTAGAAGACAAATGGCGGCAGTTTCCGGCAGCTCAGAAGAGGGGACGGAGCGGAAAGGAGGTAAAGCGAAAGGGTTGGACAACTTCACTCTGCCAGTCAGTAAAGCATTGCGCTGCAAGGAGATCGTCACTTTCTTATACTACCTACAAATAAGGAGTTAAAATTCTTATTTTCAATTTATTCTAATCCATATCTACGCGAATTTCAAAAATAGCATGGGAAATGTTCAAGAACAATATTATAATACTAACTAAGAGTTCTGGTGATTTATTATTACAACATTACATTACATTACATTACAACAATGAAAGAAATTAGGATGTTTAATAGATTGAAGAGAAAATCTAAGAATTAAGTAGTGTAAATATGTGACGTCTCACAGCTATCAAGATTATTGTATATAGTGTAAATATTTTTGTTTTTTTAATTGTGTTACCTTCCAATTGATATTGATAATACATGAGAGCTTCTGTGTGCTTATGCTAGATTATAATAAAATATTACAAAATGTTCTACAATAAATTTCTAAATTGTAAAGTTTATTGACAATGTTTAAAATTAACTTAAAATTATTGTAAAAATTAGAGTGAATTTCAACCAATCTATAGTCTATATACTGATAAACACTCCAATATTGTAAATTCACAATTCAGAGTTTTCCTAGATTAAACCTAGAACCTGAGGATGTTTAAAAGAGGCGAAATGTTGCCGTCTTTTAATAGCTAATTAAAAACACTATATATATGTGTATATGTATATATATATATATATATATATATATATATATATATATATATATATATATATATATATATATATATTGAAACGCGGAGCGTTTCTCTAATTATTTCGAAATGCAGGGTATTTTCTTTCAAATACGCCTATTTCGAATTGCGCGGCAACGGCGGCGAGTAACGGACATGATCAGGGAACGGGTCAGGCGCGAGAAGGCGGCGAGACCGGGCGAGACGACGGCAGCAGTTGGTAAGAGAACTCGAAGGAGAGCGGAGCGGTGTTGATGCGCGCGGTGAAAAGGGAACAAAGTGAATTTAATTAATGGAAGAGACACTCGTAGGGAGTGAGCCAAGTGTGACAGTGGCTGATAAGAAATAGTGCAAGCTTGTGGAAGTGGAATTGGCGTCAGGAACTGTGGTGACAAAGCGAGAACTGTAGACCGCATGGCTGGTAACGTCTATGGGTAGTTGCCACGTGCCTGCATTATCGTGAAAGGAAAGCGAAGGAGGACTGGTGGGCTGTGCCGCAAGGGAGCATCGAAATTAACTACAAAGGGTAGGTGGACAGTGCTATAGAATTAGTGCCTACTCGATATGAAAGACATACGCAACGGTCGGGGTTGAAGAGAAGGTATTGTGTAACCGTCGCGGAGAGCCGTGGCCAGGGGCGTCCATTGCAGTCAACCGTCCAACGGGCGCCGAGTCGCGCCGAAGGCCGCCGATCGCCGCAGCCGTTGGGGGAACATCCGAGAAGAAGCGAACTATTTTGGGTAGACAAGGTATTGTGAAATTTGAGGTCCTGGATATAGTTTTGGTACCAAAACAGGAAGTAATTAGACTGGGACTGATATACTAAATGTGTGATTTCAGTAATAAATTGTTTGTTTGTTCAAAGAAAATTATAATTGAGTTTTTCCAATGTTCTTGTCAAACCTTACGAGACCCATTCACGAACCAAGACACCTGTCCTTTCTAAAATTAAATGTAGTGAAAAGTACCGCAAACTAGGTACGTTACAATATATATATATATATATATATATATATATATATATATATATATATATATATCGCATCATTTTAATTTAATTTCCATTCAAAGTGTAAACCACACGAGCTTCATTGTTGCGTTGCTGTGTGACGCAGAGCGCGGCCCAGAAGAACCAGACGGGTGCGCGAGACAGAGTGAGAGAGACAGGGAAATGGAGAGACACGGAGAGATGCAGAGAGTGATGGAGGCAGAAAGAGAGAGACGGCGCGCGTAAAAGAGAAAGAGAGACATAGAGACAGACAGAGACAAAGAGCGAGACGGAGAGAAACAGAGAAAGGGACAGATACAGAGAAACAAATTGAGAGATACAGAGCGACCGAGAAAAACAGAGGCGGACCAAGGCAAACGAGGCAGACAGAGACAGAAAGAGAAACAGGCAGAGAAAGAGAGAGACAGATAGAGAGATATATAGCCAGACAGTCAAGAGACAAAGTCAGGGAGAGAAACAAACACAGAGACAGAGAGACTGTAATATAGATAGATAGGTAGATAGATAGATAGATAGATAGATGGAGACAGACAGACAGACAGAGAGACGTAGAATCAGAACAGTAAAGCCACAGAGAAGCGGGCATAGAACGATAGAGACAGCAGAGGCAAACAGACACAGGCAGAGGCAAATAGACAGACAGAGACAGACAGTCAGACAGACATAGACACACAGAGACGCAGAGAGAGAAACGATGAGAGACAAAGAAAGAGTCAGAGACAGAGAGAGGTACTGAGAGAAAGAGGTACAGACACCGAGGGACATAGAGAGAAAGAGAGAGACAGACACGGAGAGACACAGAGGGTCTCGGAGAGACGGAGACAGAGACAAACAGGTAGACAGAGACAGAGACAACTGAGTCAGGCAGAGAGAAACAGTGAGAGACAGTCAAAGAGAGAGAGACTGAGGGGGGAGAGAGAGACTAACTGACAGAGATAAAGAAACAAACAGAGAGGGGCATAGAGACAAAGTAAGAAAGAGACAGATATAGAGAGACGGAGAGAGAAACAGAGAGGCAGTCAGAGAGACACGGAGACCTCTTCTTATTCGCAAGGATTGAATAGTTAAAAAGAACGGGCAACGCCGGGTATTTTGCTAGTCTCGTAATAAATCTGAAAGACTTTAATTGATTATGGAACTGTTTTTTAGATTTAGTATAGACATTCAGAGACGAATAAAGAACTAATGAACAAATTCTGGCTGATATGTGTTCTTTGGATTGCTTTAAATATATTTTTGATATTTAATTTTTGTACTATAAAATCGGTTAATAAGAGAAAAAGATACTATATCTAGGGATCACTATCTTTCACTTAAAGCAAAAATCACTAAATGTGGTCGAATAGTAAGCCAAAACATTTTTTTTAAGTAGTAACATTTCTTTCTCCATCTTCTTTCTAAACGAAAACCCTTAATGTTTTAAATATGCAAATTATAAGCGGACTCTGCCATACTTCGCTATTGCAGTGTAAAAATAAATTCAAGTTCAAAATCAATTTATTTAAAGAACATAACATTGATCCGTAATTCTTTTTATCTGTTTTATTTCTGTTATCATTATTGTCACATTTAATCTTGAACAATTGATATCCAAATATTTATTATTTCATGAAATAGACGTAAAGAATTAAATAAAATTGCATTAAACTTAATTTTATCGACAGCAAAATGCAACTTCAGAAGCCGTCAAATAGGAATAAATCCAATCTCAACTCATTACTATAAAATCAACAGCGCTATATACTTTCGATTTCATTCAAACCATTCTCTATAGATTCAACAGCTAAAGGCATTATCAACTGCATTTGAAATGTGTACAAATGCAAACGTCAATTATCACCGACGGAATTTGGTTCAGACTTTCTACTTTGTATATCGCATCTTAGTTGTTATTCGGTGTTATGAGACGAAGAGAGGCGTTTAGTTCAACAGATATATTTAGATATCTCACCAAGTCCTCTGGGAACGGCATAGAGCATACCTTGTCGATTAACTTTAACCCCCCCCCCACACACACACACATTTCAATTCAAACCACTCTTTAAATACTCCCGGTACTAACAGGAACAAAGTGTGAACATCTCAGCGAAATCGGACATGCGTACATTGCATTTTATTTATATACTGATTGTGAAGATTGAAATGTTTTACCAACCTTCTTACATCTTTCTTTCTTTACGTTACTAGATTAAATTTCATATGAAGGTTTGGTAGAGCTTGGGATATGATTTATGATTAGTAAGCCCAGTATAATAATTATTCTGTTTAATAACTTGCCTAGTTGTATATCTTTCAACGTGTTTTATTTGTCAGCGATCTTGTACGAAATTAAATTTAACCAAAATACCTCATTGTTTATTGCAAAATTCCATCAACTCGTTCGCTAAAAATATTGCATTAAAACACACTAAAAAATCAAATTTTACATCTCAATAAAGTTGAGAAACCGACTACCATATAAGTTTAAGACATTACTTGTATTACGAACGCATTACATTTTGATGTCTTTTGCTAATAAAGTGATACAAAACTTGCAAACGTGCAAATTTAAGTTTTCATTTCACTCGACAGCCATAAAGAGAACATGAAATATGCATAGAGATAAAATATTTCCATAAAGTACATCTGATCCCTGTTAATGGGCCCTTTGATATTTCGGCAATGCTTATATATGCATTCTCCGCGAAAATACAAAATACATAGTTTGTAGTAGACAAGTCAGACAAAATCGTAAAAGCCTAATGAAATGGTCTATGTTAAAGGGCATAGTCGCGAGAACAGATTTGGCATGTTTTACGCTCTGGTCTTTTATAAAGGGGGTAAGTACAAGTACGCACTATGAAAGAATCGTAAAAGCTAACGAACACTTTTTTGGCCAAGATACGGTTGTCATACGTTGATCCATTGCTTCAAAGACGTATAGAGTTTCAGTACCCAAGATAAATATAGAATATAAAAAGGAAAAGGCATGTTAATGAATACCACGAAGCGTAAAACATGATTGCGTCGCTGATGAAAGAAAAAAAGTGTTTCTATGTACGTGCGAAAAAAGAACAGACCAAAAACGAGTAGTAGTATAGCGAGTTATATTACACCCTAGGGTGTCTCTCGCATCCCAGCCTCCACATCTCTCTATCGGTGTAGTCTTCATTACTTAATCCTCTCTTCTCCATTGCCTCATCCACTCCCTCTCCCCATGTATGTCTAGGTGTTCTTCTTTGTTGATGGGTGGCTGCTTGCCATTTCCACAATATTTTCGTCCATCGCTCTTTATGCATTCTTTGCATGTGCTCATACAATTTTTGTCTTTTCACTTCTATGGAGTCAATTGTATTAAAACTCACTTCCGCTTTACGTTTAATTTATTCATTCTTAACTTTATCCATTAATGTCAGTCCGCAACTTCGGCGCCAGAAATCCACTTCCAATGCCTTCAATTTATTTTCGCTCTTTTTTGTTACTTCCCATACCTCAGATCCATAAAGGGCAATATTCTCTACAACAGTCCTATATAATTTTATTTTTAC
The DNA here is from genome assembly GCA_038098605.1 of Gryllus longicercus. Taxonomy (NCBI): domain Eukaryota; kingdom Metazoa; phylum Arthropoda; class Insecta; order Orthoptera; family Gryllidae; genus Gryllus; species Gryllus longicercus. The sequence continues at coordinate 482,436 of JAZDUA010000052.1, forward strand.
ACTCGTACTTAATTTATCTTTCCATATCAGTGAATGTAATTGTCTTATAGCCACTCTACCGTTTGCAATTCTGTTTATAATATCTTGCGTACTGTCTGCATTTGCGTTTATTTCTGAACCGAGGTATACGAATTTTTAACAGGGTTTTACTTCCAAACCATCATCCAGTTTCAGACCTTAAGCACTTATTCCTACAACCATATCTTGTTAAGGTTTATTTCTAAACCCCATTCAGAATATTCTTCATGTAATTTTCACAGCATGTATAGAGCATCGTCTACATCTTCAGCGAACACCACCTGATCATCTGCGAAATGTAGAGAGAATAACATAGAGTCACAAATTTTAATACCCATATTACAACATTTCTTTCTCCATCTTCTCAGGGTTTCATTCAAATATATTTTAAACAAAGTCGGGGCTACACAGCACCTCTGTCGTAAAATTTTATTTATTAGAAATGGTGCAGAAATGTTTCTCCCTATTTTTATTTGGCTTGTATTTTCACTGTTCAAATCTTTAACGGCTCTAATCAATTGCGTATTTACATTTTGTTCTCCATCACCATCCATAGCCTAGATAATGGAACAGTGTCGTAGTCCTTACGCAGATCGATAAACACAAGGAGCGTCTCCAAGTTATGGGCAAGACGTTTGTCGGTTACCTCTCTAATACTGAACACGTTATCAATACATGAGCGCCTCGCCCAAAAGCCGCTCTGTTCCTCGACATCAAATGAGGTCTCATTCCAGTCGGGTTTTTAACATTTTCCCATACATTCGGTCAATGCTGCTAAGGACAGTTATACCTCTATAAAGTGCACACTGTTTTCTATCACTTTTTTTGTAGATGTTAGATATATATCCTTTCTTGAAGTCCTCGGGTAATTCTTCTCCCTTTAAACATGTACAGTTGTACAGTTTAAGAAGTTACAGAATAAGAAGATCCAATAATAAACTGGAGCCATGTTTCAGAAATTCAATGTTTATCAATCCTGTACCAGCTGGTTTTCCATTTTTAAATCTCTGTATTGTTTTTCCAGTGTCTCTCACTGTAATCTCTACTAATTTCCATATCAGCCGGTTCCTTGAGCTCTATGTTATACGTGCAAATGCAAACCTATTTTCTTTCAAAAGTTCTTCGTAATATATCTAAAATTGATCTATACTTATAGGTTGTAGTTCTGAATTTTGCTTTTCGTTTTGTCTGAGGTTCTTTATTATTTTCCATGCGTTCTTTGATCTGGCATTGCCTATACTCTGTTCTACATCTTCACATACTCTATCCCAAACTTCATTTTTTGCTTTCCTTACTTCTTGTTTTACTTCTCTACTAATTTGACGATACAGTTCTCTGTCTTCAATATCATGAGTGCTTAATCATGTATTATAAGCAATTTTCTTGTCTCGCACTTTCCCTGCCAAAGAATTATTCCACCATGAGTCACGTATTCCTTTCCCACCAGTATGTTCTATTTCTCCAAGGCTCTCATAATCTGCTTGATGTACAGCATATACAATTCCATTGTAGAGTGTTTGCGTAGTTGTTTGGTTCATTTCTAATAGTTTCTTACTCACCCTGAGCTTGTAGAGGAAGGATATAGATGGATCTTCAAGCAAACACATTTTGTATTTTTTTTCTCTATGGTACTGTATACATGAATTTCCGATTGCAGTGTCTGGTTTACATAAGGAAGATACACTCTTGATTTCAACAAAAAATGATATGAGTTGCACTCGGATTCTCTGTAGACTCGAACATCTTCCACCTTTATTTTGTTGTTGCGTTTTCCAATAACGTAATCTATCATGGTTTTACACGTTACTCTAGATCAAGTGAATTTGTGAATGTCTTTGTGTTTGAAAAAACATTCCATACTTTTAAACTGTACTGGGTGCATAATTCTATTAGTCATTCACCATTTCCATTTACCACTTCTTCGCCGTATCTTCCTACAACTTCGTCTTGTGCAAGCCTTCCAACTCTACTGTTAAAATCTCCCACTAAAAATATATCCTTCCGGTTTGGTATCTCATTCAAGACCGTCGTCAGCTGATTAAAAACCTATCTTTCTCCAATTTGGTAGCATTGTCATTTGGAGCACATATACATATAAGTACCATTTCAATACATTTAATTTTAAAATTAATTTTTAAAATATTCTCACTAACACATGACCAACTCTGACATAAACTTACGTTTATATTTCCTTAACACAGCAATGGAAATTCTTTTCTTTGCTCTAAATTCTTTGTTGACACCACTATATATGTGAATGTAGTCTTTTATTTCTTCTACTCCCTGTCCCTTTGTTTCTGACAACGGAGCAATTTCTATTCCCATATTTTTAATTTCTTCGAAGACGTCTATTCTTTTCATGTTGAGACCCTGTATATTCAACGTGCCTATACTCATATACAGTTTTCGTTTACCAAGTCGTTTGCTAGACAATCCTGCTTCATTAGTGGGATATTTAGCGTTTGGTTATTTTTACAGATGTAGGGGGGCTGGTCTTACGCCCTAACCCCCAACCTGGAGGACCAGAGATTTATTTTCGAGGTTACTGTCCTCTAGAAAAGCCGGCTTCCCTCTCGCCTTCAGAACCTTTTCTGCCCTTCCCCGTTATAACAATGAAGAAAGCAAAATGTGTGAGAAGATGAAAAAGAAACAAGAATTGAATACATGAGAAAAGGGGAAGAAAGGAAAGTGAAAGCCCTCGCAAATTAATAGCGTCGGGGTCGAAATACCAAAAGGGTCCAAGAGAGGCCTTATAGTAAAGACAAAAGTAGTGTGGTGCAAGTAAATGGAAATAATACCACATTAGACAGGGATACCATCCTTACGACTGTGCCACAGGTCAGGAAGGGGTAGAAAAAGGATACGATGGAGCCTGGAAATTTGAGTAGGTGAGGTATCTGATTGATCTTTGTGTGACTCCTCTGTTGAGACCTATACAGCATGGGTGACCCTACCGGCAGAAGTACCGACAAGTTTACCTACTTGCCAGCTCCCTACCCCCGTAATGCTCTTGACTCCATTAGAGTACGCAAACCTCCTCGCCCGCACTGACAGTGCTACTTTAAATCTCCTGGAGGAGGACCAAAAACGATATATCGTTAAAAATTAACAATAAAGGCAAAGATCAAACGCAGTCTCAGAATGAGAACCCTTTCTGACAGGAAGAAGGCTTTTCCGGCCGCATTGACGGCATCATTAATGGTTTAGAAAATAAAATATAATTAAAATTTATAATGACTATTTCACTCATGTCGGCCCGTAATATAAAAAACTAATGTTAAGCAAGAATGTATTCTAATTCAACCAATCCCAGATGTCTGTCGTCATACGATTATCAATTTGCACTTTCTGTAATAACTTTGCCTTTTTGTTGATATCGATTGCAATTGTTTTTGTCCGTAATATATTTTAAGCATCAACATAATATTAAAATGAGACGTTTTAGTAATAATCAAAAAAACACTGAAATCGAATTAGTTATTTACAACATAAGTGTCGTACAGCATCTTATTGCAATATGAGATTGGAAAATTGTCAAACGAGACCATTAAGCCGAGTTTTGTAACCAATTGAATATTGTAATCAGATGTTACGACACGAATATCGAATAGCATTTTATCCACTTTGTAAAAATTTGTTCGAAATTTAATTCTGCGCCTTCAATTAGTATTCACATCTTTTCTCCCATAAGTGGAGACACTGTTCTCAACAAGGTGAACAATTGAAACACACATGGAGTAGACGTTTCGACATGAGTGAATATAGTTCTGATTTGGAAATATAAAGAGCCACAGCTACTGCTATAGCAGAAACGTTATACAAGAAATATGGGCGTATTTAATTTTTAAAGATTGGTGTGAAAAAAATTGTTTATTCGATATCGGAAAAAGTTTTGATTGGTTACGTTTCTGGCAAGTTAGAGAAGCAGAAACCAAGAAATCTTCGGTCACACTACTTTATGTTAAAGAGTACATTATCACTTCATGACAACATTGATATCAAATGTAAACGTAAGCTTCAGCGGCATGTCTTTTTGGCTGTGCGAGTGACGTCGCGTCGTTGGCTAAGAGGACGACGTTTCGCCTGTCATGTCGCAAACTTCCTCAGGACAGTGTCACCGCGGTGCTGTGCGTCCCGTATCGATATCAGTATGTTTACTCAGTTCTTAAGTTATTAGTGTTTTTAAACGGAAAAAGTGTAAGCTACAAGACGAAGAAGTCCAAAATATTTTGAAAAGGAGAGTGGCAAAGGACACCATTACTTCATCGCTTTAGTGTGATAATGATTTACTTTACTATACTAGGGCGGTAAAGTACTTCATTACGAAACTGATTATGTCTCGAAAAACAGCTAAATGAAAAGAGAAAGTGTGTAGCAACAATTTACAGAATATTGTGTAGGAAGAAAATACAAATTGTCATCACAAACTACAAATGGGAAAATTACAATCATTTTCAAAGCTTGGGAAGTTTGCTCTGCGAAGTTAAAAGTGTGAAGAGTACAAAGAAAATGCTATCAAAACTATGTGGATCGCTACAGCCAAAATTGTACATGAAAAATACTTTAATGAGTTAAAACCACATATGTACATTACACAAATGTAATTACATAGTACATTTTGAAGTTCGTGAAAATATGTATTGACTGTTGTACATATTTTTAATTCACTTTTCTTGTCTTGAGATAGCGAATTTTGAACGTAGGTACTTTTGAACGCATGCGTTTTGTATTCCATGGCAACCCACGTTGCACATCATTGGGGTACACGCTGCACTTCATGGGTTACATGCTGCACATTGTTGCCTGACATCGATCGAGAAGGACTCAGAAATGCTATTTCTACTCTGAAAATGTTTCTTTCAAACCCTGTTAAGAAAGCAATGAGATCTGTACCTTACACAGAAATCTAGAAAATAAAATTTTCTGGATTTTCTGTTACAGATACGGATGGGAGTTACTAGGTACAACACATCGAGTGGTCAGAATCGAACGAAATTAATATTCTATGAAGAATTAAATTATGTATTTGATGTAGCTTACTATAAAATGTGAAGGTATGGATAGAGATGGGATAAAAAATACATTTGATCCAAGCCAAATTAAAAAAATATACTGATTTATCTCCGAATAACACGACAGTTTAGGGAGAATGATAGTATTTGCTTTCAAAATATAAAAGAAAAGCTTCATTTCTGACGTGAAATTCATTACGTTTTTGCTAATCACGTTCGATTATAATTACATTTTCTGAAAACGTACTTTTACAAAATTGGTTTTAAAGATAACTTTTGAAATAGGTCATGAATTTTGGTTATGTTTTATAGGTAATATCGTATTTGGCAATATAAAAAAATCATGAACCAAATAAATAGGATACGATACATTGGTGTGTTATTTACGATTTATTATTTAAAAAATCACGAACTTACTGAATTTACTGAAGTTCAAATTTACTGATTCTGATACTAGTTCATTCTGCACATACTGTATCTCTTTATAGCTCTCAATAAATAGGTGTAAAATAATTATCTCTGGTACTTTTATTAGCAATATAATAAACACAGTTTTGAGGAGTCCAGTCCAAACTAGAAAATTGAATATTTGCATTTTTAAACGTTTGTTTCCATTTAGTATCTATTAATTAGTATCTATTAATGCATAGACACACGGAAGTTTGTTACATAATATTCCATTATGTTAGAATACATGAATTTTTAAAAAGATACAAATATATACTGAACCATTAGTATTCCACTAAGTACCCGTTATTTGTTATTATTACCTCTAATTGATTTAAGTATTCCCCTTGTTAATAAACCTTTAGAAATACTTGAGAGTTTACTCAATCTTATTACCAGACTTTTACGACCTGATCGTACAATGTGCGACATTTTAGTCAGGGTAGTACTACTTGAACGTGCGGCATGGGCTCGAAGCCAATTGCGTGACAGTTTTACTTTGCGGCGACACGATGATCCCTCACGTGCGGTGCCGGCCCCGCCCACTCCCAGGCCTCATGGAAAACTAATTACGCATTTTAATTAAAGTTCCGTTATCGATTTCTCTTCGACAAAAGCTGTATTATATTTTAATCACAGACGAGTGCCAATCAGGTAATTGACAGCGGTGGTGAGACCTCGGCACTCACGGAATGAACTGCGGCCGCAAATAAAGAGAAGAGACATCCATTTCATCCAATATTTTTTTGTTCGTTTATTTTCCCGTCTGAAAGAGGCTTTTTGTTCAAAAGAAGGGTCTGCAATATAATTATATTCAAAAGCAATGTGATGTCTTTGAAGTTTTGAGGAAAAATTACTAGGTAATGCGTTTTTTTCGATTTTTTTCTAAAGAATAATGGAAAACTAAACGTTACAAACATATCTTTAAATATCATATCAAAGTAAAGGAAGTCGTCTCACTTCTTCGTAAAAATAGACTCTGAGGAGAATACGAGGTTGAGTGCACTCCATTAGAGCGCAAGTCAGGCATCGAGAATGACGCATGCGTGTAGCATCATTGTAGCACGTGATGAGTTGCGTGTTACTAATGCCTTCTGGCCAGTGCCTCATCTACTTACTCCCATTAACCAAGTTAGTACATTCTAATCACTCACCACTGAATTTTCGTTACTAAATACTTTAATATTTTAGCACACAGTGGGGCTCTTGTATGACCTGCACGTCCTGACGGGTATTGACTAACAAACAACCATTGACCATAGTAGTTGACAACCGCAAACAAAATATTCAAACAATCTACGTAGTTCCCAAACTCGACCCGATAATAATGTAATTTTGTTATTGCCACACGTGTATCGTAGCAGAGGTCTCATCCTTCCGGAAGAGGCTACCTTCGAGCGTTTTACGAGTATCTGCCGCGGCGTGATGGATCATCTCGTTGGCAACCAATTTCAAAACTCAGTACATAGATTAAGCCAAAATTTCAAAATAATAAAAACTTTTATATTATAATTATCCCTAATAGATTAGCGTTTGGCCAGGGCGTCCATTGTTGACCTCTTCAATTAAGTATCGGCGAACATGAAAAGTCACAGCCCCGCGTGCTGTAGGATTCATTATGATCACAGGTGGATTCTTAGAAGCTAGACTGCATACTTGACACCAGATGCAATACGGAAAGTGACTAAGGCAATGTGGTAAAGAATTCCGAAATACATTTACTAAATGACACATCTATTAAATTTAAAAAAAAAATAGAAACATTAAAACGCGCGCGATCTTTCTTCCTGATCCTGGTCCTATTCTCGCTTCTTGCACTAAACTACGAAACATTCCAGGAGACCAGTTGGGAGCTTAGAGCTTGTCTCGGCTGAGGCGGTGCTCCACTGGTGGGAAATACCTGAATGGGGAAAACTCCACAAGCAGAGGTGTAGGTCGGTGACGGATCTCGTTATCCTTCCAAAGATCACCGCCAGCTCTAGCAACAAACCATACACTTCATTTACCGGGCTAATGACCTTAGCCGTTGCCACTCCCGGAATCACTAATCAATCAATCAATCATGCGAAGCATTCATTCCCACACTTAATTTCTGAGAATGGTAATGCCGATTGATGAGAATGGTCTGCGGCAATTGGCAGCGCGCCATCAAACACTCCACTCCTCGCATCGTTAGCGCGTTAACAAGGCGATCAAGTAGGAAGTGCAAATGACAAATAAGAAGTACGAAGTGAAGCGCTTTTGCGTTGCTCTTTGATCTTTCGGGTAACCTGGGCTTCCCCTAACATTCTATCAGGTTATTGCATCGAAGGGCGAAGCGTGCATTGTAATGGGCTCTTTCCCTCTTAAACAGATGCCATCTGTTTGCTGCGTTACTCAAAATGCTCACGAGGCTGTTGCGAGTTTCTTCTCATGCTCCATTCTCATGCTCCTTAAAAAAGGTGCTATCGTTTATCGTGTTTATACAGGCCTAACTTATTGCCTCCTCTTAATGTCCTTCTCAGTTTATTACGTTCCTGAGTACAGCGATTTCAGTCACCGTAAAATTTTGGTTCTTATTTATTTCAACTCAGGGCGCACCCTGGTATTCATGCTCGGTAAGTAGGAGACATACTTTTTTGTATCATGCTTTAAACCTCTTCTAGCTCGAGGAGCAGCGTTACATAAGGCCGAGGTTTACTACTTCGTTGTTTTGCTTAGTCTTTGCAGTATTGAGTAAGCAATTGCCCAAGAAGCATTCTTAAAATATATGCAGTATAGATTAAAAAACCACTTTGTACACATTTCCTCCAAAATAAATTTTTCCAGCAGACATGAAAAGTATACCCTACCCCCAGGAGGAATTCAAACTCGGAAAGAGACAAATTTTGTGAAAAATAGTGAACATATTTTATTACATGCAGATTATTACATATTTTATTACATACAGATACATGACGATATTTATGGATATGATATATTAATTTAAAAAAATATAAATTGAAGCTAATGTAAGGGAAATAAATACCAGTAAAATTATTTGGTGAATGTAATTGCATTTTGGTAAATTTATGAATTCTTCCTATTTGACAAACGATATCACAATTATATAGTGCTTTTTACCTTATAATTTGACAAATATACACGTATCATTCCCCGACAGAAAAATAATTGAGCTACCAATATTTACTATTAAAACTTGGATGGAAAACGAATCTCTTTAAAAATTCACGAAAAAATCACGCGACGTTTGCTATACATTACTTACGTTTAATTCTTCCTTCTACAGAGGACTCTTATTTTTAAAAATTAAAAATTTTGATTCTATTTCCTTAAAATAGTTGCTCTGGAGTTACATTTTTACAAATATTTCTTCTTTATAATTCTAGAGTTTTTGCTTCAATGAGGTGTCATGTAGCTACGTTCTACATCACACCTCAATGAAGACTGCAATGGCAAAAAGCCTACAACACAGTTCCATTTCTAACCATCTTACGTACAACCACAATTCCGGAACGAAAATTTAAAGATGAAATTTTTATCTGTAACGCGTAAGAGAATAATATCAACATTGTAAGAACATGATGAATCTGGGAAGTATATAATGTAGAAGAACAGAAGAGCTAAGGCGTTTAAAAAAGTCTTTGGAGGAAAGAACACGAGGAAAATCCAGGTAAATACGTGGACGATAACCAATTAATGGGTTCCCTATCGTCCATTCTACTAGCCAGAAGTGGCTGTAGGAGGAGTAGTCTGAGGATGCAGGAGGGACGGTGAGAAGAACAGTGGTGGTGCATGAGCAGGAGGCACGGGAAGTGGCGAGGAATTGCAGCGAGATTGAATGGTGAGAAATTCGGATGTGAGGTTTGGGAAGCGAGATATCGGTAAGTGTTGAAAAGAGGCAGTAGAAGGGGAGGAGGCCGAAAGAGGGAGCAGAGAGGGAAGGCGGGAGGGGGAGGACCGGATAGGGGAGGGGAGGCGTGGGAAGAGGAGCTGGGTGGGGGAGGACACGGAAAGAGCGGGACAAGGGGTAGGGGAAAGGGAGGTAGGAGGGAAAGGGCCGGGAGAAGGGATGAGGGAAATGCGAAGAGGGTGGGAGGGAGAAGGGGGAAGGGTAGAGGATAATTGGGGCAGGGAGGGGAGAATAAGGGAAGGGAGAGGTGGATAGGTGACGGAAGGCTTGGGTAGGGAAGAGAAGGTGTGAGAGGGAGGGAGGGGAAGAGGAGGGGTGGCAAGAGTAGGATGGGTGGGTGGGATGGGTAGAACGGGCACCGGCAGGGATGATTCGAGACGTAATTTTTATATTCGAAAAACAGCTAAAATGTTTGAATAAATGAACATTTAATGTTAAATAAATGAAAATAAATAACACATGTCCATTGCACTAATTTTTGGGCGGTGGTTGAATAAACTGTCAAAAAATCAAACAATTTGACTAGATGTGAGTGCGAATTTTTAAACTTAGCAGCAAGGCTGCAGTCTTGAGCTCCTGAAGTTAGAATATATAGTATCCAGCTATCTTTAAAACATTTTACAAAAATGAAGAGAGAGCTCACGCTCCATTCGCGTGACTATTACTAGTAAAAAAAATTGTTCTAATGATATGTCTATTTAACACTGTCCATTTATCACAAAAGTTTAAGCTCTGTCCAACAATACAAGTGCAAGTTCGAGACGGATTAGGAACGGGAGACAGGAGCAGGCCGGTACATCGCAGCGAGGAGGCGTGGAACCGGGGGTGGGGCCGGGGGTGGAAACGGGGGTGGAGCCGGGGGTGGAGCAGGGGTGGGAGCCGGGGTGGGAGCCGGGTGGTGAGGTTTGGGTCAATCGGGGCGCTTTGCGTGTCGCGGAATGGCTGGGAGCGGTGTGGGGTGGAGAGCAAAAGGGCGTGTGTGGGGAGCGGTAGGACCGGGAGGGTGAGGTGGGGGCGGCGGGGGTGCTTGGCTTGTCGGGGAATGGTAAGGATGGGGCTCGGGGCGGAGCGGATGTAAGCGTGATCTATTGGAATTCGACGCACGAGCGGCTGGCAGCGCCGCCGCTGTGTGGCCAGTGAATCTTCATTTGGTGCTGGCGACCAGAACGGCCAGTCCAACGTGGTCCCAAACGGAACCGATTCCCTTTCCCTGACACTGCAGTATTGCCTATGTACCCCTTTTAGCTTGGATGTTGGGCTTTAATAATAATAATAATAATAATAATAATAATAATAATAATAATAATAATAATAATAATAATAATAATAATAATAATCCTTGTACTGACTATTTTTTTGAATTATCAAATGATTACAAGCAGATCTTGATAACCTCAACAGAACGGCTTTTCCTTACTAAGTACAGAAGGCATCACCCTCAATCAGCAAATGAACACCTCTACATGCTCAGTGAAGCCGGTGGTCGTAGTGTATTAGATCTGAAAGGATTATACAAATCACGGGTAACCGGTCTGAAAAACTGATTCATAATGCAATTTGTCACCTGTGCACATAGCAGTAGTATTAAGTGACAAAGGCTATACTCCCTTAAATCTTAGCAACAATGCCTGATATTGCGTTAGTTAAGGAAAGAGTTCAGGCTTGAAGTCCAAACCTCTCCATGGTTAGAATTCCCCTGCTCTTGAAAGTGCCGACTACGACGCTTCAGTGCGGTGGCTTAGCGTCGGGGCTCTGTGTGGGGAGACCAATAACAATTTAGGCCTTCCATAAGCAACGTGTGAAATATAAAATGAAAAATTGGACAAGGATGCCTCTTCTAGGATGAATTTTAAAAGATTTATAACAATAATTGAATTTTTAGTCGCATTATCTACATAAACGACTAAGTACTACTAAAGAAATGAAATAATTATCAATAATATTCCTCTAAACAAAACTTTTCATTGTCGAAGTCTGTCTTGCGCATGTCACAATAGTAAAATTCTAAACGTTTCTGAGTCTTAGAATCGTTTTCTTCTCCTTTTTGAAGTAAACACGATGAGATAATGAAATATGTTTTAATGTTCTTTAGAGGACACTATTTTGAAATATTCTGTTCTGCATTATTCGAACACTGTTTTGCCAACTAGAAATGCGGTCATAATGCATTATCACGCAACACAGAATTCAGGTCATTGCAGTGGGAAAGGAATTAAATATTTAATGAAATACAATCAATGAGGCTTGTGTTATACTGAAAATGGATGAAAAGAATTTTTTGTGAAGTGACGGAAAATTACATTATTCATAAAACATCCTACATACGTACATCCGCTACATCCTAAGTACGGCGACAGAAAGCGTTTGGTATCTTCCGTATTCATTAGGTTGTAGTTATGCAAAAGTCTAAACTTTGACTCCTGAAGAATATTGTACACATTTGCTGTCCTGAGAATAAAACAAATACTGAAAAAAATAATGATTGCCGCAGATTGAAATACGGTTCTCCCTACCAGAAACAGTAGTAAAATTTGGCCCAGCTATTTTTGAGGAAGACGCACCGTAGGCGACATGTGTGGGAGCCCTAAACCACCGCTGTGTCTGGTGGTTCCCTTGCCTATCTAATATCCTGAACCACAAAATGTTTGCAGTTCGTGGTTGACTGTCTCGGAACTTCAGTGAGTGGTTCCACAACCCAAGTTTTTTCGCTACAGTTACAACAAAAATGTATATACCAACAATGGAATTATTAGCATCAACCCATGTTTGCTTGGAGACATGCCTTGTTTCATACACCGAAAAAAAGAACCGTTGGAGTATACCAGATCCATGATACTGTAACTAGTTTCCTTGTTACAGTATCATGGAACTGGTATACTCCAACGGTTCTTTTTTTCGGGGTACCTTTCAATTGAAAATTTTATTCAAAAAATTTGTTACTTAAAACAATATGCAAAAATGTGAAATCACTTCCATTAAGTTTCTTAAACTTGACACTTAAATACAGTTGCTAAATATAATTAGATACATTAAGATTAAATCTTAAATAAATTATTAGATAGATAGATTGATTGATTGATAGATTGATAGATAGATAGATTTATTAAAGTTCGCTTTGAGCTAATGCTCGGTTGCAAACATGATAACAATTAAAATTAGAATTACTAAACATTTTCAACATTTACAATTGGGTTTACTATTAGAATTAGGGGGTCGATATAATAGTTCCAATTTATTTCTAGCTAACTCTAATTCAATTCTAGTTTACATAACACTTCACTACACTACACTACACTACACTCCCTTCCCCCCCACTACACTATACTTCACATCACTGTATAAGGGCCACGACGATAATAATTATGACAATAATAATAAAAGTAATAGTAATATTAATAATAATAAAAGCAATAATAATATTAACAATAACAATAATAATAAAAGTAATAATCATATTACTACTACTACTATTACTACTACTACTACTACTACTAATAATAATAATAATAAGTCTCCCAAAGTCCAGCCCTACGTCCGAGCAATTGAGAACTTAGCCACGTGGGAGACGGGCAACGTCAGAAAATTTGGCGGCAAACAGGGCGATGGCACACGAATATAGATATGGAGACACGGAATATGCGTCGTGAGGCCTCGGAAAAGCAGCCGCTGCCTGGGGAGCGCCGGGGCACCTTCGGAGCCACCGCTGGAGGTGACAGCATGCGAGCCGGTGGTGATCAGGAGCTGAACAGGCGGGCCCTGATTGGGGATAACCCCGAATATACTACAGTCGAACATAGCAGCACCCATCCATCTCCACTTACAGGTGCATCTGCCGCAAGTGCTTCCCAGAGAAGCAATCTATTGCTTCCAGAGACCACTGCCGCAGGCAGGCAACGCAGGAGGATGAAGTGAACTACAGAAATAAATACCTTCATCATGCGTGAATACTACACCATTACCAAAATGGAGACTGACACTACGGCCTACCGACAAAAGTTACATCAAAGATTTCTTCACCGTTTCCCTGATTCTGAAGTTAATGACCAAAGAATAGCGGACCAGCGTCGAGCAATTGTTCAGAAAAATCTTCTCTCTGCACCAGTTTTGGAAGCAATCAAGGACGAAGTGAGAAAAATGCTTAACTCCTCAGAACCTAGTAATCTGAGGGCAGTGGAGATATCAGCTGTGCAAACTCAGGATGACAATGGGACAAGCATGTCAGAAAGTATGGATGATAAGAGTAATGAAGAGGTGCAAATTCGCAATGAATTTGCAGTCGCACATGCAGAATTTGAGGGAACTGACCCACTGAACCGCTATCTCATTCCCAGAAAAAATTGCTCGAAGAAATTAGCAAGAGCAATCAGCGTCTTGAATGAGAAAGTACTGCCACAACATCTACAACAAAGACCATCTTTCGAAGAAGTACACACAGCAATTTATTGTGCTGCGGTTGTGGCTTCAAGATGTAACGGTTCCAAGCTTTTCAGCCGCGTAGCAACTGCCCACAATGATCGAAGTGAAAAAAGAATGCCACCTTGGGAAAGACGGCTGGTGAATCGTATAGAAAGCACTAGGAGAGATATTGGGAGACTCACGCAATTTAAAAAAGGAAATACCTCAGAAAAACTGAGAAGAAAGGTTAATAATATCATTATCAATACAAAAATACATACGAATAACGAGCCCTTGAATTCAACAATAACAGAACATCTTGACACCCTACGACAAAAGCTTTTGGCGTTAACAAAACGCCTTCGACGCTACAGGAATTGCACTACGAGGAAGCAACAGAATTTTCTTTTTAACAGAAACCAGAAAGCATTCTACAGGAATATGTCAAAGAGTAAAGGGCTTGTAAATAATATGAAAGAGTCAAAGCTTCCCTCAAAGGCACAAATAGAGGACTTTTGGAAGCCTATCTGGTCATCTGCTGTGTCTCACAACCCAGATAGGACGTGGATTGAAATGGAATATGACAGACAACGAGATATTCCTCTAATGGGTGAACCAATCATCACCGTAGAAATTGTCCAAGCAGCTTTGAACAAAGCACATAACTGGAAGGCACCAGTCAGTGATGGCCTGCACAATTATTGGACTGAAAAAATTTACAAGCACTCACCATCATATAGCTAATATAATTCAATATTTTCTTCACAATCCAGAAAATCTACCTTACTTCCTCACTGAAGGTAGAACATTCATGTTACCAAAGGAGGGTGACACTAAAGACCCCTCGATGTACAGGCCTATAACCTGCCTTCAAACTTTTTACAAACTCATAACATCTTGTGTTTCACAAATGATGATGACACACATTGAGGAACAGAACATCTTAGCAAATGAACGGAAAGGATGTAGACCTGGATCTCAGGGATGCAAGGAGCAACTCATTATAGACTCTGTAATTATGGGGCAAGTGCTTGCAAAACAAAGAAACTTGTACGCATGCTACATAGATTACGCTAAAGCATTCGACACCGTGCCCCATTCTTGGCTCCTTCAATGTTTTGATGTATACAAGGTCCACCCGTTTATCCAAAACTTCCTGAACACCGCGATGAGTCGATGGAATACAAAACTGTATCTCTCTCATGGAAAACAATCCGTCAACACAGATACTATACACATCCGCCGAGGGATTTTCGAGGGTGACTCTTTAAGCCCTTTATTGTTCTGCTTAGCCTTGAATCCCCTGTCTACTCTACTTAATTCAGCTAATTATGGAATCGCTCTTAAAAAGGGGAACTCAACTCTTCTCCGGGTCTCACATCTTCTTTACATGGATGACCTGAAGCTCTATGCAGACACTGAGAGTCATATGCGGCAACTAATAAACGTGACGGAGAAGTTCACTGACGACATCAAGATGAAATTCGCTTTGGATTAGTGCAGGAGAGTGAATATCATTCGGGGTCATATGCAAGTTATAAATTTGGAAACTGATAATGAACCAAAGATTACCTTCATGGAACCCCATGAAACTTACAAATACTTGGGTTTCCAACAGTCACTCCGAATCAAACACACTGTTACTAAGAACATACCAACAGCTGAAGTGTGTAAACGATTGCATGGACTCTTAAAAACTCAACTCTCTGCTAGAAACCTTGTGCAGGCCAGAAATTCATTTGTTATTCCAGTGATCACATACTCCTTTGGCGTTATTAAATGGAGCAATACCGACCTCGACAACCTCCAGAGGACAATTCGAACCGCTATGACTCAACACAGAAAACATCATCCCCATTCAAGTACTGAGCGTCTTACCCTTCCAAGGTCGCAAGGAGGGCGAGGTGTTGTAGATCTCATAAATCTACACAGCTCTCAAATTGCTTCACTCAGAAGATACTTCTTGGAACATTGTGGGAGAGTTTAGCAAGCAGTGAGCGCAGTTGATAATAACTATAGTCCTCTGAACTTGAAAAAGCTTGATCCGCCTGTTCAACCAATCCTTGAAACGGAAGAGAAAGTATCCTTATGGAAAGCGAAGGCACTGCATGGAAGGTACCCTCACGAGCTGAGTAAACCAGAAGTCGACATCTCTGCGTCGCACGCATGGCTCCAGCACGGGGATCTCTTTCCGGAGACAGAAGCCTTCATGATAGCTATCCAGGACCAAGTGGTACCAACATTGAACTACAGAAAACACATTCTGAGAGATTCTACCATTCATTCCGACTCGTGTAGAAGATGTTAGGCTGCAAGTGAAACTATCCAACACGTAACAAGTGGATGTAGCAGCCACGCACAGTTGGAATACAAAAAGAGGCATGATGAAGTGGCGAAGCAGGTCCACCAATTATTGGCATTGAGAACGGGCTTACTCGCCACTTCCGTGCCGTATTATAAATATGTGCCTCAGAATGTGCTTGAAAGTAGTGAGCACACACTCTACTGGGATCGCTCCATTATCACTGACAGACATGTCGGCGACAATAGACCCGATATAACGTACATTGATAGAAACCATCAGCAGGTTTTCCATATCGATATATCAATACCCAATACCCACAACATATCGGGAAAATATCAAGAGAAGATCCAGAAGTATACCGATCTCGCCCATGAAGTCACATCTCAGCGGAACTTCAGTAAAGTGACAACTGTGCCTATATTAATATCAGCTACAGGAGTGATCCCAAAAATGACACTTCGGGCACTGGAGTGTCTTCACTTGGATGCCAGGAATGTATATAATATGCAAAAGTGTGTAATTCTGAATACATGCCGTATTTTCAGAAGCCATCTGAACCTTCAGTAAAGCAACCACACACCTGGTCATCATTCCTGTGTGTGGTTGACATACCGACCAGTAAGTACTGTGAATAATGTATAATAATAATAATAACAATAATAATAATAATAATAATAATAATAATAATAATAATAATAATAATAACAATAAAGATAAATGTCTCAGTCAGTATTATTTGAGATGATCTAGATGGAATGAAGCATATTTTGAAATTTGGCTACATTAGAAGGAAGAGCCTCTAGTGCTTCTGCAGGTAGTTTATTCCAATCTACTATAGTGCGATTCACAAAGGAGAACTTGCCTACATCAGCTCTTTGCTTTCTACATCGTATTTTCCAAGGATGGTCTCCTCTGCTTTTATAATCTGATTTCTGTAATCTTTTACCGATATCTGCCCATGCTGTGTCCCCTCTGTATGTCTTATACATTACGCATAAACGCGCCCGTTCCCTTCTCTTAGATAAGGACTCCCATTCTTCTCGTTCGTCACCAACGCACCCGTGATTTACAAACTTTGAGGCCGGTTTTTGAATTTTATCTAACGCTTCGATTTGCCCTTTTCTGTACGGGTCCCAGCATGCCACTCCGTATTCTAAAATTGGACGAACAAGTGTAGTATATGCTAGGGATCGGGCATTTGGACTACTATTTTTTAGAATACGCATTACAAAGTGCAGCACTCTCCAGGATTTTTTAATCGTATTGTTAATATGATCCGACCAACCTAAGTCTCTTCGCAGGACCAAACCCAAATACTTACAGATTTTTACACGTGGTACAACGTTAGTTCCTAATTCATAACTGGAGCGTACGTTCGAGCGAGACTTGGTAAAGCAAATGAATTTACTCTTTTCCGGATTTAATTCCATCTTATTTCTGCACGCCCAGTTCCGTAAACAGTTAAGATCGCTCTGTAAAACATTTTCGTCCTCAGACGAGCCAATACTCCTATTCATTATGCAATCGTCGGCGAATAGTCTAACTTTTCATTTTAATCCAGTTGCAATGTCATTAATAAACGCTAAGAATAGCAAACGCCCTAACACACTCCCCTGGGGGACCCCCGAGGTTACATCGGCCTTCGATGAATATTTGTCTCCTATTCTGACTGTTTGAGTGTCCCCCGTAAGAAATTCTTTTATCCACAGGATTATTCGATGATCTATTCCCGTTTCTGACAATTTGGAAATTAAAAGGCCATGTGGAACAAGATCAAATGCCTTAGAAAAATCTAATATTATTGCGTCGACCCTACTCCCTTCGTCTAATGAATCTGCTATGTCCTGACAAAAAGCAATTGTCTGGCTGTCGCACGAATACCCAGGACGAAAACCGTGTTGATTTTGAAATAGCCAATCAGTTTTATTCCAAACTCGTCTAATATACTCCGCGATTATGTGTTCCATCTGTTTGCATATGACTGATGTCAAACTTATAGGCCTGTAATTGTTAACAATCCTTCTGTCTCTTTCCTTGTGAATCGGCACTACGACTGCCTCTTTCCAATTTTGAGGAATCATGCTATTATTTACAGTAACCTCCATTAAGCGCGCAAGGTACGGAATCATGGCTTCCCCTCCCAGTTTTAGTATTTCTCCTGGTATTCCATCAAGACCTACTGATTTATTTCTCCTAATTTTTTCAATTCGTTTTCTAATAATTCCTCCATCGGTTCGAAAGGTTTCTATTACGGGTGTTGTTTCACTTACTAGGGTTTGATCCTTCGGCTTGAAAACAGATGAATAATGTCTGTTTAAACAAGCCGCCTTTTCACTGTCATCTGTAATTAACGAACCATCTGCTCCGCAGATCGCTGGAATACTTTCTTTGATCCCTTTCTTATGTCTCACATACTTGAAGAAATTTGCCAACAGGTCAATCGGTCGCTTAGAATTGATTTTAGGTAATTTTCTTGGGGATGTAACTTTAATGCCAATAGGTCTTTGGATAATTGTAGAAAATTATTTTTCTGATCCTTATTTATATTACGTTTACTACACGCTTTCCTAACCTGCCTTTTCAGTCGCCTCACTTCTTTGTTATAGTACACAGGATCCGAATGGCACCGTAGTTTCCTGGTAGGCACGAATTTTGCTAAGCATTCAGAAATAATGTTCTTAAAATTTGACCAGATCTGTTCTACTGTATCCGCTAAATCCGCTAGAAGCCCAAGCCGTAAAATTGCTTTTTAAGTATAATTGCATGTTTGTGACGTTTGTTCGAGAAAACTGAAAAATTTCTCTTTCTTTTACAAGATCATTTCGTTTACCCTCTCTGCACATTTTTAGGAGGACTCCTTTGTGACCGCTAATTCCAGGAATTACCTCGCAGGCAAGAAATTGGTCTGCCGATCTAATAAGGAAAACGTCCAGTAGAGCATTATCGCGGGTCGGTTTGGTCACTACCTGTGTTAAGCCATTTTCCCAGACCAGTTCGCTAATGAGGCGTTGAGCTGCGCCTTCAGCCCCCACATCCCCCTCCCAGCTAACATGTGGTAAATTTAAGTCTCCTCCAATAATGACATTTTTTCCACTTCTCCTGATTACACGGGTTCTCTCTATAAGTCTTTGCAACGGTTCGTGTCCTTCTTGCTGTGATCTATACACGCCTATAATTTCCCACTGATTTTTTGAATTCCTATCTCGAATGTCAACACCTATGATTTTAAATTTGTCGTCCACCCATGCCTCTACTGCTTCGAAGTTGTCTTCTATACATATAAAAACTCCCCCACCAATGCGATCTACTCTATAGCGCCTGAATATTAAAAAATGTGGTCTGAAGGTTTCAGCATTTAATATTTCCGCATTGAGCCATGACTCCGTACCTATCACGACATCTACACTATACGATTCTACCATATTCCAGAAATGAACAGATTTATTGTAAATACTCCTACAATTAACCTGCAGAATAACCAGAGACTCACCTTCTGCGTAGTTCCTTATTCTAATGCCGCCGTCTCTCGCCGTCATTCCCGCGTCGCTGTCGGGCGATAAGTTGCCGTTCATCGTTGCCGCCACCACGACGCCGTCCCTCCCCGCCGCCACTGCGTCGTCGGCCGTCACTGCAGCTTCACCATCCCTCGCCGCCGCCACGTCGCCGTCCCTCGCCGCCGTCACCGCACCATTGCAAAGAAAGTATTTTTTTAAATGCATTAATCGTGACTATTTCGTAAAATCATTACCAAACTATAAAGTTTTATTAAAAACGCGCAGTGCAATTAAATTTTCACGCGAAGTGGCTAGTACCAAACCTCATTCCTTCTTTCTGAAATGTAGTTATTGTACAGTAGGTCAATGTTGGCACTGAGACATTAGGAACACATGTTCCTTGAAACTAGATTAAAATGTTCATTTATGATTTTTTGTTAAAATTCTATGACAAAATCAAAGTCATCAGTTTTCAAAAAATTATTGTTTCAAATTTTCTATAATGCATGTTATAGAAACAAAAATCTCACCTCCCAGCATGAAGTTTCCAATGTTACATGGGATACCATTTATATACACATTACAAATATTTGCAATATAAATATTGTTAATCCTTAGTAATTTCTAAAAGTGACAGTATACTGAATGTAGGAACATGGAGTAATAAGAATTTGGAATAGGAGATCCAATAAATATTCTATCCAAAAAATATTCACAGGAAATAACAATTTCCTGTGACCTGGAGATTGTCTCAAAAAGTTTGAGCAACGAACACCAGATATAAATTTGTGAGATTTTTTGGATAGAACATCTCCATATGTAGTAGAAAATCAAAAACGGGTCAGGTAGCTATAAAATACGGTGGTACTTGAATGACATCTGGCGGTACAATTCTATAGTTCTTGTGGCAAGCAATTCTGGTTTGCCGTCGCAGATAAAGGCTTTGGACGGGCGCCCATCGCTCTTGCAGTTTCTGAGGACGACGGCACCGCGGTCGCTCAAGCAATTGCTTGCTTCGGAACTCGAGGGCAAGGGCAGAAGAACTAATTATCCCTGGCTACAACGCATGCTGGGAAAATACAACGGTATTTAGGGAAAATACACGGGAGTTGAATTGTAGAGGCCCTGCCGGGATCAACTAAATCCACTGGGGAACATCGTGGACCTAATCTTCAATACACACGTTGCTGGATTCCGAGAACACAGTGTTCTTAAATTACTATGACTATCACACTTCTGAAATTAAAATCAATATTACACATATAACTACACATACAAAATCAGGGCGGTGTATCACACAAAGTTTTCTCTCAAAAAGCTTTTTTTATTCGATTATTTCACCACTCCACCCTAGTGGACAATCTGTGACTCATCTATCTTACGAGATGGTATAAATCGATCACTATTCTATTTTCAATAAACCACGTATTCTATCACTAGTCTAGTTTCAATAAACCACGTATGTACGGTAATATAACTTCTTTAATTTAAAAATTCAGTTATTTCAGTTATTCAGTTTTTTTTCAATATTTGGCGCATTTTGGAACTCTGTTGGACATAATACCATTTGTCCAATAGTCCTATTAAATACCTCTCGTGCTTTGGAAATGTTCAGATAAATCCCCTCTCGTTCTACGAGTCGGGGATTTATCGACAAATTTCAAAGGTCCCATGGTATTACTTATGATAAACATCTTAGCAACTAAGTTAGATTCCTTCATGAGACGTGACAACAATCGCAAATGGACCAAAATTTCTCTTAATGCCGTTATTAGGATCTCCCTAAAATTGCTTTATAATCCTCTAAAGACAGCGGGCCCCAGTTGGAAACTAAAAATAAAAGAAAACTGAAAACAGAAAAAGTTAAATTTAATATTACAGAAGTTAAATTAGTAGAAAAATAAAGAAATGTGATATATCTTTTGGATTTAAATATCTTTTTTCGTAATGAAAGGTTTGTTAAAGAAACACAAAAGTTTGGAGATAAAATTTATTGATGGAAATTAATGAATCTTTTGAAAAAAGCCAAAAATGATAATGCTCTTAAAGCACTTTGAGAGGGAAGTATAATATTTTATATTTAACATCCTTACTATGCACGTCAACCAAGACAGGACATCTACTGGTGAAATAGGAGCCGTCCAATGAAAATCTTTTGTTGAAAGTTTATATTCCGTAATATTCCTATCTCTCTGTAGCTGCTGCGCTTTACTGACACTATACATCTCACAGCTGTTGAGTTTCTACGTAAATGTAATAAAAAACTATATTTGCCTAGAATAATAAAAATTTTTGTGATCTTCCAAGCAAAACTACCTTTCAGTGAAAATGCAGTGTCGGCTGTAGCATCTACCAAAGAATATACACTTATATTGTAACGCTCAATGATCAATCAACCCAAAACATCAGTGAATAAACTCTTCCAACTAAATTAATATAGTTTTTCCTCTTGCCTTGATTTGCAAAAACCCAGTCAATAAAAGCACGTCGAATTCTCTCAATTAAAGCAAAGCAAATTGCTTTCACGTTTCCTCAAAAACGCCTTTTCCTCTTTTTCTGTGATATCACAAAAAAGGTCTGTCAATTGAAAGCTGCCTTTGTGGGCCTGAAGGCAAACTCAAGTTCGTGCATCGACATTGACCTCTGCGATCTCAGCTGGATCAAAACGAGCAGCCTCGTATTTTTTGAAAGCAAATATCATCGTACACAAACGTCATATCGAAAGCAGAGTTCAATAAATGAATACGAAACGTTTCCCTTTTCACGACAAACTCGTCGTATGTGTGTGTATGTCTATGTGTACGTGTGTGTCTATGATGAAGTGTGTGTGTCACAAAAACCTCCCGGAGCGGTGCCTTTAGCGTCGCTCGAAGCGTGGCCAGTTCGGTCCAACAACCGCATTGCAGCCAACTCGCGCATTTTTTATTCGCAGGCCTCGCAAACGCGGATGCGGTTTTGAGTTTCTTCAGGGCAACCTTTCATTCCACCCTTTCCCCATCCCTCTTCCCCAGTTTCACTTTCGGCGAACATCCGTGCAGACAACTGTAATTGAATGTTCCAGGTTTTGATTTCGTCGACACTTCAACAAAAAATATTTATTTTGTTATCGCATTTCTCTCACGTTAAACGCCCATGAATATGCATGGCTCATATAATAGAATTTTTTCTGGCGAAATTCATTTCGTGGCACGGACATGCCCTTAAATAACGAGAATATTTTTTCAATCTTCCGGAGGTTGCGGTGGACTTAATAGGCCCCTGTCGTGGATGGTCATGCGTACATTCTGGAATAAACAACAAAGCACTACATGGAAGCGGAGAAGAGGAGTTGGATGAAAGTGTTTTGGGGTCAAAGTACAAATCGTACCAAACGTTAACAACGAATGAAAGATGAAACGCACAAAGAAAGACATAAATGAAGATAAACTGCACTATGAAGACGCAACGAAATACTTTAATATTGGTAATAAAACGTTTGTGCTTAAATATGTAGATACCATTAAAACAGGGAAAAATACAATGATAATGTTAATGAGGTTGAGATTATCACAATGCTTAATATACAAACGATGAAATAAAATGAGATAAGAGGACTAGTAATGTTACAGGCAAATTTGGAATGATTTATGACGTCAAAAATAAAGCTCACGAAGCGTTGTGATGAATAAGAATCGAATTATTATAGATTTTAAATGTAACGTTACTAAATAGATCTGTACAGTCACGATGGACTTTGCTTCACAATACAATACATTAAGTGAACAATTCAAGGAAAACGACTTATTATTTAACACATAAGTGCCAATTCGCATGTGTTTGTGTCCTAAAACTCTCCAAATTTTAACCATCTATTATTTATGAAGGTTGCTCAGAAGCAGAACTCGTGAGCGTGCATTCAGATTATATAGAATTTTCAGAGAGAAAGAAAGGGTACACGAGCCAACAAGAGTCGACGGCCTCGCAGACTAGGCAGAAATGTAATGAATGTGTTTGAAAGCAAGTTGAACTGATATAAAAAAAGAAATATGATATAAAAACAACAAAGTTAAGAGTGAGAGTGTGCGGAAAGAAAAAGAAAGAAGAAAATGTAATGAAAACGAATCTTTGGAAGACGAAAGTCTGTGAATAAATTCCAAAGCAAACTTACATGGACATGACAGAATACAGGATACAAAATGGGTGTTCAATACAATGCAAGCAAAATTATATGATTGTAACAGCATACAGGATAAAAACGGAGTCAAAAGAAAACGAAATGCATGAACAAACAGGAAGGTGATTCGGAAGGAGGAAACTCATCTGGATGCATCAGAGCATCCCCGCGTTTCCGGCTTGCCCGAATCGGAGGCCGCTCGGGCGAAGCGGCGTGGCGGAGGAAGGGGGCGGAGCGGGGCGGTCGGGGGCGGTCGTCGCAAACGCTGCTGTATCGACGAGCGCAACGAATGGATCCCTATGAATATTCATCCGTCATTGCGGAAGGCCACACTAGCAATTATTAGTATGTTTGGAGCGCGGTGCTAGAATGTTAAGTTGCCGAGAGCGCGCTTCAAGTATTTGGAATCGCGTTTCGTCCCGCACTCGCACGGCATGGCTCGTTTTGAGACAAATGACACTTTTTAAAATTATAATTGCTTTGTGGATGTGTAACTCTCATGCATTATTCACTTCCGCGTGTGCGTGTGGTAATATTTATGCGCAGGATGACGTGTGCATGATAGATTCGTTGCTTCTGTGGTTGTACTAAAACCCGCCAGGAATTCAAAACGAGAGGTCGTCTTTATTTTGACTTTTTTAACTCACCGATTTAATTACCGCTCTTTGAAGATGTCTTATTTTCATTGGGACAAATAAATACATATTTCTGCATCAATGCTACGAATACCATATAAGTATTAGGTGAATATCTCATTTACGTATAAGGACGTATTTTTTTCATTTTTTATATAACACTTTCTGAACGTTCTTGAGGCATTCGCAAAGCATATTTAAATATCAGGTATTTCTGTTAACTTGCTGGTGGTGACGTTTTAACGGTAATCACATGGAGGCAGGACGATAGCCTGCGGAAATCCGACGAAAGCGCTGGCTGGAAACGTGCGCGCAGTTGCTAAGAAGAAAACGAATTTGCAGTCACGAAAAAGTTATACACATGACGATTACACAACGATTATACACTTGAAGATTGCACACTGATCTATTCTGGAGTAGACCAAAGTAAAAGAGAAAGTAGTGGAGTAGCAATATTGATTGATAGTAAATGGTCCTCTAAAATAAGAAGTTATTGTTATGTAAATGAAAGAATAATAACAGGAAACTTAAAAATAGAGAGAGAACGTCTAAATGTGGTCGGAGTATATGCCCCAGAAGAAGGGAAAAAAGAAGAAACCATAACTTTTTCTGAAAATCTACCGAAATTTATTTTCCAAATTAATAATAGAGATCATTTGATAATTAGTGGAGATTTAAATGCAAGAGTTGGAAACAAACCAATACCTAAGATAGTAGTGAATTTTCGGATAGTACCTTATGGTCTCTTTTCCGCGGCTGTGATGCGATGGAGAGACCATTTGGGGTGAATACCAGAATTCGAAAGATTAGAACGCGAAAGGATGTAGGTATTGTAATGGCTTAAAGGCCTTCGGCCTAGCCACATAGAATCAAGTAAGCCAAATTGTTTGTAATAATTACCTATTAAATAAATAAATAATAATTTTCGGAAGCAGACAATGAATATTAATGATATAGAATGAAGGAATTTCGCCACCTATAATAAGTTAAAAATAACTAACACAATCTTTAGACATAAAGATATTCATAAATATACTTGCAATGCTAGAGGATGGCGATCACTCGTAGATTATGTTATAGTTAACGAGAAATTCTTTTTCTTCATCTTCTTAAACAGTCTAAGTGGTGTTCCTTTCCAAGAATTACAACGAGTCTTTCCATCGTCTCCTTGGTTTGCCAACTTCTCTTCTTCCCCCCTGCCTTTCATCTCACGATTCTTTTCTCCTCCATTCTCTCAATATGATCGTTCTATTTCTTTCTTCGATCTGCTACCCATTCCGTAATGGGATTAAGTTTGCACTCTTCCCTGATGTTTCTGTTTCTTTCCCTATCCAGTAGAGTGTGATTTGTAATTTTTCTCAAAACTCTCATTTCGGTGACCTTAGTTGTTGTTGGGTACGTTTCGTTTCCCTTCTTGTTTCTCCTGCATATGTTAATATTAGTCCAATTATTGATTGATATATTCTAACTTTCGAGTACTGTTTTAGATATTTATTACACCATTTTGAGTAGTTGAGACAGGCAGTGAACCTATTGCCCATTATTATTTGTTCTTTGATTTCTTTTTCTGTTTGTCCTGACCTTGTTAAAGTTATTCCCAAATACTTTATCTCTATTATTTGATTATCCACCACCAATTTACACCTAATCGCATTCATAGCAATTGTTCGAGCTTTCGTCTTCTGGGTGGTTGTAATTTAGTGGTCAACTGGTTGGTTGTCTGGGTATTTGTAACTTAATATTCTCACAGTTTTTATTGAATTCTTATTGAAATCGTTTAAGTCATCTTCATTTTTTGCCATTAACAATGTGTCGTCTGCGTAACATAAGATATATTATATTTTCCCATACTATATCGTTTTGTTTTTAGTTACTATTCATTATTACATGAAATAACAATGGGCTTAATGAATCCCATTGTCTGATTCCTTTTGATGCAGTTATTGCAGGTAATATTTTCCCCTGGTTTTTAATTTTTATTTTATTATCTTATTATTTTATGTATATTGAAACGCGGAAAGCGTTTCCCTACGCAATTACAGACAATTAATATAAGAGTATAATTATTACTCATTTGAACTGCGCAGTACAGCGGCAGGTGCGAGCCAGCGGTGGGGGATTGGCGAACGCTACCGCCGCCGTTGCCCAGCGAAGGGGGGGAATTTCGGCCGTTACGAGCCGGGAGGCGACGGTTGGAGACAGGCGACGGTTGGAAGTCAGTTGCCGGGAGGCGGCCGGAGAGGGCGGCCGAGGTGCGGCCACAGAGGGCAGTCACGGAGAGTGAGTGGCAGAGGAAATACGGACGGTTGTAGACAGAGTGAAGCACTGCCAATGATAAAAGACATTCAATAGTATTAGATTTGTATCATTACTGATTAGAAGCCGGTAATTTATAGCATAGTGTAAGGAACGCTGGCACGAAGTGTGATCACGCGCATAGTAATTGCGAGAGGGAAGTTGAACAAAACCAAGGAGGGGCGCAGTAATAATTTAAGTGCGTAGTGTGAACGCAATGAACATCTACGAGACGCTGTAATTACGCGTGTGGGAGCGAAAGCAGAAACATCCGAGGTTGCGGCCGAGGGACTCTCATCGCCGCTTCCGCAGACCAGCGCAGCACGTGTCTACGTCATCAGCAGCCCAAGGACGCCGAGCCGCGGTGGAGATCAACCGTTGCAGTCGCCGGGGTGAGGAACCACCACGGTCGAATTGTTAATGGGGCCCCAAGGTATGATAAGATTACACGGTTAACAAAATCTTGGTACCAAGTCATTGAGGTCTTCTGTAATTGATCAGGTGTATTGAACATTCAGTTGTGAATAAATTGTATTTTTGCTTATACAAAATTATTACTTTGACACACCAATATATTATCAATTTCCTCTGATGACCCATTCACGAGCAAGATACCCGTCCTTAGAACCTTTAGATTTGCAGTGGAAAGTACCGACCAACAGGTACGTCACAGCTGGCGCCCGAACAGTGTATGCACTGATAGGTACGTCACAGCTGAGGCATTACCAGGTACGTCACAATATATATATATATATATATATATATATATATATATATATATATATAATATATTATATATATATATAATATATTATATATATATATATATAATATATTATATATATATATATATACAAACTCAAATCACTATTTGGTAGTCTCAACTATTAAATTACTAAGTACATGGAAAAACATAAACTCCAAAAATAAAAACAACGTAGAAGAAAGTTTTAAAGTGTATCTACTACACTAGAAGAGAGCATTAAAAACTACATCAACAGAGACTATATATTACTTAGAAAATATACCAGCAATAGATAAAGTAGAGAAAAATCGGAAAAAATTAACGCCTGCGTAGAAAAAGTAGCTTTTGAAAGCCTAGGAAGGAAAAAGAAGTTCAGAAAAACTAAAGAGTATGGAATGAACAACTCAAAGAAGCAGCGGCAGAGAAAAAGAAGGCATACTTGAAATACTTTCAAACACGGAATGAAGAAACTAAGAAATAATATAATTGCTATAGAAATGAAACCAAAAGGCTATTTCGTATAGCACATCAGGAAGCGTGGGGACCACATCATAAATAAAATAGAAATTGATATTCATGGGCAGCAAGTACTAGCCTATAAAGTAATGAGACAACTCAATCAAAAAAAAGATACCGTTAAATTGAAAGTTATAGATCAGGAGTAATGACTACAACACTATAATAATCTATGGCACATTCCATTGGAAGAAAAGGAAGATCATGAAGAACGACAGAAAGATAATATTGATCTACCAACAATAGAATAATTATTACAAGTATTAAAAGAAATGAAATGTATAAAAGTTACTGGAATAGATAATATAAATGTAAAATTACTAAAATATGGAAGCAATTTTCTCCATTTAAGACCGGTACATATATACAATCAATCTGTTTTAAAAGGGGGATCGAAGTAACTGTGCAAATTATAGATGTATTAGCCTCTTGAACACAACATAAAATCTACAGTAAAATGATCAAAAGAGGATTAAGGTGATAGCTGATAGACTAATAATCACATTGTAATAATTACATTATTAGAAGAACTAAATGGCTTAGAAAGGGAAGATCCTGTGCAGATAATGTTTTTATATTGAACCAAATAATAGAAAAAAGAAGAAAGTTTAATTTAGACACACAAATTGTATTCATTAATTTTGAGAAAAGCCTTCGACTTACTATACCGGAGAAGATAACGAGCCATAATGGATCGAACAGGCTTTCATAAATATTTAATAAACGTATCTAAAAGTCTATATAAAGTTACAAAGATCCGAATAAACATAAATTCACAACCATTAAAAACTAACCAAGAATTAAAACAAGGTTGCAACCTTTCCTTAATATTATTTAACATCTATATAGAAGAAATTCTTAAAGAATGGAAATTAAAAGTAAAAGAGGGGGTCAGATTGAACGGAATTAATTATATAAATTCTCTTCTATTTTCTAATGACCATGTTATTATGTATGAAAAGGAAAAGTCTCCAAATGGCAATCCATCAATTAAATCTAATAGGTAAAAATTTTAACATGAAAATATTAAAACAAAAAACGAATGTCATGGCTTTTAAAGGAGTTTATCCAATTAGAACAAAGATGTGCCTGGAAAATGAAACAATAGAAGAAGCATCACATTTCAATTATCTGGGATGTGATATAAATTACCTGAGTCAAGATATAAAAAATAAATTGCTCAAGTTTCAATATATCTGGCACCCAGAATATAAAGAAATGAAACTAGAAGAGATACAATGTTAAAATTCTATAAAACACTGGCAACACCAGAAATCCTATATGGGAGTAAAAATTTGATTCCCTCTCAAAAAGAAAAAAGATAAGTATTCAAGCTAAAGACATGAAATTTTTAAGAATAGTAAAAGATGTGTAGTTTTGGGGGTAAATTTGGTGAAATACAAGCAATTTTTTAGCAAATATTTTTTTTGGAATAAACTCCATTTTTCTTTAATTTTGTCCTCGTATGTAGCAACAGACGATAAAACTATTGGCATTACAATAACACATACGTTCTCTAGTTATTTATAACGGCTCTGCAATATTATGCCTACGACTACATGAACCTGTTGCTGAACCCATCCAGTGAAACATTTTTCTGGCCCAAGACTCAGGTTTTCAGGAACTCAGGTCCATCGAGTAAACTAGCCGTGCTAGATTGCTACATCACGCTGTCGCTCTGCCGTACTCACTTGAGCCAACGGTAAAATATCTAATATTGTCGTTTCTGCAATTTTCGAAAATTCATAGATTTGAATGAAAATGAGACCTGAACCGCTTTGGAAGCGTCCCTTGTTTTTTATACAGGGGGAAAGAACTGATTAAGCAGTTTTCAGTAATTATAAAAAAGAAATCCGTTTATATAGAGAAACAATGGTTTTATTTTCTTGGTTGGTATTACATACCATTTAACGTTCATTTCGTTTTGAAAATAATATCCGAAAGATGGTGACCATTATAAAAAAGCAGCAGTTGGAGACGATTTCTGAAGATTTTAATAGCTCGTTGACACATATCGGGGTGTATGGCGTTCACGACTACAAGTATTCGTTCCCTTAGCTCTGGTACCTGAAGGATACGTTTAAACACCTTTTCCTTCGCATATCCCCAAAGTAACAAGTCATTAGTGCTCGAATCTGGTGACCGTGCAGGCCTTGCACGTGTTATTTTATGGAAGTTAAGGGCGAAAATGTATGAATTGGTGAAATTTTCAATTTTGGTACGCTCTCCGTATTTTCAAAAACTTAAAAAAAAAGTTTTGAAAGTATAAAATTTTAATTGAAGTTTGTTTAAGAAAATACAACTTTGAAATGTCGTTAAAATCATTTACAATATTTTTAAAAATAAGTATGTTTTGTGTAATTTTTGGGTGGATTTTGTAATTGTGTAAGTTTTGTAGAAGGTAATGCAAATTATAAAAAAATCTCAAAAACAGTCTGAAGTTTCGAAACTTTCCAGCATTAGAAATAGTTCGAAAAATTGTTTACTGTTGTAGCACCACTACTTTAAAATAATATTTCAAAATGAATTGCATAAGTGAATTTCCAATGCAAATCAATGTTATATAAGGTAGATAATTTCAAGTAATACCACTAAAAAAGCTTCGGTTCTTACAGCAATAAAATTCGTGAATTTGAGTTCGGTGATGTGGCCATGTCCAACTTTTTTAATTAAGTAATGAAATCTTGTGCACATACTCTCTCATGTGTAAGTTGAAAACAAAAAAGGAAAGCGGAGCATCATAAATATTATTGTGTTACCCACACCACTTGTTACTGTAATAAAACTGAATTTTTCTCGTAACAATGGCCAGCGTCGTTCCTCACGATAAATCTGAAGTGCGACGTTGATTAATGTATTTGACATATTCATGATTTGTAGCTTTGTATAAGAGAGACAGACGAGTTAAATTGAAGAAAAAAAGAATATCAAAATTTAGGAACACGAGCTTCTATGTCACGTATGCTTCAACGTATGCCACAGGAGTGCATATACAGAAGGAATTTATTAAGCAAAAACTCATGGAATGGGAACGGCTGATGCGGAGCACATATGGAGGGTAAACAATGAATACATCGAGTGGAATAGGAAAGACGATGTGGGTGGCTGTAGAAACGCACTGATCGAGAAACTGATTTAGCAGTGGAATTGCGGAGTGGCTTCGGCAAGGGCGATAACGGCGACGCCAAACTGACGCAATATTGATCGAAGTAATGTTTGTTATGTCTGTATTAATGCAAGGAATACCAATTAGACATGACAGACGATCACAAGAAGATAATGGATCCGGCGAATTAGGCGGTGACGGAGAATGAGCAATGGTGGTGATTTACACAGAATGATAACGGGAATGATAGTGGTATAATGAGTTAGCAAAATGGCAAATCTTGAGGGAAGCTGGATAATAGAAATGGAGTGTCTCAGTTTAGAGTAACAGTAGGATGATATTATAGTTGATTTGTGGATTAAAATGAATGTGGCGAACTAGACATGCGCATTAGCCAAGTAGCGGGTTAACAACGATAGTTGGTAGTGGAGTGCCGGAGTCACAGGGTCGAGAAATAGCGACGCGCAGGGTAGCGAATAGATGATTACCGGGGTAGGAGGGCTGGAGAAACGCGATGTGAAGGGAAGATGGATAGCAGTAATGCTGAGAGCGAATACTTTACGTAGTAAGAAAGCGAGATAGTGCTATAGGAGAGAACTGCAGTGACTGAATAGCGCATTGCATGAACATAGTATTAACTGAAGGTTAAGCGGGAGAGTAAGATTGCGAGGTAGCTGAGAACGGGAAAGCAAAGGAATAAGTTAGTGGGTAAGCGAATAAGTGGAATCATCACTGTAAGTTCAGTGAATGTACGTCAATGAGTAGCATACTGTACGGCGAGGATGGTGGAGAGGGTCACGATGAGAGGGAGGAGCTGGAGGCTCTTGCAGAGGGGACGGATACGGAGCGAACTGATGATTAAGCAAAAAAGCGGGAGAGTAGAATAGCGAGGTAGCTGCGAACGGAAAACCAAAGAAATAAGTGGTTAGGCGAAGAAGTGCGTCATCCCCGTAAGTATAGTAAAATAAACTGCAGGTGAAGAAAGACGCGATGAGGGGGAGGAGGAGGAGGAGGAGGCCCTGGCAGAGGTGACGGATAGGAAACGAACCGACGGTGACTGCAGTGTTGCCATCCGGACGGCGCAACCGATAGCCCCGTCCCACGCACTGCGCCCGTCGCCCATGAATATGAATTAGCGCCCTCTAGCAGCGAGCGAGCGAAAAAAGAGCCGTCCGCAGGGCGCGTCCGCGACCGACCAGCGCGCTGCGGTTTGCGGCTGCAATCGAGTTACAGCCGCCCCGCCCCTCCCCCGCCTCCCCCCTCGCAGCCACGCCCCCCCCCCCCCCGCGCCTCCGCCACCGCGGCTCCCGCTCGGCGCAATCACCCCCGCCGTTTCGGGCCTTTGTCCGCCCTAGTGACCTCTTTCGGCATCATTTGCTTTGCCGACCAGAATTTCAGGGAGTTCAATTATTGATTATTGGGTGTTTCCGGGCCCTTCCACTGCTACGGTCATTCGTTCCAAAGGTGTAGTGTGTGTTATATATCGGGATGTGGCGGTGTTCCTAACTAGTTGATTCGTGAGATCCGGCGCTAAACGACAAATCGGCTTCCGGATTCTTCCCGCTGCATGAGAGGGGGTCATTCTTCAGCCATGTACCTCGCATGACTTTTCGTTTTCATCCTAAAGTTGCCGTGTTACAACAGTCGTAACTGAATTAGATTCGTCTTGCCCAACCCACGACCTGCCCTGTCCCCTTTCCCAATCATTATTAGTATTATTAGCAATGCTGCCATATTAGTTCTTTATTCTTCTTTGTGATCCATTTCCATTTTATTTCCGTACCTTTCCAACTTTTGCTTGCAAAACCTACTCTCTCCCGCTTTTTATCAACATTTATTTTGGTCCTCCATCCTCGAATCCATTTCTTTTGTGGTTTCCGCTCCTATCGTGTGTTCTCTGCTAACCAGCTGATTCGTCATTCAATTCCTTGCATTGTACGGATTATGGTCATTCTTTTGCCCTGCCTTGCCCCTGAAGTGTTCCCTTGTCAGTCCACGACCCTCTTAACCAATAATCTCCTGCCTCTTATTCACATTATTTTAGTATTTTCTAATTAAGAAGGTGACAATCCAGTTATAGACGCTTCCTCCTCTTACTTTCTCGCACCTACTAACGTAAGAAGAGATACTATTGTAATCGCCGGAAAAAGGCGAATTTTTGACAAAAAAACTCTTAACCATGGTGACGAAAAAAAAAGGATAAACCCAGTTGTTAAATATAGAAGAAAAAATCATCTAACATGTGGTGTAGCCAGAATCCATGTTTTGAGCGTTCATCATACCGAAAAATGGATTGACGACAAAACGTTTATTAGTCCGACCGTCTGTCCGCCCTTCCCCGTCCCTCCCACTTTCGGTCCGTTCCTCCCTCCGTCCGTCCGCCTCTCCGTCCGTCCCTCTGTCCGCTCCTCTGTCCGCCCCTCTGGCCGTTCCTCTGTCGCTGCACAACGCTTGCGCATAAACCGTTCAGAAGATTTTCTCCAAAATTGATATCCCCAAACGTTCTGGCAGATGTTGCGGCCCCTGGGATTTGAAACCGTTATTTTAATTTTTGGGGGTACTTTACACAAAGACCCGGACATTTTCAAAATTTCAAAAAAAAATGCTCAAATTTGTTTGATTACATTTTGTTGTTGGATAGTGCGCAAGATATTTAAGAGATTCAAATTTTAATATGAGAGGTATTTTTTCTCGTAATCTTTTGTACAAAATTAGCTCTTTAGAACAATGTTAAGTACAATTTTTTGTAAAAGAAGTAGTTTTTGCGTAAATTGCGCTTGAAATTAATGAGTAATCTCCTAGTTCACTTCTGTTTTCAAATGATTAGTAAATATTTCTAGAAAATAAACTGGACCGAATCAAGCAGGAACGCAAAATTTCTCACAATAGTAAAAAGGAATGGACGAAAAATTGTTAACAAAAATTAATGCAGGATAAATTTATAAGCGCAGAAAAGTTTTCTAAAGACAAAATTCTACGTATCTCAAACCTGCATTTCAGTGTTTGTACGAATCAGTATTAAGTTGACGGAAGTGCGTGTTTAGTGTTAGTGCACGATACTGATGTCAAAAAATGATCTTCTCAGCACAGGGCATTTAGTTTCTCAAGCCCTAGAATCAATTTACAACCCAGAATATTCAACCAACATGGCGGTCGCAGAAAGCAGCCTGAACTTTACGGGCAGCAGCATGGAGTACATCGAGGACAATACGTCCCAACCTCAACAACATTCTCTCAACAGTTCTCATGTGACTGGATCATCGTCGGCGCCTGTCGAATCTCGGCAAGTAGCATCACAGCAACAAATAACCGGATCAACCCATTCAGTGACGCAACAAAACAAGGTAATGCAAGGCAAGCGAATCCGCGAGGACAGAGGCGACGCCAGTGACAGAGACGCCAAACGCATGACCTCGACAGAACTTTCCTCAGAACTGAACCCCGATAACAACTTGCAAAAACACTATAACGTAGATGTGTCAAATAGATTCAGTTTTTTAAACGAAGAGTTACCTGAAGTACCAGTAGAAGTTAAAAAAATCCCCCCTATCTATTTAACAGGAATTAACAATCATACTGAACTTATAAAGGAAATCAAATCTAAGTTAACCGAAAACTTTACCACCCAACTCAAGAACAATAAAATCAAAATACAATTCACGACTATATCCGACTTCAGAACTGCAGTTAAATACTTTATCAATTCTAATAAACAATTCCATACCTACTCAGACCCCAGTGTAAAGAAATATTCAATTGTGATAAAGAACATTCATCCCACAATTCCGGAAAACGAAATTTTTGAAGACATCGCATCTCAATTTCCATCAGTTACAAAGGTCACGAGACTAAACAAGAACAATATCCCGATCCCAGTAGTCGCTGTAGAATTCAACGGCACCGAAAAAATCGAAAGTGTTCTGGAACTAAAATACATTTGCAACTCCGTAGTTAAGCCGGAAAGAAGAAGGAAAACTGTAGGTCCAATTCAATGCTACCGTTGCCTAGACTATGGACACAGTAGAAATAATTGTAACTACGAAGTTTCGTGTGTGTTCTGTGCAAAAAACCACCTTTCAGCAAACTGTCCATCAAAAAAATCAACTCCTACT
The DNA here is from genome assembly GCA_038098605.1 of Gryllus longicercus. Taxonomy (NCBI): domain Eukaryota; kingdom Metazoa; phylum Arthropoda; class Insecta; order Orthoptera; family Gryllidae; genus Gryllus; species Gryllus longicercus. The sequence goes on from JAZDUA010000052.1 coordinate 517,561, forward strand.
TGTAAGAATTGCATGGGGAAACACAGGGCTGACCTCAGGTCTAATGAATGTCCATATTATAAGAACATTGTGGAAACTAACAGCAAAAATGTAAATTCCAGTCCCAGATCTCGACAACCGCGCACGCCACCACCCAATCATGACACAACGAACTTTCCATTCTTGCCTACAACTAACAATATTCCTAATTTCTCGCAAAGATTTATTAATCGCTATCAACCAATAAATGCAAATAATGTTCACCAACAATATCACAATCAACAAACAAACAATCAATTTAACCAACACGACAACAATAACTCCTTCATAACCAACATCACACAATTTATCACCAATCACATAGTTAACCTCATCAACTCGCTAATTCCAACAATAATACAAAGTATTCAGAACTCCATCACCTCCACATTTAGTAACAGCTATGGCAGATTCACAAAATAAAGCATTAACCATTCTTAATTGGAATGCTAATGGCATAACAAGCAAAAAAACCGAACTAGAACATTTCCTACAGGCAAAAAAGATAGACATCGCATGTATCACAGAGACGCATTTAAACCCAAGCAAAGCATTCACCATACCAGGATTCAAAATTATTAGAGCCGACAGAAACGAAAACTATGGAGGTGGTGTCTTAATATTGATAAAGTTTAGTATTCAACACCACCAAATAACCTTGCCACGCACTCCAGGCATTGAAAAAATCGGGATAAATGTAACATATAACAACAATCAAACACTAACTGTAGTCACGACGTATAAACCACCTAACATAAATATAAAAACTACCTCTATCAATAAATTACTACAATTGCCCAACTCCTTCATCATAGTAGGAGATCTAAACTCAAAGCATTCTGCCTGGGGATGTCGGACCACAAACACTGCCGGTGAATATTTAAATAGAATACAAAACACAATGCAGCTTAAAATACTTACGCCCACAGAACCAACCCATTTCCCATATGATCCCAATAAAAACCCAGATATATTAGATATAGCAATAACAAATCTCAAAGACCCATTATATTCCACAGCTCATCATGAATTAGACTCAGACCACATTCCTGTTATTATAACAACTAAATTAATAAAATCTCCATCCCCCCCTCCACCCACACTGAATACTTACAATATAAATTGGAATTATTTCAAAAATTCTGTTGAAAAATTAATACCAAAATTTCAAATCCTCAACTGTCCAACTGAAATTAATCAAGCAATCACTAAATTAAATAACATAATAATCAAAACAATCAATGACTTTCATTATAAAACACTAGACACCAGAAGAAATCTAAAAAAACCATTGCCTCCCAGTATTACTGAACTAATAAAAATTAAAAACAAAACCAGAAGGCTATGGAACACCCTAAAAATCCCAGAACTGAAAAAAGAATTAAATCACCTAACAAAAATCTGCAAAAAGGCAATCAGTAAACACAACCAAGAAAAATATAATCAATTTATCGAGGGACTAAATACCAAAACTAATTCTCTTTGGCAACTCACAAAGAAAATTTTAAAGAAAAGGAACAGCATTCCCCCACTTTCAACTGAAAATGGGAAAAAATACTCGCCTATGGAGAAAGCAGAGATTTTAGCAGCCCATTTTGCTAACACATTCACTCCTAATGACTCCATAAAAAATTCCAAGCATGATGAAATATTAACATTTTCAAACGCTCCTCTATACAACGTTCCTCACAAAATTAAATTCATCTCTCCCTATGAAGTTAAACAAATAATCAAAAAAATGCCTAATAAAAAATCCCCAGGTCACGACCGAATTAATACTATCATTCTCAAAAGATTACCAAACAATGCCATCGCATTTTTAAACAATATATACAACTCCATACTAAGAACAGGTTATTATCCCCAATCATGGAAACATTCAATAATACATCCAATAGCAAAACCAAATAAAAACCATTCACATGCAGAAAATTACAGACCAATCAGTCTTTTACCCACCATGTCAAAAATTTTAGAAAAATTAATTCTCACCAGACTAAACAAACATATAAATAAAACCAACTCAATTCCACCTCATCAATTCGGCTTCATCTCTCAACACTCAACGACGCACCAGCTATTGAGACTAACTGAACATATCCACTCTGCTTTCCAAAAGGGATTCCACACCACCACTGTATTTCTAGATGTGTCACAAGCATTCGACAGAATATGGCATCCAGCCCTATACTTCAAAATAGTCAAAATCGGTACGCCAAATTATTTAATTCAAATAATCAAAAATTTTTTATCTAACAGAACCTTATCAGTAACAATAGATGGTCACTGTTCTAACCCCAAACCAATTACCGCAGGGGTCCCCCAAGGTTCGCCGCCATCCCCAACTCTCTTTAACCTATACACTGCAGACATCCCTACTTCTCATCAAATAAATACCGCCCAATTTGCCGACGACACTGCTTTATTTATCTCCGGCAACTCATTACAAACTCACCAATTCCAGCTCCAACAGCACCTAAATCTTATAACAAATTGGGCAAATAATTGGAAAATTAAATTAAATCCATCAAAATCAGCAGCTAAAATCTTCTCATTAAAACCATTTGCACATCCGCCCCCGCTACTTATAAATAATAATCCTATAAACTGGACCCCAATTACTAAACCAATAAAATATCTCGGATTGAACTTAGATACCAAACTCAACTGGAAACAACACATTGAAATAAAAGTACAACAGGCAAAAATCAAACTCATCCAATTAAGACCATTACTAAACTCATACAACCACCTCTCACTCACAAATGCACTAACACTATACAAATCAATCATCTGCCCAATATTATTATATGCATGCCCGATCTGGACCAATGCCGCAAAAACCAACCTCAACAAATTCCAAGTGATTCAGAACAAATACCTAAGATCAATAACAAGAGCACCATGGTTCATTAGTAACAAACAACTTCACAACGACCTAAACATAAAAGAAATAAATCACCATATAGCATTCCTATCCAACAACTTCTACACAAACTTATCATTCATAAAGGCATCAACCCACTACAGACTCGGCAAAGATCCCAATCACAAAACCAGAATCAAGAACAGATTCCCGCTTCATTCTTTCCTACAGATATTTGCAAATCTTGAATAATTCCCCTGAGGTGCTTTTTGTTTCCTCTCCCTAGATTAAGATTAAGTACAATTTTAACCTAGATTAAGGAAATTAGATTAAGCCACCAAACAATTGAAAAAGTTTTTATCTGTTAACTGATCATTGTAATTCAACAAACGATAAAATAAATTTAAAAAAAATCTCAAACCTGCTTTAATCCTCAACGTATAATTCTTGACTAATATATCTTAGCTAGCTCATGTTTCCGCAGCAGATAAAAAATTAGTCATTCGTAGCGTCAGTCACAAAGTTGCAATGCACTTACAGAGGGGATTTTGATTTCAGATATGTGAGTGAAACTTTACGGTTGTAATATTTAAAAAAAAAATGCAGATGTCGAGAGGTAAACAGAGAGGGAGTTAGTTTCGGAATCAGCAACCTTGACCTTCAAATTCCAAAGTTTTTAGAATTGTGAAGTAATGCTTTAGAATGATTTAAAACCAATTATAAATAGTTTTTCAAATCATAAAATCACGAAGGGTGCAGAATGTAGCCAAATTGACAAAAAATGAAGAGACTCACTTTCATATTTGAAACGAAACTCGAGTGGCCCTTCTCCTTCCGGTTTCCTGACGATCCTGTTACTCCCCTCAACGCGCGTTACAGCTGATGAAAATTGAGTACCAGTTTTAACTATTCTTCTTATCAAATTATAGTCATGTGAATGAACGTTTGGCAGATACAGTTTTACTATTTTATAAAAAAGACATTAAAACACATCCTTATTAATCCATTATTTCGCCTTTTGTGATTGAGATTCGAGAAAATTACAAATGAGGACCAACGTACACTACTGAAGATACAGATCTTTCGAAAAAAATGTAATTTTTATGAGAAAAATAATTATTCTTGTGATAAGCGTGTAATTATATACATTATACTATATTTAATGTTGATGGGAAATATGAAGTTTTATGAAAATTTGTTGGATGTAAAATTTTAGACAATATTTACATTTTTTCGTTCAACACTTTGTTGAATAAAGAGCACTGCTGTTGGCTTTTTAAATTGCCTCATTCGAAATTTTTTTGTTTGTTTTATTTTGGAGAACCAAAAACATTTGTGGTAGGCATTTTTATATCAAACATGAAATGATACATGATTAGAAAAAACGTCGCATGTGATTTTTTGAAGAGGTAACGACAGAACAAAAACATTTCAGCGTTAGTTTGATAAAATATAATTAATCAAGCAATAACTTGATAACAGATATTTTTAAATAGTAATTTTAAAAATAATTCTTTCCGATGAAAATTTTCGCTTTTCCTCTTGGTTTCATAATTTCAGATAGATATTTAAACTATCTCATATTGCGTTGGGAGATGTTCACTACACTTCAACTGCATTTATTTTTTTATTTCCTGTAACGGTTCCCAAAATCTCTTCGTGGTCACATTAAGGGTCATGTTAACATTTCAATGTAAGACTTCAGAAACAGGTCACATTAATGACCACAGCAATGTTACAATAATTTGACGAGTAACAAAAGATACAGTGACAACAATTATGTGATCAAGTAGAGGATTCGGCGCAAATTTGGCACCATACAACGGCGCATTGGAAAAATTGCATTTTAAAACTTGTCACCAAGGTTTTGCTTTGAATTTATTGTTATAACAGTAAAGTTATAGATGGTTGACATTAAAAATCTACGCAGTTGAAACAAAACAAAATTATTTTAGTTATTTTATGGATCTGAAACCAATAATTACAGAAGGAAGACTCCGGATATTCCTGACTCCACGTTACCTTCCAATATTCAACGGGTCGATAAACCCAACCGTTCAAGGAATTTCTGAGTTTGCTTTGGTTATTTGCTCACGAAAGCACAGCAATTATTTCCTCAAAGCGAAGCGAGCAGTGGGTCGAATGTTCCAGGAACATTCGATGCAACGTCAAGCAAATTCAATGCCTTTCTCCGAAGCAGCGTTATACTACGTGAGTGATACATCTGTGCTAAGCTACCATGTTACCTCTAATCGCGGAGCATGCTTTGATGTAGTATGTGGGACACAGTGCCAACTGTCAGAGAGCAAAGCGATTTCCCGGCTTATGAAAAGACCACAGGCTGTGACCCAACATGGTCGCCTGTAATTACGTCTTGCCGTTGTCACTGGACCAACGTTTATTAGGCCGACCCAACTGCAGCCGCGGCGGGGTTGCGATTTGCTTGCGTCATCGTCGCCGTGGAAAAGGCGAAGGTGGAGGCGTAAGGAGATGGAGCAATGAAGTGGCGGAGGCGATGACGGCCATGAAGACGTCCAAGGTGAAAAAGACGGAGACGTTCAAGGTGAAGTTTATAGTGAAGATGAAGTCGACGATGGTAAAGATGAGTGAAGCAGACCTTTACCGAGGCGGCAAAAGAGTCCCAATAACTATGACAGAGACGCTTACGAGACAGTGAAAGAGGCGCTTACGTGACGAAGGAGACTGCCATATCGAGGGCGGCATTGGTCGGGGGGGGGGGGGTGATGGCATCAATGCCAGTGGACGTTGGGAAGTGGGCGGTGGGAGATGATTAGTGGAAGGTGGATGATGGGTGGTGGGTGATGATCCGTGTGCGGTGAATGGTGAGCGGTAAGCGGCGAGCGGTGATCGTTCCGCGGGAGATGGTGGGCGGTAGGTGATATGCCGAGGGCTGTAGGTGATAGGTGGTAGGCGGTGGGCGGGTAGCGATGCACGCGTTGCGAGATTGGGAAGTTTGTGCACGCCCATCTGCGATCTCGTAGAAGTGCGCATGCACTGACTCAATAAAGCGAAGCGAAATTTGAACTACGCATGCGCAGAAGATCGATAGTTATTTCGATTGCTGTAACGTTCGAGGGTGCACAAACTTCCTCTTGGCGGCGGGCAATAGCGGTGTCGGCGTGAGAGGGAGGGCAATGTGGATGGAGATGTAGCTTACTCGAGGATGGGGTGGCAACTGTAGTGGTGACAACGATTCAGATGAGATCCTTTGATCAGCGCTGAGCCGGAAACAACTACTCGGAGACGCGGGGAAGTGGGAGAGCCTGCGCACAATCCACCCACTCGCAGACGCGCTCAACGCGCCTCCATTCGTGGGCGCCTCGGCTGGCCCACGCGCGGTCCCCTCGGTTCCGGCGTCCCCACCACACTAGAGCCTTTGACTCAAATCCTTCTTCTTTGAAGGGTTACATACCCATAGTATCTATTTGTAATTATTCGGGCCATTGCATTTTGATATCAGGTCACCATTGGATTCTAACGAAGAAATATAAGGAGAGCTAAGAAGCATTGAAAAAAAGGAAGCAAAAGAAGGACGAAACGAGGCAAGAAAAAAGGGTAGGAGAAATTTGATTCAATATGATATAATTGAATTATGTGCGAACATCACAGATTAAAGTTAAAGAAAAGTTTTGGATCTTTTAAAACAAATACAAAGAACTGAAAAAAAATTAAAAATCGTATTTAATTCTATCTGGTTGTAATTTAATATTGTATCAAGTGCTTTTATTGAGATTCTGCAAAATCATGTAAAATACACTCTTGTGTTTCATTTTTAGAATAAATCCAGGATTTATACTAAATCGAGATATTGCTGTTACAGATGGCGAACTTGGCTCTTTTGGAATTGCAAAAGATAATAATCCCTAAGAATATTGTCTTTATAATTCGCTTAATACAACATTAAGTTTATTTTTTTCAGTATGATCATATTTGCTAAAGCGTTCAAATATTACGAATCTGCAAAAACAAAAATCAACAAGAATGGAAATTCCAATTTTTAAAATTCACTTTTTTAATTCATTAGACCATAAATATAAAGAAAACGATAATTTATAAAAATGCCACACATATACAAGTAGGATATAAGTTTTAAATAGTAAGAAAGAAAGAAAAAAGTAGAGGTGGAAAAGAGAGAGAGGGAGAAAGGAAAAACGAGGATGAAAGGAGAAAAATTGAAGGAAAAAATGGAAAGGAGGATAATGTCAGAACATATAAGATAAGAGAGAGAATTTGGTAGAATGGGAGAATAGTACTACATAAATTGGGAGACAAACAGAAAAGATGTAGCAAACAGGAAGAGTGAGTGTGGGGTTAATGGAAAGGCGATCGGGAGGGAATGTAGACAGAGGTAGTGGACATCATAAGTAAAGAGAAGTTAAAAAAGGCAGGTGACTCTCAGGTGAGACGTCAAGAGGCAAATTGAAGGAATTCGAATGAATAAAGGATTAAAGTACATACATTAAAGAAGAATAAACGGGCATTAAAAGGGAAATTCATAATAAAATTATCAGAGTAATTGCATATTAATGTACAAGGCTACATATCCAAGTAGACTTCTTTCGGAAGCCGAACGTCTCCTTTCTCTCAACATTGGCCAGACACTTTTCCCTCTACTTGGTGGGAAGCTGATTAATGAGCTCGTCTGCTGGACTTGCGTGCTCGTATCTGCTCATCCCTTTAAGCTCAATTTACCGCCAATGCCCCTTCCACAGCGACCAAGATGCCGCGACTGTTGTCGGAAGGAAGGTTCTATATGAGCGCAGCAAGGAGAGATTGCTTCCAGAATGAAGGTAGTCAAAGGAGGAGGGGAAAACGTCGGCAAACTATTGGATAAAATTCAAGAAATGAGGCAGAAATGAAATGATTCAGTAAAATTGTGATTGGTTTGATACATAGGTGAAAGAGTGTGAAAGCGGTAGAGAGGATGGGCAGAATAAGGACAGCCGTAGAACAACAACCCTCTCATTTTGCTTCTGAATATAAATGTAACGTCGATTCTTTCGCGAAGGGCACGTTGATAGATAGTGCCCCAAATATATAGCTGATTTGCCTTTGAATAATTTTTATTACACCGGAGCGAATACTTTCTTATCAATTCTTGACAAAAAGCGCTTATTTTCATCTGTATTCAGAATCCATCTTATATATGGGTTATGGGTTGGGGGGATCTCAGAATGTAAGAAAACGTGCTAAATATACAATTCTCCCCATAGCACGTCACACACTGTTTTAACTACTTTTAACATTACACAAACAAATAAATGAACAAACAAATAAATTAATTAAAAAACAAACTCCTAAATAGATAAATAAATATATAAATAAATAAAACTACATATGAAATAATCAGCAGGTCCACATACTACAGATCCAAGGGAATTGCAGGCTTTGAATTAGCGCCGGAACTTTGAAATGAACCCCTGCTCATTAATGAGAGAGACTGCAGCTTTGTGCTTACCGGCGGGCGTTCACCTCCGGTTTAACCGCATGCACGACTATGGCGCTCACAGGGACGGCCGGAAGGAATACCCAGCCTGAAGCCACAGGACGAACGAGTAAATAGCCAAATGTGGACAGGGAAGTAGACAATAGAAGAGGGTTAGATAAGTAACATGATGGCGAAATAATAGGAGGACAATAGAATATGCAAGAGCAAGTGGTTAGGCGAAGATAATGCGAGTTTATGCATGCGAGTGCCACTGCAGGAATAATGCGTGAATTGCGTGACGCGTGAAGAATTTATGCATGAATGAGGAGGTGGACCTCAAGAAGAGGTAATGTGAGGATGGGCAACAGAGAATCGGTAACAAAACAAGAAGACCTGGAATCGTGTGTCAAACTGTTCTCGACACACCCGAGAAGGCTGCCCGCCCTTCGTTACCTTTCGGGCTCGCGTCTTCTCCTCCGCTCGAAGTGATTGCCATAACATGACCGGAAGGAAGGTAGCCAAGTAGCAAGGAATGCAGACAAGATTATCAATACGTCGGCGAACATAAACGTTATCAAACACTAGGGCAGATGAAAACTCAAGAAAACTAACAAGATGATGAAAATAGTGATACAGAAAAAAAGATGGCGGTAGGAAGGCAAAACCAATGTCTCGGAAGTGCACAATGTTTGATTCATTGGTTGCTATTTATGGGCACGTCAACTGCTATGGTCATTAGTCCTGTTAGAATAGTGAATGTTTTACTCCGGAAGATTGCGCAGTTCCTTCCTCGCTGGATGATGATAACCAGCGCCAACATATAATTCGGATTGCCGGGAATTCCATCTACATCCAGCGAGATACTGCCCCAAGCGGAAGAAACCTTCCTGCTGGTCTTCCAACATATGTGCATGTAAGTGTGTGTGTGTGTCTGCTAGAAAGGGATAGGGCAATGAAATGGAAAGTTCGCACACGGTCCGAGACTCGTTTGTTACGGTACTGCTTCGGCATTCTTCGGATATCGAATAAATCACGACAACCTACCCATTAGAACTGCCGGCTACTAGAATTCTCCCGCAGGCGGGCTGTATTTAAATTAGTTATGGAACTAGTGTTGAAATTCGCCACCGGCAGCACTCGAAACATAGGACCTGCCAGCCACACTCGATGCAGAGTCGGCGGTAATGCGGCCTCTGAGATCAACTCAGCCGGTCCACGAAGTTGGAGAAAATGAGCGGAAATGAGGCAAAAGGAGAAGATTGGAGAACACGAAACTTCCCCGCTCACACATTCGAGCGCTCTGTCACCCCCTGCGTGAGGGAAGCAACCTTTGTATGGGCGCTGTCCGGAACCATGCATCTATGCTCTGGATAATGATTTGTCTTGCAACCTCGCGTGTTCATGTTCCCCTCGTCAAATTCAACCGCACGCGGAGAGTAGGCGAAAGCAAGGTAGTCTTACAGCAAAAACACGGACGAAAGAATTATCAAGGGGACGAGTAAAAGTGTAGGCCAGAACCGGCGCAAATTAAAGGACAAATGTGGGGACTGACTGACGAATTAAATGTGTCGAATAACATGCACTTCGTGAAGGGGAGCCAGCGTTCGAGGAAATGACAGCGAATGAGACACAAGGGGCAGATATGGAGCACATGATCCCAAACATCTGAGCGCCGCGCCACGCCGCGCCCCGTGTGTGGAAAGCCGAGCGCAGCCTTTGAATTGGCGCAGGCCGGTAGCCTCCGTCTAAGCTCCTATGGCTAACGAACGCCGTTGCTTTGCGCTGTCCTCTTCTGTCGCGTTAACCGCATGTGGCTGCGGGCGCCGCCGGAAGCAAGGAAGGAAGGAAGGCGGGTCCTGCACCGGCGCCGTAGGGGGGGGGGGGGTCGCCTTACGACCGCGAAGGCCTTTGCGGCGCGCGGGAGGTGCTTCGTTACGGAGAATGGAGATGCGAGGGCCCGCGGCCACGCGCCTGGGGCTTCGTGCGGCGACGGCCACATCCATTGCGTGCTACAGGATACGTGCGGCGGGGGCATAATTATCACTATTATTGTTGTTAATATATTATATTGATATAGTGCTATTAAGAATATTCTTATTATTTTAATCATTTTCATCGATTAACAATTGTAAATTTACGCATATGCAGTTGAAATTGAAAAGTGAAATCACGGGATTTGGTCGGAGTAAATTTTAAAAATCAAACCATTGAGTTTGCCAACGTCTCGACATATAACTTTCTTGCTTCGGAATAGATATATATATATATTGTGACGTACCTGATTGTCGGTACTTTCCACTGCAAATATCAAGGTTATAAAGGACGGGTGTCTTACTCGTGAATGGGTCTTCAGAGGGAATTGATAATACATTGGTAAATCAAAGTAATAAATTAGTATAAACACAAATACAATTTATTCATAAATCAACGTCTAATACACCTGATTAAATACATAAAACCTCGATGTCTTGGTACCAAGATTCTAGTTACCATATAATCTTATCATACCTGGGGCCCCATTAAGTAATTCGACTGTCACAGCTGCTCGCCCACGGCGACGGCGACTGTTGACCTTCACCGCAGCTCGGCGTCCCCAGGCGGTTGGTAACGCAGACACGTGCCTCGCCGGTCTGCAGTGGCGGCGACGAGAATTCCTCGGCCGCAATCCGGGATGTTTCCGCTTTCAGTTCCACACCCACACACTCACAACATCTCCTGGATGTCCATTTCGTTCCATCATATACTCGGATGACGTCGCAGCACTCTTTCTCAGTTCATTTCTGCTCCCCTCTCGCAACTGTTGAGCACGTGGTTACACTCCGCGCAGGCATCCCTTACACTACCCACTATTCTATTGTTCTTTCCACTGCATTCCTTATCACAAACGCAATTTAGAGTATCTACGGGCTAATCTCTCCCGACTTCCACGTTACCGGCTTCTAATCAGCGATTCTATAAACCTAACACTGTTTCATGTTCTTCGTCTTTTGGTAATGTCCTGCTCTGCTTACAGCTAACCGTCTTTTTCCGGCCACTTTCTTACACGCTCTCTCAGCAACTGTCCTTAACGGCCGTCTCCCGGCTACTGCTTTCAACCGTCGCGCTCGACTCGTAACGGCAAAAATCCCCCCCTCTCTCGCTAGGCCACGGTGGAGGCAACGTCCACTCTTCCCCCCACCGTTTGTCCTCGCACCTGCCGCTATGCCGCGCAGTTCAAAATGAGTAGTAATTAAACTCCTGTACTTCTTGTCTTTAATTACGTATGGAAACGCTTCCGCGTTTCAATATATATATATATATATATATATATATATATATATATATATATATATATAAACCTTAGTATATGGTAATGCTGCGTGAGAAAACTGTGAATTTTCGGTAGAAAAACTCTTATTGCTGGACTCTGGTAACCAAGAAGTGGGTAAATTCAGTTGCTGAATTTAGAAAAAAATCCTGTAACACGTGGTGTAGCCAGAATTCATTTTGTGGGTTCATGATACCGAAACATCAATTGACGGCAAAACGTCTGTCCGTCCGTCTGTGAACAACTAAAATGTTTAGCCAATTTTCCCCCAAACTGATATTTCTCATTTGATCTGGCTGATCTCACGGCCCCTGAAATTTGAAACTGATTATTTCATTTTTGGGAATACCTTAGATGAAACCCCTACGACATTCTCAAAACTTTGAAAAAATGGCTACATACTTTTTTATTAATTTTTTGGATAGTGCGTGGAACGTTTGAGAGAATGGTAAAGGTTTCCTGTCCGTTAAAACCCTGATGTTTCCAAAATTGCAAAAAAAAATCGTAGTCTTCCTACAAGTAAATTATTAAAGATAGAGATTTTTTCCTTTAATGAAATCTGTTTATTAAAGATAGATTATGAATTTATGAATTAAGGTAATTCACATTTTTTCAAAAATTTGAGTACCTATTTTTCGCGTAATTTTGCGTGAATGTATGAGCGAGAAAGTACGCACTGTTTTCTCACCACTAGTTTTTATTTCGTCATCACAACTGGTGATAAAAATGAACAGAAACGACACACGAAACAATATGGCAATCACACATAAGAATAAATTTAAAAACATAATATACGTTATTGATAAATGAAATTGAATCAACCTTAATCTCAAAAGATACAAAATGGAAAATTCTCACAGACACATACAGTGAAACTCCAAAACAACTCCCCATGGAATGATCAGAGGACGAGGGTCCACTCCGAAGAAGCCTCAGGCAAAGGCATCGCAGCAAATATTTGAGAAATTCTGCGACTATGTATTTGTGCAATCAGGCCCTCGTGCTCTTACATGTGTATCCGAATAAAAATATTACGAAACATTGATAAGATCAATGATTTTTTTAAAATTTACTTCAACCTAATCCCGTGATCTCAACTTCCAATTTTATCATTGTTATAATTACTAGTATAGTAATTATCATTATCCTATTATTTTTTATTATTCTCTATATTGTAATTAATACGTATTTGAATGCATGGCCTGCAAAATAAGAAGAGATTACTGTGCAAACAGTCCACAGACAATTCAGTATGGGTGAATATAGAAAGCCGTGAATGAAGTCATTACAACCGAGGTAATAAGTTCGTTGAGGAAAAGCAACAACCGTTACGTCGTTGTGAGCGGAGAAAAGAAGTAGATTTGGTGATTAGACGTAAATGAGAAAGCATCTGAGCGTCTTTGAGAGCAAACATTAATTATGTTGGAATGTTCTCGATATTAAATATGCTTATGGAGAAGTTAAGTCTAATAAAACATAAAAGTTTAATGGATGAAGTTTAAAATAATAAAAAGGGATTGATAGTAGAAGAAGTAACTGAATAAACTGAAAGATATAACACAAAGTCAACACAAGCCAAGACGTAAAAGAAGCTATCAACAGGTATTTTCTAGAAAAAAACTTCGAGAACTATTTGAACTTTTTTTGAAAAATTTAAGTAGTAAAATGAACTGATTAAAATTAATATATTGGTGTATTTCGTTAAAGTTATTGTTTAGTGAATCTATTTTTTTGCGTGTGCGTGATTCGATCTAGTTAGTCTTAGTGAATTTAATTATTTTTTAATATTCATTTCAATTTAATTATCACCAGAAGAATAAGACATTATATATTATTGATTAGTAATTTGTTTAGTTTCTTATATTTTTTGTTAATAAAAGGTTATTTGATTCAAATGAACATTGGATTTGTTTTTGTTATTCACTATAACAATGAGATCATAATATTTCCCACGATTTCGTAATAACTCCTGTAATAATGTAATAATTTATGTCCAATTTCGTGCGATCAATTTCTCGCTTACGACTTCATTTTTCAATGAATAAATTTGTACACCCTTGGTTTTTCAAGAAATTAATTCATTCCCCCACAAAAATCACAGTTTATGTGAAGTGTAAAGGCGGGAACCGATCCATGTGTTTCCGTCACCTGCTTTTGAGTGAAAGTGTATCTTCATGTGAGAATTTACCGTTAACGTTTTTAGAGAAACAATCATTCTGACCAATTTATACGTTCAATGAGTTGTTCTTGTTTCTCTGTTAGAGTGATTTTTTTCTCTGCTAAACACATCGAAACGCCTGGCCTGCTGCGTATGTCAGACGGTACCATATCACACGATTTTTCTCTTCACGTTTCTTCGAAGTAACTTCAGAGCGCATTTATTCATTTGCAGTTTGGTAATAATTCATGAAATTCTTACGTTGCAACGGTGGTTTGGAAACTACCAAGTTGACCGCGATACCCCACAGTTCAGTGCATAGTACGGCAGCAAGACATGTTCACCGGCATTGTGTTCGCACTCCTCGCCAAGATTTCATGATTTTGAATTTACAAGAAGTGAAATGAAGTCGCTCGTCGCAAGTGTGTACGAGCGGCAGCTTTGGGTGAATGTTTACCAATAGGATTTTAACACATACAATACTGTGCTACTAAACGTTATATTTCTTTAATTATATCTTCGACACTACGCTATTGAGAACAACGTGAAACAACCTTCCCTTTGTTAACAGCTCATATACACTTTGTTAAAACGTACTTAATGAAAAATGGCGAATAAAAGTACTCTCGTGTGTTTGATTGTGAATAACTCGAAATTTTTCGACTTGACCCTTAAAACACCGTAGGAGTTTCAAATATTGCCCCGTGGAAATTGTTACATGAAATGAAACCTTTCTGAATTGTCAATAATGAATTTTAGAAGTTGACTATTTCTAGACGTACGTGTCTTTGTGAATGAACGCTTAATAATATTACAATTAAACTTACGCACTATGTATAATAATCATGACGCAAAGCACAGTTATAATGTAAAAAGACACTTTATATTGAATACAAATGATTTATAAAGTCTACAATGTTTACGTGGATAAATTAGTAAAAAGCCTAGGTGAAGTTAACTTTCGTCGTTAGTGTATTCAGCTCTTCCCTGTCTATATTCATTCGTTTATTATGGCAGACTTTGGGCCAATTTGGCATCACCGGAAGTTTGTTAATTTTTAGATCATTGAAAGAAAGAGCTAATAGAGACTGAGCTCATTAATAGTCAGAAATAATTGCTCTAGCGTAGCTTCAAAGTTGAATTAGTGATGCAATTTTCCGAGAGCCTCCTTGCACCGACGTTCGAATATTTATAGCAGAAAAGTTAAATATAACTTTTGGGTAAATGTTCAAGTTCTTCGCAGCTTCGTGAAGTTAAACTCAGAGCAAGCAACTAGCAATGTTTTCACAGTTTTATTTACTCATTCTCACGAGTGGAAGTTTTAAACTAAAGGAAATTTGATGTTTTAATTAATATAGTGGAAGCTCTGGTTCAGTTTAATAGAAACAAATGTTATGATTGTCAATATCACATTTGAATTAAAACGGCTCGAGCAATCCATTAATGTTTTCACGAAAAAAAATACTTGAGTTTACATTCGGAATATTTCAAGTATTAGACGATTGTAATGTAGAGTTTTAACTTTAATTGGTTTTAAGCAAACGGTTTTTCTATTAACGCACAATTTGGAGTTTTAATACCTTAAGTTTGTAATAAAATCCAATCTAAAATGTTTTATGTATTCTTTACTCGTACTCTTTCGTGACCCTCGACACCATTATTTACTGTTAAATCCCTCTAGAATAATGTAACACTTATCCCTCAAGCATAATAATCAATAACACTTACTTATCAAGCATTTTTTGGTCACATGTGATTAATTTCTAACGAAACTTTGTTTTTTATATCGAGAAATAATGATTTTTTTCATATCAATATTACTAAATTTACCTCTACAATCTCCAAAATATCTGCCAAATGAAGGTACAGTATATCGAACCAAAGGACGCGTATTCTCACAAGTAATTTGATTCGTGGCGTCGCGTCGCGTCTCGTGGCCTTGGACACCTGCGTTAGGACGAAAAGCGAATCAGCGTTTATTTGCAATAAAAACTCAGAATTATCACGCTGCATTGATGAAAATCATAAGCACTCACGTGCATGGCGAGGACGCACGGAGAGGGAAGAAGAGAGAAAGGATGGGGGGATATGGAAAATCGCGACGAGAGGCGGAACGGGTAGAATTGAGAGCTGGCGGTAAATGAAAAAAAGGACCGCGGCTGAGCTCTGCACAGTGCGGTGCAAAGTGACTTACTTTTGGATAAAATGGGGAACAGTAGTG
Source organism: Gryllus longicercus (assembly GCA_038098605.1). NCBI lineage: Eukaryota > Metazoa > Arthropoda > Insecta > Orthoptera > Gryllidae > Gryllus > Gryllus longicercus. The sequence goes on from JAZDUA010000052.1 coordinate 533,580, forward strand.
GAGCAATGGGCGGAATGGACAAGGAGAGGGATTGTTGTGTGGGAACAAGCTTCGTGGCTACCGCTCTGTACGGACGGGAACAATAACGGTAAGAGACGAGTCGGAAGATGGGTTTAAACACGATCGGGACTAGTGGAAACTTCAGTTTCGGGGTTATTCTTGAGGCTGTTGTCGCGTGTAGTGGAAACGCGTGTGAGGGTGGACCGAGAGTGACGATGGACCGCGTGTGACAGGGACGAGCGTAGCGGGGACGAGCGTGACGGGGACGAGCGTGGCGGGGACGAGCGTGGCGGGGACGGGATGCGTCTGGTGGGAAGCGCGAAGCGGGGAAGCATGTAATGGGGAGGCGTTGAATGGGACGGATGTTGCGGGAACTCATGTGCCAGGGTCGGTTTGGGCGGAGAACGAATGATGTTGGAGGGAATGTGGTTGGGATTGATGCGCCGGCCACTCCACGCTGTCGGGCTTATCGGAAACGGGCGCGCGGGGCTGGTGCAGGGGAAAGGGTGCAGGGGCAGGAGCGGGAGAGCCCACCTGGAAGCCGGCGGAGGGAGGAGCGGGAATGGGAGGGATGGAGGGAGGGTATTGCCAGGGATTTTGCGCCCAGGTGCGCCGAAGCCTTTTTCCGCTCCGTCGGCTGCGAATCAAGCAAATAATCCTTTTTAATGCGCTACCGGCCCACATACACGCTCTCTGCGTAGCAAATTAAAAACGCATTTTCATTTTGGAGCAGCGCTCTGCATACGGGCGTTTTTCTCGAGCTATTTTACTTTCAACGGAGTGTCTTCAGTGAAAGGTGAAGGATGTGATAGGATCAAACTGAATGTTGGGAAGAAGTGAATAAAAATATCTAGATTTGGGATCAGCCATTTAAACGTTAGTTGATGGCATTGATAAAAAGCATTTGGGATGAATACGTTGGCTTACATGAAAACAGCAGTACATTAGAGACAAACTTCTTTTGTTTGTCTCTTGACGTGAGGGGAATGGATAGAAGCAAACTATAAATAGACACTCACACACACACACACAAACATATATATATATATATATATATATATATATATATATATATGTCTACGTCTGTTACGGGTTTAACGACCTAGAAAATAAATTAGAAAGAAAATTTTACTAAATAGAACACTCTTCGCTTGTGGCAGTAAATGACATTGAATAAAACACAATTGCATCTAAAACGAGTTTATTTCTCTTCGACAAACGTATAAATGCTATTGTAATGACTTGGTGTAGTTTGACCGCATGATGGAATTAAACGGCTGAGAAGACGTTTATAATAATTCAAGTTTAGAACGTAATCTTGAGATTGTAATTAACGTGAATGAAAATATTGTTGTCTGTTTCATACAAGTACGTATATTTCCTTTCTTTAGAATCCCTTTAATGAAGAAGTATAAGCTACTTAAAACTTTTAGAGCACGAACACCGTCTTAATGAAAAGAGCACTGACCCTTCAAAGAACAGGTCAATAATCGAAAGGAGAAAGGTTGCTGAAGTGGAATCGGAAATGAATATTCCAACGTTGAAGCGACGAAGGAGCTTCTCGGGCAGTAAATTCATTCGTACTTCAATAAAGGTAGATCTGCAATCACGACCAAATCGTTTCGCACGTGCGAACGGCAATCAGGGCGATGCCACGACCACACGGAGGAACAGGGCCAGACTTCAATAACTAAGACCCTTTGGTGATTAACAGACTGAGGCCCCTGAAAAGAATTAAATGAATTTAAAAGCTGTACAAATGGTAAATGCGTTAATAATTGCCTTTTATAATTACGAACTAAAAGAAGTTTAAAACATCTATGGCAACTATTGTAATTTATTACTATCCTCTGGGGACTGAGACCAGGCAGCTGTCTAGTTTATCTAGGAGGATGTCAGGGTGTGCGCCTGTCAACGCGCTGACAACGCGCTATCGATCCCTATGATCTTGGACCTCGCTGATGCTGGCCCCGGCGCAATGAGTCGAATAACAAGAGCAGTATGACGGATATGGCAGAAATGCCAAGCAGGAGTCCGAGGCACGGGTTACATGACAACATCACCCCTCCATGCAGTTGATCACTTCGCCACAAGAGACCACTAGGTAGTCAAAGTCGCCCTGAACGCTGTTACGCTTTACACTTGAAAGACACAGGATTAGGCGGGATTTACGCAAATAGGTACATTTAAAAATATTTACTAGGCTGTCCGGGTGACGCCGCGTCCATGGCGAAGGTGCCGACGTTTCGGTCGCCATTCTGCGACCTTCCTCAGGGCGTAATGCAAGGAAGGTCGCAGATTGGCGACCGAAACGTCGGCACCTTCGCCATGGACGCGGCGTCACCCGGACAGCCTAGTAAATACTGACTCCGGCCGCGGAAGCCTACGCTCTCACAGGTACATTTAAAAATGTTTGTTGTTATTTATATTTTTCTTTTATATTTATGTAATTTTTACTTTTATAATTATTTATATTTTTACTTTTGTATTTATTTATATTTTTACTTTTATATTTATTTATAATTTTTCTTTTCCGCCATCATAATCGGAAAACGGCGGGGTTGCTACTGATAGTTTCCTATCCCGACGCTAGTGCATTGAAAAGCTCGTGGCATGCCACGGTGTCACGAAGCGTGCCAGCGCCACCAGTAGGAGTCCTTGACAGTACTGACCTACGGCATTCTGGACTTCAGCTCTTGCATTGCACTTCTCGCGAGGAATCTGTGTACAATGCTGAGATCACAGGGGAAGGAGACGGCTACACTGAATGCCATCTCAAAATCATCGACTTACTAGCATTTCGAGACAGTCTAGGCAAAAACGAAATACATTCACATTTCGTATAAGAAAGCAACGATACAACCAACGTAACAAATAACTAATGCAGCCAAAACAAATTTCTGGGCGATTACAATTCCTAGCTCGCATTAGGCTCTCCGATGTTTTCTGAAAAGAGATAGAACATATAGATGGCTCTAGCACGCAGTGTCTCCCTATTCTCTGACGTATCTCGCGCGAACTTTATTTTGTGCCCTTAGATAGAGAGAGTAGCAAAACCGGCACGGCTGCCGTCCTGTAATTTCCTCTTACCGGTAACCCCGCCAGGCAGCATTCGGGATTTGATAAACAACTGACGGATTTACAGAGTTTGTATGTACGAGTAAATCGTGCTGAGTATATACGGGTAAATCGTTCCCAATACACATCATTTTACCCCTCGTGACAATTGAATGTAAAATGTGCTTCTCTCTGAATGTAAGAACGCTACAATGGCACGTCCCCGTAGCGACCGTAGAAACTCGCATGTAATTTGCGTAATTTGATTTTGAACTTAGAATATATTATATTGTTACATATTTAACATAACGTTAGTGTGCTACCACGTGTGTACTTATGTGTAACATTGAGAGCGTGAGGTTGAATGCTTGGAGCCTAAATTTCTGAAAAGAACAGCATTATAACTTTTTGTGTACTGCTGTAATTGTAAACAAGAAAGTAAAATGTACTCGCAGATACAGGACATGTTTTTAACGTTTTTCGTGCCAAATTGACTATCAGATGTGTACGACCGTTATAATGAAAGAAAGATATTTGTGAGATTTAGTACCAATTCGTTGAATGAAACAATTTAATGAATTATGTCGCATGGCATAGACATGAAATTTCCAGAGAAGAAAGTTTATTTAGTAATGCCTGAATATGAGCGTTAATATTACAATTAGATTATAAGAGAACATTTTAGGCACGTCATTTAGGACCCCAATCTTTCATTAACGAGTAGTCCAGAACGAGTGCTTCTTGGTTGCGTTTCTGGGAGATAAGTAACATTGCATACTTCTTCTTGCAGCCTCCTGGATTAACAATTACATTTTACTGGTCAACAGATTTTTGATCTTTACAGTTATTAATTTAAGTTTTCGCACTTATGTTGTATTTAAGCTTTGTTTTTGCGCGTTAATATCTTCTGAGTGACCGAGTGTGCGAGGATAAATATTTCATTAAATCCATCAATTCAATAGTGAAACTTTATATTTGCTCTGCAAATATATCTTCAACGTTTGGAGAAAGGGTCTCATGTTCATTTAAACGTCAGCCAGAATCGCAAACAAAGCAATATTGGCAGGAAAGAGAGTGACTGAAGTAGAGTCGGCGGCTCCAGAAAAGTCACATTGAGATCGGAAAACTAGTCATAGGTGTGGGCGTTCAAAATAAATAGATGCTTCTACGATTATAGATTCCTCGGTTTGGTTTTATCGGGCTTTCAATGACTGTGTTCCTGAATTAAATTTTTTTTTCAATTTCTGAAAACTAATACCGAAGATACAACAGAACATATATCCAATACGCTTGCACCATAGTTCAGTGACAAATAAAGGACGTTCTATAAAATAGGGGGAAAAACAACAAAAAATATTACCTCGCACTAATTTTTACTACCTTAGTTTTCCTTAGTTACGGAAAGGGCAGCAACGGAGATAAATCTTCACCGTCTGCGGCCTCATCGACGATCTAATGAAAGCGAGACCGGCCCTCCAAACACCGCGGCACCGGAAGGAAAGAGCTCGGCCGGAGTGGCACGGGGCGCCGGGCGATCCGCCGGCGGATCGAAGGCGGGCGGCGATCGACAGCCCGTGGCTGAGGACAGGTCGAGAGGGAGGGGGGGTCGGAAGGGCCTGCCCGATTAATTGAGGGGAATGCCTCTCAGCGGCCCGGGCCAAGCGCCGCCCGCTTGCCTCCCGAGCCAGTCTTTGTCCCGGAGATTGGGTTCACAGACTCGCGCAAATGAAGGACCCCATTGCTCCGCGACGGCAGGGGAAGGGGAAGCTGAAGTCCTATTGTTCTCAGATGCAGGACACGGATACAGAAAGTGCTATTCGATGGGACTGGCGGTTAACCGGATGAGGAGTTGCAGATTTCAACAAAACAAAGTTACTACGTGCATATTGAAGTATCGGTTGGAAAATGCTTTCCGGTAAGTTATTGAACTGGCTATATCGGGCCTTCTGGATTTTGGACCTAGAAGAGAGAATACATACTATAGAAATGATCCTGTGAAGTAGGGCTATATCGGGCCACCGAAAGAAGGAAAGCTGGGAACCTTTTGTTGGGAGTCGGAGAGAACGGAAGTTGTCGATTTAATGAATCTAGCGGTTCTCCGGGCCACGAGCTGCAGATTTCGTAACAAAAAAGTCACGGAACCGTTTCCGCAGCCGTATTTGTTCTATAAAATGAATCACATGAAAAAATACAAAAACATCAACAATAAACGTGTGCTAATTTCGTGACAGTCAACGGGTATTTTTAATTAATACTGATTACGTTACATGTATTGAAATGTTAAGTAAACGAACCGTTTCTCTTTAGTTCTGTCTGTATAATAATTCCCATATCAACGCAGACATTCAATCGAAATGAAAAAAAGTTATATATTATACGAGTAGAATTGCTATAAAACTTATTTTAAGTGAGTTATCACACTGACGACTTACCAAAATATGTTAGAATTTAAAATATCGTAAAGTATGGATCCCGGGCTATTTTGAGGTTGACATTTGATTAAATAAAATTAATTTAAATATTATTAAACCAGGTGATTAAAATGTATAAATCTTCTTGTAGATAATTACAAAAATAATAAATTATTGTGTGAACTAAATAATGGACTATCAGCTGCAAATTGAGATATTTCAGTGTTTAGAAAACTAGGTAAATCAAATACGAGTATATACAAGTAAAGAAGATTGTGTCGAACTTTAAGACATTCCTGCATAGAATGAATATTTTGTATAAAGTAAGAATTTTTAGGAATTTTAAAAGATCGAGAAGCGACCAAACTTTTGTTTGTTGAATGAACTGAAGATAACTTTAATATATACAATAACCCATAATGCCAAAATCTTTTTTGATACTTGGGGGCATTAAAGAGTATCTGCACAACCTGTACCATTTCCATGTCTCATTTTTCTAGTATGTTAAAAGAATATATAATTTGAAAAACGGAATTCGAGTCAAAAGTGGTATGAAAGGATTAGGAAATCAAGAGAACTTTAGTTAATAATAGTTACAAACAAGAAATGAAACAAATTTTGCAAACAAAGCCGGTTTAGAATCTCCAGATAATAATATTCTTAAATAAATGCTTCATACTTTATCTCCCATTGCACTATTAATCTATCTTCATTCTCATAATAATTATCACTATCATTTACTCATCAATTCCTCATTCATGGGTCTCATTGAACTATATAGGTATAGTTCAAATGACCATAAAATCCAATAAAAATAAATAAATAAATAAAACAATGTATAATGTTGACGACCACAGATTGCTCGGTCCCTGTAAACTTTACTCATCTATCTCTTTTACACGCACTGTGACCTCTCTGTTTTCTGGCAAAGCAATCAAAACTGCAATCCTGTTCCCCCGAGTCATCGACTCTTTTATTTCGCAAGAGTTTTTCTTCTGTACATTGGCTCCCGTGTTGTTTCAAATGAAAAATCAAACATTGGAAAAAAGCAATCAGTAAATCACTGGAACATAAAGCATAAAAGGGTATCTCGAGCAGTTAATTATTGTAGAAGGTACTGGATGATAAAACAATATTCACAGAAGAGAAAATGCCTGTTCTTGATCTTGAAGCTCGCATGAAATACCTCTGAAATGCTCGGATATTTGAAAATTGCTTTTGACTGCAAGGAAATGTCACACAATCTGAAAGGCAAGTAATGTAATTACTAGCAGCAGACTGACGCTTCATTTGTAAATTATATAATGTGCTTAACCTTGAAAAATACATTATATTCTTCATCCTGAAAGTGATTCAGTTTATTGATTCTATAATTAAGATGATAAATTTAATTTAGTAATTTCTTTTTCTGAAATAGGATTTGAAAATAACCATGAAATGACCCTGAGAGGATGAAATGGAGACAGCAACATTTGGACAAAAGTTAATAAAATAATACAAAGTTCAACGATTCAAGATCACGAGGCAGATGTAATACTGTGAATCTTGAATTTGAGTAAAGACTACATATTGAAGTATCTGGGAAGCCTTTCTATCACAAGAAACTCAATTACGAATGTACAAAAAAACCCTGTGATATTCGCCATACTTTTAACAAAGATAACAAGAACACTCAGAATAAATGAAGAGGAAGCTAAGGAAACTGAATTATGAGGAATGTTGTTGGACTAATCCAAAAGACTGAAGTTTATAGAGAAAAAAAGAATGCAGGAACTCTTCCACGCAGCGGATGTGATTGCTCTCACGAGACCGAAGGATAATCGCTTACAGAATCTGAAGGGCAGAGGTGTGTTTGATATCTAATGAGTTTTATCAAACTTCAAAATTGTGTATCATATATTGTCAATCAATCATAGCGTAGGAAAAGTAAACAATTTTATTTTATGCCTTTTTTCTCTTTAGAAGGGATTTGATGTTTTTCCTATCAAGAAAAAAAAACTATCTCAATATGACCAGACAAAGTCTGCAGTTCTGTCTTCGAAAGAATAAAAGTAAGATAGTGTCAGACTTGATTCCAATTACAGAGCTGTTTCCTTTTACAAACGCGTCTTGCATATTAGGACATTTATTTATTTTATTTTTTATTTTTTGCAAGAGAAGTATCGGAAAAACAAAACATGGAAATGGGATGCAAATTATAAATTTCGTTATTTGTGAAGAAAAGAAAACATCATTAAACACATTTATTAAATAAAAAGAATCCATAAAATGCAAGAAAAAGAACAACACCGAATCACGTTACTGAAACGTCTTACACGTCTTACTAGTTTGAATCACAATTTTTACGATCTCATGTACTCTATGTTAGAGAAACTGAAAGAAAGTTTAGCTTTCTTCGAACACTTGCGTGCATTAATTTGCATGCATTCTTTGCCGGTTGAATTGCAAGTATTTGATTGTACACAATCTTTTCATTAGGTTAATAGTTACAAAAAGCCAGATTTCCTGTTCTTTAATCCAAATTAAAATTAAAGCTGATGCTCAGTCTCTTATATACAAACTTTCCCAGAATAAATGTTACGAACTTCTAAGACAGGTACAAGGGTCAAAAATGATCTATTTTGCCAATAAACATTTAATGAGAAAGTACATATAAGGGAATTATACGTGGACGATTACGTAACTTGCTAGATTTCTCAAATTTACTAATATCAATGACAATGTCCCTAATTACTATAAAATGCTACAGTGTTTCATAATTACTAAGGTGGAGATCGTCCGTATACGTCTAATTATAGACCAATTAGCTTTAAGTCGATAGTCTGTAAAATAGTAGAACATCAAATTGCCGACAACTTTCATCTGTTTGGAACAGTAATAATGTTCTAGTAGAATCCAACATGACTGTCGATTAATCTATTTTCGTCAAAGTCAGCTAGCAATAGTTTGTCACGATACTGCGGATTCAGTTGACCAAGTATAAAGACATGTTGGACTCGTTGTAGAGTTTTCCAAAGCTTTACATTCAGTTCCTCACGATAGACTTCTAAATACCATAGAATTAAATCGAATCGCAAGTGGACTCTCGAATAGCCATCTGTACAGGGAATTTCTCCGAAATTGAACACAATGAGTCTTGTAATTGAAGACTTCCTATCCGACGAGATTAAAGTCACATCCAACATCCTTCAGGGAAGCGTAGTCGGACGACTCCGTTTTTACTTTATATATTATAGAGAAAGAAATGCAATGCTGCGGAATATCGATTTCAAGATTTCAGTGAAAGCACACATTATAGGGTTCCTTGACACTGATAATCGTTTTTTGCAAAACGACCGTCCGTCTGTCCTTGGGGTAACGTTTGGACGACCACAACACATGAGGACAATACGAGCACACAGAAAAAAGCACGCCTTCTCTCTCGCTGGCCCTTGAATTTCTTGTCGCCCCAAGGGCTCTTCACATTTCCTGAATCCCGTATCCCGGCCGTCGCGGAGAGCGCTGCCGAAGCAAACCCTCCAGTAGAGCTTGCGAGGCTGCGTGGGCGCTGGGGTCGGCGCCGCTTAGCGCCCGCGGCCGTGTGACTCGCCCCGCTGCGGCGCCAACGCCCGGGCGCAGAAAGCGCCGTAACGCACAAGCGGCGTGAACGTGCCAACGCGGCAGGGGATCTGCCTCGGCCATTTGGGCGAGGAGGACGAGGGGGCGAGGACTGCGGGGAGAGAGGGGCGCGAGGGGGTGGGAAGAATCGAGACAAGAGGATGGTGGGGGGAATGAAGGCGGCGGGTCAGGTGAGGAAGGTAAGGTGGCAGGAACAGCAGAGGAGAAAGTACGTGCGGGCGCAGCAGGAGGGCGAGGACATGCGGAGGCGGAAGCTAAGGAGGTGAAATGGGGCAGCAGGGGAGGCAGGGGGGAAAGGCGGAGGAGGGAAGTTGGAGAGGTTGGGAGATGGTGGAAGGTGAAGAGAGGGAAGTGGTAAGGCGAGGGAGGTCGGAGAGCAGCGGAGGCCGCGGGAACAGCTGCACTGAGGAGCGGCCCAGCGCCGGATTTTGGCGAGGGCAGCGGGGACAGCGCCGAGAGCGACGGGGGCGGAAGGAGAGGAGGAGGCGGCGGAACGCCCTTGAGACAAAAGATGTCAAAGCTCTCGGTTGTCGTAGGAAGGAAAGAAATGATGAGCTCAGTGGCGAGGATTAAGAAGACGTTGGAAGGAATTTCGGGTAATGGATATGACTAGGGACGCGGCAATTTTATGGTGAGAGCTTTACAAGTAGAATATAAAAAGGATCATTTATAATAATGCCTAAAAATCTGTTTAAAATATAAGGATTTTAGTATACTATTATACTTAATAATACGTGTTTTTCATAAAATATTTTGTTTTAAAGTATTCTTGTATAAAACCTAATCCTTGTTTTTCTTTTCTTTACTACCTCTAGCATTTTGCATAGTTTCTCCAGAGCTTCATTTTTCAATGTTTAAAAAATTATTTTATATTTTAATACAATCTACGCCCAATTTTAATCTTCTTTCGATGCGTGAGAACGTTCTGTAATTTAAAATGAAATAATTCAATCATCACCTCCGTAAATTGTAACCAGCAAATCCGGACCGTAAATTTACGACACGGGACAGGTATTATTTCGGACTTTTTGCCGTTCCAGATAACAATAAATCTGCCAAAATCAATTCTCTGAGATTTGGTCATCATTGAAGCTCGCTGTTTCAAACCAATGTGCTTCCGGCACTTTGATATCATTATATGTGGCTGTTGTATGAATTGTATAAATCTACAGCATTGTAATTTTTGCAACAAAATACATATGTTTATGAGCTTCAACATTCAATTATGTTTTTAAAATTTATTCTGATTCGATTTACGAAACTAATAAAGAAGTGCTTATGAGAGAATTTGTAGTTGGTTTTGTCCAGCCCACTGAACGTCGGGTCTGAAAGGGTTGACAATCATATCATTCAGTTTTGATACGCTGTGAAGTGATCAAATGTCTCTTAGTTGTAAAAAAAATCTTTTGCAGACCAATGATACGGTTAGAAAAAGAAGGCCCGAGTAAGCAGTGGATTGCGCAGAAATAGTTCCACAGGACGATTAGACCGTGGAGGCGCTGATGTAAGAAGTGGCAAATTGAATAAGTGAAAACACGGCGAAAGTTCGAAAAGAGCTTTGAACCATTAATATTATAAACTTAAATATTTTTCTAGTTTGAAAATTTTACCTTTCAAAATATTCACACACACACACACAAACAAACAAAATCAATGCTGAGGTAACTGCATTGACGTCTTACATCACTATCCCGTATGTTTAAAAAGTGAGCGACACTTTTGAGTAATTTCTCCTCGTGAAGGGCAGTGCGTAAAAAATTAATACACAATAGTGTAAATCTGCCCTTAGATTCCATGATTCTTATAAAAATGTATTTTTCAGACGTTATCACGGCAAGGTGAAAGACCCGTTGCTTATCTCTGATTTCGAGATTTTTCTTGCAATGACGACAGCTTTTGTCTATAGTTTTGTTATCAGAGGATTTGTCTGGCTGTATCAGCACAACAGCTTCTGACGGGGCCAAGGCCTGCATGCGGCGTTACGGCCTTGCGGCCATGGGTTAAGCGGTACGTGAGGTCAGCATACAAATATCGCTACGCCGCTTTCTGATCTTCTCAACCTAAGAAGTGAGCTTTCTCATCGTTACACAGCAACAGATCCTGGGACTTTGCAATGAAAACGCCCACTATAATCTTCCCCGACCGGAAATCGAACCGGAGATACCGTCATGGCATGTTGAACAGTACCTGTAGGCGATGTTATCAAGAGGTGCGATAAAATTGCAAATAAATAAATTGTCGATGGAGGCCTTAATTATTACTTGAGAAAAGGCACTATCTTTTTCAAGGAGGTAAGAAAATATTTGATCATGGAAATACTTGGTGGAAATCAGTTCAACGAACAAATGCATTCTTTACTTATAACTAAATTAATTCGAACGAATCAAACAATTCATTTTCCCCCTCTTATGAGCCTATGGAGATGTCACGTGAAGTGTAGATGACACACACCAATTCAATATTTTTTTCGTACTCAACTCATATATTAGAATCATATTAGACAGAATAAGTATTTTACAGAGATATACGTTCTGTAAAGTAGATGTGTGCCAAAGAGGATTTCTGGGTACCGCCGAGGGCTAGTATTTGGTGCAGCAAATAAGCATAAAAGTAGCAGAGCAGGAACGATAACAAGTTTCCAAGGGCGAATAGATTGATAGAGATTTCAGGTTAAGAATAAATAAAGGTGGGAAGAATGAACCTGATATATCAGAGTCGAGGCGAGATAAGATCGAATGGTGGTGGGTCCGAACTGGGCGCATCTGGGTCAGAGGGGGAGAGGGGCAAGGCACGTAAACTTGTGACAGAGAGCAGCCGCCATGCATTGGGCGGCAAGAGGCAGTTAATAATTGGAAAGGTGGTGCAAAGCGGGAAGGAGCTGAGACACACAAGGCGGGAAGGGACGAGGCGGGAAAGGACGAGGTGAGAAAGAGAAGAGAGGGGAACGGACAGAGAGGGGAAAGGGCAGAGGGAGAGAGGGCAAGGAGGGGAACGGAGCGCAAGGGCAGAGAAGGGAAAGAACGGTAGTGGAAAGGCAAAGAGGGGAGGGGTTGAAAGGAGGATATAAAGGGGAAGGAAATGAAGGGGATGAGCAAACAAAAAAGAAGAGGAAAGACAAAGAAGAAAGACAGGAGAGTTAAACAATGCAAGGACGATGCAAGAATAATGAGGCAGAGCAGGTCCGGAAGCGGAGGAAGGAGTTGGGAGGAGCTGAACCGAGCGGGACGTGGCAGGGCGTGCCGGGCGCTGACGCTGATAGCCCAGAGGGGACGAGATGCACTCTGCGCCGCTTAGCGGCCAACGAGGCGGCGCGCTCCACCACCCCGGAGCCATTTCAACCCCGCCCCCCCCCCCCCCACAACCACGCGCCCGGCGTCGCTTCCATTTCGCTCTCGCGCAACCCATGTGGAATTTGAGGTCGCAAAGCGGCTCCCCGGCAGCCATTCTCCGAGTCCCCCATTTACTCTTGGAGCACTACCATAATCACCATAATTCAACAATCATCATAATCATCGTCGCCGTCGTCAATAACTCATCATTGCCTGTAAAAAATGAGGGCATTGCACGGTCGGCGAAATGTAAATTTATGCAATTTAGTATTTTCCTACAGTAAACGGTGTCGTATAGTTCGTAAAACATAGTGAATTATACTACAAAATATGAAAAATAACGCCATGAAGGACGAATTAATTTACAAAGAAAAATGTAGAAATAGATATGAGACGTTGTTTTGTGTCCTGAAATGATGCCAATGTAAACACCTCAACATTTCCTACCAATACAAAGAAAATGTTTTTTATTAAAAAAAAATATATTCTTGAAAAACAGGTTTTTAAAACATATACAGTAAATACGAAAGATTACTGTTTTTATGCAATAACTGGTTTTAAAGTTCTATGTTTTAAAAAACGAAACAATGCAAAAGTAGTTCAAGAATTTTATACATCTAAGGTCATTTTTCTATAAAAAATCATTTATTTCCTAAAATGTATGACCATTCTCGTTAATATTTTTGTGTTAATTGTTAGTATATTGTATCATTAAAAATATGAAATATTTCGAAACAAAGTTTCAAAATGGTGCATGTTGGGGTATAATTAACATTAAAAGGGGAATATCGAAAAAAGTACATTTTCAAAGTGACAAGAGAATGCTCTCGGTTTTGTTTCATAGTCACGGTTACATTCTAACACTAGGTATCGAATGGGTTCTTTACCGCAAGGATTTTACTGCACGATAGAAAAAAATTTAATATTAGAATCATGTTGATAGTAGTTGCAGAAAGTCCCCGTGGTGGAACGAAAATTTGCAGTTTGTATTTAGCCATAAGTGATTTCTTTGTCTTCGAGTTTGTTCTCTTGTGCCGTCCTACATCTCTTGAGAGTCGACGTTCTATCATGTAACAAATGAAATTAATGTGGATCGCATTGATCTCCCTTGATAGAGTTTAGATTTCACGGAAAGCAACGTAGCGGTTTCCAAAGTGATTCACTTCGTGATCTCGTTTGCTTATGCAATTCACTGGTTTATCAAATAAGAACCGGAGGAAAAGCAAAAATCTATATATAGATATAAATTATGAAAATATTCTAGTATCTAAAAGGCAAGTGACATTGGCAGTTTATTTCTTTTTAGGTAACTATATTGTTAATTCAATCTCAAATATGAATACTTCACATTGAGAAAATGTATCGTCTGCATAGTAAATCAAATGGTTGAAGATACTAAATCTCTAGAAAATACTTTTTTAGACTTCTGTTTTCAAAACATTCGCTGATGTCTGTATTTTATTCGCAGAAATTGAGATGAACCCAGATATACCAAGAGAAATGTTGATTAAAATATGAAGTAATACCCAAATAATTTTTTAATTTTTTTGAACATTGTAGGTCACTTTTCAACTACTAGGTCATTAGCAAGTTTCGAAACAGTGCTACCCGCAAATTACAATATGGGAGTAGTATTTTATATATTTACAAAGAGGACAGAGGTGCAAATATTACTAATATTAGAACTCATCAATGTTGGAGATCGGAATAAACAGTGAACATATTATTTTATATCGCTTTCCGCTTCTTTTAAGTGGCCCCGATCACATTTCATTACTGCATTTCATAAAAGGTCTTTAAATCATCTCTTGTAGTTTTCTTGAAAATATAAGAAATTTTTGCGTAATTTTGAGTCTACGCCGGTTTAATCAATTACCAATTCTAAATCTACTCGTTACCTGAACAGTTTTTACTTACCTGGCTGTCAGTAACCTGACATTTTTGTACTAACGAGTCTGAATCATCAATAAATTTTGTGGGATCCATTAAGTAATGCATTAATTAATAAATAGGTATTATTGATTTAATGCAAATGTATTAACGTGAGTGCATTATTGAATTAATATAAATAAATTACTGTATTAATGTAAATGTATTGTGACATATCAGAAATTCCCCCCAAGGTATTTAATAAAGGTGAAAATGCATGACACACATATTTACTTTAGAATTGGATGCATACCAATTGCATGGAGGAATATATAATAGGAGGGTTAACTCGTGTGGCACCATCTAAAATTTGGTACAGGAGTTAAATCAACAACACTGCATTCTGTGGCGAGAATGGACACTTCTTAAGCGTTGAAGCAGCAGGCTCAGGAGCGCAGTACTACGAGTATTTGCACATCCAATGTAGATATTAACCTCCGTAATATCACGTATTCAGCTCATTTTGCGCCTATTTAAAAATAACAAAGTAATTGGGGTTGGAAGGATCGGTTATCAATTATAAAAAACAAACATGTTTGTTTATAGTATTCATAAAATATATTCTGTAAACAATTTTACACAATATTATAGAGCAATACAACACAGGTACAGAAGAATAATGTGACGTTCACACGTGACTCTTGACGTTCACACGTATCAGTGTTAATATAATTATTATTTATCTACAACTTGTTAAGTTCCAACACAAAATATACATCATTTTATGTGGTACAATTAGCATAAATGATTTTATATCAACATCAATGGATCAGATGTATCTTTAGAAACATTTTTTGTCATTACAGTAAAACTACTAGTACACCAAATAATCATAATAAAAGTAGATTGCCCTAAAATGCAAATATTTGATACCTCTTGTATCCGATCCCAGGACCTGCCATCCCTATCAATTGAATTATGGAATCAAACTGCATTCATTACAATTTACTTGTAATGCAATATATTACCATATTTGCACTTTTCGATAATCTATGTCGAATAGTTTACAAAATGATCATTTAATCAGACCTAACATTTACCTAAGTACCATAAAACAAATACATTTGGAATTTGTACGGATATCAAAGCACTAACATGTTTAAAACATTTTAAAACAAATGTTAAAACATTTTATTAATCCTGATAAGATGTGGTTTTTAAATTTGTAATTATTGAATTAAGTAAGCCTACAAACCTCATTATTTTGGTGCCGCAATTAAAAATTACACATTTCCATGAATCCCTTCCACAAGCTAGGAAGTAGGGAAGAGATTCTAATATTATATTCATTCACACACACACACACACACAGCAACATTTCATTCGGACCTTACGGTTCTTTATCCTCGTCTAGATCTGCAGTTTAGTTCGGAAAAGATGCCTATCCTAATGCGAATATAATTTGTTAGTTTAAAACGCATATTATATTTTATAATTCATTACATTTTTATTCATATCATACAACTGAACGGATAATAAACAGGCAAGATTTGTACGCTTATATTCAGTAAGAATTGCAAGTGAGTACACTTTTTTGGGGAAAATTAGTGGCAATTTTTTATACACTTTTATTCAGCTTAGAATACTACAATTGTTTTGCCTATTTATTTACGAATCAGTGATATTCCTCAAAACTGTCTTACTCAAGGGTATTTTCATGCAAATTGAGATCTTTTCTTATCTCACTTCTCCAGCTGACCGGATTCTATACTTCAGGTTGGAGATCCAGGGCCAATTAGTCACCTGTAATGAAAACATATATTTGAAACATCTAATGCGCCTCCTATTGTACATTCCTCCATGCCAATGGTATGCAGAACAAGGAATACACGTCGTCAGGACAACGGGTCAACAAACTTTGTGTTCCGTGCTCGAGGGTCGCAACAGACTTCTTACCTTGGGGAATTAATGTTTAATACGAGATGTAGATTTGTAGATTTTGTAGATTCGTAAGTGGGCATACATATTGTTTTATGTTAAGTAAAAGTCAGGCAGTTGCGAGTGGGCGCTTTATCAGCGGCGCAGGAAGGGGATGTCGCGTTCACGGATTGCATTGATTAATTATAGAACGTTATTATCAAAAAGGATATCCGGGGAACATTACAAAAATTCACCCGCTGCCAGAATTTGCGACGATAGCAAGAGCATCGCGAGGACATCCCATCGATGGCATCCGGACGAACGACTTCTTGAAGACCGGTGTGAAAGATATTTCTGTACGAACGCTTACGAACAGTTATGCAAGAATTATGTACGGAATTTGTGACTATACAAATTAAAGATAAATCATTAATGATCTCAAGAACCAATAGTAAACCAAATGTAGATTTGCAGAATAAATGCCAAAGTAAAAAGGCTGATAATTTGTAGATGTTGCCATCAAATTTTCTTATAACAGGATAATACAGCCAAACTTCCAAGAAAAGCGGCTCTGTACAGAGTGGCACAACCACATATAATAGTAAAATAAAAAGGTAAAGTGTCATATGTCGAACCAAGGATTGTAACATCAATGTAATGTTCGAAATAGTAATATTAATCAATATTGTAATAAATGTAATGTTAACCGGGCAACATAAATAATTATTGGAAGTTAATTAGTTAATAGATAAAAATATCACAAATGGCTGTCAAACTTGGGACATAATAAAATACATAAATATACATAATTAAATTAGTTAAAACTATCATAATATTGCTGTATTACTGTAAATGTATCAGTTTCTTTCAGCTAATAATTGAAAACATAAAAAATAAAAAAAAATGTTAGCTTGAAACCTCTAAAATGTGCAATATATGCATTTTTTTAAATATCTCAGAATGAATAATTCGACATGAAAATGAGGTTTTAATTTTTCAAACATGACAATTTACAAAAATATGAAACTGCATGAACTCCACGCTCTAATTATAATATTACAAATGTACTCTACAAAATTAGTGACGCAGCCAGTTAAACACAATCGCCATGAGCTTACTTATTAAGTTCGAGAAATTAAAAAAGCGGAGAGAGTAGCTTCAAAATTCATCTTTAAAATCAGCTTCTTCTTCTTCTTCTTCTTCTTTTTCTTTCCCCATCCTTTCCTTCTGTGTGATTTCGACCTGTTATTAAAATATTCACATTTTGTTTTTAATTAGTATCTACTTAAATCATTCATGTTTCTAATAACACCTTTTCTTAAACGAGAGGTTTATTATTAAATATGAAAAAAATACTCGAGTTACCATTTGCCGATTTTAATGACAAGTCTCAATAAGAATCTAGTTCTACCAGTAGCTAGCGAAAAATAAAATACACAGGACATAGAGCCAAAAACGCCACTGAAAAAAAATTATAGCTTTATAGACCACTGAAGAGCAAATTTCTTTTTCAATTTCTGTGGAATGTAAACGTACTTTTCCCACAGGCCTTGAATAACTAAGTATTAAGAGGAGTTCTTGAAACGTCTGTTTGCTTTGCTTTGGGAAGGAAGTGAAAGCATTTCTAAACACGTCAGTTCATTGTCCTTTATGACAAAGCCTGTCACAAGACTGCTTGTGTGAGGAAATTAATGGAAGCAAAAGGTACTTCAGCACGATCGAGTTCCCCTAATACATTCTTACACGACATCAATCTGTTTATTAATTTGAATAGTGATTCCACTTGCATCATGGATCCAACAATTAGAATAGAATAGAATATTTATTTTACTACATATGAATACATAGAATATTTCCTATGGTAGCGTTTTCTAGATAGTTACTACAAATACTCACACAAACATTGTAATATTTACATATAACTTAATACAATTTTACAAAATTGATGTAATAACCCCATCAGAATAACGCTAACGTAATATGAAACAACAATAATAATGCCAAACAAATTTATTGCATTTGAAACATGTCTAAAAATTAAAACTTATTTAGTCTGAATTATTTTTTTTCATATTCTAAGGGAAAGTCTCCAGCACTATTGCAGGTAATTTGTTCTAATTTTGTATTGATCTGTTTACAACTGAGAATATACTTACACTTCCCTCCACGCACGATCGCCTCTTATCGATTTGAATAACGCACAAAGACGCGGTTTCTCTCTTCGTTTTTCTAAAGGTTCCTGTTCCGTCCACAACACAAAGCCCTCGCGCAAAGGCGGATCGTCGCTCCCTCCTCCGGAGGCGGCCGCTCCCGCCGGGTGCGGCCAGCGCCCCCATAGATGGCCACCCTCACAGCCGGCCTCCCCGACCCCGAAGGGGGTGCAGCCTCCAAATGGCACGTACACTTCTCACCGGGTCAGACTTGCGAGCAGAACCACCGCGAGAGGCACAAAGACCACACCGCCGGCCCAGATTCTTCCCGTTGAGCAGTCTCCGCGCTCACAATCACATTTCATGTTTTGCGCTTCGCGGATGTAAAAACGCTGATCTCGGCACGTTTATGAGTGCGTTGAGTGCGCTACTCTGTCATCGACGAGCAGCCACTAAACGTGTTGTGGCCGCATGTAGTCATAGTGAATCTGCCAACGGCGGGTACTACAGGCACGGGCAGACCCTGCTGGCGAGAGACCGTGCGTGCCGCACGCACACTCCTGCTGCTAGGGCCACCTAGGGTCAGGTCCTTCGTCAAGCTGCGGGGCGACAGACGCTCGTTGAGTACGCTTCCCTCGAAGAGAAATTAGGCCCAATTCTCACCCGTTGAGTACGCGAGTTGAGAAATTCTCGAATTCAGAGAGCAACTCTTCTATGTTTAGCTTCTTATTTTTTATCAACTTATCATGGGAATGAGTCAAACGCTTTGTTGAAATCTAATTGCGTGAACGATGGAACCTTCATCGAGAGAATCAGCAATGTCCTGACTGTCAGTGACTACCTGACTCTCACATTAATATCCTTTTCTAAACCCGTGTTACGCATCGTAAATTATATTATTCTTATCCCAAATTCCACGTAAGTATTCTGCCACTAAATATTCCATTTGCTTACACACTACAGAAGTAAGACTTACTGGGCGATAATTTTCGACAATTTGACGCGAGCCTCCTTTGAATATTGGGACCACTATGGCATCTCTCTAATCACGAGAAATGAATTGTTTATTGATATCATTAAAAGACACAATAGATACGATAACCTAGCTTCTCCTCCTAATTTGAGATTTTCCCCCGAAATTTTATCCGGTCCTGTTGATTTTTTATTACCTATTTTGGCAATTCCTTTCCTAAGTGCTGTCGAGTTTAGTATAAAATTTTCTCCTTAGCATTTGTTTATGACAATCTTCCTTTCATCTGTATAAACGCACGCGAAAAATTGGTTAAATATATTTACTTTTGGTTTCTCGTCTTCGACCAAATTGTTATTGACGGAATTTCTTCGCTATTTCCCTTGCGCCTTTGTACGTATTTAAAAAAATTACTCCAACTTTTATTTTCATCAGTAAGGATCGTTTCCAAATACCCTTCCTGTGCTAATACTTTCACCTCCAATAGTTCTCTCGATAGTTACTTAAAGTTCTCGTAATGTTTATCACTAATTTTCCTTTTCCCGTATGCCCCCTTGGCTTTGCTTTTTAACTTTCGTATCCGATCATTATAATATTTTGGATAGGGATTTCTTGTTATTATTTTAAACGGTATATAGAGATCCATACACGTATTAATGATTTTCTTGAAATTATTCCACACTTTCTCGACAGAACTACCAAATTCTCACCATATGGAATAATTATCGACTAAATATTTTTGTAAACTGGCTACGTCAGCTTTACGGTACAAGTAAATTTTCTTACGCTCAGTTTTTTGCGGTGTATAGTTCCCTTTCACTTTTAGACACACCGGAAGAGAGGTCGCTTAAACCTGAAACTACGTCACAAGTAGTAACGGATCCTTCCGGTCTCATTAAAAATTTGTATAATACCGCATTATCTTTCGTGGGCTGCTTTACCACCTGCACGAGGTTATTTGTCCAAACTAGCTCGTTTACAATAGCCTGCGTCCCTTGACCCTCCGTCACCTCACCTGTACACTGAACTTGGGGTAAATTTAGATCTTCACCGATAATTAACTGTCCGTTCTCCCTGGTTTTAACGCGCGTTCTTTCTACAAGTTTCTGCAAGATTCTCCATAGTTTCCCCTGGAGGTCGATACATCCCTATTATTTCCCATGTATCTCGAACGTGAACTTCAACTGCATTTAACACTTTGGAGCAGACCACAATTCTACGGTTTTAAAGCAATTTTTTTACGCAAATAAACACTTCCCCGCCGCGACTACCCCAATCTCTTCTAAACATTTCATAATCTCTCCTAAATATCTCTGCATTTGAGATGTCTACACTCAGGCATGATTCCGTTCCTTTGATAATATTGACATTGTAAATTTCTACAAGATTCCAAATATTTAAACTTAAACTTTTATTAACAGAGCTTCTACAGTTTTCCTGCTGCAATATGTGTCCATCTTCTTCTCAGCTGCTCCCGGGTTTTCTGCGGCCTATGTTCTCTGCGGCCGCTTGCGCAATGATCTTGGAAAATAAGCGCCCCAGCTTTGAGACACCCCTGCTGTTGAGATGTACGCCATCTTGACCCAGTCATATTGACCCACCAATTGTCACTCCGACCAATTGTCATAAAACACGCAACTGCTGCTGTACATTCAAACCAAATCTCAATAAGGTAAATCTCAATTGTGACAAATAATACAGTGTTGAAATATTGTAAATGTAGATCGTTTTCTTACGGCCTAGATTTGTGTTCCTATCTCGTACTCTGCACAATTCCAGATAGGAATTTATTGCCAGACAAATGCTTACGAGTTAGGACAAAAGAGCAATACAATGTAATTGACAGATCTCCCATCAAGACACAGATATAACACAAATGATTCCAAACAATAATTTTACACAATTAGTAGGCAAAGAAATTTATTTATTTATTTATTTATTTATTTATTTATTTATTTATTTATTTATTTATTTATTTATTTATTTATTTATTTATTTATTTATTTATTTATTTATTTATTTATTTATTTATTTATTTATTTATTTATTTATTTATTTATTTATTTATTTATTTATTTATTTATTTATTTATTTATTATTGAAAAGCACAACGTTTTCACAATCGCATGCGCATTTCAGCATCAACACAATGGATTACCTCAACTCTTTGCCTCTGAAAACCCGTCCACATTTCCGAGATTAGATCGCCGTGCAAAAGGCTCGACGTGGCGCTAATGGTGTTGAAATGTCTGCCAACTTCTCGACACGCCGACGCCTTCCGCCCTCCCTCGCTCCGTCGCCGCCAGCGGAGCGGGAAGCGCTCCTCCGCCTACGCTCCTCGCGAGGCGACGAGCTGCCGCTTTCCGCTCGCGAGTTATCAGCCGCCGCCAGACGGCGCCCGCGGCGCGGAGCGGCGCCATGACGAGACGACGGGGCTGGGGCGGTGCGACGGTGTGGAGGCAACGCTGGAGGAACTGGGTGGGTAGTACCAAGACCCGATGGAGAAGGGGTTGGGGTGTAGGGTGAGACGGAAATGTGGGGAGGGTCGGGATTTTACTGAGAATAGTCGACAGGAAAGAACAGCGCTGGGAGGATATGAAATATGGCGAGGGACTGCAGTAAGTGGTTGGACTGGAAACTGTGTTTAGAGCCCGGGAGCAGGAGGCGATGGCAGAGATCTGGACAGGAATTTAGGAGAGGCAACGGTGTCCGGCAACGGGGTCCGGCAACGGGATCCGGCAACGGGGTCCGACAACGGGGTCCGGCAACGGGGTCCGGCAACGGGGACCGGCAACGGGGGCTGGGCGTAGGCGTGTCAGGGGACCATCTGGGTGCGCTATGGACAATTATTTATCCGGAAGACTGGGGGTTATGATACGAAGGGTTCTGCAGCGCAGGGTAGGAAGTAGGACTGACGGGTGTGGGTGAGGAAACTTTTGGGGAAGGCAGCGAGTTATCCTCACGGTCAGAGACAGTGATGGGGGGACATAGAGAGTAACGGCAGAGGTGGTTGTGTTGACAGCGAGTGTTTCTGCGTGCGTAAGGGTCCGGGCGGCAGGGGGAGGCCGAGTGGGATGGCAAGGAGGCCCAGTGTGAGTTTGAAGTGGGGTGAGGGGAGTGCTCGGGAGCGGAGGCGATTTCGGAACGAAGGCGCGGTTTCATCTCCTACGCGTCTGCTCCGCTTCCGGCCGCGTCATGTCACGCGTAACGCGCCGACAGGCGGCGCTGCTGCTACAACCGAGATAATTTCCCCGCCGAACCCAAGTGTCTAACGTATGGTTTGTTGGGAGTGGATTAAGAACACTGGGGTTAGTTAAATAGTAGTTTATGCAATTAGTTTATAATGTTAAGCTTTATTGCATGCGTACATGTTTTGAAAACGAGCGACTTTAGGAGCGAGTTATAAAAAAATCCTATGGTACGAACAAGAATTAGAAAATAAAGATGTGGAATATGAAGGGAACAAGAATTTTATCTTTGAAATCTATAGTGTAGAGTATAGGATCGGAACGATAGTGCAGAAAGCTCTAGAAAGTTGTCAAAAAAAAGCCTCTGGACAAGTCGATATAAATCTGAAGGATGTATACACTTCCTAGAAGAAACTAAGAAACCAATTACTAGGTTACCAAATTAGAGAATTACTGCATTAGGAGTAAACTGGGAATGAAGGAGAGAGGAATACTACTACATATAATTAGTTATCCAAAATATGTATGCAAATACACATACAAACAAATATCCTAATTCGGGGTGTGTCTTAAAATAAACCATTAAAAAGAGGTTAAAAAGTGTTTTATTTTATAAATGCTTTTTAAGATAGTATATCCTGACAATGACGTGAGTGAAAACAACGTTTAGTACACTTTAATACCCGACTATTTCAGTGGGATGAAATGTACATAAATATCTTATATTTACAGACGATTATATTCTAGTGATTTCAATAGAAAACCCCATTGAGAGCTTTAAAAGAATTGTATAAAACAATACACTACAATATGCATATATTTACAAGTCTTTTAAACGAAACAACAGTAGTCCTAAAGAAAGATGGGATGACTAACGAGACGCGACTGACGAACTGCCTGAGGAGAAGATCCACTCACTTTTTCTCAGTCAGTTTTGACTATTGTGTATGACAGGGATTTTGTAACTCTTCAAACAGTAGTAGAAATGAAAGTTGTGTAGTTTTTCCGCAAAGATTGTTGAAGATTTTGGTGCAAAGATTGTTGCAAAGATTCTTTAAATGTTTTTTTATTATCACCTTATTGAACCCAACGATGTCTAATACAGAATGCGAGTTAAAAAAATGTCTGTAAAATTTGATATAAATTTTCGAAATTATTTAAATTAATATCTCCATTGTGTTATTTCCATGCACGCATATATACGAGAATGCCTCAAATAGTTTCTGAGTATATTGATGACAATAAAAATACTAATAAATCTTCTCTTTCATAACAGAGTGAGGTTCCCGAAAGTCCTTGCACTCAAAGAAGATCAATGTTGTCTAATAAAAGTCGAATATGATAAAATGCTGAGAGAAAAACTGAAAAGCTAATGAAAATAGGTTACTTCTTGAAAAATAATACTTTTCTGTATACCATTACTCCAATTGCACTTTGCATTCTTTAAAACATGCAATTCTACTTGCATCTGCGCACATTATATTAAATCAAAAATATGAATCATAATGAACGAATGACCATTAATGTAATGAAGAAGCAAGTCCTGAAAATGGCATGATATTTAATCGGCATTATTTATTAAAAAATACTGAAGATAATGTTATCAATTTGGAAGTTAACAATATTACTTTGCGATAGTAACAATTTTCAAGCTTTTTAGTTACATCATTTTTTAATCAGTGAGAAGAGATTTTTTATTTATTTGGCCATTCATTTGTAAATAATAAAAAAAAATCTTGGGCGGAAACATCTGCAGCTAAAGAAGGATTTAATTTTTAATTGAAGTAGTACATCAGAAGCAGCTCTGCATCAACAAGTTCTGCGTATACATTTGACGTATCGCATAATAAAAAAATTACTTACCAGAGCAACGCTTCGCTTCCTGGTAAATTTCACACGGAAACCGTTTATAAATTCACCTTTATTTGCCTTAATTAATCCTCCATTGTATTTTATTGCCAACATTTATCTCATTGATGATGTTCTCTTGAGCCTCATAAATCATTGTTCTCAGCGTGTCACTTCAACAACGACAGCGTTTAAATCCCCTTCGAAAGGTCATACCAATAATCGGGACGCCCACATAGAGCAACTCTCCACGGTGTAAATTGAGTTCACCGTAACTGCATTACAGTGGTAGAAAATAATATTTTCCTATGTTATGCCTCTTATTGCCAATCATTATGCATTATAAATATATACAAGTGATGCATAAATTCCTTGACCGAATAGTTTATCTAAGCAAATGATAATATATAATTTAAGTAGTATTACATTTAATAAGATTGTCAATATTAAATATATATAATTCTTGAAGGGAGTTATTTAATAGATTTGAGTAAATATTATTTGTATTACTGAAGATTATCAACTATCAGATGTTATTCATATACTCGTAGAATTTGAGATTATGAAACAATGCATTCTTTTAAATGGTGGTTCAAAATAAATGTAACAAAATTCTACACCGTTAAGATCGAAGACAATCACTGTTTGCGAATAAACACGTGGTACGAAATCTCATTCAACGAAGTTAAGTAACATTTCTGACATTGTACCCCTGAAAGGCAGGCAACTCAATCTGCACCAATGCTTGCCAGAAATATGAATCCTCAGGGGAAAACATGACTATTAGTAAAGGCAATATTGAAATTTTTATTTAATTTTTCAGCTTTCACTACACGTTTTTCTGGGTCTGGCGGGCACGATAACTGATATAGGACGATGTACGTTGTGGCAGATTGCGAAATAATTATTTATTTCAACTCCAAATTCCACCCCTGGAAGTGAGATGGCTACCATGGGCTGCATGCGGACAATGGAGCTGTCCTTTGGACCCGCCCACCCCACCCTCCAAGTCTTTGCCATGTGGCAGCGCCCTCTACGCTAGGGTATAATTGAGTTTATTACGGGTAAAGAAATGTCGCAGGCCGTCGCATTGGTTTTGCGGTAGGACGACCACTGCGTGGTTTTGTAAAAGAAAGCGGCGTAGGCGTGGGTGCTACGTGTTTACACGGTGTCTCGGATAATGCGAGGGGAATCGCGAGGCTCGTTGCACCGCAAACACATGTCAAGAAAAACGTTATGGCATCCGAGGACACCCTTTGATTTGCCACACACCCGCGCGAGGGCCCGCGACGCCGAGTAAAAAGTTTATTGCTAATGTGTTATACCGACAAGTGGCTGGCTAGTATTGCCACGACTAGAAAAGCGCAGAACATTTCCGGCGGTTCGTACACGATCTGTTGTTGTCGAGTATGCGATCGTTGCCTGCCTCCCACACGGAAATGTGCGAGTACATAAAATAATATTTGAAAGCAACGAATCAAATGTAACATCACCCATGTAGGAACATGATTGCTGCTGGAACGAGCACTCTTCTGCACTGGTCTGCCGAACTCGATTCAACCAATCATGTTGCCTTCAAAATTAACGTTAAACGTTTTAAGACAAAATGACTTGCTCTTGTGCTTCCGTGCAATCTTTGGATCTCCGCAAGGAGACTCTCGTTACTTCTCGAGATCGTGGGACTTAGTACAATTTTACATCCAGCGGGAGAATATAACTGCCACCTACCGTGATAAAAACCTGCATTACACTTACGGGACTAATGACCTTAGCATTTGATGCACCCGGAATCACAAATGAATCATTCAAAATAAAAATCTTCTGGGTACAAGTGATGCACATTTTGGCAATGAAACGGGAGTAGTAGTTGCTGTAGGATCCGCCACATGCTTTTCTGAATAACTTTCATATTACGACCAATGGCTCTCATGCTGGTGAACGGTTTCCTCTCACAATAGCTCAACATGTCAAATCGGCGACTGCGGACGGTCGCGCACGCACGCCCGCCCGTGCCTGCAAACACAGCGCGTGTCAGGCAGCCGCTGGAACTCCCTGCAAACAGGCTGAGCGCTGGCACGCGCCGAGCACGCAACACTGCGTGTGGACTTCCAGCAGACGCGGCATGACGGCTGCGCAGGTGGAACGGTTAGCATGCCAGAGTTTGCGGAGTAAAATTTGATAGAAGCCATGGGGTTTTAAGGACGACAAAATGCTTCATGCGCTTTCCTTCGGAGAGGATGTAAAGTCGACTGTTTCATATTGTATATTGACTGCATTCAAAAGAATCTCAAACCTAAAAGAAGTTTCTTAGATAAATTTTGATTGCTTCTTTCCTTGCCCGAGTTATTTCTTTTTTCGCTGCTAGATGGCGAAAAAAGCGTAGTAAAGTATACTTGATCAGACCTATAAGCAGGCTTGATGGCACTAGACACGCCACATGCAAAATAAGGCATAATTGAAATGAATTGATTAGCCCTCGGTCATTCCATGTACATCAGCATGTGTGCGCGATCCTCAAATATCTAGTCCTCTGATAAGACTGATTGGGACAGATCTACGAAATAAAACAAAGCGACTGATAGAAAATGCGTTTTAGCAAGAGTATTACACAATTGCAAACACAACTTTATCGAAACATCGTCACAAGTCTGCTGGCCCTTCACGAACCGTTGAACTAATATGAGAGAGTAGGAGCGGCGGAAGAGAACAAGGGGCGAAAATTCGTACCCGCCAAACTTACAGAAATATTACTTATGAAACTCTGTTAATGAGATTTTTCTTATTATATATTGATTGGGAAAACGTGAAAATTGTCGACCTCTGACACGTGCTCTTAATTTTTGAAACCTTTCATTTGGATCATAAAACGTCAGCTACAAAACCATTTCAAGGACGTCTACAAACAATAATTAGAGATATCAACTAGCTATAGAATATCATTATGGTTCAACAGAATATTCGATGAACTATTAAAGTTTTATAGACATGTCTTCAAGCGATGCTTCCCCTTTTTCACTATTTCACTGAAACGTCCTGAAACGAGAGAGTCAGAGATCAAAGCAACAACTAACGATAAGATTTCAGAGAAAAATGATTGTTTATAATTTAATATGAAAGCAAATAATGATGAAAATATCCGCTGAATAGATATTTGTCCAAACCTGTGAGCAAAAGACACAAACTGTTTTTCACTGTTAGTATTGCAATTTTCTTATAGAAATCACGGAGAAAATAATCAGATTAAAGCAGAGGTCTTTACGTAATGCGGATTTCCAGTCTTCGTGGTGAAACGAATTTTTTTTGTCAAATGCATTTCTAAACAATTACATGTTATTCAATAGTCAACTTTATGTGGCTCAGACTTTACATTCGAAGCAGATAGACCCTGGCAAAAGGCGGCGACAGGAGATTCGGGACGTCGCTAGCGCGCACCTGTCACATCTCGAATGCGAGTTAGCGCGGAAGAGCAGGGCTGGAAGGAGGGGTGTATCCCAAGGGTCTGAACGCTGACGGCGGAGCCGACATCACGTCTTCGTCGCTGCGCAGAGTGAGAGACGCAGAGAGACGCCAAAGCAGGTAGCAGGAACTACATACGCTTCGGTAAGGTAGTTAAAGGCTCTTTTGAAATGAACTTAAAACTCTCGGATCATTACTTTCGTCGTTAATTATTCTAATATTTTCACCATCTTCACTTGAGTCTACATAAGCCTGTGTTGGATTCCAAACAAGTACAAATACGGTGTAAACTGTCAAAATCTTATTTCTGATTTCCTAAACAATATAGATTAACTACAAACTTCCACATAATTCTCAATTGTTTTACTTATAGTTATATTCTTTATAGTTTAGAATACGCATACGATTCTATTTTTAAAAATCAACTAGTTTTATAAACGTAAATTTTACACTTAACAGCAACATTTTACTAACAATTAATAATAGTTAAAACAATCTATACTTTTACATGATGAATCGTTTGAAAAATATGTTCATGTTTTTTAAATGTGACGTCGTATACCCAGACCTTACGGTCTACTTCCAACGGTCATTGGTGCGGATAGTATTAGTCTTTTGCTCTCCGCATACGAACCAATTTTACTTCGATATTTCCGCTACGAATTAAGGCGCATTCATTAGTCGAGTACAATATTGGATTTCACAACGTATTTAACTAGCGATCATGCGATATCATTACGCTAGAACTGTCCCAAGATTTAATTTTGCTTAACCTCAGCCAACAACCTTTAACATGGCACAAGATGAACATGATTGCAGTGAATATTCCGCTCTGTGAAAAAACCAATGAAGCTATAAAATTTTGGAGTAAAATGTTTAAAAAAATCTCTCAACGACCACAAATATTTATTTTATGAGTCGGCCAAATAGTCTATTAGAAATTAAGCAAAAGATTATTGACTCTTAGGAGAGGTAGTGAATAGAACTTTGATACGGCAGATATTTATTTACAAATTTCTCTACTCCATATATGTTTTACTGATGCATTTATACAACTAATAATAATAATAAAATAAAAGTAATAATAATAAAACCATACAAATGGGAGTTTTGAGTTGCCCAATTCTATTAATTATTTTTCCAGTTCACACTTCTCTTAACTCTATTCCTTCATAATTATCTTATCACTAAAAATGAATCACACTACAAGAAGGATTGGCAAGAAGAAGTGTATTTAATTACATTTTTTAAAGTTCTCAATTATTAAGCAAATAAGGAGAAAAATAATCTCATGAAGATCAAATTTTTCCTAACTCTAAGTAACTAAGTAAACTCTTTCCAAACCAAACTACTAGAATAGAAAGCGGGATAATTCGCGGATTAATACACAATGTCAAAATTATTAACCATAAGTTCGCATCTTTGATGAACTAAAATGTGTGTATTAACTGCACCCAAAATTTCGGATTTTTTGGGAATGCAAGAAAAAACAATTATCCTAGAATGAAAGCTCTTAACGCTGGAGGACAGTTTTGCCTATTCTCAGAACCACGCGTTCTGCCATTTCCGAAGTTTTCGACTGCCATATCACGATTATCTTTCGTCGTAACACCACTTTGTTATAAAACACATTGCCAAGACAAGGCGTCTCTCGGACACATGAGCATGTTATGAGATCACACTGTTTTCTGAACAAAAATATTTTGTAATAATAGTAACTTTCATCAAGGTTTAAGTGAACGACAATTCTTGCCAGGAAGATTCATTGACGTCTGGTTTCTCAAACTCACCCAAGAAAAAAACATATAGCAATGGAATAACAATAATGTAATAATAATGTAATACTTCGTATGCAAAAATAACAATAACATAACTTGTGGCCTGCAACAGGAAACCGCTGCTGAAGAAAGCGACTTAAAATATTTTTCCAACACTTTTCACTCACAATGCAGAAGAACAACAAATAAAAGACTCTTGTATAACAGTGCAATTGATCAAATAATGTAATAAAATATTCTTCACGAATATTTCAATAACTTAGTATACTACTATACTAGTAGGGTTGCCTTTTATATTTCAGGATTAGAGAACATAAACAAATATTAATCATCGAAAATCACTTTATTGTTTTTCAAAATATTTCCCATGAAGATCTATACACTTTTGCATGCATTTGAACCAATTGTCGAAGCACTTTTGCCATTCTGATTGAGGTGTCTCCAAAACATATATTCTGAATGCAGCAACCGCTTCTTCAGGTGTCGAGAAACGTTGACCTTTCAGTTTGTTTTTTACGTACGGGAATAAAAAGAAGTCATTCGGTGCCAAGTCAGGACTATACGGCGGATGACTCATCAAATCGATGTTTTGGGTGCTCAAAAATGCAGTTGTTTGAGCCGATGTGTGAGAGCTCGCATTGTCGTGGTGAAGAATGATCCGTCTTCGGCGGTTGGTTTTCCTGATTTCTTGGAAGACAGCTGGCAAACAAATCGTTGTGTACTACTCAGAATTGACTGTTATGCGTTGTTCTAGTGATACGGTAGCGACATGTTTAGTTTTTCCGAAAAAACAGGCGACCACCTGTATGGAAGTGCTTCGTGCGCGAACAACTTTTGTTGAATTTTGCTCATCTTGAAACACCCATACAGTCGACTGCTGTTTATTTTCGGGCTCATACGCGTAAATCCACAATTCATCACCTGTCACGATGTCATAGAGGTGTTTAGAAGGTGTTTAGAAGCGATCGTAAGTTTTGAGCATATCTTTCGACCAATCGACACGAACCTTTTTTTGAGTGATTAACAAATTGTGTGGGATCCAACGCGAACAAATTGTTTTAACAGTCAAATGTTCATGCAATGTTAAATGTATGCTGGTCCCACTAATGCCTAAGATTGTCTCAATCTGACGATAGGTCACATGACGATCTTGCAATATCAGTTCACGCACAATATCAATGGTTTTCAGAACATTTTGGACGACCTTCGCGATATTCGTCTTGGAGTGAACTAAGACCACGATTGAATTCACCATACCATTGATAAACCCTAGTTCGTGATGGAGCTTCATCGCCAAAAATTGAATTAAGTTCATCCATGCACTGTTGCTGAGTTAATCCACGTCCAAAGTTGTAAAAAATACTCGCACGAAAATGTTCACGATTTAATTCTATTTTTGGGCCAAGATGAATCTTTTAAGTTAAGGGCCTACACAAATAGTGAGGACCCTTCGCCATGGACGCGGCGTCACCCGGATAGCCTAGTAAAAACACAAATAGCGCTCGTATGTCAAAAATTTCTGAGTACGTATAACCTCAAAACATCCAACTTTACAATAGAGCTGTCAGTTGCCAGATTGCAACACCAGGGTTGCCAAATCCCGAAACATAAAAGACAACCTTCGTACATGAGTCCTCTGAAGGCATGGTCGTGTTTGTGATTGTTCTTTCAACCCTCATAATCCTATCACCCTTTAATTAATAATTCAAGGCGTAAAAACTTTGCCTTACCAAGGGCCGAAAAAAAGCTGATCTGAAACAGCTGATCTCATGACACACGTTAATATTATTTCCCGGATAAAAATGAGATAATAATTATTATAAATTAAACAATTATAAATTATTATTTATTATAAAACTATGAAGCCGATCAGATGGCCGAGATCGCTAAGGCAGTAGTGCCGGAGTGGTTTCGCCGGGACTGTGGACCAGAAGATCGCGGGTTCGAGTCCCGCCTCGGGCATGGATGTATTTGTGTATGTGTGTATGTGTTGTCCTTTCACCCCCATCATCATATCATCATTTCATCTTCCATACCCCCAGGGCTAACAACCGTGGGGGATAAAAATCGGATCCAGCTTAAATGCTGGTCCCCCCAAAGAATAGTCGCAAGCACCTGCCACCGTGATAATAAATAAAAACTGAGCCACGGTGAATGCAGGATGCTTGCTTGCGTGGTCCTAGTTGGCCGATTAACGAAAAAAAAGAAAGAAAAAAAACTATGAAAAGCTTCATCATTCCATTGTTAGGTTTGAATGTGAACGTTGGAGGCGCCACATTACTGTGGAGGGGTGGGATGTGAGGCAGCGGGCTTTCGCGAACTCTGCTGACGGGAGGCGAAGAGGGGTGGCCGGCGGAGAGAGGGACAGGAGCGCGCGTTGTTGCGGTCAGCGCGCGAACTTCGTGGCGAAACCACAGCGGGCGCGTGCTACGCTCCACGCCGCCGGGGCCGCCGGCCGCTTCCCTTCACACCCATTTGCAAACCTTCTCCAGCGCCATTGCCGCATCCCTTTCTCAAATCTACGTCGCCACCTCTGTCCCCCGTTCGGAACACCGCCACTCATTCGTAAAACTCCTCCCACACAACACATTCTTAATTTTTCTCCGCCGCTACAAGTGTCATTCATAAAGTTTCTCCGCTGCACCTCTGCCACCCATTTTTGATTCTTCGACGCCACCAGCAACACTACACAGACGTAAAGCTTTTTTGACGTCACTTCTGACATCTTCGTAAATCATCTCCGTTGCTTACCATTCGTAAACCCTATTCTGTTACCAGTGACACCCATCCGTAAACATTCTCCGACATCAACTCTGAAACATATTCTGATAACTTTTGTGCTTATACCCATCTATCGTCTCCCACTCATAATCTTTCTTCGGTGCCGCCTACGTCAGCCATTCGTTAACTTTCTCCGTGGCCATCACCGTCACTCACTCAGTAACCATCTTTGTCGCCATCATTGCTACATTTTTCGAAAATTTCCTTGTCACCATTGCCGTCACAAATTCATTCTTTTCACTTATTCATTCACCAAAAACTAGTACCGTCTTGACGTGCCCGCTCTTTCGTTCCTCATTCGACTCGGCCCTCATTTCCTACCTCGCTAATTCCTCTCTCGCAGATTTTGAACGTTCCGTCCCGGTGTGCACATCGGCATCTCTTACAAACAAAACGGAAATTGCTTCTTGATTAGAGAGAGGTGGAAGAGCAATATTTATTGTCAATAAATATAGTTTAATGTCACATTTTTTTTATTTATTTAAGGTTCCTTGTCAACTACTAAGGTCATGTAACGACCACTGTAAGTAACATTGGGGGTAACGGTAAAGGTATACGGACACAATAACACCCATATCCTGAGCGGGATTCGAACCCGCCACCCTTCAGGCACGAGAAAGCTCCGACTTTTCAGCCTTTGCAACATCAGCTATCCAGACCCGCGTAGGGTCTCATTTCTATGGAGGATATACAAGTTTAGGGACTCATTGAATATCTTGCTTTACGGAAACCAATAGGCTCAGAACTTCATTACCAAAAGGCGGTCATTTTTCCATTTCTTGGAAACACAAAAGAGAACTCTGCAAGCCTCAAATACTGCGTGATGATCCAAAACGTATTCCAAAATTCTCTAGAATACACGAAATACAACGGTTTGCCAACGGTTTGCAATGCGAAATATTATATTATGAACTCGGGTTAACTAAAAATGCAAGAGACGGTCAAATCTAATTGGTCACAAAGAACATTGAAATACTCAATAACTGATGATTGCACTCTACCTTCGAAAACTTTTTGACAATAAGTTAACACATCTCGTTCTGTTACCTCCCTAAGATCATCTCATTGGGCTGCATTCAACGCTGCTTCCATCATCTACCTTTTCACACTCGACTTCACTTTTAAAACTCTTTTTTCCTCAATTTCTGCCTTTTCGTCTATACACGGATTTTCCAAATACTTTATTTCTGCCTCAAATCATTCCTTCACGACTTGACTTCCGTACCCCATTTCGATCTCAGTCTTCACCTAGGTCATCTCGCTTTCTCTTACTTTTTTCGCCGTCCCCTCTCCTTCATCCCTAATGTCAACTTCTTTACCTGTCTCTTGTCACACAATGATGATTACTTTGTTTGCAATGCGTTTTACTTTCCTTTCGTTATCGATCATGATTATTATTTGGGTTTCAGTCGCCTAAACGTTCACCAAATCTGTTGCTATTTTCACATCTGTCCTTTTCCATTCTCTTCCAAATATCGGACCTGTGCTGGATCACAGGTCTGAGCTCGACCTCCGCCCAACCGGGGGCATCCAGAGAAAACATGCCCCTTCCCCAAGCTCGGCCTCTGACAACGTCCATTAACCTATGATCAAAGATCTCTTAGACGGTATTGCTAAGAATTTTCTATTTACCGCTCTGGGTTCTCAACATTACTAACGAATGTTGCGATTCAACAACATCATGCGATTCAACAACAGTATCAGTCCTATATCATTATGTGCGTTGTTTTCTGACGGAACGGTTATTGGATCTGAATGGTTGGGCATTTTCGGAGAATTTAATTTTGCCGAGAATTTACGTAAGTTTACATGTCTTAGAGGCAAAAAGAGAATTTTAGGACCTACGAAAATTCATCGTCGGGCGCGTCGGGCGCGAACTCATGAATTCGGATTTTGTATCCGAGTGTGCTAACCTTTACCACAAGATCCGGATTGCAAGGACACGTTTTCTCGTTTTGTTTCTAAAACCGTGATCAATAAGTTACTGCAGTTATTGCTCACAGTTATCATAATTAAACATATTAGCTACCGACTAGGCGTTACTAAATGCTAATTACATTTGTGTACGTTGTTCGTTTGCAATTCAAACTCCTCTCTATTCGGGCCTCCTTTTCGAGCGTTGATGTGCATTTGCAGTCTCCTCATTACACGGAAAGTATAATTGAATCTCGGTAATGTTATCATAACCACCACGACTGATTTGTAATATTCATGAATATTCCACATTAAAACATGATGTCTACATCCATGCTATGGTAGGCAGCTCAATTGTACTGTTCAGTACTCTGCCATGCTTCTGATTGTGCTTATCTATGGATATCATATTCTGTTAATAAGCATTAGAATATATTAACGCGATACTTTCAAATAATCTCGAAATTAGAGAAGGCATGAACCCAATTTGAATAAAAATATTTGTTCTCTGATAGAAATATAGATTTGTGAACGTTGGGGTGCTATTTAACAGTGTATGTGTTAAAGTTGAACTTAATGTCAGTCAGCTTTAAGAATTTGATTAATTATAATCAATCACTTGTTTTTTGTCCTTGTCAACAAAGCAACAATTATCTTTTATAAATAATTTATACGATTTATTGTGGGGAATGTAACCTCACTGCTTACAAATCACGTTGCGTATCGTGAAGGGATAGTTTCTTTACGACTCCTTAGCAGCTCTATCTCGTTTAAATATTTCTCGTTTTTATAATGATCGTTCTTGTAAAATTATTTATAGAATTACTCAATAAATACCAGGTTATATTTTGCCTTAAAATACGATACACGTTTTCTCTACTGAAGAAACAATTGTAATAAATTGTCTTAATATACAATTAATTACTAATAGATTTAACAATTTTGAAGTACGCAAAATTCGTGTGTATGATGTCAATGTATTGCGGCATTGATCCGTTTACAAACAAATAGGAAAATAAGGTTTTGTAGGTGTTGAAGGAAACAATTTAGTAACTCCCTGCTCACACATTTGCAGTAAGAAAATTGTTTCAAGGATGGAATAATGCTTAAATATCGCTAGTCCATTGAGCTTTAGAAGGGGTTTACAAATAGTCTCATATTACATCATATGTTGATCTGCATTTTTTCAATATAATATCATTGGTATCACTCGCTGATCACTTGCTTATAGCGGAGTACGTTCGTGTATACTCGACTCTGTAGTCAGACTCCCGGAAAACATATCTTTTGTAGTATTCTTCCTTTTGCGATTTGTTAATGTTGGCTGGACGCGTAATTTAGGTACGGCATCACACAAAAATGTCTTAGGTAGTAATTGCCTTTAATTACTGTTTAATATCTAGAAAAAAGAGAGATTTCACATTTCTATGAGGTATTAATAGCATTGCACTATGCAGACAATTAAACATATAAACAGAAGCACATTATGTGGACCAATTTTAGTTTCAATTAGTTCTGTGCACATATTCACCGGAACAGTCTTCATTCCGTTCGCGTTCTATTACCTTCCATTTCCTATTTATGCCCTTTGAGCTCATTTTGTACCGCCGGACATACAAACGGCAATGATGTTAATGTAGTTTTGTCGCCGTCGCAGATGAACTAGGTAATTATTTCTCGAAAGTGAACCCCGGATGAGCGAATTAGCGAAACATACTAATTGCGCATCCCAGGTGTCATTACGCCATCGCCCCGGCAAGCTCCGCAAACATCATTAATCAGGCTCCTGGAGCGAGGTTTTGCTGCAAATTCGCGGATACGTGTTCGTCTGGAACACTAATTAATCACGTGGTCGCGTTCTCGACTCGTTTCGCCGCCGACGTCCTCTGTGTCCGACGGAGCCATTGCCATGCCACTCGAGCCACGCAAGCGTTTGCTACACCACGAAGACGTTGCAGGCAGAACTCCGAACCCTGTTTGGGGGTTTTGTTACGAAATATACAAGCTTATTGTGTTCGGTAACAGTTCATTCATTGCACTAAAGAAAACTGTTGCGGATCTCCAAGATGAGAGTAAAATAATTTTCGTAATATGAATTGAATTAATGCCTTATTTTATTATAGCAAGACTCAGGCCATGAGGTCTGCTCTTCCGTCTGACTTCGCAAATTTCGCTACGCTCTTCTCACGAGCTAGCGGAGAAAGTAAGTATTTCTTGGTGATATCTTAGGCTCAGTGGATCTTTTACATGCAGTAAATCTACTAACTTGGGACAGTCGGCTTTACTTCCCCTTCGAAGGAAGGTGTACAAGGCTTTTTCGCACTTGAAATCCACGGCTTCGATGGGGTTTGAACCCGCCAACTTGGGTATAAGAGCACGAGTCGCTAATCGTCACACCATCTCCGCCGCTACGTATAAAGTAAGTGCAACCAGAGGAACGGAAAGCAAATCTTAATGATCGGCGTCCGTTAAGGATTTAACAGACGGCCATTAAGAACAATCCCAACAATGGTGTTGTAGGTATATATGGTATATGGGTATTCTTATTCTAAGAGGTGGATTTCTTGGTTACACGATTTTTTTATAAAAAGTTTGTATTACAAAAGTATTGAACGCCCCAGCAGGGACCATTTCCATTTTCCTGACCGGTTTCTCAGCATGAGTGGTAGTGTATAAGTGTGCAAGTGTGTGTATGTGTCTGTGTGAGTAAAGGGGTGAGGATAGGTTACGGAAGAGGGAAAAAATATCGCGCGCGATCCGTGGGCCTGTTTGTTACGGTACTGCTCCCACATTCGCCTAATGTTGATGGGAAGAACCACGGAAAACTATCGATCAAAGCAGCCGGACGCTAGAATTCTCTTTCAGACAGCGGCTAAATCCGACATAGCCATGTAGTGTTGAAAATCGTGCACAGCCGGGAATCGAACGTAGGACCTCCCGGTCTGACCGGGAGGTCCTACGTTCGATTCCCGGCTGTGCAGTGACATCTGTTGATGCCCCGGGGCCCATCGGTCTTATGACTTTAATAACTATAACGTTTGGTACTAATTTTAGGAGAAGCGTCTACATACAGCACTGTCGGGAATGCTGATCACTTACCGGAATCAATGTGGCTGTCGACGAATCGGCCCTGAATTACGATTGTGTAGATGATATGACGATGTGAGAAATGAGCGTGAAGACGGAGAAACAGTTGAAATGGAGCGCAGGACACACACTCCGATGAAAACTGCCCGGAATCCGCTTCTACCTCCACAAATTCTCCTTGGGTCGGACACACTTGGGTCAAACCCCGGCTTCTGTGATTAAACGAGAGCATTGGGAATGCTCCCCTACGCCACTATGAGTATCAGCTCGAGTAGATCTATTTGAATCTTTACTTCATCATCAATCATGTTCACTTGAAAATGTACTATTTTATAGAACGTATTAAAGCAAACGGACTAAGATAAAAATAAAGTCACGGAGGGATCAAGAATAGAATAAAAATAAAGATATGAAAATAAAATTACTTTGAGTTTTATGACAAAGAACTCCAATTTGATAATCAGCTGCAAGCGCTGTCAGAGTGTATATGTAATAATTTGCAGAGTTAACAATGTTGGAAAGATTAATATAACTGTCATGTGGTTCTTAAAATTGCATTGTGTTTATTTTATGTTAGCCTGTCTAGAATATTTCACTAAGTAATGCATTTTCTCAGAGGGTCTTGCTATTTCACATTCATTCTGTTTTACACTTATACAAACAAGATTCAATGTGATGAAGCAACTCACTTAATTAAAAAGTTTATTCACCAAATATGTGCCTTGGCTTCAGTTTGTTCCACTCCAAAGTCTATGTAATCAAACGGAGTTGGGTTTGGATTTTATCGAGGCAACTAACAGTATCCAATTTCCTTCCTCATTTGAACATTTAATGCACGTTTACATAAGTGTTGTGAGGCTTAATGGTCGATTTTCTACTGTTTTTGCCTAAATACCATGTTCATGAAAGAACCTTTAGTTAGATTAGGGAAGATTATTTCATTCTGATATAATTTAATTCAAGTAGTCTCTCAAACCTCAAACAGTTTTTCAGCCAGTATGATATATAACAATATTTTGGGAAGTTTCAATTGACAAATTTCAGAGATTTAATTGTTTTTATTGCTCATTTGCATTTGAAAACATTCAAAAATTAATTAAGAATTTTTGGCATATTACAACCTTTTACGTGAGTAAGAAAATTATGTATGTATAAAACAATAATTTTTATTAATAAACAAAGTAATTATTGAATAATTCTGCTATAAAAATGTTTATGCTTATTTTAAGGGAGTGAACACGAGACGGGAAAGGTGTGTGTTGACAACGAACGTATTATTTATGAGCATTAATGTACTTCCTCGGTTTATCATTAAGTAAAGTAAGTCATCTCAGCTCTTGCGATGTAGTCAACAAAGTTGCTAGACGGTGCAAGAAAGCTGTGACAGTGATTAACAAACAGGGGATTTCTGAACCACCAGGGAAGAACGGGACAAAAACGAAAATTGATTACGGGAAGAAAAAGGAGAGTTCACACGGGTGTCGACAATCTTCCTTCACCTCCACGCCCTTCCCCTCTTTGTTATACTGCTTGCCTCTTTCTCTCCTGGATCTGTTCCTCCTCTTCACATGCTCGCCTGCCTCCCCCCTTTCCCTCTTCTATTCTTTCCCCCCTCACCACATCTCCTCTTTCACTCCAGGCTCTGCCGTCCCTCCCAAGCCGGACTGTCCCACGGTTTTAGCACTGTCACCGCCGCTCTTGGCCCCCTTTCGTTCCACACAACTCCCGTCCCATTCACCCCGTCTCAACCTCTCCTACCCCACCCTTCCCGACCCTGCCGTTCCCGTCCCCGCCGTTCGCATCCCCACCGTTCGCGTCCCTGCCATTCTCGCCCCCGCCCTTCCCGTTCCCACAACTCGCGTCCCCTCGGTTCCTTTCCTCACATCTCCCGACCCTGCCACTGTGGTTCTTAGCACTCCCCTCCCCGCCTCTCCCGATCCTGTGTCACCAGTCCCCACCACTCCCATCCCCTCGCTTTTATTTACCCGTTTATTTTTTCAACATTATACATCCAGAACTTCTCCGCTTAGTGGCACTCTTCGCATCTCCAGCCATCCCCCTCTGTCTACAGCCACCCATTTCCTATCCCCCAACTGTGCCTCTCCCACTACCTGCCACGATCTGTCACGCTCCGACCCCCCTCCCACGCCGCCTCCACCGGGGGCGTTGCCATTCCGAGGCAGTTAGCGCCAACAAGTCACCGCGTCGCCGCTCGCGACAAAAACCGTCGGGCGACAGGAGCCAGCGCCGCTGCTCGCGCCGCGGCTGAAAAAGCGGCGCTGTAAAGTTAGTTGGCGGTGGCTCTCGGTTCGCTGCCTGCCCGTGGCTCTGCAGCTGGCGCGTGCGGTTGTGGATAGGAGGAGGGAACTGGGTCTTCGACTGCCCCCAGGAACTGAAGTTGGCGCTTGGGGCCACCAATTCTCATGGGTTATTATAAACTCCGAAATTCTCTTTGCTCTCAACCTCCGAAAACCTCATTGCTTGTTCTCACAATAGCGCAAAAATTGCAAATGTCCTGACGATGCCGTCGTTTAGTATCTGGGCCGCAGAGTTGTCTCCCACTTCTTCTCTAACAACACTTATTTGACGTAAAATACTACTTTACACTTCACCGGCTGAGTTCCCCCCCCCCTGGCTCAGACACAGTTACTGATAATATTAAAATTCGGTAGTAATGTAAAACACCCGTAGTTGCCGTAGTTTAAAATATTTCCGTAGTTTTCTTATAATAACTGGGTTACTGTATTGAATTAAATAGAAATCAAATTGGCGATTAGATTTGCTTAAAAATAGCGAATCTTTAATTTCATTTACTTTTATCAATATATTTCAAACCCGATTTTGATCAAGTAACAGTCTCTTTAACATTGCAAAATTTTTGTAATTATCATATTATTAACTAGTTTCACGATATTCCATCAAGAAAATCTTTGAGCCATTGTAAGTGTAAATAAGTTTCAGTTTATGTTAGGTTATCGAAATGCGAATGTCAATAATGTTTCTAACTTATTGTTAAGATAAAAAACAAAAGAAATGAATTTTTTATCGACGTTATTTATCAGCGAAAATTCGATTTTAATTATTTTTCACACTCACATCGGTCTGAAGAATGTTCAATTTACGGATATCTAAAATTCTTTCAGGTTTGTATTACGGTAGTACGTTTTCATAAAAAATAAAGTATCAGGAACGTAAAAACATCAAACACAAGACGTGAAACAAACGGCTTCAAAAATCGATATTAAATTCCTTTAAAGATTTTACAAAAAACACCATGTATTGAAAACCTCGACATCTATATCGCATTCCTATATTCTACAGGATTGCTGGAAAGCAGCTGTCAGGGAAACAAGAGCAAATAGCCTGAGCAGAGTCTCACATGTAGCGGTGAGTAGTCGGTTGGCGGTTTCCGCCAGCGGAAACTAGTCGGAGCGGACCGTGTCGTTGCGGGAGGTGAGGGGAGGGGGATTGGGCGAGGGGGGAGGAGAGGGAAGGGGAGGGGAAGGGGTTGGTCGTGAGGGGGATGGGGAGGGGGGAGGGGACGGGACGGGGACGGCTATGGGGAGTGGGGAGAGGAGATGGGGAAGGGAGGTGGGAGGGGCGGAGGATTGGGCCACAGGAAAGAGAGGGAAGAGGAGGGTAAGGTAATTGGTCATGAGGAGGGAGGGGGAGGGGGGAGGGGACGGGGACGGCTATGGGGAGTGGGGAGAGGAGATGGGAGGGGAGGTGGGAGGACCGGAGGATTGGTCGTAAGGGTGGGAGAGCGGGGGAGGGGAGGTAGCGGTGGAGATGCAACCGCCGCGGGGAGCTGGACCGCCCAAGGCGCCGTCTGATGACTGCGATCGTGGCCGCGCCATAATTGGAAAATCAAGCGCCATCGATCGGCCGCGCGGCCTCGCCCGCGGCGCCGCGTTGCCCCCCTCGCCCCCCCTCCCCGCCCCCGCCCCGGAAAGCTCTCCGGATCTTCCCTCCGGCGCCTCCTCTCGGGACGTCCCCACGCCTCGCCTTCATGTTGCATCCGGCGAGAACAGTGGCGCAACTGAAAACGTTACAATTTAAAGGAAACGTCAGTGATAAACACGTAAGGTGTGCTCCTACATGTACGATAAACGTGCTATCTCTAACAAATTGATCCGTCAAAGAAATGTTAGGATTATTATAGGTTATATTTTATGCGTCATGGTAATGATGTCTCAATATTCACAATGACGTCTCAAAATCAAATTCATCCATTGGATAATCTGATATTGAAAATTCGCTTACGTTGGGAATATGCTTTCTTATACATTGAAATATTTGCTTCAAGTTTTTGACTAATTTTGTTAACGCTAATAAAAAACAAACCAATAAGGAACAATTACCTCAACATATACGTTCCAATCAATAAATGTGTAAACAGAACTTCCTGAGAAATGAGTGTTCCGAACTACAGAGTATTTTAAATCGCAAAAGGGGAAGAATATGTTATTAAGAAGAATGTAATAAACTGAAATTCAAGAATGCATGATGCTATTTTTAACCTACCTTCTTCCAAATTGTAACGGGCTAGCCTGACGCGATGAAGGAGAGCTTGAGCTGGGTTGCAAATGCACTAGCTCGACATTACCTGGTCTTCTCTGCAGTCAGCGACGGCGTCTATTGAAGACAGGTTCACGAGAACACTGCACCTCCGCCTGCTCCGAAGCCTCCCACGAGCACCGACTGCTCCAACAGACTCGCTCCTCCCAGACCATCTGCGCTGGCTGGGCCCGTCAACAGAAGCCCCTCGCCACAGCCAGTTAAACGCAACCACGTGCTTCACAAACAGTTCCATCCCGTGCAGTCCCATTTGAAACTCCTCGGTGCGTCGCTTTGCAATAACGCAGCATTGCACACTGGTTTGAAATGGGTAAAAGACTCCTCTTGAGACTGCTTAGGTAAGGCGCAACATACCGTAGGCAAAACATACGAATATGAAAACATATGTAGGCAAAACAAGTATCAAATAAAGCCGTTTTCAGGACATTTTTGAAAATTCAGTTTGGGAGATTACGTAAACCGAAATACATCGAATGTAAGTTTTAAGAGTTATGATTGTAATTGGTTGAAGGACACAGAGATACTGGCGTCAGAACAGGAACACAGCAACGCAAACAAGTGCGCTCAC
Source organism: Gryllus longicercus (assembly GCA_038098605.1). Lineage (NCBI taxonomy): Eukaryota > Metazoa > Arthropoda > Insecta > Orthoptera > Gryllidae > Gryllus > Gryllus longicercus. The sequence continues at coordinate 576,102 of JAZDUA010000052.1, forward strand.
GGAGTACAGAAAACTAGCTGGCCTTTGGTGGTGAGTTAAGTATCTCAGTCGATTGTAGGCCTGGCGATAGATCATTTATACAGTGAGAGGGACCTCCAGGACCTCAGTCGGTCACTCGATTGCTCAGTCGAAGAATATGACTGTTGGTCCTACTGGATCTGGTTTTGTATTAAGTAATTGACAGCTGGCTGTACGATCGAACAATCAGTCGCCATTCAGCCGTTAGTTTGGCATTTGTGAGGCTTGATTTTGCTGACTGGTTTTCGACAAGGAATGTAAAACGTGATGTTAGAATCGTAAGGCAATGTATATACATTGTGGCGTTATGGGGTTATACAACCCCATAACACCACCGTTTCGTCGGCATGAACACCCACGGGCAGCGAGGATAGAAGGCGCGGTAAATTAGAGTGCCTAAACGCGCGGCCTGGTATCCGTTGCCTGTACTAATTTAGACGAACATGCAAGAAACGTTTTTCTTGGTGAAGGGTTGAAGGAGGAGAAATGACCCCCGCCACGGAGAATTTCCCCAGGCATCTCACAATAAATAGGCTGACGCGCGAGCGGAAGCTCTCTTTCCTTGCCAACACGCATCGAGACAGCAGCTCTTCAGATTGTCGCCGTTCGTCGGGTAAGCAGCATTTGCATCACCGCTCGTCAACGGCAGCGTAGATATTGTTTGCCGCCGCAGCAACTGTTAGATAGGAGTTTTCGGCGTCGAACAGACGTCCTAGTTAGTCGTCCGCGAGATTTGAATATTTAGGAAAGTATTTCCTCAATTAGCATCACGGGAAGTAAAGTTAACCGTTGTGCAAAAACATTGAAAGTTATTATTTAACAAAGTAAAAGTAGCAGCGAGCGAGGAACTCGTGCTAGTATTCACGGAAGTGCAAGAGACATTTGTACACCACGAGGGTGTAATCGGAGTCGTCGGTAGCAGCCGAGGGAGAAGAAGAGGCCGATTAGGGAAAAGCGAAAGGAGAAGAAGAAGACGAGGGAGAAGAAGAGGCCGACCGCGAGAACGGAAGAAAGCGCAAGAGGACGGCGTACGGCGCAGACGCTGGAATTCCGCAACCTCGGTGCAGAATTCAACGTGTGACCTTCCCGGCAGGAAACGGCCGTTTTTCGAGGTAACATTCAAATCCAACGAAAAGTAGGTCAAGTTCACGTCGGCAGGAAAAAGACCAGTAGAGGAAAGTGCAGTAAATTGAGGACACGGGTGATAAGTTATAGCATTGCAGGAGGAGATTTGATGCATTATTGCCTGCCTTAGACTTTTTATTGGAACAATTATTATTCTGCTGTTAGCAGTTACAATTAAATTATAGTTGTAAGTAATGCACTTGCCACATTTTGTTTTTGGCATGTAATATTTTTATTTTAAAAGCAAGAGATTGTAAACTGAATTTGGTTTCATGCGCAAATGTAACTAGGATAGCTTAAATTTAGACATAAATAATTTTCAAAGGGAATTCCCGAGTGTAGGTTAGAGAAATTGTTTCAGAGAATTAGTATTGAAGAAAATGATGTGTTTATTCATTCAATGAGCTGTGAAGGTTTCTATTTGTGTTTTTTGATTATTTTGTAAAGTGTGATTCTATTTTTGATTTTGTCTTTGTCATTAATTCATGCCACAAAGTTTTTTGGGTAAATTATATGCTCGTTTATGTGCAATTTGTGTGATTTTATTGTGTCAAGGGTTCAAACCTTTCTCGTACCCTAAATATCCTGCTCCCGAGATTTTAAGCTCGCTTCACGAGCATAATATCTTATCAACCCGCTTACAGTGCATGCGGCTGTGTCAAGAAGGTACAAGTTCGTGTGATAGGTCGGGCGGTTAGAATATATATATATATATATATATATATATATATATATATATATATATATATATATATATATATATATATATAAAATCTAACTAACCCACCTTTACCCACAACTGCAACCTTCACAAAAGCAGCACGCATGAACCGTAAGCGGGTTAAGAAGATTTTGCTCGTGAAGCGAGCTTAAAAATCTAGGGAGCAGGATCTTCAGGGTGCGAGAAAGGTTTGAACCCTTGACACAATAAAATCACACAAATTGCACATAAATGAGCGTATAATTTACCCATAAACCTTTAGTGGCATCAGTTCATGACAAAAAAACCAAGAATATAGAATCACACTTTTACAAAGAATGATCAAAACACAAATAGAAACCTTTACAACACACTAAATGAAAGAACACATATAATTTACTCCATAATTGATACTCTGAAATAATTACCCTAATCTACACTGGGAATTCCCTTGGAAAATTAATTATATCTAAATTTATGCTATTCTAATTACATTGCACATGAAACCAAATTTCAATTTACAATCTCCTGCTTCAAAATTTTACATGCAAAGAACCAAATGTGTGCTAGTGCACTACTCTCATTTACAATTTAACTGTGTCTGAAAATAGCAGAATAATAATGTCCTAAGTAGAATGTTTTATGCAGGCAATAGCGCATCAAAATGTCTCCTACTCTAATTCTGCAATTTGTTGCCACCCGTGTCCTCAATTTCTTAACACTTTCCTATACTGGTTTTTCCCTGCCGACGTGAACTTGACCTATCTTCCGCGCTCTAGCCGTTACCTCGTGGATTTCCCACCTTTGGCCTTGATGGTCGTGCGCTGGTCTCTGCGTCGACGTCGCTCGGTCCCAGCTTCTGCGTCGTAAGAGACGGGATTCGCCTCTGCCGTCTGCGTTGTCTTCTTGCGTCCTCTTCCGTTCTTCTTCCTAGTCGATCAGTCTTCTTCCTCGTGCGTCTGGGTCCTCGGTTTCTTCTTCCTCCTCTTTTGCTACCGGCGCCTCTGACTACGCCCACGTTGCGAAACTGTCCCTTGCACTTCGCCGAATACTCGTACAAGTTCCTCGCTCGTTGCTACTTCTACTTTGCTACACCAGAACTTTTAACGCTTCTCTCACAACGGGTAACTTTTACTTCCCGTATCGTTAATTGAAGAACTACTTTACTTAATCTGCACTATCTCGCGGACGACTGACTAGAACGTCTGTTCGACGCCGAATACTCCTACCTAGTAGTCGTTGCAGCGGCAAACAATATCTAAACTAATGTTTAACGAAAGTATTGACTCGGCGAGCGGTGATCAAAATGCCACTGGCTCGGCAATCGGTGATCAAAATGCTGCTTACTCGGCGGGTGTTGGCAAGAAAAAAGAGAGCTTCCGCTTGCGGGTTCGCGTATTTATCGTCCGACGCCTGGGGAAATTCTCAGTGGTGGGGCTGCTTCCCCTCTCTCAACCCTTCACAAGGAAAACGTTGCTCGCTAGTTCGCCTTCGTTTAGTACGGACAACAGATACCAGGCCGCGCGTTTATGAACCTTTGCTTTGCGCCTGCTATCCTCGCTGCCTGTGGGTGTTCATACATACGACACGGTGGTGTTATGGGGTTGCACAATCCCATAACGCCACAATATATATATATATATATATATATATATATATATATATATAGTGAATACACATTCCAGGAGATTTCGACCAATAGGAAAGGCGCCACTGGGCCACGCTGAAAAGACCCGAGCCATCTGGTGTATGTACCCGCCTTTCCCTTCCCTGCAGAACCTTCCGCAAATGCTCTCGCACACAGCGCTGAGGAGGCGTATTTGGTGGAGCTGAGACCATTCTACCTGCTCCTTGGACCAACTCACTGTTCCATCCTCTTGATGTGCGTTTCGCCCCACCTCACCTCGAAGCGGGCGACGTGGCCTCAATTGATAACGCGTCTCTGGCTTCTCATCTAGGAGCGCCTTGGTACTGCTTTACCCTCTTTGCCCCGCAGTATCATTTCATTTTTTAGTTCGTATCTTTTAACTAACAAAACTAACCTTTTATATTTATAATTTCTTCCAGCTTACCTTGATGTGGATGCCTTTACCACTTTTTATTTCTATAATTGTCCCTCCTCACATTGCCTTTGTCCGGATTTGGAATAAAAAAAAGTCGACCATAGATGGCCTCTTTCCCTGACACAATTTAACGTTCACCTGTTTCGTATTTAAATCTGTTTCTTTTCTTTCCTTTCCCATCTCACCTGTTTACCTTTAATCATTATCCCTCTTTACTTCTTCCTAGATCTTCAGTCTCTCTCTCTCTCCCTCTCTCTCTCCCTCTCTCTCTCCCTCTCTCTCTCCCTCTCTCTCTGTCTCTCCCATACACACTTTCTCGTCGCTAGATTTGTAAGTAGTGTTTTTGCTGTAACGTTTTTCTTCCCTATCAATGTTTCCTTAGCATTTTAATACTCTAAAATTATAAATTTTAAGATGAATAGTTACTGTTTTCTTACCCAAAATACATGATTATAATGAATATACGAAAATATCTGATTGAATGCCTTGATACGTTTAATAACGATTATTAAATCATTATTAAATTATTTCATTGTATACAAACGCACAAAATCACAATGTCCTATTTTTAGGAATGCTGGTGACCATAAATATGCATGTGTAATGTAACAAAGTTCATAACATAATCACATAAAAAATGTAAATAAAGGGAAATTGTTACATTTCAATTACAAAAGGTGATGATTTACGACGACGTAGTAAAGTTAATAAATAATACCGTGCTCTAGTATACAAAATTAAGTTAACAGCTCTCTTGCTTGTTTGAGACCATGGTAGTTCAAGAAATAAACAACACGCAATTTTGCGTCTCTTAAAGACAAGGTCATCTTTTTTCCTTTTATAAAAAACGTTTTATTTCACATGCAAGAAATTTAGAGTTTTGCAGGGCCAAAAAAGTTGTTTTGCAGTAAAGTTATTTATGTAAAATTATATATAGAAGTTTTGGGATTCATTTTGAAAGCGGCTTCTTTGATGAAATGCCATTTTTATTCTCTTTAAAGAAGAACTCTTCATTTCTGTTGGTATCTCTCAACCAAGACGCAAACGTTCAATGTGTCTTTACTTTGTCGATATTCAATAGCCAACAATGAATTTCTCTAAATTTGGTTTTATATATTGAACATTAAAAAACGGTACCTGACGCTTGGTGGAATAAAAGCAACATTTACAGTCCAAAAGCAAACGGTCATGTGAGAATTTGCTTAATGGATACAGGGAACTGGATAAGAAACCTGATTGAGGGTCATTGATACAGAAGCTGTTTACAAAATTGTTTAGATGTATAATCAATCTTTAAGAATTATGTAACACCAACTGTCACTAATGCTTTTGTACATTATTATCAAAATATTTTTGTTTTAGAAACTAAGAATGGACTGGTCGTAGTATTACTATGCATACTATACAGATCATTATGCATCTTCTTCTTCTTCTTCTTCTTCTTCTTCTTCTTATTATTATTATTATTATTATTATTATTATTATTATTATTATTATTATTATTATTATTATTATTATTATTATTATTATTAATTTTTCTACGGAACCTTATTATCTACACAATTTATACTTGATAAGTACATTGAGGAAAACATGTTTATAATTGATACAGTTACAATCGTTGGACGTTGAGGCTAATGTCTTCAAATCGGGAGCGTTTTCAAAAATGCACTAAATCTGCGATGAATGACTAATGTCTGAGTATTCCTGGACTAGTGCAGAGATTATGAATTGCGATAGCGCTTAAGTAAAGCGCGTTGAGCAGAAGTGGTAACATTGATTGTGGCTCACGGTCACCAAGTATAAACCCTCTCCCTGCGAGATCTTGCGTAGCATGGGAAGGTGCAGACATAGTCGCGAGAACTGAGGAGTGCGTATCGGGAAACTATAATACTGCACGCAGAGCTTAAGAGCCCTGCTGAAGGGGCGGTAACCTAAACGGTTTGCGGACCATGAGAGAATTAAGCATGGAGTAAGCGATATCACATTCCCTGCTGCAAATTCAGTGCTGGTTCGACATTAGTTGATAGTATCAAGCGCCAATGCTAATGGAGCGGCCTCTTTAAGGGCGCTATTGGAACTGCGTCACCCCATTTTTGACCTAAGTCAATAGGCGAGCACGTCTGAATAAATTGAGATCTTTGTTAAATCAGGGAGGAGTGTGTGACCTATTTCAGGTGTGTCGACATTGATTCATGGTAAAGAGTTTCGGCAATGCCATCGACTGAGATTGGTAAGAATGCGGGATTGGACAGAAAATTTGAAACTTTGTTCAGTGAAGTATGATCGTTGGCAGTTGGTATAAAATTCGGCGATCCCGTCTTCAAAAAATTGGACGATAGTTATCTGGATCTCATTCCTTATCGCAACGACAGCGACAACGCGTGTTCGGAATACGAGAGCTGGGATCCAATTTTGGGAACGAGGACATTCTGGTTTGTAGTTCAAAGAAGAATGGCACTTTAATTATGTAAAAAGTGTTCAAGTAGAATATTTTGGAAATTATGTATCATAGCGGGATCTGTGGCTCAGGGCATCACATGATGTTACTTAAGTGCCTCTGATCGGTAGGTCGTACGAGTCTCGTAGGTTCATAAATTTTCGACACTATCTTGTCGCTTAGGTCGAATTCAGTGGCTTTGTGGAGGAAAATTCTAGCTACCCACTGCTCACATCGGTAGCTGTACGTGGTTTTTACTACTAATACTAGGCGAATGCCAGAGCAGTACCCTAACAAACGGGCCACGGACCGCGCGCGATCATTCCTTCCTCTTCGTTGCCCAATCCTCACTCCTCACTTATACACACATTCACTAACATGCACTACACCAACATACATGCCGGGAGCCCAATCGGGAGCTTAGAGCTTGTCCCGGCGGGGCGGTGCCCCGCTGGTGGTAGAAACCTAGTTGTTAAACCCCAATAGTCGGCGCCGGAATCGTCATTCATCGGGGGAAGATCACCGCCACCTCTTGAGGAGAAAACATGCACTACGCTTACAGGAATAATTACCTTATCAGTTGACGCGCCGGGAATCACCAACAATCAATCATTATGCGTCGAATAACTCAAGGATATACGTGTTAGTGGTGAAGGCTAGAACCTCGTCACCAATGGCAACATGTGTAAACAAATGACAACACGCTTAGCAAATGACGAATGTCAAGTAAACCGTTTTACAAAAAAATCTGGAACAAAATGCAAAGAAGTGAGCCGTTTTTATCTAATAATTTACATCAAAAGAGAAGAGACAATTATTCTCTCTTTTGTTTATGACTTTAATATAAATTTTTAGTGTAATGCAAGAGTTGATTTTCAACAATTGATTCTTCGAAAGCACCTTCCTTCAGCAATATTAGAATTCCCAAGTGAAATAGGAAATACGCGCTGAGTCTTCGTAGCCATAGCGATATCCGCGGTGTAAGTAGGGGCTGTGCCGTTTATTTGGAGATGTCTCTCCTCGTACACCATTTCCAAATTCCAAGAATAGTGCCGATTGCAGCAACGTTCCGTTGTAGTTTTCTGACCAGACAGGATGGAACCAGGTCCTCTTAACCCATATATAAACTGGTGGTGATGTTTACAGTGGCGTGCTCTGCTCTGGTACTATTTTGCGGGAACTAAGAGAGAGACTTGTCAATATTTCTGAGGTATGCGAGCGCCAGGAATTAGGTAAAATCGCTCTGGTCCGACACTAGCGCTCCCAACATTACACCGTGTTGTTTTATCCACAAGTCGAATGGGAAGTGACAGTACTTGGCTCGAACTGTCGACCGGAGTCGCCGCGTACCTTGTAGCGGTTGCTTACAAAGGCGCCGGTGGACGGGGAGGCGAGTCGCCCGAGACAATTGGGGCCAGCGAGAGATGGAAACGGACAGAGGGTGCACCGCCTCGCCTGGCAACACAATGAATTCTTGCTGCCGCCGCTCCGGTGGAAAACGGCGGTAGTGACACGCGCCTTTTGGAGACTGTGCTGGGGGACATCAAATTATTTTATAGAACATTTTCTGACCGTCTGCGATGGCTGTGTGGTAGCAGTGTCACCGAATGAGAGTTCTATGTTTGAGTCCTAACGGAAGCAAATTTTTCGACCCTATCTACATAGTGAGATCGAATTCAAGCACTGTCTGGGGAAGAATTCAAGCAACAGAATGCTCTGATCGAGGTACTACCTTCACAACAATGGGCCAGTGACAGCGCGTTATCTTCTCTTTCTTCATCGTTGAACCTTCCTCTCCTTTTACACACATACTTATGGACTATACTGCCTCATATGTCATTATTGAATTCAATACGCTCACTTCGGTTGTAACTCTCTAGTATTCCACTTCTTTAATGATGGTGGAGGCAGAAAGAGCTTGTAAGGAGGAATTGCAGAGGTGTCAGGAGAATAGCGAGCGGGGATGGCGAGAATGGGAAGTATAGGGAAGAGGCAGGGATGATGGCGTGGCAGGGGTGGCAGGTGATAGTGATGACACGCTGGCAGAGGCGGAGGGATGGCGAATGAAGAGTGTGGCTCATTAGAGATGGTAAGAAAGTCGGGAACGGCTCGGTTGGTGGGGGCGATGGGGCCGACAGGGCAATGGCCGGCAGACGCGATAGCGGAGGCGGGGTGACTACGCGGGCTGCGAGGGGGGCATTGGAGGAAACGGCGGGGCGGCGAAAGTGGGCGTAGCGGAGGTGAGGCGGGAGGGGCGGGGGCGAAGGCGACCCAGGCACTTTGATTGACGGGACGTATTTGGAGAGAGCCCGCGCCCCGTGTTCCCAGTGTTCCGTCGCTTTGACGCGGCGCAACGGCGCGGGCGGAGTGGGCGAGGTACGGGCGCCCGCTGCCCGCCAGCACACCGGCCGCTGGCCTGGCTGCCTGCGGTTTAATGCGCGCCGGCACGAGACCTTGGGCGGCCCGCGAGGATTCGCAGAAGTGTACGTCGCTCAAAGCACCCGCTGCCCACGCCGCAGTCGTACCAACCGCGGAGCTTCCTGCAATACCCGATCCACGAGCGAAATATTTTCGAGACGGCACGATTCAAGTGTCTTGCGTAATAATGTAGTGTTGCTTTGTTCTCCAGAAGGCGAGCCTTGTATGGTCTGCCGAGTGTAAAGCAGTTGAATGTGAAATGCGCTAGGGCAACCTCAATATTGACCAAAATGTCTTGTGAATTTGCCCAAAGTTTAATATCGGAGAGTCATTTCAATTTTTTGCTTCAAATATTTTAAAGAAAAAGTTTTTTATTTACAGCAATTATTTTTCAAATTTCTATCATGAAATTCATTTAAAAGATAAACGTTTCAAAAGAGTGCAGTATATTAACTTTCATCTAAACCGTTGGACGGTAACTTAAATATTTTTTTATTTTTTAACTCTACATATTGTCTTAAGGAAAAAGCTTGACACAATAATAGGAACGCTGAGCTGCAGAAAAACGAACAAAGAAAAGCAAAATAACTGTCAGGTTTTCAGTTGCAATCGGATGAACTCAAAGGGAAGAGTTTTAACTTTCATTGAAAACGAGCTTGATCTTGTAAAGGATATTATAGCAATCAAAGTATCGAATATGAACACGAAGAAAGACAACAATTTCTTCTTGAAACTTGAATATTTTCACGGTACACACTTTCTGGGTTACGGAATAAACACCAAGTAGATTGAAAGTGGCTTCTTTTGTAATTGTCTTCTCCCTAGATCAGTTTCCTGGACATACTAATATTCCCAAAACACTTTTTTAGAAAATTTCTAGAATAGATGGAATTATCTAGGCACGTGGTATATCGCTCGTTTGTTAGGGTACTGTTCCGGCATTAGCCTGGTGTAAATTGGGGAAATCGCGGAAAACTACCTAACAGAGGAGCCAGCCGCTAGAATTCTCCTCCAGACAGCGGCTGAATTCGACCTATCTACTGTCGCAAAATATATCTCTGAAATTTAGGGACTGAGACTACACACGAAGATGGTCAACGTAGAAATCGATTGGCAATGCGACGCAGACGGACCTATCGAATTTAGTAATTACCAACGTAGAAATCCCCCCTCTCCATCCCTCTCCGCGTCAGCTACCCGTGAGCTGGATGTCGGCGAATCCATTCAAAAATGCTGATCTATTATGTGATGCTCCATTCGAGCACAATAGAGCAATATGAAGTCAGTTTTTCCGGAATATAAACTGATTTTTAATTTTACCATCAATCGTACATGTATCCTCGCATACGGTGGGGACTAACCGCATCCCTAGAAGACGATCAAAATCCCTCGGCTCCTACGCAGCCTAAGGGATCTACGGCTGATCAGCTATAACTAATCGACAAAAACTTTGTTAATAAATGTCATTGCCAAATCAAAAGACTAAATGCATGTTCAAATATAGGCGGAGTTATTTTAATGTAACACATAGTTAAGAGTCGGTTGCGTTTTTTAATTAATTTTTTATTTGACAAATACATTACAACTGTCTACAAATTAGTAAGGTGTCTGATTAAAATTTATAATGAAGTTCGTCATTAGGCTCTTTTCTGCTTTAGCGAACGTTGATGAAGAGCACTTTTTCCCCATGACCATGAATTACTTCGTAATGCATTCATCCAAGTATGTGGATTATTTTCTACCTATCTACTCAAAATATTTATCAGACGCCTTTAATTTCAATGAAATGTGAACTAATGAAATCAAGATATTTAACATATTGTACAAAATGTACAATATATCCTGAAACGAATTAAGAAGCAAATAGGAAGGATGTATTTAGTAGATGTACTAAGTATTCTCTGAATTTGATCTTTCACCTTTTGAATTGGAAGTGGCGTTATATCTCATTAGTACAAGCCTTCTTCATAATATTGAGGCCACGCTCTCAGTCACTACATGGTAATGTTAACAAGAGCTAGATGACTAGAAAGAAGTCCTGTTGATTGCACGAGCCACTGACCAATCATTCTTGGGAACGTTGAGGAGGAAAAAAACAACTAATAAATTACAACGCAGAAATATATAAAATGTATATCGTAAAAGAGATAAATTCAAATGTAATCAGACAAGTAGCCGTAAATGAAATGTACAGCAATAAGGAATTCAATCAAATTGATGATTTTTTTGTTTCGAAAGTGCTTTCAAACCGCGAAAAATAACAAGGAAATATTTTGTGTCTGAGAGTGCTATAGATCTCGTACAAGTTAACTGAACTTAAAATATTGATTTTATAAAAACTTCATGCGGAGGATAATGGAAGAAGGAAGTTCAAGAAGTAGTATTGAAAATGGAAGAAAGATAAACAGATTCGTTTTGGAATTTTCTTAATATAGAATTCCGTTGCTTGTTCTAAAGTTTTGCCAAACTAAAATGCCCACTCTAGTCAATATAGTTTCAAACGGTGCATTTTTAACAATAGCGAAGAATAGATAAATAAAACACATATTAAGAATTCAATAGTATTATTGTTTTTCTGTAATCGCAAAAACGAATCAATGACATCAGTGTTACGTTCTTTGCCATTCGGTTCCGCGTTTTAAAGAATCAACAAGCAAACTGTCACACGTCAGCACATTTTCTATTTGTTCAAGATTGTTTGATTGATGAAGATTTGTGAGCAACAAACTCATCCATCACATACAGATAATTATATATATATATATATATATATATATATATATATATATATATATATATATATTGTAGCGATACCGATTTCTTCATGCCAGGAAAATTAAATTAAACAAACAGACTCGGCCACCATGAGTTCTACTGGGAACAGATTGCGACATGGCCTCACGCGCGCAACCCTGCTTATCTGACAGCCGTCTCCGCCTCCGGCACATTAAGAAAGTCGTTACAGGGTCAGTCGTCGACAGATTTACTGTGGAGCACGTGTTCGCATGCCCAGCTGCGCGAACCTTCTAGATCGCTTTTGAAATCGACAAATTCTTTCACGGACAACGCCCGTCTTGTGCGAGCATGTTCTAGAAGGGCAAAGAAAATTCTGGACGCTCACAGTTATGCAAAGAGTCGGAACTCCATTCACTACCCCTGTCACCATTGGTCGAAATAACGTAATGCGCCATTTCTTTCGGCCAATAGCGACGCAACTATCTTAAGGAGCTGGAACATGCGAGAAAACGAGTGGGGGGTAAAAGTTAACCTAATAAGATTTGACTTATAAAATTGGCATTCAAAGCAGGGCAGTCGGGAGAGAAACTTCTCTGAGGGGGAGAGCTATTCACCGACCAGAGGCAAGTTCGCCTCTGATGGACTTAGAAAAACTTCGGTGTGGGCTATTGTAATAGAGCAGAGTAACGTGGGCAGAGAAAATTCTCTGAAGCGGGAATCAGTTGCAAAGTGAAGCGAATGTGTCGCTGCAGGATTTCTAGACTTTCTAAAGTTGCAATTGTGAATAATCACGAGTATCAGAAGAATCCGTGACTGGTTACTACGCTCTTGAAATCGAGAGTGACTGCTGGCCGACCCCGAGCTCAACCAGACTGCCAGGCGCCGTTACAACGCCGCCCTCTCGGCCGTGCCGCCGCCTTCCCTCGGCCGCGCCGCCGCCCCTTCGGGTGACGCCCTCAGACGCCCGATCAGCTGACGTACGTGCCTGGGTGGGCACAAGGACATCGCCCCGGCCGCGCCCTCTGCGAAGGTTGCCGCCGCCTCCCCTCGACGGCAACGCGCCCGTTTCGGGCCCACAAAAGAAACTTTACCAAGGCAATATAATTCAGGGTATTCATCCCTGCGAAAATCCTGTAATGCGGTGTCGCGCTAAGACACACTGATCTGTAATATTTGTTACCATTGTGATGCTAACTATAAGTCTTCCTAATTTCTAAGCTTTACACTGGCTACTAACTTTTCATCTTCTTATCTGTCCACCTAATTTTCAGATTTCTGATCCTATTTACATGTGTAACTTCCCTGGGGCATTTTTGAATTATTTTGCCCAGGAATAAAAGTGATTTTACCAGTGATCAAAGTGTTTCTTTCATGTTACCAGTATCTGTTAACGATTCCTTCCATCACCGACTGAGCTATTTCAGGGCCGCTTACCGGGCGTTCTCTCACGAGACGACCGGGAGTGTTACAATATATATATATATATATAATTATATATATATATATATATATATATATATATATATTGAAACGCGGTGAGTTTTCTTAGATACATTTACTTTGAATTGCGCGGTAACGGCGGCGAGTACCTGACTACACCAGGGTCAGGCGCGAGAAGGCGGCGAGACCGGGCGAGACGACGACGGTTAGTGTGGAACAGAACTCGAAGGAGAGAAGAGCGGTGTTGGTGAAAAAGGGACAAAATGAAGTTAAATAATGGAAGAGAATTAATCAAGGAGTGAATTAAGTGTGACAGTGACCGGTAATAAATTGTGTAAGCTTGAAGAAGCGGAATATGTGTCGGGAACTGTGATGACAAAGTAAAAACTATGGACTGCATGGCTGATAACAGTAGTGGATAGTTGCCACGTGTATACGTGATTGTGAAAAGGTAGAAGAAGTGGAACTGGTATGTTGTGGAGCAAGGGAAAACTGAGTTAACTAACAACAGAGAGGTGGACAGTGATATTGGGTTAGTGCATATCCGATCTGAAATACACTCACAACGGTCGGGGTCGAAGCAAAGCTTTGGTTGTGTAACCGTCGCGGAGAGCTGGGGCCACGGACCTCCGAGCGGAGGTCCACCGTCCGACGAGCGCCGAGTCGCGCCGAAGGCCACCGATCGCCGCAGCCGCTGGGGAGCATCCGAGAAGAAACGAACGGTTTATGGTATTCAAGGTATGTGTAATCTGAGCTCATAGGTGTAGTTTTGGTACCGAAACGGGAAGTGATTAGACTGGAATTGATGTACTAAATTTGTAATTTTGGTAATAAATTGTTTGTTTTAAAAGAATGATAATTGTACAACGACGTGACTTTTTTAAATAACCGATGAAATCGGGTTTGTCGTGAGCGTCGTTTGAGTGAGCGCACAAACTGTCAGGCACCAAACCACCACAAGAACCGCTCCGCCGAAGGAAAGGAAAACGGTATTCCGTGCGCGGTCCACTTCACAGACCTCCCAGGTCCGCTCTGGGGCTGAATCCCTTCCAAAGCGCTCCCCATTCTGAGCCGCTCAAGCGCAGAATCGCTCCTGGGAACCGCGAGTTCAGCTGAAGTGACATGAAGAATCCGCTCCGCGAAATACAAAATTGCTTCTTTAGTCCGAATTTCTTCCGTGTCTCTCACAACCTCTTACTATGGAGGGATTGACCAAATCTGGGTGGAGTATGAGGAGTACTAGGGAAAGTACGCGTAGCCTTCCATTTTTTGTGCATACTGGCCGTGACGGGTGCTATGAAAAATAGAAGCCGTTTCCATTTGAAACAACTTTCTCTTTAAATCTCCCTGGTCATTTTTCTTTCAAGTGCTTTGCAGAAGCTGCGACAAAACCAAATTTATTTTTCTTCATTAGAAAGCATATGTTCCCTCGTATTGGAAACTGAAAATTGCTCCCTACTAGGTCCCTAGGTGTGAAAGTATATACAAGTCATAATACGTTATAACACTTGTGTGTGCCGAGGGATAAACGTTTCCAGAGCTTAAAAACGTTTTTAGATCTGAAACCCAACTTCAATTAACCTCCCAAATTCTTTGGTTTAAAATTTCTCTCCCACGTCGTTCAACCCAAAACGACTGTTTCTAAACATAAAATTATCTACATTCATTTCTAAATTGGTTCACAACACCTTTCGATATTACACGGAATATATTACTTCTTCACTTCCAAGCTATAACTTTCTCTCTTCTTTCTCCTCTCTCTTTCCACCTCTTTCTCTCTCTTTCCACCTCTTTCTCTCTCTTTCCACCTCTTTCTCTCTCTTTCCACCTCTTTCTCTCTCTTTCCACCTCTCTCTCTCTTTCCACCTCTCTCTCTTTCCACCTCTCTCTCTCTCTTTCCACCTCTCTCCCATTCCTCCTCTCTCTCGTTCCTCTTCTGTTTCCTCCTCTCTCTTTCCTCGTTTTTCAACCTCTCTTTCATCTCTCTATCTCTTTTCTCTCTTATACCACTTTCTGTATGAATCGTTAGCATATTAGCAAAAAAAACAACAACCCCCTGTCAGCACATCTGAAAACAAAGAAAATGTGTTTTCCATGCAAAAATACAGTATGGGGCAATTTATATTTATACGTTAAACCTTTAACAATTATTTAACTTTTCTGGATTTGTTATGGAGAACAGAGGAAGTCTTAGAGGGGCAGGGCGCCAGCTTGCTGGGGTGCGAAAATTGAAAAATTACCTTATTTGTATTCTAAAAAGTATTGGATTATTTTCTCCGTTATTACGTACCTCAAGAAAACTAATTCCGAGCAAAAAAGGTTAAAACTAATATTTACCACTTTTAGTAATAAATACCATTTGTTACCATTAAAAACAATTCAGTAGGCATAGAATTCACTTCGATACATGGAAATGGTGCTCAAACGATGTTTACGTATTGAATATCTTACGTTGAATACGGCACCTTAAGTTGAATATGAAACTGAGTATTATTTACAATATGATTTAACAGCTGGGCATTGATATATAGACTTCCATATACCGCCAACACTTAAATAGTGCGTATGGATTGTAATCGTAGGCAGTTGTCGAGTGACTTGCGCTATTCTTTCTATAATTTTAAATTTGGTTGCTTTTTTGAATTAATTCATGTTACTTTGTTAGGCTAGAACGTTTTGATTTTTGTTGTTCATTTACTTCAAGCTATTTTACTTTAGTGAATCTAAATAGTTTGTTCTTTGTATTGTGCCATAGCAGTTTTCCCGTATCACCTCCGCGTCCCCATGCAAGAACGCTCGCATGTTAAACCTCAGACTCTTCTCTATCCTTCTATTTTAAGAGGGAAAGTTGTTAACGAAATATTTATTTGTTGAAAAATGTATAAAAGTAACTTCTAATTAATAACGCAATATCAAGTATAAAAACAATGCAATTGCATTGAAAAGACATTTTCAATAAAGATTTATTCAGTATTATCGACAGATTTCTTGGATCAATTCACAACACTTCCTTAAAAATATTTGAAGTAATTATTCAGTATTCTTTGACAGTTGGCTTTTCGCGTTTCACAATACTCACAAAAATACAAATATTCTAATAGCTTTTTACTCTTGAAAAAGCAACGTGACTGAACACGCTGAATTGAAAGTTTCACCGAATCACTGCTAATAACCAGAATATTAGTACAGGTAAAACACAAACCAAACCTAACAAGACACGTCTTCACTCTTCACTGTACACGCACATCCCTCCACAATTAGGTACACAGAATTTGTAGAAAGATTTACAGAAAGCGTAAAAAGTATTTATAAGAAAAAGAAGGAATCTAAGCCTTCTAAGCGTTACGTCACAAACAAAGCCACCATCACCCGTGGTAGTGTCGATAAGTACCGAACCAGAAAAAAATCAATAGAATGTGCTGTAATATCTTACGTAGATTACGGTGATGTAGATTACGGTGTACGAAACGTTTCTTTGAGGTCTTTGGACTCAAAATTTTAGGTTTTAAGTTTCTCGAACGCTTCGTTTAGAAGTTATTTAACGATATAACTGACTGGGTGTTGCGGGTTGTATTTGACATGAATATTAAGCACGATATTTTAAACAAATCCGTCATATTTTTAAAGTTAAACTGCAATTCGTCACTTCTCCGAGAAATTCTATTTCTTTAGAGCCCTCATTCATAAAGATCGGTTTTGTGTAAAAGCCGTAAAAGGGAATGTGTATTACTGAAATAATACGAGAGACGATATGTGCATAATTTATGGGAAGACTAATGTTTTACAAGGTACTTTTGCATTACATTTTTTGTAGCTCTTGTTACCTCAATATAAACATTTTATTTGGAAGCAATGAGAGATACAACTTTTGTTTGTTGTATTTTTAGACGAAACCTGGTTAAATACGAATGGTAATTTCAGTTACTAACCCTAAAAATTTAACCTATGATATTGTTGTCAAAATGTAGGTGAATATAATAAGACGAGATGAAGGCGCGATATTTGAAATATTTTAAGCTGAAAGTACTAAAGGGTTTGTCCAAGGTAAGTTGCTAAATAGTGTTCATAATAAGACATCAAGGTTTCTTTTCTGTTCTGATTTTTTTTATTACCTCCTATTCGGCATTGCTGCCTTTCAGGGGTGTTAATATTTTACAAAATAATGCTTTGACATTCGTTCTCACGCTAATTGTCCTGAATATTACACGCCGTGTTCAATGTATAATTTTGAAAATTGATTTGATGTGAATTTATTTTTATTATTCATTGAATAAAATATTTATATGTTATTATTATATATTAATAGCTGTTGAGAATTAATGACGTTGAGTATTTATGAAGGTCTGAGTTTATCCATAGGAAATCGTGAGCATATTCTATTTGGATTTGGGTAGTTTTTGCCGAGTTTGAAGTTGGGCGTGGCTGGAGATCCTGAAACAGTGTCAAAGAACTTGTGAGAGGATTTTAGGATGTGTTCTTGTATTGACTCAATTCGTAATTCTCTGTAAAGTTCTTTGTTACTAATAAATCAGGGAGCTTTAGTTATTTTCCTTAAACATTTATTTTTAATGATTTGTAGTTTTTCGATGTGTGTTTTTGCTGCATTACCAAATTGGGCTAGCATACGAGATTGTTGGTTGTAATATCGATTTATAAATTGTAGTTCCACATTCAATACTTAAAGCTGATTTAGAGTTTAGAAGAGGATAAAGTTTAGCAATTTTTGCGTACGTTTTGTTTGGAACTGTTTTTATGTGGTCTTTCCAAGTTAATTTTGCATCAAAAATTGCATTTATTTAACTGCCGTTTGTTTGGGAAGCCATTTTATTATTGAATTTTGAATTTTAAGGGGAGGAGGGGTCGGTGGTCTTCAAAGTGCGAAGATTTTTGCTTGAGATTTGTGCGAGTTTATTTTGATTCTCCACTGTTCAGACCAGGTGATATATTTTGTTAAGTCGTTCTGAAGGTTGTCGTAAGCACAGAGTATATCCTCGTGGGCTGTGAATAAAGCGGTATCGTCAGCGAAGAGGGCGATTTCTGAGACAGCTGGTTTTGGGATATCCGATAAGTATATGCTGAAAAGTAAAGGTGATAGGCATGATCCTTGAGGGATACCGGCTCTAGATTGACATTGATTAGAATAAGTAGAATTGATTATTACCAGGAAATGGTGATCTGCTATAAAGCTGTCGATAATTTTATAGACGTAGTTTAGTGAACCCAGACGTTGTAGTTTAAATAGTAATCCGGGGTGCCACATTTTGTCAAATGCCTTTTCAATGTCTAGAAATATTGCTAAGGTGTGTTTGTGTTGATGGAAAGCCATAGCCATGAATTCTGAAAGTCTCAGGAGTTGGTGTGTTGTTGAATATTTATTTCTAAATCCGAATTGAATATTAGGTATAGCCTTTATTTCTGTAACATATTTATTTATAAGTGCATATATTAGATCCTCGAATAATTTGCCAAGAGTTGGAAGTAAACTTATCAGTCTATAATTGGATGGACTCTGGGGGTCTTTCCCTGGTTTGTTGAACGGGAGGATAATAGCAGTTTTCCAATTTTTAGGAAAATGGCCTAATTTTAATGCCGAATTGGAAGTGGCGGTTAAAGCCGCGATTGCCTTTGTCGTTAGTGCTTTGAGGGCTTTATTGCTAATATCATATCCTGTTGCCTTTCTAGATTTTAATTTATTAATTGATTTTCTAACTTCATCTGTTATGATGTAGAGTAAATATTAATTCATTATCAGTAATTAAAGTATGTTAGTAACTCTTTGTTGAGGAATGATTCACTTTGTGAATATATTGATGACTTACTTTTTTCTTAATGTATCTAAATTTTGATTTAATGTACTAACTTTAGTTTAACTAGAATGTTGGCTTACTTTCAATTCTCCAAAAAATTCACAAAAATGTTAATAGTTATTACATTTAATTATATTATAAATTACTTTTATTATTAATGTATATTTTCACATTCAGCTATTTAATTTGATGTTTGAGTGTGCTATTATTTATACTTATTTACCTCGTGCATTTATGTAATTGTTTATTATATTATTTATGTAATTTGTGTAATTTTATGTAATTCTAGAAAAGGACCACACTTTGGTTTAGTAGAAGAAATCACAAATAATCTCTTTGAATTTGTGGCAATAACTTTGAATTGACTTCTCCAAAAATCTAGCATGAGTCAGGAATTCAGTGACATACTGTCATCACAGAAAAAAATGTACAACCCTTACTTTTAAATTTCGCTCTATACGCAGTGCTCGGGAACTCCAGAAAGCTAGTTATCTGGCCAGAAACCTTGTCATGCCAGACCTGCACGTTTTGTGAAAGGGGTCTAGACACAGTTCGCCGTCTTCTTAGCTTTGAATCTTGAATGGAAACAAAATGCGCTGTGCTTTAAAATAGTGTTCATTAAACTCCTTTCATTTCTATCAAGCCTATTGCGACTCGATGTTAACGCTTGATTATTCGGTAAAAGATCTTAAGGAGCTAGTTGACAGTTTGTGTATAAGTGATTTCGACTTCCAACGTACTACATTTTACGTTTCAAAGTTACAAAATGTCATAGTATAACATAAAATAATATATAGGAAATAAAACACACATACAAAGATTTAATGCTGGTACGCAAACTACTTAAACACGGATGAATTTATTCGTTACTAACTTCTGTATGCTCATTAAATTGAACACTCTTGATGAAAACGAAGACATTTTTGCTACACTTAATTACCGGTCTAACATTTTGAAAATGACGTTTGTTAATGAATAACGCATAATGATTGAATTAAAAAGCAGTTAAGCAATGTAAAAAAATATATTGATTAAATAAAAATTCAGAAGGTAATTAACGATTTTTGATTGTGTGCATGTTTGAATCTCATAACCTATAGTGATAGCTCAACTTTATAGATTTGATAACAATATGATAATGACATGATGATATGGAAAGTCTGGATTTAAGATATGGGTATGCAATTAAGGTAATAGGGTATGGTATAAGGTATAGGGTAATATAAGGTATGCAATTAACAACCATCAACAGCAAAGTTCTGAAGTGCAGTTCTTGATGTTCACAGTAATAGAGTTTTGTGATTGCATGAAAGTACACGAGATTATTTCGCAAACTTTTTATTTATCTGATAAAGAAGAACTCTTTAACACGGGAACGTTTATTGAAGATTTGTTAACACTTTGATGAAAAGTACTAACTGGTAGTCTTTTGATGTTAGAGATAAAATCAGATGATTACACACTTGGTACAGTAGGTTCGTGTTTCACGTTGCCGGAATGGCAACGGCAGCAAAAAGAAGATCAGTTACTACTTGTTCCTTCTGAAAGAATTTTTTCATACTTAACAAATATTTTTTCACGTATACGAATTGTTATGAGAGCTGCACACACAAGTTTACGCCTAAGAAGATAACAATCATCTTTCGCGTTACAAGTAGCTGGTCGACCACGACAGCATTCGCTCCTTAGCTTGTCTGAAACGAGACTGCTCGAGCGGGGCGGGAGTCAAAGAGAATATGGCTGAAGTTGTTCCTAAAGAGACAACAAATGATGGACTAAATGACGCGGAGATTGTTCCTGTGGTGGCCGCTTAAAATTATGGCTTGCGCTGAGAACAGCAGAATACTTTTTTTTAAATTTTTACCAATGCATTTCATATGCAGAGTGATATTCTGTTATTATTACATTGGGAACAAAAATTTAAATTTTAAATAAAAGCGGATACAAGTATGTGTTACGTACGTCATAATAGAAAAGTGTGCTGAACGTCATTTCCATTATATGTACATTCAGTTTTGGTGATATTGGTTTCATATGTAGCGAAATGTTATTTGTTCCCATGTAGAGTTTTAAATTCAGTATTACAATACACTGAATCAAACAGATTGATTTAAAAATATTTTCGTCAAAAATGGTGAAAATTTTATTTGTACATTGGTTTTAATACAATTATTACAATTTTCCATACACGATACACGTTAACATAATTTATTTCATATTTTTTATTCTTTAATATATTAAAAATCATAGATCCTTAATATATTAAAAATCATAGATCCAATATTAACAACAAATCAATTTTGTAGACGTGAACATTAGCATGTACAGCTTGTCCTCCCCTCTTAAAATGTTACTGCTCTAAATGTATGTAAATTCAGTGGTTAGGCGGAAGAGCAGGCCCTATGGCCTGAGCCTCGCCATTAATAAAGACATTATTATTATTATTATTATTATTATTATTATTATTATTATTATTATTATTATTATTATTATTATTATTATCAGTTCAGATTCATACAAATCAGGAACATTCATTTCTGTATTTGAAAAAATATTACCAACATTACAGATGCTACAAAAAAATCTTACAATGAAGTAGCCTCCCATTTTTCATCAAGTATATGAGAGAAGGAATGTTTAGTATTGGTTACTTTGCAATTTTGCTACTTGCTGCGGCGTGTCGTAGCCAGCTGAAAGAAGCTCTGGGTATTATATTCCTCGCAAGCTTAGCGGAACGTGACGCAAGCACCCGGACGACTTAAGTCTTCGCTTCAGATGAGCTGTTTGCTCTCAAGCGGACGCTCCAAGCGACTGAGAAAGCGCGAATGGCACTGACGCAAGTGAGTGAAATACTGCATCTTCCGCATTTTGGTCAATTGTTATTATTTTGCCATTGTTTTGTTCTTGATTTTCTTGCACCTATTTTCTAATTTTTGAACACCGGAACGAGTGTATAAAGAGGGATATAAATGCATGAATGGTATGTTCAAGAAAACGAGAGCCGATAGGAGCGAGTTTTCTTATTTACCATGAGTGCCCTTTATCTACGTGTTACGTTCGATAGTTTTTTCGTTTCCATCAAAGAATAATTTTTATTTTGGGAAATTCAATCATATCTTTACCATTAGATATAGGTATCTGATGACGTCATACTGGTTTTGAACGAGACCTACTTTAATAGGCCTTGCGGTGTATATTTATAATCACTTTAGTATCTTAGAGATTGTTTTTGATAATTACATTTGAAAGTGGAAAATATTAATGTATTCCGGTTGAAATATATCAGAAAAAGATGACAAGGCCATGAAAGCTTTACTTTGTACGAAAAGTAAGGCGATGTATGAGAGAACAACATGTGTTAATATGGGAAAAGAAAAAGACGATTCAGTTCTGACTCTTTGCTGGTGTACTTTCCACAGCGGGTAAATACAACTGCCGATTACATTTTTTATATTTGTAATACCCTAAGACCAAATATTTTCCAGATAACACATTCATTCATGTTAAATATTTCATGTTGTTACATTAGACAGCTAGTATCAAACCAATATGCTTACAGTCATACTTGTTTATGTTTAAGACGTGGCGTGAAAATGAGAATATCAATATTTGAAATTATAAACAATTTACAAGCTTTTCCACACAAATTAAGGCCTTTTTCTCAAACCACTGCTCACTCTGGGCCGTCACGTTCAAATAGGTGAAGTAAACATATGTGCAATATATAGCGACTTTTGGGTTAGGATGATTGATGCCAAGTATGAGTATGGTAATAGTAATGAGTATGCTAATTAACATATTTTACTACAAATATTAACATGATTGTCTAAAAAGTAGTAATAATTATTCATTTATAATTTTGTTTCATACGTTCATTAATTATGTGTTTGATGTGATGTCCCCCCCCCCACAAAAAGTGGTGAGTGAATCTTCCCAACTGTTCAGACGAACAATGACACACTTTGATCCGGGGCAGGGGCGCGTTGACCAATCGCTACAGTCAGAATCGTAGTGTCTATGTGATTGGCGCGAACTACCGGGAGCGGGGGGCCTCGATTATGTACGTATGAGGTGGAGATATCGTCAACTTTCCCTGCCGAAGGAGAGATTTTGCCTACGCGTACGCTTGCCCGTAATTAGCTTCTGTTCATATTCGCCAGAAAACCGCTTCTCTCGGCGTTATTAAATGTACCAGATAATTTATTTATATACTAATAACACACACGCGAATTAAAATATTGAAACGGGAGTTATAATGGCTGTTTAGAATAAAAAGCAAAGTTTAAATCTTTAAAAAACAGTCAAAGTCGCTGTAAGACAGAAATTGTTACTGCAATGATCCCACGAAACTACCAATAAACGTTACAGCTTTTTTTCGAAGATATTGTAAATGCAACCATTCGACTCCGGCGCACCGTTTATCGCCGCGAGGCGCTACTGAGGCCGCGAAATCATCTCTGCCCTCGGCATTAAGCCTATGAAGCGAACAATCGAAGCGAGACATTGCAAATCTCTCAATTCATTATACTTGTGTGCGGAGAGCGAATGGAATGAGTGCAAAAAATGGGGTTGATTACGAAATGCTAAGTTCTAATAAATAATTAAATATCTCGAGAACGAAGGTTGATAGCACCGATCGAATTGCGGAATTTGGTATTGCGTTTAATAGGAATTTAGGTGCGACAATACAAAATTACAACATTTCCAAATCTAGAAACAAAACAATCTTGTGCAAATGTAAAGGTGGGAGAGTCTCCGAATGTCCCAAAGCCAAAAACCACGAATTAACAATTTACAATTTTATAAACAAATTCGAAATATGACCTAGAGCGCCCGGAAAGGATCCGCAAATTGTGCTTGAGATAAACATTTTAATGTAGCAGTTTGACAGTGTTACAAAAAGATTTATAAAAGTTGTTATAAATGTTTCTAAAATACTAAATGTTATCTAGTCTTTTTACAGTAATTCTGGGCGGAAAACCCCGCTGAGAAATATTTTTTAGTCATGGCGTACGCGCTGCAAAAGCCTTCGCTCCTTCGGCAGGGAAAAATGATATTTTCGTCTCATACGTAAAGAATTGAGTCCCGGTTCCCGGGAACACCGTCTTTCCCGCCCCATGGCAGTTTGCGCTAAACACATAGACACTACGAGTCTGACTGTAGCGACTGGTTCACGCGTCCCTCGCCCGGATCGAAGGATGTCGAAGTTTGGACTGTTGGGAAGATACAATTTCACCCGTCACTTTTTGTAAGGGGAACTTTTCGTAATATGCGATGCACATATTTGTTCATGTCTCATGGCCGTCTGGAAAAGTCTGTATTGTAGATACATAATTAAACGATTTTGATCAGTTCTCTGAGTTCTGATTGGCTGTTGAAAACTTTTATTGCACAATTAAGTTTTAATAGCACGCATGCCATAAACACAATGATAATCAACGTTTGTTCATGGACTTAATGAGCATAGTTAGTTAACTAAACGAAAAATATAGTTAATAAAACTCAATGCTTTTCAATCTCTCTATAATGTTCCACTAAGAAATAAAACAGGTTTTTATCTTAATATAAGGAAAGAGGTGTAGAGCTCGTGTTTTAATGGCTATGCCATACCTCTTATATAAGACCCGGGTTTCATTTCCTGCGAATTCGGAAATTGTGTGGGGATAAAACGAGCTCTTTGAAGATTTTCTAGAAATTATTCATTTTCCCCTAACTCTTATTTTTCCATTCCTGTTATCATCATCGCTATAATTTCCTCATTAGTCAGCTATCCTCAGTCAGGAATGACGTCAAGTGTCCATAAACTCTTCAAAATTTAATACCTAATTAATTCGTATAAACAAAAGTTTAAAAAATAATGGCATAAATGAACATTTGGGAGAGGATACATAAAGGGAAGGTATGCAATCAACTCATTAAGTTCATATTTTATAAATCCCACTATTAACAAAAGTCTTAAAATAGACGCAAATGCTATCCGTAACTCAAAACACATGCGTCTTATGTCTTTAATGTTTTCCGTTTTAACTTCTATGACTTATGTTTTTAAACCGAATTAAACAAATTATAATCTTTTAAACTTCTATTTAATTTTTGTGCTTCAACTCTTCTGAATTCAAAGCTATTCAGAATATCCAGTCTCATCTACCAGGAGAGCCACTGCATTTGTCCGCCGCCGGAAGGCAACTTTTTTTTAATAAAACTAGTTGTACTGTTTTAATATAACTAGGTATTTAGGTTTAACAAGCAGAGTAACCACATAAAACATCCGCGGCTGAGGACACTAAGCGCGTTCAGATATCTCTTTTTTTTTAAATTTAAGGTCGCATCAATATCTAGGTCATTGGCGACCACTATTGGATTTAACGTTATAGCAACTGTAATGATTACATGATAAGGTAATGATAGGGAGAGAAAGGACGAACACATATACAACCATCCCCGAGGCCGGGCTCGAACCCGCGATTCTTCAGTCCGAGATCACTACGACCCTACTGCCTTAACGATCTCGGCCGAACGGACGACAAACCTCAATTTTTAGTACGTTGATTCCGAGAAAATATTTCCCCCAACTATCTTCTCGCCTCTGAACTACTCTAGCGTCTAAACCATACAAAGAATTTTCACCCAAAATTGATATTTCTCGATCGATATGTCTGACGACCAGACCTCTCAGTTTTCAAAGGCTATTTGTAATTTCTTGGGTACTTTATATGAAGTTCCTTCAACATTTTTGAAAATTCACAAAAATGACTTCAAGTATTTGGTTTATTGTTACTGTAGCCAGAATAGAGCAAAGTTTGTTTATAAAAATCACCCAATATGGATGCAATCCGCTATCCAAATTAAAACCCCTGAATTTTGGAAAATTTCATAAACTAATATTTTTCATTGATTTCCAACAAATACATTACTTAAGGTATTTTATGAATAATATCTGTCCTTCAAAATTAGGCTTTCAAATAATATCAAGTACAATATGTAATGAATATGATTTTTTGCGTAATTTTAAAGGAAAATGTTATAATATTGAAATAAATAAATAAAAGATATTTTTTCTCAAAAATGTCTCGACATTGTCTCCCCTAAAATGGCCCCACATTTAATTGTGCAATTATCAAAATGTTATAGACCGGTTATTAAAACCTTACGAATTTTGGAAAATTACTTCAAAATTTCATCTTTATTTTCCATAGCGACCTTCTAGTCAACCTTCTAAAGGATCTAATTCATTGCTTCTGGAAGATAAATACCTGCATTCAAATCCAATTCCAGTAAAATATGTTTGCTGACTAGAACCACTTTTGCAGATTTAACTAATATTATAATAGTATTACATAACGCTTACAAATTATGCTAGAAATTATATTCTGTTGCAATACCACTAGTTTCCTAAAATATTCAGGAATTGGATCTCTTCAACACCGTGGTGTTCATTGAACTGAAGATACCGCTTTCTTCCCGTCATCTTCTGTATTTTTATTAATTATCTTTGAATTTTTATTAATTTTCTGACATTTTCAGTAATTTATCAAATTGATTTTTGCAAATTATCTTATATTCTTCTCTACGCAATAAAATTGCATACATTTGTTTGAGAAAAAAATCAAAAGTTTAGTTAAACTACAACTGTAAATCGATATTAATTCCGTGTTCTCGCCTATGCCGCTTATTTATTAAATATATCATCCCCTATTGACTTTGAAAGAAAAATTGAAGAGAATAAGGTTACTCTTGAGCTGTAATGGTAATTATCCTGAAAAATGAATGGATTGAAAATGTTTCATCTGAGGGGAAACAAACAAGGCGAAGATTAATCCTTTCCGAGAAATTGTGTGAATTCTCACCGTTTCCGTCTGCCACTAAGAGCCCATACAGAAGGAGATGAGACACGATTTCCCCGACCGGGGACGCATTGCGTTAAGTGCAACTTTCAGCAAAGGCTCTCATGAAACAACAAAACAGTGCGTACTTGTTTAACATGTCGACGAAAATGCGATTACATTTGTTATATCAACTACAGAATTAGTAACACGTTTCCTCTCTGAATTTCCGGGAATTTTTGCTTTTAAATAAAACCACCTCCTTCTTTGCAACCTACCAACGGCGTGCGCGCGAATAGCATAGGTTACGGATACATGCACCACGGCGAACTATGAAAATTGATTTCTATGAATGATGTTTCTACTGATGTGTATATCGCAAATGAAACATGGATTTTGAGATTGTAGTACAGATAAGAGTAGCGTGCTTAACAGATATATTAATGTCTATGGTAAAGGAAACAGAAAACCCTATTTTTACACTCTTCCTAGGAAGTAGAGTGAAAGTTATCTAATGCTGCGCGAAAAAAAAAACGTCGTGGGCGCTTGAATTCGAAAATGATATTTTAATTTTGGGAGATACATTAATTGAAGCCTGTGTGACATTTTCAAAAGTATGGTTCTATCGTTTTTGATTACATTTTGTCGTGGTGTAGTGAAGGACGTTTAAGAGAATGGTGCACTCTCAAGGTGAAGGCACTCTCAAGAAACCCTGTTTTTTTTAAATTGCAAAACTTCAATTTTTTGGCGTCTTTTACAACAAAAATATTAAAATTTGTGATTTTTCCCTTAATTAAGTTTGTTCCTTAAAGATACATTTTTAAATGAGGTCAAACACAAATTTTCGAAAATTTGAGTATTTTTGCATAATATTGCGAGAACATCCGGGGAGAAAGTATATGTGTTTTTAGGAGTAGCGTCTCCTGGCTCAGTGAGCTCGGGGATACAATCAAAGTTTTAGGGACTTTGTTTAAACAAGATAGACAAATGAAGTTTATGTATTTGCACTATATGTTTATGTATTCCATATTACGATTACATACTGTAACACCACCGGGCATCTCCACAAGAGAATGCACGGTTAGCGGCCCGGTTGTAGCTCAGTCGGTGAGGGAAGGAATTGTTAATCAGATACAATGGAAGTACGAAATAAACACTTTGATCACTGGTAGAAAAATTACTTTTATTCCTGGGCAAGAAAAAAAATGCACCAGGGAAGTTACATTTGTAATTTAAGTAAAATGAAGAGATTAAATGAAAAGAAAAGAAAAATTAAAGATCAGAATTAACAGTAAAGCTTATAACTAGGAAGAGTACAAAATTGTTATAACTAAAATTACAATGGTGAAAAATTGACAATTCGATGTGCCTTGGCGCGGCACCGCGTTACAAAATTACACAGAGGTGAATACCCTGGGTTATACTGCCTGGGAAAGTTCTTTGTGTGCCCGGACGGGCGCGGCGACGGTCGAAGGGGCGGTTGCGACCTTCACTGGAGCGCGGCAAGGGCCTATGCCCCCCCTCGTCGACAGCTGATCGGCCGTCTGGTGACGTCAGTAAGGGAGCAGCTGGCGTCTGGCGGCGCCTAACGGCGTCTGGCGGTGTCTGGTAGAACTCGTAGATCGCCGGGATTTTCTCCCGATCTCAGGAGCGGAGTAATCAACCATGCGTCCCTCTGATTCTCATGACAATTGTTCTCAAGCACGACTTCAGAAAATTGAGAAATCCTTCAGAGACACGTTCGCCTCTCTCCGCGACTAATTCCCACCCCAGAGAAGTTTCTCTATCTACTGCAGTCAGCCCAATGCTCAAGCCCCTTCTGAAATTTTTATAAGTCCTTCAGAGGCGCACTCGCCTCTCCCCGACGAATAGTTCCCCCCCAGAGAAGTTTCTCTCCCGACTGCCCTCCGTCTAATCTGAAATTTTATAAATCAAAAACGTAGCAAGTAAACTTTTACCCCCACCCTTTTTCTCATGTGCTCCTGTTCCTTACAATGGTCGCGTCGCTATTGGCCAAAGGTAATGGCGTAGTACACTATTTTCGACCAATAGCGACGGGGGAAGCAAAGGAAATTTCCACACTCTGTGCCTCTGTGAAGGTAAAGTGTTTTTCTTGTTCCTTCTGGAACATAGGCCATGTCTGTGAAAGGGGGCGCTGTCCGGTGAAAGAATTATCGTTCTGGGTTTCCCCGAATACGAGCAGGCGTTCTAGAGATTTCCCAGATGTGCCTGCGTCCGAGCGCTTTTCGGTTAATCTTTTGACATCGGCTCTCATAAAATTTTCGTAATGGGCCGGGGGCGCACGTGGCTGTCACTAGAAGAGGGGTTGCGCGCGTAACGCCGTCTGTTTATTCTCCCAGTAAGTTTCCTTTGGTCCGGTTTATTTTATTTAATTTGTACGAGGAAATCTGTATCGCTACAATACATACTGTACCGTTTTGATAATTGCAAATTTTGTGTTGCTTGCTCTGACAGTAATAAACTAAATAATACAAAAAAGTACATTGAAGCAAGAACAACACACTTGTTGAATTAATGGTCCATTTCCGTCATCTTCTAGCGTACTCGAGAATTCAATAGAGTTTTTGAAATCTCTCAAAGGACATTGGTAATTTTCACTCATCATTTCCTGCCTCGTGTAACTTATCCTCTTCTACAAACCATGTGCTGGCCATATCGCATCTTATCACATGAAAATTGTTGGCCTCTAATTATCGCGTTAGTTTCAAAGCAATGATTTTTCTTTGTGAATGACATGCTATTCTCTATTATGCAGTTTCAAGAAAAACTTAGCACTTTCTCAACAACCCACAACACATGAAAAAATGGCAACAAAGAACAATCAGCCGCTTGCGGTTGTCAGTACTGACAACCCACCTATCCTACTGCGATTTTTGCAACTCTGTCCCTGGCAGGAATCAGTTGTTCACGGTTTCACCCATTCGGGAGCTTGAACGACACCATAGTAACGTCACTAAATCACTTACTGGATCAGGACTGTTGGAAAACATGAGTATGCAAGCGTATGAATATTGTTTTAAAGTGTGGTGAAGATGCCTCCCCCCCAACCCGCTATGGAGTCACCAGTTGAGCACTGGGGTTCCTAATCTAAAAGAAGAGAGATGCTCAAAGGAGACGAGTGCAAAGCTTTGGGAGGGGGATACAGAGGGCCAATGAGAAGTCGGAGAAGCAACAGCCAGCGTCTCATCACCGTCGGCCGAAAGCTCGCATCTTGCACACAGCACATGGGGAGAGTTCAATGACCTCGGTAATGCAGGGAAGCCGTCAAAGAGATGTTTATAGGCCTGTCACATCCACAGCTACAAACCCTACCGGAAAGCGCATGGGGAAAAAACTACAGGTACATACGAAACACAGTACCGTTAATAAAAGTTTTAAAAGGGCAGAAAAACTTGGGTATTCGACACATCATTCCCATCTATTGAACCTACGCCACTGGTTTTTAGCAACATTAGTTTTAGTGTCAATTTTTGAGGTCGGGTATCATATACATTCATATCATACATATACATAGGTAACAACGCATTCATTTTTTAAAGCACGCTGCGTGGTTTTCTCTGAAATCGCGCGTTCTATCTGAATTTCCTAGGTGGCTTCTTCCACTCGCCCAGAGAGAAAGATCAGGTTATTTACCCGTTGAACATGATTTGCAATGATGTAAAAAATACGTAAACGTTATATCATATTGTACATAGTTCTTGGATTTATCATTATATTTTAACCTCTAAGGAGTCTTACTATTGTACTATCTACACAACTGCTACGAAATATTTTCACTTTTCTGTGAAGATACAATTTTCGTGCTCATCTTTGTATTTCCTACTCACCCTTGACCCTCTCTTGATGGTGTTTATCATCATGTAGATGAGCCGATAATTACATTATTTTATCGTTAGATAAAATTATTAATATGGGACAGGGAATCTGTGTAGGAGGAGTGATCTTGTTGTCGCATGCACTGGTTTGTTCACACAAAAAGAAAAACTTCTTCACAAAACCACCAGAGAAACATTTATTATTAATATTACAGAGAATAATTGTATTGGGTGATCACCACCAAATATTTTAATTACCCTTGTTTTTGTTCTCTACCTTTGCGATCGCAGGTTTAATGCCTTTGAACTTTCAATACTATCCAGCAAATCTTACAAATTACATCAGCTTGATTAACATAAATGGATCTCTTCTACGACACTCATCACCAGTACATTAAATCTCTATCCTGACCCAAATCCTTCGTGAATTCGCCACCATTTGAATCCTATCTCCATTATAAGGTTACATAAGTACTTGTAGATGCTGGCAGGGCCTCAACGCTATTCTCCACTTGTCGCTGTCTAGGGACGTTCGTCTCCGCTTGGCGTTGCTCGGCGCTGCCCAAGAGAGAAGCTTCCGTTACGCCGCCGATGCTTGCTCGTAATACAAAACAAATTCTACGTGGGCATCTCGGTCGATGTTAAGTAATATCACGTCTCTATTCCTAAGTTACATGCAGAACAGTTTCCGATTTCTTTTTATACGGTATGCTCATGCCCGAGTATTCTGACTACTTCATCATGTGTACTCGCACGTTGTAACACTGATACTGGTATTTAATCAGGAGTCCCCTCCTTCGTAACACTTAATGGTTTTCGTGAATATAGTGTAGCGGTACAGAATTATTAAGATAAATTAAATTAAGTAAAGTAGACCTAAGAAATTTTTTACTGAAGAAAAACACACGGCGTCACGCGCGCAACCCCCTTCTAGTAACAGCCACGATCCCCTGGCCCATTTCGGATGTTTATGACACCCCAACCAACGGCCGAAGGAAGGGTTAATTGAAAACCGCCCAGACGCAGCCACATCTAGAATATTTTTGAAACGCCTGTCATCGTGATCGGGGAAACCCAAAACAATAATTCTGTAGCCGGGAGGCCCCTTCACAGACGTGGCCTATTTTCGAGACGGAACAAAGGGACACTGTATTCCGACAGAAACAGAGAGTGGAAAATTCCTTTACTCCCCCGGAGCTTATTGGCCAAATTTAGTGTACAACGCCATCACCTTTAGCCAATAGCGACGCGATCATTGTAGGGAGCAAGAACATGTGACGAGAAAGGGTGGGGATAAAAGTTAACTTCATGCATTTTTGAGAAACAAAATTTCAGTGGGCTGAGAGACTTCTCTGGGGTGGGAGCCAGTCGCGGGGAGAGGCGAGTGCGCCTCTGAAAGCACTTAGTTGAATTCACTGGGGTGATAGATTGGAATTCTCAGGGAAAATTTTAGAGGAAGTGCAAAAGCACTTCGAAAGTAAATTGGCGAATCCTTTGTAATTGCGTATTCGCTACAGGATTTCGCAACTTCAGAATTTGTATTTGAGAGGACTCGCGTAGTTCAGAGGGAGCCTTTGTTGTGTGCTCCGCACCTGAGATCGGGGGGAGACATTGTTGTGTGCTCCGCACCGGCGATCGGGGGCGATATCCCCGGTTATTTACAAGCTCCGCTGAAGCAGCCGCCAGACGTCGCCAGACGCCGCCAGACGCTGCCAGCCGCCCTGTTGGAGAGGGTGCAAGCCATCCCGCATTCCAGAGAAGGTCGCCCCGGCCGCACACAAGCTTCGCCGCGCCCGCCCGGGCACATTGAACTTTTGACATGGAAGCTCTCAGGCAATGTAACTGGGGGCTATTAACCTCTTTGAAGTATTGTCAACGCGGTGCCGCGCCAAGGCACAAGAAAGGTCCTCAGGGACGACTGTAATTCTTGTTATAAAATAATTTTGTACTCTTCTCTAGTTGTAAGCTTTCCTGTTAATTTTAATCTTTACTTTTTTCTTTTTATTCAATCTTTTCGGTAACTTTTATTTTATTAATGTAACTTCCCTGGTACAGCTTTGTCCAGGAATAAACGTTGTCTTTTACCAGTAACCAAATTGTTTATTTTGAATGCCCATGAATTCAATTAACAATTCCCTCCATCAACTAATTTTGTAAATGAGCAAAGGAAATTGTCACAATCGGCTAGTTTTTTAAACGAAAAAAGGGAATAGGACCGACTGAGCTATAACCGGGCCGCTAACTGCGCATTTTCCCATGCGCGGAGGTGTTACAATAGACGGGTTCAAATAATTATGTTTAAACGTCACACAATGCACTACCACTGCCTTTATCGTTCATCTAGACACTGTTCAGTTCGCCACATGGTATTTGTTCGTTACCGGCTCCGATTCTCGAAATATACTGTGCTTTTCACATATTTGATTTATTCCCCCGTTGATTCGTCATCATCAACAAGGTCCGTTATTCACTCGTCCACTCCTTGTGTAATACTTCCGCTCCCCTCGCTGGTCGAGCCCTACTGCTTCCCCAACGGTCGTCTCGCCTCTCCCGGGCTTGGGCCGCGCCGCAGACCCGTTCCTCTCATAACATTGGCATTTAAATAATGTTATGAGGCTTTCTGTACATAACTAAAATTAGATGTGCTACAACTGTCCATCTTGCCATTCTAAATTTGCAATTTGTGGAAATTCAGAGTTTAACGAAAGTAGTATCCGCGCTAATCTTTTAAGTGTGTCTTCTTCTATCTACGAAAAAAATCAAGAAAAACTTTGGAGCGGTTTTTGAAAAGCAATTGTTAAAAAATTAAAATTACCAATATTTCGCCCAAAATTACGAAATTACGAAAAATAGTCATATTTTCGAAAAATTGAATATGACCTTATTTCATGATCTGCCTTTAATGAACAGAGTTTGTTAACAAAAAAATATTTATCATTGAACATGAGACCTGCTTTTAAAGAACATGAGACCTGGCCCACTCTCTTAAGCATTTTTATGCTCTCCCAGCGCAAACTTTAATCAAAGAATTGGGAGCTTGTTTTTTGAAAATTTGGAAAATGTATCAAGGGCTTCATGTATAAAACCATGTATCAACCAAATCGGTTGTGGAATATCAATTTTGATGAAAATCCTGCGTTTTAGCCGCTAGCATTGTTCACAGACTAACGGATTGACGGACGTATTGGCACCAATCAATTTGTTAGTATCAAGGACCCACAAAAAATTGATTCAGGCTACATCACGTGTTAGATGAAGTAGTTTATCATACGTAGGAACGGAATTCAACTACTTTTTCGTTATTGGGGGCCGGCAATAAGAGTTTTTCTGCCGAAAATGTCCTATTTCCTGCCCCTAATTACATAACTTAGTCTTCTTATGAAGTGCGAGAAAGTAAAAATGACATCTATTATTCAATATTATGTTTCTTTTGAAATAAAATAGAAAATTTAATGGAAGATGCTCCAAACAATGGCAAATTATAAATAACGAAACACACAGGAACAACAAGAAAAACGTAAACAGAGTTAAGATAGATGATTTTAGCACAAAAGAAGACCTAAATGGCCGATCCGGTTGGCTGAGATCGTTAAGGCAGTAGTGCCTAGCGATCTCGGGCCGAGGGATAGCGGCTAGGTGTCCCACCTCGGGCATGGTTGTATTTGTGTTCGTCCTTTCATCCCTCATCATCACCATATCAATAAATTTACTATACAGATACCCCTAAAGTTATAGCAATAGTGGTCGCTAATGATCTCGTAGATAATCGATCTTAAATAAGCAAAAAAGACCCAAGTGCTGTTGCTGAAATTTAAAAAACAACACTTTATCGAATCACAAACTATTAACTATTAAAATTTATTATATCACAAACTATTAACTATTAAAATTTATTAATCTATTATGCCGAAAAACTTCAAATGTAGGAAAAAATAATCTATACGTGAACCATAAACATTTTACTCTTTATGTATACCTGACGGATGAAATTGTAAAAGATAACACTAAACTACTATCTTTCGATGGTGAGAACTCGTGTTCGATTTCTGGTCAACGTCAGTCACAATAGTTTCAATTTCTCAGAACTTATAATCATTCTTACAGAAAAATGTCAGACAGACAGGTGTAAATCACCTCTCAGTAAAACAATGAATCTCAAATAACCTGAAATACATAAAATCTCTACACATGTTAAGAAATTCTATCAGGACACACATTTTTAAGAAATTTCTGTGACTTAAAAAATATTTATTTTTCTCTATTACATTCAAGGTAACAACATGGAATCATGTAGCGGTAAAACACTCGAATCATAAATAAAATATTTAGTATTAAAAAAACCTTTTGTGAAAATCATGTTGAAAAAGAAGATATGAGAAAGTGCATTTCCGCTAGGCCACTTACTAAGATAATCCCTATAAATCATCTCTACATCTTGAAGGAAGAAAAAACGATAACATAAAAACAAATTTTCAGCATCACACAAAAAGGGCAATACAATTAGAATTCCAAAAGTTAGTATATAATATTTTAGAAAATCATTTCAATATGTAGGTCCAAATGTTACAACATACCAACTAAAATCGCCTGAAACGTTAAGAAAGTTCTGCAAAATTAAAAAAAAGAAATTAAAACTCTGGATACTACAGCTAATTAATCATTTCGCCCATGGTCTGACTGTCCTTCAGTTATGAAAATATCTGCAGCGCTTGCATTAAAAACAAAATGTCACCATCCAGTAACATGTATTGTTACAGTTCCTCTCGACTGTGACGTTTTCTATGGCGTTGGGGCAATCACTTCTGGCTGGCTGCACTCCTAGAGCACTTGGCAAAATCTGCACTGAGGCGCAAATGCGCTCGGAGAATTGCCCGGTTAGAGCATTCCAGTTTCACTATCTCGTAGACGCCCCGCGCTCTTACCGCGCCGATGCGTGAAACGACGGCCATTGAGCAGCAGAGCAGCCGGAAGAGCCAGCTGTTCGTTTCATTAAGCGTTCTACAGCGGAGGGTTTGATTTTTCAGGGCGCTGGCGTAGTTCGAAATGTGTTAAAGGGAATGTTACTAACGTTTCTCCTACAATGTATTCCTATTATATCAATATCTCACACCCTTTTTTAAAAGTCAATGAGGTAGGCAAACAATCCCTTCAAAAATATAGTTCAACAAGCAAGAATTTTTCTATGAAAAATATATTCTTAATATACAGTATACCAATTTTCAACAGGAAACTTAAATGATATACAATATTGTCAAGTCCACGAGGGGCTAGACTTGACAATAATGTTGTAGGAAATAAAACCTTTTTAGTTATTGCTTCGGAACCTTCTCACGTCCTCAAATATTATGCAATTTGTCACATTGGTTTGTCGTGGTCTTCAAGTTTGTCTTTGGAATATCAAAGAATATGTTCTATAAAATTGAAGATGGGAAATAAAATTTGTAATGTGTCTCTAGAAACGTTAGCGCTATTCCTTCCTAAATTTGAAAAGAGTGAACATATTTTGGTGTCGATACTACTAGTGTTGAGGCTGCGAAATACTCGTAAGATAATTTGGGAGAGCAAATAGTAGAAGCTGCAACAAAACATCGCCTCTTCTATCAGTAGTTTTTTTATCAAATAAGAGTGTTCTGGAAAAGACGCGACACACAATTTACAAAGATTGTTACTTGAAGAAAGAATTAACGAGTATTGAAGAGATTGTCAAAATTACCTCTGTCCAGACGAAATCAAACGTTTCTTTACGAATTTCGTCGCTTTTACTTCATATAACGACATCATCCAGTGTCTGGCACGCCCTGAATCGAAGCCTAAACGCCTGGCCCGCCCTGAAGTGCCTATCACGTTTTTACTAAGCTTTCTGTACTCCACCTCTGACGACAATGCGAGCTGGTGACACGTCGTGGCGTCTGAGATAGAAATCGGTGAGTTCCCCATATTTTGACAATGGTATATTTTACGTGGGGCTGCCCAGGAGCTGATGCGATCTTTTGGTGACGCTCCGAACTAACAGGAAACAGTTGACAATTTACGTCAGGGATACTTTGTACGAAAGAAGTGAGTATTTGGTCAATCGGGAAGAAATTCGCGCGGTTTTTTGAGTATCTCGTGAGCGTCAAATTATAAATGTATGATCCTTTCCTCTGAAACGCCTTCAAAGAACATCAAAAATGCCTTATTAGAAACTAGGCGCCAAATTTCAAGCAATTTGGCGACAAATGTGCCAACAACTAGAGCGATCCTATATAAGATTAATTCAACGTTTTGAAATAATTATATGAGTCGTCATTTCCGACAATAATATTTATTACAATAGCAGCTTTCAATGGCTTAGCCATCATCAGTTTTCTAGTAGAAAAAGAAAAACAAAAAACATTAAAACGTGAATATTTTTTTTGATTTGACAACAAAATTATAATAAAAGATTACTTTGTAATTTAAAGAAATATAAATTAATAAATTACAAAATAATTTACAGAAAATAATTTTTAGAAAATATATTTAATATTTTAAGAACTGAAAAAAAGAAAAGAGAGGGTGCTAAGTCATTTGATACTACAAGGAAAGTGAATTAAATTGAATTACAACATGTAAATTTGAAACAGAAAACATGGAAATATAAGTTGAGCCATTCCTTACCTGCTGTATGAAAGTTTTCTTT
This sequence comes from Gryllus longicercus, assembly GCA_038098605.1. Lineage (NCBI taxonomy): Eukaryota > Metazoa > Arthropoda > Insecta > Orthoptera > Gryllidae > Gryllus > Gryllus longicercus. The sequence goes on from JAZDUA010000052.1 coordinate 613,169, forward strand.
TATTATAATTTTGTTGTCAAATCAAACAAAATATTCACTTTTTAATGTTTTTTGTTTTTCTTCTTGTATTAGAAAACGGATGATGGATAAGCTATCGAAAGCTGCCATTGTAATAAATAATATTGTTGGCAATGACGACTCATAATTATTTCATTGTGAATGCCAACGAAAACTCACCACAATACCAATATTTCAACGTTTTGTCAGGTACTTCAGTTGATTGAATCGTCGTACGGTAATTAAGAGTGAAAGTTGACAACACTCCACATTAATTCCACATTAATTTCTTTTGTAACGTATCTACTATCATAATTTGTTTTGAAGAAATTTGATAATATAATAAGTAACAGGTTTCTAATGAAATTCACTACTTTAAATAGAATGTACACATATGTCTCTAATACACCTTTCTAGCCACTCACAAAAAATCTCAAATATATGCATGCAACTAAACTGCTTTAGGATGTCTTAACCAGTAATAACCCATCAAATACCTTTATTGCATTGCTGGTTTTGTTTACGTATTCATTGAAAATGAAATTCCTGAACGTGAGAGCGGCGTTGGGAAGAGCACGTCCGTAGAGGCGCTGCAGTCGCGCAGGGCCGAAGTTCGCAGTCCAGAAGAGAAAGAAGTACGTTGACAAATACACAGTTCGACTTTAAGGGTAAAGCCAAGCCCAGTATCTTACAATGAAACTCGAAGAGAAAAACTGGAAGACGTGACTTGGACGCATTATTAACTGGATAGACTGGCAATACACTCACAACTCTCACTTCCCATTGCCCACAGTTGTGAAAGTCTTTTTTCCTTTAACGGTTGCTGACCAATGGGCTGGCACCAGCCCTTTCCCCTTGTGCGCCATCGAGTCGTGGCAAGATTCTGCACCCTGAAGGGAGATGTTCCAGAACGCAGCCCATGGTTTAGGTATGCACACAGGACTCAGCAAAAAGAAAATAATAATTTATTTCTAAAAAGGGCTATCTTCCAGTCATTTACTGAAGAAAATATATCTGTACATTTAAAGTTGCTTTTACATATAGAAACCTGAATAAATTTGTAAAAAAGTATCTAGTTTCTAGTTTTGTTATCTATTTTCTCACAAATTAGTGCGATTCCTCTGTATCACCCGAGTTAATTGTATGGATTCTTTTTTTTTTCTTGGCATGTAAAGAATTTGCGGTAAAGCAGTTGTATAAGATTTTAAATTGTATTTCATCGAGAGTTATACACTGCAATGGAAACGGTTGCATAAATAAACACTAAAGTGGATCAAAAGACAGGAATCGATATCGGAAATAGAGAACAATAGCTGCTCCTAGTACCAATATTGAGAGTGAGTATTTAGTGTTTCTGCCCTTCACACTGGCCAAAAACCCCGTGTTCCAAACAAGAATAAAACACAAATATCCTTACCACATATTCCTAAAAAAAATTGCAGATTTAGATTCTGGAGATTCTTCTATTCTTCTACTGAGAACCCCTTAACGGGAATTCCTCCCCCTTGTAATAGTATGTATGTTTACATTTACGTATAGTAAGAAAGTCTTTTAATACATATGTATAGTTATATTTACTGACCTATGTATTTTTGCAAACATAAAAATTAAAATAAAAAAATTGTGTTTCTGGGCGAGTAAACTTTTACGTTCATTAGTTCTCTCAATGTCGTGCATGAGAAGTCGCCCTGGAGATGTTCTACTCCTGCCGGAACGTGAGATCTCCCGAGCGGGACAAGAAGCTCTATGCCCCCAACCCGTCTCTCGGGGGAGTGAATGTAAAAGCAAGGGTAGAGGACAATGATAAGGAAAAGAAGGTTGTACGTGAGACAGCCCTCTTTGGGCAGTTCTGTGAGCGCACGGAAAGTGAAATGCACGTTCACGGCACTGTGGTGCGACCATTCCTACCTTTTCGGGCTTCTATGGCCAATCCTGCAGTATAAAGAAAAACAAAACGTCAAAAACAGCTTTAGACAACTAGCGCGCGCATTGCGTGTGTAGAATCGCTGAGTTTATGTTTCAAGTCTCATTTCTCTGTTTCAGATTACTCTTACTCCAGGAAGTGCATCGATCTCCTATACTTCACCCGTAGATCGGGTAGGTATTGTACGTATTGTACGTGGCTCATTTGTTAAGGTACTGCTACATTAGTCTATTATTGATAGGAGAAACCAATTAAAACTGCGGATTGCTAGAGTCCTCGTCTTGAATGAAACTGAATTCGACCTAGGTATGTACTCGTAGCTAGAGTTGAAAATTCGCCATCGCTGGAATTTTAAACATTGGACCTCCCAGTCAGCAACGCTGCGGTGGCAACCGATGAGGCTTCCAAGTGCGTTCACAAATAGACAGGGATTTTTATTCCCACTTTTCCCCAAGGATCTTTCAAGTACGTAAATAGTTACGTTAATATTACGTTTCAAAATATTGTTTTAAAAATTGTAGTAAGTAATTTAGAATCACATTGCAATAAAGGGGAATTATAATAATTACGATAACTAGAGACCGGTAAAATATGTAGTGTAAGACGTCAAAATATGTAAATAAATATATAGTGAAATAAGTAAGAATATGTAATAAATATGTAAAATAATATAAAATATGTAATGTGAAAATGCACTATTTATAAAATACATTTACATGATACGAAATTACATTTATAAAAAAATTCCTAAACAAATTTTAATAATTATACAAACGTTTTAAAAATTATTTGGAGATCACAAGTTGATGCGCACATTGCACTATTTCTGTCGGTAGCAAAAGCATCTATTGCTGTGTAGACTGTAGTTTTGCAGTCAGACTAGACGGAATAGAAGCTATCTTACGAACTGGAAATATTTACGACCAGCAAACAATTACTGCAGCGTGCTACAGTAAACATCAGTGTAACACGACGGCAATTGCTAGTTTCTCGAAAAAATAAGGTTAATGATCACTAATCATCAGGATCAGTGATACTTTTCACACCCAAAGGTGAAAATGACCTCAGTCGCTAGCGCACACTTATTACCAATGAGATAATTGAATGTAGATATGTGTATTATTATTATTATTATTATTATTATTATTATTATTATTATTATTGTTATTATGTGCAGTGTATTGGCGTGAAGTGCAGTGACGTTAATGAAACTGAGAGAAACGAGTGTGTAAGAAAGACATTACAGCTCGCTGTATCACAGTGCGGTGAAGTGAAGTGTGGTGAAGTGGAGTTCTATGAAATATTGCCCGGTGAAATGTTCACGTAAATTTGTAAAGTTGGTTGATTTTGTGAAGTTGTTAAGTTCTGTAATGTTAAGTTAGTGTGTTCTGCCACCAAGTTCTCATACTTAATTGCAGAATTATAAATAAATCTATTGAAGCAATGCGCCAGTCTGTAAGAACATCACGCCTCTTCATTGACGGTAACTGAAGTAGACAGCATGCAGGGGAAAAATCTGACTTTTTAAAATACATCTATTTATCTCTCATATCTAGTTTTCTTTGGTGAGAATAACGACTCTCCACTAAACAAAAAAAAATATTTTCAGACAAAGCGCTCTTAACAAAGAAGTAGCCTGAAATGTACTTCAACGGATATATCTTCTTTTCACAGAAAAACTACAGAACGAATTCCTTTCAAAATATAAAAGCCTCACTTTAATGTTTATCCAAAATGTCATGAATACTGAGAACCGTGTTGAAATCATAAGATTAGCTACGAGAGATCGTGAAAACCATCAATACAATATAGGTATTTTATGGATTAATACTGGTTAAGACATCCTAAAGCAGTTGCTTACTCATTCTTAATTGACATTTTTTTTTGAGTTGCAAGAATGAAATATTAGAGACGCGCATTCCCTTTGAAGTAGTGAATTTCATTAGAAACCTGTTACGTATTACATTATCAGATTTATTCAAAATAAATTATGATAGTAGATACTGTAACACCCCTTCTTTTATTTATCATTTACTTATTTCTTGTTCAAAGTTGGGAGCTATATTGTGACCTGCAGGGTTGGTTGAACCCCAAGGGTGACCAGACTCACCTTTTCTTCATTAGCGGCTCCGCAGCGTCGCAATGGTTTTGAAATGAGGGCAGGACGCATGCGTGACTGGTTTTGAACATGCGGGCGGTGGATTTGAACATCGGGGCGGTGGATGGTCGCTTGGGGGGCGACGGCGGCGGAGCACCCAACGCTCCTCAGGCGTGCAGCCGGCGGCGATAACTCCGAGCGTTGGCCGACTCCGGTAACGCGTTCCCTTCTGGCGCTAGCAGCAATGGGCCCGGGTGATGGCAGCGTGGTCTTGGGAGGCGACAAATCTGTCTTTGCCCGTCATGGACCAGGAGCAGATTCCGGCACTCAGGCGATTACAGTTCGCACAATGGCCCAGTGGCGATAGTTCGGCGTGCAGCGAAATCAAGGTGACACTTGGAGATTCGGTGACGCGCGCGGCGGTGCAACTAGGTGCGTTAACGCGGGGGCTTGCGACAGACTATGCAGCGGTTGGTGGCGCGCGGTGGGGCGTTCGACGGTCCATAATAGTGCATATAGCCCCGCGACTTGTATCGGAAAAGTTTACATTTCCTTTGCCTCAGGGCTGAACCGCGCTCCTCTCACTCGAAACCCAACTGCTCTGCCGACCGAATGGCCGAAAGCGCGTCCGCCGTCACCTCGGGTCGCGGAGTCACGTGGTCCTCCCACGTTCATTTCGAGACGATTGGGCCCCAGGAAACACGCGACAGTTTTTGGACCAACCGCGTCGACTCGCGAGCCGCAGAAAGCAGACTTTCAAACAGATTTCCCTATCCGGGGGTTCTCGGAATTTTAGGCCCATGTGCAAAGCGGCGTCGGGGTGCGCGGTGGGTGCGGCGAAATTTTCACCGAGTCACCGTATTCTTCGGGGCGCGCCTGCTCGAAACAACCTTTCACTTCTGCTCACAGGAGCGCGGCAACGGTACCTTCCTATAGCCACGAATTTTCTTGCGAACTTGTAATAATATGTGAACTAATTTTATTACACACGTCGCCCTGACACGTGCGACTGTCCCGATACGTTACAAAAGAATTGATGTGTAATAATGGAAGTGTTGTCAACTTTCAAGCTAACTACCGTATGACACTTAAGGTACCTGTCGAACGTTGAAATAATCTTATATAGGATCTCTCTAGTAGTATCGACACCAAAATATGTTGACTCTTTTAAAATTTAGGTAGGCATACAGCTACCTTTCATAGAGACATTACCATTTTTATTCCCCCACCCAAATTTAATAGAACATATTCTTTTGTATTCCAAATACAAACTTGAAAACTGCGACAAACGAATACAATTCCAGTATTCTATTTTACTAGTACTACTAACTAACTTGCAAGTAATATTGAAATCGTTTCTGATAATTCAATTAAATTAACGTGTGCACGCAAGGCAGAAAAATGTAGAATTTTATTTCCTCCATTTTCTTGAAATATATAGAATAACCACGTTTGTTTCTCGAGAAAGCAACTTGATAGAAAATATTCGATTCTGTGGTTTAAACAGTGGAAGTTTCTCTTTTTCCAGCAATATTAATAACATAAGTACTGATAATAATGTAATAACATAAGTACCGATTATAAAACATAGGTATTGATGACAATATTAATTTCAAAACTAATTTCAACTGTTTACTGCTACTAATTACATAGACTGACACAAAATCGCTTTCAATTTAACTGAAGGAGCTATTGTTGACCTACATCCCACGCTATTTAACACTAAACACAACTACTATAAGATGGTGTGAATTACGCATCATAAAATGTGTTAATATAAACATTTAAAACGGGAGAGGAAAATAGAAGCAAGTGAAATTTGCGCCATCAGTTGCTAACTTAAAGTCTCGAAACGAACACACTATAAACACAAGCCACCCGATTCCTCAATGCAATCTGCATGCGAAGGACGCAAAGCGACCAACTTCACATCATTCGTTGCAGTTGGCACTAAAACCAGTGCGTAAAATACTTATATGTCATAAAAACAGGATGTAAATGTGCGAATCACCGTCAAACGGAGCGTAGACAGAAACATTTCTGATGAAACTGCAGTAAATATTTCAAAACTTCACATTAATATTTCATTACTTTTTCATATACTGTGTGTTTTATGAAGCAATGTACGCTGGTTTTTGTTTGTTGTAGTTAATAACTAAAAATCCTAACAATATAAAAAAACAAATTTATTAAAATATGTAGAACTATTTCTAGAGGTTTCTTCGATACATTAATTTTGTCTTAATGGTTTAGATATGATACAATTAAGAAATACAATATTTCGACACAATTATATATATTTGCGCAATTTAAACTTTAGGTCAAGACAATATTGTTTTTATAAACTTACAAATTTTACATATTTTTAGCAATATTGCAGTACTCACCAACAACTCTTGATAATTTTACTTTTGCAACTGGTCCATGCAAATGAGAATCAAACATTTTCAGGATTGAAAGTATTACGAAGTCCTTCTACCAAGCGAGGTTTGTGAAAAAAATGAAAAATTGTCAATAAACCCAAGGAATTTATGATTTGTGTAGATACTACCTTTAATAAATGATTCTGTTGAAGATCATGACCTGTTTTTGTCAGTATTATCTGAATTTTGCAATTCTCGATGTTCTTTTAGTAAGTAGAATCCGCTCTCTTGGACCAATCAATCTATGTTCACGGTAAAAAACCAACTAAGATATTGGAATATTAGATACGGACATTTTTAACCCTCAAATAATAGTTTCTCCAGTTGGGAACTGATTTTTGAGTCAGATGCTTGCATCTAAGGTGCCGATCTGGGTAACCGGGATCGCCGGGAAGGGTGCGCTTTACCAATTCTCTTTCGAAAGGCCGCAAGTATCCCTCTTCAAGTATGAACTTTTCATGGGCGCTATGGCTTTGTGAGGTACCTTAATCACTGTGTATCATCTAACAAATCTCTGCTTTCAATTTCTGGCCCCCCTGGGTAGCGCAGGATCTTTATGTATTTGCACCCAGGTACGCCTTACATTCGAGCGGTGGGGTTTCGAATCTCAAGTGAGTAATGTGTTGGTGTATTATGGCGTCATGACGTCATGTTCATTGTTAACACAGAATGTACTTCTCTTTAACAGTTGCGCACAAAGAGGTGGGTCTCTCACTGATCCCAACGTAGTTGTTTGCCTTTTTTTGGTTGGGTAAGGATTTATTGTTTCATGCCGGCATACGTGTCAAAGAATATCAAGTGATGTCACTTTAGCACCTCTGACCGGGAGCTTCTAGGTTTGAGTGCCGATGGTGGCTAGATTTTCGACACTAGCTAGATAGCTTGGTTGAGTTCAGTCGCTAAAGGAGAATTCTTTAGAGGGGCTTGTCTGATCAGACGTTTTCAATTCAGCTGTTTGTGTTTGGTACCGCATTTCAAATTCCAGTCATTCTCACATCAGACGGTTTCAATTACTACGAATATTGCATCACCTACCGGATTCGCTGCGCGCGGATTGCGTCATCTGCCAGCGCCCCTTCCCTTCCCCCCGAACTGGACGGTTCCGGACTATTCGCGAGCCATGGGGAAACGTGGAGAATATGACGGGTGTATCGAGATGAGCGCCGGCCAGGTATAAATGCGCCGCTGCCGGCGGCCGCAAGTGAGTCAGTAGCAGTCAGTCAGTAAGAAGTTAGTCAGTGTAAGTTAGTGTGTCATAGTAAGTTAGTATATGTAATCAGTGAATACGCAGTCACTCCGTCAGTGTGTCCGAAGTGGAAGCTGTGCTGTAAAGTGTGCATTGCGGTGAACAGTGGTGCAGTGGGTGAACAGCAGTCAGCAGTCTGAAGTCTGCAGTGGAAGCTGAGCTGTGAAGTGTGCATCGCGGTAAACAGCAGTGCTGTGGACCCTGATGTGCGCAGTGAAGTGTGGTCTGCGCAGGGGACCGTGGACAGTGTTTCGAGCTGTGATAGTGTAGATGAAGTAAATTGTGTAAATAAATATTGAGTTGGTCATTCACCACAGAGAAACGTTACAATATATATACAAATATATATTCCTTAGATATAGTTATCTCAAAAACTGAAAATATTGAAACACAAATGGGCAAAGGCAAAAAATGATTGTAATATGTCGTTTGAATTATTTAATACATAAAATTGTCCTTCTTCCTTTTTGCAATTTATTCAGGAGTCCCTCATTGTTCTTCTATCTCTCTCTCTCTCTGAATTAATGTTTTCCGGTTCTGAAATGGTATGGGACTATTCATACATTCCCGCTTTATTTTCCATTCCGCGATACGAAATGCAAGCGTGGACAAAACCGTATGCGCGTTGTGTGGGATGTAGCGTCAGAGTATCTAGAAATTCGTTCGTTCCTCTCATATCTGACGTACGTGCTACACTGATCTAATATAATATTTATAATATTTATCATTATGAATATAAGAGCCGCTTAGTGCATTGCATAGGTAGACGATTGTCCCACGAACGGTGCATCTGGAGAAAGTAGTCTCAACTGGGAGCAGTTGTAGGTAACGAAAACGGCAAAGACGAAAAATAGATCGAATCTGAATTAAAAAGTCTTTCGCAAAATGTCTGAATCGGCGGTGCATGGTCAATCGGCAGTCAGGGGACTATTGAGTAAAAAGCTCTAGTACGTGCCAGGTTGATAATATTCTGTGTATAAGATTATTTCCACTTGTCCCTTCTGATTCTGCTTCCAGCTGCACCGAATTTTAGCGAGGCGTAATCTCCGTGTAAGACCATTTACACAGAGCGATGCGCCCTTACCAAAAGAACCAAAATGGCCCCATCAACATCTGCGTGGGATGACGTGCAGACGAGCGTTCTGCGGAGGAGCGCCGACAGAATGCGCTGAGAGCTCCGCTTCAACCGAGGCGGCCATCTCCCAAATTATCGCAATTGAGGTGACCGCAATTATTAAGACGCCATTACTTCCCCCACTCCTTCTAGTGCGCTCAAGCGTCGCAATGACGTCATTTAGGAGAGTCGCCCCTTCACGGGAAGAGCAAGTCGTGGGAGTTCATTCCGGCCTTTTGGGGGGAAAAGAGAGAAGGCACCTCTACGGTCGGAAGATGGGACGTACTAGAGAAAGAGAACCCTTCGAAAAATCTGTGGTGCGTAACATCAATTCGAAAACTTCGTTGAAATGAGAAGTTTCCACATAACTGCAGACAAGAAAACGATCTTGTTCAAGACATTTCAACAAGAATCCCGTGAAGACGTGATGCCATTTACGATGAAAGTGCTCGTACTTTGAGCATTTCTTCTCCATCTGATTGGAATAAAAAGAAAAAGTATAACTATGAGGTATATGAAAGGCAAATCAGGAAAGAAAACTGTTCTAAATTATGATTTCCGAAAAAACGAGAAAGAAATAACTGACGTATTGTATCTTCCCTTAAACAAGGGCAAGGCGGAAAATCTGGAGGTTAATGAAGTCTCTCATGAAACGCTCTTTTATTGCTACATTATCTTTGTGTGTTTCTAATATTTACTTTTCATTCACGTTCTACAGCAGTTAATGCCATTTATTAGAGTTTATTAACCTTTCATAAAACAAAGTTAAAAATTAATCATCTAAACTTTTTATCCAAGTTGTGAACATAGGGAACTCAAGATTCATTAAGTCTTATTGACGATAAAATGTTTGAAACTGATGCAATCTTATTTAAAGCCATTTAAAAAAAGCAACACATTTGACACAATGAATGTAATGAAACATGAAAACCATCATACCAAATTTTATTTTGTTTTTGTCATGCTATTGCACGAGAAAAAGGACATAAAGGCAAAAGTCGATCAAAGAAATTATGTTATTAGGTTATGCACACATAGGGGGTATGCATGGTCCGAAAAGTGTTGGCGAGAAGCCATCTGATTCGGAATTGCAATTGGGAGATTCCAGACAAAGCAATGTCGGAAACGACGGGAGAACTTCAGAGATTTAAATAGACAAAGGAAAAAAATAATAGATAGAAGGAGGACAAATGGCCATTGGTTTCTAATTCGTTTCGGATGTTGAGGTGAGGTTATAGTGGACTGCATGTGGCACAGAGGTGACGTTTGAGTAAAAGTTGTTGGAGAGGTGGACTAGGTGTTACTCGTTAGTGATGGATGTTATATTCAGTTCTCTGTGTAATTTTTGGGTATAAATCGTGGAACCTAAGTTGCTAATCGGAAAATTTTTTAGGGTTTAGCCTTACTCACATGCGTACATTTATTGATTGTTAATGATTCAGGGCGCGTTAACTGTTAAGATCATTAGTCCTGTAAGTGTAGGGCATGTTTTCTCCTCGGAAGGTAGCATTGATCTTTCTCCGCTGGATGGCGAGATCTGGCGCCGACCTATCGTCGGCTAGTGAGGTTTTCACAACCAGGTGTCTCCCGCCGGCGGAGCAATACCCCAGCTGGGACAAGTTCCAAGCTCCCGACCGGTCTCCCAGCATGTGTGGTAGTGTAGTTCACGTTAGTGCGTGTGTGTGTGTGTGTACGTAAGGAATGAGGATGGGACAAGGAAGAGGAAGGAAAGATTTGCGCGCGATCCCTGACCCGTTTGTTAGGGTACTGCTCCGACATTCGCCTGGTATTGTACGGATAAACCACGGAAAACTACCGATCAGAGCAGCCGGCCGGTATAATTCTCTCGCAGACTGAATTTGACATAACTATCAAGCTAGTCCTACCACTGTTGGGACTCGAACCTTGGACCTCCCGGCCAGAGACACTGCAGCGACTCTGAGCCTCCTCTGCCGGTGTGGTGAAGGACATGAGTGGCATGAGGGAATGTGAGAGAACGAGAGAAAGCGACCATGCGGCGAGGAGGCGCTGTGGCTGCGAGTGGATTTGGTGGGTGAGGCGGAGGAGGTTATAGGGCACGTCCGCGCTGTAGACAAGGTCGGTCGGGGATCGTAGCAGCGATTGCCGCTCGGTGCTGCCGAGGACGACGTGCGGAGAACTCCAATGCGCCGAGGGAGATCGTGGTTCCGCCCATTACGGGCCCCCTCTCACACCCGGTCTCCGACCCATCGGCTGCCGCACCAACTTCACTTCGCGGGTGGAGTCGAAACAAGATTAAAGCTTTGTTGACTGAATATTTTATTGAAATATTTTGTAACATAATTACCTTTACAATTTTAAACTGTTGAAATTATTTTCGTATTTCATTATAATATTAAATATGGAGACCCTTTGAATGTTGGTCTGGACTGAATGGAAATACCTAGCCTCGATTACTACCCCACACATTATCAAACAATTCTGACTTGATTTGGTCATAAATGTGAAGTTGAGGGTTGGATGGATGCGAAACACAGACAGTCCAAGCCAACCACCTTCTCCGTCATTGCATTTACGCATTCGGGGATAAAGGCAATCGGATAAGGTAAAATTATAAAATTATATATATATATATATATATATATATATATATATATATAGTGACCGTACTCAAACTAGAAACTCCTTCGATGTGGTCTATCAGCACGTATGTGAATCGCTGATCACACATTATTTCATGAGATAGATGAAATTTATTAAGATGGGACAGGGAAACCGTTTCAGGGGAAGGATCGTGTAGGCTGCATGCCTTTGTTATGCATTAAAAAAGAAAAAGGACATTTCTTTAAAGAATACGAACACTAACACAATTATTAAACTTACACTGACTAATTACCTTATGGGTGATCACCACTAACTATTACGATTACCTTTCAATTTTTCTTTCTTTACCCTTGCGATCGCATGCTACCTGTTTTGCAGTTACTAGACAGTCGGCCAAATCATTACAAAAATATGTCGGCTTATTACCCACAGTAATTCATTCTCTTTAGAATGCCACATAAATACTTGTTGGTACGAGTCGTCTTCCAAGGTTATTCCTCTTCAACCGTCGCCCCGGGAACCTCGGCTTCGCCCGGTGGCGCGCGGCACTGTTCGGCGGCGCCCGAGTTGGAAGTTCCCGCCGTGATATCCGACGCTGCTGCAGTATTGTCACAGTACTATTCACCACCACTGTCTCCCTCATTCACTCATACTGTTCTGAATACCACGTGGTAGTTATTCATCACCGGCGCTGTCTCCTTTCAATATATTGCTCTGTAATTACCTTACTGGCACACTCCACATTTAATTTATAATTGTCATGTAATATCATGTTCGTCGCTTTGCACTCTTGACAATCCTATTCGTCAACCCAACTGCGACTTATTACCGTTTCTATACAACTTCTACTCCCCCGCTTCTTATGAATCCGTCTGCCCTCTTGGCTGACCGAGCTTCTACCCGCTACCACGTTCTCCTCGCAACTTACGGACTTCTCGCTTCTCCCGGGCTTGGGGCATGTGGAAGACCCGTTCTCCCTTCGTTGTTACCGGGGTTCGAGGCGTCGCTTTGTTTTTGGCTTTTGAACTGTTGCCTTAATCAATGATATGTTTAAGGAGGCCAATCGGGTTTCAATACAACTATCTACAATATATACAATACTACAATATATATCTATATCTATATCTATATCTATATCTATATCTATATCTATATCTATATCTATATCTATATCTATATCTATATCTATATCTATATCTATATCTATATCTATATCTATATCTATATCTATATATATATATATATATATATATATATATATATATATATATATATATATATATATATTGCTCTCGTCGAAAATAAGAAAAGTCGCTTGCATCGTCGCTCTTCTTGTTGAATTAGTGCAATTACTCGTATAACCTTGTTTATACACTAGTTTTGTTAATTACTATAATTTTAAACTTAACTGAAATTAATTATTTCTTTGAAATTTTAACATTCATCACTTTAAATAATTGCAAAAATTAAATGCAGCTGAAAATAGGGGGATGGCCATCATCCTTCCAAATCATGCCCACGCACTGCCGTCGCATCGCCTCCTGGCAGTCAGTGCAAAGTTAGCGACCGCGGCCGCCGCCGCCGCCGGCAAACAGACGGCGCGAGACGCGGCCGCTGTGGCTGGATTCAACCGGAGTAATTTGCCCTTTGGGAGCGCCGCTGCGGCGCGATTCAAAAGAAAACCGCCGCGATGTAAAATAGACGGAATTTGTAACTACGTGTACAACTTGATAACGAATGCATATGAATGTTCTCGGAGGACTTTTATCTCGTGTGTCTGGAAATGCACCCTACATAATAGAAGCAATACACGACGGGTTTTAAATGACGTTCATTCGTGAACACATATTTCAATTTTATGACGAAGGGGATTTTGTTCACAATATTTCTTTCTTCTTAATGTGATTTAGTTATTAGTTTCTTGTTTATGTTTTAACATTTCTATTTTCTGAATAATAGTACAAGCAATTACAATGTAAAAACGGTTGAGAAAGAAATGGGTAGTACGGACGAATAAGAAGAAGAAGAGAGTAAGGGAAATAAGTGGTGAATAGGAAAAAGGAAGGGGAAAATATAGCGAAGAGATAAGAGACAGACAGGCCAAGGAAAATTTATGAAGAAGTTGTACAAGAAAGAAAAGAAAAAGGGGGGAGTTATGAAGAGAGAGAGACACGTACACACACGAAGTGGAAGAAAGATGTGAATAAGAAAGATATTATTAGAGGAAAAGAAAGGTGTGAGAGGAAGAAAAATAGACCTGGAGGAAGAGATGGAGGGACGAAGAAACATTAAGGGGAGAAAAGGTGAAGGAATGAATAATTGTGTATGTGTGTGAGAGAGAGAGAGAGGGAGAGAGAGAGAGAAAGAAGTAATAGAAATTAAACAGGGAGAGAGAAATAGCAAAAGAAAAAAATCGTAAACAAGAAGGTTAAATAAGAATAATGTTTGCATGTGGGGAGACTGAAAATGAGATACTGAGAGAAGGAATGTGAGAAAAAAATGTCTTCGGGAGCAGACAATAGGAAACAAGAAGGAAAGAAATTCATATTTCAAGGAAAACAAAAAACACTGTCTCATTTTCAATGGCGACGTTTGCTCTTTCAATGGCGTCTGATCTCGTCATACGTAGTCATTTCTTGTGCACGGCCTGAGAAGCAAAACTGCACTTACGGCACATTCAAATGTGCAACCACATCACGCCAGTGCTTCTTCAGAATTTTGTTCGTGTCCAGTCGTCAACAATTCTATTCGCTGCTTGAAGGATTTGTGTACTAGAACAGACGGCATCTCACAATTAAAATGTGTTACACGTTAAATAATCCAAGAAGTCAATCAAACAAATATTAAACGTAGATGAGATGTCTCAAGTGAGTTATTATACTAGTCAGCCTGCAGCACGAAATCTTACACCGATCGTTTTGTTCGTTTTATTTGTGCACTTTCATCATGCATTGCGCGGCAAGATTCCTTGTAAAATGGATGAAACGTAAATGAATATTACTTTAGTAAAAATTCAATTACGACATACCACGCAAATAGTGACGTAAATACTAAAAGGTATTACACTTTGCACTGTAGTACAATCTATTGAAATTTTATGTGTTGAACATTGGGATAGAGAATACAAAAGGAAAATATGAAGAATTAATGAATATAATAATACAAAACTATGAGAATTAACGTTCTCCTTTCAACTATAATTTTCAAAAAATGTTGGATTCTACTGGAAATTAGAAGGAGAATAAAGAAGAATATGAAGATAATATCACTGCCTATTATTTACCTTAAGTGACAGAAACCATTGAAATAATTCGATAATTATCAGTTATTCGAAGAAACGACAATAACTATGATACAGGGTGATTCAGTGCTCGTTGCTAATACGTCGTAATCTTATTCCATATGGAATGTACAGACTGAATTTCCCAAAATTTGATATTCTTCGTCTTTTAGTTTTCTAAATAATATACTTTGGACTTCGCGCTTGTGCTCGTGTAACACGGGCTCTGGCAAGTGAGCGAGCGACATCACCTCGTCTCGTCGCTTCTCTGGAAAACTCAGTTGCTAATACTATCAAATAAGCCCTGGAAGCGAGCACAAGGCAAACAGTGCGCGAGGTCACATCACAGTCCGTCACCCCGCGAACAATTCATTCTGAGAGAATACGAATTCCCTACGAAATTCCCAGTGCGTGCAGCATTTGCGCAGTACAGACTTACAATGTCGTTCTGAATATTCGAGGCATTTCTTGCGCAAATACAAAGAAAACCAAGCATTTCTGAGACCGTTCGCGCGAGGATCCTCATAACCTTCTTCGGTGCATTGAAAGCATGCCGGCATAAAAAATGGTGTGAGTACAACCCGGCAAAGTTGTACGCGTCACGCGGCGCAGATGCTTACATTGCTTTCATAACATTTTGAACCCTTGTAGAGCCCCTGTTACACGAGGTGAAAATGCGAAATTTTGCTGCATACGCAAATATGATAAACAATTGAAAATAACACTTAAATAATTCTTTTCTTCAATAATTCTTTTAATATTTATTAGATAAATAGGCAATAATAGCAACAGGGAACAATTGTGAAAGAAATATTTGTGCCAAATTTCTTCCAAAAAATGATCAATGACAAAAAACTTTTTTTCAAACTACAGAATAGTGTTTACAATGTTTCCTTTGCACTCTAGAATAACTTAGTGTACTCTATCACCGGGTCCTGTATGAGTAACGGGAACTGAATCATCATCTATAGTGAAATGATAATATGGCTTAGAGAAAACGTGGAATCCTGTTAACTGCGTGATCATCGTTCAGACAGGAGTTTTATGACTCTATTTCAAATAGTTGAGCATCTCCGAAGATCACATTTCTCCGCCAAGTATATTCTAACTCCAACAAATATAGGCTGAAGCCAATGCTATTAATGACTCATACTGTCAGTTCAGTGCGTGCAATTGCAGGTTATTATGGTTAGTTATCACGAATGATCATATTGTTTTAATAAAGTGACTAAAATGAATATTGTAAGAATTGACACAAATTCTGCAGAAAATCCGATGTGGATATTTGTTCGTGTGAATTAAGTCGTTAAACGGAAGGAAGAGGACAGGCCATAAATATCGAACTTCAAAACTCCCGAGTTGTTTATTTTCATCACGCTTTTAATTAAATCCGCAATGTACTATATTTCAATCATGATGCATGAAAATATGCATTTAAATAATATTTCTTATAAAAGGAAAGTTTAAAGTATTACTTTCTTCCATTCTACCCAGAAAAATACATAAATAGATGCAAACATTCTCCTGTTAGACAAATATCAAAAACTACAGAGAGTAAAACATCTCAGAAACAAGTTAGCCAACATTTGTGGAATGAAGGTGAATTATTTCTACGTGTTACCAAATACTACCAAGACAATACTTGACACTCTGCGACATAACGGGAGACATTTCAAGCTAGTTACTCTTGCGGCCCGACCAGTCTTAACCATGGTGATTATACGTATGTAAAAAGTGTACAAGTATGATATATTTTTAGTTTTCTTATGATTATGTTTATTTACATTTTACAGACTGTTTCAAAAAGTACTGTACATGTATTAAAATTTGAATTGGTCGTAGATTTTCCAGTATTTGCATTCTCTTATCGCACATGGCATAATCCTCTTCACACAGTTATTGTCGGTGACTGAACCAAGAAAAATGTGCTCGCTATCAGGCATCCTCTGCCAGGGGAGTCAGACGAATCGCCATGATGCATAAATAAAAGCGGATACCTCCTTCCCATCGCGCTGCAAGTACTTCCAGCCGCAGCTTTATTTATGCTGGTCCTAAGGGCGCGCTAGATCACTCGTTCATCAAGGCAATAAACCGGCGGTCATCGCGATACAAAATTGTTTTATCGCGGATACTCCCAAAGTTTTTATTGCATATGAACCAAAATTCTTTTTCCGTATTTAATGACTGCAGAGGTAAATGCTTATGAGGGCAAAAGGTACTGAAAATTCAAACATGAATTATGCGTTTAATGATGTGTGGAAAATCGAAAAACTGAGAGTTTAGGTCTGTTTAGAAACTCGTGGTTG
Organism: Gryllus longicercus; assembly: GCA_038098605.1. Classification (NCBI taxonomy): domain Eukaryota; kingdom Metazoa; phylum Arthropoda; class Insecta; order Orthoptera; family Gryllidae; genus Gryllus; species Gryllus longicercus. The sequence continues at coordinate 630,140 of JAZDUA010000052.1, forward strand.
GTATTGCAGCCATCTTTAGTGTGTAAGTAAATGCGTGGTAACATTGTTGTTCCAAACTTCGAAAACTTTTCTTATTGATGAAATGAGAATACTTGAAACTACTGTAAGGTGACTAATGTTATTTGAATTAATTGAAATTGTTTTGCTTTTCATAACAAGTTTAAGTCCAGAAATGCCATTTTAGGCATTCTATTCATTAAAGATTTCAATAAATTGCATTTAATATAATAATCTTTTTAAATTATTTGGCTTGCAAGATTACCTTCATGACATTTATCAAATCATACTGACGTACACTCGTACATACACTGTCGCCCAAAGAACAGCTTCTGCTTTAAGTGCAGATGTGAATTTAATTGAAAACTTTCCAGCATCAGAAGCAGCACCACTTATAGTAACACCCCGGTCGCGAGTGAGTGCAGTGGCATCGTGTTTATAGCGGTGAGGGTGACACAACATGCGCATCAGAGTGTTTGGACTGTCGCCGCACAGACGCTGGCAATAATGGAAATACCTCCCAGATAGTAGCAGACGCCGCATGGCACTCACGGGGAAGCTGAGGGGCTCTTCACCACACCACGCGGAATGCTAAACTGCTGCTACGCAAGGCATTGCTGCACTTGGAGATGATTAAACTCAATTACAGTGATCATCACTCTTGTCTGCTTCTCGAGGTTTGACATTAATGAGGGTATTTGCGCTCATGTGAGTACACTGGCAAATAATGTTGTTTTTTAGTAAATTATGTAAATAGTGTATTTTTAACATTCACAAATCTTATATACACTGTCAGAAATTACATTAAATTCAATGTGGATGAACGTACGACTCTACATTATTTTTAATGCACTTTGACTATTAAAATATTATTACTGTATTTGTACATTAAACTCACTGCTTGAATTAAAATTAATGTAGATTCAATGTACAACTGTACATGAAACTTAATGTATCTTGTACATTACAACGAAATTAATGTATTTGTACATTAAATTTAATGTTTAAATTAAAATAAATGTAGATTTAATGTAAATATCTCGATTCAATAACTGGCGGGTGAAGTTCTATCTTCCCAACCGTTCACACAAACTTGGACACCCTTCGATCCTGGGGAGGGGCGCGCTGATCAATGGCTGCATTCAGAACCTTAGTGATTGTATGATTTATTTTTTCGTTACCAGAGCCCAGACAATAAGAGATTTTCTCGAATATTCGCTCTTTTCCAGCGCACGATTACAACACCTTTTCTCTACACATACGTATATATGAGAAAATAAAAAACAAAACAAAAAAACAATATGATGAAAATAAAAAGATAGGAAATGATTCGCTCAAAATAATCATTGAAAACAGCCCTATAGAACAGATAACAAACTTTAAATATCTTGGATGAATTATACCGGCCTGAAACAAAATGATATACAAAAGAAAAGAAAAAAGATTTTTATATTTAAAAAAAAATAACGGTTTGATTTCGATTCAATTTTTTATTTAGAAAGTGAAGACGCATCAACAAGAAATTTATTAACATACTAATTAATGAAATGCATGCTTAGCATTTGCAAGTGTTAAGTTTACCTTATTTAATTACATGATTTTATTTTTAATTAAACAAAGTGAGCATATTATTTTTAATCATTGAACTTAATCATTCACATGTATTTTCTTTCATTTTAACAGCCTAATATTTTTAATATCTCAAACCTATGGTGGGGACATGAATTAATCGCATCTTGCGTATTTTCGTGCTTCACCGATGTATTGAAAATTTACATTTACCGAATTTACGATATAACAGCCCGGAAATTGGTGAGTTTTAAGGCTTTTTGTCGATCTTTCTAATGTTTATATGGTAAAATCAATGTCATTAGGTTAGATTCACGTTCGTGTGTTGGAATTCGTCCTCTTGGTAGAAAATATTAATTCGTCGCGTATTTAATTTAAAATGTCATTTTTAATGGGTTTTTGTTTTGCTTACACTATTAATATCGTACCCTACAATGGTACCTTCATTGGTTGGGTAATAACATTTGAAATCTTTACCAGAATTTTGTTAAATCGCAATTCCTTCTCACTCAATTTGTTTGAGAAATGTAAATACCCAATTTTAAAAGAAATATTCCTTAACCCCGACCTCAAAGCGTACTTCACGTATCTGAAATTTTGAGGCGTTCTAGAATGAGAAACAATGAGAAACAAACTAGAAAGAGAACCTTTGAGAAAGTCTTCCGGCCATTAAAATTTTATAGAACATAGAATAAAACGTTATTAACAATTACGTGACCAGTAGCATTTAAAATGTAATACTTTGCAATTGCGAAGCATTGCCGCGTCCACTAGTAACCAATAAAAGCTTGCGACTACCACGCAATTTTGGAAGACAATGATGGCCTACATGAAAAAGAACGTACATCAGTTTGGACATCTTATCAAGAGATGCGAAAGAAACCCAACTCTAAACTAAAATAGATCTACTATATTTAGTGATTCGTAACATATTTTCTCCATTGGATTTGACTTATGTGTTTTTTCATGATTGTTACGAAATGTTAATAGAACTTGATACGAGTGTATTAACTTGTAAGATTTCGAACTATTGAGTAATGTAATGGGTTGCTATGGAGCCAAAAGTGTTTTCAGAGAGACTAGGTAGTCGGAAACAAATGGACGCTTGAAAGGAGATTCAGATATTTGAAGAGATTCATGTTTAGAAAACCAACTAGAAGCATCTTTAATAGTTTAAAAGATTGGCGAAATCTTAGGAAAGGTATTAGATATAATATATTGGTGATTCACGAATACAGAACAAAATATCCGCAAACGCTGAGCAGATAAGAGTTTGTCAATTTATTAGCCATGTAGAACTTTCCAATAATATATAATTTTGTTATAACATTAGGTGTTTTATGACATTACCTAAAGAGTGAGATGCATGGACAGCGACTTTGGGTTAGTGGAAAGGAGGGGCAGCTGAAATAAATTCGAAATACACACGACCCCAGGCGCCCAGGGGAGCATAAACTGTTGTGAGTCCTAAGTTATTAGATTCGTAACACAATTGCAACATTAATCTTGATGGATTTATGTAGCACACAAATAACATGTTTGGTGTAAAAAAAGTTTAATACCGATTGTAGCATTTATCCCTCAACCCAATCGGGGCAGTCATCCTGGGGTAAGTAAATACGCATGTGTCGCTTGTCATGTGCTGGGTGATGATGCCATTATCACTGACGACTCGTGCATGTTCCTTAAGAGAGGAAAAAGGAGTAATTTATTGTAAACTACAATAAATCAATGTACAACATATTAAAATACATATGCAAATTTGCAATGTGGAAGATAGAAACTTAAATGTTCGGTTTGCTCCTTTACTAGGCTGCTACCACCTCACATTTTACTAAGGTAATTGATGTTGTAAAAGTATTTAAACTTATATTTTAATTATGTTGCTTTCTATTGATGTACATAAATTAATTTTACAAATTCAAAGAAATATCTTATTTATTCACTGCTGAGACTGCGAAATATTGATTCGATGATTGGGAGAGCATTTTCAGAAACTGCGACGAAAAGTTATATGCATCACCTTTCTGTGTTCTCGTCAGACGTGAAGAATCTGAAAAGACGACACACAATTGACAAGATTAATATCTCGCCGTAAGAATAATTATTGAAGAAATTGTCATGGTTACCTTTGTGTTGTCGAAAATAAGCGTTCTCCGCCGAATTCTATTCGTTATTCACGCTTTCTACTGTGTTTGCCACGTCTCAAAGCGAGAGTCATGGAGACTGCATATCGTGCAGGAAATTGTTTGCAAACGTACCAAATCAACTTTCAATATGTGTATTACTTATCTTCTCCGCACGAGTGCTATGAAACTGCTCTTGTCTCCAGATTCTCATACAATACGATCTCATGGCGTCTTGTGTTGAACAAATTGGATTCCGGTAATTAAAACAATGTGCGTCACCAGAAGGCCAGGAGGTTGTGCGAGCTACCGGTCGCTTTTGGAAGCAGTTAAAGGTTTAGTCCGGAATTTCGACTTCTTGCTTCTTGTGTGAGAATATGTTTTGCAGATAAATTAATATTACCTTGAAGGTGCCAAGTTTGAAATGTATAATCTTTTCTTCATAAATACCTCAAAGAATTGTCAAAGTGAATGAGCTCCAAGTTAATTTGGCCACCTATGTACCTACATTCACAATTACTGAAAAACATTTAATACGTCGTCTTGTTTCAATCTGTATGTACCATTCTCCCAAAGTCACAACCTCTCTTCTGTTCTCTTCCCCTGGTAACCTATTTTACATGACCATGACTTTCCAGTTCACCAGTAATGCTAAACCCTCAGTTCGTAGAGTAGGCATAATACATACTATAGTAACTCTGTACCTGAAGATTGAGAAAATTTTCCTCAGTTACTCTGATTCATTTTTTAGTGATTCAAGCAGTTTTTATTGCCTTTCAGTTTTTTTAAATATTTTAGTTTTTCTCTACTCTTGAGTATGGCCATGGTCCTTTGTGCTGGTAAAGATTTAAATAACTTTCCCATAAATGACATTTTCAGGTGTAGCGTTGCAAATAAAACCTCACATCTTCAAAAGCATTTGAGATAATTAAATTATAATTTTCGCAAATTGCTTATTATTGCTTTTTCTAAATAATAATCTCGTTTTGTTGAAGTGCCAATTCAACTGGAATTTGTTAGGGATGTATAATTTGTTTTTAGAGGGGATATTTTTATAACGTGGACATTTTAAAAATTTTCTCAAAAATGTTCTCAACTTTTTCTTGGAAATAATTACTTGAATATATCAAAATATGTCTATAAATATTTCATTAAAATCTCTGAAATTAAAAAAAATCGCTGAAGAAAATTTTTTTGCTGTTTCAAATATTCTGAGCCGCATTGTGGCAAGTGCTGTAGTTGCGCTTTGTTGAGGGAAGCGGTGATGTGGGTAGTGATAGCGCTAGCGACACATGAGCGTCAAATGTCGGCGTTAAAGTGCGTTCATCGTAGGGGAGCAAGGACACTAGGGCGCTTTAGTGAGGTCCTTAGCATAGCAGCCAACGGACGTTGATCTCGGGAATGCGTGCGTTGGTCGTGGCGTTCTTTGCAGCTTTTCAAGCATCCACAGCGCATCTACCCATGGAGTACTAGCGACGTACGTATTATGTGCGTCGACCCGCGTTGAACGAGCGGGACGCGTTTCTCCATTCATAAAATGAGAGCATTAAAATTAAATTAATAAAGGGCACATGCAAGCATTTCTTCTGAAGGTATAGCAAACCTCGCACTGAAATCGTGACATTTAACATGGTCATAAAATTTCGATATACATTTTCCGAATGAAGGCTCCGACATACCAAAATATTTACAAACATTCTCACCAACATTGCAAAATTTCTGATAGAGGATGTAAAATGTTTCTTTCAAAATGCATCCTCCACTTTTTATTCATAAGTTTCATTGCAGTGAAACAAAATCGGTAAGTCAGCGGCATCCTTGTTTCCTTACAGGGCAAACGACGTCCACTGCGCGGCGGTGATCGTGCCCGTGTGTCCTGCAACCAAACGGATGTTGACGACGCTGCGGTGTCGCTATCCCAAGGATATTGATTTCTGGCTCGACAGTCCCGGCGTCAATAACGTCACTTAGTAGCTTGATTGCGCCATGTTATTAAATGGTGTGGACACAACGAACGTTTGCCACAAGGTATCAGCGCCCACTAATAGATCCCGGACAGCTGCCGGAACTCCGGAAGTTTCACCGGCTTAGGTGGCTCAGGACAGAAACTGATGTTACTGCAGTGCCTTTGACTGGGAGGTTCTAGGGTTCGAGTCCCATAATAGCAGAATTTTCGACACTCTACGTAGCTACATAGCTTGGGTTTCTCTGATCCACACCTGGTGAACGCCGGAGCAGTACTGTAACAAACGGGCCACAGACTGCGTGCGATATTTCCTTCCTCTTCCTTCTCCTATCCTCACCTCTTACTTACACAATCTTACATCCACTACACTAACAGACATATCGGAATCCCAGACGGGAACTTAGAACTTGCCCCAGCTGGAGTGGTGGCTCGTTGCTGGGAGATACCTGGTAGGGTAAACCCCGGAAGCCGACGGTTAAGATGGCGGCGGATCTCGCCATTCGATAAGAGAAAGTCAACGCCACCTTCCGCGAGAAAAGCATTTCTACTCTTAGGGGGCACATGACTTTAACAGTTGACGCGCCCGGAATCACAAATCAATCAATTCTGCGAGTTTTGGTGCGCAGCCTGCAGTCGCTGGTTCTTAGTCTTGTAATGGCTTTAGAGCGTATGTTCAGAATATTCAAAATTGATAAAAATCTTATTGAATGCTAAGGTTTTTGTAAAGTCATTAAAAATTGTAAGCTCTACTCTTTTGTCATTTTTAGGTGTAGTGTGTGGGATAATGGGACAAACAAAAGTAATTTAACTTTTTGTTCCCAATTCGTTTGCACCTTTATACCATATACTATGCCTAAAAATGATAGGATATTTATTTATTTATTAAGCTGTTAAAAATGACCCTTATGATGGTGTACATATATAAATGCAACATACAATCTGACCACACAGGCAGTTAAATTGCAATTAGTTCTCTTGTGCAAGTTGGTTAATGTCATTATCACCCCCTGATCTTCCATCCCCTGGGCGCTGAGGTGACGTGGCGCCTACGCACAGTGACCGGGCGAAGGGCGCGGGTGGAGGGCGTGGCCACGGCGATTTCCATGAAAAAGCCCCGGCGTGGCGGCGGACGCCTCAACGGGCGCGGGCGAAAGACCCCGACAAGAGACCGCGCAATTACGCAGCGGCGGCCGCAGCCACAGCTCCGCCATGAATAAACATATTGCCTTCCCCGACGGCGCCACTTCCGCCTCCCGCCCACCGCCCTTGCACGCCTGCGCAGCGCCCAGCTTCCACCCTGACTTTTGCGCCCTTCCGCCACAGCCTCCACTTTATTCTTCACTTCCTCCGCACGCTTCTCCATCTCTTCCGCATTCTTCCGCACCTCTTCAGCGTTTCTCTGCATCTCTTGATCATTCTTAGGCACATATTATGCGTTCCATTCCACCTATTTTGTATTTTCTTCAACACGTTTCTTAAAAATTTTTCTTCCACCTATTCTACATCTATTTTACATTCTCCACCACGTCTTGCACATTCTCCGCCATCTCTTCCACATACTTCTCCTCCGTGTTTCTCCCTTACCCCCGTTCCCCCTCATCTAACTTCTAATCAACTTCTACCTTTTACCCATTTTCATTTTTCCCACATCATTTTCTCCGTCAACTCATTCATCATTCCCTTTACCTCTCTCACCTTCTTCCTTTTCTCCTTCTCTTCCTTTACCATCATCATTACTACTTGCGCATTCACCTCCACGTCACTTGAACCCAGTACCTCCAGCATATCCTCCTCCATCCCAACAATTATCACCCACAACAATCTCATTCCTCCACTTCTGTGCCGCTCAGTTCTTCGATTGTGGCATAGGTGTTAAGTACGTTTATGCCCTTCTCCTTTTTATCACATCTGCTTTTGCTTCGCTCTGTCCTCTATCACCTCCAATCCTCAACCTTGATTCAGTTTTCCTGCGCCTCCACACTCACTTATTTGCCCTCAATCATCTGTCTCTATTCCAGAATATACTCATTCCTTCTGTACCTTCCCTATTGCGACTGAACTTCAACTCTACCCCTACGTTCTCCCTGTACATCTTCTTCCTTCATCATTGTATTCTCTTCCTTCTGAAATTCGAGATCAACAACTACCTCATCTACCTCAACTCTAACTCTATCTTTACCTCTTCCTCAAGTTTAACCTTTACCTATCACACATCATCATCCGGGTCTTTGTTCAATTCCACCACGTCTTTCATTTCCAACCTCTTCTTCTCCACTTTCTACTTATCCTTCATCGATTCTGTTTCCATTTCGGCGGCCATTGCTGCCTCCGCTTCCCCTCTCCCTGCTGCTAACCCGCCTGCTCCTTCCCCTCTCCTCGCACGATATTTGCATGTGCTGGCGCGAGACCAGCCTGACTCTCCGGGAAGGGTTAACCGCATTGCCAGGTGCGAGCGAGATTGCAATCTGGGCTTCGTTAAGTCCCTGCTCCGACCGAGCGGGCAGTGTCGAATATTTGAAACAAGTACCGGTCGCAACCTGCCTCCCCACAACGTGTTTTTGTGAAGTTCTTCGGGTAAGATAGGAACGTGCCTACAGGAAACCCCCTTTGGGTTTGTAATCTGGAACTGAAATGTAGTTCCGAATGTCTTTAATAAAGCGAATCGCATACTTTCATGATCAGAATAGAAGGTGGAATTGTCGCAGTAGGGTTGGTGCAAAGAAAATTTGGGTGTCAGGTTTATTGGAATATGCAAATCTCTTCTGCAGGAAGATAATCGTTTCTCAAAGCAGAATGTATTGCATTCTTGCACGATATCGTAGAAACATGTTGAAACAGGAATGTAAACACAATGAGAAATATTAAAAAAAATCACATCTGCAGGCGTCAAATGTCTACATCTTTAGAGGAAATTAATTATTCGTTTTTCCAAAACACGTAGAAGTGAATTCCTAAGGACTAATAACAAAACAAACTCATATTTTGATTATTCATACTGATTTTAGTTCATATCGTCCGAAAATTAGCAATTTTTGAAGTTGTAATGTGTATTAGCTCTTGTGGCACATTCATATTAAAGATGTCTTTGACTAATCACTCATTACCAAATTGAGTGTTGCAATGATCGGAAGTGGCCAGTAATTCAGGACTGATCGAGTGTCATCTGTATGCGATAGAACAAATCCATTCATTGAGTACTGGTTGATGTGCTCACACTCAGGAATAAACTTATTATCACCAAATAGTGTATTTTTAATGTAGCTGTCTTTGCTGCTAAAGGTAGGAACATTCCGGATTTATTGGCTCAAAAATATACATGATTGGTGAAACTATGAAGGGAAGAAGCTATTTTTCTTCACTGTACAGTAACTACAAAATGCAATTTAACTCTTTTTCATAAACATTTACAAGGCAATATTAGTTATTTTAGATAAAGAAAAATATGAAACATACGGAATATTTTCTCTCGTGATGGTGGAAAGTGTTATCTTTGTGCAGAAGTGTTGTAATTTTTGTCCTTATCTTTATCTGAAAAAAATGTTTATGTAGTATACGAATCTTCTTGACGTTTACGAGGAGAACAAAAACATTTTTAACTAAAATATTGCAAAAAGATTAACAAGTTTTACATAATGTCAGACACGAGAGTCCGTTTCGAATACTAGTATGACCTCATTCGCACTGTGTATTCGAAACGTCAAATAAAATAAACGTTTCTTGGCATACGAACAGTGATTCAACTGTGTTGTTTCAACGAGACGTCAAATTAACTTGTCATCGGAATAAAAAACAATTGAAAATATATATGTATCTGAATATTTAGATAAATAAAATTGTAACTTAAAAATATTTAATTTGTCAACATTTATTAGGAATATTCAAATATTATATTTCATTAAAGGAGTGGAGAAAAAGTGACATCCCATTTATGAAAATGTTCATAAAAGGTTTTACTAGTGAATGATCAGCAACTCTATCCACCGGTACAATAAACAGTTATTATTTCAATATTTTCCTCATTCTCATTTCACAGTTTGAGCTAGAACCTCTCCCTGCTAGCTGAACTTATTCAAGGGGTTATCTACTAATACCGCGTAATCAGCGAGACGACGAAGGACCGCCGGCGAGGGTTGTGGTAGCTGTCTGCGCATGCCGAAGGGCTGACGCCCTTGCCCTACACGCTGGCCCTTGTCGGCCCCGAGCGCCTGTCAAGGAGGGCGAGGGGGCGCGGATCTCCGGCTAATTTCGCATCTGCCACCCCTTCGTTCCCCCTCGCGATAATGAGGGCTGTGTATACACACGGGTACGGTGTCAGTGGGGGGGGTAGATTTCTCTCAAAATTAAAAGATTGATTATTTACAAAAAATATGTTAATTTTCTTTCCTAAATACCTTAGTTATTGTTTGAATGTGGTGAATAACGTTGATGTTAAAATGTGTGCATTCTGGAAGACAGACATTCTATTTTGAAATTAAGTTTTTTTCTAATTTAATGTAATTTTACTATGGTTTTATGTGTAATTTTGTTTAATTTTCAATAATGCTTTTGTTATTGCAAAGATGTATACTTTTAAAAATAAATCTACAGACGCCATGTAGACTAATACTGTTGACTGATATACAGAATTCTAACGACTGGACTCTAGCGATTGCATTTCTATTTTCTTTTATTTTATGATAGTACTGACCACCAAATGGATACATGTCAGAGAATTGCAAAGCTTTACTATTGTAACAAATTGTATAGTATCATATGTGACGTACCGAAAATAATCAGAGTATTTGGGGACTCTCATTATATTGGAAAGAGACAATAGATGAACCCTTTTGTGATATGTATCTATGGGGACGTCCGCGAGATAAATAAAATGACGCAGAGTAGAAGGTGGCCAGAAAAAAAGGCTGACGGTTATGCGTAGCAGATAGCGTTGGTTGGGTCTTAAATATTGGAATGATTATTAATGGGGGAATTTTTATCTGTGAATCAAATAGGATTATTACTAGCTACGCGGTATAGTGAGGAGCACGTACCCATATTGCTGGCGTTGGACGTGCCGTAGAGGAATTTTATAGGACAGTGTTCTAGAGCAGGCACCCTTCGCAATTAATGTTAGTTACATTAGAACACTGGGGCGGACAAAATACGAAGGAAGAAGACCTCGTGGCGACTTCCACCGGAGAAGACGAAGAGCATGCGAAGAATCTGAAAATATTAAGTATAAGTCATGACTGATTTAAAAAAATTACGAGCTGAATCGAGTTATATAGAGAAGTTGAAAATAAATACCAAGTGTTCAGTGAAATGCTAATTATTTGATAGTTACGTGCAAATTCATTAATAGTAAATAAAAAAATCAATTGCCAGAAAACTTGCCATTCGTTCCAATGACACGTCATCAGTTGCAGTGGCGGGGGTAAGTAAAATTACGAATCGAACCCGCGTGAATTGTACTAATGGAGCAAGCGGGGCAAAATTTGGAACAAAGAAAATCAGAAAACATTTCACAAATGGATGGAAATTTCTTTCTTACTTTTTCTTTATCTTGTTCGTTATTGGGGTTTATAATTTATTGTAGTAAATAAAGTTATGCACTGCAGTCAAAAAGTGATGTCGATATTTTGACAGAAATATACTACGGGAGACTCTTATTCCATAAAGAATTTTTTTTTCAACAGCTGTCTTGTCTAACTACCAAAATATCTGCCTCAGTCTTTTGTGATAGTTTCTAAACCTTTTCTCAAAAATAATAATTTCAATATATTTGCATTTCTAATTGATAATTCTGTTTGCTTGATAACTACATTTTATTGTTGCCCGACTGACTACGTTTTTCTATCCTCATCTAACTCCAAAATTACTTTGAAAAGAAGGATATCCACAATCATAGGAAATTTATAATTATTTATAGGCCGGTGAAGTCTCTGTCTATACGGAGTTTCGGACATGACCCACCTATTATTTCACGAAACAGCGTCTTGTAGTGTTCTGTTACTGACATATCTTAACATTTTATTATTTATTATTTCAATAATCCTTTGTAATTCACTATTGCCTTACTTATATTCTCTTAATCAAGTATAACTTTCCCTGCCTATCAAGTTGGCTGTAACCATCTAAATTCAATCTAGAGACAAGAAGTACATGTGCTACGTTGTTGAAAAAACAATCAACTATTTAGAAGGAAAATGAAATTCTCATTCATACCTATGAAGCAAGAATTGTCCATTCTTTAGGTGATTTCAGCAACACTCAAAGTACTGCTTTCTTTATCTATTTATTATTAAAGAGAAAGAGTTGGTTATGATATATGCTAGGGACAAAACTTGACCTTCTTACTCAACCCTGTCTTTGAAAAACAGTTTTTGCTATTGGCAAAATGTCCATCTTCAATATTGTAGTTGTAAAATGTCAAAAAATGTTAAGTGTTCCAATTTTCAAAAATGAAGAGATTTTAATGAAAATGACACCTATGCCATTTTTAAGCGCGCTTTTTTCAAGCAGAAGAAAAAGTTAAATAAGAAAATTAGAGTCAACTTTGAAACATTGTTCTTGTTTCATGTAAATTTCCTTCAAAAATTTAACTATGTTTAAACTCGCCGACCTTAAGTTTGTCCAGAATGGACGGGGATTATCAATTTCGGGTAAAATATTCTAAACAGCTCAGGCTCTAGGGTTGAGTGATCAGTGACAGATGGACAGTCGGGGAACAGGGGGCAGTGCACTTAAAAATAAGAAAAATGTAAGATTTTAATTTAATCCCTGCAATTTTGAAAATTGAAAATTATGAAATTCTTTGGAAGCTTTCCTAAACCTGCATCAATGAAACAAGAGAATTTGTTCTTATTTGCAAACGATCCCTCATTATTCCTGGTACTTCTGAGTTATGTCATCTTCTGATATTTCAATACTTATCCAACAGTGCCCGACACATGTCACAATACCACACAGTCATCGGAGAAATTTCGACAATGGATGATGGCAATACGGATACAAACTCTTGCACTTCACCTCCATTCAATCGTGAGAGTCCAGGTTGAAGTTCATGGCGTTAGTTCATTCCACCCTTCTTTATGAACGATTTGAAACAACAAGTGTAGTTACTGGGAAACACGGTGTCTGCCGAAACAACTAGCACTGGTGTGACTGTAGGATGGAATGAACTACTTGAACGAGCTATTTTATTTTTATTGTTATTATTTTAAAAAATGCTGTACCTGCTATTTGATTTATAAACTTTGTTTCATACAAATATATGGTAGACATAGCAGATATGTCTTTTTGCTTTTATTTCCTCTTTCAAAAATATACTTATCATCGAATATTTTAAAATATTATTTTGTGCCCTACTGTGATGTGCAGTGTGTTGGCTTGATTATGTGATAGATGTAAATAGGGAAAAGATGGAAAATAATGGTATGAGGAAGTAGAAGAAACAGGAGGAAAATGAAGTAGAAAGATAAAACATAGGGATTGAATGAAAAAATAAAACAGAATGAAAAATAATTTTAATACAGATTAAAAGTAAATTAATTTAGAACATTCAATACTCTCAATGTATATGAATAACAAATCAACTTTGGAAACTCTATCAGAGAAATAATACTCCATTTTACAGATGAATGTAAAATATATTTTGTATGAATTTGTGTGGTTATATTTTATATTTCAATGAACAGAATTTTTACAAAACTGTATAGAGAACGCACACATTCATTAATGCAAGCATAAGTTTCTAAAATAAAGTAAATAGTTATGAGCAATAGTTATACAGTACAATTGGTTTATGATCAATTAAATCTGAAATTCATATTTGGTTCATCTCTTAGTGACCAATGAAATACTGTACAGTCTCATGCGTGCAATTCAATCAATGTCTTTTCTGTTCTTCCTTTACAACCGTAACATTTTTGTATTTCTGTTTCAGGAACAACAATGAAACCCAAACATAGCATTAAAATAATATAATAGTAATATAAGATGATGAATGTTAGTTAAGAATAACTTCCAGGAAGTTACACAAGGAAGATATTGTCAATTATTCAATAATCATGTGATGTACGACTGTTACTATCTTCTTAAGCAACATTTCCAGACAATGTGATTGTGAAATTATTCCATAACACATTCCATTTTATGTCAACATAAATTGAATTTGTATGAGTTCTATCACCGAGAAGAATTTTATTTATGGCCTTTTACCTCGTGTTTGCGTAGGACTAACTAATGTAATCAGAGCGAGAGAATGCAAAGTGAGTCAACAGCTGGGGTTACTGATACGACGCGTCCGCTGCAGTTCCATGAGCAGAGGCGTTTGGATGTTGTCCGCGGCCTGTCGCGGACCGTGCTTCAGCGATACGCGCGCCCCTAGCGAGCGGGCCCACCACCATCTGAATAATTGACGAAAGCTCCTAATTGGCAGGGGCTCCCGCAAGCGACTCGACAGGAGGCGGATGTGGGCGGAAGTGCTGGCGGTCCGTTTGCAGGCTGGGGAGGGAGCGGAGGCGAAAGAGGAGGTGTGGGTGTAGGGGGAGGCGAAAGACCGGACGCGAGAGGTGGCTATGGCGAGAGGTTGGAGGAGGTGGAAGGAGGTGAAAGGGCGGAGGGGGGAAGGGGGAGGCGATGGGTGGAGGCTGCAGAGGAGACAGAGGCAGAGATGGAGACGGAGGAGGAGGTCGAGACGGAGCCGAAGATGGAGGCGGGAATGGAGAAGTGACAATATTGGCACCCATAGTAGTATTATGGTGCAACCAATTAGAGAAATGATAGAGGTACTCACTACTGGGACAGTGAGGTTGGCTAGTTATTTTGCGATTAGTGATGAAAAAGGTATATAAGAGGCGTCAAATGTATGATGATGTCATCATGAAGAATATTTAAGTGAAGTATCAAGAGTAGAGATCTTGGTAATGAAGTTGGAAAAAGACTGAGGAAGAGAAAGATTAGAACGTCGTCAAAGAAAATGAAATTTAAAATTAAGTAGAAATAAAATGAGTAATCGTCCTTGGATGATGGATGTTATGAATGGATGATTAATGTAATGACGATGTAAGATAATAGTGAAGAGAGGAAGAGTAGTGAATGATATGGTGGTGGTAATGATGTAATTCGTATGCCTGCGGCAAATATAAGACTGGAAGGGAGAAGAGGGAGCAAAAGAACAAAGGTAAGCAAAGAAAGCCTATAAAGAGGATAAGAAGAAATCAAACAACGGGAAGAAAAAAAGAAGTGAAAAAGATAAAGTACGAATAGTAGAAGAGAAGAAAACGGAGCGTTGGTGATAATGAGACTATTAGTTCCGCTAGCAGGGAATATGAGGTAATTAGCCGCGCCAACGCGGTACCAAAGGCTGCAGAAGGCGGCAGCGACCGCTGACAGCAATGGCGTAGGCACCAGCGAAGGCGGGGGTGGGGGTGGGGGGGCGTGGCCGATGGGAGCGCGGTCGGGCGTGCGGGCGTCGCGGAAATCCACGTGTTGCGCCGCGTGGACGCGCCGGCGACGCGTGGCGCCGTGCGGTCCCTTTGAGCAGCCGCTCCACCCCATCCCACTGCGTGCGCCCGACCCCGAAGGGCTGGCGCCTGCCCGCACCCAGGCGAGCGATTTAGCCTCAGTGTCCTCTCCGCGCTTCGCTGCCCGGTTGCTTGCCTGCCCTCGCAGTCAATGGGTTGCTCGTCAATGGATATGTTTATTGACCCGTTTCTACCCTTCTCCCTTGGATGTACCTCATTACCTTTTTGGTCGCAGCTCCCACTTATTTCTGATGTTATCGCTTCTACCTCGGATCATTCGGTTGCTCCTCCCTCTTACTTCAATTCCCTTTCAGTTTCCAACTCTTAGTATTCCAAACAGTATTTCTGGTACCGAATAATTACAGATATCATGATGATAGAATATAGGAGTATACAAGACAGTGTAATCCTCACTGACCAAGCAACAGAATAGAGAAAGATGAGATTGTGGATGTAATAGCAGACAGAAAATAGAGGACGTTGGACGTTGGAGGTTCAAGTGCGATGAAATACTCTCAAAGAAGGCAATACAAAATCTCGAAATACCAAAATATTGCCCTTAATATTTGCAAGAACGTTAAGTAATTTGAATTATTTTTTTGCCCTTTTGATAATAATTCTTTATGTGTTCTTTGATTGTCGAGAATGCAATGTCAAATATATCATCTAATGGATAATTTTGGAATCAAATAAAGACTCAAGAGAAATGGCCTGCAGAGTTTGAATACATTTACTTCATGACACTAAATATATACCGGAAATTAACAGATACATTGCAACAATTATCGTAAGTATAAGAATATGTAAGTAATGCACTTGGGTTCAATAACGAGTATACAGGAACATTTAAACTGTAAAAGAAGAAACGAAAAAAAGAACAAAAATGATAGATCAATGATAACGAGGTAAAATGACAAAAATGGTCGTAGGAGAGAGAAGAGTACACAGAAAATTCCTGAAAGAAAAACTACTTGTATAAAGTGTAAACAAGAATATTTCTTCTTCGCACTCATACGGAGTTCTTCACTGAGAGAAAATCAAATTCAATTACATCACTAACATAATGGGGATCATAAGCTAATAAACCGGGAACGTCGGGCCGGGAGTTCACATAGAAGTTAGTTGAAGAGGCCGCATCTGCACGCGTTCATGATCCTAGCGCTGCGTCTCCTCGCTCGCCCTCCAGGGGGGGGGGGGGTCCTGCGGCCCCGCAGCGGAGTACTGGAGCGTGGAGCCAAGCAAGTCGCTTCGGTGCTGCGTCTCTCGCCGCGGTCGCCTCTGTGCACCGGAGCGGCGCGCGGAGCTCCTGCGCTCCGCCTTCGCACTCCGCCCCTCCAACTCCACACGCTCACAACTCCGCCAAGCTGTGTCCTACAAGCGTCTCTTGGTCGCGGAACCATTAAGGCTAGTCACAAAATGAGACGCAGGGCCGTGACGTGAAACAGCGTCACACACGCCTGATTTCTCACGATAGAATGAGTTACAGCCGCGATCATCGAGAAGTGGACCGCAGTTTTTACCTCGCTATGCAGTTCACTCCCGTAGGAGCGCTGAGAAGAAGTCGAGTATTTATGCGATGTTAGGGAATTTGCGTTCTGGATCGGATTCTGAAAGTGAGTTCCAGTTAGAAACGTAATACTATGCCGTTCTGTTCGACCAAAAGGAAGACATAAGCTATTACATGGAGAAAAGAGAAACACCGGAACTAAGGAATTTGATTATAACAAATTTCGGAACTATTTCCTTTACCACATTATGGATTACCACAAGATATCTGCTACCACCACGGAACTATTTTAGATTAAAGCGTGATCACTTCAAAGTAGTGCATGATCTGATCAAAAATGAAATTTGCAGAAAGAGCTGCAACGCCGTAAACCCATTGAAAACCGAGGAAATACTAGCAGTGTTTTTCACAAAGTATTTATTGTATAGTATTTTTGATATAAATAGAGCCCGCATTTTTATGCAAATGCAGAAATTGTTTGCTAATTTTTTATCACTCTTCATAAAACACTACAAAATCTTCTGTAACGTGCGCGGGTCGAATAAGCAGAGTTATTTGCAGAATCTCATCATTAGTCACCTTGCGCCGCGTTACGGACCTGCATCTCCTTTTGCGGTTATGCTAACAATAGCATACCAATGGGAAGGGGGCTCAACGCAGCGACAAATCAAGCGAAGCGTTTAGTGATTGATTTGTAATTCCTGGCGCGTCAACTGCTAAGGCCATTGGTCCCGCAAGTGTATTGCATGTTTTATCGCAAGAGATTGCGGTAATCCTCCGTAGGATAGCAAGATCCAGCTGCGACCTGCATCGGCTAGCGGGCTTTCTCTCAACCAGGTATTTCTCTCCAGCGGGGCACCGCCGCGCCGCAGTCGAGATAAGCTCTAAGCCCGACCAGCCTCCCGGCATGTGTAGTAGTGTAGTGAACGTAAGTTTGAGTTAAGGTTGAGAATAAGGCAAGGAAGAAGAAAGGATCGCGCGCGGTCTGTGGTCCCTGTGTTAGAGTACCGATCAGAGCAACCGATATCTAAATTCACTGAGTCACTGCAGTGACATCATTTGACGGCCTGAACCAACTAAGCTGTTTCCCAAGAAGATTTGTTTCAATATCTTTGTTAGATGAGGAATTTGTTTCATTTTTGGACCTTTAATTATTAGAATGTTTCTGAACCTTTAATGATAGTTCTAACTATAAATTAATGGATGTTTACAAACACCGTCCTCATGCGTAGCCACTTCCTGAAAATTTCGATGTTTCCAGACTGTCAAAACTGTTCTTACACACGTTGCAATCTTATTTTAGTATCTGTCGGCGAATATAACACTTGTGCAATCGGAGCATCATAGGGGATGTTGAACTAGTTTTTTTCAGAAAAGGACGTGGCCCTCTGTGTCCCCGAGAAAATTACAGTAAGAAAACAAAATATTTAAAACATGTATGCTCTTGCTATACTTTAAAAGCTGAAAATATTGTATATTATAATATTATATAAATATTATAATAAGACAAAATTTCCGGAAAATGATAGTAATATGACGCTATATGCATGTATAATTTCTTCTTAAAAATTTAATAAGGAAATACCACACACTATTTATTCTGGGATATACGAGTAATATTATTCTTCGCATGTTGAAGGATACATAACAAAAACCGTACGTAACGGAAGATAAGAATATAATACTCAATATAATTCTTCAAAAAAACTGTTTTTTTTAATAATCACTGCATGACTTATGTAAACATAATCTTCGCATTAGACTTCAATAATTTGCCACCAAATCCTAACTCAGCATTGGCCTTGTCAAGTGTCTACGAGCTAGGTGCTCTGATGTGTGGATGGAGGACTCAGCATTAGCAATTAATTGCTTTGTACGCATTACAGATATAAAAATGTTCAAAACTTAAAGTTTATTTCAGTGTAGAAAAGCTTACAGCTACGGTTTTGTGGTTACGCTATTTTTCAGAAGTCGTCTCAGTAAAATATGTCATGGCACGTTTCGGCGCGCCAGCTGTGGTCATTCCTTTGTTACAGAGATGGGCAAAGGATGGAAACCTCGAGACTTATTTCCAAGAACGCCTTTTATTTGCTGTTTGAGCAACGTGTCGTGCAGAAGCGCTTAACGGAGCGTGCAACTTGACGGACGCCCAGTCCGTTTGCGAGGTTGTTATGCTCCTTTTTCAACGAACTCACATCCGATTCCAGGTATTTTCTCAAAGAGAATATAGTGTTTTCTGACATCGCCAAGGTGTGTTTGAATTCCGTTGTATCATGGAAGAAATAGCTTCAAAACCACTGTGAACAGTTGTATTTGTTGAATACCGTTAGTTTGGTATTGCTCACGAAAGTCTTGAAATACCTCATTAAATAACATAAAATTATTAAGTTGTAACTTTCATAATTATCATTAATATTAAAGATAATAATATTAATAATAATAATAATAATATAAATAACAATATGTTATTTTTTTCACATTTGTTGGTACCTTCATTTTATTAATTAGACAGATTCACCAAATCAAAGCACAATCAATATACAATATTAATATAATGTGATGTTTAATTTAAAATACACAATATTCCAGAAATTTTCGAACTTTTCTTGCCATTGCTATGACCACTGCTTTTTGCATACGTTCGTATACATCCACTTTCACACCCTGATGTTTGAGCTCCGACAGATTTCCAGGGATGACACTTTCGCTCGAGGGAATTACTGAAATAATATCAACGTTTTCAACGTTAGGTCCTTCCATTGTAATTTCTGACCGGAAAATGTGTTACTTCGTGTTATTCTATTTCTTGCCAAGACTGCTGTAACACTTTTGTACAATCATTTCCTTTTGGAATATGTAGTGTGTTAGAAAGTGCCAGGAAATCTATCCACTACATGTTCTATTGTGTTATCTTTTACAAATGTTTGTAATGATTGCATCTAAAGATTTTTTCTCTGGTACAAGAAGTAGTTGATTTATTGTTTTCTAAGTGTTTTTAATGACGGGCCTGCTATTTTCCAATAATTTGTATAAATATTCTTTCATTAGTCTCTGAATTTGATATGTTACATCATTTCTGATTATTTTTTAAATTAATTATAAGCTAATCTTTTAATTCTTTATTTTTAACTCAAGTTCTACACCATCTATTAAAAAATATTATCTCTTTGATTTATGAACTCATTAATTTCAAACTTTGTTCAGGGTTTATATATTATCTTTTTACTATTATTTGATTCTTTTGATACTAATAATTTATCAAATATATTTTTAATTACTTTATACTTTCATTAGCTCATACGTTTTGAATAATAGTTTCATTTGCATTCAATAGTTCTTTCTGGAGTTTAAATTAAAATTTTTTGGTTAAATTATCAGGACACTTTTCTACTTGTGATGTTACATGACATTCCAATCAGATAATGATCTGTTACTTTTCAATATGTAAGGAATTATTTGCACATACAGCTATAAGATATATGTATGAGCATATTACTTTACCATTTTTTAATTCAACCCTAGTTTCATTTTCAATGCAGTGATTCCAAGTTGTGATTTAGCAAGGTATCCAAGTAGTCAATCGTAATTATTTATCATTGTGAATATCTATATTACAATCTCCTTAATGTGGTGGTCTCTGAACTCAAAATAAACTTACTTCCATATAGTTATTTATTTCGAAATAACCCGCTTTTATCCCAAAGTGATAACTTACCAAATCAACACAATTTTATATGAAAGCTATATTTTTTGTTTAATTAATTTTGTTCAAATCTTCGTCACACCATATTCTAATAACACTATTTTCCTCATTGTTTCTAATAAATATTTTAACATTTTTGCCAAGTTAAATTTAATTTTTTGTCTTTAGCCTTTTTAGTAGCTTTTCAGAAAAGATTTCCGTGATATATAGTGAGGTTTTCATTTACGTAAGCAAATTGATTATCTCCATTCTGAAGTAAGTCCTTGTTTTGTATTTTCTCCCTTTCGTTGTTTAATATTTTGTCTCTTACCTTTCTTGAGTTAAATTAAATTACTTTAATTATTAATTTATAACTTTTTTATTACAAAAAGTTCATCTACGAAGCGCATCCAGATATTTTCTTTGCAATTACACGCATTGGGCTAGAGAAATTGTGTGACAAATCTTTGACGTATTAATCATGTGCAGGCTGGATAGGTCCCACCGAGTGCCAGTAGCCCGAAATGACTGTGCGTATTCGTTCTCTCGGTGCCTGCGAAGTTCGGTCCGTGATAAAGCTCGCTATATTATTGGCATGCTTCCTGCAGGTGTTGGCATGCTCTTGCTCGCATATTTACTGTTCTGCTCCATGACAATGTTCTGCTCCATGCAGCAACCGTTCTATAGCAATCGGATGGGAGCTGTTTCATCATCCCCCTTGCAGTCCTGATTTCGCACCCACTGATGTTTATCTTTTCCTGTACCTGAAGACATTCGTATATTCCCGTCAGGTGTTATTACAACGACGAAGAGCTGAAGACGATTGGGTCACGCTGGGTCCGGTCGCAGGTGGTACACTCTATGAGACAGGTATATAAAATTGATACCACGATATGACAAGTGTCTCCATTCGTTTAAAGACTATGTCAAAATATAGCTTCAACATTGCTGTACCTGTTGCCAATAAAGTTTTGCATGTAAATATGTTGTCTTTTATTTCACAAAACAGGAATACTTACTTTCTGGATGCGCTACGTATTTCATTGTCACTGTTCTAACCACACACTTTGTTTAGATATTTTGGTAAGTTTTTTGATCACGATATACATTTTCACAATTATTTTCACTAATTTTTAAGTTTCTGCATGTAAATATGTTGTTCTAGTTTATTATCTCTGTATATTGTACCGCATTTTTTTCATTTTTATGTAAATTTCTTCTCTTGCCTCCTTTAGTTCCTTGACTTCTTCAATAACACCATATTTATCACTCAGGAAGTTTCTGACTTTTCCTAATCTCGTTCTGCTGCTCAGGGTGTCTATTCTTTATCGATTTCGTCCAAAACTGACTCAAAATAAATGTGGAAGGTAAGTTTACTGCTCTACATTTCGAGCAATTCCAGATTTTTTATTTTTTCGGATTTTGCCCGAAGGGTGGTCTCCTAATGGAGCAGGAGAAATGAAGATATTCTTTACACCTGTGACAGGAACCCTCCTCGATCTTCAATTCATTGTAACATTTCCCACAGATTAACACAGTCATGTTTGATGTTGGATTTTATTGTATTTTTGTGAACGAAAAGTTAAAAAGAACGTAAAGATTTTACTACCAAACCGCATGTTATGGATCTGCTGTAGACGTGGCGACAGGTTCTTCATGATCAGAGACTCTTTTACTGTTTGTAACTTTTTAAAACTTTTTCTTGTTTTTTTTCGCTTTTTAACAGCTATACATATAAACTAAATCTTACCCTAGAAATGCTTAACTATTTCACTGCACTACTAAGCCAAAATACCTGTTTTACAAAATTGTGATTGTACTAATATACGGCAACGGTATCACAGTACTCCATCTTTGTTAATAATAACAACAATAATGATAATAATAGTAGTAATAACAGTTTATTTCTGCAAATGAGCGTATATCCTGTGGTATTTAAGCAAAAAAACATATATAAGAAAATTAAAAAGAACTTCACATTCAAATATTTAAAAAAGCACACACATTTTACTTGTAAAAATAAAAACAAATATTAACTACATACATAACAATAAAATAAAATTGAATGCCTTGAGCCCCCTGTACTGGAGGGGATATGGTCAAAATGAAGGATGAGATAGGGAATGAGGACAGGGCTTGGAATGGAGTTTTGGATAGGGGCAGGAATAGAGACAGGGTTGGGGATAGGGAAACGATATTGAGGACGGAAATGATGTCGAAAACGTGAGTGAGAACTGAGATAAGGACGCAGTTGAGGACGGGAGCTACAATAGGAACGGGGCGGGGAGGCAGCGGTGGTTTCGAAAGTGGCGATCAAGTCGAATTTGATAGTGGGGACATTGATAGTGACAGCGTTGGGGATGTGGAAAGAGGTTGAGGACGGGAATGATGTTGAAGACAAGAGTAAGGGCGGGTATGAGGACGAGGATTAGGTAGGGGATGAAGACGGGGATGGGGATGAAGACGGGGATGAGGACGGAATGAAGACGGGGATGAGGACGGGATGAAGTCGGGGCTGGGAACGGGGTAGTCGCCGGGGATGGAGGCGGAAATTGTGAAAGTGGCGATCAAGGCGAACGCGGCGATGCAGTCAAAGGGAGAGGAATGCGAGCGGAGGAGGGGGTGAGGGCGTGAGGGGAAGGCGATGGAAGCAGCGTTAGCGGCGCATGCGTGGAATCTCTCTGCTTGGGCGAGGTGCCCTTGTGGCTGTGGAGAGGCGAAATCCGAGGCCTCCGCTTACGAGCACTTCCGTTGTTTATGCGCGCTCCGATTGAATTACGGTACTTCTGCCTTCGTCAGAGAGGCGAACTCTTCGCTTCCGTGCATGAAACCTAATCCGTCACGGAAATAATAATCAATGATAAAGAGCACACTTGAATAGCGACGGGGTTTAATGTGGGCGAAACGGTCATGATAAACTCTAATGCATTTCCACCAGAAAATTTATCTTTTTGACTATCATCATTACAATAACATCAATAATGAAGAAAATAATTTGTACTTTCAAGTTATATTTATGAACGTCGTAAAATTTGTTGGAAGAAGAATCTAAAGAATTAATAGCATCATAACATGCCGAAAAACAAATCTTGAGTGGTTTTATCAACAGATATTACTTTATAACTATTAATATTATAGCTAATAATATTTATACTAATATCTGTAAATAATATTATGACATTTTTATGTCAGGAAATATTTCATTTATTAAAAGGTATTTTATTGATAATACAATGTTTTCTGATTTTATTGATTCCAAATTATATCCTGCTTGCTCCACTAGTTTCATTCACGCGGATTCGATTAATAATTTTACTTACCCCGCCGCCACCGCAATTGGTTGACGTCCCATTCGTACGAATGGGCATGTTTTTTCTGGAAATTCCCTTTTTTTAATATCTACTATTAAAAATCGCACGTAATTATCAATAATCAGCATTTCAATCACCATGTGGTATTTTATTTCAACTACTTTATATAATTCAATTTGAGCTCGCAATTTTTTTAAATTAGTAATTGTTTCTATTGAATATTTTCTAAAACTATTGAAAATAGTTTGTTTTATTATTCGTTATACGTCACCGATCTTCGGGCGCTCGTCTTCTGAGGTGGAAGTCACAAGAAAGATCGTTATTCGTATTTTGTCCGCTCCTATGTCCTAATATTTCCATCACTTGTCCAACGCCGGCAATATGGGAACTTGCTCTTCACTACTCCGCGTAGCTGTTAACAATCTTACTTGATTCACCGACAAATAATTCCACCATGAATAGTCCTTCCATTCGTTTAGACTCGATCGACACCACGCATATCCATCCGCTCCACGTCCTCCTTCTATTCTCAAGTCATCTTATTTATTTTACCCTGCCAGTATCCCCATGGATACATATTACAAAAGGGTTAATCTATCTATTGTCTCTTCCAAATATAATAAGTGGCTCCAAATATTCCAATTGCGTTTGGTATGTCACAA
Source organism: Gryllus longicercus (assembly GCA_038098605.1). Taxonomy (NCBI): domain Eukaryota; kingdom Metazoa; phylum Arthropoda; class Insecta; order Orthoptera; family Gryllidae; genus Gryllus; species Gryllus longicercus. Next base: position 654,466 of record JAZDUA010000052.1, read on the forward strand.
TAAAAGCAAGGGTATTAAAAAAAATGATTGTTACGCCATGAAAACACGGATAAGAAATAAGCTGGATACATTCTACAAATTAAATTCCTATCCACCTGCTGCGATTTAGCAACAATGAATATCAAGTACTGTGATTCATTGAAACAATCGCACTTCATCACCATTTATAAAAGCCTAACAACTTTCGAGCCACTTTGCCATTTCGTACAGCCGTCCCACACACAGACAGCGTGTTTGCACTTTCCGCAAACATCTAGCTGTGTCCCTTGAACAATAGGAAGTGAACGACCAAAAGATATACGTCACAGTTAAAAATAAAAAGCCGTTACCGCATGCCTGACACATCTTATACACCGCAGCTAAAATATAACCTCATCACAGCCTTGGTAGTGCACGAACGGCCGCGGCCATAGAGAGCGGCTCCAATGCAAATTGTTCTATCAGTCAGAGAAGCGATGTCAGAAATATACGTTACATGTTTCCTATCCCTTCTTAATTGCCAAAATGGATCATCTTCGACCTCCTATGAGTCCTAGAAGTTTGTAACATTTATTCTGAATCCTATTTTGAATTAAAATTTATTGCTGAAATGCTTTTTCTCTGGTCATTAACATATGTATTATACATCATTAAGATACTTGATAGCGAAATGAAAATATAATTAATTAATTAACTTCTTTATTTACTTGTTTCTTCTTCTTCTTAATATTATTATTATTATTATTATTATTATTATTATTATTATTATTGTTATATTAAGAAACCTTTAAACTGTACTCATCGAGGCACATGAGTAATGATCTAACGGCTATATGATAGGTGTAATGAAAGAAAAATGACGGACAAATGGAATGAGAAGCAGAAAAATGGCAAAACTTCCGAGCAAACCTGCCGAGAGCTCTCTCTTTGGCCATACGAATTCCACCTTGCTTAATCATGGACTATCCGAGGTCCCAGTGATATAAGGTGTTTGTGCTACTTCAACACAAGCCATTGGCAATTGCGAAGGGGAGTCAGTCGCTTTCTCTATACAAGTGCTTTCAAGAACAGACCACAGATTTTTTTTTTATTTTCTGCATAATTTACAATCTGTTCCTATCGGAACAATAAGCAAATGGTGTCAATAGATACATTTCAGACGTGAACATTTTATGACATTGAAAAATTTCATTTACAAAATCGGTATGGCAAATCTAAAATACTCTCTCTCCTCAGTCTATACACATGCTCACTGTTATCTAGAAGGCTTGTTGAGAGGTGATTTGGGTGGTTGTACAATCTTCTCTGGTATGCTAGGCTCTTCGTGGCGATTACTTCCTCCAGTGGAATGATGTCGAGGTCTCTGTATATCGTCTTGTTTGTCACGTACCATGGTGCGTTGCATAGTTTTCTTAGTGTTTTAGCTTCGAATCTTTTTAGAATTTCTAGATTCGATTTACTGGAAGAGCCCCACAATTCAATACGATAGGTCCATGTTGGTTTGATTATAGTTTTATAAATCTGTACTTTGTTATGCAAGGACAGCTTTGATTGTCTGTTTATTAGCCATGACAATTTGAGGACTTTAAGTTGCGCTTCTTTTCTCTTAGTTTTGATGTGGGTTTTCCAAGTCAGGCGTCTATCCAAATGCAGTCCAAGATATTTGATTGTATCAGCTTCGTGGAGTTCTGTGTTGTTTAGTTTTACTTTTGGGCAGTTTTCTTTTCTTAGTGAAAATGTTATATGTTTTGATTTTGTTTCATTTACGGTGACTCGCCAACGATGACTCCAATCTTCGATTTTGTTTAGATGTTCTTGAAGATGTTGTGATGCGCAGGAGGGGTCTTCATTTGCAGAAAGAATAGCTGTGTCGTCTGCAAAGGTGGCTATTGTAGTTCTTTCTGTAGTTGGTAAGTCTGAAGTTGATATAAGATATAAAAAAGGTCCAAGAATACTTCCTTGTGGCACTCCTGCAGAAATAGGTTGGAATTCCGATAGAGCGTCCTGATATTTCACTTGAAATAGGCGATCGCAAAGATATGATTTGAGAAGTAAATAGTAGGAGTGCGGGAGAAGTTTTTTTATTTTAAATAGAATTCCTTCATACCATACCTTGTCGAATGCTTGCTGTATATCTAGGAATGCTGCAGAACAATATAGCTTTTTTTCCAGGCTTTGAGAAATTGTGTTTACAATACGATGGGTCTGTTCTATTGTCGAGTGTCCCTCTCGAAAGCCGAATTGAAAGTCAGGGATCACTTCTTTAATTATAGGCTTGAGGCGCTGTAAGAGAAGTTTTTCAAATACTTTTGATAGGACTGGTAGCAGGCTAATAGGTCGGTACGATTTAACGTCCGTGGCAGTCTTTCCTGGTTTCACGATCGCAATTATTTGAGCGTATTTCCATTGACAAGGATAATGGCTATTTCGAAGTATCGCGTTGAATATGCTTGTGACGAGTTCATATCCTTTACTTGGCATTTCCTGCAACATCTTGCCAGTAATAAGGTCAAACCTTGGACTCTTTGCAGGATGCGTGTGTTTTTTGATTGTTTGTTCGACTTCTCGTGAGTTGAAATGCTCTATGGGCAGAGATAACTGTAAAGGCACGTCCAAATATTCTAGCACTTTATTTTCAATAGTACTTACATTTTCTGCTGGTTTGAAAACTGAAGCAAAGTGTTTTGCTAAGCATTCGACCTTTTCTTCTGCGCTTCTTGCCCACGTGCCATCTTCTTTTCGAATTGGTGAGATGTACTGTTGGGGTCGCTTTAGTTTTCTAGTAGCTTTCCAAAGCGAATAATTAGTTTCAGCAGTAGGTGATAGTGCTTGAATGTAATTAGAGAAAGATTTGTTTTTGTATTCCTTAATTTGTCGTGTTAGTTGTCTGGCTGCTGTGTTATATTTTCTTTTGTCATCTGGTTGTCGTGTCGTCATGAATATTCGTCGGAGTCGACGTTTTTCTACCACTTTTTGTCTTATTTCTGCGGGATAGGTTGACGATTTATTTATTGTTTCTCTTGGTGTTGCGGCCCAGGCAGCGTCTTGTAATGTATCAGATAGGTGCTGTATTGCGTCTTCGATGTTTTCTTCAGTTGCTAGCAGTGCGTTTGCAGATAGTTTATTGTTCACGTAATCGCGGTACTTTTTACGTATTTCTGCATTTACAAGTGTGTCGATATTGTAGATTTCTGCATTGTTTGCACTTGGTTCTAAGTCTATAAAAAAGAGCGATAGCGGCTTTTTGCTTACTCGATGAAGTACATTGTGCATGTTACGAACGGTGTGACCCTTGGATTTGAGTTCAGCTTTTACTTATTCTATGTTTGCTGACGGATGCAGGTATCGAAGCACTACACGAAATGCTCTATCTTTCTTTGGTTGATAAGTGTGGTATTTGGCCTCGGATTCGTCAAGTTGCTTAATTATTGCTCTGTAAGCTTCAATGGTTTTCGGTAGCACTTTTACATCCTCGCTGTACATTTTGTACGTAAAATCCTCGTCTTTTACTTGTAGTTTAAGAAATTCTATTAATTTCGATACATTGGTAACACTTTGCACGAATATTGGCGGTATGTTATGATCTATGGGGGCTTTTTAGGAGTTTCAACTTCTGATTTGTCTTCTAATACTGCATATTGATTTTTATGCGTAAACACTGGCGCACTAACATTCGAGGGAGTTGGTATGGGCTGGTCACTGTAGGCGTGCTTTTTTCTTTTTCGAGGTTGTTGCCACTCTAGGGTACTCACGGTTTTATTTGAGGTTGTTTCAGACGACCCCGGACCTTGTAGTTGTTGAGTCCATTGCTGTGGTTGCGTTCCATGAAGTTCCCAGGGCTGGCCCTGGTGATGTGCTGTATAGAAGCCTGTTTGATCTCTCATAAGTAGTTGTTGATGATTTATCTGCGTCAATTGTAAATCCTGATTCATTAAATATTGATGTTGATCTAATTTTTGCTGCGCATTTTGTTGTATTTGTAAGTTAATTATATCACTGTTTTGCCCCACGGGGCCACTTGCACCTTGACCATTCATTGGTGTTGAATTAAAATCACTGAATTCACTGTGATGATTTAATGCTTCCACTGCTCTAGCGATGTGCTGCCCCGTATCAGGGGAGCCACTTGAAAACATTGTCACTACACACTGTACACTGAACTCGTAGAGTTGTACTCTGCTAAACTTATCTCACTGAAGTCGCCCGTGAAGGAGAGCGCTCGGCGCACGTCCGCTCGCTACCGTGTTCGGGCGAGAACTTCAGACCACAGATGGCAAACGATAATTCACTTCTACGTTATGGTATGAGTAGCTATTTTTGTTTTAACTGAAGCATAATATTTTATTTTCCTATTAAACGTGAAATATCTGTAAGGTTATACACAAACATACATACATTAAACATGAAAATTTATCAATAATATGTAGAATTGATTGAAAAACTAAGAAAATCGACAATAAAACAATATAGTATTAGAACTCACGGGGAATGCTTAACACCCTCACGTGTTTATTAACGTCATAGTTCAACAAGCAAGTATTGAGAATCAGAAGAACGAACAGATGCGCTGTTGGATTGCAGGTCCACTAGCCTGCTTGCTTCTATTGAGAAAAGCCCAGTGATGTGGGTTGGCGCGCCCCTCCTGATGGTCTTCCGCAGGCAGCGCAGCGATCTGCTCGCCGTTCACCCACGCTCCACGCCGGGTCCAGTGATCGCGATCGCCCACAGAGGGCGCTGCGGCCACGCCAAACGAGGCTTCGTCGCCCGCATGCACTCCTTCCCACCCTTCCAAACGCTTTCCATCAAGACTCGCGCAAGGGGCGCAGTGCCCGGGAACCCAGTTCTCGCCGACAAGACATGAAAATTATTTTTCAGGGAGGAAAACTGATTCATTTATTAATGCAAATTTGGATTAAATATTCAAGTTTCAAAGCGTAGCGAAATTATTATTTACCACGTCCACATAAAAAATAAAAAATCAATATTTCAAATTTTAACAGTCGAATATCAAAACCTTTCTGGTGCTCACAGAACACAATAGGAGGAGGGAATCAACGGTGTATCGTAGAATAAAATGCAATGTAATTGAAGGAAAAGTTTTTTGATATTTAAGAAGGTAATATATGTATTTGACAATGCATTACAATCCTCTTGCAAGTTCGTATTAAAATATTTTCAAATAGTAAAATGTGGCGTCGCCGACGCTGTAAACTGTTTTAAAAATAGATTCATGTGTTGAAATTTCATTCTGAATTCTTTCATACTTAATTTCTTTCATGACCAGGTTTGTTCAAATATGTTCTCGTTCAGTATCTGGGATTGAACTCACCAATGAATCGTAGTAGCTGATAATGTTATATGAAGTCGTAGGCTTCCGCGGCCAGAGTCATGTGGGTGATCTGGGCTGTCCGGATGACGCCGCGTCGAAGGCTGTGTTGCCGACGTTTCGACCATCCTGTCGTGGTCTTCCTCAGGGCTGGTATGCTGAGAAAGACCACGACAGGATGGTCAGGGCTGGTATGCTGAGGAAGACCACGACAGGATGGTCGAAACGTCGGCAACACAGCCTTCGACGCGGCGTCATCCGGACAGCCCAGATCACCCTGATAATGTTATACTCCTGTTTCCAATACCTAATGGCCTTGTATGTTACCTCCATACGGGATATGAACTAGTAATATTGCAATTTCAAAATTATAATCGCCGTAACAAATACTTGCAGATTTTGATGATGCTAACAGTCAAATTATAGTACAGCAATATTTTTTCCATTTTGCTACCATGCACAAAAATGCTCATAGCGCATTTGCATTAGCACAAATGCTAAATGCAAAAATGCAGATCATTCCCAATTAGTTCCGAAAATTCTGTCGCAACATCTTTTACATCTACATTCGATTCTTCCTCGGATTTTCTTAATGCTTTCATACTTTTATCCCCTAATTTTTGAAGAGATTAAAACTTCACAAACTCAATCTAATTTGTGTTCACTTTTACTTCTGCAATTGATCTATAACAATTTTGTATGCGAATCTAGCGTTGCATCAGAACCTAACATTAAAAGGTGACTGTTTTGTATGTTTATGTGAATAAGGAGTAAGTTAAGTTTAATAAGAATGTTGTGAGTGGCATTCACTTGAATATCGGTATTTCTACCCTTGTGTAAGAACGTAAAAATATGAAGTTGAACATAAGAACGTCCATTTATTCCCTAGCATTACCCACAATTTTGTTTCTTCCATATTAACCTGAAATTTACTTAAAGTTTAATACATTCCGAGATAATGCTATTTGTAGGTTTCCGCACATTATTTTTTTTAAATACTGTAGTTCGAATCAAAATTGAAATGAAATTTGCAGTGCTATTCACTTGGTAATTCAATCGTTTCTTAAAAATGTCAACATGAGTGTTGCCAACGTTGTCAAAGAAAATTATGGCGCACTAGGCGAAAAATCCCTTTGGATACTGGAGTTTAATCAAAGCCACCTACATACATCTATTTAGGAAGCGTTGGTTTAATTCCTAATTATCACTAAGATCGCAGCACCAAAACACGGAAAAACACGTTTTTTGGAAATCTCTTTGAATCTGCTGGCCGAATTCAATTTTGTACATTTTACTCACAAAACTCAAGACATTGGAATCTTGACTCACCACGTCAGAGATACCGTCAGCAAAAATATATGCCACAAAGCAAATTATACTTATCACTAGTAGTCTAGGGCTAACACACGAAATGTAATGTAGAAGAGTACAATTGACGCGCTCCTGTGTAAAAAGAGTTAGCCAGAGCAATCTTGAATATCTTGTCCTTTTATGAGATGATTTTTTTCTGTCTTCAAAGATACATTGCTTTTCAAACGTTCAATTAGTTATATAAATTGCTATTGTAAATTTTAGTAATAAATATTTGGTTTCTATTCACAAACATTACGGCAGACCGAAGAAAACATTGTTCAGTAGATTAAAAAAGAAATCGTTTCTGAACGAGACCTTGTGGTGCACCGCACTTATTGCCCTTCTCGACGCGACCTCCGCCCATTGCGGCCCGCCCCCTCGCGCCGGCGGCAGCGGCGTGCGATAGCGAGCATCGCGCGGGTGATCTTAGGCGGAGCATAATCGCCGGCCGATATTCCGCGCTGCCCCGATAGGGCGCGCCACGCCGGGGAGCGACTATCGAATTCCCGGCAGCGCTGCGTCAAAGGATGCATTAGCTCTGATTGCTGTCAGCGGTGACGGGATCACTCAGAAAGGAGCGGGCGCCGGCGCGGGCGCGGGCGCGCTCAGCGAGGGCTACGGTGGATGAGGGAGAGAAGGGTGCTCGGCGATGATGTTATCGCGCACTCGATAGGACATCAGGTTGAAACATAAACGAGGATGAAGGTTGTGGTAATGAAAGGTTACCGGTGAATATAAAGGAATTCAAAGGTAAAGTCAAAGTGAGGATATTGACACTAGTAAAAACGACTGTTACATACTGTGTTACTATTACTATATTGCTATACTATATTCCTATGTTACTATTATAAGTACGTATTCAAGAAGTGAGAAATATATTCTAATAGAATAATTATTTTCAGGCGAAAAAAAACTAGTAATTTTTTTCATAAATAAAATGCAACTGCTGTCATACCTCAGCAAAACGGTGTGTGATTATTCTTTTTTATTTCTGGTAATGAATAAATAAGAGTGTTTAGACATTTGCAAAATGATTCATTTTGTTCAATCAATATGTACGTTTCCGACAATCAACACAAATTCTCCATTTGCATAAATTTCACATAAGGAAAAATTTATTATACGTTAAGACGAGGTTAATTACTAGTACCTAAATTATTTTATAATTACTAACCAATAACACAAGTTAAAATACTGAAACCACAGTACTTCAAATAAGTTTCTATTCCTATATCTCTGAAAATCACTGTTTTTAATTAACAATATGCAGTAATTTCTATTCGTCCATCTTCTAATGATACATTATTACAATTCCAAGTTGTGATATATTTATATATTTTTTTAGTTTTGGGGACATAACATCGTTTAGACGACAAGAGGTCAAAGAAGTGATATAAGTTAAAACTTCCATTCCAAAAGACATTAATATGAATGTAGTTCTTAATATAATGGAGTAAAACATTTTTATTATTATTTTACCCAAGATAATACATGATTAATCACATATTATAAAATATATGCACGAATCTAAATATCAACAAAACGTTTATCATTGGGTACGGTGTCAAATATTTTCAAAGTAGCCTGTCCAACACAATCAAACTATCAAAAAGTCTTCTAAATAAGATAAATGGACACACTAGAACAGTGATTGAAGACTTCAATGGCACAATCTCTCTTGTTTTGTGCAATGACATATCTCCAATATGTACGTAAAACCGCTGTACGTAGCAATCATTTCATGTTTCAGACAACGCTATTTTTGATATGGAGATGACATGGAAGACACTTCATTACAAAAATTTGAATTTTACGCAAGTAATATAAGCTGAAATCAGTTTATAATATGAATCACCACCAAACATGACACGATTGACCATCGATATTAAAGAGCATATTCACAGTGAATCATTAAGAAAGGAATTCATGCGTCAATCATACATAGGATATACATTTTTTTCTACTAGTTAAACTGCTTTCATTTTTTTGAACTTATTTTCTGTATAAGACTGATATTTATTCTTTTGTGTCGCCGAACGCGCCAAATGCCATGGTCGTTAGTCCCACAGATGCAGTGCCCATTATATCCCTGGAGGTGTTGCTCTCTCGCTGGAATATGGGATCGGATCTGATGTACAAGCCGGGTGGAGGTATCTCCTGGATGCATTGCCGTCGGCGACCTATCGTCCCAGACGGAACATACTCTACGTTCTCGAAACACTTATTTTAAAGTCAAAAACGACTTATCAAATTAAGTCAATATAACAAAATTAAATTAATAATAAATTACATAATTGCGAAAAGTTTAAAATAAATTAACTGACCACCAAATTAAAATTATAAAATCTAAATAACATCAATCAATCAAATAACTGGTATAAATAATGTTTAACTAATTCATTTCAATACACAGAGACCCAATGATAATAGTTTTATCGATATTTACATTCATACACATGGTTTATAATATGTGATTAATCGTGTATTAACTTGGATAAAGTAAAAATTAAAAAATGTTTTACTCGTTTATATTAAGTAGTACATTCATATTAATGTCTGTATGTATTGCACATTTTAACTTATATCACTCCTTTGACCTCTTATCGTCTAAAAGATATGACGTCCCCAAATAATAAAGAAATACATTACTTTATAAAATAAGTAAATCTAAAATTTAAAGCAAAATTATGCAAATAAAAACGCAAAGACTAACAAACACAACAAAACTGAGGAAACACTCTCTAAATTAGCTTAGTTAAAATAGGTATATTCAATATGAAACTAATCAATTATAAAAGAGCTAGAACTCTATCGGAATAAGCTTAAATATTTAATGTATTATTTTATAAACATATTGTTTATGCTTTAACACGCACGTCTTGCCATATGAGAGCTATTCAGTATTTTATAATCAATGTCAATTGTATTGCATTCTGTGTTTTATGTTTTAATCATTCTCGAGATGCAAGGCTTTGCTTATATCAGATCTGTGAGGGCGCTAGCCTGTACAGGCGCTCCCAGAATCTACCCACGTCTTTAGAGCCCGGCTGTGCGAGGCAACGATACGATTCTCAGTAACCCTTGGACAATGCAATAAACTTAACATATTAGCTTCATAATCTGTTTCAAATTTCCTAGTTTTCAATGTACTATATGTTCATAAATCCCTCTTTTAAATTGTAATTTAACATAGCTGAAAACGTTTTAAACATAGCGATCTTAACTCAATCCTCACTGGCACAGTCACTCAAACTGTGCGGGTCTCTATCGCCCCATCACCCCGTGCTAACGAAATGGTCAGTCGCACGAGCAAGCGTGTCCTAGTTAGACGCGTGCTTGCCGTATTCTCATTCGGTTCACACATCATGTCAATTACCGCAGTAATGCTTAATGTGCGCGTGAAAAGCATGTATTTAACTTGTGTACAATGCACCGTACACACACAGTTTTTAGCTAATTAATTGTAAATTGACAGCTCAATAGCATTCACGTGTGCATGTGCGTGTCGTGCTGTGGTTATCATTCGCACTCATAAACACTGATTGTGCTAACTTACTATAATGTATGAATATACTTGGCGCGACAGCCCGTGAACGGGCTAATATCTACCGACGACGTTCCTGCCTCGCGGCCAGGGAAAGGTATTACGTGTGGTTAGCACGTAGACATCCCCACGTCATATTCCAGTCTTCTCAACCTGAGAAATGAATTTTCTCATCGTCACTCAGCAACATATTGTGGGACATTGCAAGGAAAATGCACACTATAATCTTGCCTCACCGGAAATCGAGACTGGGGTCGCGTAGTGGAAAGCAAGCGCACTGACCAACAGCTAGCCACAATGTATAACTTAATATAATAGACAATGAAAATGCGTGTGAAAGGCATCAGTTCAACTTATACGCAGTGTGCCATGCATTCACCACACATTTCTTGTTAACTGATGGGAGAGTGACTGTTGCTATTTCTCCCCATTTATGTTACGCTATGTCTCCTGACTGTCGCTCAACTTCATAAAAAGTGACATTATGGGCTAAATACTTTTTAATGTCATATCGTGTGGCTATTTCAAATCACTGTGAGCGTGGCGTACATATCCTTATAAACATAGTGACATAAACTTAAATACGGGCATCACTCATGTTGCAAACCGTAACACACAATGTATCGCTTGCTATGCAACTTTTATCGAACAGTTACATGGTAATTCTCAGCCTTACTGAGGTGCTTCTCCACATTGCTGCGTCTTGTGCGGCCCACGCACTCGGAAGCGTTGGCGACACCTCAGGGTCGTGAAATGTGAACTCGACCCAGCTGCCATCAACAGACAGTCTGACGCGTGCGTTTTTGTCACGCAGCTAAGCGCATGCATCATGTCATCAATACTGTTTGTCTTTCACCTTTCATTTGTGCCTATGTGTTCAATCTATTATGCCATAATTTCCTTCGGGCAACGCCATATTAATTACACAGATCTTCAAGTTTTTTTCTTATTCATGGGATACTCTTACTAAAATGTTTTAAATGTCACAGATTCTTAAGATTACAGCCAGAACATTCTATCACTAATAGGCTTTTTGCAAAATGAAAACAAATCTAAATAAATAAAAGTAAGTCAGGTTTAATAACACCACTAATAAGTCAAGAACGTCTGGACCAGTTTTAATTTTCTCTGATTAATTGAATTCATCTCGGCCCCGAAGAGCAGAATAACTATTACAATATCTGACAATTCGCGAAAAAATAACAAAACTAAATATTCATGTCAAATGCAACCGCAACACCCGGCAGGATTTTTTACTCTATAACGTTAAATAACTCCTAAATGAAACGTTCTAGGGCATTAAAACCTTTTTTGCTTTAGACGAATTAATGAATGTGCGTCTGATGTGAATATAATGTGATACTGATAAATCATATTATATTTCAAAGCACTTCATGAGCCCATGAATATCATTACAATTAACCAGATTTCTCCCTTTGGAGAAAAACTGAGTGAATTCTCTCTCTCGATACCTGTACCACGAAAATGAAGTGCCAGATGTTAGCAGAATATTTAATTTTTAGCCTTGATCCTATTAAATTGGCTGCATCTTTTGAAAGACCTAATTCCCTTACTTGGCCGCTCAGCTCATTCTGAGAAAAACAATTGAAGACGCCAGTCAACAAAAAATTTGATTAGCGATTCTGAGAAGTGAATGTGTCCGAGTTATCTAACTCAGGATGTCATCAAAATTAGAAGGTGGCTGTGGAATTGGTACTTCAGAACTATGGGGCACAGGATGAGTAGCTGAGTGAAGGTTAGTTTCTTTTACATATATATATGTAAAGAAAATATATTTTCTTTAATTTGAACATGCCGTGCTTCCCACCCTTGGCGCGTGGTTAAGTGTGGTTGCGCATGGTTGAGATCAAGGACCGCTAGATGAAATAAGTGGTACGATTGTTGGAAGAAATTTAGATACGTATGAGTATAGATTGAAAATTTATATTGAAGATATATTGTAATTGGAAAGATAAATTGTAGAAGGAAAAAATGAATCAAATTCCACTCTGTTTACAAGGAAACATATTTTAGCTAATTATTATCCTGCATAAATAATTGTCTTATATATATATATATATATATATATATATATATATATATATATATATATATATATATATTGTGACGTACCTGGTGATGCCGGTACTTTCACTGCAAGAAATTACTAAAGGAGGGTATCTTTTTCGTGAATGGGTCCCTACGAGGAGTCGACATAGCATTGGGAAATTTAATTAGTAAATGTGGTACAATCATAAACAGGATTTATTCACAAACCAAATCTGTTAATTACATGATTTATAATGCCTATACACTTTGCCTTGGTACCAAGATCAGATTTAACATGGGTTTTTATCATACCTTGGGGCCCCAACAAATACCTCCGATGTTTGGATCACGGTTCGCATCGGCAGGGGTCGCCGACCTTCACAGCAGCTTGGCGCAGGCGGCGGCTGGTGGTGTAGCGGTCGCCTCGGCTGACGGCCTCTTGAATCCCTCGGGCTTGGCTCCTGGTACTTCGGCGTCGCACTTCCCTCTAATTATCTTTCATCGTTTTGATATAACTAGCTAACACGCGGCCACTGCACGTTTCGGCGTCAGTTTCGCCACACACAGTTCTGGTATTGCTCTCACTGCGTCAAATAGCATAAGCGCGATTTACTTTTTTCCTAGCTCTGATCTCTTATATTTATCACTTTCCCGGCCTCTACCTAACATGCCTATTGTTCTTGCGTTGGCTAATATTCTATAACACCCGCCGCGTGCTTTCTTTGTCCATGCGAAGCGGCGAGCTTCTCATAACACGTCTGCAGCCAACGACAACTTCTCCGCGACTCTCTCGCCGGCAGCACGCCGGCCACATCCTTCGGCGACGGCCGACTCGACCCAATTGTCGTAACGGCTGAATCCTCTGCCGCTCCGCGCTCGGTTCGTAACGGTCGTTCCCACGCTGTGTTCGCGGCAGCGACGGCGGCGGCGGTGGGCCTCCCCACTGCCGTACGTCGCGTCTGCCGCCTGTACTACGCAGTCCAAAATGAACTCTAATTTCTTATGCTAATGTTTCTAATTAGCATAATGAAACATTCTGTGTTTCAATATATATATATATATATATATATATATATATATATATATATATATATATATATATAATTCTTTATGCGGAGCACATATTTGGTCTTGATCTCCAAGTTTCAATTTGAAATACTCAAAATAAACTTTCATACCCACTTACATTGCTCTGTTGACTTTTTAATATGTATTCACCAAGTATATAACAGAAGCTGTCTGGAGAAATTACACAACCTCTGGAAGGCCGTTTTCAGAAATAAACTAACAATCACAGTATCGTTTCAATGCTGAATATAAACTTAGTGTGGTATAAGATTGAACTTAATTGGCTTGTTGAAACATGACCAAATCCAACAACCAATGGTTTATATTTATTCCTAGTACCCCAGATAACAAGTATAAACTCACATTACTCACTATCAACTTTTAACCATTTTCAATGCGATCATGCGACCTTTTTGTTAACACTTACACTAATTTATCCATCACCTCCGCCATTACTCCCTTCAACTATTAACATTATTTTTATTTATTTCGAAGTTCAGCTGTAAAGCAATTAATGTGAGAAATCTTAGTTTAAGGGCATTTTTAATTAAAAATAATACTATATTTTGAAGGAAGTTTTACGCGAAATACTGAAACGCTGTGCGTTTCTCTAAAATACATTGAAACGTGGCGAGTTTCCTTAGATACATGTATTTTGAATTGCGCGGTAACCGCGGCGAGTAGCGGACAACATCAGGGAACGGGTCAGGCGCGAGAAGGTGGCGAGTCCGGGCGAGACAACGGCAGTTAGTGAGGAACAGGGCCGGTTCACGCAATGTTAAAAGGCGGGGGACTAAGTTTGTTTCCTCAGTCACGGGCCTGGTGCAGATAGCGCAGCTTTTGCGTTTTGGCGCGCATTTTCAAAGTAAGGTTGTGAGAATTAATTGTGGTGCGTGTAGGGAATATCCAAGAGTATTATCTGCTTTTCTTATGATTCAGATTAACTTGATTTAAACAATATTTTTAAATATTGTATTAGATGTTTTTACTTAAAACCAAAATTGTAAAGTGATTTATTTATCCTTAATTACTTTAAAAGCAGAAAAAGTGAAAACATGAAGTTTTAAATTGATCATTTCCTTCTTGTTTGTTTTAGTTGTTTCTTTTTCACATAGATACTATACATTTGAGGGGTCTGGTGCAATACCGCCCTAACCCACGAAATCTTTAAATTTGAATTTGAGTACTTATAGTTTCATCACTTCTCATGTGTTCACATTATCAAATAAGCTTGTGGCAACACCTGTTAGCATGGTGCAGAAAAAAAGGCATTCTTCGCCCAAAAAAGTTTACCATCTTTTCTGTAATATTACCTGAATCAAAAAACCTCTTACTGTTGAAAACAACTGATTTCATAAAAAACTTACAACAATATTAGACAGTTTTTGAAATATTAAATTCTATTTAATAGTTGTCTTGTTCCTTCCCACTTAAATGGTATTTTATCAGTATGCACAAGGAGAAAAGTCAATATTATTAAAATTAGTAAGATTAAATACCGTTTTTATTAGTTGTAACAATATTAATTTTATTTTTAAGTGAGTATCAATAAAATTTCATTTTTATTAATGCTCATCTTCTCTAAGATGTTATACTTTATGTGGCATTAGCAAACATTTTACTCCAAATCTAGAATTACAAATATGTTTGAAGATTTAACGCATTTTTCTTGAAACTAGCTTGAAACTGTTCCTAAATTTGCTATTATCTACAGACAATGAAATGCTGGATAAAAACTATTATATCTTCCAAGTCCATTAGTAAATAAGTACTACAAATTGTTTATTGTTCATTTCATAAGCATGCTCATTTTAATGTATATTACATTGTATTTTTTCTCAAAATTGTTCAATTATGTGAAAAAGTTTATAAGAAATATGATATTCTTTGTATAAACTGTGTAATTGATTTAAGTCTTCATCTCTATAACTTAATATTTATTATTTGTAATATTTGAAAAAATAACTTAAATCATTGATTTAAAAAAATATCATTTGATTTAAATCATGATTGAAATCATACCAGCCTTAATTTTTGGTGACATTTTTTAGCCAAAAATAGAATTGTAATTTTGATACAATATCAATCATTGGTACCGTGACTATTTTGGGTAAGTCTTTGAAAACCAAGGAAAATGAAAGAAATGTATAAATTATACTAGTTTTATGTTTGGTAAGTTGATTCGTTTTGTAGTTAGTAATAACATACCAGTAAATACGCTTAGTGTTCTGGGATTAGAGAGGGAATTTGCATTGTTTGCAAAAAAAATCTTTTATGAAATGAAAAGTTGTGGAAGATATAACAATTTTAATTTGGCCTGTTTCTCCCACGTTTTAGGCAATCTTAACTTTAAAATAAACAATTGGCACATATTTCTTCTGTTTAGGCTGCAATACAAGATTTTTCATTTTCTATAGCTATCTGATTGGTTACTGTACATCATGACAATATTTCCACAAAATCCACACACAAACTATCCTCATTGAAACCTACACATGGACAGAACAATACTGAATTGTTACGGATGACAGAATTTTGACGGTATATGTAGAAAAATTGGATTAGATTTTTACTTTAACTATCAATAATATTATTACTGGATTTATTATTCATATGATTCATTTACCAATTCAAATTTGGCTAGACTTAATTAAAAATCATCTATAATATAATAACCTTTTGTAGCAGTGAAGTATGTGAAATATACAAAAAAGTATTATACCTATCTTAATATTTTTAAATGTTTAAAATAAACTTTAGATATTCAGAGTATATTATTTATTACACCCAGTTCTTTTATTATACATTCTAAAACAAAAGTTTTTTAATTGTTCACTTTCAAAATTGTTTTGATTATTTATTAATATATTTCCAGTGCTTGTTAGGCAAGTTTTTCTAAATAAGGCAATTATTATTTCATACACACACACACACACACACACACACACACACATATATATATATATATATATATATATATATATATATATATATATATATATATATATATATATATATATATATATATTGCTGAAATAATATATTTGTCTACAATATCATCGAGTCTAGCAGCACTTGCAGCATCAAGGGAAAAAAAGATTTCACTGACACACTTTGTAATAAGATTTTCTTGAAATGTTCTTTGAGAAGACAAGAGGGCTGGGCTTGTAGGAAACACTGTTGATACAATTCCATTTTCTAATGTTAGTGAAGTCAAATTCGTTTATATCTTGCCAGTTATCATACTGTAACTCGAAGATCACCTCCAGAATGGAAACGTAATTCGTACACCTAAGCTAAATAAAATTAATTACATTTTCATCATACACTAATGAGAGTGTACATATTCCAGAAGTGCAAACAATAATGAATTATGTATATTTGAAAATGAGACATTTTGAATACCAGGGTATTGCAAACAATGGATATATGGATATACAATGGACATATTACAAAACTTGTCTAATACCATACGAAATAATATAATTACAATACTTTTAAACAAATAGGACAGAATAAATGACATGAACAGGTTAGATTATACTACATGGATTTACGAATTTTTAAGACTATTTTGCATGGTGTAAATGTTCACAAATGAAATAATCAATTATAATTAAGCAACAAGCTTCCAAAATGAATTATAAATACCTCCACTGCTGGTAGGGCGAAAATCCTAGCAATGTATTTGTCTAGCACCAGTTTTCTTAATATCATCTTCCTAAATACTGAAAATAAAGTTTTAGACATGACAAGTAAATATCGCGACACAATTCATTCTACTTAAAATGCATGACATTCTACATACTAACAAAATGCTGAAAAAAATCGATAAAAAATAGCACCTACCTGCTTGCAGCCTGCACGTAACAAAAAACAAACACAGCCTACATTGCCAGCTTTTTGAATTGCATGACGTCACACGTTTAGTTCGGTTCACTACGGATCTGTTGTAGATGGCGCAAAAGTCATTACCCCGTTTTGACCGCCAAGTTTCCCTACCCTGGTGAGGAGCAGAGCTCAAAGGAGAGCGGAGCGGTGTTGATGCGCGCGGCGATAAAGGAACAAAGTGAAGCTGAATAACGGAAGAAACATCATTAGGGAGTGAATTAAGTGTGACAGTGGCCGGTAATAAATAGTGTAAGCTTGAAGAAGCGGAATAGGTGTCGGCAGTGTAGCAAGGTAAAAACTATAGACCCCGTGGCCGGTAACGGCAGTGGAAAGTTGCAACGTGTATACGTAATTGTGAAAAGATACACGAAGTAAAACTGGTAGGTTGTGCAGCAAGGAAGAACTGGTATAATCATCAAAGGATAGGTGGACCGTGATATTGGGTTAGTGCATATCTGACCTGAAATACATTCACAACGGTCGGTGTTGAAACAAAGGTGTCGCTGTCAAAGGTGTCAACCATCCGACGAGCGCCGAGTCGCGCCCAAGGCCACCGATCGCCGCGGCCGCTGGAGAGCATCCGAGAAGAAACGAACGGTTTATGGCATTCAAGGTATTGTGTAATCTGAGCTCATAGGTATAGTTTTGGTACCAAAACGGGAAGTATTAGATTAGACTAAAATTACAGTACAAAATTTGTGGTTTTAGTAATAAATTGTTTGTTTGTTTAAAAAAACTGATGATTAAGTTTTTCTAATGTTCCCGTCAAACCCTTAGAAGCCAATTCGCGAACCAAGACACCTGCCCCTTTTTAAAATAAATGTAATGGATTGTACCGCATTGAAGGTACGCCACAATACAAAGAAAAAATTGAGTGTAGCAAAAAATGACGTGTTGGAAATTGTTTGGTATTTTTACGTTTTTGTAAGGTTCAAATATATAAGAAAATATATAAAAATCCTATGCAGACTTTTACTGGCTGACCTGTATTATCATGTGTACTCTAGCCATATAAATGAATATTTGCCAGAGAATTCATTTTTAGCCAACTAATTATGTAAAATTCTATTAGGTTCAATGATATGTTTCTTAATTCTAGTAGTGCCTTATGAATTACCCTGAATGATAGTAACATGGCTAGAGTATTACGTGCTTCTATTTCAGAAGCTCACAGCGTGTTTGTTTGCTCCAAAACATACTGGTCCTTTGAAAGCTATCGTGATAAGTGATAGAGCTAACAGCTGTTATGGAGTACCCCCTCAAACAGTCTACTGCTCTCACTTGCTAACTCCTCCAAATCGTTCGAAATCGATAAAAAATATAATTGGCACCACACAAAGAAAAATAGTGCCTATATTATACCGTAATATTGAGTACGAATACAAGATGTCGCTATTATGAGATACAGCGAGGGACGGGCAGTAAGGGCGAGCGCTGAGGGCGGGTGCTGAGTACGGGGAGAACGGCAGGTGGGGAGGAAGGACGATGATGTCGAGCGCGAGGACAAGCGGGGAACTTGGGCTGTGCGATATGTGCCACAAATATTGTGTGCATTTGGACGTTCAAGACTGTATTTCTTCATCCCATGAATTTGCGCCAATTTTGATGGTATCCTTCGACGCCTATCTTTTAATGTAGAAGATACTGTTATACGTTTGTCATAGGGTAGCATTTAAGATATACGCTTTTAGACGATGGATAGTGACTGATATTTTGAAGAATATCTTGGAAATTATGGTAAATCATGAATGTAATGATGTTCAAGTTAACAACTTTGCATTAATTCAGTTTTTTAATAAATTGAAAGCAAATGCAGAGTACACAAGATAAATTACAGATTTTTATTCCAATAGGTTTAAACATCAAGTGAAGTATTTGACATGACTTCCCTCAAACAAATTACTCTTAGCCTGTGTGAAAATACTGTAAGTTCGTGAGTCTGAAACTCTGTAGTTATCAAACTACCAAAACAAAGAAATATTGTTCCAGACAACGACAAATTGTACAACTTGGTTGTAGTTAATGTCTATCAGCAAAATAATTTTCCCAAAATGATCTTTTAGTGTGTGGAAATATAAAGTTATATATTGGTTTCATGGTGTATAAATTAATTAAATTTTAAGTTTGTATTCACAATGAAAAGACGAAAACTTTATTTTCATAAACTATATTTAAAGTAACGAATTTTGTTTGGTTTTTAAGTTCATTCAAAAGAAAATGAAATCGTACATGAGACTATGTTCAAATGTACTGGTGAAAAATGTTCGAAATTTGGTCTTTAATGCTGAAAGGGGAAAATCTGTTGCATGTCATTTATTTTAAGGAAATATACTTATTTATACATATGAATATTTTGAAAATAGGAATAAATGAAATAAAAGTGGCTTGTATTCAACATAAAATAAAAGTTACAACAGTAGATACAAAAGTCTCCCTACTGTCAGCCTTTTTATTTCGGTTGTGCTCTTATTTCGTTGCTCTGACACATCTTTAATTTTGATCCTTTTGATATTAGGAGAAGTTAATTCTCCTATTTTCATTGCATTTTACTTTTAAATCGACTCTTAATGTGACAAAACGTATCTGAAGAATACGCATCTCATCTTGTTCCATTCGCTCTTCATTCTACGGTAAAATGCTCCTTCTCATTGTTTCTATAACGTAACATGGTGTCTTGTCACGTCACATCCTGTTTCGCTCCGTTCCTACCCACTACGATATTCCCCTATTCGGCACCAATGACACCACGCAGCCTACGTGGTCCCTCTCGATCACAATATGAACTCTTATAGAACTCCACCCACTTACAACCCACTTCAATCATTATTGCCCCATCTCACCCAAATCTATGAAACCCTGTCGAGTCCCACCAAACTCCACATAGTTCTCTCCGCGCCATTCGAATACATCTATTCCTACCGGATCATATTCTCTCTCTGTCCCTAGTTCACCCGAAAAGAATCCCAATCAAATCCCTCTCTCACTACATCAGATACCATTCGATACGATCTGACATCACACTACACCCATCCGACCACGGCCGATCACATCCGATGCGATCCCACCCCACCCAAAACATCAGATTCCATTTGCCCTAATTCGCCCCCCGCCCTCGCTCGTTCCACCCCAACACGCTTTTGTTTCTGGCCCGTCGCATTTCGTCCTATCGCTTCCCTTCCCTTGCCGTCCTTCCCAACTGCATTCCGGCCCGGCCCGCTCAGTCGATCGCCGCCCGCCACTGCGCGGTTTTGGCAGAGAACGCCCGCATCCTGCCCCCGCCACTCACAAATTCCGCTTCCGGGCCAGCGGAGTCTAAGCGATTGCTTTCCCGCCCACTTCAATGAGCGCCGGAGAGGGCGGCCGCGCTCACAGTGGGTACACAGCGCAATGCGATGCTTCGCTGCTCATTAGCAGACGAATACTTCATCTTAAAGCACTAAACTGTGTGTTTTGTCACTTTATCGAGTTTGCACTCACATACATGGGTATTATGTAAATGAGAAAAATTTAAATGTCTCCTATTTTACAAACTATCATGCGCTCATATTATTGGAAGATATGTAAGAGTACATAATGTAAAGATTCAATTTTATGTGCTAGCATAGGCGCATATACATGGGAAATATTTAAATGTACAGAATATAAAAATATTCTATTTTATGTTCTAGAAATGTAACGCATTGAAACTACAACTAATAAAACATTGTGGGCTCGAAAGCACTTACCACAAACATGTTTTGCTCGATTACATGTAAATAAGTGAGTAAAAGAGGTGTCATGTGTAAAACCATACGGTTACATATGTTTACTGACGCAAAAAGAGAATATAAATTCTTTTTCAATTTTCTGCACGAGCTATTAAATTGACTAAGCATGGTCAGGTGTCTTCTGCGAAATACAGTTTTGAAATATCACTTTCATTCATTGTGTAAAACTAAATATACAGACTTAATTTCGGACGTCTAAATAACGCTCAAAAAATTTAAATACTAATAAAGCTAAATAAATAAATTACATTTAAATATTTTGTTCCATTCAGTTCAAGATTCTATAGGTAGAAGTTCGTACGAATACATCAACTCAGAAGTCACTTCTATCAACCTTAATGGTAGAAATGAGAGAAATATTTATTTACGTTTATAAAACCTTTATAAGTAATTGAATTTTTTTCAAACGAACACAAATCCAATTTGTTTTCCGTTTTTTGCATTAATATGGCGAGAAACATTTTATGACCTCATCTAATACTATGAATCCCAATTTTAAAACTTTTCATCAAAGCATAAACATCCACTTGTAAAATTGAATTAAATCGATTGACACTGATTAAATTGTAAAAAAACATTCAACAAACGACATGAAACGTGTTTATACGATCAGTGAATTTCCTCACAAAAAGCCGTTAAAAGATAAAAATGGCTCCTCTACACATGTCACTTCATAATTCGCAATATTTTATTGCGTCGGATTTATCTCACAGTAGGAATAACCACAAGTTATGACACATTTAAAGAATTAAAAACAACTTTTTTTGTTGAACACATCGACCTCATGGACAAAGGTTTCCTGAAGTACCAAATGAAATAATAATTTCATGAATTAGAATCCACTCGTTATTACCAGCAAAGCAAAACGTATCAATATGCTTTTACTTTAAAGAAACCTGTCTCTATTATCCTCTACTGAACAAAAAAAATTCAAGAAGTCAGGTAGATCTTGTTTGTCTGTAATGAGGTCAAACGGCTGGTTCTCGTCTGTCCGCCCTGGGCAACCCTTTTTTAAATTTATTTTTCTTTTGAATAGGACAGTACAAAGATGATTGTTTAATACATTCTACATTTGTTATAATTGCTTATATCTACTTATATTTAACTTAAAATAATCTTACTAATATTCTTAAAATACAACTACTATAATATTATACAAATTATACTATACAAATAATATTCTTAAAATACAAATACTACTAGGGTGGTAGAGGTATCTTTATATAATATCTCTACTTTGGTTCGAGATGTGAGAATTTATTTAAGAATGTGTGAAAAGGGTTCTGAGTATTGGTTTTTGGCAGAGTCTTAGCGGGGTTAGGTTGGGTGTATTTGGGATGTTCTGGAAGAAGTGGGTGGATGCAAAAATGATATGGTTGGTTATCGGTTCTAGCTGAAATTCTTTATGGAGTTAAGCATTGGAGATGTAGCATGGGGCATTCGTGATGGCGCGGAGGAACTGATTTTGTATTACTTGAAGTTTATTTGTATTAGATTTGGCTGTGCTGATCCCAACTGGACATGCATATAATAGTAGTAATCGTATAATAATTTTATACACCAATAGGGCAGTATTGTATGGTTTTTTAGCTGATTTATTTATTATTGGTTTTAGTTGGTGTAGTTTTATTTTTGCTTGGATAACTTTATTGTCGATATGGTTTTTCCAATTGAATCAGGTATCTAAGAAAAGTCCAAGATATTTTATGGGTTTATTATGAGGATGCCATTGTACTGGTTCTTGATTCAACAGTAAGGGGACGTAAGGTCTTATGGAAAATATTTTTGCTGCTGTTTTTCACGGGTTTATTTTAATTTTATTTTTGTCTGCCCTGGGCAACTCTATTCGAACCAGCGTCTACATCAGTTTAGAGATTATGTAATGGTGCTACAGAATTGCTCTATATTTTGCGTTCTTTTTACTACGTTTCTTGTTATTTAAAATTATAACAATCGCATTTCCAATGTATTATTCACCATCATCATCTTCACAGCCTAGGCATAACGCCTGTTCCGATTCGATGGTCATTTTCTTGGACGTCAGGGATCTGGATTTCCTTTTTTGGAAGGCGATGCATCTCCATTCTCTATAGATGTTGGTCCCAATATTTTTATACTTTTTTATTTGATCGAGGACTGATACAACTAATTATTTTTGAATATCTTGATTTCGTCACAAGTTTTCATTCAACCTTTTACTTCCCTCAGGAACTTCATTTCTGATGCCTGTATTCTGCTCATGTTTCTTTGTTTTAAAACCCAGCATTTGCTACCTATAGCAAATCTCGGTGATGCCACTGTTTAACTGTTTTTCTTTTCAGATTTTCTTACCAAGGGTTTTTCTTATGGTTCCACATATTAGCTGGAACCGCGTGAGTTTATTCTATGTCTTTTTGTTGTATTTGTTAAATTACCTAAAATTATTTACTTGTTTCAGAAGATTTGTTTCTTTAGATTGATGCCAAAAACTTTGTAATTACAGGGGGGACGATTAGTGTTTCGAGACCGTTGAAAGCAATTAAACACGTGTTTCGTTGGTATTTTAAACCATTAAATGTTTCGTATTCGCAACTAAGCTCATATGTCCAAATTTTGCATCTGAGATAACTTCCATTATGTACGTCATAAATTGTGAATTCTGTTGGCTGACCCTGCGTAACGGGAAATAATGATTTAGTATTACCCCATATAGAACTATAATAATTTTCCTTTATCGGACCGTGTCATTATATCTGCCATTCGTAATGCCTCTTTTCGTATACGTCAATCGCTTTTGTATTTTTATGCAAAAGAGAAATAAAGTCCAATACTCTATTCCAAATATGTTTAGGAACCCTTACTGAACGATCCTCAACAGTGACTCATGGTGTAAATGGATGTACAGGAATTTGCCTTGTCAATCAGAGACAGGACAGAACCTTTGTTAGAACAACTCTTACTGATCGACGTATTTATAGGCGACACTTTCCGAGGTCAGGAGATCATCATCGTCTGTAGCTCAGACCTACTCCTACTACCCGCTCTTACAGACGTGAACGAATTATTACCAAAATAGATCTTTACATTCTAAACTATGATTGTAAGGGAAAAAGCGTACTAGTTGGGTGAAGGAAAGTTCTTCTAATTCTGTAACATGTTGTTTACACGTTTGGAAATGCAGCCCTTGGTTTAAGAGAATATATATTTTCTCTGAAATGAAAATCATGACATTATAATAATATTTTTGTATTTTCTTGGGAGTGACATTGGGTGGTATGAATAAAAGTAAGCAAGTACTCTTTGCTCCGAGTTTCCGAGATCTTACTCAGTTTCGTATGAATAAAGTGGGTAAGCAATTGCTCAGTCTCTGAGTACTTGCTTCAACTCTGAGCGTACTCTCAACTGGCGAGCAAATGCTCAGAATTGGTATGAATAAAGTTAAGCGTTTACTCTCTAGAGTGAGCACTTGCTCCAAAATTTCGGAGGGACCTTAATAGCAGATTCATGTTTGAAAAGTAAGGTTAAATTGGCCGATTTTTTACTGTGTGTTGATATGCATATAAAGCGGACTAAAAAAATGCAAGATTAGGCGAAATTCTCGTGATGTAGACTATTAGAATCTTTGCCGAATCGAAAAGTACAATGTATGGTTGGTACGATTTTTATCGGCGTTTGCTTTCAGGCGCGTTTTCATATTGCATATCTTGTATGTTAATTGGTCATCGCTCTTTTCTACTTGGAATTTTTCGGGGTACTGTTTTTTGAATCTTTGTAATGTTTTGTTTCGGCCACAGCGTACTTCCGAAAGCTGGCTCTTTTCAAAAATAATTTTATATTCACTTAGCATTTCGGTAAAAATTAGCTGGGCCACTAGCGCCTGTTTTTGGTTACCGCTATTCATATTCGAATTTAAAGAATGAGACAACAAACTATTGCTCTTTATTCCGCACAAATGTGCGCGACGCGCGTAACGTATGTAACCTCTTTGTTGCTCAAGAACCCAATTTTTAAAACTCTTAGCCTGCACTATCACTTGTTCACGGCGAGCAAATGCTCGCGAGACATGAGTAAGTTCTTCGGAGACATACGAAGTTTTTATTCATACGAAATGGAGCTTCTGCTCAGTGTCGCGGAGTACACTCACTTTGCTCCGGAGCAAATACTCATGAGCAAGTGCTCATTTTTATTCATATGACTCATTGGGTGTCGTAATTTTGTACTCAGCTCTTGTCCGTTTGGAATGCAATCCATCAATCCATTTTCGAGGTCAAAGCTCGATCCCAAACGAACCCCTAACTGTGAAAGAAGGGTGGAGGCGCCTGTGGATGGAAAGAGCTAGCGGAGTTGCTCCCAGTACGAGTCCGTGAAAGTGCGAAGATGGGCAATACAACAGACACGTCTCCACAAAAGAATGCCAGGTTTAAAGTGTTACTACAATACCCTAACAATACCATGACTAGGGTTTCCAATCGTCCTCCATTTGGGAGAACAGTCTTCCATTAATGTCACTGTCATCCTCATTTGTATTTACCATGTTCTCCTTTTAGAAATTTTTTAACATTTATTGTCATTTATTTTATCATTTGATTAACCTCTGCTATCTTGTATCGTTAATTTATAGATTAATTTAGAATGGAAAAATATGAATATTATACGTTGACACACGCATGCAAATATGCACATACGCATGCAAATATTCTGAACGTTGACACACGCATGCATGAAGTGTATCTGTCTAGTGATTAAAATAAGAAAAGAGTCGCTCAGACCTCTTCATCTGAATTTTGTCAACCAATCTTTTCACATGAAATGCAAATCGAGAGAAGAAATTAATGGAGCTGATGCTAGTCTAAATTAAATATTTATGAAAAAATGTGACGATGAGATCCTTTTTGTCTAGTATTCTCCCTTTTACCTTAACATTGTTGGCAGCCCTAACCATGACTGAAATCAGTCATATTATAAGAGTTAGTATGACGTATGTCAGTAGATTCGCGAAAAAATGAAAGGAAGAAAAGCGGACTACACCCCAGAGAAAGGGAAATGGAGAAAAGAGGGATTCAAACAAAGTTTGGACGGTCTTTTCCTAAGAAAAGCATTCATAAATTGACATTTAATATCGTCTCAATTCCAGAATGTTGTTCAAGAGCATAAAGTACAAATTCCCTTAAGAACTGCAAGAATTAGACTGTTTGAAATATGTTTAATAGCACGATGATTCCACAATAAAAGTTGATAAGTTGATGATGGAACGACTTCAATATACCAAGTTGAACCAAGAACACATCACTCTGAGAAGGTATGTAGAACATTTTATATAATTCGTAAATGAAATTTAATTCTTTCCCAGTTTTAGATTTACGGCGAAAATAAGGTAGTACAACTACTGTTTTATTGTGCAGATAAAGATAATACTTTTTAATTAATTTCCTTGAAGTTGTATTCAGTGATGAAAACATAATATGTTTTCATATCTGAACAGATAACATAACTTATTCGGGGCTATTTTTAGCTGCCAATTTGTCAAAAGATGGCCAGCGGAAACCTTCAAGAAAGAATGTGTGATTCCGCGAGTAACATTTCCCACTAATGAGATAATTTGGGGGTTATTTAAATGAAGAATCAGGCGAAGTTCACATAGTGAAAGACAAAAATAATAGCGAACAACATAATGAGGTCATCAAACACTGTCTTGTTCCATCAATGAATGATTGGAGTGGTTTCCAACTGGGGTTGGAATATTCATGCACGATGGTGGTCCTTGCCCAATTAAAAACCGTGTAGAGCAAATTGGATTCCAGTGCTATTCGTTTGCTCGACTGTTCAAGAAATAACCTCGATATGAATCCAATAGATCCACTATGGAGTGTTCCTAAAACCAAACCGAAGTCAAAAATCTTACATACAGAAAAAACTCATGAAGTACATTATTACCATTGGAATGAAGATGACGAAAATGTCAAATTATGCAGAAAACTCCGTGAAGGCAAGGAATTCATACTTAAATAATGCTAAAGGTGGACACATCAAGTCCTAATATGTTTGCAGCTCCAATTCTGTAATTGTGGTTTGATATTTTGAGACAATAAATAGTTTTGTTTTCTTTTAAATATCAGTTTGCTAATAATTTGTGCACGTCTGTATCGTGTGATCAGGATAACGTTTCTCTTAAAACTTACATCGCTTGGCCTCAACATCCAAGCTACACTATTGCTCCAAGAAATATAATTTGCTCCTGAATATACGACGGAAGGACGAAAGTATACGTATTTGTGGCTGCATATTTTCTCATGCCCGACGAATAAAATTTTGCTTGAAATTTAAACTAGTGGTGCTACAACAGTACATACTTTCACGCGTGCTTATAAACAGTTACATATTTATGGAATTTTGCGTATTCTCCGCTACTAACACCTCAGCCATTATTTCAAAATGTTTTTTAATTATTCTCTAAACGTTCTTTGCACTATTCAACAACAAAAAATAATAAAAAATTTAGAGCTATATTTTGAAAATTTTGAAAATGTCCCAGGTGTTTAATGTAAAGTACCACTCAAAATATAAATATTGGTTTCAAATTTCAGGGTTTGCGACATCAGATAGAATGATTGGGCAATATCAATTTCGGAGAAAATCGACTGAACGGGTTATGTGCTAGCGTTGGGCACAGCAGACGAACAGAGACGTTTTGCAGTCGATTTTGCGGTATCAAGGACCCACAAAACATGGATTCTAGCTAAACTACGTGTTAGATGATTTTTTTATATATAGGAACTGGCTTTATCCACTTTCTCCTCGCCAGGGTCCGGTAATAAGAGTTTTTTTGTAAAAAAATAATTCGCCGTTTTCCGGCGAACGATTACAATACTTTCTCTTATGTTAGTGCTAGAAAGCCAAGAATGGAGAACAGTGTTCTTTCAGAAAAAATCATATAAAAGGTAGAGCCAGGAGATGAATTCTACTGTTTTAACAACGGGTGTAAGTATTGGACTATGTGCGACAGTCGTAATTTTTACCCTAATTTTGTTCATAGTGAAGAAAAAATATTTTTCGTCCATACTTGAAACTATTTTGAGAGCTTCAACTCACTTTAAGAACAACCTTATAGACATTATAGAAGAGGAGATAGACAAAAAATTGTTAGGCAGAAACGAAGCGTATCTCAGCAATTTGTCAAAGGAAATATTTTTTCATCGATTGAGGAGAAAACGGTAGTGATTTTTTATATCTTAAATGGCTTATAATGTATTTTTGAAAGTTTCAGTTCTATGTGCTGCTGGAGACAGCGCGTTCAAGTGTCAATGACGCACATGCTAAAATTGAGAAAGCTTGTTTTATTTTATTCAACAATATGTTACATATTATCTATGACCTTCGTCATACAACTGTATTTGCTCTCGTGGGAGCCCGCGATCAAGGGTATTTACAATATCTCCAATTTCAGCGACAACTTACCCAATGTCGCTGGCTCTGCACCTCAGACGTGGGGATCTCAAATGAAACAACTTAAGTTGCAACTTAAAGAACATATTGTTTGTAAGTTCTGGATGGCTAATCAATCGGCGGCCTGCTCCGCTTCTGTGAATATTTTGTTCTGTATTCTACACCCACCGATTAATTATAACTAATACCTTTCCCAAGTTTTCCCGAATATTCTAATCATTGAAGATGCTACTAATCGGGCATTATAACAAGAGTTGCACTTTAAATACCAAGACATAATCATCATTTGGTCATCTCTTTAGAACTCTCGCCAGCATCTCCCAAAACAAACTTGCCTCAGTAGCAACCTATATCATTACTCAATTTTTCGTGTCCTGACAAGTTGATACACTCATACAAAATTCAATTTAAAAGTTCTATCGCAACAAAATTGTTTACAGAATAATAATATCCCGTGTTTCCCGTTCAAACAGCGAGATAAATCCAAAAATTGAAAAAATGAATTGGATGGGTTTTAAATCATGTAAGTAAACACACTAATTTACCAGTTATTTTAGATCAGGAAATAGTACATCTAACTAAGGCAAATGTTTTGCACGTATGCATGCGCATCGACCCCTACTTTCATAAACTCTAAGAATATATTTATGTTGACAGCAAATGGGAAGTTATTCGCAGACGTAAGGATGAATGAATACAGGATGTTCTAACTGGGAAAGTCGAGAGATTAGTCAGAGCTGAACAGCTTTGATGGAAGAGAAATCCCACGCACGCTTTATACTACTCGCATCACATTCCTATTCGCCCACGCGACGCTGGCGCTCCGCCCTGTCGCAACGGACGCGCACCTCCGGCACAAGGCATGGACTCGCCCTTCCACCACCAACGCACGGCGCAGCTCTCCCGTCGCCCACGCATCGCCCCGCCCCAACTCCACGCAACCACCGCTGCACCTTTCGACGACCACGCATCTCCCCGCCCTCGCACCACCCACGCATCGCCCCGCCACTCCTTCAACCCCACCTGGACCCCGCCCTTCCATCATAAACGCGTCGCCCTGATTTGTGGTTACACCCACGCATCGCGCCGCCCTTGCGACCTCCGAGAGAAGTTCCCCTTCCGCGGCAAAATCATCATTCCCCTTCTGACGCCCACAATTTGCCTTTGTCTTCTACCGCCCACGCACAGCCCGCCCTTTTGTCGCACACGCACCAACCTGTAGTAAAGCTGGTACGCTCCATCATTTTGTAGAGCGCGATTTTCTCTATCCTTTCATGGGTCACGCATCACTCTGTACTTCCTTCGCCCACTTATGGTCACAATCTTTCATTCCCTACTCAACAATGAATTTCTCCCTCTCAGGGGCATTGCCATGCCTTGCCGCAAACGCCCATCGTTCTACTCTTTTATCGCCCGCATACCTTCCGCATAGACGTCGCCAAGAACTTCCACCGGTTTACTCTACTGATGAATACAAGCATTGGTCAAGCACCCAAAAATTACTTAAACGCAGTGCAAACGTGAAGGTAACGTTCCCAATACGCTCATGCTCCGCTCATCATACCATCTGCGCGTCGCCGACGCTACCCTCACGTCCCGGTCATGCCCCCTCCACCCACACTTGATTACGTTCCATCTATGCTCTGTTGACGTTTCTGTTGTCGTTCCTTCCCGTTCGATCCACTGCAGTGCCTCTGAACGAGAGGTGCTAGGTTCGAGGACCGAAGGTGGCAGGATTTTCGACATTAGCTACATAGCTGGGCTCATTCACTGAATGGACGACAATTCTAGCGGCTGGCTGGTCTAATCGATGGTTTCTTTGAACAACGGCGAATGCCGGAGCAGAATCCTAGCAAACGGGCCAAGGACAGCGCTCGATCTTTCCTTCCCTTGTTCTATCCTCACCCTCTTTCAAACACACTTACATACACTACTCTACCATAAGCCGAGACATCGGTCGGGGGTTTGAGCTCCTGGCCGTGAGGCGGTTCCTCGTTGGTGGGAATTTCCTGGTTGGGGAAAACCCGTAAGCCGACGGTAGGTCGACTTCGGATATCGCCATTCAGTCGATCATCGCCACCTCCCACACTAAAACATACACCACACTTACGGGATTAATGACCTTGGACGTTGTCGCGCCCGAAATCACTAATCAATCCAATCGATCCACTTTCTGGCCTAAGTTCCTCTCCAACTAACTCTCCCCTCATCCAACCTCTCCAACAACATTCCACCCACACAGCACGTACTAGCCACGCTCCGTATTCCTACTCTGCTGCGTCCACGTTCCCTCCACTCTGCCCCAAAGCTCCCTCGACACTCCGCCCCAGGCTCCGCGATGCGTCGAGAATAAACCTCCCACGTGCCGACAACGCAACACCCACGCACAGCCATTGAGGCTTCCCGCGGCGCGCTACTTCTCCGCATCGTCCACTTGCGCGCGCCGTTATCTGTCGAGCGGGCGGTCTAACCCAATTTTCGTCCAGGCGCTGCTCCCTTTCGCCAACAGTGAAGCAGTTGCTTGCCGGGTCCCCGCCGCGCTTTGCCGAGGAAGTTTGCAAACTGTCCGCAGTTACGTGAACCGCTGCTCTTTTGTTCGCCAAGTCGCTCGCGAATAGCCGACGCCTCCACGCGTTGCTTCGCACAGGGACCGCGGGAGGCGCCACAGCCGCATCTCGTTTTTTATTGCGCCAGAAACGCGTCGGCGACGGCCTTTTGTTTCGAGCTCTGGCGGGAACTCCATTTTCAGTTTAATGCGTGCTTTTTTTCCGCTTTGGGTGCAACAGGAGGCAGTCTTTCGAGACAAATGGGAGTTGGGAATAATAATTTATTCAAATTAGAGACATAAGAACTATGTAATGCATTTTTGCAAGCACGCAAATTGCACACCCTAACTAACGATATCAATTTTTATCACTCCAAGCATGACTTCCTAAATTAATCTACTAACTAAAAAATGGAGACTGTTTACACAATGTGAGATTTTGAAGATTATGTTGTAGTATCAGACTTATGTAAGGTGTTTGCGTAATGTGTTATTTTGCTAAAATTGCTCATGAATTATGTTCACGTTTTTGGAATGTCAATAATCTTGTTTGCATGTTCTTAGAAGTTAAATAAAGTGAAATGAGACGCATGGAGGTATTTCATGTATGAACTTGTCTTGCCCTAAGGCTCGACAACCGGCTACGGGTTTTGGGCGGCCAGCAGCGACCCAACCTCTCGGCCATGGCAAACGAGGTTCGTGTGATTAGCACCAAGACATCTCTCTCCCGTATATTGTGGTCTTCATAACCTTAGGGAGGGCGTTTTCATCACCTCACAGCAATAGATACAGAGACATTTGTAAGGCAAACACAGTTATTATTTTGACCCGCACAGGAATCTAACCCGGTGCTGTGCCGTGGAATACGAGCCACCGAGGGTCTTCATGTGCCAACCACACTTTACGTTTAGTGATCATGAAAATAAGGGTGATTGCGATTGAAGTATTGATCACTTATCTAGTACTATTTTCAGAATCATCATGGTGACTGTTACCCCCTAATCTCACCACTGCAAAGCAAACTTAATAAGTAAAGAAATATTCGCTGGAGTTGCACGTTGTACAAGGCATGGAGGTTCATTTTAATTACAATCCGAAAAAATAAAGAAGTAACTTTCGAAGATAATGAGCGCGCAGGAAAAAAATGTGGGAACTGCAAGCGAACATCGGAGAGAGCGCACAATGAGGTGGCTGCGACTGCCGGAGGGAAGTTGGCACAAAAAGACCGCGGTTTCCGCTGCAACGTCCGCGTTTCCGAGCGCCGCCGCTTGCGAACGCTAGCGCTGCCGTCGGCGGCAGGCGCCCGAGAAGAAAAAGGACAATCTGCATTTCATTACCTCGACGCAAGGTGCGCCACCGTTGTGTACGCCGTCGCTGCTATTACCGCTGCCTTCCTCGCCCCCGAGCCGCCACTTGTCTATTTATAACGTCTCCGTTGTAAGTTACATGGATATTAGCGCATGGCGAGGAAAAATACTTCGGTGTTCATTGCTTTAAAGTGCTGCAACCAAATTCATAGAGGGAGCTATTTTATATTCATTATAAAGAAGATTATGAACGTTAATTTAAAGGTAATGCTAGACCGGAAGCCAGCGAGAAATGTAATAGGATGCCAGAGGTAGTATGTCTAATTTTTTAGAATTATTTTTTGTTATTGTGACCTGTGAGTGTCAGTTGGGCTCTGCTCAGTCTCTTCAACGTGCAAGAAAAACTACGCTCGCAGGTGATGCGCAGTAACATAATAATTTCCCATGATTTAGAATAATGTTTTTTAAAAATTGAACTACAACATATGTCCTCACTTGAAGGCACATAGTGCAGAAAACCTGAGCCTGCCCCGCGTTCGGCATGCCAATTTGCAACGAGCTCTCCAATTCATCAACTATCTTTAACTCAACTTATTTTATCATTCCCCTAGCTGGGTAACCATTTGTAATGATTTTTTTTTAAATTTAATTTGACTTACTATGATCGTAATTTAATCGCTCTAATAATTCATAATTGGGCTATCTCTCTTTCTCTATTAAGATCTAGCATGAGTTTGAGGTACAACATACGTCACATTACCTGCTGCACGTGTATGTGTGACACTGTACAGAAATCACGATTCCTGGAACTTCTGTGGAATTTACTACCTACTGAAATGATGGCAATTCAATTAAATATCAGCCTTTTCTTTTCAAGCAACATGCAACATTTATTGTAGAATTCTAACAATATGTCTCGAGCTCGTTATTAATTCCTGATTCTATGCACTTTCAACATTATTCAACCGTACGGCTTTGATAAAGCATACGGAATGTCTTCTCGGTTGAATTGATGCCACCATCTTCTCCAAAATGTGATGCCCTGGTAGAGTAATTTATGGGTCTACTTCTGTGTAAACTTTGAATATTACCCGACAGTTGGAAATTATACAGTCCGCTATTCGGAAAATCTCTCCATCTGTTCTAATATTATCGCGTCGCGACCTTCCCTCACCTTCAGGTACAACCTCTATTCGTAAATACTATTTCCTTAAAATTAATAAATTATAGTTACCACTACGGAAGTAAACTCAAATAAACCCACGAACACGGAGTCTAAATATTTTTAAATGAAAAATTTACACACAACAAATTTAACTATTATTAAAACAATGCCAGCATCAATCCAGTTAAAACTCAAATAAATAATACTGCTAAGCCTGTATTATTATGGAGTAACCAAACAAATATTTTCTCACGCATAAATCAATTATCTCAAAATTACAATTTGATAATGTTCATACCATGCGAACTGCTTGGACGCTTCCACGAGAGTGAAAATCCGCTTCTTTTTGGTAAAAAGAAATATACTCCTGGAACATTAATACACTCGTGTAACATTCTGGTATGACACAATAGATATTTTTTATATATTTGCATGACTATGGAGAATATACAATGTTTTTGAAATGCGACATGTTCATATTTGTAGATAAAAATTAAATTATTTACATACGCACAAAAAGAGAATTACGAAATTCAACACCGTATTAAAAAGAAGAAGAAGAAGAAGAAGAAGAAGAAGAAGAAGAAGAAGAAGAAAAAAAAAAAAGAAAATCCACGTTCTCATGAGGTTACAGATCTGTGAAATACATAATATAGAGCATAAACAAGTATTTTGTTTACAATTGACAATATTAATGAAGAATCATAATGTACTCTGTAAACAAAAGCAACATATTTTACTATAATACAAATATGCTTCTCTAGAGCATAATTTTGTCGATTGCAAGTTATCAGCGTTATTTCCAAAACATTTTGTCATGTTGCCTATCGTACGTACGCATCTCAAGTAAAGTTTACAAAAAGATGCGACAAACTTGATTTCACCTTTACTTTTACAAAAAATCTGGTTTGCAATCACGAATTAGAGAATGATTTCTGTGTCGGTCCTTGTCATTCAATAATTCATTGTAAATGAATTATTGTACAATGTGTACAGCAGGTGTATACCAGTATACGGTCTCAACTATAACACCTAGGAAGAAAGATGAATCAGCGAGGAACCTAAATAATGATTGTCATTAGCTCTGGTAATACTCTCCAAAATTACATTTACCAACCGATCTGATGGAACCCGAGGCCCTGCAAATTTGAAAATATTATTTTTAATTTTAGGCAAAGCCATTTAAAAAATATATGGAATTGCATTTTCGTAGAACGTTTCAAATTTTCGAAACATGCAAAAGTTTATTTTTAACAGCTCCGACTACAGCTACTGCAATTTGATTTAATTATTTAAGCAATTTTCTTTAACAAAATCTGCTTTTCAAAACTAGTTCTTGAAATAATGTCAATGAAAATGTATGCATTTTTGAAAATTGCAAATGCACATATTTAACTTTGTTTTTGAAGAGTCAGAAATACTGAGTTTACAGTGAGACAGGGGGACATCGGGGTAACATAATGACTAGCAAAGAACTTCAATTGTTATTCCTACTCGGGGGAAAATTGCTGGTTCGAAAAATGTTGGGAGGTCCAAGAAGTAGTATAAGGTTTTTAAGCTCCATAAGTTTGTTATGTCATTTAAATAGGCTAACTCCAAATACTATATCCACGACTTGCCGAATTCATTCACACTTTGAGACAAAAATTGACCCAAGCTCTGCCACACATATTTTCCACGTAAGTTGGTGTACCTAATTTTTAATAGATCTTTTTTCACTCAATTCTTACCATGGTGATCACTCAAAAATTCTATTTGTGTACTTTTTTCGCTTTAAATATGCGTGGAATAGAAATAAATGTGTAATTTCCATGTTGGTCGCATGTACGTTTCCGCAACACACTTCCCACTGACTGATTTACATTAACACATGCAGCGTAGGTGGAAGCTCTGTATAGGGCAGAGTTGACGTTCGTAAATAACGAGAAATGATATAGCCTCAGGCTAATAGCCTAATTATAACACACAGACGGGGCTTCCAACTGAAGGTCGGTAGAAGGTCTTAAATCAGAACGACATTAAAGCCATCATACGAGCTGTACCTCTTGATATTCAACCTTCATTTCCTTCTTCTCTATGGTAGATTATTAGAGAGAAGAAATAAAAATTATATCATTTTCTTAGAGCTGGAAGTAAGTTCAGTAACCAACATTTAAAATAACACTATCTGTTTTTAGCGTTAATGAATGTATTTTTAAATGTGATATTAATTTCTTAAATATTCCCGAGAAGGCAAGTCTAGAGTAACTTTTCTGTACAGAAAAATTGTGGAATGTCATTGCGTCGCATATCTGCATAAGTAGTTTTACATATAATTTATATCAAAATAGTTATGTATTCAGAGCCTGTCCCAAGTAACCGGGGGGAGTAGAAAAGTGTTAGTCAGCTCACCGCGTCTGCACAAAATAGACCGAAGTACAACGGCTTGCTGTTGGTTTTAATTTTTTACCCTCGATTTCCGTGTGCGTGTGGTGTTGCAGAAGATGGGCATTTCAGCTAACAAACTTGCAAGGGTTTCTGTTTATTTTTCTAAAGGGTTTAATGGATGTCTCTGACCAACAATTTTAAAAGACAAATGAATAACTCACATTATGTTTTTTCTTTCATATTAATTACGATTACAAATAATTTATTTAATAATATTCACGACGTTTCGGAATGAAATGTCTTCCAATCATCAGGTTACTATATTTGATAACAGAAAATTATCAAAATCAATATACATTTAAATGAATTAATTCCGTAAACATTCTACAAAATCGAAAATGTAAATAAATTTGTATATAGTATAAATTTAAAACCTCTTCTTCCACAAAATTTTCAAAACATTTTTAATATTTTAAGATACCGAATAAATTGTATAGCATTTTTGTTTCTGTGTTCCTTTTTTAGAATTTTTTACAGTAATATTGTAGCTTTTTTGAAGAAATACATATCTTTGGAATACGAAGAGGGTTTTAAAAATAATACCGCAAAAACAAAAATACTATAAAATGTATAATTAAAATACCCGAGAATCACTTGAAGTACTGTCTCACCAATAGATATGTTAATCCCTACATTAGTGGACAACAGTACGTGGAATCATTGAAGTAGGTCCATTCTTTTGAGACATTCTGCCACGTTGAGCTCTTGGTGGCTCGTTGGTTTGCGTGCTCGCTTTCCACAGCGCAACCCCGGGTTCGAGTCCCGATCGGGGCAAAAATGAATTGTGCGCTTTCCTTTGCAATGTAGCAGTATGTTGTGTTGACGATGAGAAAGCCCAATTCTCAAGTTGAGAATACCAGAAATACAGAGTGGAATTGGCGATGTGCTAAACACAAGTGCCCCTTAACCGACGGCCGCAATGCCGCGACGCTGCTAGTAGGTCTTAGCTCGTAAAGAGCTGTTGTGCCAAAGAACATACATACCCATTTCGTTAAATTACGGCAGAGTATGAGTAAGTCATCTTAACAACCATTCATCACCAGCATTTTCACATACGAGTCAATATTTAGTTATGTTTTTTGAACAATGTATCAGGAGATATGAAGGAAAGTGCAAATATTTATGTGTTAAGAATAGAGCATTCTGTATTGCTGGTCAACTACATAAAAAGTAACAAATATGCCAACATTTATCACAGCATCAAGTTAATATTATTTTAGTAAAATCATATTAAAAGAAACTAATTGACAGAGAAATACCCCAAAACGCAGGTCTAATTCTAAAGGTCTAATTTTTAAGAGAACGTGAGACAATGAGTGAATTTTGGCAATTAATCACCGTTTACATAATACTCTATGAGGCTAACGTGCAATAAAATGAATGTTTTGACTTCTCAAAAAATATTCAACAATCCAAATATTTAAATTTCTTACCAAAATCCGACATTAGTGACGTCTAAACTTAAATGTACTTCCGAAGAAATAATTTTCTCCGAGTAACTGTATTTTAATTATGTAACTTTTCTCTTATTTTAAAGTGTACATTGAACGCACGTAATCGAAACCACAGCGGTCGCAGTCTCTTTGGCGCGAACGTTTCGGCTTTCCAGCGAAATCATTAAACTTTCAGGAACAAAATTGTTTCTGGAGCGACGCCAACAGCAAAAAAAAGTCCCAACAACGAACGGACCAACTGCTGGGAGTTCTTTTCGTGCCCTGGCGACTCAAGTGTTCTCGTGTCCACGAGCCGTCAGTTGCCTCTGTCGCCAGTCACATATTATTTCTCTATTACGTCGTTTCAAAAGGTTATGGTTACCATAAGCGTCAGCCGAGGGCGAGCAACAAAAAACGGTATTCTGTTCTTGGAAAAAGAGAACGAGTCTCTCCAATGTAAAATTGCTACACGTTTTTTCCTTTTTCCATATATTTTATCTCTTCCTTCTGTCTACAAATATCTATCTTGAACTGTCTTAAAATGTGAAAATTATATGAAAAAATAATCTTGGCTGGAAGAAAATGTTGAACGTTTTTGGTCGAATAATGGGTTAATAAGGGATTTTTAAGCGATGTGACTAATGCGTTAATAGTATACAAGTTGCAATCATAATATTACATAGCCGTTTCTAATAACACGGCAAGTATGAGCTATTCTACTAGCGTTAGATCATTCTAATAGTCAAAGTCAAATAGCTTCTAGACGGCAGAACAAATTCAATTCCAACGAAGATTTTCTCCTTGGAAATATCGAGAAAATGTGCGCGGATGGAAGAGCAAACCTCACCTGCCACAAACACACCCCGCACCTCCCGAAACACTGTGGCGAGACAAGGGCAGCTGGAGTTGAACTGGAAATGGCCAGAAGCCAAAGCAGGGCAGGAGGCCGGGGAGGGGCAGGGGGGCGTCACGAGGAAGGAAGGTCGCAATCAGGACGGCAGCGCCGAGAGGGGAAGGGGCGGTTGCGGAGGCGGAGTGACGGATTGCGGCCCGATGGAGGCCGACTGGGGCGGCTGGGCGCTGCGGTCACCGCGGGCGGCGTGGCGCCGCGACGGCCTGAGCGAGGGCGAGGGCGTCGCGGCGCGTCGCGTCGCGTCGCGTCGACGGACAGCGGCCGCCGCTCTGCCCAACCGCACGCGCCCTCTCGCCTGACACCCCGGCGCCGCCTTCGCTTCGGACCCCAGCCACTGACGCTGCCTCGGAGGCACTCTCCACCGTCCAGCCATCACCGTTCAACTATTGCCAATCCACTGTCACCGATCAACAACTACCGATCAGCTATTGCCGTTCGGATATTACCGCTCGTCTATTACTGGCCAACTCTTACTGTTCGTGTATTACTGTTCATATATTACTGTTTGGATATTACTGTTCAACTATTACCGATCAACTATTACCAAACGTCCATCACCATTCATGTGCCCTTCAGCCCTCACCGTCCGGCCCTCACTGCCCCGCCCTCATCGTCCAGCCCTCATCATTGTCAACATATCGTCAGCCATCACCGTCCAACCATCACTACGCCATAGATTCATAGAGAGTAGTCAAAGTATTGTAATTATGCAGTGAACAGGTAAGTGACATGAGTTCACACTCGTAACATCTACCTGTCCACTGCCGAATTACGGTACTTTGACTACTCTATACGACTATTCGATACTTCAATTACTCACGTTATTTTTTTCCTCTACGAGTGTTTGTGCAATTTCGTCATGCTCTTTAACACACCCGAATCATTCCCGATTCGCTTTGCCGCCACACACTTGAACCTATCTCGCAGTTGTCAGCACAGTCCTGTTGCTGAAGCGCCTGCCTGTAGCGTCACCGTCTCTCACGACCACCGCAGCCGCCCCAGATGAAGAAAGATAGATGCTGGCTCGCTAGAGCTGAAAATTAGTTAAGCGACGAAGGCCTCAGTGGAATAGTGGTTTGTATATAGCTTTGGAAAATTGCTGCGTTAGAAACCCTAACGAGGAGAAATGTGGCGTTCGAATGATCTCGACTGCCCGAGCGGCGGAGCTTGGAATTATTTGGACAGCATTACCACTCTTCATGCTCAACAAGTGAAGACAGGAAACGGAACACCCATATTAATGTGCCCAAAACGGGACTAACATGAAAAGAGAAGGCTAATGCTATTTTTTTCATCATTCTGTTTATCATACCTGACAGAAAGAGAAAGATAAATTGCATGATAAATTGGGGTAGAAACACTAATATCTACATTCGTTAACATTTTCCAACATCGAACGTGATGTAATATAAAAAAATTAGGCACTGTCTGGCATGCAATATTGTGGACAATTACAACTGAAGAGTAATATTGGTTAAATCCACTCGCACAGAGGGATCGAAGGTTTAGTTACAATAACATCTTTGTATGCAGTAATTAATTGTTTTTCCTGAGGTGGCAGCACTAATTAACGGAACTAATGACCATTTTAACTATTAATCTTTTGAAAACAGTAGCTTCACTCTACATTTCCTTAGCACCCCAATAAGGCGGATGGTGACTTCACATGTGATGTCACGCCTCCTCCCTGCATTTGTAACTTTACGATTTACATGATGCTGAGTGTAAGGGTGTGTTGCCGAACGTTTCTGGCCCTATTTTGTTCATCATCCCTAAAGCATCGCCTTAAGGAAGTCTGGGTTATGTTTGATTAACATTGTCAATGACTAATGACCCAATGACTTCGACTATGAAAACTTTATTGCATTCTACCGATGTCACGATGTATGTCGAGTAGATTTACGATGGGCAGAAGCAGTTTACACCTTTGTATCGTTCGTCGGAGTTAACAAGATACTGCCAAAGCTCTACTTTCTCATTACAACCTCATTTCATTCAATTACATTTTATATATCATTATTTATGTTTGGAAGCCTTGCTTTTCAAATATTGTGAGATTTCTGGTTCAGTCGTTCAGTTGTTGGTAGGTTCGTAGTTATATCTATTAACGATAAACAGCAAATAACAGTTCTAGTTCAAGTTATTTATGTTAGCGTCCGCATATTGTTCAATATGTTTCGTAACGCCGTCTTCCTACAAGATTTTGTTTCTAAGAAGAAGAAAAATCGTTAGACCTTAGCTTTTTATGCCCCCCTAACTTCAGGGTTGACCAACCTCATCAGTTCAGATTAACCAGTTCGGTTTTTAGAGGTATCTCCCTCCCATATATTCACAGATATAGCGGCTAAGCATTGTTTTAGAGGATTAGAACCGAAGCAATTCATGAATACACCCCGACCAGGAGTGGACAATACTTTAGCTATCTCAGCTAAATAGACATCTAGCATTCACAAATTCCAAAATTTGGTTATATGTTTCGATTAGAATGTCTATATCTCTTCAACAAAATCTGAAATAAAAGAATTTGAGATTAAAAAAAAATCTCCATAGTGTACTATTTTTTATATCAAAACTTAATAGAAAACATATTTACTTAACTGAAAAAAATGATAAATTGAACTCAACCAAACAATTTACCAGTCTTTAAACGTTCACTTGAATTTCGAATTGTTCGTTAAACTTTAGAAGAACACGTGCATCAATCCTAGAATTTATAGTAACGCATTGACTCCAATTTATTTCACTTTATATCTTTCTGTTTCATTTACAACTTTAAGCTCCTCAATAACACTCTTATTCTCTCTTATTGAGCAGACTGCTGATGAGCTCACTTCTGCTCTCGAAAACATTTAGACCAATTCTCCTTGTTGATTCCTCGCACTGCACAAAGTATTTCCATTACTTTGCCATCCAATCGCCATAATCTCTTCTTAGCTCGCTGCTATCACATCTAACGATGTATATTTCATCACTTTGACTCGTTCCAATATTAATTTTGTGGCATTCATTTCTATTAAATACGAATGGTCACAATTGTGTGTTCCTATTTATTACTCAGAAGGAAATGGATGGTTACGCAAATGATATCATTTATTTCTCATTTTTATTAGTTATTCTTCATCTGTAATTAAACTGTTTTACATTACTTCTGTTTTTGTATTTTTTTATAAACATGGCGCTGAATGGCAATTGTTCAAAACGTAACTGTCTCTAAGACTGGGAAATTGCCTCTAAGCTGTTTCAAATATCCATTTTGGAATCACAGGTTTGCGTATAGAAACGTATAGTTTCGATGTAAGTGTTCTGAAGATTAAATATGTTTTTAATAAATTTTGAATCTGTATTAAGAATTATGGATTAAACATACTTTCTTTATTTTCCGTAATTATATATTTATACAATGCAATATGTTATTTATTAAGCTTCACAGTAGGAACATCCTTGATCTCATGTTCCTATTGCATGCACTATTTATTTCAGCTTGTTGCATGACTTTGTGTATAACATATCTACAGCGAGCAAATACATTATTTAAGCTATCAAAAAATCTATGACAAAGGTATCTGTAGATACCCACTGCTTCTGTTCGCAAAATGGGTTGAGGATGAAATAAAATTGCGGTTTATTAGAGAAATTATCAGCCATATTTTATTTTTTCAAACATGGGCTGAAATGTAATACGCAAGTAGAGATACTGTTTAAATAAGCATTGTGATTGAAACATTATCGATATTTCAACCTCCCATTGTTGACGCTCTAAAGGGAGGAGTTTTATTCCTTTGACCGTTATCCGCATATGACGCGCATGGCACTTTTTCGAAATTATTCCGAGAATCCTATATTCCAACACATCAGCTCTCCCGGTGCACCTCGTTGGGCCAAAGCACATCAAACGACGTGTGTCCAAAGGGCGCCAGGGCAGGCCGCCGCCATTCACGCTCGCGACGAAAGGGATGAAAACGAAACTGTAAAACCAGGCACCGCATCGGGGAAGACCGGTTGGCATGCTCGTTGGCGCCCGCGTTGCTGGTACAGTGGGACCAAAACGGGGAGCCTTGGCGTGAATTGAAGTTTAGTCAGTAGGTACAACATTCATTTTGTCGTATCTTCCGGTACATAGGAATAATATTTCAGATAAAAATAATATTTTCAATTGGGTATTTTAACATTCTTCTTTTGAGAATAAAGATATAACATTGCAAATGAAGTTGTTAATAATTTATAATATGTTATTGACTTAATTAAGAGAACGATTAATTTATTGGTGATTCCGCGCACGTCAACAGCAATGGTTATTGGTCCCGTAAGTGTAGTGCATGCATTTTTCTGGAAGGTGACTGATTTGCTGGATGACTAGAATCAACACCGAAAGGTTTTTTTGGATTCGTTTTCTCTCACAAGCCGGGCACTGCCCCTCCCGGGGTAAGCTCTAAGTCCCCGACTGGTCTCCCAACACGTGGGGTAGTGTAGTGTATGTAAATGCGTGTGTTTGTAAGGAAGGGGAGAGGATAGGTCAAGGAAGAGGAAGAAAAGATCGCGCGCGGTCCTAACCCCTTTTGTTAGGGTACTGTTCTCGCATTTGCCAGGTTTTGATCGGAGATCCCACGGAAAAGTACCGATGGGAGCAACCTGCCACTAGAATTCTTCTCCAGACAGCGACTGAATCCAACCTATCTAGCTAACGTCGAAAATCCTGCCTTTACCGTCAGGAATCGTCTTCTCAGATGCAATGCACTGACATCATTATGTTCCGAGCCAACTAATCTGGTGTAAAAACACTCGAACAAACCAACGCATCTATACCTCGTTCGAAATCTTTGTTACGGCGGTGCTTGTGTGCCTTGTCGACTGCCGCAGGTGCCACTGTGCGCCAGTGAAAGGGCGAGGGCGCACGGGGCCGCGTGAATTGGCGGGCGGCCCTGCAGGCGGCC
The DNA here is from genome assembly GCA_038098605.1 of Gryllus longicercus. Classification (NCBI taxonomy): domain Eukaryota; kingdom Metazoa; phylum Arthropoda; class Insecta; order Orthoptera; family Gryllidae; genus Gryllus; species Gryllus longicercus. The sequence goes on from JAZDUA010000052.1 coordinate 697,586, forward strand.
ATGAATCGCGTCGCTGGCCCAGTGGAAATGCGCCGCGCTCGAAACGGCGGGCCCACCTGCACGTTTCCATCTGCCCGACTGCTGACACAGAAAGTTTTACATTTTCCCTCCAATTTTTTCGATTTTTGTTTGGTACGTCGGATTATGGTTTAACTGGATTTTTTGTGTATGTTTTGATGTGTAATCCCTTGATCTGTTTTTGCTATGCTTAAAATGTGTAAAAATATATCTTTCTTCATTTGTTACAGGCTTCCAAATATATGAAAAGTTATGAAAACAGTAACATTATCTACTTCCAACTGTAACGACAATTTGTGTTTCAATAAAACTACATCATTCGTCTGGATTTCATTAATTCATCTGTCACAAATGAGTAGTAAGTGAACAATAATGTGCGGTATCCCGACATACACTTACGAGTATTTATTTTAATTTCCCATCAATTACGTTAATTAAAAACCAATTTTTATTTGTAAACCTTCATAATATCCCACTTTTGTACAAATAAATTAATCTGGATTTTTTTGCTTCATTGTAAAATATATTTCTATCTAATTAATACAGTCTGTCCGCCGCAACAGCTCCCATACCTACATCCACCACCGATCCTACACGCTGTATAATGCCTCCTGCCTCAATGATCCATCATATTTCTCAGATTCTACTCCCCACTCCACATCTCTTGCGTCTCGACCATTTTATTGATCCTATCCGCCTATCACAACTTAATATTTTGTTCTTCTGGCCACGGCATGGATTACCCACCCTTTGCTGATCTAGAGCACACTGAGTAACATTTCCACAAATTGTCTCGCAACAAAAACGCCCCACTCAAGAACCACCTTATCACAGCATCACTTCGTCACAAGGTTTCATCACTGTATTATCTCGCTGCATTATCGTCTCATCACAGAACTACTCCCCCACATTAACTCCATCATAAAATGACCACTACTCCCCACAGAACACCTGCTTCGTAGATTCACCATTCTTGTTCGATTTCCCTTCTCGCAGCTGTCCGTTCTCTGAGCCGCCTTTTAGTCACGCTCCGTGCTGTCACGTCCAGAGTCACCCGACCTATTCTACACGGTCCCTATCCTAATCTGTGATCTGCTGCACAACTGTCCCCGTCGAACTGCCTACTCACCTCACCCACACCTCCTGCAACGGCGCCACGGCAACCTTGGACTCTTTGCGATCCATTCAGAGGACCGCCCCCAACCGAACACCCCTTCAAACGTCTGGCTACCTAAGAAGTGCTGTGCTGCATAAAATCCCCACATTGATTCTCTTTGCTTTCGCTGTTTTTCTGACTTTCAGATGCATTTCCTCAGAAGCACATCCTCTTAGTTACGGATCTCCTTCTAATCGCATCGTTGCGACGACACGATCTGCGCCCCGCATCTTCCTTGTCGATTCTGACAATGTTTACCACGCCCGCCCCCTTCCCCAGCAATGATTAACGATTCCTCTGCCGCACTGCCGAATCACACCTCATGCAACAGAAACCTGATCTTTTATGTCGTCCGTGCAGACCCCCACCCGCAAGAGAAAGGACGTCTCTCACATGCACCTGACCCACATAGGTTCCCCTCGACACAGAACACCTGCTTCGTAGATTCACCAAGCTTGTTCGATTTCCCTTCTCACAGCTGTCCGTCCTCTGAGCCTCTGAACTTCATGACGCGGCATTTACCCAACAAATAATACGGTGAATTAATGAAATGGTTCCTTGCATTACCAATAGAGAGCCTCTAGAACCCATAGCTCAAATGTGGATTTTATTGACGTTTTTGATAATTTTGCTGTTTTGATGAATTAATTAAAATCTTTATTTAATTAAGATGAAGTAATTAAAATCTTTTTTAAACAAAATATGTTAGTATCAGGCAGAAAATATCAGGCTATGGAAAAAAGAGTTAATTTCTTGGATCAATATTTGTATTTTAAGACAAAATATATTACATATTTTCGTCCTACAATGGCCAATAAATAATCATAAGCAGCATTGTACTAAGGAATGAGGCATTGAGCGGGATCTGTGACTCGTTTCACAGGTTCAGCTAAGGCATTCACCTGGTGTTAACAGAAATGACGGAAAACTACCCGTCAGAGCATAATTCTTCTCCATGCTGTTGAATTCGACGTAGCTATGCAGTGACAATAATCTGCCACCGTCGGGACTCGAACTGTAAAACCTTTCCACTAGAATCGCAGCATAAACAGCTGCATTGTTGGCTAAGAGTTTAACTGAGCCAGTCCATGCAGTTAATCACACAGTAAGCAATATAATTATTTTCTTTGTAGTTTTCTAAAACAATCATCAGTGGGTTTCTGACGCTCCCCTCCACCTTTGTGATGTTAGGGTTTACCCCCAACCTGCTACGACGTTCTTAGAACTCCGTGACGTTACATCTCGATCGTCTTGTCCATTTCCTTTGCACTGGCTGAGGTGGCTTAGAACATCTCCTGATGTCACTACAATGCCTCTGACCGTGAGGTCTTACGATTCGTCTCCCGGCGGTCGCAGGCTTTTCCACATTAGCTCGGTCGCTTTCAACTACGGTCTGGAGAAGAATTCAAGCAGTCGCCTGCTCTGATCGGTTATTTTCTGTGGTTTCTTCAACCTATACCAGGCGAATGCAGGGGAAGAAGAAAGAAACGGAACCACAGACCGCGCGTGATATTTCTTTCCCTTCAATCTTCTATTTTAACCCTTTACTTACACTTTCATGCACAACAAAAGACGTAGGGAGACTGGCGAAAGCTTAGAGTTTGCCGTTTGCTGAGGCGGTGCCCCTTTGGAGAGAGATACCTAAATGAGGAAAATCCTGCAACGTGACATGTATGTCGGCGCCGGATCTCACCATCCAGCGGGGGATGATCTCCGCCATCTGCCGTGATAAAAACATGCACTACACTAACGGAACTAATAATCATAGCATGTGACGCGCCCGGAAACACGAAATAATCAGCCTCTCTGCTTCACGTGCCCCGCCCCCTGCCCTCCCATTGCCTCGCTGCGCGACTGCCTCCGCCAGCGGCGCGGCGGCGACCTTGCGCTGTTTGTGGCGGTCGCACGTGCCGGGCCTTGAACCTCGGTCGCCCGGCAGCTGGCGCGTTCGAGGTCTCAGAGCGGCGGCGGCGGCGCCGGCGCCGGTGCCGTGGGCGGGGGCGGGGGCGGCCCTTTAACGATGTTTTCGCGCGCTATACAGAAGCGCGACACGAAGGCCGTGAAGGCGACAGAGAGGGGGAGGGGAGAAGACGTTGAGTCGACAAGTGGAAGAGGGGAAGCAGTCAAGCGAAGCACGAAATAACGTGTTCTCAAGGTGACGGAGATGAAAAGCACAATACGCTACGTTACTCAAGCAAAGAAAATAATTGTGTCACTAGGTCGCGTTTGCTTGAAGACAACTGATATTCATGGTGTACGTGCATGTCAGGGAACAGTTTGATTCAATGGTCTCTTTAAGGCTTTATTGTACGCTCCAAGCTCGCGGATAATCAGGTTACGATCTGTGGAGCAATCTTCTTTCTCTTTCGTTCAATCCAAATAATATGTTAATTACACACCAACACAAAACAGATTTCATAAAACGTTTTAAATCTTGATAGTTGATTTTTATGGTTTTTTGGGTGCTGAATTCGCATGCGAACACTGTTCGTTTCCACAACCCACAGTTTAGTCACAATTTGATGTAATAAGGTATGGGAAAATATGATAAATATGCAAAAAACAAAAACCAATAGAACTTTGTTTATATACGAAGATTGCTTTATATTCGTTACATTCGTAAGTCTACAATTACAATCTTGATGTGTCCATTGACATATATTTTCTTTGTCTCTTTTCTATAAAGCACCTAATATAGATTTTTCTCCTATGAGCCGTTTACATACTCTCTCGGTGAAGTGACGAACAGTAACATCTTATCATGTTGGTTTTCCAGCGTCCATGATAACATTTTTCTTTATTTTTAGGTCGTGATGAAAATTCTGACCTTGTTCTTAACTTACATCACGTAAATGATTCCAAAAGAAATGTAAATTACTGTTTAAAAAGTAAACCTTGTGATTCATTAAACATCCCAAATTTGAAAGTATCTAGCATACTGGCAACGATTTCTTGATAGTCTGGATCTTTTTTATTCCCTAGGAACTTATTTACGTGTTTAAATGCAATCCACGCTTCTTTTCATTTACAGTCTTATGTACTACAAATTGGCGATCAGACATATTTTTTCTAATACTAGGGTCAACGAAGATACCCCTCTTTCAATTTTGCTTCAGACAAATATGAAAACTTTTCACAAAGGTATTTGAAATAGAGCCCATTAGTAAGGCCTTCACAAATTGTTTAATGAGGCCTAATTTTTTGTGCAATGGAGGCACACGAATCTTGTTTTAATCTACCAGATGTTAGAAGAATGTTATTTTCGGGCTGGCTTTAAAGATTCTACAGGCCAATTCTTTCTAGACCAATGCTGATGTTGCGCCCTACTTTCCCATTCACATAAGAAACATGGGAATTTAGTAAAACCACTTTGCTAGCCAAAAGCATGCATGCTATTTTGAAGCTACCATATTTCATTCATCCATTAGCGGAGTAGTTTATTTTCTCTAAAACCACACTGAGGTTTTTGTAACTTTCCTTCATGTGTTGAGAAGAACAAAATATTATCTAGATTAACAGTTGCAATAGTCATTGGTGGTCAGGAACAGGCAGATCCAGACTAAGGCCTATTGGCTGAATTGCAGATGGAAGGTTAGGATACTGAATTACTTTATTTTTGCTTTTGAGTTGTAACCAGTAACATTAATGCAACAAAAGTAGCAATCATCTGAATGATTCCTTGGCTCCCTCCGTACCATTAGAATGAAAAATCTAAAGGATTCTTTCTCCTTTTTGACCATTTTCTAATGTCTTATATCTCTAATATAACAAACCTTGTGTGGCGCCCAAGATTTGTCCTGATCACTACGTTTAATTCCGAAATATGAAAAATACCCATTTCGAACGAAGTCTGTAATATTCCGTTGATGTTTTTAATCACAAATTCGCCAGAAATATTAAAAAATGTCAGGACTGTTCTTACAACCACGACTAGCCGTTGCTTACCGTTAATGATTCGGAGTCTCATAAAACCGAGTGCAGATTATGCTTCTTCCTAATACTCGCAGTTTTGATTTTCCTCAAAAAACATATGACTAACTTATTTAAAACAAAAAATAATTATATAAATACAAATTTGGATTATTTATAATTCCGTAGGACTTGTAATGATGTGACTATTTGCATATGCTTAAATTCACGATCAACTTTGAAGATACTATAAAGGTAGTTCAGTAGGTTAGTTGGTAGGTAGGTTGAATTGAATTAAATGCCTTATTTTACGAGGCGAGACTCGGGCCATGAGGCCTGCTCTTCCGTCTGACCACGCAAATTTCGCTACGCTCCTTTCACCAACTAGCAGAGAAAGGAGGTATTTCTTGGGCGAGAAACAGGCGATTTGAATTTAGCTCCGAGGCGTCATTTAGGCTTGAGAATCTTTTACATGCAAGTAAATGTATTAACATGGACAGCCGGCTTTACGTCCTCTCCGAAGGAAGGCGTACGAAGGATTTTTTCACCCTTAAAAATCCACGGCTTCGATCGGGTTATATCTCGCCAACTTGGGTACAACAGTGCGATACGCTAACCGTTACACCATCACAGCGCGCGTAGGTTGGAAGATAGGTCAAAATGTAGGCAGGTACTTGTTAGGCACATAAATTCAAAAGTTTAAATCGATACTGAATAACAATACTACGAATATTTTATAATAGGGGTTGCATTTACATGTGGCAACTATTTTATGTCATACATCAGGCGTTTATAATGCTGAAATGTTGCTGCTGGGGATGGCTTTAATTGCACGTATGTAGCTCTTCGAGGGTCAAGGAGCGTTACCAGGAGTGCGCAGACGGACAAAATGTCGGCGAGTAATTGTTTCAGACGTCGAGAACAGGTGCTTACTCTAATCGTTTCCACAAATGTGGCTGGAAATATGACTGGCTTTTGAAAGTTTCTAGCAATCCAGAACTGTGACGTGACGATAAACAATGTAATGAAGAAACCAACTGATTTATCAAAGAACCAATGTCAATATTCTATTATATTAGAAGACGGTGTCCATTCGAAATTGGTAAATTTAGCATGTAAAAAGTGGGCAATGTTTTGATTTATTTTGTCAAAGAACAGTAAAAACTGTGTGACTTATGAAGAGTTTTTGATCAGAAAATAAAAGCGTACCCTCGCCGAAAGAAAATAAATTCGTTTCACATTCTATCTTCTGAACCGTGCCGGTAAACGTGAACACCCTTCGATCCTGGAGAAGGGGCGTGTTGATCAATAAGAATATCCGTTGACCGATCAGAGAAGGGGCCCGTTGGTCAAAATTGATATCAATGATAACCTTATTGTCTAGATAGTTGGCGCACATTCCCATGGGGTAGGAAAGACGCTGTCCTGGGAACGGGGCCTCATTTGTATACGTATGAGGCGGAAATGCCGTCATCATTCGCTGTCGCCGGAGAGTTTTGCTTACGCGTACACTATCACGGAAAAATGTTTCTGTGAGGATGTTTTCGGTCGAGTGTCAATACACCAATGAATATTTAGTACATTAACAACAGTTATAAAAACTTAAGCCAGGGCTTGATTTCACGGGGAGTGCACCGGAACAGCATTCTGGTATTTCTTCGCGTATGATATGGTTCAGAAAAAAAACAGTGAGCCAACAGTGAGCCAACAGAGGCTTTATTACTTTGATTTTTAGGTGAACCAAATTAGATGAATGCAAAATGTATGTATAAACACATTTATATTCTCAAAAGTTTTGAAACTTTTAGAAGGATAAATGTAATTTTGTGCTCTTGTAATTCTTCTCATTATGTCAATATATCATTAACCGATATCAGAAAACTTCTAATAATTTTTATCAGTAAATTTCTGTCCTACAAAATTAAGTGTAGTAATCTGGAAATGTGGAAACTTTTATAAAATTCTCATTGTTATTTTCTAGATATATAATGCATTATACTTTAATTTAGTTAAACTAAAAATGAAAGTTATTCATAATAATTACTCGATACATTAATAAATAACAACAATAAATTTATGTAAAAGTAATCAATTTGTCACGTATTGCGAAAACTAATATTTTAGAAATCAAGCGCTGTTTAAAGCAATCAAATGGCTTCTCCTGCCAAAACTGCTATTACTCTTTCTCCGCCTGTTACAAACGTTATCGCAACTTGCGGGCTCAACTCCCGAAGAAAAGAAGTACAAAAGGAACGTAAAATTGAAAATATTTCGAGGAGGCTGAAATGTACGTTTTATTGAGCATGTGCTTTTAAAATGACATTAAGGTATTATTCTACAACGTAATGTCTTTTTGCCTTAGATTGAAAGAGAACTTAATGTTCAGGGACTGCAGTCGCTGGTGGAGGGAAGGGTGACGCCCTGGCAGTGGCTCTTCCATCCGTTCCAGGCATCGAAGCCTTGGCGGCTGTTGATGAGCTTGGCACACGTGATGTCAGAGTCGAAAAGGGCTGCGCGGAGAAATAGTTAAGGGAAGAGGGCACCATGAAATGGGGGAAACTATTGATTTTAGTTTCTAAGCTAAATAAATAGCTCAAACCTTGCTCTTTCCAAATATGTCAACATTTTCTTTTACGATGCCAGGAAGTCCCTTTAATATTTATTTAAAGGTCCTTTTTGACATTGAATACAAGAATGACTCATGTTTTCGTAATTTTCAACGTGCGTTGGGCTGTTAATGATTTATTGAAAAATACTCTTTGACATGTATTGGTGACATTACCCTTATCGATGAAAAATATGATCCAGGAATGTTGGCTAGAATAGACTTTTTAATTGATGTTTGCCGACCATGTTCTTTTCACTTTCTCGCCTTTCGAATTCTTCGTAAGAAGGGAAAGTAATGAAACTGTGTGGTGGGAAACGACCAATTTTTGCCAGAAAGAGTCTTATATGGGCCTTGGAAACGGAAAGTGCAAAATTCCTGTTGCTAAATTGAATGGGTGAATCATCTAACACGTGGTGTAGCCGGAATCCGTTTTGTCAGTTCTTGCTACCGAAAATTCGATTGACGGCAAAACGACCGTCCGTCTGTCTGTCCGTCCGTCCGTCTGTCCGTCCGTCCGTCTGTCCGTCCGTCCGTCTGTCCGTCCGTCCGTCTGTCCGTCCGTCCGTCTGTCCGTCCGTCCGTCTGTCCGTCCGTCCGTCTGTCCGTCCGTCCGTCTGTCCGTCCGTCCGTCTGTCCGTCCGTCCGTCTGTCCGTCCGTCCGTCTGTCCGTCCGTCCGTCTGTCCGTCCGTCCGTCTGTCCGTCCGTCCGTCTGTCCGTCCGTCCGTCTGTCCGTCCGTCTGTATGTCCGTCCGTCCGTCTGTATGTCCGTCCGTCTGTCCGTCCGTCCGTCTGTCCGTCCGTCCGTCCGTCCAAAGCATTATTTGAAGCTCTTCTACTAACAAATACAATCAACTAAGATAAATAAATTTGACGTGTGTGATTTTCGAATATGAAATTTTAACTATCATGTTTTTTCACATTTTCTCTGCTCCGTAATGCTTGAATCGAAACAGTTGTGTCTTGAGTAATATGGAAGTGTGTAGGTCTTGTTCTCCTGGATGGCCGAGGTTGTTAGGTGGCATGTTAGGGTTCATCACTTGAAACCAAGAGGTTGCCGGTACAAGTCCCACACGGGGATATTAATTTGATGAAAGTGTTGTAGAAAACTATTAGGAACTCGAGAAACTTTACAGAAAATCATTTGAAGCATTACTACTCACAAATGCAATCATTCTCCGTCTCTATACGTGCTTTTGCAATTTGTAACTTTTAAACATTCTTTTCAACTTTCTTTTGCGATTTTAAAACAATTGTTGAATTTCTGTGAATCTGTATAAACTGATTTAAGTAAAGTAATGAATGTATTGACATTAAATTTAAATACAATATGAACACTAGCCATGTGACCAACTTAGTTATCCCTAATCGCCTTTCTTCGAAAGAAGAGAAAGTTATGCCATCGTGCGCCAGAAAACGCCGAAATTTCGCCTGAATAAACCTCATTGTCGGGTTCTGGTAGTGAAAAATTGGATAAATCCTGTTGCTAAATTTAGAAAAAATTCTCTAACTTGTGATGTAACCAGAATGCATGTTTTGGTGGTTCTTCATACCGAAAAATATATTACTGGTAAAATTTCCGTCTGTTTATTTGTCTGTTTGTGGGTCTGTGATTAACGATAGGGTTAAACCGTTCAGCTGATGTTCTTCAAAATTGATATACCCTGATTGATCTTAACGGACTGAAGGCTTCGGGAGTTTCTAAACGGATATCTTGACAGTTGAAGGGTTTTATAACACAAATTGGGCATATACCTGTTTATACCTTAGCCATATTTCGAAACATGCAGCGCTTCTGTGGCGTGCCGGCACGTTAACTCTGAGAATCTGTGCTTTGGCAGCACCACTAGTTTGTTAATAATGTAACTTTCCTCAGAAACTTTTATTCCCAATTCATTAAAATTAGAGGATACCTTCCTTATAGTATTGGCAATATTGACATATTTACCTATATTATACAATAATATAAAATGCAAATAAATAATTTTGTTTGTAAAATGCTGAAAAAAATAGCACAAGTTATAATTGAATTCTTATTCTAGTGAAACATTTTCTAGAAAAGGTACATAAATAATAGCAAATTTAACATAGGCAGTAAACATGGAACCCTCTCTCCTTAAAGAACTTTACTGTTGACTTAAGAAACAAGAAACCCTACAGCTCTGAAATATCTGTCCGAGAATGTGTTAGTTTCATGTTAATGCTTTACTGAACTATAGTGAATTGAAAATTAATATTTACAGGATTTTTCAAGTTCGAAATATATTTTTTAAGTAAGAAAGAGACGTCAATGTCAATTTGAACATACACATAACTTCAAATTATGAAGTGAAAGCTTGATACAGTATAAAAATGTTTTCCATTTAAAAACAAGGAATACATACAGGAATATATAGTACAGGAAAACCATAGTAGCCATTGTCTCAGCACAGAAAATTTCAAGCAAACAATTTGAAATATAACACATGGATGCTTTCACTTGCTTTAAACATACAGACGAACTTGGAGCTTCAACTGCTCCCAAATGCCTTCTAGTAGAGAGAGGAGTAAAAATAATTATTTATTCCTCATACTTCTACTATTATACGTAAAGAATAAGTTTAAAACTTATTAATTTTGACATTGCAACAATAAATATGAATTGAATTTTTTTTGTTTCCGAAACATCTGCAAAGTGTCTCCCAGACGTTCAGGGGAAATAATATCAAGTGGCCGTTACAGAGTCAAGTGCCCAGCCATTATGAAAAATTTACTTTTTTCAAGTGATCACTATGATCCATTGTAGAATTGTGAAATAATTATTTTAAAAATATAACATACTCCTACTATTATATGCAAAGAATAAATTTAAGACATATTAGTTTTGGCATTGCCGAAATAAACATGAACTGGATTTTCATTTTAAATTATCTCCAAAATGTTCAGGGGATATAATATCAAGTGATAATTACTTAGTCAAATGTGTGACCATACGAAAAAAATACATTTTTCGTTTAACCACTATTAGATCAATATCAGACATTGGAAATAAATTTGTGAAACTAGTACAAAATGAAGTTTGGTTATTTTTGGAAAGGGATCTATTGAAAAATGAAACCTAATGGTAAATTAGTATATACTTAACGAATTTAGTGCTGCATTAATTTTTAGAAAACTTTAAAAATATTCTTAATCTTGACACTATTGATGCTCTTACCATAATCCTAGATTATTCGAGAAAAGGCGATGAAACAATATCACTCCCCCCTCTCTGCACCTGCATCCACGAATATAGCCGACGGGCTAATCGAGAGAACATGGTGCAACTCATATCACACGCTATTTCTAGGCCTTACACTTGATTTGCGCACCAACATATGACACACCGACATATCGACGCTGTTCCATTTCCATTACTGGTATGTTTACACTACATACTTGATCTCGAAACTGTCAACAAGGAGTACCCGATTTTCCGCAGAAAAGAGCAATTGCGATCGTCGGTCGCGGCGAAAGCAACTAATAAGCACAAAATTCAGTTCAGGCTGCAAAGAACAGATACTGGAAAATTTTCCTCCACAAATAGAACAATAACGGAGTGAAATAAGGTGCCTGCGACAGCCATAGAACCCTTTCCTCTAGGTGTACAGAGTTTTATAAGTAGATTAACTAAGGACATTTTTAAAATGTATTAGTTAGTAAGTTAGGCTTATTAAAATAGTTATTATTTTATTTTTAATTGTATTATAATTGTGTGTATAATGTGTGCTTTATCTTGTTACTGATTTCATAGATATAAATTTATCTTTTTTGTACTCTATTTAAGTTAACAGCACACCGAAAGAGACCATTTCCGCTGTCATTGTTGCTCTACGTGGGTGAATAGTTTTTATCAGCTACAATTATCTAGATAAATATATATATTTTTATTTAACTTATTTTTTGAGATATAACAGGATTGCGGTCCATGAACGATATGCTAACATATCGCCCTCTTAGTAATCAAATGAGCTTAAATAGTGTTAGAAGATATGTTATATCCTACATTCTGGAGTATTTTGTACGTTGAAATAGTTTTCATTTGTAAAAATTTGTTCCATTCTCTTTAAAGCTAATAAAATAAAAGTGTTGATCGTAACGATTTGAAAAACTATTAAAAGCTAATTATTGATAAAAATTTCTTCTGTTTCATTGCAAAGGAATAACAAAATGGCCAAAGATTGTGCTGGGTTAGTGACACTTTGGCTCCATCTGATAATGTGGCTATAATATTAGAAAGATTCAAATTTAGAGAGATTATTTTTGTATTCAACTGCTATGTTTCGTTTTCATTATATTCTGTTATTTTTAATCTATTGGATATAACGAATGATCGATCTTCATTTTGAAATTCCAAGTAACAGAAAAATTATTTTGTAGCTATTTGAACATCAGTAAATTTTGTTTATTATTTTTTGATCATAATTACTGTTTACTGAATTATGTATTATAAATGAAAACAATTGTCTGAATTGACCAAGAAATCACTTTGTTTTTAAAAAAGAACCATTCAACATTGAGTACTCCGCTTGGGTAAGAAACATGATGTGACTTTGTGAAAAATGCTAAGACGATTTCGTCGTCTGTGAAGTCGCAAGCACCTTCGAGAGTGACTCAGACTTATATTTAAAACTTACAATCTGGTATCTTGCTTTCGGGGATGCCGTTGTTGATGAGGTCCTTGGCGAGTTGCTTGGAGAAGTTGAAGCATTTGCAAGAAAACTAGGAGGGCTATTCTTTTAGGACATTCAGTGTTATAAATGATATTTTGAGTTGGTTAGTAAAGGATCTAAGTGATATCTGCAAGCAAATTAAATTTATTACTAAACAGATCTATTTATAAACTGAATAACAGTGTTACTCATACAATGCTTTTTTGTCTGTATTCTGCAGTATTTGCTTGTCTATTACCTCTCAGGCATAAACATTTTTGAGAAAATCGGGATATGTTGTCTCTCCACAATTAAGAACAGTATGATCAAACAGATAAGAATATATTGAAGTGTGCTAAGGAGATATTGCAGGAATCAGATTGCTTAATTTCATTAATGTTAGATGGAACTTATAAGAAATCTTTCTTAGAAAATTAAATTGGAAAAATAGTTGGCACAATATAGAACAGTCAAGAAGCTGGTACTTCACCTCGTGGTTTATTGTTTATTTTATATAAATCCCCTCTAATATTATTTCAGTAGTATAGATGTGTTTTGCGTCTCTCTCACGCAACCAATGTTTAGAAATGAGGTATCCAAAGAAAGAGAATTTCACACAAACGTGACGAATTTCTCTTTGACTTTGAAGGATTTGTTGAAAAAAGACCTATCTAAATATTCACGTCAAATGTAATCCACAATACTAGGAATCATTGTTAAAATCATTTTAGTGTAATAACACCTATACAAAATGTTCTAGGGTCTTAAAATGTGGAATTTTGAGGCCGACAGCTCAAAGACAAGTTCCTCGCATCGTAATCTGTAGAAAGAAAGCTTCTTGGACATTCTATTACATTTTGCTGGTCCGCCGGTTCTCGATACTACCCTATGTGTTTAGAGATGTGCAGAATCTGCAACTGTATTAAACTGATTACTGATATTCGAGGCGATTGAATTGCACGGATGTACCTCTCAGTTTGGTAATAAGGTTAAATTATATTCCCAAGAGTAGGGTTGTTCTTGCCCGATCCCGTATTGTTGCATGGGCAACTTCACGTAGCTTTCTTAATACATTAAAAATCTTTTCTAATACATTTTTGACTATCAAGGAAAGCTAAAAGTTGACTGCCAAGCAAGGTTGTCTAATTACTTCAAATGTTGTTTTAAGTAATTGCTGCGAATTGTTCCAGGAAAATCTACTAATAACACTGAATAATCCTTTATTCAAAATGTTTGTTTCTAATATCAATTTTATTGTTTGTTATATTTATTTGATACTCTATAAGTACATTGGAAGTAACCTTTATATATTTGTTTAAACAAATAAATACGTTTGTTTACAACTTTCCCTCCTAATATAGAAATGCCAGGATTGAGAAGCCGGTGCAGTTTAACATGCGAGTGTTCGCAGTAAATTCGTAGGGCCAAATAGAGAGTCTCTAAATTTCTTTCACAATTGAACATTGGAGAGCAAAGCTGCCACAGCCCGCCACCGCTTACCGTCAGGGTTTAATGTTGGCAAGATAATGAAAGTAATGCTACGAAGTACTTTTGGAATATTATCAATGGGAAGTGATCATTCATTAAAATTTACTCAACTACAAAATTACTTTTAAATACCTTTGAAGTTCATGTTAACTTGGTTTTACCTTCCTTACGATAACATTATCGTGTTACGCAATGATACCTTCATATCCGAGCGAATAACATTTGAAATTATTACCAGAAAAATGTTTTATCACAAGCCCATATCACTCGATTTTTTGAGGACATATTTAAAAACTCAAATTAAAAATATTCTTGGATTGTATAGCGCTAGGATCGTAGCATATCTTTATGAAATTTCGCGTAATGAATATCGAATATGAAATAGCCGTTCTAGCGTACGAAACAATTCATGTTTTGGGCTGCATTCATTCAATCTCAATAACTTTTTAACGGCAAGCTGTTTTGTGAATCAATTTTTTTCCACTTTTAGCAGTAAAAATTAACCTTCTTTAGTTTTCCTACCTCTGAGCCAGCGAACAGGAGACTTTGAAAAATTACATAATATTCAACACTTTCCCAGAAGATCAACTTGTCCTTGATAGAAAATATCATTAGCGCTATATATTTCTCTACGAGCCACCTATTCCACGTAATGAAGTTTTCAATATATGTTTGTAATCAATTTTCTTGCTAGCTGATAAATATATAGCAACACAAGTCGTGCCATTGAGTAGAAAATATATTAATAAACAATATGGGTTAAGTTCATATTCGCCGTACAACAGCTTGTCTTGGCATTTTTGAATTTGTCGGAAAATTTGTTTATAAGCTTCATAATACATAAAGGAATTAAAATATTGAAGCGGACATTTTATTGGCTCGAAGTTAGTATGAAACAATATTCTCAATTTTGCCATAAGACAGAAACTGTTACTCATGAAACCACTCAGAAACCACCAATAAATGGTACGTCTTTTATCTAGAAAATTGTAATAACATTCATTGCGCTCCGAGGTATCGTTTAACGACGACATATCTCAAACCATGTTGCGCCCGTCTTCAGCATTAAGCGTTTGCACAGGACAAACAGCGAGACATTACAAAACTGTCTTTTCAGTACATTTGTGTGTGGAGAGCAAACGGAATGAATGCAAAAATATTGTGTGATTATGGTATGTAATATCTCATAAAAAATGACATATCTTCAGAACTAAATACAGCACCAATCGGTTTGCGGAATTTTTAATTGCGTGTAAACGTCTTTGCGATGAGACAATAAAATTTGTTGGCAACATTTGCAAATTTATAAACAATTTCTAACTTGTGAAAATCTAAATTGGGAAGGATCCCCGACGTCTCTGATCCAAAAACAGTGAATTAACAATTTTTCAACACTCAACAATTTTATAAATACATATATTCCAAAATAAGCACTAAAACGACCGGGAAGGGACCACAAATCGTGTCCGAGGTAAAAATTTCAAAATAGCTGTTTGACAGGGGATACAAATTGATTGCTAAAAGTTTCTATAGTTGTTGATAAAGTGCAAAATATTTACTGGTCTACTCACACCAATTCTGGATCGAAAAAGTCTGCACAGGAATATTTTATCGTCATGGCGTACGCACAGGCAAAATCTGCTCGTCACAAAGGAGATATGACGAATTTTTCATAAGTCCATTTCAAAAAAGTAAATAAACGACGCCCTGCCCCTGGGACAGACTCTTTCCCGCCCATTGGAATTTTCTACCAATCACAGAGCCACTAAGATTCTAACTGCTATCAATCGATTGACGTGCCCTTTCTCCGGATCACGGGCTGTCCAAATATGTCGGTGCGCTTGCGAAGATAGTATTTGAAACCAATTTTTTTTATTTGCACGAGGGTACATGAAATATTAGTAACATTTCCAAGAGGTTGTAAAACTGGAGTAACAACCGGCTAAATTATTTCAGGGCAAGGAAGGTTCTACGGTTTCGATCTCGTCTCTGTCAGATTTTTTCACACCTAGTTAAATATCTTGGTCAAATTCAGTCAATATCTGGAGGAGAATTCGAACGGCCATTTGGTCTGATTGAAAGATTTTTCGTGGTTTCTCCATTCAATACGAGGTGAATACTGGAGTAGAACTCCAACCAACCGGCGACGGATCGCGCGCGGTCTTTCCCTCCTCATCCTTGCCCATTCTTTCCCATGCACAACAGTACTCATTACGCATTTTGAGAGACCGGGTGCTTGAAACAAGTCGCAGGTGAGACGGTGCTGCGGTGAGGGATACATTTATAGGAGGAAATACCCCTGAAGCTGACGTGTAGGTCGGTTTCGGAACTCATTTTTCAGTGTGGAACACTCACGCCCGGGAGACATGAAATATTAGTAACATTGCAACACATATGATACTAATGACCATAGTAGTTGACGCGCCCGTAAACATCAGTCAGTCCATGAAACAGAAGTAACTTATGCTTCATCGGATACTACAGACAATTAGTACACAAGAACGAATTTCTTAAATCCATCTCCATTGAAAATAACACTTTCAGCCCATGAGGTGCTGTTTTTAGTTTCTGTGAACATCACCGGCAGTACAAGAATTTCTTAATAATGTTGTACGTCAGTTTGAAAGGAGTGAATAATTACAAAGCAGTGAAATTCATGGAGCTTCTAGTGGTTTCCCGTCGCCAAAATCTCATAGAACATGTAAGTCCACTTGAAGTTTCCCGTCTGCTCACTCTCCTACTCTTCTAAGTCTCTCACACTCTTCTGGAAATGTCGCCGATTTTTCTCTGTCATAAGTTTCCATTTTCTACATTCTTTCTATCCTATCGAGCAGATAGAGCTGCCTTCTTTAGCTGGATTATTTTTCACTCATGACTTGTTATCCGTTTTTTGCCATTCAGTTACTTCATATTCGTTTTTTCGCGTTATAACATTGGATCCTTATCCTTACATTTGAAATGACAGATGTTTCAAAATTAGTGGCGATTTTTACATACACTTTTTTAAAATTATATATTTCCTGTCTTGCACTTACTGACCCAAGAAGAGAAAGTATTGTAATCATGCGCCGGAAAACGGCGAATTTTCTACACAAAAACTCATATTGCCTGGTCCTGGTAACGAAAAAGTAGACAAATCCTGTTGCTAAATATAGAAATAAAATACTTCTAACACATGGTCTTGGGATGATGTTGCGGCCCCTAGAATTTGAAACCGAGGTTTTAATCTTATGTGGTACTTTACTTGAAGCTCCTTGGACATTTGAAAAATTTTAAGAAGATGGCACAAACTTTTTTGATTAGATTTAGCTGTTGAATAGTGCAAAGTATGTTTGAAAATAATGGTGCAGATCTCATTTTCGTTTAAATCACCGCTTTTCAAAAATTGCAACAATAAATGTTAAAACTACAAAATTGAAGATAGAGATTTTTGCCGCTTACAAAGTCTGTTGTAGAAAATTAGCTTTCCTTTTTAAAAAAAGTTGACAAAATGTTTCAAAAAAACAGTTGCGAAATTTGCGGTTGAAATTTACGATTTTTTCTCAAAAACTGCTCCAACTTTTAAGTGTTGCCCACTTATGTAACTAGGGACGGTCAAAGTATGCTAGAAGTCCCATTTTCGGGTATTGCCCAGTTTTTTGAAAATTGCAACAAAAATACTACAGAATTGGAGATAGTAATGTTAGCCTCAGACACAGTTTATTGTACTAAATTAGCTATTAAAAAAACTCAAAAGTAGTTTTTGCGCAATCTCTGCGTGAAATTAATGAAATATACATAGGTTTCACTCCAACTAAGAACCAGAAGAAAAATTGAATGATTGATATGAAAAATAATTTAATTTTAATTTTTTATTTTATTATTTGATAAGGTAATTGTTGACGAACGTCGAGATGATAGGGGTGATGAGATACAGCAGTCTTATGACGTACCGTCTTGAAGAACAGAGGTGTTACTTTCATTTAAAGTATTTTTGGAGGTACTTCAGCGTACTCGATCTAACGAACATTCTACCTCAAAGTTTTATTTTCCTGCATTTCGTTTAAGGCAGTATCAATATATAAAAAGCGGAAATAAAGTAACTTAATAATACAAATCGTATAATATAAGTAATTTAATTACTTTATTAGTATTAGAGTTATTTATCAACTGTGTATGATATACTGTAACTAACCGATAAAGAAGTTAATATCTAATTAAAGATGGAAATAATCGATTTTATCAAAAATGTATATTATTCATCAAGAGGATGCAAATAGTTTTGACAACTCTGCGCTGGCAACAGTGCGTTGCTCACTTCTTGGTAACATTGGACGTTTTTAAGTATAGCTGAGGCGTAAGCAGCACAGAAAATGTAATATTACGTAGCTATTTCCAATATCGTAAGAAAGTATGTGCTGTTGAAACACCACTAGTTTTCATTTAAGTGAAAATAGTGAATAATTATCAACAAGAAAGCTGACCGATCATTCTTCTCAAATGTTAATACATTTTCGAAACTAGCGGTACTAAAACAGCACGTACTTTCTCGCCCGTATTATCACCCAAAATTACGCGAAAAGTACTCAAATTTTCAAAAAATTGTTCGCAATCTTATTTCCAAATCTATCTTTAAAGAACAGATTTATTTGAAGGAAAAAATCTCTATCTTTAGTACTTTAGATGTCGGAAGATTCTGAAAAAATTTGAATTTTTGAAACATTTTTGAAAAATGAAGGGTTTTAAACGAACGCAAGACTTACACTATTCTCTTAACTGTCCTTCACATTATCTAACAACACAATTCAATCAAAAACGATGGAGTCATTTCTTTTGAAAAAATGAAAATGTCAGGGGCTTTTTGTAAAGCATCCCCAAAATTAAAACATTGTTTCAAATTCAAGGACCGCGACATCAGCCAGATCAATTGTGGAATACCAATTTTGGAAAAAAATCGGTGGTTTTAGGCGATTGCACGGACGGACAGATGATTTGACGTTATTCAATTTTTCGGGGTCAAGGAACCCCAAAACATGAATTCTGTTTACACAATGTGATAGAGGATTCTTTTCTAAAGGGATCAACTGGATTTATCCACTTTTTCGTTACCAAGGTCCTATAGAAGAGTTTCTCTGCCGAAAAGTTGCCTTTTTTTTCCGCAGCATTATTTAACTTTCTCTCTACTCCGTAGAGAGAAAAAAGATTCAAAAGTTTACAAGAGAAATGTGAAAACAGTTTCCTTGTTGCTAATTATACACTATCTCCAATTAAATTTAAAGGTGATTACTACTAATTAAAGTATATAATGACTAGCAACTATTTTGGAAAATGTCTCTTTATGTGGAAGAATAACTATCTTAAATTTGAAACTGATGTCGATACTTTAATGAATAAGTAATTTGCAATTACCTGGAGTTATTAAGTTACGCGTTACTATGACACATTTGATATTATATGTCTCTTCGACGTACGCATTTTTCTGTTGATTTAAACGCAGAAGAAAACAATTCATTGGGCAATCAACCTTCTCAAATTTTAATACATTTAAAAACGATTAGAAGATGGTTGACACAACGAATTGTTTCTTCTACGATGAAATCAACAGAAAATTGCGTACGTCGAAGACATAAATACAATCTTAAATTTTCATAGCGTTGCAAACATAATTACTGAAGATAATTTTTTATACCAAGAAATATTGACATCATTTCCATATGTAATATATCAAGAGACGAGGGCAATCATCTGCCGTATGTGTCCTAAGTAATTTCTGATCAAATACGTTAGATGTGAATTATAAGGTCATTTACGCCAAACTCTACAGAGAATACAATAATAAAAATACCTTCTAATAGTTTCAAGTCGTTTTTACTAATTATATTCATTTACATCACCGCCCTTCGGAAATAAAATCAATCTCAAATGATGTGATGCCTAATGCCTATTGCAAAGAGACTTTCATTACAGGCCTCTTATGGTGTCTTAATTGCTCAGAATTAATAGCTCGAAACCATTAAACGCACGCAATGTGCTTTGAAACTTTGTAACTGCCGCCCAGAGGACAATCAGCAGTAAAATGCCACCGAACGTAACTTGCGCGAAATGAAAAGGAATTGCGGTGAAAAAGCAGAATGCCGACTGCGGCACCCTTCCCAACGACTGACAACGCTGGAGCTGTGATTGATGTGCTACAATGGAACCGACCCCATTGTTCTCTCTAATTTACTTTTCAACACGTGAGCGCTATCATCAAGTTAATGTTTCAATTTTCGTTACAACGCTGCATCACAATTCCAAATCGTTGAGTAGCTCTTTTGTTTGTTACCTTTCGAGCACCGTGAGAAAGGGTCAATTAAAGCAAATGCCTCACTCGGAAATAGTCTCTGCCAACTGTGGCGTTTTCGTCAATAGGTTACATTTGTGTAATTGTAATACTGACTTTCACAAACACAGCTTTTATTGTTAAGCACTATCAATGCCCGATTTGTGAAATAAATGACATTTAGTTATGCCAGGGAGAGCTCATATTACACCAACAATGTATATTGCTCTAAAAATGTTGCAGAATGTAAAATCCATAGGAAGAGACAATGAAAGTGTTTATAATTAAAACAAACATTTAAAATTTTACAAAATAAAAGAATGTAACTGTGCATCAATCTTTTTTATTCTCTTGTACAATTCAGCTTCATTAACCAGTTTTATTCCGGCTGCAATAGCTCAGCGGCAACACTGTTGCCTCTGCAGCTACGTCCATGGAATTCGCATCGCTCGGATTGCGAACGTGGAGCACTTTCAACACTCGACAGAAGGATCGAAATAAAAAACAGCCTAGAAGATAATACTCGCATTTGAATAATCTAATCGGGCGTTTCCTGTGGTTTCTCCCGTCAATGCCAAGCGAATATCGGGCTCACAAGCGAGCCACGGACCGCGCGTGATTTTTTCTTTCTTATTCCTTCTTCACTCTTAACGTATACGCACACGTACACACACACAAACACACACGCACGCACACACACAAACACACACACACACACACACACACACATATATATATATATATATATATATATATATATATATATGTGTGTGTGTACATATATATGTAGATGAGAGCTTGTCGCATTGAGGCGATGCCCTGTTGAGGAAAATACTTCCAACCCACTGTGTAGGCCGGCGCTGAATCTCATGTTTCATGAAGAAGGTATACCATCTTCAGGGATATAACATCACTTCAATTTCTTGTCTAATGATCTGTAAGTAGTTGACTAACCCGCAAGCAATATCTATATGCTCACTCATACAAGCAGGTCCGCGCACTAAAATAGCGCATAAAATTACTTTCGTAATTTCATGCCATTAAGAGAAGCAGACATTACATCGTATATTCCATTATTAAAAACGAGCATTACGTTGTCAATTTGATGGTCATGTTATTTTCTATGAAAATAAGCTGAAATTTTCCAGGACAATCTATATAAAAGCCACAGTAAATTGCATAAAAACTCTATAAGAGGTTTTTAAGCGTTTGATATGTGATACTATATTTTATAATGGCAGCTGAAAATACGTGCTCCAAACGTTACTTAATATCGAAAAGACAACTTATAAGAAACGTATAGTATGTATAATACTCTCAAAATTCAGAGTATACACATGCAACGTCCTATGACCTAACCTTGTATATAAATGAAAGCTTCAAGTAATACTCGCAAAGAAAATGTAGGGAAAGGACGAAAATGTTTGCCCTTTCACGAAAATATTCTTTCACTCCGAAAGGAAAGTTTTGAATTGGCGAAGTTTCCTTTGACGCGGTCGGAAAATATGTAAGTTCCTTGAATGCTTTATATTTTCTTGACTAGTGTGAGAAAAACAAAAATTTAAAAAGTTGTACTACTTAGAATGCCATTGAATGACTTCTTTATTTAATTTTCTTATAGCTCATGCAATAAATATACTCGTATGTGAATTTTCAGAAATAAAAGAATGCAATTCTTGCACTAAATTTTACCATAAAACATTTTATTTTCATTATTTAAGCGATCGTACTTCAGCGGGTCCAAAAAATGCCTTTTTTAAAAGTTATGTAGAATGAACACTAATATAAAATAGAGCAGAGACGAACGAACGTTGAATTCTATTCAATATATCTGATTACTAAAGCTCAGATATTTATGCATTAAAAAATGTAAAATACGTATGTAATAATGAGATTTAAAACAGGTAGATATGCATTAATGACAAAGTAAATATGTACTATACAAAACATAAAAATTATGAAATTATCATAATTTGTTTTTTCATCTGTTATATTTATTACTGAAGATCTTAGTAACATATAGTCTCCCAAAACAATGCAAATTATGACCAAACTCTCCTGAATTATGGACTGGAACTGATGCGAAAAGTCACTTCATTATTTCCATTGCAGTGTATAGCCAGTGTGATCATTGTAAGGTTTGAAAACAGAAAATATTCTCTGTTGCTTTTCAAAATTGATCTGTACTGGAAAAACAACGTTCACACCAACACAGATGTTATTGGGGTTTATTTAAACCTGGCTATTTCCCCCAGTGACAACTCCTTTCCTCCAGTGTTTCTTCTATGTCTGACCAACAAGTTCTTGCCGAACAGTCTGTTTGAAGAGGCTTTTCAACTTGGAAAAATATCCAGTCAAAGTTTCAATATCTTACTAAAATTATAATCAGTTTCTAATGAAAAGTAACTATTGTTATAAACTATTTATTATTATTATTATTATTATTATTATTATTATTATTATTATTATTATTATTATTATTATTATTATTATTATTAATTTTATTACTTGTGAAAAGTTGTAACTACATCAATAAATTATTAATAACATTTTTAGACATTTTCCTGAAAAATAGAAAAATATGTACCATTCTAACAATATGCTCTAAATATTTCGCAATTATAAAGACTCCCGAAACATGTAAAAATTGCATTTTTATAATGCAGGAATGTTGTTCGGCGGACATATTACAATATGTTTATATTTAAATGAAATAGAAAAAAGTTATTACATAACTATCCTAGCACTACTGATTACAATTTCAACATAGTAATTTACCAAAAATATCAATTAACTTAAAAAAATTAGTTAAATATTTGCATTAAAAATATTTTATGGCTTTAAGACTTAATGGATTTTATTTATGGCTTTAATTATGTTGCTACGACATTTGAATTTTTATCTAGTTCTTTAAATCATTATTTGAAAGTCATGAACGGCATTGCCAAAAGTATTATCTGCTTACAATAATTTGAAATACTTTATTATTAATGACAGAACATATATTTGTTTTTAATGGGTTCAATTAAGTTCTTAGTTAAAGAAAATCATAATCCTCATTTTACTACATTGCAGGGGTATATATATTTTTGAAAAATTAGAGAGCAATACACAGCGCAGTATTCTTCTATCTGAGCAATGTATTGCCATTTTTTGCGGAAGAAGGATCTGCAAAATAGCACAAGATATATCTACAAATAATGAAACGCTTATTTTTTACACTAATAAAAAAAGAGGACATTTGTTTCTATCGTATAATATTTTAAAACTGAAAAAAACAAGAAGAAAGAAGAATTGATAATCATTTTTTTCGAAAATCTCCGAGACAAACGTTGAAAAAACGTAAAAAAAGAAAGAAAAATGTCATTTTCACTGCTTCTTGAAAAAATATCGTTGTCTGGTGAGCGAATTCTGCGGCGGCGATGGTGTAACGTTTAGCATATCGGGGCTGTTATACCCAAGTTGGCGGGTACCCCATCGAAGCCGTGAATTTTTAAGAGCGAAAAAATCCTTCTTCCTTCAGAAAGGAAGTAAAGCGGAATGTCCCATGTTAGTAGATTTACTTGCATGTAAAAGATCCTCAAGCCTAAATGACGCCTCTGGGCTAAATTCAAATCAACTGTTCGTTGCCCAAGAAATAGCACATACTATCTTCAATAATATAAATTTTGTAGAAGAAAAAGTCACTCACCAAATTGGAACTGATTCACCCCCACTTTGCTGCATAAGAAACAGACTCCCATTTCACATTTTCCTTCAATTTCTCTCCGACATTAGATAAGGCAAGAACATTTCGTGCATTTACCTGTCTCTCCCATATTATTCCTTTCTTAATGCTGTCATCACCCTCTAACGTATATTCAAAGAATTTTCCTCGCAATAACCTTGGTTGAATGCATAACTTATTGAAATCACTATCAGTGAGGTGACAAGAAGTTACCTCTTCCTACGTAGCTGATACAAAGTTATTCGGTCAATTAAATGAAGAGTCTCACGTCTCGCATTCCGCTGCGCACACTACAGATCACAGCACTAGAAGTCGCTACGTACCTGTGTTCTGTGTTCTGAAAGTCAAAAAGCTACAGTAACAGTTATCAACAACTCTCTTAATTGTGTGGTACTTATATTATAAGAAATTAGTGCAACACTTTCAGCTGACAACGCTTGCATTCGCCAGTATATTGTAGAAACCCTCGCTCAGATCTACCCGACCGAGCGCAAAATGGAGATCGCTTACCAAGAAGGCGACGCCCTTGAAACATCATTCCTACAAATTCCAGAGCATCTACTAGAACATCAACCAGATCATCATTTCTCTACCCACATCGTGCATCAACTTCACATGTTAAGTGAAGCATGACATAGTTAATGGTCAACTAAATAAGGACAGTAACTATCACACAGCACAGCACTGCGAATACTTCAAAGTGCAGTGGTAATACCAGCGCAAGTGCAGAACCAATTTTCCAAGAGCCCAGTGGTAAGTGAGGCCATAGTAATCCACATCTAAACATGCAAGCAAACAAAAAAAATCGTGATCAGCCATTCTCAAGATTATTGTTTTTCTATTAAAAATAGAGTTGACCCTTTAAGGGACCTGCAAGAGAGTGAATCTAGTTCCGTATTCCGAAACATCACAGTTCCTGAAAAATCCGAAAATATTAGAATCCCTCCCATCCATATTGTAAGTTTCTTAGTGGTGAATTAAAACACAAGTAATATTTTAACAAAGACGTTCATTTTGTTTCTTAATGATATACTAAAATATTTCGTTTATTTACAGATAGGTTGCACAGTCATTGTGTTCTTCACTTGTTTATTTCTTTTCACACGACTCAGTACTCTTGATTATTTATTTACACTGTTCACTTCTTATTATTTATTTATACTTCTCACATCTTCTGATTACTTACTTATACTGTTCACTTCTTCTGATTATTTATTTACACTGTTCACTTCTTCTGATTACTTACACTGTTCACTTCTTCTGATTATTTATTTACACTTTTGCACAGACCGATGCGCCTACGTCTGTCCGTTGCACTGTCCACAGTCCTCTGCACCGCTGTTCTCCTACTGCACGACTGTTCTCCGCAATGCACACTTCACAGCTCAGCTTCCACTTGAGACTTCAGACTAACTGACTACACACTGCTAGAGGCCGCCGACAGAGGCGAATTTATACCTGGCTGGCGCCCGTCTGGACCTATCCGGAACTTGCGTCATACTTCTACGCGGCTCGTGACTAACCCGGAACCGTCCAGTTCCGGGGATGGGGGCACTGGCAGATGACGCAATCCGCGCCGCAAATCCCGGCAGATGGTGCAATATTCGTTACAATATTAACAATATTGAAAACATAATAGAACTAAACAATGAAATTAAAACCCACATTACTAACCAGTTTACATCAACCTTCAATATTAGCAAAGCAAATTGAACCAAATAAAGATTTCAGAAAAGCAATTAAATGTTTTACAAGCACTAACAAACAGTTTCACACTTACAGGACCCAAACAACAAAAAGTTCTCAGTGGTCTACAATAACATTCATCCGTCTATTTCTCAGGAGGAAATATACCAAGATCTAAAAGCTAAACATTGAATTGAATTAATGCCTTATTTTACGTGGCGAGACCCAGGCCATCAGGCCCGCTCTTCCGTCTGACCACGCAAATACCAACTTGGGTATATCAGTCCGATACGCTAACCATTACACCATCGCGCCGACAAACACTCTTCCCTCATTAGTGTCACCAGATTACACAAGGACGACCCTCCGAAATGTAGGAACTGCGATGGGACGCACAGAGCTGATATCCGAACTACAGAATGTTCATATTTTAAAACAATTTTGGAAAATAAATAAAAAATATTTACCAAGCTGCACAAAAGTCGAAAATTAACAATCAATCCCTTCCCTCTTATACCACTCATCATTTTCCCAACTTATTTAACACGACCCGCATACCAAGTGCTCATACCTGGCACGAAGGACTAATATATCAACTATCATAAAATGGAACTCCTATATGCCTCTTTAAAATCATAAAACTTTAACAGTCGTAATAGGGAACCACACCTCAAACCCATGCTTCATAAGAGCAGGACTCCCACAAAGATCCCCCCTCTCCCCACTGCTATTCAACCTCTACATAGTGGACATTTCTACCTTCAGATTAACCCAAATATCACAATTTGTAGATGACACTGCAATCTATGTGTCTCATCCATCATTAAATTTCATAGCAAATGAAATCTAAACATATCTTCAAACATTAGAAAGCCCGTCCTCAAAATATAAGATAAAAATAAGTCCCACCAAATCAACCGCTAAAATATTCACATTCAAACCTTACTCTCCTCCCATCCAATTAAGAATAAATAATGATATCATTCCATGGACTCCAAATAATATGCCAATTAAATACATAAGGCTGCATCTGGACACCACCATGAACTCGAAAACTCACAGAGACAATAAAGTTCAGCCAGCCAAAATAAAATTCAACAGAAACAGCTCACAAATAAATCTACTAAACTGTCTTCAAACAATGCCATAATCTTATATAAATAATCATCAGACACCTCCTCCTGTACTCCTGCCCAAAATGGAGAAATACTACAAAATATAACATTCAAAAATTGCAAGTTATTCAAAACAAATTCTTAAGACCCATCACCCAAGCTACCTGGTTCATCTTTAACACGCAACTTCACACCGAATTAAATATCAAACCAATCTCTCACTATATTGCCTATCTTGCCAATAACTTTTTCTAGAACCTGAAATTAAACAACCAAAGCAGAAATTTCAAACTGGGCAAATGTACAAAATGTGAAACTCGAATAAAAAACGGTGAAATGAAATATCCGGTACATATTCATATTCTGGGACATATTCAACAAATATATAATAAATCATTTGAGGTGCTCTGTGAGTTCCCTCAGCAAATGTAGGTTAGTGTTAGTAGTACTTTACATTAAGTTAGATTGTATCTCCTACCAGTTGGATGCTGCACCAGTCGAGACAAAGTCTTAAGATTACGCTTGGTCTCTCGACATGTGTTGTAGTGAAGTTTATGCACTGTAGGTGCAAGTGTGTGTAAGTAATGGGTGAGGATAGAACGAGGAAGAGAAAGGAAAGTTTGCTGTTCGTGGCCCGTTTGTTCGTATACTGCTCCGCCATTTCCCTGGTGTTTATTGGAGCATGATTCCGTACCTTGCGCGCTTAATGGAGGTTACTGTAAATAATAGCATGATTCCTCAAAATTGGAAAGAGGCAGTCGTAGTGCCGATTCACAAGGGAGGAGACAGAAGGATTGTTAACAAATACAGGCCTATAAGTTTGACATCAGTCGTATGCAAACAGATGGAACACATAATCGTGGAGTATATTAGATGAGTTTGGAATAAAACTGATTGGCTATTTCAAAATCAACACGGTTTTCGTCCTGGGTATTCGTGCGACAGCCAGACAATTGCTTTTTGTCAGGACATAGCAGATTCATTAGACGAAGGGAGTAGGGTCGACGCAATAATATTAGATTTTTCTAAGGTATTTGATCTTGTTCCACATGGCCTTTTAATTTCCAAATTGTCAGAAACGGGAATAGATCATCGAATAATCCTGTGGATAAAAGAATTTCTTACGGGGCGCACTCAAACAGTCAGAATAGGAGACAAATATTCATCGAAAGCCGATGTAACCTCAGGGGTCCCCCAGGGGAGTGTGTTAGGGCCTTTGCTATTCTTAGCGTTTATTAATGACACTGCAACTGAATTAAAATCAAAAGTTAGACTATTCGCCGACGATTGCATAATATATAGGAGTATTGGCTCGTCTGAGGACGAAAATGTTTTACAGAGCGATTTTAACTGTTTATGGAACTGGGCGTGCAGAAATAAGATGGAATTAAATCCGGAAAAGAGTAAATTCATTTGCTTTACCAAGTCTCGCTCGAAAGTACGCTCCAGTTATGAACTAGGAACTAACGTTATACCACGTGTAAAAAACTGTAAGTATTTGGGTTTGGTCCTGCGAAGCGACTTAGGTTGGTCGGATCATATTAACAATACGGTAAAAAAATCCTGGAGAGCGCTGCACTTTGTAATGCGTATTCTAAAAAATAGTAGTCCAAATGCCCGATCCCTAGCATATACTACATTTGTTCGTCCAATTTTAGAATACGGAGCGGCATGCTGGGACCCGTACAGAAAAGGGCAAATCGAAGCGTTAGATAAAATTCAAAAACGGGCCTCAAAGTTTGTAAATCACGGGTGCGTTGGTGTCGAACGAGAAGAATGGGAGTCCTTATCTAAGAGAAGGGAACGGGCGCGTTTATGCGTAATGTATAAGACATACAGAGGGGGCACAGCATGGGCAGATATCGGCAAAAGATTACAGAAATCAGATTATGAAAGCAGAGGAGACCATCCTTGGAAAATACGATGTAGAAAGCAAAGAACTGATGTAGGTAAGTTCTCCTTTGTGAATCGCACTATAGTATATTGGAATAAACTACCTGCAGAAGCACTAGAGGCTCTTCCTTCTAATGTACCCAAATTTAAAAATATGCTTCATTCCATCTAGATCATCTCGAATAATACTGACTGAGACATTTATCTTTATTATTATTATTATTATTATTATTATTATTATTATTATTATTATTATTATTATTATTATTATTATTACTACTTTTATTATTATTGTTATTGTTAATATTATTATTTCTTTTATTATTATTAATATTACTATTACTTTTATTATTATTGTCATAATTATTATCGTCATGGCCCTTATACAGTGAAGTGATGTGAAGTGTAGTATAGTGGGGGGAAGAGAGTGTAGTGTAGTGAAGGGGAGTGCAGTTCAGTGTAGTGTAGTGTAGTGAAGTGTTATGTAAACTAGAAGTGAATGTAGAGTTAGCTAGAAATAAATTGGAACTATTATATCGACCCCCTAATTCTAATAGTAAACCCAATTGTAAATGTTGAAAATGTTTAGTAATTCTAATTTTAATTGTTATCATGTTTGCCACCGAGCATTAGCTCAAAGCGAACTTTAATAAATCTATCTATCTATCTATCTATCTATCTATCTATCTATCTATCTATCTATCTATCTATCTATCTATCTATCTATCTATCTATCTATCTATCTATCTAACCACGGAAAACTACTGGTCAGAGCAGCCGGCCTGTAGAACTCTGCTCCAGGCAGCGGCTGAATTCAACCCAGTTATCTAGCTACTGCCAAAAATCATGCAAAGGACGCGACGCGGTCCCTAGGATCTCCCGTTGAGTGGCACTGCAAAGCCATTAGTTGATGCCCTGAGCCACCTAAGCCTGTACAAACGGTGTATTAGAACATTCTTTTCTTTTGTACAATTTCCTAGATTTATTCCCTTTCATATCTTGAACCATTTGCATATCGATCCATTGCACACATTTTAAAATCCAACTACATATACAACATGCCATTTTATTTCAACCGCAAAAATATAAATAATTTGGAGGTAAAATAATATCCCGTTTTTGTGACTTTTTCCGTTATATTGCTTCCAAGGTAACATTTTCTTTGTCCAATCGTCTGCCTGTCTTGTTTCGTATTTGTCGCTTAATTCGCTCATCTTGCGATTTACAAACGCCCATTCATGGTTTTACCTTGACATTTCGGCCTTTACAGCTCATGTTTCAGCTTCAGATCGGTTCTCATGCCCCAGAGCATTTCTAGTTGTGGGCGTCACATTATCTTCAATTCTCGTCTTTCACCTCTCTGCGCCTCCATTCACAAACCATCGAGACATTCTCTCTCCTTGATACAAATTTCGCTATCTTTCATTTCTTTTTTGAGTTTTGATGAGTAACTTTCAGCTGACCGGAAGTTTTTTCCACGTTGACTTCCGTGTGAAGCTCTTTTTTCACATTCCATACCACTTTCGGGCTCCGTATTATTTGACCATATAAAATATCCAATAAAAGATCATACAAATGTTTCCAATAACGAGATAGGTTTGAGAAAAGAGATCTCAAAGAGAAATCCTAGTAACTCCCAGGTCCCTACGTCTAACGGTCGTTCACGTGACAACCAAAATGGTGAGAGTAGTGGGTGAACGGTGGCCGGCAAATGATGAAACAATTCAAAACTGTTCTTAGTGGATTGAGGAGGAGGCATTTGCTAGAAGAGTTGCGAAATTAAGAAGTATGAACTCACACTGTAACTCCGCATTCTGATGACTAAATTGGTCTGGAAGTGAAGCTAATTGTCATGGCAAATAACCATTTCGTCTAGAAATAAAAATAATTTATACTACCCCTCAGTGATCTTCTAAATTCTTAACGTCTTACAATAACATTGGTCAACACAATTTTTGTTGCTCTGTTCTCAACCCTTGTAATCAACAAATCTAATGGTGCCTATTTAAAATCTCCGGTTACCCTTTTCCATATACATTACTTTGGCAATATACATGTGTCAAACTTTCAATATTTCAGTATCACCTTAAGAGATTTTATGGTACGAGCGAAGGAATATTTGTTGCCACTCAACCTGCCTTTGTAGCTGAGTTATTAAAAGTAAATCGTAACATATTCTAAATTTCATTAATAATACACATTGTAAACATTTTGCCACAACAAATTCTAGTTTATAAAGAATATCTGGACTTACACCAATGACTATGTCGTTTGCGCCATTTGATGACAAACAAATATTTACAAAATATTTGTGCAAAAGTTTAATGATAACCTAGTAATTTTAACTAACTGTAACTTAGTAGAAATACTGAAAGAAATGGTGTACGCATTCTTCACACAGATCTGTCCCTGGAGCATCTAGAATTCATGCCAAATGACGCTTAGTCATGCCAAATGGTAGTACAGACGCGAACAAAAGAAACGACAATCATTTTCTCTTCACGAAACGCGACAGGAAAGCTTTTCGAATGATTTAGAGTTTCAACTTATGCAAAAATTTTGAAGCAGAGTAAGACGTAATGGGCGGTGGATCACTGCCTCTTGCGAAATGTACTTAAAGTATATTCCACGCAGTCCACCCATTCCACGCGAGTGTGCGTGGAAGCGTTAGTCAAAAGCCGTAAAAACTACGTATCTTCCAATCTAGCGTGCTAATGTTGATGAGGTGCAGACGTAATTAAATGATAAAATAGTTTATGTAATCTCCGTCGTCTTATTAAGAATATTTAATTTTTGGCGAACAGATTGCATTTAAAAACATTTTCATTATTATAGTTGTAGAAAGACAGCGAATATTTTTGCAATTTTAAAAATTTGGAGAATTTAAAGAAAATCAGCCGTTTGCCATTTTTTTATCAGAGTACCTTGCTGTCTAATTAAAAAATTGTAACAAAAATATGTACCTTTTTTTAATATGATTTTAAATATGTCCTGGAAGCTTTATAAAAAGAACCTCCAAGTATTAAAATATCCATTTCAAATTCATTGGGCTGCAACTTCGGTCAGAGCGCTATGGTACTATCATTTTTGGTAAAACTTCTGCTTAGAGGTAGGCACTAGCATTGTTCACAGATTGACGAACGGACAGGGAGACGGACTATATACGTTTTGCCGTAGACAAATATTTCGATATCATAGACCCATAAAAAGTAGATTATGGCTACAAACACGTTGTAGAATATAATTTACTACGTATAGAAACAATCATTTATCATTATTTCCGTATCAGGGACATTCAGGAACATTTGACTACTGAAAAATCACTAGTTTTTGCCGGTATGCTAAACTGTCTTTATACTATATATTTAATACGAGTTCATCATCTCTATAACACGTATATAATGGGAGTAAGATAAAATACCTATACCCGGTATTGATTTTAATCTACACTATTGCGTTTTTAAAAAATTCTATTTTTGAAGAAAACTTCTCTTGGAAAAATTGTAAAACTTTAAATGGGTCATAAATCTCTTAGTTTCCTTAGTGCTACGTACTACAACTGGAGAAGAAGAAGAAGAAGAAGAAGAAGAAGAAGAAGAAGAGAAAATGAAGGAGGAGAAGAAAAACTGAACCTACACGTATTTGCGCGTTAGTTGCTCATTAAGGATTTAGCTACTTTTTCATACAGAGATAGATTTATTAAACATTCGCTTTGAACTAATGTTCGCTTTGAAACATTTTCATTTTACAAACGCCACTTCTATTCCTCCCCCTTCAGTTATCAGAAAATACAATTCCGTGTTTTCCTTATTTCTTGTAGGTCGATTCCGTGAGAATAATGCAAATGTAACGTTGGGCGCGTCTACATGAAGGCGTAGAAATTTCGTCCGATGAGCGCTCTCCCTCCATCGATGCTCGACGCCTGCGGCCAGATATCGGAAGTTGCTCTGGTTGTTCCAAAGTTTCTTCATGGAATGCTCAACGAGACGAGCCGAGGGCGAGGCAGAAGTATTGCAAGGGGAACAACGGCGTGAGAATCCGTGCACAAGTGGGAGGTAGCGAAGACAGTTTCCCCAAGATGTGGTATCACAGTAAGAACTCTGTTGGACGCTTACCAGTAAACGACGCTTTAAAATGAGTTCGTGGATGTTAACTACATACAGGAATAAATTTTAGAATTTTTAATATTTCATGAGCACACTCTGCAAGAGCGACACTATATGGGCAACCCACACAATATGGACATCCCACACAATATGTAGGTGTTCTTCTTTGCATGTCACCACACATCTTCGCCTGGTCGGATCTCCCTCACTTACGCCTCACATACTCTGCACACAGAGCATATCAGGCACTCAGTGAACAGTGACCATCCCTCTACCTGCGCTTATTCAAAGATCAGTGGGCACACGAATCTCACATACATTGCGCTCATAAATCACGTATGTATTGACCATGAACTCTTCTTTACATTAAAGATTAATTTAGCATTTCAATAATCCGTCAATGTTGGTCTGAGGGCTTCAGACACACACACACTCTATCTCTCTCTCTCTCTGTCTCTCTCTCTCTCTCTCTCTCTCTCTCTCTCTCTCTCTCTCTCACACACACCAAGCTCCAGAAACATACATACACATCACATTACGAACACAAACTTTAATCTCCCGACTTGTCTCCGGTTTTGCGGTAGGGTACTGCATGTTTGTGTGTGTGTGCATGTCAGTAAGGGGTGAGGATAGGACAACGAAGAGGAAGAAAAGTTCGCAAGCGGCCCGTGTTTCGTACTGCTCCGGCATCCGCCTGGTGTTGATCGGACAAATCAAGGCAAACTACCGATCAGAGCAGCCGGCCGTTAGAATTTTCCTCCAGACACTGAATTGGACCTAGCTGTCAAGCTAGTCTTGAAAATCTCGCCGCCGTCGGGCCTCGAACCTAGGACCTCCCAGTCAGAGGCACTGCAGTGACATCAGTTGATGCCCTGAGCCACATCTCCCGGTCGATGGCTTGGAGGAGAGATGTCGCACCCGCACCGTGCACGCGACTCCTGATGCACATGCGCCGGGAGGCGCGCAAGACGGGGCGCATTCCGCCAGAGCGTGCGATTTCCACGAGCCTCCCTCGCCCCCCCCCCCGCTACCCAAACAGCTGAATGAGGACGCAGCGCATTCCTCGCTGCCCGCGCCCACGCTCCCTCGGTCGCCCTTCGTTACCTGTCCCCGACAGCGGCCTTGGGAGGTATCCGTTCCTACTGATTTATCGTTCCAGAAGTGATAAGAACAGGCTCAATGTTTATTGTTCGCAGTAGTGCCAATGTGTATCAATTATTAGCTAGCAAATAACCAGGTTTCGTACACTACGTGAATCCTTCATACTCCAGTTTTTTCTGCGATCTGCTTGCGATGCTGTGTATGTCCGCCTTCATTTTGCACACGATTATAACATGTGAAAAATGAATAATTTTCTAATAAATTGAGCAATCCAAGTCAAAGGGCATTTAAATGCAATTCTTGTAATTCGTGTCTTTTTTTATGAAGGTCAGATAACCATTACAATTTAATAAACAAGATAACAGGTGTAAACGTATTTATTTATTTATTTTACGTTAAACATTGTTAAAAGCTCTGTGAGACGGGCTACGGGGAGTAGTGTCTTCTGTGTAAGATTTCTTAATTCTGGTATCTCTACCCTAAGTCAAATAGAAGTTTAATTCTGAATACAGAAATAAATGAGCGTTTTGGCAAGAAATGGTAAGATAATATTCTCTGCGGAGTAATAAAATCTATTTTGAAAGGCAAATCAGCAAACATTTGGGCTCTTATCCCTTGTGTCCTACGTGAAGGAATATATTTCCTTCCGCGGCAACATGTAGAACGATAATTTGAATATCTATATTTAGAAGAATATTTTGAACTCTAGAAGACGAGTATATATACTGTAGTTACATTTATTAAGAAGAAAAACAAGGGGCCATCTCAACATCCACTCAGAGAATCAGGAAAACCGGACGCAAATCCCGATCGAGTGTGAAGGGTTGTCACAAAGATAATTAAATGGGAATAATAATAAATTTACGTAATTATAAATATGGACGGCAGCAACAATGAAGGTATAGAAAAGAAACCGAGGTGAGCTTTATTTCGGAAACAATGCAAGGAATAGGCAACAGAATTGATAGTTAGAAAAATACATAATATGTTAATTAATAATGCAGTGAAGGGACACGTGAGCGAATTCCGTGTAACAGTAAATAATTTAAGAAATTATTACGAGCTGGAAACCAAAGAATAAAATGATACTATAGCAATGTGTGTGACCAATCAGGAGTGAGATCGTGCGAGATGAGAGATAGATGAATGGCGCCCGTGATGAAAAAACGCGGCAGATGAAAATCTGATTCGGCGTGAGTCAGATGAAAAAGGGAAAGCTATTTGGCTGCGGGAAGAATTAGACTGAATTGTGAGTTTGTAAAGGCGATCTTTTAAGGTAATAAATGTAAAATTAAAGAGGAAAAATAATTACATGTGTGGAGGTCGAGAACATCATTGGAGTGGACCGAATTCTTTGAAAATGGAGGCTGAACGGGAATTGGACGACGTTCAAGATTACGCTGGATCTCCGGTAGGAAAGTAGCAGAACGTGGAACTTTTATTTTTATTTGTATTTGCCATTGTAGAAAGATCAAGTTTTTTATTGCATTAAAATTTCTAAATGAATGATTACGTGGGAATATGGCCACACATGCAAAAAAGGAAGGGATTGGTACCGAGTATTAAATAGTGAGAATAAGAGAATTCATGAAAGAAGATTGAGTCTGTTGTTGTTTCCAAATAGTATATATATATATATATATATATATATATATATATATATATATATATATATATATATATATAAATATTGTGACGTACCTTCAATGCGGTACTATTTACTACATTTATTTTTAGAAGGGACAGGTGTCTTTGTTCGTGAATGGGCCTCTGAGGGTTTGCTGAAAGTATTGAAAAAAACTCAATTATCAGTTTTTCAAACAAATAACCAATTTATTACTAAAATCACAAATTAGTACATCATTTTCAATCAAGTGATTTCCCGTTTTGGTATCCAAATCTATACCTGTGAGCTCAAATTACACGATACCTTAAATTCCATGAACCGTTCGTTTCTTCTCGGATGCTCCCCGGCGGCGGTGGCGGCGATCGGCGGCGGCGGCGGCGATCGGCGGCGGCGGCAGCGATCGGCGGCCTTCGGCGCGACTCGGAGCTCGTCAAATGGTCGACCTTCGCTCGGATGCCCGTGCCCCCCAGCTCTTCGCGACGGTTACACGATGGCACCTTGGCTCCGGCCCCGGCCGTTGTGAGGGTATGTCAGATCGGGTGTGCGTTACCTAATATCACTGTCCACCTATCTTTTGTTCGCTATCCCAGTTCTCCCTGGCTGCACAACTTCTCAGTTCTACCTTATTTACTCTTTCACAATCACGTATGCACGTGGCCACTAACCATTGCCGTTACTGGCCACGCGGTTTGTAAGTTTTACTTTATTACCACAGTTCCCAGCACTTATTCCGCTTCCTCAAGCAAACCGGTCACTATCACACTTGGTTTACTCCTTAATAATGTCTCTTCCGTAATTTAACTTCGATTTGCTCCCTATTCACTGAGCGTATCAAAACCACTCCGCTCTCCTTCGAGTTTTCTTCCACACTAACCGTCGCCGTCTCGCCCGGTCTCGCCGCCTTCTCGCGCCTGACCCGTTCCCTGGTGTTGTCGTTGCTCGCCGCCGTAACCGCGCAATTCAAGATGTATGTATTTGACCAAAAATGCATCGCGTTTCAATGTATTTACAGAAACAAACACATGTATTTTGAATTGCGCGGTAACGGCGGCGAGTAGCTGAGGAAATCAGTGAACGGGTCAGGCGCGAGAAGGCGGCGACACTGGGCGAGACGACGGCAGTTAGTGAGTAAGAGGCACGGTACGGAAAATTGACGGTCAAAACGGGGTTATGATTTTTGCGCCATCTACAACAGGTCCGTAGTCAGCCAAACTAAACGTGTGACGTCATGCAATTCAAAAAGATGGCAACGTAGGCGGTGTTTGCTTTCCGTTACGTGCAGGCTGCGTGTAGGCTAGGATTTTCGCCCTACCAGTAGTGGAGGTATTTATAACTCATTTTGGAATCTTGTTTGCATAATTGTAATTGATTATTTCATTTATGAGCATTTACACCATGCAACATAAACTTAAAAAGCCTTAAATCCATGTAGTATAACCTAACCTGTTCATGTGTCATTTATTCTGTTATATTTGTTTAAAAGTATTGTAATTATATTATTTCGTATGGTATTGTACAAAATTTGTAATATATCCATTGTTTGCAATGCCCAGGAATTAAAAATGTCTCATTTTCAAATACACATAATTTATTATTGTTTGCATTTCTAGAATAGGTACACTCTCATCAGTGTATGATGAAATGTATTTAGTTTAATTTGCTTAGGTGTACGAGTTACGTTTCCATTCTGGAGGTGATATTCGAGTTCCCGTATAACTGCCAAGATATAAATGAATTTGACTTCACCAACATGCTAGTCTCGATGATATTTTAGACAAATATATTTAAGCAATATATATATATATATATATATATATATATATATATATATATATATATATATTGTGGCGTCACCAATCACATTAGAATAATTTTATTGTGGCGTCGCCAATAACAGCATAATTATTACATCTAGAGATAGCTCCCTTCGCGGAAAAGTGGGTCAAGGGAAGCTGCCTTTGTCACGAAGACTCCCCTCCCACGACCGCGCTCAGCCCCCATCAGAGGCGGACATGTTTATTACCCCTCGTAAAACCCGGCCAAGCAGTCGGCCAAAACCCCCTTCGAACAATACCCGCCCACGCGTCCCTTTTCTTGCCGCGCGCCACGGGGAAGGAACAAGAAGTCCCAAAGGGTTGACACGGGTGTCGATTAGGGAAAAGACACTTTTATGACGCTTCGTGAACAAGACCCTCTTAGCCATCAGCCGACCCCCCCTTCGAACAATACCCGCCCCCGCACCCGTTTGTCACGCGCCTCGGGTAAGGCGACCGGATCCCCACAGGGGCTATTTAGAAATTAACCATAGCAGGCCGCCGATTAGCCTCCGCCGACCGTTTATGGCCCTTGAAAATACGCTACCGCGTGAACACGTGTCCGGACAGCTGCAAGAAGCTTCTGGGACCGTTTACAAAGGAAGTGAGAGAGAGGAGGGAAGCCGGAGTTAGAAAGAGAGCGATCTTTGGAAAATTACAAGAAAACTGCAACATGATTGGTAAATTAGAATGCTGAAACGCAGTTACCCTCAGCCAATGGGAAGCTTCGCTATGAGGGAAGGGGTAAATTTACAGATTTAGAAACGTTTTGGGAGGGGGGAAGAGAGTTTTCTTTAACACGAGATGCACAGAGGAAACTTACTTACGATCGGAGCGCGACGGGGGGAAGGACATTCCCA
Organism: Gryllus longicercus; assembly: GCA_038098605.1. Taxonomy (NCBI): domain Eukaryota; kingdom Metazoa; phylum Arthropoda; class Insecta; order Orthoptera; family Gryllidae; genus Gryllus; species Gryllus longicercus. Next base: position 735,663 of record JAZDUA010000052.1, read on the forward strand.
CAGAGGAAAGTTACTTATGACCGGAACGCGACTAGGGGAAGGACATTCCCACAGAGGAAATTTACTTACGATCGGAACTTAATGAGGATCGGAACGCGACTGGGGAAAGACGTTCCCAGAGTAGAAGTTTACTTTAATTGAACGCGACTAGTGGATTGCCGCGGAGGAAACTCGGGCGGGAGATCACTGGATCCCGCGCTACTTCCGCGTAGGCCTGTCTGCCTCCGCCGCCTTTCACGCCGGGCCCATTCATAGCCCACATTGCATTACGGCCAGCGCCCGTGGCCCCTCGACCGACTGAGCCTGCTCGAGTCGGCGACCTGGGACTGCCCGCCGCCAGCTGAGAAGGAACGCACCACGAGAGGTCGGCGACCTGGAACTGCCCGCCGCCCCTGCATCCGAGGGCGCCGCACGACCAGTCCGTGGATCCAACACAACCAGCGGTGAAAGCTATGACGCGAGACACCTCGCAGGACATTTAGGGCGAGAGATTAATTGTGGCCGCGCTCAGGCCCCGCAGATTGTAGATGGTAGATAGGAGCTTGCATGCATTAGTAGAATTAAGCCTTATTTTGTTAGCTTTAAGAGAATTAGTCGTTAGTAATCAAAGTAATGAGCTCACAGGATAGACATAAGAGGAAACCTGTGTCGCCCTTAGCGACCTGTAACTTCCCTGGCAGCTCATAGTGCCAGGAATAAACCTCAATTTATTATAAGATGACTCGGTGTATTAATTCATGACCTCCCAACACTTCCATCCAGCCACATTTCAGGAGCTGAACCTGGCGCCCTCCCCCGTTTACATTACATTTGGCTGGTCCCAACGTGGGGCTAGTTTAGTCGTTTACATTACAATATATATATATATATATATATATATATATATATATATATATATATATATCAAATAATAATTGTCTTGTTTAGAAATACTTGCCTAACAAGTACAGGAAATATATTAACAAATAATCAAACAAATTTTGAATGTGAACAATTAAGAAACTTTATTTTGGAATTTGTAATAAAAGAACTGTGTGTAATAAAAAACTCTGAATATCTAAAGTTTATTTTTAAAATTTAAAAATATTAAGATAGGTATAATACTTTCTTGGATATTTCACATACTTCAGTGCTACGAAAGCTTAATGTGTTTAGGATGATTTTTAATTAAATGTAGCCAAATTTGAATTGGTAAATGAATCATCTGAACAATAAATCCAATAATAATATTATTGATAGTTATAGTAAAAATCTAATCCAATTTTTCTGCATATACTGTCAACATTCCGTCATCCGTAACAATTCAGTATTGTTCTGCCTATTTGTAGGTTTCAATGAAGACATTTAGTGTGTGGACTTTGTGTAAATACTGTCATGATGTGTAGTAACCAATCAGATAGGTATAGAAAATGAAAAATCTTGCATTGCAGCATAAACAGAAGAAATCTGTGTCAATTGTTTATTTCATTTTAAAGTTAAGATTGCATAAATCTAGAAAAACGGGCCAAATTGAAATTGTTATATCTTCCACAAATTTTCATTTCATATTTTTATTGTAAACAATGAAAATTCCCTCTTTAATCCCAGAACAGTAAGCATATTTACTGGTGTGTTATTACTAACTATAAGGTGAATCGAGTTCAATTAAACTTAATCGAATAAAAGTAGTGTAATTTATACATTTGTTTCATTTTCCTTGGTTTTCAAAGACTTACCCACAAAAGTCACTGAACCAATGATTGATGTATCAAAATTACAATTCTATTTTTGGCTAAAAAAGTCACCAAAAATGAAGGCTGGCATTATTTCAATCATGATTTCAATCAAATGATTGTTTTAAATCAATGATTTAAGTTATTTTTTCAAATATTACAAATAATAAATATTAAGTTATAGAGATGAAGACTTAAATCAATTACACAGTTTATACAAAGAATATCATATTTCTTATAAACGTTTTCACATAATTGAACAATTTCGAGAAAAAAATACGATGTAATATTCATTAAAATGAGCATGCTTATGAAATTAACAATAAACAATTTGTAATAGATATTTACTAATGGACTTGGATGATATAATAGGTTTTATCCAGCATTTCATTGTAGATAAAAGCAAATTTAGGAATAAAACACACACCGAGCTAGATTCAAGAAAATCACGTTAAATCTTCAAGCGTATTTGTAATTCTAGATTTGAAGTAAAATGTTTGCTAATGCCACATAAAGTATAACATCTTAAAAGAAGATGAGCATTAATAAAAATTGAATTTTATTGATAGTCACTTAAAGAGTAAAATTAATGTTGTTAAAACTAATAAAAACTGTATTTAATCTTACTAATTTTAATAATATTAACCTTTTTCCTTGGGTGTATTGATAAAATATAATTTAAGTGAGAAAAACAGGACAACTATTAAATAGATTTTAATATTTCAAAAACTGTCTAAGTTTTTTGAAGAAATCCGATGTTTTCAACTGTAAGAGGTTTTTTATTCAGGTAGTATTATAGAAAAGAATGGTAAATTTTTTTTGGACGAAGAATACCTTTTTTCTAAACCATGGTGGTGCCACAATCTCATTCGATAATGTGAACACATGAGAAGTGTTTTAAGAGCATGAAACTATAAGTACTCAAATTTAAAGATTTTGTGGGTTAGGGCGGTATTGCACCAGACCCCTCAAAAGTATAGTATCTATTTGAAAAAAATATAAAACAAACAATAAAGTGATGAACAATTTAAAACTTCATGTTTTCGCTTTGTCTGGTTTTAAAGTAATTAAGGATAAATAAATCACTTTACAATTTTGGTTTTAAGTAAAAACATCTAATACAATATTTAAAATTATTATTTAAATAAAGTTAATCTGAATCATAAGAAAAGCAGATAATACTCTTGAATATTCCCTACACGCACCACAATTAATTCCGACAACCTTACTTTGAAAATGCGGGCCAAAACGCAACAGCTGCGCTATCTGCACCAGGCCCGTGTCTGAGGAAACAAACTTAGTCCCCGCCTTTTAACATTGAGTGAACCGGGCCAGGTAAGAGGACATGAAAGAGAGCGGAGCCGGTGATGATGCGTGCGGCGAGTAAAGGAAAAAAGTGAAGTTAAATAACAGAAGAGAAGCTATTAGGGAGTGGATTAAGTGTGATTGTGGCAGTTAATAAGTAATGAAAGCTTGACGAGGCGGAATAGGTTTCGAGAAATGTCGTGACAAGGTAAAAACTACATACCGCATGTCCGGTAACGGCAGTGAAAAGTTGCCACGTGTATACGTGAAAGTGAAAAGGTACACGAAGTAGAACTGGTAGGTTGTGCGGCAAGGGAGAACTGATATAACCGACGAAGGATTGGTGGACAGTAAAATCGGTGTTAGAGCATGCCCAACCTGAAATACATTCACGACGGTCGGGGTCGAAACAGAGGTGGCGTTGTGTGAACGTTGTGGAAGCCGGGGTCCCTGGTTTCCCAGCGAAGGTCGACCGTCCGAAGGGCGCCTAGTCGCGCCGAAGGCCGCCTATCGACGCGGCCGCTGGGGAGCATCCGAGAAGAAACTAATGGTTTATTGCATTCAAGGTATTGTGTAATCTGAGCTCATAGATATAGTTTTGGTACCAAAACGGGGATTGATCAAACCGGCGTTAATGTTCGAAATTTGAGATTTTGGTAATAGTAAGTGTTTGTTTGTTTAAAAAATGATGATTACATTTCTCCAATGTTTTATATATATATATATATATATATATATATATATATATATATATATATATACACACAGAAGTTGAGGTACAATAATTGTTACAGGTTGTTTAGAATTATAGAGTCCAAATGGTCATTAATATATAAAAAATCATTTTTAAAATTAATATTTATTTTCCTTTTGATGCATGATATGCATCAAAAAGCATGATATTTCTTTTTGATGCATATAATTGTGTATAAACAGTAGAATTGATTATTCTGCACATGAGCTAAAAAGCATCAAATTCAGAATTGTAACAATGATTTATAAACCGAATAGAATGACTTGCCCGCAAACCTGCCTGGAAATTTAATATTCAAACAGTGCATTTACGTTGTTTACTCAATCGTACAACGACCCATACCGGCCAAACAATACCATCAGTTAGTCATATTAATCGCTGTTTGCTTAGCACTAATAACAAGCCGACTTCGTTGCGTCCTCAATCATTTGAAATTATCATCACTCTGCTGCATTGGTTTAGTCAGTTTGATCTATGTTTAGATATAATTTGCCATTGAAATCAAGAAGGATATTCTACTATTTCGAAGATTTTTAGAATCCAATCCATAGATGCATTCGCGATTTCGTGATCTGGTTAGTAATATTGTCAGTTTTTCAATTAATTTCGTCGGTAAATTTGGAAGCCTCTTAAATGCGTTACATGCTTTTGTTGCAGCGCCTCTGTAAAAGTCATGTCTTATTAATATTACCAGGGAATCTAAGGAGAAGAAGAAGAATAAAAAGAAATAATATCATACAAGAGTTGCAAGAGAAGAAGTGGTCGATGAGTGCCCGGTCTTTTCGAGCTCCATCTGCTAGTTCATTATATGTAATTAACATTATGTTATTGCAAATGTTCTCCATATTTTGTTATTATTAGTTACAAACTTTTACTTGGATACCCGGTTTTATATACGGAAAAAACGAAGTTTTCGTCTGTAAGAATTTTTATTGTAACTAAATACTCTAATGAATATTAATATTTCCCTTGAAGTTCGTTATGGTGCAAAGTTATTACTCTTTCTGTTTTGTCTTTTTTGGAGGCAAATTACTAAATTAAATAGTGAATATGTTTATATGATAATGTCATATATGTCAAAATAAATGATAGCAAGAAGTATTGCTGACAAAATCTGAAAACCAGACATGCTCCCTTTCGTGAAAAAAAACAAAACAACTATTTTGTTTCGAAAATCAAGTTGAAGACTTGATATAATAGTTCAAATAACAAAATAATCAACCCCCCACTCCTCTCTCATCCGGCGAAATGAGGGCTCAAGAAAACGTACGTGGATAGTACATGAACTGCAAAATCCTTCACCTGTCTACCACGGTTCAAATGAAGCGCGAATTGCAAAGAGAGTGCAATAATTATTCTGCCTGTAGATTCCGAAAATTCTAGGAATTTGATTGGTCAAAAGGATAGATTTCGAACTGGAATCCACGGGGTGGGTAATCAATGTCATTCTTCAATTAAATATACTGCAGGAATACGTATATTATTAAATGGTCGTAGAGAAAATGTACTACATTTTACTGTTCTTTGATATTTTCGTTATCTGCTACATTTGTTGCTTAGCAGCCACTGGAACGCTATTCCAGCCCATCGTGTTCTCTGCTGCAAGTCTACTCGTTTTTGTTTCACAAGATATGAAGGAACTTGCAGAGAAAAAATTCGTTCCTCAGTACCAAATCCCGTTTTATTATGAAAAATCGTGTCATTTGTCCTTTCATGAGCGCTAAGCTCCTTGTAATAATGCTCATAATATGACAAGAAAACTGCGCTGGCGTCACACGACACTATAGAGAGAGGGGCCAACCCGAATGTGAGGTGGAAGTGCCGTTGAAAGTACTGGCGAAGGAAAGGAAAGGAAAGAATATAAAAGAAAAGAAAACAAAAACTTACGCGATCTTAACTCGCCAGGGGTAGTGTAAGAGCAAAAATATCTCAGAGCAGAAATACACGACTGAGAAATTTCTCCCAAATCCTTTCTGTACCTTTCCTTTGAATGGTTTCTTACATTATTTTACAGTTAAAGAAAGAATTTTCAAATGGGTCACTAGGGTAACAAAATAGTGTATGTAAGTGGCTCGTATATGTATTTCAGTTGGCCTGTGTACGTGCTCACCTCTTTTACAGATATATCCAAAGTATTTCAGACGTTAGGTAAATCATATAGTGCTCACTGTTTTAGAGATATATCCAGGTTATTTCAAACGTTAGATAAATCATACAGTGCCCAATCATCCGTTGATAAACGTAATTTAGACAACTGTATTTCGAGATATGTTGCTAGTAAACTAGTGTATAGAGAGGCATCACACAGTCATGATAGGCGAATGTAGTATATTTAGCAACGACACTTACAGAAGATTGACCTTCATTCGTAAAGGTTTCAAGCTTCCGAAAAGAGGAGGTGACATTTGTTTCATATTTACAGAGCGAATTAAATTTTATTGCGGCCATGACTTATGTCTTCTTCAGGAAGTACGCATAACATCAAAGTGTTCAACTGATTGATGGTTATATCTAGGCAGTTTTCAGCTGATACTTAGATGTGTATTACTTGATAATTGGAAAGTCTGCTCTTCTGTTCATTGGTCTTTCTGTATATATGACGAGCACAATATCATGTGTGTTATTTGTGGCAGGAATGTAATATGTACTCGGTATTGGAAAGTCTACTGAATGAATATGGAAGTGCACGTGAAAGTGGTAGTAACAAGCTACTTGCATTTCGTAATCTACAATTAAATGCGATTTGCCTCAAAGAGAATTTAAACATTAGGTCTTGAAACGCAAATTACTTCTTTAATGGAATGCCTCCTTTAAGAGAATCTTCATCTCGTCCTGGTAACAAATGATTTACATACTTTTATGAAATCACGAGTTATGACCGCAATCAAAGACTTACGCAGATATTTTAAAGTTCGACACGCCACAAGATTATTTGAAATAATTGAGGTCGTCTTCGCCAAGATTATGGATTTATTCAGAGAACTGGCTTTCGACGGTTTTGTCGTCAGCATCAGTCTATCTACATACGGCAAAAGTCGGGAGACAGTGCCTGTAACAGACACCGGATCATTTAAGTACGTCAACAAGATATCAAAATTACCACGCGAGATTAGTAGATACGCAGTTTTTCAACGACCTTTGTAAACGGCTTCCACGAAAGCTCGCGTGGAATGAATGGAATGCGGGGAATGTACTTTAAGTACATTTCGCCAGAGGTAGTGGTCCACCGCTCATTACGTCTTACTCTGCTTCAAACTTTTTGCGCTAGTTAAAGCATTAAATCATTCTAAAAGCTTTCCTGAGGCGTTTCGTGAAGAGAAAATGTTTGTCGTTTCTTTTGTTTGCGTCTGTACTACCAGTTGCTGATCCTGAAAGGGGACTCTTTAGTGATAAGCCTCGTGCGTAGCACTAATTAGCGTGAATCCTAGATGCGACAGGTACAGTTCTGTGTAAAGAACGCGTACACTATTTCTTTAAGTGTTTCTTCTTAGTTACAGTTAGTGTTTCCTGGGTTATAATTGAGCTTCTGCACTAATATTTTGTGTATATTTGTTTGCTTTAAATGGTGCAAACGGTAGTTGGTACTGTCATTGGCCAACGGCACATCCTAATGTAGCATGGGAATTTTGATGAGGTGTTAGATTAGACACTCTTTATAAACTAGATTTTATTGTGGCTATTTTTTCCAGATCATGTTGTGTCTGTACGTATCTAAAATAATATGTTTTGTTGTCTTCGATTAATGTTATTACTACGTTATTCCAAATTTTTTCTTTCCTGTATACGGAGTAATATACGTAGCATATGGAAAGTGATGTAATGCTGTGGAAAATCAATTTTGAGATTTGAACAGAAATACACGTTTTATAGTCCCCTTATACCGAAAAAGGTTTTTTTTTCAAAACGTGGGTCCACCCGTCAGTCCGTCCGTCTATCTGTCTGGATTATGTGAACAACTCCAGCGCCTAAATCATGCGTAGGGTATTTTTTTCAAAATTGAAATGTCTGTCCATTTGGCGTGAATCGAAGCTCTGTGATTTCGAAAATCATTTATTAGTTTTTGGGAGTTCGTTACATGAAGCTCCTGGGGCATTTTCAAAGTTTTCTCAAAAACGGCTCCAAATTTGTTCTGTAAATTTCTTGTAAGAATCGAGTAAAATACACTTATACAACTACAAAATTAAAGATAGATATTTTTCCTTGAAATTAAATTTTTTGTCCATAACTTGTTCTTTCATTAAAGCCATGTTAATATTTTTAAAAATTTTACTAGTTGTCACGCAATATTGCGAGAAATATGAGCAATTTATAAAAAAAAATATTTTCTCAAAAACGGCTCCAAATTATTTCTTTAAACCTTTGATAGGGATTGTACCAAATGCTCTCTAGAAGATGACATAAATGCCATTTTCTCTATTGTTTTGTTTTTTCAATAATTACAAAAAAACTAATTTTGTTTACTTGTTTCTCTTGTCCTTAATATTTGACAATTTGTTCACATTATTGCATTTATGATTACAGATACTTTAAATAGACGTATAAAGCTTCTCGAAAACTCAACAATTTTCTGTGAAAAGTAGCTCAAACGTCAGAATTTTCAGAACGCTCAAACGTCATTTACTCTGCAATGGTTCTAAATTGTTTCTACAAAGTTTTCGAAAGGATAGTGTTAATTGCACATGACGTTAAGTTCGATACGAGGTATTTTTTTCTCAAAAATTAGACAAATGTATTTTTTCGAAGATTTCTCACGCCGTTAATATACACATTTTCAACAATTTTTAAACACATATTTGTGAGTTAAAGTGATTTAAACGACTTTAAATGAACTTTATCGAAAACTCACATATTTTCTGTGAAAAATGTTTCCAATTTCGAATTTCGCTTCAAATTTTGAATTTGCTGTAGCGCATAAGAGCCATTTTCTTAAAAACGGCTTAAAATTTTCAAAGAATACTGCCATTTTGGACGATATTTTACTGTTCTATAATATCCTTAAAATAATATTTCCGTTCTACTATTAGAAAACTGAAAGTTTAAGAAAATATCAAAATTGTACTTTGGGCGGCGATAGATGGCAGCAGGCAAGAGTATGTGGCAAGTTGAAATAGCTAGCCAAGACCAAAAGACATAGAAAACTAATACAGGAAAGTTTGTGCTATTCTGTAGCACCACTAGTTACTTTTCTTCCTCGTGCCTCTATACCTTTTACGTAGTACTTACACTACCAGCTTTTGTCACAACTGTTTTTAAGTCTTCCATTCTTGATTTACATTTAAGCAGATGGGTCTATACAGGTAGTCCAATAAACGTTTTCAGTATAATTTCGATGTACTGTCTTGTACTAAATGGATTTTTAAATAGTGTTTTTTTCATGCTGATATATTTATATGCGCCGCTACCATGAAGTGATCTGAGAATCTGTCAAAGCTTCTGTAGACTCGTGCATTGATTACAAGAGGGGCTAATTTAGAATTTACTAAAATATACTCAATAATCTATTTTGTTCCTCGGGATGCCCACGTATATTTGTGTATTTCCTTATGTTTGTAAAAGCTGATTGTGATTTTTAATTCACTGAAGGTTGCCACGTTGATTAGTGTTTTACCATTTTCGTTCGGGATCCTTTCGTCATTACATCCTAATATTTTCTATAGGCTGGTTCCAACTTCTGAATTAAAATCTCCTGCTATGATAATGTAGTCTCTCTTGTTCACAGAATTGAAATGTCTGTGCACTGTGTCGTGGATAGTTACGCTTTCTTCCCCTCTTCAGGTGCATACATCCCTAATATTTTCAGATGACCTCTAGTAGTTTTTAATCTTATGTTTATTATTATTTCAAATACAAAGTTGTTGCTATGAATTTTATTTTTTCAGGTCCATTTTAGCATAAATGCTACACCAGCAGCTGTTCTAGTATTTTGTGGAACACCATTATAAAATAACAAGTAGTCTTCCAAATCACCTGAACATTTCAGTTTCTATTTACACATATGAATGCATTAAGCCTGTTAAGTTCCATCGTTAGTTGGGTATCTTTATGATTCAAGTCTCTCACTTTCCAGGTTGTGATCTTCAACCGTTCCTAAACTTAAAAGTTTCGTTTAACCTTATTCTTAGCAGTGGTGGTTTTAATGTTATAAGTCTGGCTATTCTCTTGAAGATTATCAGTAATTTATATTTCCCCTGGTTGCGTTACGAGTGGTACGCAGGGAAAGATTGCTCACCCTAGACGCACTGCCTTCTCTGCGGCTAGGAGCTGCGTCTGTTCGTTCGGGGTCAGTTCTCGCGTCCCTTCTGCTACAGAATAGAAGGTTCTCCTTTGAGAGAGAGGGGGTATTCCTTTGCACATAGTGTATTCCTCCCGTCAGATGGAGTAGCTTCGATTAGGAGTGGGTTGGGAAAGACTAAGGAATACCTATTAGTAAGAAAGATGGAATAAAATATATAAAGGAGATGAGAAAAGGTGAAAAAGAGTGAGAAAAGTCAAAGAGAAAGAAACGTACAACTCCCTAGCCCTCGAAATCTAATAGAGACGAAAAATCACAAGCGTCCTCCAATAGCCACATAGAAAAGATAGAAGAGGTGAGGCACAAGTAAGAGGAAAACGTGCCACACTAGAAGGAGTTTTCACCTACGACAGTGCCGCCGATGGAGTGTTGAGTAGGATATTAGATGTGGTGCAGTGTGATGAGTAGGGTGGAGAATAGAACTGATGGGGCATCGTGACATCTGCGTCTGGCTCCTCAACTGAAATCTGTACAGCCTGGGTGAACCTACAGGTATCAGCACTAATAGATTCTTCAACCCATCATCAATGGTACCCCTGTCATAGCTCATTGTTTAATCGGAGCACACAGGCCTCATCCGCACGGTCAGTGCTACTTTAAGGCGGCGACTCTTGGAAGAGGACGATCTTTTTACTATCCCGTTTATATACATAAACGAAATAATATACGTAGTATAGGGAACGTTATGTCATGCTATGGAAAATCGATTTTGAGATTTTCGAAAAAACACGTTTTGCGGTCCCCTGATACCAAAAAATTATTTTTTTCAAAATATCAGTCTGTCCGTCCATCTGTCTGTCCGTCTGTCTCTCTCGCTGTCCGTCCATCCGTCTGGTATCTGTGAACACTACTAGCGCCTAAATCATGCGTAGGATTTTTCTCAAATTGAAGAAACCCCTGTCCATTTGGTCTGAGTCGACGCTTCGTAATTTTGAAAATCATTAATTAGTTTTTGAGGGTACATTGCATTTTCATTGGGGGTATTCATGACACATTTTCAAAATCTTCTCAAAAAATTTTCTCCAATTTTTTTCTTTAAACTTTTAGTTGGGATTGTACTAAATGTACTCTATGAAATGTCATAGACGTCATGTTTCTCTATTCTATTGTTGTTGTTTTTCAAAAATTACAAAAATGTATTTTTTTACTTGTCTCGCATGATGTTTATATTTATACTAGTGGCAATTTGTTCACATTATTGTATTTATGAGTACACGTGCTTTAAGTAATGTCACATAAAGTTTCTCGAAAACTCAACTTCTTTCCCTTTCTGTGAAAACTAGCACAAAATTTCCCATTTTCAGAAACACTCTAACGTCACTTTCTTCAAAACTGCTCCTACGTTTCTCATCAAACATTTCAAAGGATAGTGCTAATTCCACTCTTTAGTATGACATAAAGTTCATTTCGGTGTATTTTATTTTTTTTTAATTACAAAAAATGTACATTTTTTGAAAGGTCTCTCACGCAGTTTATATGCACATTTCCAGTTTGTGAACACTATTGTATTTGTGAGTTAATGAACTTCAAATGACTTTAAATTAAGTTTTTCGAAAACATAAAAAAAAGTCTGTGAAAAAGTGCTTCGAATTTACAGTTGCGCTTAAACGCTAGTTTTTTAAAAAGACTCCAAATTTTAAAATTACAAGAAAATTGCCTTTTAGGACGATGTTTTACTGTTTTTTTATAATCTTATAATAATATTTCCGCTCTATAATTAGGAACCCGAAAAATAAGAAAATGTCAAAAAAATGTACTATGGGCGGCCATAGACGGAAGCTGGCAAGAGTATGTGGCAAAGTTGAATAGGTGGCCGAGACCAAAGGAATTAAATGAGGAAAGGCTGTGCCATTCTGTAGTACAACTAGTTCTAATTATAATAACATAATATTTCATATCCAGATTTCAATATACGAGTATAGCTCTTTTTTTAAAGTTTGGGACGAAAACTTCACAAATTTATTCACCTCATCAAGACACTTGTATCAATAATAGCTACACATAACAGAAATGGTACACCATCAAAGCAGATGAAAAGAGCTATTACAAGTGTTGACACATTGCCGGCCAAATTACTTCGAATTTGGCGCCTTGGCTTCTGTAACAGGGCGTTTGATGTTGTTTGAAGGCTTTCAAAGGAAAAGACCATGCATTTTAAACTTGGCGCCTTCGAGATAGTCTTAATTTTCTCCAAAAAACCGCGAGAATTTCTTCTCTGGGGTTCCAAACATTCATTTCTTCGTGCAAGTTCCTTGAATTCGATTTTAACTTGTTCTATTAGTGCGGAGCGTCACCGAAAGATCGCACCAGCTCCTGGGAAGGATCTTCGCAGCACGGCCGCGTGTACTTGGCAGGGGCAAATACTGGGAATTCTATCGCAGACGGCTTATCGCCTTGTCACGACAAGGAGTGCGGAAAGAAGCGTTTCGCACGTTTTCAGAATTCGACCCAGAGTGTGCCAGGCACTGCATGTAATTTAAACACGCAGCTAAACGCCACGAAATTCGTAAGGAAAGCGCAGTTTTAGTTTGGGCAAAGGTAGCTGTGACAACTTCAATACTCTTTGTTTCTTTCGCCAAGTAACAATACTTTTAAATTGTGTGTCATTTATTTTCCAGAACATTCTTGTCTGACGAAAGAACTACTGCGATGGAAGAGGCGATGTTCCATTGTCATTTTCATTTTTCATCAACAATGCTCTGCTCTCCCAGCCTCATTCAGCTATTTTCGCAGCGTCAACACAAGGATGATATACACTCTGAGCAAATTAGTAGATTCGCGACATATTGCCTAAACAAGCACGCAGAGACATTCCGTTTCCATTTCTACTCGCGCATGAATCAACACTGCGAGTCTGGAAATGATGTTAAACGACTGAGAGAAACGACTTCGACTGAAAGGAGAAAAGGGGAGGACGGTGGAGTACGGAGAAGGATACTACACAGTGGCTCGATGCTGCCCCTTTGATTTGAGATATATTTTTCTGTAATGAGTATTTTTGGAAGATTTGTTTTCAGGGTTTATTGGAAGACTTCAGAAAGGTTGTTTAAAGAAGTAGCAGGTCTCTTATAGAAAAGTAAAAGATATAAAGTATCATATGAATTGAATTTTTTTTATATTTTAAATATAATTCACAGTATTTACAATAACTTATTATGAATGAATTGTCTACATAAATTTTGTTGAAGGGCAAGGCAGCCATGACATGAAGGGCAGGTGATAAAACACAATCGCTTTTTTCTCATAATATTACCAATAAATAATTATTTTACCGTTTTAGCCACAAACACACAAATTTCCGGTAAACGAGTTCTTTTTTTATGATTTTTCGATTTTGTCGCAAACTATATCACTGCATATTTACGCGCATTTACAAGACTCAAAGCGCTCTTTAAAAATCAAGACATAATTAGACGTACACGCAAACAGCTGTTGCACACCAATGCTGACGTCCAACTGAAGGAAGAAGAATCGATTGTCTAAAATCGGGCGCGATTGCAAGGCCGCGTGCGTTACAAATCTATCGTAAGTTGGACCCCAGTTACATTTCATGTTTTCGTTTTTATGTTTGTTTCCAAAAGAAGTAGAGGTTTTCTTCGGCAAAAAGTTGAAAGGAACTATATTCAAAGCTTCATTTCACATTACCTTGTGGACGTTATACAAGAAGAGAAATTGTCGAGACAGTCTGACAAGAATTGCTCTTCTGAAAAGGAACCGTTCCTCAGAAAAATGGCGTTGGAAGCATTTGTTCATCTAAAGTAAGACGGTGAATTTTTACTCTCTCGCCCTTACGAAGGAACTCCAAATTTCCGGCTGAAAACTTATTGCGGGGCCCTGGTAACAAAAAAGTAGATAAATTCAGATGTTAAATAGAAAAAAGTCCTCCAACGCGTGATGTACCCATAATCAATGTTTTATAGGGCATTTGTACTTAAAAATCGCTTGACGGGAAAACGGCCGTGTCCGTCTGTCCAGTCGTGGTGAACGCTAGCGCTTGAACCGTTCAGTCTATTTTCTCTAAAATTGATATTCACCAATCGATCTGAACGAACTCGAGACTTTGCAAGTTTCAAACGGATGTTTTTATTTTTGTGTTTTTTTACATGAAGTGCGCATTTTCTTGTTTATTCATCTGCCCGAGTTTGACCGATAAGGCGCTTGTGGCGTAGTGATATGAGTGTCTGCGAGTTAACTCTGAGGATCTTTGTTCGAGTCTCGGAACTGAAAAGACTTTTTGCTGATTGGAAACACTTTTGTAGTTCATGTGATAGTAGTATAATATAGCGGAGCAGTTAGAAATAATGCGAAAAAATATGTGCTTTTGGGGCATCACTAGTTTCCACTTGAAATTGTTCTTTCTGCCTTTAATTTATTCCTTTTTTATTTCCCCAAATTTTAAGCGTTTCCAGAACGTAATCCGAGGACGGTACGAGAATGATTTCTAGGAAAATTGGTCCTTCGTTGGAGGCAGGTACAGGGGCAATGTTGATACTCCCGTCGTCCGGAGACAAGAGGCAGCGTCGTTGGAGGATCGCCAACATCGACTGTCGCTGTCGCGATACCAAGTTCACTTACAACCCACCGCAATATCCAGCTTTGTTGCAGACTGCAACTTGCAGTTTCGCAGAACGTTGCAGTATTATTAGCAAGTTAGACGTGAATTCGCGACCGTAATGTTATTCGAGAAAGCGGCATGAAATTGAATTATTCCTCTAGAAACCTAAACCGCACACGTAAATTGCTCAACAATGTAGCGCGTTTTATATTATGTTCGATGTAAAAAACTAATAGCGTATAGAGTAAGTCCTTATAAAACAATAAAATACATTATAGCTTTGTTTGTTTCATATTAATAAATAGGGAGAGGAGTTTATGCCTTAAAAATCTCGAAATGTACATTAAAAAATACGATTTATCATTGTTTTATCTTTAGACAATTACGTAATTATCATCAAATAACTGACATTGGAATGTTGGCACTTGTTTCTTCGTCAGTGATTGGATACCAATGGGATAAGTAATATTTGTAATTGAAAAAACAAAAATCACTTTTTTTAAAACACCGTACATCGGCAACTGGATATAAGCTGTGTTGTCCGCTGATTACTTACCCTCGTTTTATTCAACAGTGATACTCTTATTTCTTTTTTAACCTGAGTTTGCATTTCCAAACATCTATAAAATTATCTTGTTAAATATTTTTTTTAATACCTGATTCATAGTGCTAATTTTACATTTACTCACAATTAGGTACACATTAACCAAAAAATACTGTTGGTACAAATTTTTGAAGAATATATTTTATTTTGCAGAACGTATTGTCGTAATAATTTTCTTACATCTCCCTTCTTTTGGGTACTAAGGCTTGGATTTACAGATACTCCGCGAGCAAACACGACCCTTTTGATTCCATATCGGAGTGTTAATCATTTAACAATGGCAATTATTTGTTCACAATAGCTGTTTAAACATGATAGTGCGCCACCGCGGGATACGCTGGCTGGAAACACATATCTCCCGCTTTAGCCAGAGACCCAAAAGGTTTTGCTGGAAATGTATCTGCTTTAATTTTTATGAATAACAGTTGTGTGAAAAACACATAGTTTTGACGATACAAGTGGAAAACTAAAAACCAAGCAACATTTTTAGTGATTTTTCCAATTTTCTCTGTAAAGCCGACCTTTTTTGAGGTGTCAAACATCAAATTTATCACCTTCAAAAATATTTAGAACCGTTGAGAAAAAACTTCCGGAATTTTTTTCTGGGCCAGATACCTTTTGACTGGACAATTGCATACTACTGAAGTGAACGGTAGAAGAAGGTTTCAGAAATAGTGCCATTCAAATTTTTCACTGAACTAATTTTAGGAGGCATTTCTCACTGACTTACGTATGTATTGATAAAGGACGGAAATAGGTCTAAGGGCATCTTTGACTTGATGCTCCAGCAGCACGAGGGAGTTCTTCACTGGTAATTGTCCCCTGGACAGCAGAAGTTATCGCCGAAGACTCTGAAGTGTCCCTTAGATGCTGATAGATGGCTTCCGGGAAGCCGGAAAGGTAGTTTAAAACAAGAATGAGTAAAGAACTAGAACGAAAAAGTGTTTGTCATTTTGAAGAATCACTAGTTTTATCTGCCTGTACTGGCGGGATTGTATTAATATGCGTTTAAATGAACACTATTTTACAAAACTTTGTGTTGGGAACAGGGTTGCCAGGTTGGGCGGGATTCCGCTTTTTGGGCTGGAAAACGGCTCTCTCTCGTGGGACAAAAATTGATTTCGCGGAATACCGCTCAACGGGCGAGTATGCATAAAAAATGTGGGGTTTTTGGCTGGTTTTCAGATTTCGACAAAATTTTCAAAAACAACTACAACGTTGACAATAAGTTTTTTTTTTATTTTTTACATTATACACGATTTTTCATGAATCATTTATTAATCCGTTCAAAGTTAGTTTGAAAATTGTAAAATTTTAGTTTTTAGAGCTCTAGTATAGTGTGTGTTCTGAAAATCGTACTCGTATGTCGTGCACAGCATGAGTATATATCACATTGGTAGTTCTTGGAGTTAATTTTACAACACACCGTTTAAAATTAGTAATCTTTTGGAAGTACAGTATCCCTGCCAGCATTTTCCTTTAAGCCATAGGGAATAAGCATGCATGCATATGTATGCATTTCTGTGGTAATATTTTTAGGTGAAAATTAAGGTAATTTTAAAAGGTAAAAAAGGGGACATTGTTTTACCCCTTAAAGTATTCCTTCCATTTGCTGTAGTCATAAGAATAGCCTTTTAATAAATGGTATAAAATTATTCTCATGAATAATATTCACAGCTACTTAAAAGATTGATACAAGAAAATTGATATACGTAGGATAGCAAGATATACTATGTTAGGTAATGAAATTAGAGCAAGTAAATATTGCATGAATAGTGAGTAAACAAATGTAGAACCTTTGAGATGGAAGATGAAGATTGGGAACATACTATTTTAGAGAGATGTCTGGGTTTTGAGGAAGGAAGAATACGTAAGGTGGAATATTAAGGACAGGGTGACAGGATCATTATGTCTGACAGAAAAGGACTTAGTATGCAGGGTATGATTATATACATAGTACGTAGAGTAGTATTTGTGTTTATTATGAATATATATATATATATATGTTACTCAGCTGTTGTGTATACAAAGTAGTAAAATACAATTCATTCATTCACAAAACCTTCGGACTATTAATGGTCAGTTTGAAACTGTATAGTAATTTCTTATTTGACAAAACAATATTTTTCCTTTTGAAAGGGTTGGAAATAGGCTAATGTTGGGAATTCGTGTTCCACGAGCACAGATTAATTTCCACTGCTCGTTCAAGAGGTAAACCAACGCCATATGTAATTTTAATACCATGTATGAAATCTATTTGTAAAATGTGGCAGCATCGACGGTTTCTTATCGAGCGTGTAACAAAGAAAGGTAATTATGCTGTCAGGAAGTTTAATTACGAAATAATTACTTTTTTCAACAGAAAGTAAAATATTAATTTCAAAGCAAATTACCATTCGCAAAACGTTGAATAACCTTTATTTCCACCGAAATGCCAGCTTCACAGGAATGCACTTTACTGAAATTCTCAGACAAATTTGTAATTGCATTTAGTTATCTGTTTTACTTATAAATACAACATATACAAGATAAGTCATCGAAACAAAAAAACTAATTAATTCATTTTATTTCGCAATTTAATGTTCGATTACCAGTGTCTCTTGAACAAAATGAATTAGCAACATCCACGTGAGTCCATGGGGAACTACGTAAGTTCTACGTGATACTATTCGCTGAATAACTGTGACATGAGAAACATTCGGCGCCAAGCATCAAATCCACGCCCATTTCAAGAAAGGCAGCACACGTTACGAATGTCATCTGTCTGGCCCAGCCGATACTTTCTTTGAATTTGCATGATTTAATATACTTTAGACGTTTTACACTGTCTACAAGAACTATGCAATTTTTAAAGAAATATTTCCCTTGGACTAGGAATGATATTAACAAAAGTACATAGTGTGAGAAGCGTAAATATAAGAATTTATTATAGAAAAGAACCATATGTTTTCTTGCAGGTACCGTCCTTCGCCTTGAAAGCGTTAGAAAGCAGCAAAAATGCCTTATAAACCGAACGTGAGTACTCGCATCAACAAGCAAATCACCGTTATGAAATAAATCACAACCATAGTGGGTGCACGAACACCTAATTACCAATGCACAAAATTCCAGATAATTAATGATCGCCAATTAATAGATATATATAAATCACAGAACGATCATTTATGCAAATAGTTGTTCGCGTGGAAAGTTCTGGCGCGTGTGCAGCTCGCATTCGTGCAGGGAAGAATAAAAAGGTCCTATCAATTTGAGGGTTGCGCTGCGGGGCATGAGGAGAATTTAAAGAGGAACTGCCCTCGCCCACGCCGCGCCACGTGGACTCCCCGGGGCGAATCTGCAACATCTGCGCAACTGTTGATGCCCTTGGAGTTTGCCTACCTTCTAATTTCCGGCTTCTATCTACTCGTACTACCGAACAAGTAAACGAGAAGTCGATCCAAGGTGCGAACAAGCAAATGGTATGAATTGACAGGAAGATTGATTATTTAGTGTTTACGGACGCATTAACTGCTATTGTCATTAGTAGGGATCAGATTTTTAAAAAAATCATTTTTGAACAATGCGGTTTAGTACATAAATTAATTTCATGTTATGAAAAAATGAAATGACCAATTTTTATACGTTTTTGCATTTTTTGTCGATTTCGATTACTGAGTAATTTTTTACATTTTTCAGTAATTTAAATGCATTTTTTGCTGATTTCATCGATTATTAATATTGTATTCAAATAATCTTTTTTTAATATAATATTTGCAACAAAATATATTGGCTTCAAATAATATGTAGGTGACGAAACGAATATTCTACACAGAGTTTCTGAGTGGACTATTCAATTTCTTCGCCCAGAAATTGTCATGTCAGTCGTTGTGAGTACGTAATCTATAGTTCCTGTGATGCCTATCAGTACCATTGTTGGTTCAGCCGATTTCGGGGAAACGAAAAGAAATTTCCTGGTAAAGAAATGTCTATACGAAAAGTTTGCAAGGTGTGTTCATTTGAACGAATGAAAGAAGCATCAATTACATCAGTAACGTATTCAACAGTTTGAGTTGTTCAAGCGAATTGGTTTTGATCACAGTTTTCACGTTATTTTTCCTTGCTTTCAGATCATTTTAAAAACATTTTAATTGCATTGTATTGATAATTTTTCAAGAAATTTCGGGTCATCAAAATCCGCCACCTACTTATTAGTCTCAGAAGTGTTTGTTATATTCCAAGAGGCGGTGTTCCTCTCCCGTTGGAATGTGAGATGAAATGCCGACCTCTTCGTTGCCGTACTATGTTTTTCCCCTCCAAATATCTTCCCATAGAGGAATTCTGATTGATTGATCGATTAGTGATTTCCGGCGCGTCAGCTCCTGAGGTCATTAGTCCCGTGAGTGTAATGTTTTCTGCTTGGTAGGTGACCGTGGTCTTCCGTTTTGTGTAAATAAGGAGTGAGGATAGAACAAGGAAGATGAAGGAAAAATAACGCTCGATTCGTGGCTCGTTAGTGAGGGTACTGATCGGGCATTCGCCTTATATTGATGGGAGAAATTACGGAAAACTTCCGATAAGGCCAGCCGGTCGCTAGAAATTTCCTCCAGTCAGGAACTGAATTTGACCTTCTAGTGTCGAAAAACCTGTGACCGTCTGGGATCGAACCTAGAACCTCCCGGTCATAGACATTGAAGTGACATCAGTAGATGCTCTGAGTAACGTAAACCGTTTAGAGTAATGTAGAGTTGAAGTCTGCTGACGGAGAACAAAATAGCGCTTTAAAGCAGTTTCTCACTTTAAAAAAATCTATCCTTTACATAATAATGACTAAATATTTAATGTACCTCAAAGATCTCTGAAATATTCAGTTTCATTTTACCTGGCTGGATGAAATGAACCTAATAAAATATTCGTGTCAATTTCCCTTGTAAATAAAACATCAGCTTCGAAAACAGTTAAATTCATAAAAAAAGTGGAGAGGGGTTTTGTCTGTGAATTGATAATACATCATTACAGAGTACACTTCGCTTTTTTCAGTTAAGTGAAAGTTTTTCTTAAAATATTTTGGTAGAAGTTGTTGACGCACCCCCTATATGTTCAACGCGGACCTCAGTGAGTACGCTTATCGAAGTGTGACAACCCCCGTTTTAGAGGATTCGTCGAGAAATTCAAAATAATTAATTTGGAAGGGTTTGAAACATACCCTGCCACAAACCATTCGCTTAATTTATTATTCAACTGCTTACACTCTATATTACACATCATGCATTATGTATTTTGTATCAATGATTATTCAATTCACCCTCCGAAACAATAAATCGAAAATCGGGTGATGGGAAACATCAATTAATTCAAGCTATGAACACACGTTACTACCAAACGAACAATTTAGCGTACCATGGTGGTAGCGGTTATTTTTGTTTGTTAACACTAATTGCGAAGAAAATGTGGTTATTTGACTGAAGTGCAAATTAAATGATTTATTAAATTAAAATGACGGTATAATTGTTCGTGATTATGTCTAATTTTGCGTATTGTTGTGAATGTTAAAGTTTTTTTCGTTCGTATTAAGACAAAAGTGGGTAGAAAATACGTCAAGAAGTAATATCAATTCGATCAGTTTCCTTGTTGAATTTGTAAATTGAGCAATAATGTAGAGTAGTTACATTGTCTTGTATTTTATAACTAGCTGACACGGCAGACTTCGTACTGCCTCAACGATAAATAAAAGACCTAAACTTTTGTATAAAATGATTTTAAAACAAACAAATCGAATCCGTATTTAATAAAAAAGCATTTTTTGAATAAAGCATGAAGTTTTATTATTATTTTCGACACATCATGTTGCTTACTTACAAAACAGAGTTTTCCTGAAATACTCGCTATTTATAAGGTTTAAGTTTGATATTTACAGACACACACTGTTATGATACAGTATGTTAATCAATTTAAAGCTTTCTCACAAACTATTATTTTTGTTTTGTTTTGTGGTGCGTAAATAAAGAAAGAAGTCGGTTGTCCGACGCGCGAACACGCGACGTATAATTGTCCATGCGCGAAACAGGGAAACTAAGTTGATTCCACAAACGTCTAACGACTGTCCTTGCGATTTATTTATGGTCATCGCGAAGGACAGACGTACTGGAAATTGTAAGCGTTTAAAATCGAATAGTAAGTCCGTTGGAATCATCGGTCTCCGCGGGATCAAGACCTCTCTTTTGTATTTTCTTTTTATGATTGTTGGCTCAATGACGTAATTCATCAGCTTTTTCACAGCCAGTCTTGTTCCATTGCATAGTCGAGGTTGATTATTGTTACGCAACATGATAACTGATCCTACTTTTAACTGCAAATTGTGAGGTAGTAATCCAGGTAATTCCAGTAAATTTAGAAACTCCGTGGGATAGATGACTACGTCATCCTGGTTCATAACAGTGTCCACTGATTTGAAGGAAACCAACAGTTGGTTTGTCCTGAAAGAAAATTCTGAATGGTCGCATTGAGATCCTCGACATCTTTATTTTTCGCCACCAATATTGCTCGTTAACCCATCCAATTATGGTTATTGAACGTTTGGGCTATATCTGGGAAAACACGCTGAATAAGCTCCTCTTTTGAGTCCGTGATGTGACAAAAATCTGTGGGTAATGTGATGAATCCGGTTGAGGTGTCCACTGCAACTTTATTATTTCCAATGTCTAACAACTGCTTCGCAAACACATTTGCAGTTTCATCTTGTTGCAAAAATACTCGCATGTTAGTTGTTAAGTGGAGTGTCTTTACGTACTGCCACAAATTCGATGATTTTAGGCATGCATTTAGTTCATCATCAACAGTTGATCGGCGAATAACTGGAAGAGTCTGACGAAAATCACCTGACAATAGAATCATGGCCCCACCAAAAATATTTTGGTTGTCGCGAAGATCTTTCAACGTTCTATCCAGTGCCTCCAGTGACCTCTTATGGGCCATTATGCATTCGTCCCAAACAATCAATTTGCATACCTGTAGGATTTTGGCCATTGGGCTATTTTTGGCGATGTTGCAAATTGATGTTTCGGTGATTTGCATGTTTCATGGTAATTTCAAGGCAGAATGTGCAGTTCGCCCGCCTTCTAGCAGAGTCGCAGCTATTCCAGATGAAGCCAACGCTAGAGCAACATCATTTCGCGATCTGATCCTCGCCAAAAGCAATGAAATTAAAAACGTTTTTCCGGTTCCTCCGGGAGCATCAAGGAAATAAATTCCACCAGATCCACTGTTCACAGCTTCTATCAAAGTGTCGTACGCAATTCTTTGATGTTGATTTAATTGTGGAACATTTGTACGAACTGTTTCTGCCAATGCTTCAATGTCGTAGTTGTTCTCTTTGCAACTCGTGGTTTAATGCATCGTGCATATGACGATTGGGTGCTGTCATTACCAAACACGACAATACTTTATATGCCATCAAGAAACGCATATCTTCTATCATGATCAATGTCTCATTGTAAATTTCTTCAGTCATTTGTAGTGTAGGATTCAAAGTTTGACGGCGCACACGATGCAAAACATCCTCAGACATCTCTATACTTAACTCACAAATCTTTTGGATTCGAAGGGAAACATGTCGATATGATAATCGCAAACAATGTTTGAATTTGATGCGGCGATGAAGATATTACGGAATCCTTGAGCGTATCATCCCAGTGCGAATCGTTCTCAAGTAAACGGAATAGGTTACCAAGCCACCAACAACAACCGCAAATAATAACATTCATCGTTATTTGGATGTACTGTGTAGATACGACCCAGAGCGTCTGAAGCAAATACATTTCGATGTCCTCAACTTGTGTTCGTTGTTTTCGACGCTGAAACAATTTCGATGATGCGTTCCATGTGTAATAGCGTGGCATGTCAGCATACAGCAAAGTGCGAGCAAAATCATCAGATTGACAGACTGTGAAGAAACTTGTTAATGTTGTCGACGGTGGATGTGCCGCCCTGTCTGCCGCGTTAGATTTATTAAAATAAACTCGTTGACCATTTTCTAAATAGACTGCCAAATGGACTGCTGTAGTGTTGTCTTTCATGGATCTCTAATGTAAAGATACGCCAAATTGATTCGTTGCTACTTACATAGCGACCCATCTGGTACTGTGATATTTCATTCATTTCATTTCATTCATATTCATTTGCATTGGTTACATCGAAAACAGATTTACCATATCACTACCTTTGTTAACATATTTACTTATGTACTTTATTGATTTCACAGAGTTACAATATGATGTGAGTCTCAAAAACTTTGGAAAATATTGGCGAGTATGGCACAATCCAACAATTGTCTACATCAACATTTTGTCCTCTTACCTTCACAACTACCGATCGCCCATTGTCTGCAACTGATCGCCGACGATACAATAGGTATCCATCATTTCAACCATTCATACAATAGGTAGCCGTCGTTGGTTCAAACGGATGTATGTCAATCGTTCAGTCTGAATTTTGTCAACATGTCAACTGCAAACTGATGAAAAAGTCGTTGACACATCAAAATATTATTTACTTCACCTTGACGGATCATGAGTCTGTCTGAATAGAAATTCATAGCACTAACTTTTTTGTTGGTTTTAGCACCTGCAATCAAAAATGATAAATGTTTAAATTGTTACTTAGATGAATTGAATTTAAGAATCTTATTTAATCTTGTTCTATTTATTTACCTGTTACTTGATTTACCATTTTGATATTAAAATGGTATCCATCTTCCCCCTGCCAGAAGATGAAAGGATATTGTAGTGCATCATAACTCCTGTGTGTTTCAGATACACGTTTTAAATTACTATTCCGACGATGAAGCACAATATCTCTAGATTGTAAATTTTCTCCCACAATGACAACAGCCACTTCATCAATGGTAGGTGAATTAAACCTCCCTTGTGTTCACCGGCAGGTGTTTTGTCAGCTCGAATGATAATATTATGTGTATCGGATGGCATCCGATCCAATGCTATTTTGAACATGTTTACTAAATTGTTATTCTGATGAAGAAACATTTGTAATTCTTGGACAATGGTTCTCTTCACTGTTGGATTGTGAGCACAACGATTATCAATTTCCGCATCTGAATTGCCCATAAAATAAATTTGTAAAAATTAATGATCTGCATCAGGTAGTGGTAACATTGTTCCCAGTAAGTGATAAATTTGACCTTGTATCTGTAATTTTTAAAAATTTGTCCATTAATTATTTACGATGTATATATATGTATACATATTAGTATATACTTACATATTAGTATATACTTACATATTAGTATATACTTACATATTAGTATATACTTAAATATTATAAAAAAATATTCTGGTATAATTGTGGAAATTTTACTTTGCCTCCAGCACAACATAATCCAGTAGAACCACCAGTATATTTTAACGCCTTACAATACTTACAAATTATTTTCATTTCCCCAATTGTTACCGATTTGTCGGCACAATAATCAATTGCCGGATCATAGTGGAATGCAGCTCGTTCAAGAATCATACGAGCACTGCGTCTGCGGATTCGCTCAATTTCATTAGGTCTACCTTGCTGTTGTTGTTTGATGTGCGCGAACTCGTTGCATTCTAAGCATATCTACTACATTGTCACTCACTAAAGAACGCAATTCTGACACAGCAATACGACTATTTTGATCTGTCTGTCTCTGGTCATCAGTGCGGTTAGCACGTGAGGTGATTCGCACATTTGATTGACTGCGACGAACTAAGTCAGGTCGTCTTCTCCTCGGCATCGTAAATTGAGAAAAATTCTCGCTCATTTAGCAGTTAAGTGTCACTATCACAAAACATCACACGCACACACATATTAGATCCTCCAACGCGCACGCGAATTTGAATTTTATGCAGCGATAATAAATTACAAATTGACTCTCCATTTTATTTAGAAAACGTTCGTATGGGAAATAGAAAAGGGCTGTTTTGAGGGTATGGGAAATAGAAAAGGGCAATTATTCGAATGATTCTCAACTTTAAACCTTCCCTAGACCTCCACGAATATTTCAAAACCAAGATAAGATAAATCTGTTCAGCCGTTCTCGAGTTTTAGCGAGACTAACGAACATCAATTCATTTTTATATATATAGAGATTTCAAAACCTAATGTGCAATCAGTTTCCTTGTTGCATTTTGTAAGATGAGCAATAATGTGGAGTATTTACAATGTCTTGTATTTAATAATTTCAGCACCTAATGTTCATTTATATTTTCATTTTTTAATGTTATTCAGAAATTTCTTGCAATGTCTGCTAGCTCCTCCAAAAATTTTGGCGAAAATTAATTATATGTGAGGAATCAAGAAGTATCTAAAACTGCGGGTTTCATTTTTCATTTTCACTTAGTATAAGGTGTCATAAATATCTTGTTTCATTTTAAAAATGTAAGAAGTTTTAACACAAATAGTAAGACGGAGGGAATTGAGAAAACTAGAACTAACAATGAGATTTGTCACTTCATTAGTTATTTTCGAATTGAAACGAGGCATTATTTGTTTATTCGGTACCAAATGCACGCTTACCAAACCAGTTTGTGGGTGGAACGGAGTCTTAAATTTTTCATTGATGTTGCTTGATATTTTTCTAGAACTATAACGTACACCATTCACGACAAAAAATCTGTTATCCACTGGCTTAATCACAAAGAAATATTAATATACTTGAGAGAGCATTTACAATCAATTTACGAGTAATTGAATTGCTTGAAGATATTCATTCTAACTACTGTAAAAAAACAAATCTTGTACATAAAAATAATTTTTATCGAAAGAAACAAATGACAAAGGAAATAAACGTGTTATATTTAATTTTAAAGTAAATGCCAATTACGTACTCAATGAAACTTAAGAGGTTAATATATTCCTGTATCGGTTTGCTGTACTACAAAAAAGGATACCAATGAACTAGTGATGATATAGGTCAGCCCGAACTTTCTAGTACAAGTTAGTTTCCTATTCTCTTGAGTGTGGACTAGCTTTTTGCTTTTTCTCTGTGCCTCCTCCCAGTTGGTATGCAATATCGTCTAAACGATCTACCTGCCGCTTATCTGAGGACATTCGCAGTGAAGGGGACGTTTGCGCTGCTCTAACGTCGCGCGGACCTATCTCGGCCTTGGACGTCTACATATTCCTCTGGTATTCTGGCACCCACACCGGTGTTTACACCATTTTTCTGAGTGTAGGAGTTCAGAAATTCCTCAGCTAAACATATCACGCAATAAAGAGATGAACGAAGAAGTCTAACACAGGATGAACCATGACATAAACACAACTCAAAAACATCATGGTCACACAGGCAAACCGTCAGAGAGTTGGACAGGTAGGCAGGCAGAAAAACAGACGGAAAGGAGAACAGACAGATGGACAGTCATACAGACAGGTAGACAAGCAAATGGGCCCAGACTTACAAACAGACGGAAGAGTTGACAGGCTGACAGACAGACAAACCAGTGAGCAGACGGACAGACGTTATAAATAAAACGTTTTCGTTATGAATCCCCGAAAGCAATACAAATATATATGACCAATAAATTTTGAAATCTATTTTTCGCAACAATGCAACACATTTCCTATTCTACACATTTTACACTGAATTCATGTACATGTACGAAGAAGAAGAAAATGAAAATGATAGAACAGAAGTACATGGCGTATAATGCACATGATCGAATGCTGCGTAAGTTGTAAAGAAGTTTAAAGAGCCAGCCATGTCACTGATTAACACAAATAGGAAGCTACAAAATGTGGGACTATGAATAGGAAACAAGAAATATGTTATAAGAAGCACTGTTGAAAGAGCAAGAGAGTTTTGTTTTTACGTGGTTCTGTAGAGAAATATATAAACTTATAAATTCAACTTTCTAAATTATTGAATATTCCTTCATATAAAAACAAACATAAAAGCGAAACACGTTTTATCTCTTTGGGTATCACATTGAAAGAGATGTTCCTTTCATTTGTAAATATTCACTAGTAACTCGTTATTAACTGTTCCTATTCCAGTTCGGCATGAATTTGAAGGAAATCTCACTAAAGCTGCTCCGTAATGCTTTTTTTTGCGGACGTTGCTGCCTACACAATAGTGGTCAAAGGAAAATGTTCCTTTTTCTATTTCTGCTCTTGAATAAACATCGAAATCTCTTTGCAACACTAAGAAGACTACGTCGGCCGACCAACGATAAACGTTTATCTAAATTGAAAGAGTTCTGATAAATAGTATTCGAATCAATGACGAACGTGACGTTTTCAGATATCAAGGATAAACGCAACAAGATAATTTGGTTGAATTGTGGTACAATAAATGTGTTCAGTCATTTACGCAGAGTTACGAAAGTAGTTATTTGCCAGATAAATATCTTAAGACATCCTGTTACAATAATATATTGTAAAATAATCACCTGATTTTCATAACCAACTGAGTATTTTAATAAGATGTTGCGATCTGAATATTGTATGTTTTGACCACTTTGAAAAAAGTTCACTGTTCAAATATTCTTGTTCAAATTTATTACTCACCCTGCTAAAGGTAATCGATGTGGGTAGAAATTAGCCAATGGATTATAAGGACACTTGTTTTGCAATAATAAAACGAGTACACGCGCTTTGTAATAAATCTTATTTCGAAACTGATATCTGTTTTTCAAAGTTCAGTTTAATTAAAGTGGATTAAATTATTATAAAGCCCAGTATTCCTAAGAAAGTAGCGCGTATATTAATTAACAATACACAAAACACCTTAGATTTCGCCGTCCCTTATTGCCGCCGCCGCCCCAGAAGCCAAATCTACCATTTTCTTTTCACCTCCATCGCCACACTCATTGTCTCACTGCTGCCGCCACTCTCGCCGCCACCGCCTCCTCCACCGCCCGCGAACGCGCCCGCTCCTGCCACTGCTCTCAGTTTTCACAACCCCGCCCCGCCTACACCGCCTCTTCTGCCCAGTCCCTCCGTCTCGAATCCGCTCCCTCTCCATCCCGTCAAAGCCCCGTCCCCGCCCTCGGTAACGCCCCCACCAAGGCCCCCACCGATGCCTCCATCAACGCCCCCTCCGACGCCCTGACAACGACCACACCAACGCCCCCTTCAACGCCCGCACCAACACCCCCGCCAACGCGCGCACCAATGCCCCCTCCAACGCCCCTACCAACACCCGCGCCAACGCCCTCGCCAACGCCTTTGCCAACTTCCTCACCAGCGCCCTCGCCAATGCCGCCGCCGCCACCACGTTTCCCCTCCTGCCGCAGCCGCTGGAGCGGAGCCCAGAGCCCGGCGGCGCGAGTGCACCTCGCCGGCGAATTCAATGCCGGGCTCATATATCATGATTTGGGAATCTCGCCGGGCGATTTCATAAAACTTGTGGAGCACTCTCTCTCCCAGATTACCTTTCCGGTGGGCGAGCGGCCGACGGCGGGCAGAGAGGGCCCCGCAGCGCAGCGCCGGCGCGAGATGGGTCTGAAGGGGACGAGGCCTGAGGGCGGCAGAGGAAGAGACGTAGAAGGGCCTGTTCTCAACGAAAGGAGGGTGGAGATATACGACTCACGCGAGGGTAGAACGAACACAGCTGAAAGAGTGACACGGAAAGGAAGTGAATTGTTATGAAAACAAATTGCATGCTGCAAAGGACTTTAAACATGAAGGGACTGAATACGGACAGGAGAAATTAGAGGGTAGTGAAGTTTAAAAAGAATATATAATGAACGAAATATACATGTGGTTAATAATAGAAATTTATGATTTTACAATAAAATAATGTGATATTGTATATCAGGAAGAAGTGAAGATAAGGAAAGTAAGGAAAGTAAGAGGTGCAGATTACAAAAAGAGAATCGGAAATAAAATTGCAGAAAGATATATTAATATACTGACGTAAATATGAAGGTAAAATACATATGCTGTTAAAAATACAATTGTAAAGAAGTGAATATGGTAACGAACGAAGCAGTAAATTAAGGGAATAAGTAAAATAAAAGCAATAAACCTTGAAAATAAGGAGAAAAATGTCACCAAGTAGAAACCCAGAACGAACCAAGGTATAACGGGAAATGTGAACGACGCAAGGCAAAAGACGTAAAGAGAATGAAGCAATTGAAAAAACGAAAATACAACGGAGCAGAGTAAGAAGCGAAAGGCGCGCGCGGGGCGTTTAGCTTCAGAGGGCAGGTGAAGAGGGAGTGAAAGGGCTAGGGGCCTGGCACAAGTGCAAGATCGCTTCGTCAACGGGTCGAGGGGGCGTCAGCCTGGAGAGTATTACGACCCGGCGCGTGAGGAAGGAGAGCGAGCCGGGCGGGGCGGAGCGGGTTTTATACTGTGCTTGCGAGACAAGTCTGGCAGTACGTTGTGGGAGGAAAAAATAAGAAAAGCTTCCTAGTGCATACGAAAAAGGGAAGTGAAGAGGTAATGCGCACGATAACAAGACAACGGCAAAGGCAACAATGTGTAAACAGAACTCGTTATCTAAATACGTTAATTTTAAGATGCAGTTTCACATATTTTTTTGAGAATTTTTGATAACCGTCACCTCTGATAATTTAAATATAAAACATACAGTGCATATAAAAGTAGTGTAATTAACCATGTAGAAACTTGAAGTTGAAATTGCTATCAATTTTTTTTGAGGGAATTATTTGTAAATAATAAATGAACCATATGGAAGGAAAACGGTAATATTCATTACCATAAACTTTTTTGCTTCTGACAAAAACATTTTCATGCATTAGAAATTATTGCAGAATTTTGATAACAATTTTCAATTTAAAATATTTTTAAATTAAAAATAAGCTTCGAATTATTTGCAATAAAATGTTACAATAAAAGACAAATGTCAAAATAACTACAAGTAACTAAAACATTAATAATAATCTAGTATGTTCTGATTACGTAAGCGTCCGGTATTGCGCTGTCTTGTAGCAGAAAATGAGAAAATATAATTCAAGAACATGAATCAATATCAGCGTCATTTACAATCAAGAGCGTCGACATGTTTCCGTATCACACATTACCTGCTCATCTTGAATTATTGTGCACTGAACATGAAGTGAGATGACTGAAGATAAGCACGGGTGTACCTACGAAGATCAAAGTGCCAACGAGACACAAAATGGAAGTTAAAGGCGAAGTTCATCATTTATGTGTCGCCTGCATGCGATATCTTCATCAACATCAACAATGGGGAAACTGGTAATCGAAGTTTCATTAGTGCTCTCCTACGGCGCAGCGCGCAGGGTTGCGGCTCCCGCAGCTGTGCTTGTTGACAGAATAATGAGATCAGGTGAGCCGGTGGGAAGACCTTGCAATATTGGATGAGAAGCAGCAAGAGCGGGAAATCGAGGTCACGAAGATGCTCCTATGCAGTATGATTTTAAATATACCCGTGCGCCAGAGTAAATGTAACAAACTTCTGTGTGGTGCAGAAGGGTTGAAGATGATAATTGTTTTGCCAATTAACGTAACGTGGAAGATTCTTTATAATAAACTTACACACGTGACATTTGTGTCTGATTGGTAGGCAACTCAGGCATTGGTGTTTGACGGGTAAATAAAATTTGTCTGTGTGGCCTACCAATCACCAGTGCATTATAATCACAGGTAAACGCCACATGTGTAACTTTTCGCCTATACTACATGTTCTAGAAGTTTCTAACATTTATTTCCTGACATATGTTGGAAATGTATATTAAGAAGGTAGTTTTTTTAACAAGGTTGGCATTTTTTCTATCTCATTTTTATTGATTGATTTGAATAGTGATTCAGGGCAAGTCAACTGCTAAGGTCATATAGGTAAGTGTAGAGCATGCTTTCTCCTCGTGAGACGGTGCAGTGGGGTGAGGATAGGACAAGAAAGAGGAAGGAAAGATCGCGCGCGAAATGTGGCCCGTTTGTTTGGTTACTACTCCGTCATCCCCTAGTATTTGTAAAAAAAAACATGAAAAACTACCGATCAGAGCACCCAGCTCCTAGAATTCTCCTTCAGACAACGACTGACCTCGATCTAGCTTTCTGGCTAGTGTCGAAAATTCTGTTACTGTCGGGACTCTAACCTAGAACCTCCCGGTCAGAGGCACTGTAGTGATATCAGTTAAAGCCATGGGACACATCTCCTGGTTTTTCATTTCATCATCTTTTCATATTTAGAGTGTAAAAATAATGTAATGTATACATTTTCAGTTATATTGAACACTTTTAATGGAGATGTTTTTGAATTATTACTTTGGGCTTCATAAAATACAAACACTTTATACTTACAAATATATTTAGAAGTGTTAAAAGAGTTCATTTTTCACCTCACAATATTTATGAATGGTTTTGAAAATTTTGCGTTAACAATGTTACAATTTTATTTGGAAATCCATTTTGCAAATTGGTATTTTCAAAGAATTTTGTTTATATAGTAACTCTTTGTGCTAAGTTTCAATTTTTATTTTGATTGTAATCTATAGTATAGCATAGAAAACACAAAGCAACAAGCCCAGTAAACGTGAGAGCTCACAAAGGAATAGGTCAAAGAGCACAGGGCTTTTCAAGAGCAATCACAGCAGTGCGCACTCCGAAAGGCATTGACTAACACGTGTTCAAACGTGGCGCCTGTGGAGGGGCGCTTGACCTGTCAAACAAAACGTGACCCATTAACATGGCGTGTTCCCCTCAGATCCGCAATGATAAGAATCAAATAAGAGCTACCAAACATGCATTTTTCTGATTTAAATGATATGCATGCCCATGCTATGTTATGCATGGTGATTGAATTACGAAGTGCATCTTGCTGACTTTATTTTTTCTTCATTTCAGTGTGCGCATGGCCATACTTGAATATGTGATTGGAATAATAAAAAACTATACTTTTACTAATATTTTAAATGAATGTTTTCTCAACGCCAGAAGGGCGAGTAACGTCTAGCAATCATTACTACTTAAACGACGATGTGAAATGCAATGGAGTTTGTTATACATCCCGCCTCTTAAGCGGATAACTAGTTAGGAAAGCGGATAAGCGATAGCAACCACCAGAGCCGTTACCTTTCGCTGAACTACTTCACGCAGGCATATACAAGCCAGCATTGAGCATCATATTGAGGCAGACAGCCGACAGTGCTCTACAGAACCGGCAGAGTATAAGCGACTCTGAAAGATGAATGCGCTGTTGTCACACATTACAACGCATATGGCATCACCTACATGAAAGAAATGAAATTTCAAAACAGTAACACTTGCTGACAGACTATAACCCCTCCTGATATCATGGTCATAACTTTCGCCAAAGCCGAAACTCATCGCCTCCGCGACTTCGTGTGTATTTCATGAGGGGCACCGCTGAACCCCGGCTGTAAGAGAGTCAAAAAATCCTCGCAAGCTGATTGCTTCAGAGCAAGTCACAAGGCGTACCAGAGCTCGGGGCGAGAGAAGTGTTAAAGTTGCTTGTACGCCGACAGTACTGTAGTGGTCACTAACAGTCACCTAACAGAAGCCCAGCAGCGCTCTCGAAGTCCGTCCGCATAGGAACTGTCGGTATCGACTGCGTTTGCTCATCAGCAACAACTTTGCCTCTGCAGCATCATTTCTTCGGAGGGTCTGGGAACGAGAACCGACGGTAGCCGATTTTCCACAATGAGCAAGGTCTTTCCTTCCTCATTCTAGTCCCCTCATCTCCTCTTACATACGATCAAGCACATTCAATACTCTACCCAACATGTCGGGAGGCCTGATTCCGTTCCGAGTCTCGGTAGGAGAAGGTTCTCTTTCGTGCTCCGCTCGTTATCGCTAGCAGTCAGTTATCAACGCCACACCCCAGCGGACGGTCGACAGCCTGTCGCCGGGCGCGGCTAACGGTCGCCACTGCCGCTTGCTCAACCGAGTGACTATAGTGTTCGTGCAAGTGTACGTGTACAAACAGCACTGATCACAACCAGCTACGAAAAGATTAAAGATTAATGGCCTATGCCATTAATCCAGACACAGGGCAAACATTATCAGAAGCCCTGCGCATCATCCACAACTGCGACAACGGTGTCGTTTCACCAGTGTCACCAATACCAGCAAGCGGCGAGGCCATGGATATAAGCCTCGCTGTGACGCCTGTTCCAACCATCCCCGGTCTACCTCAGCCAGATCTACGTGTCGTCATCACTCCAACCATCACAACCTGCTCACGCGCAGAAAAGGTCAGTCAGTGATAGTGAAAGTGACTCCGAGAGTAAGAAAATGAATCGGTCCAGTAACAATACGAGTGAATAATCAAAAAAACCCACTGAGCTTCAATACAATGTACCTATAATGAACAGATTCTCAGAGCTCGGCGAAGTGACGAACGCGAGAACAATAGGTTTCTATTCATAAATGAACAAAATAATGACCACCAATTTAAACATTAAAATACCACCCATCTTTGTAGCCCATATTCAGAACGTTGCAGAATTTAATAGAGAACTTAAGAACTCAATAACAAACCAGTTTACTTCAATCATTGTCAATAACAAAATCAAAGTGCTTTTTAAAACTATATCGGACTTTAGGCAGGCAATAAAATATTTAATCAGCACAAACAGAAAATTTCACACGTATAAAGACCCAGCAAACAAAAAAATTTCTATTGTCTTCAAGAATCTCCATCCATCCATTACTCAGGAAGAAATATATCAAGACCTCAAGGGAAAGTGCCCTTCGCTTATTAGTGTAACTAGACTGTATAAAGACAACATCCCCATCCCGGTAGTGGCAGCCGAGTTCGACGGAAGTCAAAACATAGACAATATATTACAAATTAATCAAATCTGCAACTTGATTGTCAAGCCAGAAAAAAGGCGCAAAGCCATAGGTCCAATACAATGCCTCAGATGTCTAGATTTCGGGCACACCAGAAACAACTGCAATCACAAAATTAACTGTGTAATATGTTCCGGTAATCACTATACAGTAACGTGTCCCGAAAGTAAAACAAACCCCACCTGTATTCTCTGCAAAGGCAATCACCGTGCAGATGTAAGAAATGAAAACTGTATGTACTATAAGGAATTTGTTGAAAAGAAAACCACCCCTACCTTTAATACAAGAAATTCATTCCAAAGAGCAACACAATCATCTTTTAACAACAAACAAGAACAATTTCCATCTCTACACCCTACCCAGCCATTACGTAACTTCACTAGAAACAATCACCCTGTAAACCAATCAGGATTCGAAAACAACATGAGATCACAGCAAAACCGTACCCAACAAAACCAACAAGGCAATAATAATAATAATCCCCTTTTAAATACAATAATTAATTCTATATCGTCCTGTATTATTAACTTCATAAACTCCCTCGTACCATCAATAATCAATACAATTCAAAGTGCAGTAACAGCATTTTTCAATAACAACAATGTCAATACAAGTCCATAAAAATATATCATTAACAAATTGGAATGCAAATGGGATCACATCCAAAAAAAATAGAACTAACTCAATACTTGCACACATATAACATAGACATTGCATGCATAACAGAGACACACCTAAACAATAGTAATAAATTATACATTCCAGAATACAAAATTTATAGAAATGACAGGACCGAACAAAAAGGTGGTGGTGTACTTATAGTAGTCAGGAATAATATAATCCATCATCAAATTAATATACCAAACAACGCAGGAATTAAAACAGTGGCAATAACCCTAACAATGAACAATGAATCATGGAATATAATAACTGCCTACAAACCTCCATCAATAAAAATACAACCCCAAAATATTCTCAATCTATTCACCCCAAACAAAAAAACATTAATTCTAGGAGATCTAAACGCTAAACACACAAACTGGGGATGTCGTACTTGCAATCAAGCAGGAAAAATACTATCACAAATTAAAAACAATACCACTATCAATATACTATCGCCTCCGTAACCAACATACTACCCAAGAGACGTAACTAAGCAACCAGACATCCTTGACATCGGACTGACTGACAGCAATATAAATTTTTATTCAACTCCGTATCACGAACTCGACTCTGACCATCTTCCGGTAAATATACTCACTCGTCAAATCCCACCCCCGCGATCCCCAATCCCCAAAATAAACACACTTAAATTAAACTGGATTAAATTCCAAAATATAACCAGCAATTTAATACCAAAAATTAAAATTTTAAATAATTCTTTAGAAATAGACAACGCCGTAATATTACTAAACACCATAATACATACAGCAATATCAGAAACGCAGCCCTCAAATACTCAATCACATAACAAAATTAATCATTCTTCCCTACCGGTAGAAATCAAAAACATAATATGCGTCAAAAACAGGACCAGAAGGCTATGGAACCAAACCAAAAACCCACATATAAAAGCAGAACTAAATATATTAAATAATATAGTTAAGAAATCAATAAAAAATCATATGAATCTCAAATTCCAGAACAAGATAAGTTCTTTAACAGCACAAAATAACTCTATTTGGAAATTCACCAAACAAATACTAAAAAAGAAAACAATAATTCCACCCATCAACTCACCGAGAGGCAAGTTATTCACCCCAACCGACAAGGCTGAGGAAATTGCCAATTACTTTGAGTCAACTTTCACACTTAACCAATCTCAACCGCACCCGGATCACAACACAATAATACAGTCCATAAACCTCCCAAACAAATCATTAACTATCTCCCGATAAAAAAAGCACCAGGTCATGATAAAATCAATAATTCAATACTAAAACATTTACCAGCCCCCGCAATTGCATACTTAACAAACATATACAATTCATGCTTCAGAACAAATCATTTTCCATCCACATGGAAGCATGCCAACATTCTACCTGTTCCAAAGCCAAATAAAAATTCAGCCAACACCGACAGCTATCGCCCGATAAGTCTTCTACCATTTCTGTCAAAAATTTTCGAAAAAATAATACTCCGTCTTAAAAAGCATCTACAAATAACAAAAGCTATCCCAAGAGAGCAGTTTGGATTCACAGAACATATATCCACACAACATCAGCTCCTCAGAATCACAGAACATCTCAACACAGCATTTCAGAGAAAACATCACACAATACTCATATCACTCGACATAACACAGGCATTTGACAGAGTCTGGCACCAGGCACTAATTTATAAATTAACGAAAATAGGCACTCCACATTACATCACCTCAGTAATTCAAAACTATTTATGCAACAGAACCTTTGCAGTAACAATCAACAACTATCTATCAAACCCCAGCTTAATCAAAGCAGGATTACCTCAAGGTTCCCCCCTATCACCCACACTGTTTAATCTTTATGTAGCAGACATCCCCATTGATGAAACAGTAAAAATAGCACAGTTTGCTGATGACACACTTATCTTCTCCTCCAGCCACTCTCTAATCAATACCAAAAATCACATACAATTGTATCTAAACCAAATAGACAGTAGGTCATCCAAATTAAAAATAAAATTAAACCCAAACAAAACTGCAGCTAAAATATTCACTTTAAGACCATACACTTCACCAACCCCACTCACATTAAATAATGAGCCCATCCCATGGTATCCTCCAAATAAACCCATAAAATATCTTGGACTGCACATGGACACCAAAATGAACTGGAAACAGCACATAGACATCAAAATAATCCAAACCAAAAACAAACTGCATCAATTAAAATCTCTAATAAACAGAAATAACTACCTCCCATACAAAACAGCAATAACCTTATTCAAAACAATTATCAGACCTACCCTCCTCTACGCCTGCCCTGTATGGATCAATGCTGCAAAAACAAACATCAACAAAATTCAAATAGTACAGAACCAATTCCTCCGTACAATCACTAATGCACCCTGGTTCATATCTAACCATCAATTACATAATGAATTCAACCTCGATCTCATCATGCACCACATCACCTACCTATCCCACAATTTCTTCTCAAATTTACACCATATCCAAACATTATCTTCATTCAAACTTTGCAAAAACCCCATCCTTCCCACTCGCATAAAAAATAAATACCCATTCCACATATTTTGTAAATTGTTCTCAGATCTGGAATAGTTCTTATGAGGTGCCAATATGGTCCCCTCAACCTCTGTAGTAGTATTAAGTTAGGATAAGGATAGGATAAGTTAAGTTATAAGTCATCAATACATATGTAGAGTTATTTAAAAACTGAACTATGTACAAAACAATCAAATAAATAAACGAAATAAAAAAAAATGTCGGGAGGCCTGACAAAAAAAGCTGCACGCGAGGAGGGGCCCCGGTAAGGGAGACACCGGGAGAGGAAATTTCGCACGTCGTCGTACAGATGACTAATGAGCACATCGGTTCTTCACGCTCTCTCAATATTTTAATCGACTTCTCACTCACGTGTCTTTGCAATATTAGAGGCAAAAACCTCCTCCTTGTTCAGTGAATGTTCCAGTTAAGTTAAATGCATTATTGCCTAAATTATTGATGTTAATGATAATGCATATAACATTAATTTCTTTCAGTAATTATTAACAGCAATATAATTTTTATCTAAACATTTTCTCTTTGTTTTTTACATCCTTTTCCGTCAAAATGAGAGCCGGATTTTTCTTTAAAATCTCCCGCAGTAAATTCTCTGTTCGATGATCATGTTTGTTTACGAAATCGTTTTTCTTTTCATTGCCGCGTTTATTAATAAAGTTATTTTCTACACGTTTTCAACACATATTCTGTAAAGATGGATTGAATTCTAATTGACTTACACTCGAACGCAGCAGAATAAAACAGAAAATGTAGTAAACGATTCTAAAATTTCAAACGTGTTAAGTTCTAATCAATTGATATTGAAATTAAGTGTTTCAGTTGTTACAGCATATATTACAGCAGTACATCTGCAATCTACACAAACTAAATTCAAAGATTATTTTAAAACCAATTTAATCAAGTTCTGAAGAACACGCCTGAAGGACTAAAGTTCTGAACGTTCTGGAAGAAGAAAATATTTCAACCAAAGCCTTTGAAGTCGACAGTCCGAGTCCCAAGCACCGACCAATTCGGTGCATCTCCATAGAAGGCCGCAAGAAGATGCCGAATCGGTTCAACGAATAATCGAATTAACGATATTCCAGAAAAACGCTGCGTCACAATTGAATTCAAGAGTAAAAAATTCAATGTTAAATCCAACAAAATATAAAGTTAATTGGATCATGAAGAAGTGCACCCAAGTTAGCAACAGCTCAAGGATTTTCATTAGTCGAAAGTATACTCAAGGATTCGTTGTTCAATTAAGTAACACCTGAGCTGAATTACATTTCAGAACAGCAACGAATTCCTCAAACGCTTCATGCAATTCAGCCTACTGCTTACGTGCATTTTGACAAAAGCTTCGGATATTTGAACGCACAATCGATAATAGTTATTTACGAAATAAGTATCGTAAGACATTTTATTACAAGGGAGAGGGAAATTATCAAACAGGCCATTAGGGCCAGTTTCATTACCGATCAATTTACAACATGAGAATGGAAAATTATGAAACGAGGCTGTTAGGCCGAGTTTCAGAACTGTTCGAAATTGCAATACGATGTTACGAGACGCATACCAAGGGACGTTTTATTCCCTTTGAAAATAATGTAAATATATAACGTATATATATTTGTCCTGGAAGGTATGGCATTTGTTCGTACTAGTTAATAGAAATCCACAGATAATTGCAACACTTGTGTTCGAATTTTATTAGTTTTTTGACTATTTTAAAACATTCAGAACAATGTTATTTTTCTAATACATTTTTTCTTTCACCAAGTAGAAACACTATTAGAAAAATGTAATAAGTGATTTTTTTAAATAATCTTGCTGTGTGTGTTTTTATTAAAGGTCCGAATACTTTACAATTAAACGAAGTAAGAGACTTTAACACATTTCTTAAAACTTGTATTTTAATATTTATTAAAAAATGTTTAACAATATTTATATGTATTTTATTACAAGAATACGAAACTATAAATGACT
This sequence comes from Gryllus longicercus, assembly GCA_038098605.1. Classification (NCBI taxonomy): domain Eukaryota; kingdom Metazoa; phylum Arthropoda; class Insecta; order Orthoptera; family Gryllidae; genus Gryllus; species Gryllus longicercus. Next base: position 774,847 of record JAZDUA010000052.1, read on the forward strand.
TGTGATCTAATAGCAATTATACTGAGACTGTGCAACTAGTGGCAATTTTTAACCTTATACTTACGATACTCACGAACCTCAGACTGTGTATATTTCGTTTACATGGCAACCAATATAGTCGCCGCTTCGGAGCGTACGCCAATGCGCTGCAATGCACCCCGGCGGTCACGTGTCGGTTGCCTCGCCAAATGCCCGGCGGAGCACGGGAGGGGCCGCGCCAAGCACACCGCCAGGCACACCGCACCGCGGATAGCACACACAGGTGTTCTCAGGGTCGTGTTTGCTGAGTGCAACAATGACCTTTGTGCAATTGTGCTTATTGGCTGTTCTCTGCGCTAACAAATTGCTAGGTGAAATTCAAGGTCGTGATGTAGGTGGTGGTTGTTTGTGTTACTGAGTTGTATAACGTTCATGGGAATTAGTTATCATTGTGAAAATATTATTTTTTAGGGTATTACTGACAATTACGAAATAATTAGGGGTCGGATTTTAATGAAATATCACTTTTCTCTTCACTTAAGAAGAATGCCGTTTAGTATTAGAAATTCATTTTATGTTATGTCGAAACGAAATTACCTACTATTTTTATAAGTCATTTTTTATAAGTCAGTCTTCGATCAAATTTGTACGTCATTTTTCTGTGTTTTTAGGACATTTTAAAGCATTTTAAGATAATTTTATTGATCATTTTTGGAAATATTTTAGGTCATCAAAATCCGCTCCCTAAAAATGTACAACAGAAGGAGCGGTGAGATTGAGAGGGGAGAGATGTAAAAGATATAAAAAAGAGAGAGGTAAGAAAGAAAGAGAGATAAATGAGAGATAGGGAAGGGGTAAGAAAGAAAGAGAGACGGTAGTAAGTGTTAAGAAATTGAGGTAATGAAGAAAAAGGTAAGAAAGGGATAAGGTAAGAAAGAGTGATGTAGGAAAGGAATATGTGAAAAACGTTAACTAGAAAATGAAAAAAAAAACAGAAAAAAGTTTAATCAAAAAATTCAAAACTTAGGAGGAATTCACTGCAAATCAAACACGATCTCTTATTTCCATTACCTCTTGTATGCGAAATAAAAAGACTTTGAGAAATAGGACAGTACAGTGAGTTGTAAAATAATAGAAACATTGAACACCGGCTTCTATATTACATTTTTCTCTACTTTTGCTCAGAAAAATATCTAAATTCAAGAAAAACTGAAATCATTCTAAATAAGTTCCAAAATGCCCCCAAATACCCAAAATGTATTTCGAGAGAGATTTATGTTATTAAATTTATTTAACATTGGTGATCTTATTTCACGTATTGTAAATGACGAAGTACTACTCCACAAAGGTAACTAAATTAAGTAAACGAAATAAACCTGTGGCACACCCTATATATATATTGTCTGTTCAAAACGCTGAGTGGCATTACGAAAGAAGCGTTCCAGCAAGTGGAAATACCGTTGGGATAAGTGTATGTGTTGAGGAGGAGAGTCCTTTGAAGGAGATCTAGACCTCTAACGTTTAAGTACATTTTGTTTTACATTTTGACGTCAGTCCGGGTATTTTTTGAACAGCCCTCGTATTTAAGCCCACTAAGTACTCCACTATTGCATTTGACGTGGGCTGCGCAGTAGACACTAGATGTGCAAGCACTTGGGTCGCGGGGCCTGCGCTTGTACGTGGTCCGACGCTATCTCGATCGGCGGGGCGCTGCGTCGACGTGGAGCGAGGCCGAGAGGGATGAAGTGGGGAGGAGACAAGGAAATGGAGTGGGTGGAGCGGGAGAAGGGTCGTCGGGGAGAAAGGCCGGAGGGGAAGAAGTAATAACAGGGAGGAAGGGCGAAGGGGATGGATATGAAGAGGGGGAGGAGGGGTGGGAAGGAGGGGGAAGAGGGGGTGAAGAGAAAAAGGAGGAGAGAGAAGGAAGAGGGGTGGGGATGGAGGAGGAAGAGGGTGGAGGGGAGGAGGACGACGAGGGGTGGGAAGGAGGGGGAGGACGATTGAGGAGGGGTGTCGAGTAGGAGGAGGGGAGAAGGCGGGATGAGGAAGAGGAATGTCGAGGGGCGAGGGAGAAGGGAAAGAAGAGAAGGTAGGGAGGATGGATATCGAGAGAGTGAGTGAGAGAGAGGGTGGAGGGAGAGGGGGAGCCGTGGGCAGGAGGGGGAGGCGAGCCTTAATTGCCGGGCGGCCGCGACGTCGAGCGCTCGCCGCCATATTGATTGGACGCGCAGCCCTCATCCTCCCTCGCCCCCCTCCCCCCCCCCGGCTGCTCGGGGCATAATTAAGTGCGCTCGCTGGGCGGCGGGGCGTCCGTCCGTCGGCTGAGGAAGCAACAGCCGTGCGCGCACTCGCCCCTGCGCTGTGTATGAACACGCGGCCGCTGTCCACTCAGGCGCTCCTCCTTCAAAGATCGTTCTTGCCCCTTTTGTGATGCATTTGCTGCTTACATATGTATGTGGCGTTTAACGTATGTATGTTCTGTCAGATGCTATTCAAATAGCCGGCAATTTATGACATTTATAAATTGAAAATGGCTACTTGTAAATGTAAATGGAGCATTTAAATAATTATTTGTAAATAATTATTTAATAAATTTGAAGGATTCAAAAAACAACACCATACATTGCACTATTTACTTTTGAGGTTAACTCAATTGAGTTTCTATACTTCTTAATTTTTTTAAATTTTATATATTTTTTTGGTTGGTGATGGTGGAGTCAGTTACAGGGAAAGAGAATTATTATTTAATGACATCGTGGGAGTAAGGTGTTTTTAAATTCTCGAAGAGAGTGAGCATTTTTTCATGAGTTGGAAGCACTAACGTAGGTTCGTTTAGGCACCCGATTTTTTCTTTCTGCGTTGAATATCGATCCACATTGCATTGTAACGAAAATAAATGATCACCAAATAGTCTGCGGTAGTGTGTGATACAAATGTTTAAGTTAGCTTGAATTTTAATGGTATACGAAGAACAACAGTGCTGTCAATAGAATGATTCTCCTTCGCGGTCAGAGTTCCTGTTGCCGGATAGTTCCTGTTGCCAATAATCAGAGGTGAATTAACGCATAGGCACAGTAGGCACGTGCCTACGGCGGCAAGTTTTCAAGGGCGGCAAATTTTCAAAGGCGCAAAATTTTCTTAATATTTTCGAAAACAAATTTAGGTACTATAAGGGCAACTAACTATAAGGGCATACTAACTATAAGGGCTACTAACTATAAGGGCATAAATCATATTTTTATTTTAAAAATGATTTAAATGAGACTAAATCCGCCCCCTCAACCTTTGATTTATAAATTAAGTTTGAATTTCAAATGGGGACATTTTTAATGTTACAGAATACATGAAAAGAATTTGCCAACGACTTCTGATTGGTTGATTGAGCAGAAAGAATTACATTCTTAGAGTAATGAGTTCGAATTAGCCAATCAGAAATCGCTGACGGATTTCGCCATGCATTCATATTGCGCTGTATAGAAAGTAGCGACATCTATTACTTCTTGAGTTAGTTCTAGAAGACGGATCTGTAAATAACCCTTTTCTTTCTTTTGTTACTATTGTTGTGTATCGTTTATTGTAAGAGCATGCTGAGTAAAAATGATATTTTGAAGTTTTAAAATGAGTGATTATCGAAAAAGGCTCAGTGGAAGTCAATATGCAAAAATCCGAAAAGAAAAGGAAGAGAAATGTCAAAATGAAATTGATAAGACAAAAAAATAAATGAATTCTTTAAACCTATATGTGAAACTGATCATTGCTACAGTTCATTTGACAATTCTATTACTGAGTTAGTATAAACATACAGATTAGATAACATATTTAGTTTTCAGCTTGTATATTTCTAATAACTTGTGATAAATGTTAACATTAATATATTTTAATGCAGATGCTAAAATATTCTCAAAATGCAAAAAATGTTTAGTACAATGATTAGAAATTAAATATTCTTGACGTGTTGTTGTTGTATTCGTTAAAATGAACTATATCTTAATATAGAACTTAAATAAATTAGCATAAAATATGTTACTATAAGTATATTACAAAATTTATTTTAAATAATATGTAATAATACATATAATATTTTGACTCTTTTATTTATTCAGGGTTATCACTGAATCTAATAATGAGACTGCAATGTTCCAAACAGCTAAAAATGAAATGGTTCCTCAAGCAATTGAAAATATAACTGCGATTGATTATGAGTCGACGATTCAACCGATGTAAATAGTTTAAGCATTTTTTTTGTATAATTTCTAGAATATTTGTTTATAATATTACATACATTATTATAATAATTTATTATTTTCTCTTTTAATTCAATAGGATTTCTACCGAATGTATACAACTGCAAGAACATAAAATTGATGAAACCTTAACTTCAACTGATCGTTTTTGCTGGAAAAGCGATCCAGCTTTGTGGTCTACTAATGAAGCTACACGTGATTAAGTTGCCAGGCATGGGTTCGAACAAAACAAAAACGCTGACTTTTCTAAATCAAGAAAAGAGTACAATGATGGCAAAGTTCGTTACTTAACGTCGAATATGTTTGAGTATACGCATATCAGTAAAGAAAAAATGCCTCGCAAGTGACTTGTTTACTCGTAGAGCATGTAGAGATGACTTGTAGAGCAATGGAACTGTTTTCTGCGGTGTTTGTCTATTGTTTTCAAGCAATTCAGAAGAACAAAATTATCATCGGAGGGATTCAATGATTGGAAAAATGCGAATACCAAATTACAAGAGCATGAGAATTCTACATGTCATAGAAACTGTACGCCCACATTGAAAAATAGACAGGGGACTGAAAACCAAGTGAATAATCAGCTCTTTGAGAGGACATGTCGAAAAGTTTTGAAATAATCAAAATGGTAATTACATGATGTTGCTTGAGTTAATTTCGAAATATGACATCTTAGTAGATCACATACAAAAATTTGGTAACTTTGGAAAAGGAAATACACCTTATTTATCCACCACGATGGTTGAAGAACTAATAGGTATATTAGCTAAAGCAGTTAAAGATAAGATTCTCCGAAACATTCGAAGTACCAAATATTTTTCCATAATTGTGGACTCTACACCAGACATAGAACACGTGGATCAACTCGCTATAGTTATTAGACATGTGGGAAAAGATGGTACACCAAAAGAGTCATTTTTGTAATTCCTTCCAAACACTGGCCATAAATCAAAGGAGATGTTCGACACTATGTAATTTTATGGAGATTAACGAACTGGACATTAATAATTGTCGTGGTCAGTCCTACGACAACGCGTCAAATATGTCCGGTCTTTACACAGGTCTTCAAGCCCGTATGAAAGATGTAAATGCTCTAGTTGAATTCATCCCCTGTTCTGCTCATTCTTTAAATTTAGTTGGTACAAATGCAGCTGAATCATGCACTGAAGCATGTACTTATTTTCTACTTCTACAAAAGTTATATAATTTCTTTAGTGCATCTACATCAAGGTGGGGCATACTTCAAAATTTAGTACATGAAGGATCCAGTGTATTCTCTTTGAAAAGTCTTTCAATTACGCGGTGGTCAGCTCGAGATGATGCATGTCAGGCTCTAAAACATCGTTGGCAAAATGTTTTAGATGCCCTTCAAATTATATCTGATTATTCTACGCAAAAACCGTCAACGCGTGCAGAAGCTAAAGATCTTATTGTTGCTTTAAATCGACTTGAAACTGCTATTATGACCGAGGTTTGGGGATTCATTTTAGACTGCTTGAATGCGTCGAACAAACTGCAAAATCGTAAGAGTATCGACTGAACTCCTTAGCGTTATTGTGTATCGAAGAAAATAATCTCAGCGTTTTAGATTATACTCTAATTATTGATGAATTTGCTCACCAAAAGGTACGTCACAATATTTTTTTAATTGTTATTTCAACTGTATAAAAAGCCCATCCAGAAAGTTATTGTTATATTCCTTGTTTATAATGATAAATCGAAAATTATAAAAACTGTTACGTCGTAATATTCTAATCGTTCAGTTGTTGTAAATAAAAATCTATCATATTAATATTTAATACAAGCGATTTATTTGTCTACATCATTAAAGTACACCTTATGATTTCAGAAGTATGTGAACCTGAAAGTAAGGCCCGTTGACGAAAGAAAACATGTTGCAATTCTAGTTGTCATGTTTTAGTTTCCTTTTAATGTTAACGTTTCAGTGTTGAAACAATAATGTTGAACGTTACTTGCTATGAAGATACAGTTTATATCCAAAATTAGCTAATCCAAAAAAATTATTTAATTTATGAAAACAATGTGCAAAATGTAATGTGACTTTTAAAGTTAAAACGTTTAAATTAATGAGGAATTGTTACTGAAACGTTACAATTTGAAATGTAACATTACTTTTAAACAGGGGGCGGCAAATTTGATGTGCCTACAGGCGGCAAAAATATTAATCCGCCCCTGCCAATAATACAGCACGAGTTTCTTCCAATTATTCCTCTGAATGCCCGGTGATGTATGTTACATTTAATATCATCTAATTCCTCAACATATTTGCCGTATAATGAATAAAAGAAAGAGATGCGTTGACCGTGTAAGTTTAAAAGCTTTAAAAACATAGTCGAGTAAAAGTTTTTCCATAAGAACCTATATGAGTTTAGGCTACATTATTAAAAAATTAGGAGGATAACGGCCACTTTATTCTTACTATGTTGAAGAACAGAGATAGTATTACTTCCATTCTGAAATGACTACGACAGGGCTGAATATAAAATATTAGTGAACGATTATAGAGAGATGACTTGATTCGCGGTGGAGAAGAAGCCTGCATCGTCGCAAGCGACTGGCGAAATCACTATGCTCCACGCGAGGTTCTAACACACAACCTTTTGGTTTCCACCTAATCGAGCTTGAAGCCCTCGAGCCATCGGGGCAGGCATTACCATCGATGATGGTAATGTGTTGATAATGCCAGACCGTGCCTTCGTTATAGGTATTTACTCAAGCTAAATTCGCGTGAAATTTCGTATGCCTGAAAATATTCTCTTCCCACCAGTAGCACCTTCACAGGGTTATGAGTCAATGAATTCTAGTAAACTGTCAAAATCTATTATCTTTCCTTAGCGTATGATATACTATACAAAGGATTATAAAGCTTGAACGACGAAACTATCAGCAAGAGATCACAAATATATTAATAATAAAAGTTCTAAACTTACGAAACGGTGATTTTTTATCTCGACAAAGATAGAAGGAAAAAACCTCTTTAGTGTCTGCGTTGACCCCTCCCCCTTTGATATGTGACTGTTAAACAATTATGCCTTGCGTTGCTCGAACCCGCAAGCCCTCGGACAGAGATTGGTACTACATGCTTACCCTAATGTTCTGAGTCGTCAGCGTCGACTTTTTGTGGATTAAGTGGTAACGAGCGAGAGAATGTTTTCTTCTTTCAAGTACTGTTTGCTTTGTGGTACGGTTGCTTCATGTTGATATACTCGGAGCAGTACAGAGAATTACAGCATAGTGGAGCGCAAAGTCTACTTTTACCAGACCCTCGTCCACGTTTCATTTCGAAATGTTACCCTTCGATACACAATTGTGTTCCCTCACACCACACTTCTGCTCACTTCACAACGCAATTCAAATCCTACTTTACTTGAGACAATACAACTTTTTTATTAATTTATTTATTGAATGTTTGATAATTACACAGTTCAGTAACGAGGTCTTTCATGTGTTGCGATGACTTATTTTATACGACGTAACTTCACTACATTACTCGTGGTGTTGGAAACTACAAGAGCCCCTACTGTGAACAATATTGATGGGAACACTTTTTAAGAAAGCTTCGAAAGAGAATCTGCTTTTAATTGTTGTTGGGAATCCATTTAATGAGGTCAAGTTGTAGAGGAGTGTTTGGTTTATTGTATTCAGGTTGGAGTCAAAATTATTAGAAAGGTGGGGGTTGATCTGGAGTTTAGGGTGCTATCGGTTCATTTGCTTCACTGATTCAGTTCACTAGTTCTCGTGATTTACCAGAATATAGTTGCGCGGTTCATTTCAATCACTAGAGAATAATTTTGCTGCCATTGATTCCAAGCATAAATATATACTCATTTTGACTATGCCATATAAAGCTATACATTTTGCTATTACGAAACATTGTTTCATCATGACGACACATTTTAAATTTCAATTCACATCTAAAATTACACTTCACAACACTCTTTCAAAAAGAAACAAATATCAAAGCACAAAATAAGATAAATAATATAAACTTAAATATAAATATAGGCTTGATTTACTAATTAAACAGCCTCCTAATAACACTTCTAGATGTTCCTCTGACAACAAAATTATTTACTTCGTAAATTGATGAAGTATAAGCTTCTAAAGAATTTGTTAGCGTGGATTTGCGTGTTTTTTTTCGCATTTCAAGTTGTCTTTTAATAGTTTTGTGTCTCTACCGAGATGAATTGAATTGATGCCTTATTTTACTTGGCGAGACTCAAACCATTTAGCTCAGAGGCGTCATTTAGGCTTGAGGATTTTTTACATGCAAGTAAATCTAACATGGGAGAGCCGACTTTACTTCTCCTCCGAAGGAAGGCGTATGAAGGATTTTTTTCGCCCTTATTGCTTCGATCGGGTTTGAACCCGCCAACATGGGTATAACAGCCCGATACGCTAACCCTTACACCATCACCGCCGCAAAATGGAATGTATGAATTAAGGATATATTTATGATTTACGCCGGGAGGGAAGTGTGAATGTTATTCAGTGGCGTCAGAAAGTGAGTTTGCTTGCATCTCAACGTGTATGCAATGTATGCAAGAATGATATAAATTTACTAAGAGGAAAGGGGAGAACAGATGGTTATGAGGGGATTTGTAGAGTCAGTGGCGAGAATGATCATAGCTTGAAAATGTCTGTGTGAAAGTATTTTTCGTTTGAGAGGAGTCTTATTAATTTACTGAACTTCAGTTCATAAAAAGTAAAGAGTGAGTATTTTTTCAAATATAAGCAGATTTGGTGATACGTTAATAAATCATTGAAGTTTTTCGTGTTACAAGGATGTCCTATGTATTACTCGCGCAAATTGTTTTGAACGATGACCTTCCTTCCCCCTCTCTGGCACAATAAACACTTGAAGGCAATTGCTCGCAGCAAAGCGCTGATGGCAACATGCCAAACACATCTTTACTGGTGCAAAATAGAAACAATTTTCTTTTGAATGCGAGAACTTCTATCCGTTATTTTCTCCACACAAATGTAAAGATGTGATCAATACAGGTAAGGATTTATCACAGCAAATTATTCAGTACGTTGTCAAGCCGTGGCTGATTCTCCAGAGCATTGCAAGCATTGCTTCATAAAAAGGAGTAAACTCCAGATCAACTCTAAACATAACTGGAAAACGGCAAATCGAAATTTGTCTGAACAAAAACTGTATCTTCCTTTATTGAATGTGTGGCAATATTTAACGGTACTTCTACAGACAGAGCAGGTAACAATTCTTAATTAACTCGTATGGCCTCTAAGAGAGATCTTTCTGTAGCTGCTATCTAGAAGGGTCACTTTCAACTAAAACAATGCGTCACGGAACGTGGACAATGAATCGTGTCACACTCTGGCAAAGGCAAGCATGAGTCTGGACGTGGGTACATTGACGTAAGCTCACTCAAAGTTTAATCACACAATGAGGGTTGGTGAGAACCGAACCAATAGATGTTTATCATTTATCCGATTGCTAGTCGACATATACAGTCTAATTAGTAGAAAGCAATGCTTGATTTCTAAAATTTTAGGTTCCCGAATGTTACGTTAATTTAAGAGAAATAGTTACATATTGTAATGTATTTCAATAATTATAAATCATACTTAATAACAATTAACTTTGCGAGATCTGTATCTGTGTTTATATAATAATAATAATAAAGATAATAATAATGATGATGATAATAATAATGATGATAATAATGATAATAATAATAATAATAATAATAATAATGCAAGTTTTCTTTTTTTCCCGACGTACTGGAACGGTGTTCTGTCGCGTTTAGACAGAAATCAAGACCTCGTTGTTTGTTTCATTTGACGTAGTCCACACATTGACTTATTTGTCTTTCCTCTTATTAAGAAACGTGCACGAGTTGCCACTGGCAGAAACGCTTATCTCTTTTTATGAAATGAAAGTTACCTAGTTAATAACTAAGCTTTTTGTGGGATGATTTGCTTCACTCGCGTAAGGCCTTCACCAAAGTGTGCTCATAAAAGTACAAGGTGACATTTTGTGGCAAACTCGTCAGAAATGAGTTAAAATTCCTTCGAGGTCTCTGCTAATTGAGAAACGCTTGCTAATTAGTCATTTTATAGAGTCATACGCTACACTGATTTCTGTATTAAACCCAAAAAGAAAACAAAAAACAAACGCACGACAAAATATTTCTATACTTTGAATTGGAATCAGAAAAAAATCCTTACAGCTTATATCTTACAGCTTTGTGGATAAATGAACACCAGTTTAATATCAGAAACGTTTTTTGAAATTCGATAACATTTATTACTGCTACTGATTGAAACGTTATTTTAAATAAATTATACTTTTATATGTCAAGACAGTGACAAATAAAAATACGTACAAAAGAATAAAAAATTCTATTACACATTGTTTCAATTACGCGCATGTAGCATGCTATTTCTAATCGAATTGGGTAAAGTTACACATGGCTAATTTGTTAGCATTTTGAACCTATGTAAGAGCAGGAAGCAAAGCAAATTTAAATTCCATTTTCAACGGCCTCCTTATTTACCAAACATTCACTTTCACTTTACTTATGTTTTATCTGCAGACTATAACCTCTTCTATTCACCAATATATATATATATATATATATATATATATATATATATATATATATTGTGACGTACCTGGTGATGCCGGTACTTTCACTGCAAGAGAATACTAAAGGAGGGTGTCTTTTTCGTGAATGGGTCCCTACGAGGAGTCGATATAGCATTGGGAAATTTAATTAGTAAATGTAGTACAATTATAAACAGGATTTATTCACAAACCAAATCTGTTAATTACATGATTCATTACACTGATACGTTTCGCCTTGGTACCAAGATTAGATTTAACATGGGTTTTTATCATACCTTGGGGCCCCAACAAATACCTCCGATGTTTGGATGACGGTTCGCATCGGCAAGGGGCGCCGACCTTCGCAACAGCTTGGCGCAGTCGGCGGCTGGTGGTGTAGCGGTCGCCTCGGCTGACGGCCTCTTGAATCCCTCGGGCTTGGCTCCTGGTACTTCGGCGTCGCACTTCCCTCTAATTATCTTTCATCGTTTTGATATAACTAGCTAACACGCGGCCACTGCACGTATCGGCGTCCGTTTCGCCACACACAGTTCTGGTATTGTTCCCACTGCGTCAAATAGCATAAGCGCGATTTACTGTTCTCCTAGCACTGATCTCTTATATTTATCACTTTCCCGGCCTCTACCTAACATGCCTATTGTTCTTGCGTTGGCTAATATTCTATAACACCCGCCGCGTGCTTTCTTGGTCCATGCGAAGCGGCGAGCTTCTCACGACACGTCTGCAGCCAACGACAACTCCGCGACTATCTCTCGCCGGCAGCACGCCGGCCACATCCTTCGGCGACGGCCGACTCGACCCAACTGTCGTAACGGCTGAATCCCCTGCCGCTCCACGCTCGGTTCGTAACGGTCGTTCCCACGCTGTGTTCGCGGCAGCGACGGCGGTGGCGGGCCTCCCCACTGCCGTACGTCGCGTCTGCCGCCTGTACTACGCAGTCCAAAATGAAATCTTAATTTCTTATGCTAATGTTTCTAATTAGCATAATGAAACATTCTGTGTTTCAATATATATATATATATATATATATATATATATATATATATATATATATATATATATTGTAATGGGACGGTTGCACATATCAGGTGGCGACATGGACAAAATATTTTATTTAATTAAGAATCGCGCCGCCGTTAAGAGCAGCCGGAAATGCCGTTTCCTGCTATACCTGGGAGGGCCGCTTAGCTCGCCGAAGGAAAGGAGGAAAGTACCTCCTTTGTGCAGCGCAACCCACGCCGGAATCAGCCCGTGTGACGCATGGGGAAATACGCCACCCGCACCCCGAAACCGAGCAACGGAATTCCCCGCGCCTAGTTCTTAGAATTTGCGTGACGGAGGTAACTTCGGGGAAAGTTGCCGGGGACGCAGCTTCGCCGCTGGCGCCGTGATAGGCGGAGGATCCACGGGTGGCGCGACAACCAATTGAAGTATACGACGCGGGTGAGGAATCACGTGACACGCGAGCTCTTCCTGAGGGACCGCCGAAGGGAGAATTGAGCACTTGTTTCTAAGGCGGCAGGGGGATCACTTGTTTTTTGAGGCAGTAGCGAGGAGGCGACTTGTTTGTGCGGCAGCCGCGAGTGCACTTGTTACTTTGATTCGGAGCCGGGACTTTCCGTGCCTGGTCGCCCCGAATGCCACACCGCCTCGCACACATCGCAGCCCGACTCGCGTGACGGAAGCCGAACGATGGGACGGAACACCACGTGTGAATGCCGGACCGCAAGGGCCATGTAAGTACGAGCCGGGGCGTGAAAGACAATATCACGAAGCGATCCGTCATCGCCCGGGCGCGGCCCCGCCGCCGCCCGCGCTGAGCAACGCTGAGGCGCCGCCACAAAGGGACCTGGGGCAAGCACCGACCGTGGCTGCCCGCCGCCAAACCTGCTGGGCGCTGGGATGCTCGAACGCCGCACCTGTAAGCTGGGTCGCGACCGCCCGAGAGGGAGAATAAGATGAACTCTGGCCATGCCGGCCTTTTCTAAATTAAGATTAGTTATAAGTTAATTGTAAGTTTGTTTATGTCACTGGCATTCAGCTTCACCCGCATCGAATTAAAGAGTGATTAAAGTACTATTAAGAAAATGCCTAAGTCTTTCTCTCCAGTAGTTAGGCATTCACGCATGCCTCCCTCTAGGGTGTCTGCCGACGAAGCAGCCGGGCAAAGCTGAATCGCCGAAGGAAATCAGGTAATCGGGTGAGTCGGTGGTTACAATATATATATATATATATATATATATATATATATATATATATATATATTGTAGCGATACCAATTTCCTCATACAAAATTTCATAAGGCTGAGGGCAGTTGGGAAAATGAACAGACGGCGTTGCACGTGCAACCTCGCTTATCGCGACACCCGTTTGCGCCCCCGGCACATTAAGAAAGTCGTTACAAGGGTCAGTCGTCGAAAGATTCACTGAGAGGCACGTGTTCGCATGGCCAGCTGCGAACATTCTAGAACGCTCTTGAAATCGACATCCAGGGAATCCCAGAGCGATAAATTCTTTCACGGACAACGCCTGCCTTGTGCAAGCATGGCCGGTGTTCTAGAAGAAATAAGAAAATTCTGTACACTCACAGCTGGCGCAGAGAGCGGAAATTTCCGTGGCTTCCCCGTCGCGATTGGTTGGAAATAGTGTTATGCGCAACTACCTTTGGCCAATAGCGACGCGACTATCATAAGGAGCTGGAACATACGAGAAAACGAGCGGGGGGTAAAAGTTGACCTAATACAATTTCGAGTGAGAGAATATCAGAAGGGCCAGAGCATCAGACGGGGCCGGAGGCATTCAAGGCAGGGCAGTCGGGAGAGAAACTTCTCTGGAGGGGAGAGCTATTCACCGATCAGAGGCAAATGCGCCTCTGATGGACTTAGAAAAAACTTCGGTGTGGGCTATTGAAAAAGGGCTGAGTAGAGTGGGTAGAGAAAATTCTCTGAAGCGGGAATCAGTTGCAAAGTGAGGCGAATGTGTCTCTGCAGGATTTCTAGACTTTCCAAAGTTGTAATTGTGAATCATCACGAGTATCAGAAGAATCCGTGATTGGTTACTACGCTCTTGAAATCGAGAGTGACTCCGAGTTCTACCAGAGTACTACCAGCTACTACCAGTTCCGCCCCGAGTTCAACCAGACAGACTACCAGACGCCGTTATAACGCCTCGACCGCGCCGCCACCCCACTTGGTGATGTCATCAGACGGCCGACCAGCTGACGTGCGTGCCTGAGTGGGTGCAAGGGCATCGCCCCGGCCGCGCCCCCCTGTGAAGGTTGCCGCCGCCCTTCGGCCGCAACGCGCCCGTCTAGGGCCCACAGAAAAAACTTTACCAAGGCAATATAATTCAGGGTATTCATCCCTGCGTAAATTCTGTAATGCGGTGTCGCGCTATGACACATTGACCTGTAATATTTTTTGCCATTGTAATGTTAATTATAAGTCTTCCTAATTTTAAGCTTTATTCTGAATACTAACCTTTTCGTCTTCTTTTCTTTCCACCTAATTTTCAGATTTCTTATTCTATTTACAAGTGTAACTTCCCTGGGGCATTTTAAATTATTTTGCCCAGGAATAAAAGTGATTTTTACCAGTGATCCAAGTGTTTCTTTCATGTTACCAGTATCTGTTTAACGATTCCTTCCATCACCGACTGAGCTATTTCCGGGCCGCTTACCGGGCGTTCTCTCACGAGACGACTGGGGGTGTTACAATATATATATATATATATATATATATATATATATATATATATATATATTGTAACCGACTCATATATATATATATGTGTGTGTGTGTATGTGTGTGTGTTATACATAATTCAAAAATTTTAAAGGTCACGTAATGAAAATATCAAACAAAGAATGGAAACGTCTTGAAAAAAATCATTACCTTTTAAATGTTGTCAATGTTAAATCTATTAAATGAATAAAATGGAGGAAAATAATGTAACATTAAACTTATATTTGGTATCACTCCCAAAACGCAACAATGCCAAACAAAAAAATAATAAGAAACAAGTCTGGCAGAGAGCGCGACATCCTCTTCGCGAGACTATCTTTCCCTCCCAAAGAGAGGCCGGCGGCCCTGCTTATCCCCGCGAGGTGCGTGCGCTCTGTCTTTGCAGACGGCTCCTCCGAGACGTCTCGGCCGCACTCGGGCGGTGCACGGGCCGAAATTAACAAGGAGCGCCGACGAGGGAACAGGGGCGACGGTGAAGACGGCGACGAGAAGGGGCAGGACGTGAATGAGGGGTACATCGAGGGGGAATAAAAGGAGTCAGCGGAGAAGGGGAGGTGGGTAAAGGGAAAACAGAAGATGAGGGAAACAACGGACAGAGCGGAATAGGAGGAACAGAAGTGAGTGAAGGAGGAGAAGGATGGTCAGAAAGGAGAGGAGGAGAAAGAAAAGGAGCATCTGAAGGAATAGCCGGAGATTGCAACGAAGAATGAGGACGCAAAGGTGTTGGAGGCGGCGGCGAATCGATGGTGCACTGAGAGGGGAGTATAGAGGGGAAGAGTGTAACAACGGTCTTTGTTGTCAGTAGGAAATGTGGCAGAGGTGGAAAGGTGGACGAGGGAGAACGAGAAAATTCAGATTTGTAATGATCTCCAAACGGCAGAGCTAAAGGCGTGGCCAAGGATGGTGATGGAATTGGCGGTATTGGGCAAGGGAATTGCATTGATGATGGTGGTGGTGAGGATGATGACGTAATGTGAAACTTTGGTGAGGGAGGACAGTAGAATAACGACAGCCAAGGTGTCGCCTGAGAGATTGGAAGTAAAGATGGAGTATTGGTTAGAGACAGATGGCTATAATGGCAACTAACATGGCGAGAGATATGGCGGTGACAAAGATGACTACGAGAGAGTTTGTGGATAAAGAGGAGCCCTCAGAAGCGGGAGCGGGGGAGTGTGAAGTAGAGTAGAGTAGTGTATGTGATATCCTGGAGGAGGTTTTGTGCCTCTGGCGCTAGGTAGTGAGATCTGTCGCCGATTTACACGTATTTTCGGGGATTCCCCTTCCAAACTTATCCTTCCGGGGGACACCGACGTTGCCGGGATAAGCTCTTAAGTTTCCGGCATGTGTGATAGTGTAGTGCATGTATGTGTGTGTTAACGAGGGGGAGGATAGGTCAAGAAAGAGGAAACGAAGATCGTGCACGGCAATTCCACTTGCTTGGCATTCGCCTGGTGTTGATCGGGATCATGCACGGAAAACATCTGAACAGATCACCGGTCGCTAGACTTTTCCTCCATAGAGCGTCTGCACCGAACCTGTGTAGCTGGTATCGGAAGTCCACCTCGCAAACCCTAGAACCTTCGGTGAGAGTCGCTTAGGAGACAACCGTAACACTTGCTCTGGTCTGACTCGGCCGGCCGTGGGCGGGGAACCGTTCCGACCGAGGCAGCGGAAGCGGAGGTGGCCGCTGCGGCGGGTAGCCATCGCTGGCGGTGAATAATGCACGAGGCCCTGCTAGGACGCGGCCGTTCCGCTCGCCTCCCGGCATGCAGCATTCACGCACGTGTGGCTCCGGCGCCGGAGGCGGCGGCGGGGGTGGAGAGGCCTGGGAAGCGGCGGAAGGGGTGCTAAGAGGGAACTGATAGCAGGGACGAAACCGTCGGAAGATAAATGATACAGCAGGTGGCAAGTGAAATCTCTACGTAGCGAATTTACACCGCTAAAAGGATGTCACTGGTTATTTACTGAATAGGAAATAATGTTGAGGAAAATTGGAAATTTAAGATTGAACTTGCAATGAAATTTCAGATGAGTAAAAGATATTATACTATAAAATAAGACATAATTTGAAAGTTTTGTGCAATAAAAACAAGAATTGATTTTTACTGATACTATATTTTTCGTCACTTAGCAGTCAAGGATAATGATATTGTGGATTACATAGTAGTTCGACATTGGCTTTCATACCGAAAAATAAGGTTAAAATATAAGTTGTGTAAACCGCCTTCTAACTCACAACCTTTCTTTCTTCACACAACATGCCACCGCATCCATCTATCCAACGTAGGACGTCATTTTTCCGTAATTTGTCACGATTACACAGAAGAATGTATTTAATATCAACGGTGACCACACATTAATTTCCAGAAGTTTTATCTTTTTTTACTTTCCCTCCTTATACTATGAGAGTAGTGTCTCCTCTCTACACTACCCCTTCACAGCCCAAATTAAGGGTAACTTACAAAAAAAAATATAATTTCCACATTTATCACCTCGAAATATCCCCAACAACACACAAAAATGAATTTCATAAGTTGTTTTTGTCACATGGTTGAAATATTTTAGTGGATTCACGTGGATCCAATGGGATGATAGGGTAATAATGAAATGGAAAAAAATTGCATAATATTAATTTTTGGTCATAATTTTGGTCAAAGTTTTTCTTTCCATGTAAGAATTATTTTATTATTACATTATTATTTACATATTATTATAGAATTATATTTTATATTTATTATTATTTTATTATTTATATATTATGTTATTATTTACTTTATTACATATTATTATTTTCAACATCATCATCTGAAAATGTAGGCAATTCCTCACGATTGGAGACGTCATCACACATTATAAGTTCCAAAATTACTTTATTTGATAATCTGGACATCTGAAACACATGTATAATAATTAGTTTACAAATTGTAATGCACATAACTACATTTTGCACCATAATTACTCTTACTTCCCACTGGGTCCATATGGAACCAAAAAGTAATAAAGTCACAGCATAATATATTTTAACATTACATAACTGCTAAATTTATATTATTATCCTTATTAGATATGCCTTTATAATATATTTTTGTGAGACTACAATAAACAATATCTTATCTCGAAATTATTATTATTTGCATATGAAGCACAGCTGATGCAATGGCGGCAGGCACGCAGCTGTTTACAACGCTATAGATTATCACGTGTTCCAACAATCAAGTTAATGTTGCCATTTACTGACTCTATACACACACTATAAAGTCATGTGACCACTTTGAAGCAGTGGGCAATCGTGGATGCCGAGTAAATATAAAAAAATGAGTAACGGGTCCAATTGGCCCCATTGGGCTGCAAAGCGCTAGAGGGGAGGCGTTTCGAAATCTCCCCAGTAATGCAATTCCCACCTTAAAATTTGCGTTCAATGCTCTTTTGAGCTGTAGCTGTGAAAATTCGTCAAACATAAAATCTTTTAGTGCTTTTTAAAGCTCGTTAAGATTAGTGCAGGTGGAGAGGCGATACAGGAATTTTGTAATCGAAAATGGGAATGTTTGTCACTGTCTGCGTGTCACTGTCAGTAAGATTAGAATCTTTTGTTTTGAAATTTGGTAAATCCGTCAGACGTAAGATCTAGTCGTGTCGTTCCGGATATGATATTTAAATTTTGTGGATACTTACATGGATCCACTGTGAAATTTTCAAAATTTTTTCGCAAGCGGCTAAAAATGTTTTCTTGAAATTTTGCTAAAAAAGAATAATGTGTAAAATAAAGTTTGTGTAAAATGTTTTATGTGTAAAATAAAGTTTTCATTTTTATTAAAACCTTTGACATTTAGAAAATTTAAAAAATCATTATTTTGAAAACACTAGGTAGCGTATGTTTCTTTAAGGCTAACATTTTCAATTTTGTTTAAAATTCAGCGTTGTCTTATCAGAATGTTATCACAATTACATTAGTAATTGAGTAGTTTATTGTTAATATTCCATAATTTTGCACTACTTGTGTAAGCCAAATAATCGAAGCCAGACTAAATAGAAACCAGAGTTCATACGTTAAAGAAGCAAGTTTTATAAATTAACCATTGATATAAAAATTATCATCCAATTTTAATACCAATAGATAATTTCGCACGTACATGAACCTGTTCTATAGGATCTGAACAACCACTAAAAAAACGCACAAATCTTTAGATATAAAGAAGGAAACAGCAATGATTGATATAAAAAAATCAAATATCGAATGCTTTACCCGGTATATTGCTTACCGAAGATGTTACAAATTCAGTCAGAAACTGAGGAACGTTAAATCGGGGCGGCAGGGCCAACCGACGAAGCGGAAGCCCCGTGGTGCGAGGCGGTGGAGGTAGAGGTGGAGGTGGAGGTGGCGGCGGCACCAGACGAGGGAGCAGGGGCGGGGCGAGCGCGCTGCAATTTGCGGGGGCGGCGCTTCTGGGCGCGCGAGCGGCACCCGAGGAGTCAGCGGTCGCCTCGCCTTCGCCGCCCCCAACTCTCGCGGGGGCGCCGTGATCGATTCCCGTCGCAATCGAGAGCCATCCCTCTGGGGAGCTGGGCGCTTCTCACAGCAATTTTCAGACCTCCGTCAAGCCGCAACACCCATTTGTTCGAAATTTAAAATCAACTACCCTATAATTTTGTACTAATTTTGTACCACAATAAAAAAATGTACTCAACTATAAACAATAAAAAACTACATCAAAAAGTGGGGGTGCTAGCTTGACGTCAAGTGGGCACCCCCACTTCTCATAAATTCAAAATCAACTCGCGTAAAATTATATACTAATTACGTACCAATTTTGTACCAAAATAAAAAAAATGTGTTCAAATATAAACAATTAAAAAATGGGTGCCAATAAAGCACTATTTACGAACATTTTCCGACTTTTTAAAACATTTTTTGAGTAAAATTTCAAAGTTGAAATAAATAAGGTAGTTTAACATTATAGTGAACTTTTACATGTAATTATTTCAAAATTTTATCTGGTTCCTCAACAGAGATATTGCAGTCTACAAACAACCGGGGTGCCAGGCTACTCTGGGTTGTTGCGACCACTTGCTTGGAGTTTCTACATAAAGAAATAGAACAAGTGAACATATAAGGGGTCAAAAAATTAGCACGCACTCTGCTCAAGAAGAAATAAATTTCTCTCATTTATTATACTCTCATGTAACTCTAGAATAAATAAAATACTTTAACAAAAGCAGTCTTCATGAACACTGCAATAAACATTGTTTATCCATCTCAGCCCGTACATAGCACGCTATAAGGCAGCACTTGAATAACAAATATTTAATTCCATGTAAAATGTCATCATACGACGTTTTATAACGTCAGCGGTGACGTAAAATGTGACACACTGAGTACCTGAATTGTCAATATGCGCAGTATGATAATAGACGGAATAACACAATCAAATATTTGTAGTTTTGAGGCAAAATCGAAACAGTTTGTTAGAATCGCTGATAATGTGTTGAAAGAGACAAGATTTGTTGCGAAGTTCGTTGCATAGAAAAGAGACTACTCGTTTGAGCTAAAAATAATAATTAGTAATTTTACTTTAAAAGAAAGGTAGTGATGTGATATGATATGATAGATGTGATATCACTTGCTTTTATTACCAGCTTTCGTAGTGTTAGCACTAAATTTTAATAATACTTGTAACTGATATTAATAGAATAGACCCTAATATGCCATAATTTGTAATTACATCGCTTACAAGACCAAGTACATCGTGTAGTTTGAATGGTGTTTTGCTTTGTTTTGTTTTATTTTCGACTACAGTTGATCAATCAAAAGCAGTTGTGTCATCTTTTTGAGTTTGAAAATTGAGTTTTTTTAAAATGCAAACGTCGGAAAATTAATAGAAACATAAAGTTCAGCAATCGTTTGACTCATACTACGCCCCTTTAGAAAATATTTTCAGTGTTCATTATGTGTTAGGCATCACGTTTTTAAGTTAAGGTGGAATGCAGAAATGGCGGAATGCGCTACTAAAGTCCACTACAATGTGCATGTGCAGTTCCATTGTTTTAGGATTTCTCCCAGTTCTTGGAAATCTTACGAAATCACAAACACTGGCCGGAGCCTCACATCTCTGCCCCCTCCCGCTCCTCTCGGCCTCTCTACTTCCCACCCCACCCCACTGGTACGTGCCCCGCCTGCTGACCCCGATCTGCTCCGTGTCGTCGCGCCACCTCGGGCCGAGAGAATGCGCTATAATCACGCGCAGCCCAGCCGCCGATTGGATACCTCCAGGCAGAAGCGGAATTAGTGCAGATGTTTCCCAAATCCTCCAGATCATCCCAAACGGAACTTCCTAGTTGAGATGCCGCCAGCCTCATGGACCAGCATTGTGAATATATTTAAGACGATAAATGTATGTGTGCAAAATGAACAGAAAAATTCCATTCTATTAACGTGATATACGAATAATTATACAAAATTTTAAATGTTATGAAAGTACAAAATAGAATCCAGTGATACTTGGATCTTGACTTAAAACATTTGTGTTATGGAAAAAAATAAATAAATGTGTACCACTAGTGTAAAGCGAAAATAATATTATTTATCCCTGCCATCATCACTTGGACTCAATACGAATTCTCCTTTTTTGCCACGCCTAACTTCACACCACTCACTCCACGCCATCCTTCAACGCCTCACTTCGCTCCAACCTGATCCACGTACTTTGTCCCGCCGCCCCATACACAAACACAAACACACACACATACACACACACACACACACACACACACATATATATATATATATATATATTGAAACACAGAATGTGTTCCCTTACACTAATTAAATCATTAGTGTAAGTAATCAATAGATATTTTGGACTGCGCGGTACGTACGCCAAGCACTGCGAACAACGACGGGAGGTAGCAACGGTCGCTACCGCCACCGGTGCCACCGCCGGGAGGCCAGCGTGAGAATGTCGGTTACAAACTGGGCAGCGAGCACGTGCGGGCAGTCGTTAGGAGAATTGCGAAGAAGACAGACGTTAGCGGAGCGGCGAAGAGTTCAGACGTGTGGCGAAAAGCTCGCCGTTAGCGCATGGACAAAAGGGAACATGCAATGTGTTCGTAAAGTACTAGTAACTGTGAAGCAGTAAATACGTGAAGTAGATAATGAGAGTATCATTAGAATAAAAGATTCGTGTTGATAGAACAATCGATCGCGCTGGTATTAATTAGTGTAGTGGAAACCTTATCGAAACTGTGTGGTACGGAACTGAGACCAGTACGCGTGATAGGTGCGGGTTGAGTAATTAAATCCATCGACGGAAGGTGATTCGAGAGAGGTGCAACGCCGTGGTATCAAGATCCGAGTCGGGGAGGAGTCACAAGGTCACCAGCCCAGGACGACCGCCACGCCATCAGCCGCCGACGGCCCACAGCTGCTGCAGAGGTCGGCAACCCTATCGATACGAGCTGTTCTACGAGCATCGAAGGTATTTGGTCGGGGCCCCGAAGGTATGATAAATGCATATTACACCTAATCTTGGTACCAAGGCAGAGTGTATAAATGTTATCAGATCATGTAATTAACAAATTTGATTTGCAAATAAATCTCGTTCATGATTGTATTTCTATTTCTGATTAACTTTCCCAATATTATACCAACTTATCCAGGGACCCATTCACGGAAAAGATACCCTCCTTTAGTGTTATATTGCAGTGAAATACCCGGCATCACCAGGTACGTCACAGCTGGCGCCCGAACAAGTCTGGAAAGCGTGTAATTAAGAAATGTGGCCTTAGGAAAGTTGGTAAAATATTGGAAGGTACTGTGCATGTATTTGATGTATAGTAATGCAGGTTAAAGATAATAGGCAGGCAGTGTAAAGTTTATTATTATAGGGAACAAAAAGTAACAGTACATGTATTAACAAAGCATGCATAAGTCAAGTAAGCATAATGAATATTTGATAATTACAGAAATTTTGTTGTGCAATTAATTGTGGGCAGATATAGGAAATTATTTGAGAGTAACCAGTATAAAGTTACTACTACAGTTACTGGGTTTATGAAAGCCACACATGTACATATTGTAAATGATATGATGTAATATAATTCCAAATTTGGTAAGACATGTTAATAATGTTTGAATTGCTTGGTAGTTTTTAATAACATGGAAATTAAAGAATTGGGAAGCAGTAATAATTCTTGTGGAAATATCTGGGTTAATATTATTGTATAAATTGTGCACATTACTTGCTGGGAATGTTCATTTAGCAGCGCATTGTACATTAGTAATGGTAAAGTTTGTGGAATTCAATGGAAAGGATACTAGGTTGGGGAATGTATAGCAGCATTGTGAATGTATATTTTTAATATTCATATGGCACTATTGAGGGAAATTTATGGAGAAGATATGACATGTAACTGTGAGTGATTGTTGTGTACATAATATAGCAATAATTGTGTTGAGAAGTAATTTCAAATTAATAGTGGATTTACTAAAATTTGAGAGCATTTTGTAATAATGTTAATAAGTTTGTCAGCGGCATATACGTAGTCAAATGGTAATAATATTACTGATTGCAGAGAATATGTTTATTGTGTTTTTGTGGTGAGTGAGGGTGTGTTCGTCATCATTCAGCATTTGAAATATTAGTGCATTATAACAGTGATAAAGAGTATACAGTGCTGTGGCGGGCAGAGTAAATTCATAGGATAACTGTTGTACCGTTGTTAGGTAAGGCAAAAGGAAAATTTGTGCGAGTATTTTAGCGAAGTGAGGATCGAACGGATAGCTCAAAGTAACAGAATGCAGGCGCAAAATGTAGTGCTGGACCGGGAGGAGAAGGTGGATGAAGTAAGGGAGATAGATGTAGGAATCGATAATAGCATTTCATCGGAAAGCAGGGATAGTGGAATTGGGAGTCGGTTGGATGATACGTCAGGGGATAGTTTTAATAAAGAAGTTGACGTGACATCAACACCGACGATCCAAGCAACAAGAAATCCAAGTCAGGGGGGTGGAAAAGTTAACGATTTAGATATAAGGCAAATGATGATGCAGATGTGGGAAGGACTGAATGGGAAATTGGATGATCAGAAGAAAGAGGCAGAAGATCAGAAGAAGTTGATTGAAGAACTGTATGGGAAAGCAGAAGAACAGAATAGGAAATTAGATGAACAGAAAATATTCACAGAGGAGCAGATTAGGAAGTTGGCAGAAGAACAGAGTAGGAAATTAGACGAACAGAAATTATTCACAGAGGAACAGATTAGGAAGCTGGCAGAAGAACAGAATAGGAAATTAGATGCAATAGGGGGGCGAATAGGACGCGCTGAAGAACAAATTGAGTTAACGAAGAATGAGATGACCAAAATCGCGGAGCGGGTGGAAATTCATGAGCAATGGACTGCCGAAGAATTAGGGAAACAGAAAAAAGAGCTCGAATCTCAAGTAATTAGTCTGGGGGGGGATTTGAAGAATAAGTTATTCCAACAACTAGATGCTAAAACCGCTAAGCAGGACGAGAAAATTGAAAGGATGCAGTTGGTAGTCAAGGAAGAAATGCAGGAAAATAAGCGGGAATATGAAGAAAAGGTTGTGTCACTACGAACAGAGATCGAACAAATAAAAGAATGTAAGGCATCCCCAATTGCAGCAAGCGGGACGGTACCATTCACCCCTCCAAGATCACTAAAATTTTCAGGAGACGGCAAAGAAAATCCGTGCATATTCATGAGGGCGGCAGAACGACATTTAGCTGTCATCAATACCTCGGAAAGGTGTAAGATACAATTGTTATATTTAATGCTGGAAGGGAACGCAAGGACATGGGCCGATACATTTGATGAGTTTCCCGAATCAGTGAAGGTATTTAAAGATCGGTTCTTTGAGCGGTACTGGAATGAGGAGATTCAAATCAATTTTAAAATCAGCTTGATGAATAACCACTACAACCAGTCAATGGGAAGCTTGCGGGAATACGCAACAAGGCGTATCATGGAATACAAAACGTTATCCCACCGATGAGCGATCAAGAAATTATATGTGTACTAACGAGACAATTCCCAGTTACGGTGCAGAATCTATTACGTAGTGTGCAGCACACTAACTTGGAGAGATTCCAGAATGTGTTAGGAGGGTACGACCTAACTTTTGCAGGCGCACCAAAGAACAGGAATGAGGGGAACATTAATATGATAAGAACAGAACGGAATCAGGGGCAAGGGAGTGACAGGAGCACTAATTACCAGGGAAATCAACGCGGAAAAGGGGGAGACGGATGGAGACCAGAGCCGAGAAACCAAAGACCGGCCTGGAGCGGACCCAACCTAAACCGCACGGAGTCAAGAGGCGGGGGCGGAAGCGCATCTGACCAACCAGCACAGCCTAGCACAAGTAGAGAACAAGAGCACTATTTAAACCAATAAAGTCCGTGGTGAAAGGTGGCCCCATTACGGACGCGGAAATTGTGAAAGTTAACGTGGTCTCCATAAATACTATACAGCCAGTAACCCACGATGCCCAACCGTGGCAGAGAAGTAAGAGCTCAGCGATCAGAATCAGGAAATGTCCCACGATTACGATGGAATGTGAGGGAGTAGTTAAAGAAGCGTTAGTAGACACAGGGTGCACGACTACAGTAGTGTCGGAGGAAATGTACGAGGAATTAAAAGCAAAAGGAAAAGAAATAATGTGTTTGCCTATGAATAGGGCGTATGTGATTGGAGCTACTCAGAAGAAGTCAAGCCCCATCACAAAACAAATAATGTTTCGAGCCATGATTGGCGACCAAGTATACGAGATAGTGGCCCTGGTAGTCAAAAAGTTATTACACCCGATAATCATAGGGACGGATTTTCTGGTCGATCACAGAGCAATTATTGATCTAGAACGGCAAGTGGTGGAGTTGGGGAGTCAGGCGATAGGATTCGACTTGGGGATAGACGAAGGATACGAAGTATGCACGGGCACAGTGGCCGAAGAATCATTAGAAGAACAGCTGAGGCAGCAGACGGAGAAGATAGAGATATTAAATACGCGTCACAAGGAGCAACTGTTGCAGCTGTTGATGGAGAATAAAGAAGTATTCCAGAAGAATCGCGCCCCAATAAAGGGATTCACATTTCGAATCCAACTTACAGATACAACACCATTTCGACAGCGTAACTATCCGATACCAGCAGCGCTGAAGCAAGATGTTTCTGAACTATTAGCATCAATGATAAATGATGGAATCATAAGAAAGGCACAGACATCCTACACTAACCCCATCGTGATCGTCAAAAAGAAAGATGGAGGAATACGATTATGCCTAGATGCACGAAGACTAAATGCAGTAACACAACCATACAGGGATGCTCCGTTATCGGTGGAAGAAGCATTGCAGAGGTTTGGAGGGAACATCATTTTCTCTAGTACTGATTTTAGTAAAGCTTATTGGCAAATGCAAGTGGCGGAAGAGGACCAGCAGTATACAGGATTCGCATTTGAGGGAATATGTTATGTGTTTTGTAGAGTGCCATTCGGGTTACGCAATAGCGGAGCTGCGTTGATTCAATGCGTGGACAAGATTTTGCAAGGAAAGCTGCAGAACAGGGTTAGACCATATGTGATAGATAAAGTTACAGATAAAAATGTGGCTATGTTACTAAATGACAAACAAGAAGTGGTGGGACACTACAATTTCCATAACCTAAGACCCTGTCCCATAGGTATGGAAAATAGTGAAGTGTAAATAAGTGTAATCTTAGTGTTAATCTAAACAATCACGTGTTAATTCGATTTTAGGGTATAAGTGTATATAGGATTCATGTAATATACAACATAGTGCACCATCGGCAGAGACGATGATAGTAAAGTGAATTTTTCCGGAGGCGGGAAAAATCCAAAAAAAGAAAGGAGGGGGGTGATGAAACACAGAATGTGTTCCCTTACACTAATTAAAACATTAGTGTAAGTAATCAATAGATATTTTGGACTGCGCGGTACGTACGCCAAGCACTGCGAACAACGACGGGAGGTAGCAACTGTCGCTACCGCCACCGGTGCCACCGCCGGGAGGCCAGCGTGAGAATGTCGGTTACAAACTGGGCAGCGAGCACGTGCGGGCAGTCGTTAGGAGAATTGCGAAGAAGACAGACGTTAGCGGAGCGGCGAAGAGTTCAGACGTGTGGCGAAAAGCTCGCCGTTAGCGCATGGACAAAAGGGAACATGCAATGTGTTCGTAAAGTACTAGTAACTGTGAAGAGTAAATACGTGAAGTAGATAATGAGAGTATCATTAGAATAAAAGATTCGTGTTGATAGAACAATCGATCGCGCTGGTATTAATTAGTGTAGTGGAAACCTTATCGAAACTGTGTGGTACGGAACTGAGACCAGTATGCGTGATAGGTGCGGGTTGAGTAATTAAATCCATCGACGGAAGGTGATTCGAGAGAGGTGCAACGCCGTGGTATCAAGATCCGAGTCGGGGAGGAGTCACAAGGTCACCAGCCCAGGACGACCGCCACGCCATCAGCCGCCGACGGCCCACAGCTGCTGCAGAGGTCGGCAACCCTATCGATACGAGCTGTTCTACGAGCATCGAAGGTATTTGGTCGGGGCCCCGAAGGTATGATAAATGCATATTACACCTAATCTTGGTACCAAGGCAGAGTGTATAAATGTTATCAGATCATGTAATTAACAAATTTGATTTGCAAATAAATCTTGTTCATGATTGTATTTCTATTTCTGATTAACTTTCCCAATATTATACCAACTTATCCAGGGACCCATTCACGGAAAAGATACCCTCCTTTAGTGTTATATTGCAGTGAAATACCCGGCATCACCAGGTACGTCACAATATATATATATATCCAGATCAGCCAATTGTAATATTTTATATATATATTATATATATATATATGTGTGTGTGTGTGTGTGTGTGTGTGTGTGTGTGTGTGTGAGTCGTATATTTTGGCCAAAGGATTCTGTATCCTAGATTACATTACACTAATTTAGGGTTTAGATATATGTACGAAATTAAAACCTTTCCAAACAGTGAGTTCTGAACATGTGGTTGTTTCAAGCTGTTTGGTGAACAGTCTTTCAAGATGGGACAAATATTAGCAGTATATCAATTAGGTAGCCTGGAACTAAAGTGGTCTATGGTATGAATCACAATGTGACTTTAGACCTCTTTAGAATCGACTAACATTACAACCCTTTGCCAATACTAAAGTGGTACTTTTATTATGCAGTACTCACCTGTTCAGATCAAATTTATCATAACCTGGATTTCATCCAAAATGTTTCATAGACCACTTTAGTTCCAAACCAGCCAATTGTAATATCATTTTTTTTATAATTTTGTAGCAACGTTATAAGTAATACTTGAAAGTCTCTGCTATGACACAGCACCATTAAAAAAACGAAGTTTCCTTTTGTAAAATTACGAACATGGGATTTAAGTTCTTTCTAAAATGAGGTATTCAACTTCGATTTCATATTTTGAAAAGTGCGAGTTCCTTGGGTAAGTGCAGAGAGTTGATGGGAGCCAGAAAGAGAGTCGAGAAGATCGCGGGACAGTGCAGTTAAAAACGTGACAAGTAATGTCGCCGTTAGTTTAGACACGAAACTGGCAGAGGAACGAAATTAACAACAGAATGTCGTTGCAGGGCATGAAATTCATGAATTAGAAACGCTGCCCGGAAATTTCGCGTTTTCGTTGCTTGGGAAGTTTGCGTTCTATTGAAGACCTACCTAATTTAGTACAATTGAATTTACATGGGCGAACATGACACGGCCAACGTAGCATTTTTTCGCGTTTAATAGTACCTGTGACTCGGCAGTCATAAATAGTTAAAGGTTTGTACATTGAATCCGTAAAGAATAATATATTTGTACAGAGTGTCGTCTAAAAGAGCTTTTTTCTCTTTCTTTAACTTCTATTCAAATTCTATTCTATTCTCTCTGCAAATGTAATACGGAATGATCAATAAACGGTGCGGCAGAAAAGCTAACAAACATGATGAAGGTGTTAAGAAGGAAATCAGATTATCAGAAAGAAAAGTGGGAATTAAAGGACCGGTCGAACAAATTCATATGGGTAACTGTCCCAGAAACCTTTTTAAAGAGAGGAGTAATTGAATTCGAAAAGTGTAATAAAATGAATAATCACACGAGAAATAACATATAAATTACGAGACAGAGAATTTTGTGTAAATAAAAGAGACTAAAACACAAACATTTGAGAGAGCACTATGAAAAATAACAAAAAAGAAAACAGATTAGTATGCGAAGTGTAAATTATGCAGCATCTTTTAGTCACATGAAGAATATTTTGAAATTTTAGTACTTCCGTTACACTGAGTTAACACATTTCAGTATTTCATTTTAGTATGCATTTTCCTACACTACCTACATATATTCCAGATACATATCTTCCAGAGCCGAACTTAAACTACTTATTATTTATCATTTTATTGAGGAAAGGTAGTAAATAAATAGGGCCACAAATCTACCATAATCATAGAAAGCTAATGAAATCTGCTTCCACAAATAATGTATTATTTTTGCATCCATTTATATTTTATTATAATCTCTCTAATATTTAATACATATGCAAGAGAGAACACAATGTGATAAATCGAGTTATAAATCATTTGTTTCTTTCACATGGCGCAATGGAGGGAGACACATTAATGAAAAGGGCAAAGGTAAGAAGTAAACCTGAAAATGGAAGGCCGTCTA
This sequence comes from Gryllus longicercus, assembly GCA_038098605.1. Lineage (NCBI taxonomy): Eukaryota > Metazoa > Arthropoda > Insecta > Orthoptera > Gryllidae > Gryllus > Gryllus longicercus. The sequence goes on from JAZDUA010000052.1 coordinate 804,150, forward strand.
AATCGCGGCAATGCGGACTGGCATTCCTGGAAAATGAACAACAGACATCGTTAGTTTTCAGGGTGCCTCTCTGCTCCGAAAACAAACGCAGATCGCGGCCTGAAGTTGTTACCATACAGTTCGGAGAACCCTTCTCTCAACACATTAGATGCATTTCATCGTGTGACAATACGCTTCACCCGACGAATAGGGATATGCTTCGTCGTTTTCGAAAAATCAATAAACGTTACATTCCACCTGGTGGAAAGAAGTGGGGTTTTGCACAATTTCCTATTGCAATTCCGAAGTATTTACCTTATTGAACACAGGAAGGAGGATTATGATTTTCTTTGCATAACTTATTTTCTTTCCATTGTCATTACTTTTCTATTTTTACCTTTTTTCGCTTTTATCCCTTGTTTCCATTCTTTCTCTTTCCCTTTCCCTACTCTTCGCCCTATTTCCCCGATTTCAGTACGTCTTACTATTAGATGACGTCCACTTAAATGTTTTTAGTTTCTCTCGATTATTTTAAGTTTTTAAATGTGATCCCCTTTATTTGGATAGTAAGAATTAAGAATATATCATTTGTGTTTATTGCAATATCTTTTTTCATTAAATTCATTTATTTTCGTTAAATTTGGATTATATATAGTTTTTTCTTCTCTCCTTGCTGTATACCACTGTTGATGGGGAAAATTCTCCAAAACCACTAATAATATTACATCATTATTGTTATAAATAATGAAGGGCTTGGCGGTAATGTTTCACGCGATATGTTTCTGATTTCTCCTTGAGGCAGCTTTCATTAAATAATAATTATTGTCACGTTGGTGTTAATAAATCGATAAACAGTCATAATTTTCCTCCACATCTTCAGTATTACAGTTTTGTTTCTTAAGCATACTGAACGGAATCGCCTAAAGAGACGTTTTTGTTTCCCTCTCATGCCTGAGCCCACCCCACCCCACCCACCCTGCGCAGCGCGAAAACCTTCCGGCGTGTGAGCCGCGTACCTGCCCGCCTAAGATCTGGAATGGGAATAACACAGAAACAGGAAAGTTACTGCAGCTTATGATCTGACGGTTGCCTCTTCCTCTGCTGCCTCAACGTACCAGGCGCGGCTGTCAAAGACACGCGGTTACCAAATTGCCAAAACAAGAACAAGTGCTCTCAGAGATGCACGGTAAGCGCTGCAAGAAAAGCTAAAGACCATATACTTGTAGCTCTTTACTTTGATTTAATACATTATTAAAACATACAAACATTTTATGATGCGTGATTATTTCCCTATATATATATATATATATATATATATATATATATATATATATATATATATAACGTATTTTTTAATTTGTAATTTAAAATATTTCAATAAAATATTTAAAATTAGATCAACTCGAATCAAATAAGAGGTGAGAAATAAAATAGGGTGTCACTATTCTTACTGCTCCCGGTCACACCATCTGTAGCTATAATACCACATTGTCACTTATCAGAAAAGTTTAGAAAGAACTCTTTAAAATCTAATTTAGTAAGATAAGAAACTTGTGAAATAGTTCGTGTAAACTGCATTGGAGAAGTAAGTTTATGCCTCTGTAATTGATGGTCTATTCTATAGGAAAAACATGTCCTGTGCAGCGATGGCCTTTTCCATTGTTTTCACCACACAGAGGTTGCTACGGTTAAGCCTTGAGTTCGAGCCTCCAGTTCGAGCCTCCAGTTCGAGCCTTGCTCTCGTAGAGGCAACGCCGCACCGAGCGCTCCCACAAAAAGCAACAGCGAAAGCTGTCAAACATATCCACTCATCAATTCTGCATCATCTTTACAGGTTGAAACCAAAGTTCTTTTCTACAAGAGTATCATTTGACCCACGCTGACCTATGCCCGTTAGCCTGGATAAACGTTGCTCCTAGTAATATAAACTTTTTCCTAACATTCCAAAATAAGTTTCTCCGAAAACCCATTAACGCATCATGGTTTATCCCCAATAAACAAATTCATTATGAACTCCAAATAATAACTTTAGCTCATTTAATAACTGACTATTTGAACTACTTATCCTCCACTTTTTTCACTCTCTTACCGTCATTCCCAAGTACCTCCATTTTCAACTAGGATAACCCCAAATAGAATTACATCCTGACTCCCCAAAGACATTTTCAAATCTCCTTAATAATTAACTAATCTAAAAGCTTTCAAATCCTTCTAAATCTACCTATTCTACCCCTTCCCTAAATCATTCACCAACATTATTATAATCTAAAAACAAAAATTGTATGTAACTTGCCGAGTAAGAATATTAAAAATAATATTAAAACGTTTTCCATTAAGTTAATGAAAATATGTTTTTCTCAATTCTGTAAGGCCATTTTGTCGGACGGATACAATGAATTTAAAAAAAAGGTTAATCTCCTTTCCGGAGGAAATATCGAAATGTCATATCTCTTAAACGCTTATGTACTCATGCTGTCATTCGGGATATATTGGTTGTCTACGGATTTGTAACGCCACACACAAAGTTTTTTTAAAAATCATTTATTTATTCAGCTTGGCCATTGTCCTTCAGCAGCCGCATAAGAAAACACAAAATTTTGATATACTCTGTTTCTGTTTCCATTCCTCTGCATTGTGATGTTACATCCTGACGGAAAATTTGTAGGCTCTGAAAGAACTTAATGGATTGAAGAGAAGTAATGAGACTCGATTTTGTCTACGCGCTAGTCGCTCTATTTTGTTGTTTCAAATTCGACTTAATTATTTTCACTTTTGTGATGTAATTCATGTTTAACATAAATTACTTGTGGTATAAGATGTCACTACCCTCATAAAATATATTTTACATTATTAATTATTTGTGCGTGAATCTTAGTAAGTGAAGTTATTAAAAAAATATGTTTCTCATTATAATCACATTAACTCACGTTTATGTGTATGAGTGAGTGATTGTGTGTGTGGGTACCTGAGTTGTCAAGTTTTCAGGGTGAATAAATTCCTTGCATGAGTATGTATTCCTATATAAACAATATCACTTTTTGACGTTGAACATGTAAGGAATGATTTAAGATGATTTTTTTCTAAACGTGGATAGAATATTCTCGCGTTTTCTTTCGTTTGCCATCATTTGGTTATGACTCTCTTGTTATAATACGATTCTCTTATTCCCTTTATCTGGTCTTTTAATCTTTTTTATTTCTGTCATTGTTTATTTTGTAATTGATTACTGATAATTGTTTATTTGTCGTCTGCTTTTGATTAAGTTCTGATTTTCTCGCCTGCTTTTGTTAATTTTTGTCTGAATGTTTCACATTTTTAAAACTACATTTATATAAAACTACATTTTATCTTACCTCTCAGTGCTTCGCACACATCTCTCGTCTCATCCTACTTAGGTACACGCCTCTTTCAATTCTGCTCTTTTCTCCAGCGACCCTAGACGATGGCTACATTCGTAACTAGGCTCTATCTATATTCCTATTCCTTAAACTCGCGTAAAACACATGAAAAACACTCTCATAATAAGAAAATCCTACGTTTCTTACATTCTTCAAATTTCATATTTATCTGAACCCCTTACTCCCCTCAGTGAATTACTTCGTTTCCCAATCTAAGGAATATATCTGATAGCCATCAACTTTCGTAGCTTTCTTCTGACATTCATTCCCTCTGCTCTCACCATCGTCGCCCTTCCTATGTCTGTGTCTACCATTATCATCTTCCACATGGACTATTTGTTATTTAATTTCCTTCAGCCCTTATACTCATAATGTATTCCATTGCTATCACTCATTGTTGTAAATAAATACGAAAAAGAGTTTCTTGAGATCAAAAAGGATTAGCCAAATGTAAATGAGCGCGACTTCAAGGCTTGGACGTTAGTTGAGTTTCCCTTATGAAGTTTTGGTTCATCTTGCGCTCGCGTATTGTGTTTTGTTCATCTTGGCCCCGACCTCGGGCTTCTCTCAAACATTGGGTAAGAAGAGGGAGTGTTTTGTACGAAACAGAGAGGCGTCTCATCTATCTTCGGAAAATTACAGGGCTACTATAAAAAACGAACACATCATTAATAACAAAATTTACTGGTTTCTTCCGGTAACTTTGGTCTACGGAGCAAGTTTGAATACTGTTTTTTATTTAAAAATGCATCTGACTTAATCATAATATATTGCATTTTAATGAGCCATACTATTACTAGTAAGTATTTCGATGTCAAGATATATTTTTCGAATTAATACATGATGGACACTTTAACGTCATTATGCATACAAATTAAATTCTAATAATTTATTATTTATTGTTTGGTTAGACTAAGATACATTTATCTGAAGTTGACCAACATGGTCGTATAAAATCCGTTCTGAAATGAAATCTTATCTTTATAAGTTTTGATTAATTGTGAAGGTTATCAATATAATACGTTTTTCACAAAATATGATCATTTTATCCCCACTAACAATCACTTAACTTCAACATATTATCCTACAGTGTGTGGCATAATCCGTTTACACAACGAATTCGTTGTTTCAAAAATCAACATTATTCTTCATAATATTAAAAACTTTAAATAGATTGTGCAAATTTCAATTGTACACACAATCAAGAAAAAACAAGTACTATTCGATTTAGCTTCTGTCATTTGGGCCGTTTTTAAGATTTAACTTAGAACAAACAGAAATCTGTTCTTAAATGAGAAGAGAAGATACGTTTATTTCAAGACAATGAAGGATGTCTTAAATGTCTTGAGTATAAGGAAGATGACTCACATTTTTAAGAGGGATCAGCTTTATTAAAGTCAATTAACTGCGTTTATAAAACAATTTCTTTTGATATGTTAGTTACCATCCCTATCCGCAAACTCCGTTTCTTAAAATTTAACATCACTACTATGAATAGGTTATAGTAATCCAAGAAACACATATTTCATTAATAACCTTTTATTCTGTCTCCATTATTTCACAAGCATTTATCACTTTCACATAAGATGCTATCATAATGAAACCCTCACCTAAATAACATTCTTTATTTTTGATGATTGGAATTCAAGACATTTCTGACTTTGTTAAAATTTGGACTTTGGAGTGTTAAAATTTAATAAACTCTCCATTGTAATTTCTATCAATTTACAAACTATGCACTGTTAGAGTGACATCGACTTCAATCAAAATCAATAATTTACCAAAATGACCTAATTCAAAAGAATGTCGTTCACGATCAGACTGACAGACGAGCGGACAAGCATAGGAACAGACTGTCAGACGGACAAACTGTGAGAGAGACAGACAGATTCAAGACAGAGACTGATGAACAAGGAGAGAGACGGTGAGACAACCATATGAACAAAAAGACAAAATCCGTATTCACAAAAGCGATATTCTACACGGAATTCTGACTTCCCAACCACAAAAACGGTATTCTGACTACCCAATTCTCCTCTATATACCTCTGTCCTTCTGTCTCCACCTGTCCCACTCTGTCTCCACCTGTCCCACTCTGTCTCCACATGTCTCACTCTGTCTCCACATGTCTCACTCTGTCTCCACATGTCCCACTCTGTCTCCACATGTCCCACTCAGTCTCCACATGTCCCACTCTGTCTCCACATGTCCCACACTGTCTCCACATGTCCCACTCTGTCTCCACATGTCTCACTCTGTCTCCACATGTCCCACTCTGTCTCCACATGTCCCACTCTGTCTCCACATGACCCACTCTGTCTCCACATGTCCCACTCTGTCTCCACATGTCCCACTCTGTCTCTCTCTCTTTGTCCATTTTCTGTGATTTTCTCTTTTCCACACGTTCTTCTCTTTCCCTCTTTCTCTTTTCTCTTCCCTTTCTCTCTCTCCATCTCTTACCACCTGCTAGTCCTGTCCTGCGTTGATACAGCTGGTCGCTGTCTAGGTATGAAATAAATAGTATTGTATTTTATACCTGGTCTAATAAAAGTTTGAAGCGTCAGAAATCTTTTTTAATTATTTTCCAAAATGAACGCAATTTCTAATTTTTTGTTCCATTGGGATATGGTAAACAGTATCGGTCTGAGTATCTCAATTTCCTTTACGGCGATCCAAGAATGATATAACCTAGTTTCAAGTACAAAGAAATTGTTACTAACTCAAACAGCACACTGGGGAGAGAGGGTAGGGTTCGAACCTACCTACACAACAGCGAGAACGAGACCTTGAATGACTATCATGTCCACCCCAATGTTAACACCAAATAATGTACATATTAAGTTACTCTTGTGACCTCGAACGTCTTTCTATTATCTCTTAAAAATATAAGATTCTAAGATTTTTAAATTGAGTACTTTTGTGTTTTTAAACAACTAAAGCGTGCTTTTGTGGCCTACGACACATATGGACGTGATTAATAGAACAATAGTTGAGATTTCTTGCAACAAGGAAAACCGATTGGCACAATTCTTAGCCGATTTCCGTTAGGAATCCTAATAATTTTAAAAACATACGTGCTATTAAGGGTTATCCAGTATAGAGCATCGTTTAGAACGCATGCTGTCTTGTTTTCGTGGAAAATATGTCGTTATGGGAGACATACAAGAGAGAGTTATTTGGTATATGAAACAATACATTATAAAAATCAACAATTTTAATTTCAGTAAATATAAACACACTTTATAATGATAATGAAGTATTTAATCACTGGTACCAAAAGGAAGTGCCAGAATTGTTGACAGCAGTGGAATAATAATAGATACTTGTATTATCAGATTCAAATACAATTACGCGTACGTAAATGAAAAGCTGTGGATTACTACTCTCTGACATTTACATGAATCATTACGACTTAATTCATACGATTTACGAAAATTAAGTCTAGTTTTGTGTTCAAACAAAAATATTAATAAGTATTTTAATCGAGACTTTTTCAAGAGACTTTATTCCTGAAAACTGACGAGCCGAATAAATATATGTTTAAAATATGCTCTGATGAAATACCCCTCGGCTAGTTACGGCCATAATCGCCTGTTGGGGACCTCGTAGATATCGTGCTCTTGCAAGCTTGTAATATCTCAGGGCAGTGAGATCTTTTGGGGTGTTGAGATCCAAAAATCCAATAACGAGAACACAAATCAGTTAAACTTGGTTTAATAATCTTAAAACCCTCTTCGTCGCTTACAAAAATCCCACCAAATAACAATGAAACAAAAAATCTGAGACCCTTTTTCAATGAAGTAAAAATTACTCAAACTAATCACACTAATAATCACTGGAAATTCCCTTTGTTACTCTAATTAAATTTCTTAAATTCTTATTTACAATAAACACTGACACAAAATGCAATTTAGCATTCTTTCAAATAACATTATTTACAAAAAACGTGTGCAAATGTACCACTCTCTCTAGAAGAATTTCGCTGTGGCCGCGAACAACAAAATGAATAATAATCTTTGTACGATTTTAGTAGGCAATAGTGCTTTAAAATGTCAAGAATCTTTGAATGATATTCAGATGCCTCCCGTATGCTTATTTCCCTCACAATTTCCTAGCTAACAAGTTCTCCCTGATCGTCGTGACTTTGACCTAATTTTTGCGGCGCTTGCGTGGTGTTCTCCGAGCTCCAAAGCTTGGCCTTGACGTGCTCCGGCCTCTGCGTGGACCGAGTTTGCCTCTGGTGTCCGCGCTGACGATCGTGGCCCCGGGGTCGCCGGTGAATGCTTGCTGCCCTCTCGCGTCGTCCTCCGGTCTTGTGCTCCCTGCCCCTTTCGTCCTCGACTGCTTCGTCCACCTCGACGTTTCTATTTACGCCCGCGTGCGAATGTTCCTTGCACCGCACTGGAGAACTCTTACGTATTGCGTGCGTACGTGTCTCTCGCTCGCATTGCCCCAGTTTTTTCGCCTCTGATTCAAATGTACTTGATCTCAGCACGAACTACTTCCCTATTGTACTTGGCCTCAGCTCCACAATAACGGGTAGATTTACTCCCCACGTCTTTGCCCGAAGAAATACTTTCTTCCAGAAAACTTCTACGAAGTTCTTGGACGGCTATCTAGGCATCTGTTCGACGTCCCACACTCCTACCTAGTAACCCGGCAAAGTTGTTGCTGCATCGGCGGTCAAGGACTAATGCGATTGCTGCTGGCTTGTACGAAAGAGAGTGACTGATCGTGGATTCGCCTATTTATGCACGCGCCCTCCGTGTGTGTAGTGCGCGGCCTCTCCCCCTCTCCAGTCCGACTACTTCATACGTCATCTTCACGCGCCGTGCCGCGGACATAGCGCGCAACAGTGTTGTAGGTTGCGGGCGCACCCTTTTCAAACCGCGCCGCGCTCGCTTACCCGGTATACTACTGTCGTTCTCATGGTGTGTGGGCATATGGGACGAACGTATTCACTCACGTTCGTCACAATATTAACATTATGTACCTGCAAAGCATAAATCACACTTTTTCAACTGTACAATGAAGGCAAGAGTAATGCATTCATATAAAAATTCATGATTAGAAGTTGTTTGAGAAACTTAACTAGAAGAAACGACACAGTCGAACTTCAGATGCAAACAAAAACGTTGAATAAACAAGTTATGAACAGAGCAACCAAACAAAGAAATAGGAACAATAGAGACCGATTAAGGTAGGCAAAAGCAGGTGACGATTTGACAAGTTAAAAACAGGAAAATGTGGAGAAAATACAACGAAACAATAGAACCAATCGGAACAGCAAGAGAGCAGGCAAAAACAAACCACGAATTAAGTTCCAAACCGAGTAAGAGATCACACCACAATGAAGGCAGTCGGAACTGTGAGGTGGCAGAGAAAAACTTACAACAAATAAGTAAGTACCGAACTGAAGAAGGAATTAGAGGTGTTACATAATGGCACAGACTTTCCTGAATTAGTTTTTTATTTCCATTGGTCTCGGCCAGCTATTCGCACTTGCCACATACTCTTCGCAGCTGCAATCTATCGCCGCCCAAAGCACATGTTTGGCTTTCTATTAGTAGAACAAATATTTTTTTAAGAATATTAAATAACATTAAAACCTCGTACTAAATTTCGATTTTCTTTGAAAACTTTGGAGCCGTTTTTAAGAAAATTGCAGTTACGCACTACTGTAAATTCGAAATTTATACCACTTTTCACAGAAAAATATTGTTTTCGAAAAACATCATTTGAAGTCATTTCAAGTGCTTCCACTATTCCAAATGCAATAGTGTTTACAAATCTCTGCATATTAATGTGCATATTAAAGGTGTGTGAGATTTAAAAAAAAATACATTTGTATAATTTTTGATAAAACATAATAACAAAATCTGATAAAACCAAAATAAATTCTGTGTCATCTTAAACAGTAAAATTAGCATTATCTGTTTGGACTTTGAAGGAAAAAATGTGCAACCGTTTTTTAGAAACCGGCGTTTGAATATTTCTAAAATTGCGCAAATTTTAGCTCATTTTCACAGAAAACTATTGAGTTTTCGTGAAACTTATTTAAAGGACATGTACTCATAAATACATTAATGTAAGGACATTGCCATTAAATGTAAATATTAACGTCGTGAGACACAAGTCAAAAAAATATAAGTTTGTAATTTTTGAAAAAGCAAAAGACTAGAGCAATATGGCTTTTAATCCATCTTATACAGTAAATTTAGTACTATTGCTACTGAAAGTTTAAAGCAAAAATATGGAGCCTTTTTTGGGCAATCGCGTTATTGTAATTTTTGAAAATTGCAAATATTGCACGCAATATTGCTCGAAAAATACTAAAATTTTCAAAAAAATGTACGTGACCTTAATAAAAGAACCCGCAATGGAGAACAAATTTTATTTGAAGCAAAGGAAAATTATCTTCAATTTGGTAGTTGTAGGAAGACGTACGAAAAATTTTAAAATTTTCGAAAATTCAGATTTAAACCTGAAAATCGGACATATGCCACCTTTATATGTGTACTTTACTCCATTCTTACAATAAATTTAAAGAAAAAATTTGGAGCCTTTTCTGAGAAATTTTTTAAAATGTCCGGGGGCTTTCATGTAAAGTTCCCTCAAATTTTAAAGAAAGGTTTTCAAAATCTGAAAAACTGCGACTGGAGCCAGAAGGACAGTTTTTTTTCAATTTGGAAAAATCTTACTATGGCTTAGGCGCTAGTGGTGTTCTCAGACGGACAGACTGAAAGGCGGATAGATAGATGGACAGACGGATGTTATGAAAAAAAAGCATATTTTCGGTATGTGGGGACCCCTAAATTTGCAATCTCGAAATCGAGTTTCCGTAGCATTGTATAACTTTCCTTATACTACGTATAATACTCTGCATATACGTACTTTTACGGGAAAGTAAAAGATGAAAAAAAAGAAAAAGATATAGGACGCACCCAACCAGGATAGGTGGCTAAGGGCATCAACTGTTGCCACTGCAGTGCCTTTGACCTCGGTTCGAGTCCTGATGGTGGCAGTATTTCCGACACTGGCTAGATAGGTACTTGTAGACCGAGTTCTGTCGCTCTCTGGGGGATAATTCTAGCGGGCGGCTGCTCTGATCGGCAGTTTTCTGTGGTTTCTCCGACCAATACCAAGCGAATGCTGGAACAGTTTCTTACCAAACGGGCTACGGACCACGCCCATTCCTTGTTCTAATTTACTCCTTACGCACACTTATACTTACAGGCCCTACTCTATCACATATGCCGGCAGACCGGTCGGGTGATATGCCGGTAGCCTGGCCCCGCCGGGACGGTGCTCCGCTGGTGGGAGATACCTGGATGGGAAAATTCCCGGTAGTCGACGGTATGTCGCGCCAGATCTCACCTTCCAGCGTGGGAAGATCTCCGCCACTTCCCGCAATAAAACATGCACTAAATTTACAGCACTAAGGAACTTCGCAGTTGACACACTCGATATCACTAATCAACCAACCACGAACCCACCGGAACAATAGAGACAATCCAAACTGTGTGAGGAGTTTCAAAGGAGACGACGAATAAAACATTTGCGGAGAGAGGCAGGCGATAGAGAAGCGCACGAGAGGAACGGACCGTCCGTCCAGAGCGGGGCTTCAGATTTACGGTAGGAGCCGGAGCCCAGCCTGCGACTGATTTACGCGCTCTGCAGGAAGTAACCTGTTTCGCCTACAGAGTACGCACGCGCGAATAATTTAGCGAGCTCCGCAGCACAATGATCGCGGTCGATGAGCTGCACGACGGCCACTTGGCCACTACGGCGCAGGCGGCGCACCAGGGGAATTTTCCAAGAGGAATGGACTAGACTTTGGATTGTAAGTCAGAGCACAAAGCAGAAAATAAAATCAATGGAATTGCTATTGGATACGCTGATGTGGCCTTACATTAATGGATGGAGTATCCAATGAGGACATTAAAAATCAAAGGGTGTTTACATTGATATAATGGATGTAGTTGATGGTAAAAGACTGAGAAGGTATGGTCACATCCAATGGGTGACGGAAAGTCGATGACCTAAGAATTTTAAAATGGTTACCTCGAAGAAACATGAAGCGTGGTAGATCAAAAAATATGGGAAAAGGATATATAAATGGCGGTGAATTAACGATGTATTCAGGAGGAAGATTGGAAAGATCGAAGGATGTGGCGACTGGGATGCGAATAGCCGCGCCAGCTGAAAAGAACCTCGCTAATTCTAATACTGCACATTAACTCTAGCGGAGCTCCGGCTGAGATAGCTCAGTGGCAGCAAGCGGTGTCACTGCAGCTTGACTAATCGGGAAGACCTGGAGTTCGAGCGTCGTCGTAGGCGAATTTTCTGCGCTTATTACATAACTGGGCCGAATACAGATGCTCTTTGGAAGATAATTTTTGCAGCTCTGGTCGATAATTTGCCGTGGTCTCTCTGGTCAATATCAGACCAACGCTGGAGCAGTTCCATGAAAAAGACCCCGAGTGAGCAAACCTTTCTCATCCTTGTCCCTTCCTCTTGCCTTAACCACAAGTAGTCAAACACAACATTCTACCACACATACCGGGAGGCTAGTGTGTAACTTAGAACTTATCCCGTTAAGTGGGATATAATTGGAGGGGTAAGACTCTCCTCCGAGGACGCGTCCAGGTAGCACTGGATCTCACGTTCCGCCGGAGGAGGAAAACCCACCTCCCGGCAATAACCTGCACTACACTCATGGGAATAAGGGCTTAAGTAGTTTAGACACAAAATGCTCACTCACTCGACAGAAGAAGAAGAAAAGGTACGCGAAAATTGAATCACGTTCTTCAGAATTGGGTAGTTCTTTTTATGAGCAAGGGAGAGTTTGATGAGAGTCAAGAAATTGACACTTTTGACATACTTGTGGAGCTTATAAATTCTTTCTTTCAACAAAACACGGTCTAACGAATAGAGCCATGATTTACATAAGCCAACAGATGTATTGCAAAGGCGATAAAGAGTCTGTTGACAAAGTGGAGATAGTGAAGTCCGGTAGTTTACTCGGAACTATGTACAGAGAAGTATGAAAAGATACGAGGGGTATGAAAATAATTATACAAATGAATATCATAAGTTAATAATTAGAAATTTAATACACTTAACGCAAATCATTGTTTTATGAACGAGAAAAAATATAATCTTGAAATCATAATTTATTTATTTTAATTGAATTCCATAAAATCTGAATGATACACATTATAAATACTCTATTAAGTGTATGTGCTAGAAAAATACTTAAGAATACTTTATTGCCCGAGAATCATGCAGAAAAAGTATTTTGCCCGCTTTATCTCTCAAGACTTTTATATTTGAAATATACAATGATAAATTCTCTCGACCAAACCCAAACCATAAAAACACTATTCTTCACTTCTTACATCACCTGAAATCTACTCCTAATCCTTTCGATTCGGTTATAACTCGGACAAACAGAATTGCAATTCAAGAGAGACGAATCGATTATTCCGAGTCACTTCATGAGATACGGTATCTCCTCAAATGTTTATGCGCTTTTAATGTAATTTTTTGTGTTTTTTGTCGGCAGCACAAGAATAAGTGAAACCAAAATGGCACCTCTGAATTTTACTTCCAGTAATACTTTCTAATTCATATTCTTTTCTCAAAAATCTAGAACTGTCAATAATAAAATATAAGTTTTCTTTAGTTCAAAAAAGGATTGTAATCGTTAAGTTTTGTCTAGTACAATTAATACCAAGTTTAAATAAAATATGTAAAACAAAAAACAAATAAATATGTTTGTAAAGTTCAGTGAAACCTCATTAAAATATTACCTTCAATCAACGACCAACCCCCAAACTAATGTTTTTTCTTGAAGAAAAACTCTGAAACAATATATTTCATTCAAATTTTACACATGTTAACAGACTACCCCTCGTCCCCACCACAGACCGGCCCCTTAATAATTTTACTTTATTACTTAATTTCATTTTAATGTACTCCCCTTTTAAGAGAAATTTGTAAATATAAAGTGCATCGAATTTTCTGTGGTTAAAATGAATTTTGGCGACGCAGTAAAAGCAGCAAGCAAAATACAACACGACCTGTACCTCAAATTCATTCTCCAGGAAGTCTGAGGGCGGGGGGGGATTCCGGAAGAAAAGTGACAGTAAACCGTAGCCACTGATATGGTATCGCACATGCTCGCCCCATTTCAGTTTTATTTCTTCTAATGATACGCCAGATATGAATGTGACCTAACATTTGATTTCTTGAATTAACAGTCTTCATTATCTCTCTGGAAGAACATCTATTGCGGTAGAATATCAATATCAGAAGGCAGGGTTATCAACTTGCCTCATAACATGGAATCTCTTTGCTTGCATTCGGAATCTGAGCCCAGAGTTCACCCGAGAACTATCACTTGTTCGAAGAAGTGCGATCAAAGCAAGGTTTTAAATTAATATCATAAACGTCAAGAAAATTATCCAATTACCTAGCATTAACTTTACTCAACAATAGTGAAGCCTTAAGCCAATACCAGGCAGCTTTTATCGTCTGGATCTCTAAAATAAGTTTAAAATGGACTATATATGACAAAATCTGTAATGTGTACTGATATTAACTAAAAGATTAAGGAATTGTGTTAAATTTATTAGAACTTAATTATGACCATAAAAATATAAATGTATATTGGTAAAAGTTGAGTTATATTATGTGCGTGCCCTGTCTAAATACAATTGAATTTAATTTGTTTTGTGTTTGTTCTGAAGACGTTATATTTACAGTGCCTACTATTTTTAATTATTAATCACTAAAAATTCATGAAGGAGTGTATTTGCCTAATTTCCTGATGGAACAGATTGCAAATAAAAAAAAGTACAAAAAGTGATGGATCTATATGAAAACATGTTCACCGGATTTTTTCATATCAACCGAAATTTGAATTATATGTTCACATACTTTATTACTTGTTAACTAAAACCTTGCAATTACTGCACACAATGAACTGTAAAAATGTTCCTATGGTCAAGTACAACACATCCACTGCACGAAAATGGACCCCCAGACGAAATTAAAAGTGTTATCAAATAACTAAATACTAACATTAGTAGAAATGCAGAATTATGGAAGATTGTAGGTAAGGAATAAAACCAACAACTAACCTCTTTCAACTAATTTGCACTAAGGAAACAATTCCAGAAGTTTGGCTTGTCGCCTTAATCCATCCATTTCATAAGAAAGGCCCCAAAACTGAGTTCAAATATTATAGATGTATCTCACTGTTGTAACATAAAATATTTTCCAAATTACTTCTACATAGACTTGAACCACAGAATCACAACTTGGCGAGTTCCAGAATAGCTTTGGAAGCAATAGATGAAGTGCAGAACAAATTCTCATTCTAAAATCGATATTAAAATACAGTACTGGGCCGAAAAACTCTATTTCTTTCATCGATTTTCAAAACCTATGATTGAATGGATAGAGAAACAGTTTTTGACACATAAAAGAAATACCAGATTGATAAAAAACTATTAGTTTAATAAAACTTACATTAACTAATATGATTTCCAAAGTTAAATCTCTAGGTGAAATCAGTAAGCTTTTCCAAGTAAACACAGGGCTAAGACAAGAGGATTGCCTATCACCAATACTTTAATGTGGATAAAGTCATCAGGACATTTTGGGAGAAGAATGATTCAGGGGAAAAAATTGGTACAAAGGACAATAACATAGAAATCATATGTTTAGCATTTGCTGATGATTACGCACTCTTTGCGGAATCAGAGCAAGAAGCTATTAATAAAATTTATCAATTAAAAGAAACAGATTATATATTATATAATATATATATATATATATATATATATATATATATATATATATATATATATATATATAATATCACTTGTCATAATTTCAGTTTTTTTAAAAGAGATCTTCAAGTGCGCTTCTTCCGATGTTTCTTTTAATTGGTTAATTTTATTAATAGCTTTTTGCTATATGTTATATAAATGAAAACTACCAATTTTTTTAAAAAAAATGTACCTGCTCTTAATGAAAGAATTCACAATGGCGAACAAATTTTATTTGAATGAAAAATGTTTCTTCAATTTTGTAGTTGTAAGAAGAACCCGAAGAATTTTGAAATATTGAAATTTAAAAAAAATCAGAATTAAACATGAAAAGTGGACCTATGTTACATTTACAAGTATACATTACTCTATTCTTACAAAAAAATTTTTAAAAAAATTGTGTCGTTTTTGAGAACATTTTGAAAATGTCCGGGAAACTTTATAGAAAGTACCCCCAAAATTTAAAGAATGTTTTTGAAAATCTCAAAGCTTCGGCTCACGCGAGATGGACCAGAGTTTCTTCAATTTAGAGCAAATACTACGTATGGTATGGCCAGTAGTGGTTATCACAGACGGATGGACAGACGGATGTTTTGCCGTCAATTGGGTTTTAGATATCAAGGACCCACACAATGGGGATTCTGGCTACACCACACGTTAGAGGAATCTTTTCTTAATTTAGCAACTGGATTTATTCACTTTTTCGTTTGTCAGGGCCCGGCAATCCGGCCTCGACATCCCAATCAGTGCAGTTAGCATTATCGGTCGGATAACTTTGAAGAAAAAAATTGGGGTTGGTTTTTGAGACACTGGTGTTTGAGCGTTTCTTAAAATGCAAAATTTTGAGCTCATTTTCATAGAATACAGATGAGTTTTTGGGAAACTTTATCTAACATTATTTAAAGCACATGTACTGATAAATAAATTAGTGTAAAGAAATTGACACTAATGTAAATATTAACGACACGAGAGACAAGTAAAAAATACATTTTTGTAATTTTAGAATTAACGTAAAATAGTATAGCAATATTGGGTTTATGTCACCTTATAGGGTGAATTTAGTACTATTATTATTAAAAGTTTAAAGGAAAAATTTGGAGCCGTTTTTGAGAATATCTTTTTTCTCTCTTTATTTTTAGCCGCATAAGGTTATTAGCGACTACAATTTTTATAGCAGGTGCTTACAGACAATTATGGTTTCACCAGTCATTACATTAACATAAGTATCGTAATGCATAGGCTATAACATAATACAGCATCTCATATAATTTATATTACATACCATCATCATACAGTATCATCAGGACAGTGACATAACATATATTTTTGAGTGTTACATATCAATACATTAACATAAGAATCCTAACATCTAGATCATAATATAATATTATTTATCTTACATACTTGTAAAATAATCATACAATATCATCAGGGTACAATCATAATACATCAGCTCGAGAGGTACGAGATAATATTGTGGCTTATCATAATATTATATTTCATGCATGACATGTGTTTTTTGCAAAATTTGATAATCTTGTTATGAAAGGGGACAGAGTTAGGGATTTTCTCTATTTCATTTGGATTAAAATACTTAGTTCTGTGTTCATATTTGCGACAAGACTTAATAATACTTTCGACTGATAGTCTTACTTGACATATGTCGCACAGTGGTAGTGAGGTATTCCCCAGCAAGTACCTGTGTGAGTTTCTTAGAATTGCGGAAGACATTTGTACGAACACATTCACCGTAGTTCTGGCGGCACAGGGACCGACCCGATCCCGATAACAAGAGGTATACGCCAGGGATGCCCATTAAGCGGGGCACTCTTCAACTTGGTGATTGATGCCTCAATCAGAGCCGCAGCGGCTGCCTCAACCAGTCCCAATCCCATTCTTGCGTATGCTGACGACATCGCAATAATGACAAACAGCAGGGAAGAACTACAGCAAACAGTGAATGCTGTCCAGGATAAGCTGAAGAAAACGGACATAGAGGTTAAACCGACTAAATGTGCTGCGCTAGCGATAGTAAGGAGGAAGAGGCTCGATACGGAATTGAGGATAGATGGACAACGGATTAAGGACCTCGACATTGATGAGTCCACAAAGTACTTAGGATGCCCGGTGGGGTTTAGTGTAATTACAGACTGGACTGGGCTCAGAGAACAGGAAATCGTTGCGGGTCAAATAGCAGACTCATGCCTATACGACTGGCAGAAGCTGGACGCCCTCTGCCAGTTCGTTCTGCCCACAATGATCTTTCCACTGAGGATGGGAAGGTATGCCAAAAATAAGCTAAATGTAATGGACACGGCGATTAGGGCAAACGTGAAGGAGTTTCTCTCCCTTCCTGAACGTGCATAAACCTCCTTTATCTACGGCCACAGGGAGGATGGAGCTATCGGAATGCAATGCTTGAGCGCGGAGGCAGACTTTTGGGCAGTCGACTCTGCGTTCAAAATATTGACTTGCCGAGATACTAACACTAGAGAAGCAGCTCTACAAGACGCAGTTGAGAAAGCGGCGTACTGCCTTGAAAGTGAGCCAGGCATACCTTCCCTCCTACGCTTTCTAAACAATGAGAGAACAAAACGCAGCTATGTGTCGCTTAAATTCTCGTCGCGGGCAAGGCAGGCATCCAAACGCCTAAAAATAGAATGGAATTTCACAGCAATAGGGAACACCCACACTCCTGACATCACACTTCCCCACACCTTCCCCTACCTGCGTACGAACGGACGAAACCACCGCTGGGCCCGACTGGGCGCAGCATAGCGGAGCCGCGAGGAGCGACCCCTAGCTCTCCCTCTCCTGTCGGGGCAGTCGACCCGGAGCTGATACCAACCGTAGGAGCAAGTGCGGGCGGCGTCGCCGGTGTGGAGTCCTATCCCCGAACCTTCTCGACCTTCGGGCTGCAGCAGCACCGCCGGGGATAGTGGTGCCCTCAGAGACTCCGCCACTACCTGCGGTGATGCAGTCACCTGCCGACTGGGGACGAACACGGAGGAGGGGAATGGAGATGAGAATAGAGTGACATTGAGCGCCAAGGACCGGTCATCGCTGGTGAGACGCGTACGTGACGTTTTCCATAGGGCCCACCCCCAGCGCTGGCTGGAACAGCCCGCCCAAGGCATATATGCAAGCGCTCTCAAAGGGTTGGGGAAGGAATCTACTTACTTCCTACAGCCTGGCCGGAACATGAAAATTCTCACCTATAAGTTTCTTTTTCCGGCCAGAATCAACTCCTCTCCAGCTCTCAACTGCTGCCCAGGTAACGTGACCAAAAGTTGTAGAATGAAATGTACGTGGAACAACGGGCAACCAGCATCCGAGAGCATTCGTCACGTTACCCTGGGGTGCCGCTACCTGTCACCTTTATGGAACGCCCGACACAACAACATCGGGGCCATTTATAAAGAAGCAGCCATTGCAGCGGGGTGGCAGGTGCTCCGAGAGAATCAGGCAGTGGTGGGCAGCAATCGCCCTGATCTCGAACTCGCGCGGGACAGAATGGCACTCGTGGTGGCTGACGCACGAGAGGGCAAACTTGAGAATAAATTAGAAGAAAAGCGCCAAAACTACGAAGCCACCCGCGCCTACCTCATTACCGTCTGTTACCACAACGCCGAAGTACTCACGCTTGTGATAGGGGCACTGGGAGAATGGTGTGCGGGTAGTGACGCCGCACTAAAGAAAGTTGCGGATGGCCTCAAACTAAAAGCTTTAAGGCAAAAAATAGTCACTGAGGCCATTGGTGGCAGTGCGGCATGCTACTACACGCACACCGGCAATATACACCTGGCCCAGCGTGAGTACAAACAGATAGCGCGGGACAGAGTCCGCAGAGGCGCCCTCCTCCACCCCATGCCACAGGAAGCTAGCTGCAGAACAACAAATAAGATCTGCAACAACACCAGACGACAAGCTGGAGTCCCTGCGTAGATCTCGAATGGATTTACGTATTATAAAAAATATATGTATATATGTATAATACTCATAGAAGTAAGAATTAACACTAAGCCAGACGCCAACTGAAATGTATAAATGTATATATGTATGTATAAATGCATATATTAGATTAAGAAATAAATATTTGTGTTAAAAATATAAAGATGTAGAACTCTTTATATTCGAAATTCTAGGTTAGTTTCTGCTGCTTCGATGTGGATACTACCAACTGGACTTGAGTGAAAGCGACCAGTGCTTATCCGCAATTGTGGTGGGTGTCCGGTTTTTTTGAGAGTCGAATTGCATGCCGAATTATATACAATAGATCCGTAATCTATTTTACTTCTTATTAAACTTTTGTATGTAAGTAGTAAGGTATTTTTGTGTGAACCCCTGTTGTGATAAAGACACTTAAGGATATTAAGTCGATTTTTGCATTCAGCGTACGATAGAAATATGTTCTTGCAATGTGAGCATGTCGTCAAATATAAAACCCAAGACTTTTGTATGTGTTAGACTTGATGGCTTGGTTGCCCAGGAATAATTTCGGGCAGAAGGAGCTGAGTTTTCTAGAAAAAAATCATACATTCAGATTTATCTATCGAGTTTTCATTAACCATTTGTAAATACAGTTTACAGAAGTTACATTAATTAATTAGTTGAACTGAAGTTCCTTTCTTTGCATAGTAACACCATATCATCGGCGTATTTCCGCACGACAACTAGGCTTACAATATCATCATCAGCGACATTTATGGCGATTAAAAATAGTCATAGTGCGCACTCATCCTTGCGGCATCCCATTATTACGTTTCTTAATTGTTGATAAATTGTTGTTACTTATACGTACTTGAATACTTCTGCTGCCAATAAAGTTGGTACGAAACTAAAAATTTATTGCTCTTGATACCAACACTAAGAAATTTAACAGCTATACGGTGTGTCCTTACCATATCGTATACTTTTTCAATGACTAAATTTACTAAGATAACATGCTGTCCGTGATGATTCATGGATTATCGCTGTCATGCTGATAAGAGGAGAGGTGATGGAGTGTCCAGTTCTGAAACCAATTTTTTTATTGAATGTTGAGATTCAAGGAACCACCTTATTCTTTTATTAATAATTTTATAATATTTTGCATAGGTTGCAAGATAGGTCGCTTGATAATTGTGAAGTCAATAAATAATTTGTAAAGTTTCAGTTTGCTGTGTGTAATAATTACTTTACACACTTGTATATTTCATTAATTTGTACTTTCAATATAATTAATAATTCATGCATTTGCTGTGTTGAAATAATTGCCAAGCCTCTGTAATTGCCAGTCATCACGAGTTCTACAAATGACTGGTGTTACATTAAACCGGCCATGTTCCCACCCTTTCAATATTGTCTTTATTTAAATAATCTAGTCAATGATCATCTCAATAAAATCAAGCTTATTCTATTATTCATCTTTAAAATTATTGCAGTTGTTTGAAGAAGACAATGGGTCTGTAATTCTTCTTAACCATATTTTAATGTTAATTAAATGCTAATTATTTTCATATTAAGTGACGTTAAACCAATTATTTACTGTAATGCTACAAATTTATTCCATTATTTAATTAAATAAAGAACGTTTATTTTAGCTTTAAACGGGTCTG
Organism: Gryllus longicercus; assembly: GCA_038098605.1. Taxonomy (NCBI): domain Eukaryota; kingdom Metazoa; phylum Arthropoda; class Insecta; order Orthoptera; family Gryllidae; genus Gryllus; species Gryllus longicercus. The sequence goes on from JAZDUA010000052.1 coordinate 824,964, forward strand.
CAATATTTGCTTATTGCAGTGGTCCTTCGAAAGGTAAATGTCATTTATAGACTTACCGCTACAATATTATGGTAGGGACACGTCTCAAATCCACTTTGACAACGGCTACTCTCCCATTTATTATCAGTATTGCGATATAACTGCGGTCTTCTAAGAGATTCCGAAGCGATTTGAAGGGGCCACGTGAAATGCGATATTTGCGATTTGTGCTACTGACTGCAAAGTCACATGAAGAAATTGAATTTAGTTCCTCCGGTATTTGTTATAGTCGTTTAGACACACCACGTTCTCGAAATCCAACAGAGTGTGTATCGAATATTAGAGTTTACTGTGATCCTAGAAATTGCGTACAATATAACGACGTATGCTGCTGCCACAAGAGAAGGGAGCTCAATCTCTTAAGCGTTGTCCTATCCTTTCGGGCATAATTTCTTTATATTCTAACCTCATTTATTTGTTTCTGGGAAATAATTTTGTTCTATGACTTATGTTCCTTGTAATAAATCCGAACCTTTGGTTTATTTTACTGATACTAGATTTAGTTGAACCTGACAGTGTCATTACAATTGAGATCCTGTAGCTTTAGCCTATTCATCTACGTTGTACATCTCTAGCTCACGCCGTCACCAGGGATAACTAATCTTTCTTACTGTAGATTTTGAGTTGCGTGCGGTTGCGACAGATTGACGCTCCTTATAACTCTTTCACTGAAACTGCGAAATCGAATTGTGCACCGCGAAAACTATCGAATTGTACAGCCAAATGTCGTTCTAGTAAAAGAATATTTAATAGCGGCTCGCTCCGTTTTTATTTTTATTGTTAATGATGACATTCTATCCGAGAAATACGTATTAGGTACACATCCTTAAACCACAAGTAATATCATATTAAAAAAGGAAGCTATATTGCTTCAGTTGCGCAAACTTAACGATCTTGGGGCCGCATGAAATTATGTTTCAGTTATTTGGTCGTAAACGGCAGTGTTTCCTGTCGGACAGGTATTCAATCTGAATGCACTTCTAGATACACTGGAAAGATGTCGACAGTAGTCTGCGTGTGAAATGATTCGTTCCAGCTCCAGGATTGAAATTTTTTGTTGAACGACACCATAAAATCTGGGGTTGTATATTATTCGTTTTATAAAATTGAATTATTTATTGTTGATTGTACGCCAAATCAATGTGTTATCACATGCAACTTGACACCAACGTTTCAGTGAATGATCTCCAACCACCACAGGGATTTTTTTCAAGAATCTACGATAAAAGAGTGAGTTTTCAATTGAGTTATTAGTTTCCAGGCGCTTTAACTGCTAGGATAATTAGTTCCATTTTTTTTCAAACTTCCCCTCCCCAGTTGCCAAGGTGAGGCGCGAATTTATTCAGGCAATGGGATACATTACAGTGCTGCCATTAATGATTTAGCAGTTTGGGTAGAGCCGTTCTTAAAAAGACTTCCTAAATCTAACTTAAAATTAAATTACAAGGCCACTTTGGGCAATAATTAGTAAACACTAATATTATTATTATTATTATTATTATTATTATTATTATTATTATTATTATTATGTTTGATTGAAAAGTTTTTAATATTGTTCTTTAATTTTATTTTATTTCTCATTCACACTTCATTTTATCGCTAGCACTGAACTCCCCTCCCTTCCATTGAATTCTGAGATCCGGCGCCGACCCACACGTAGGTTTGCGGGGTTTTCCCCGCAAGGGAGACACCGCCCCAGCCGGGGCAACCTCAAAGCTCCCGGGTGGTCTTCCGACATGTGTGGTTGTTTAGCACGTGCGTGTGTGTGTAAGTAGGAGAGAGTGTAGGACAAGGAAGAAGAAGGAAAGATCGCGGCCGATCCGTGGCTGGCGTGCTGAGGTCTGTTCGTCTGGTGTTGATCGGAGAAACTACAGAAAACTATCGAATAGAGCAGCCGGCTGCTATAGAATTGCTATAGAGCGTCTGAATTCGACCTAGCTATCTTGCTAGTGTCGAAAACACTGTCGCCCTCGGGATTCGAAACTAGGTCCTCTCGGTCAGAGGCACTGCAGTGACTTCAGTTGACGCTCTAAGCCACCTAAGCCTGGACGATTTTTCGAGAAACACTAAGAAACTTTATATCGTGGAAAAATATTGTAACACAAGAAACATCGCACGGTCCGCGCTGGGCGCACATAGCTGGATCCGCGGCCAGTTTTCACAGCACTGCTCCGACTGTAACCCGGTGATCATCGGAGAAGCCAGCGAAAACTACCAATCATAGCGACCGCCACTAGAATTCTCCTCCAGACAGGTATAGAATTTTTGACCCAGCTATGTAGCTACTGGGGTCAACTCGTGGCTCAGAGCGAAAGTCATTTACCTTTCACCAAGGGCCGGGTTCGATTCCCAGACAATCTCATGTGAACTTTGTTCCGACACAACTTGATTTACTGCTTGTTAGAGGCTAGTCCTATCACTATGTAGTGCTCTAAACCCTACCACTATCCTTCCCAATTTGAAAAAAAACAACAACCAAAGTCTGGCATTCGACTGCTTTGAATATCTTCTTATGGGGATTACCAAGGATCGCATGCGCAAGGAGAGCTACTGTCAAAAGTCCGCCATCGTCGAGAAGCGAACCCTAGGACAGCCCAATGCGTAGGCGATCTCGAAAGGCAGTTACGCACTCGATCACCAGTTCCGTATAACGATCGAACAAAAATAAATCTGGAAAAAAATGTGCTAAAGGCCAAACTTTGTAGCACTGTTCGCGGCGAGCGGCGTTATCAACACAAGCATTACGACAAACGTTGTCCACCTACGGGGGGAAGGGGGGGCACTGCAAAGCGCGAGTGGGAGGAGCAGGCATAAGAGTCGCGTATAACGTCCGCTACCTCCGTCGAGACGCCACCATCCTCCTCTGCTGCCGCCGCCTTCGCAATGCTACAGTCAAATGTTTGTACGTCGGCGTTCGTGGCGGTGGCGCTCATGCTGCTTGTGGCGATTCCGTCGTTAGCCAAGCAGCCGACTCGGAAACTGTTGGATGAACCACACACTAAAGGTAAGTTGGGACGGAAGTTTAAACAGTAGAGTGGCTGACTTACTACATCCTTCAGCGTTCATTCACGTTTTTTTCTGTTGTTGCCAGATCAATCGTTGGTTAATTTTTATTTTTCAGTTGCTTTCAAAATATTCAGTCTACTAACGAGACATGTCTCAGTATGAACATGCAGAATCATTATTTTCACTCAAAATAACTTATTTATGTGAATTTACTACTTGTTGAACAAAAATTGGCAAGTCGTTTCATGCAAAAATCATTATTTTAGATAAGATCCGCATTTCAAAAAGAAAGTATTAAATTTGTTTTGAAAAGGATCGTCCTATTAAAAAAGTCATGCTGTTTTAAGACTTATATAAACATGCGGCAGTATTTTACTTCCTTTAAAACTTGGAAACTCAGACAATTCTTACGAACATTTTCAGTAACTTTAAAGGACATGACTACAAATGTACAGACAAAGATAAGTTATTACTTTAATTACATCAAAAATTCGGAGAATTCAATAGCCATTTTGAAGAATCTGACATAAAATTTATGATTTTTTCCCAATATGACACCAATTTCAGCATTAATTCAGTAAATACATTCAAGCAACTGCAAAGTTCATTTTTTAAGCACGGGCGTTAGACAAAAAATATACTTCAACAATATTAAGAATAAAAAGTGACGTAAAATATTTTCTCTGTAGAACAAATGAAGTTAATTATTCAATGTTCTACTGACGATGATCGAGATAAGTGCGATCGAGATAAGTGAAAGTTAGGCAGTGTATCGAACAATAACAGTGGGCACTGACAAGATAATTGCAGGCGGTCGCCAAACCAACCTTGACTACTTTCGCGTAATACTTTTATGCTTTACGGGAACGCCAATCCAAGTACTAATACCGTGGTTAATGAGTATCAGAATGATTAGATAATCATGATCGCCTATCTTTACTGTTTCATATTCTGGAAATAGCATTAATTTCATTCATAACGAAATTCAAATTTACATTTCACTATAATAATTATAATATGTAATCACACAATAAGAGAAAATTTGTCATTCACTAGTTTAAGTCACATTTTGATTAGTTACGTAATTATATATTTTAATATTTCTTGGCCTGGGGACAATTTTCCCCTCACGAACCATTGTAGTGGTGAAACATTTTATAGCAAATTCAAAAAACAATTATCAACATTTTGACTTTTTCATTCAAAGTTTGTTGACTTCCGGTTTTCTCTCGAAAATATCAGATAATAAATCTGGGCAATTTAATGAGTGTTGTGCAAGAGTTGTGCAACTGATTGTAACACTGGTATCGCTTTGACATGAGTTTGGCATCGATTTGACACCGCTTTGACATGGTTTGACATCGTACTTTAATGATTATTGTTACATTTTGACATAAAGACCATTACCACAAGTCCTAGGAATAATAGAGGCGTTCTAGTCAGAGATGTGTGAAGAACCATAGTCTACATCTAAACGTAAACAACGCGTAGAGAACGTTTTCTGAATAGACAAAGGTAATTAATATTTTATGCGAGGCCGGGGCGATTCTATTAAGAACATGTTCCGCCCGCAAAGCCAACAGTTATTTCTTTCCCATATTCGTACGTATATACAGAGTAATATAGGAAAAGTTATGTAAAGCTGCAGGAAATTGTTTTTGAGATATCAACGGAAATACTCGCTTTGGAGTTCCCGGATACATGAATTTTTACCATGCGTAGGATTTTTTTACGCCTAAACCATGCGTAGGATTTTTTTCCAAGTTGAAAAAAATCTTGTCCATTTGGCCTGAGTCGAAACATTGCGATTTTGAAAATCATTCATTCGTTTTTGTGGGAACTTTACATGAAGCCTCGGGAATATTTTCAAAATTTTCTCAAAATCGACTCCAAATTTTTCCTTAAATTTCGTCTAAGAACTTTTCTGTACATTGCTGTTAGTAAATTGTATAATGGTGACATAGGATAGACGGACGGACGAACAGACGGATGTTTTGAAAAAACACTTTTTCGGTATGTGGGGACCCCAAATCTTGTATTTCCGTTGAAATCTCGAAATCGAATTTCCACAGCATTACATAACTTTCCCTGTACTACGTATATCACTTCGTATACAGGAAAGTTATGAATAGTCGACATAGTTTATATTCATTATGTCAAACATATTTAAAAATATAATGAAGGAAAGATGAAATAGCTACATTTATTTCAGTCATTCACATTTACTACTGACGAGGAACATATACAGAAAAGAAGTTTTGCGAACGGATAGTGCTAATTGCACGCTTTAATGTGACATTATATTCATTTCGGAGTATTTTATTTTTTCCAAAAATTACACAAATGTAATTTCTTTGAAAGTTCAGAACAAAATACACGTAAAAAAGTCATGTATACTTCACGTAGATTACGTGTAGGAAACATACGAAGACAAAATTATAGTGTACGGCTCATAATCTGAAAGTCGTTGGTCAAGAACCTCCAGGATTGGTTGTTGGAACATTCTTCAACAGCGATACAAACATCACTGATATCTGACAATTGTCGGTCTTTTTTATATCTATTGAATGTATACAAGAAACGGCTGTGAAGGCTATGTGGGAGTCATGTTTCTTGCCGTTAAAGAATGATCCTACAACACTGGCCTGCATTTGTTTTAAAAAAGGTGATGTGTAGATTTTAGATTTTAATAAGAATTTACCATGATGAACTCAAATATAATATTAGTTTTCCTCAGTCACGTCTAGTTTTCGTGTTATGAATCCAATGATCACTACGAAACTTTAATACCATTAAGACATTTTCTGTTTATGTAGGGTCATTAATTTGAAAACAGACGTGACAAGAACAGTAGATTATGTGAAGATAAATATTAAGTGAATTAAACACGAGATAGTTTCAGTGCAATCTTTGATAATAGAAAATTATAATTAAAAAAACAAATATTGTGTGAAAGATTGGTACCCTCTTACTTCTTTTCTGATTACGTCCCTCGTGAGTACTAAATGTCAATGTCTGAAAATGTAGCTATTTCACCTTTCCTTCATTATATTTTAAAGTATTTTTAAGACAATTTATTTTAAAGAAATAATTACTTAAGCGCCTTTGTTAATGTATGACAGGTATCATCTCTTTTCAGGTCCAAACAAAAGTTAGCCATCATTTTGATATCCCAGCGACCTTGATATCCCTCTAGCTCTGAAATATAAAATAAAGTCTCTAGACAATAATTACCTTGGAATTTTGTTAGGCAAAAGTAGCTAAAATATTAACCGAATCTTTCCGTCCTTCCACACCGTAGGTATACCAAAGGGTAATTTGCCTTTATGATTCCCTTGTTCCATCGTCTACGTATACTTAACACACGTTCGACGCCATAGCTGGGGAGCAAAGGCTTGTCCTGATCTCTCAATTTCATATCAAATAAGCGTAATAGCTGGCCTTCAGAAATGCTGTACTTAATGTTTGATCTTTGTCCTGGCAACGTCACTTCACCACACAGCAAGCAAAACATATTTGGGTCATTTTTACATTTTCTATTCATGTTAATTGAAATTTAGTTATCTTTAAGATGTACTCCACTCAATTAATTATAAAAATCTAACAAAAAAATAAATATTTCGTATTAGCATTAACGTCTAATACAGACCACAAATCTCAAAAACATATATTGGCTTGCAGCAAAAAAATTAGAGCTGAAGCGGAAATACCGATTGCAGATTTGAAATCAACGTGAGAAACGCATAAAGAAACAAATACAATATTACAGACATCAAACATGATGTAGACCGGTGCAATGAAACCTGGGGAACTCACCCTAAACCGTTCATTATCCTCTGGGTCACCCGTATCAACCTTCAAGGCAACTACCGGCTAAGATAGCACGGGGAACTAGATTTGCCATGCCAGTGACTTGAACCGGGAGGCCCTAGGGTTCGAGTCCCGATGGCGGAGGATTTTTCAACACCAGCTAGTGCGAGTTCCGGCGCTGACTGAAGGAGAATTCTGATCGATAGTGTTCCGTGGTTTCCCCGATCGGATCACGCGTGGTCTTCTCCTCCCCATCCTTGTTCCCTCCACTCCTCTTTCACACACACACACTTGCACTTACATGCACCATATGACAGGGCTTAAGATGTTGTGCTCTGGGAGATACCTATCGTGGAAATCCCTTAAGTCGACCTGTATCTCGTCCCCCGGGATGAAACATTCACGACACTTACGGTGTTTATGACCATAGCAGCTGACGTGCTCGGAAGCGTGATTCCATGAAGGCAGCTACTAAATGTTCAACCATTATGCTCCCTGTGTACCTCACTTTATTCTGCATGCGTACTACACTGACACAAAATAATCATTTTCCAAACCGACAGCACTCCCTCTTTCATGTGAACGACCCGTATAATTTCCACGTGGGTTCGCTGCGTTGTGTTTGTGACACAGTCCAGCCGCCGACGCTCGCAGAGGTGACGGCGAGCACAGTGAGCCCTGTGACGCAGCGGCAGCGCCGAACCACTCCGATCCACAGAGAAGAGCCGCCGCCGTCCAGCGCAGACACAGGTATTTTGCTGCAGCACAACATCTCTGTGAAAGTTAGATTGTGAAGGACCTTTAAAAAAATCGAGCGCTTTCATATTACATCGAGACCTACTACATGTAAGTACCTCTGTTACCTTATTAGTATAAACTCGAGAAATTATGTCTATGGAAGATCGTGTCTAGAAATCTCACTTCAAAAATTCATCTTATATCCTATCGTCAATAGTAAAGTGTCTGCCAACTATTGACAAGTGATAGTAAGAATTTCTGAAGTGATGAAAGGTTGTTTAGATTCTGCGAGATAAGTGGTCGTTTTGCCATTGCCTTCCATTCCACCTTAAGGAGGTGATAGCAATATGTGTTACGCAGCGAAAACAACCGTACAGAGGAAACCAAGTGTCGGGGTTTTAGATTTAGATTTAGATTTGTTCAGTCAAAAAAAAACAGTAAAAACTGTATGTGACGTAGGGGGAAAAGATTATCTGCGCACGTTTTTTTGAGTTCCAGAATCCCTTCCCGTCATTTTAACTATAAACAGTTGAAAGGTGAGTAAAAGTTTAACGTAAATAAATAAAATAAATAAATAAATTTTAAAAATAGATTAGTAATAGATTAGGAAAAGAATAGACATTACTTTTTTAGATAAATTAATTTTTTCTCTTTTTTATAGAAAAAACTGGAGAAATTCATTCATTGGGAGCAATTGATATGCAACAGCATAGGTTTGACTTATTATGTAAAGAATAATTGCATAATTACATACCACTGTACTATACTGCACATACTGAAGAAAAGTTTCAACAGGCTCCACCCAAATCATACAAACATTTTCCATTTTACCAATTTGAACATGACCGCTGTGTAAATAGTCAAACTGAGAGTCATAATGGAAAAGCTGTCCTACTTCCCAGAGAATTATTAACATTTGCTTCCCTCGTTGCTGTATTATTTTCAATGGTACGAGTGTATTCTTCAGCATATCGCTCTTTCCTGTGAGTAGGGGATTCTGAATTTTGAACTGTGACGTCCTCTTCGGCATTGTTACAAACAATTCAGTGTTCACAAATTTCTGTAAACGAAGAGGTTGCTTAGAAAGTATACAATGTGTATATTCAATATCTATATATTGTACATTTTATATTACTGTATATTCTGTACTGTACATTATTGCATTCTTTACTCACTCAACCTACATCAATTTTTAAAAATTTTCAAACTTCGTTTTCTTGCCATTGTATATAACACGGACTAAAGACAATGCAAGTACTTTGACATTCTTTACTTCAACGATTACGGTTTTCTTTCAAATGTTCGACCAACGTTCAAAACTAACCAAGGATGGCAACAGAAGCGAAACTAAACGATTCGTTTCTGCGACGCTGTAACAAAATTATTTTCCCATGAGTTTAGTTTCGTTACAAGTAACGAAACTTTAGTCTGCGCGAATTTAGTTTTGTTACAGAATGAACACATTGTCGAACACATTTGTTTCTTTTAATTACGTCGAACACATTTGTTTCTTTTAGTTACGTCGAACACGTTTGTTTCTTTTTAATACTGAAACGAAATGAAAGTGAACGAACGAATTTCCGTGTTTTGAGTAAGAAACGTTATTGCCTTATTTAGTTATGTTATTCATATTTATTGAAAGACAGGTACCAAAAGTCGAGAAAGGTCCAGAGAGGACTTGGACCGCACACTACATTTCTGTACGAGGTATTTTGTTTCAAAACTACCTCAACACCAGAGATTATTTGTATTTTTTTTCTATATCCTCTATCGACAGTTTCATTACTCTTCAAAACTTACACGCGCAACGGCGGCACAGCTGCGCGCCGAAGAAGGGGGAGGGTTCGGGAGGTTGACAGGCCAGTGACCTACAGCGCCGAGTCAGTGGACACCCTGCCGACAGATAGGCTGATAGCAGCGGCTTCAAAGAATTCGGCCGCAAGACGACGGCACGCGATCTATCTATCTATCTATCTATCAATTTTTTAACGAGGGGAACTGTGGATATCTTCAAAAGACGAAGAGGAGCCCACACTTCACAACAGTGATATATATATATATATATATATATATATATATATATATATATATATAATTAAATATGGACTTGCATGATAAAAAAAATGACTATGGTAAAATAATATTTTATTGTCATTTCACAAACATTCATCTATAAATTCTGATACGTAACTTTTAATTTACACTGGCTGATTGTGCTACTTTAGACATTTTAAACTGGCTTAATAGAGATATTAGAGAACTGAACGAGCACATAGTATTCTGACTGGATTGTAACTGACAAACAGGAGCCATACAAGTTGAATTCTAATGTCCATGTTTCTGCGACATTCTGTGATTTCCGTGGCAGTAGGTACTGTAGATACTTAAATGAGGTGCATTTCCCATGGACCATCGAGGTCTCAAGGTCATCTGTCAAATAAATCTAATAGTTCATCGCCTCCTCGCGCCCCCTTCACATCGCGGGACACTCAGATCCTCAGGCAGAGATGGATCTGTTCTTCACATAAATTAAAACATTAACAATTACTTACTAACTTGCTTTCCCAATGTCAATTCTCCGTAATTAAAAAATAACAATAATCCTTAAAGAATTACTGTACATTTTTAAGCTCTTTTTTGTGAAATTTTTTTAATACTTTTCACATAAAATATTTAATGTAATTTAAGTATAAATGTAAATTAAGTATTTAATGTCAAGCTTAATATGTAGCTATGCTACATGGACTAATGTGTAGTGATATGATAAATATATGAATTTTATTCAAATCTGTACAAAACCAAAATATAAGATATTAAAGTAGCATTTTTTAACTCTACACATTGTGTAACATAAAGATAATCTATATTACGTTTTAGGTAAATAGTAAATTTTATTAAAATTTACGTAGAATTCCGTTCCCAGTTAATGAGTTTTGAAAGGTGCTGAACAAGTTGGTAAAATTTCATGTTAATTCGAGTATCCATTCGGTGAGTGTTGCGTGTTAGTATTAGGCTGATCTGGCAGGCAAAGAAAAACATTGTATAATTGGGGGGGAGGACTGCATACGATGGGGGGATTGCATAATGTCCAACAATGAGGAAAATCATAGTTGATGGATAGATTATTATTTCCTGGCGCGGAAACTGCTTTGATAATTAGTGTATGTTGAATTTCAGGTGGGCTGAGCCGGCAATGTCACTGACTACTGCGGCTCAGGCCGGGTGGTTGTAGGGTTCGAATCTCAACGGTGCCGTAATTTTCGACCCTAGGTTAATTTAGCTTAATTTAGTCGAATTGAACCGCTATTTGGAGCCGTCTTCTCTGATCGGTAGTTTTCCGTGATTTACTCTACTAATAGCAGGCGAAGGCCGGAGCAGTACCCTATCAAATGGGCTACACGCAATGTTTCCTTCTTCTTCTTTGTTCTAATCTCTATCCTTACTCACAAACAAATTAGAACAAAAAAGAGGAAGGAAAGATCGTATGTGGCCTATTTGATAGGGTACTGCTATCACCCTTGTCTGAAGATAAGTCGAGATCTTAAATTTTGTTCCGCCTGGGCGGTGCCCCGCTGGGGAAGATACTTGGATGGATAAATCCCCCACAAGCCGACATGTAAAACGGCGTTGGACGAGCACCGCCACCTCTCGGGATAAAACATTCACTACACAAACAGAGCTAATGGAACGGAATCATCAATTCACCAATCCATCAATAAATACGGTGAAGCCGGTGTTTCTCTCCCGCTAGCATGTAAAATGCAGTGTCGAACTATGTGGGCTTCTGAGGCATTCCTCCACACCAATATATCCCCATCAGTCAGAACAATCTCTAGACTCGGCGAAAGGATGAGGAATGAAAGAGAACGCGCGACCGCCCGTTTGTTAATGTACTATTTCGATGGGTAGTGATCACAGAAACCGTGGAAAACTACCGTTTAGAAAACTCGACTACTAGAATTATTTTCCAAACAACGGTAGAATTCCACCTAGCTAGAAGTGTGCTGGTAGAATTCGACCTAGCTAGTGTCGATATACCGTCACCCTCGAGACTAGAAACTTGGACTTTCCCGTCAGAAATTCTGCAGGTTCAGTAGTTGTTCCTGTGAGTCATCTCCATCTCAGTGGAGAAAATCACAATGATATCTCCCAAACTACCGGTAGGATTCTACTGAAATACCGGTATTTCAGTAGTATTCATGAAAATATATCGGTATTTCAGTAGCACAGTACCTTTAAATATACTATTTTACTGGTATAGGCGTCCCATAAAGGTAAAATAACTAAAAATACCGGTATTTGTATACCTGTATTTTTAAAGATATTACGAATAAAGGTACGATAAAGGTGAAGGTATTTTTATACCGGTAAAAATACCTTTACAGTTTTAATTTCGGTATTCGGATCCTGGTTGAAAGAAGTACGTTGTGTAAAACGTTGAATAAATACGAAAGATATATATTTCCTTCTTTTTGGTTGTTAAAACCCGTTTTTAAACTGACAGTTTTACAGAATGGCACGGCCTTTCTCCTACTAATTAGTTTCTTAATGTCTTTGGTCAGAGCTTGCTTTTCGGTATTGCTCCACCCTCTTACAAGTTGCCATGTATCGCCGACAAATATCGCTAGAAATATTTCGAAAATATTACATTTTAAAAATTTTTGAAAAAACAAAGGAATACACCATTGAGTTGTTTGCCATATTAAACTGTGCCAATAGCACTATCCGTTTCCAAAGTTTGATGATTATATTTTTTGAGCCTTTTTTGAGAAAATAAAATTCTAAAACCTTACAAAATTGAGCTCATTTTCACACAAAACTGTTGTTTTCAAGAAACTTTATATTACATTATTTAAAGCACAGTGTAACCACCCGGCTCGGGGTGGCTGCCGCGACTCACCTCATTACCTTGTTATGGCTATCCGGCGTTGCCTCAGCTGCTCAGTCTGTAGACTCTTTAAAGGAGGCATGCGTAATAGGGCTTATTCTGAAGCTCGTAATGCATTAAAACTCCAACTGCATTTTTTAGGTGACTTTAAGATCCTTTTCACATGAGGTGAAGCCTCCCGTTCTAAATAAGCCTTAAAACTAATTTAAAATTAGCTTATCTTACTGGTGGCCATTCAAATCAGAGTTCGCCCCTTCAGGCAGGACGGCGCCCTTCCCGGCGTCCATGACCCCGGTGACGCAAGCAGCGGCCCTTCACCCTGGTGTCTGGCGCGGCGCGGTCAGGCTTCCCGCAGCGTCCTCCACAGCGTCTTGCCTCACCCTTGTCCCTTAGAAAAGGTGGTAGAGACGGCAGGCGGCGTAGTGCGTCCCGGGCGCTAGCAAACTCTAGATCCGGGCGTCGACGGCGTGGTTCGCGGCAGCGGTGGTTGCGCCTCGGCCCGTCGTCAGTCCTGGGCTCGACTTCGGGCACCCACAGGTCAATGCCCGGCATTCGTCCTTGCCCGAGCGACCCCGAAGCGGCTCGCGACATGCGTCGTCGATGCGGCGGCGTTGTAGCGTCTCGCTCTGTGCGGCAATGCGGCGCGCGGCGTTGCGGCAACACGTTCATCGGCGTCCCCCAGAGACCACAGAAACTTTCCCTCGTCTCCTACATCGGAATGAAAGTTGTCGCAGACATCTCTTACAATGTAATGACAACTTCTCCTCCCCTTGCTCACCTCCGAATGTTACCTTCATCTCGCCCTCGTCTCCCTCATCGAAATGACTACTTCTGCTCGTTCTCGTCTCCTCTATCGAAGTGACCGAGCTTGTGAGCTGCGGCGACCTCCCTAGGTTCGCGGGGTCACGTGGCCCTCTCACGCTTAGTTTTTGACGATTCGCATGCCTGCATCACGCGGTCTCTTCCAATCGCGGCGTCATCGGTGACCGTTTCACAACGTTCGGTTGAAACTTCGACGTCACCCGAGTTCTTAGAATTTGCGTCGCTGGATTACCGGACTGGGAGCGGCGGCGTACGTATTTCCCGAGACGCGACCCTGTCGAGAACAATAGAGCTTCATGCCTCCGCATCCCCGACACTTCCTGCAGCCGCTCAGGTAAGGCAAAGTGTTCCATTCCTGGCTTCCTTACTTTCGTGCTCAGCAAGGTTACGTTGAATAAAATATTGAAATACGCGTCGCTACTTGATATGTGCAACCGTCCCATTACAACACGTGCTCATAAATGCAATACTGTGAACAAATTGCCGCTGATATAAATATTGACGTTAGAGAGATACAAAAAAATCATTTGTGTATAAAAAACTACTTATCTTTAAAACAAATTAGAGCAATTTTTGTGAACATTTTGAAAATGTCCCATGGGTTTCATGTAAAGTACCGTCAAATAATAAGGAATGTTTTTCACAATCGCAAAGCTTCGAGTTGGGCAAGACAGACCGGAGAATATCCATTTTGGAAAAAAAGGTGCAAATTTTCGTTGGGTTTTGAAAACCGTTGCTTCGGCAACGCGAGGGACGTTATGAACGTCTATCAACCTGTGTCATATTTCTAGCGCGCTCGTTCTTTTTTAACGACAGATGGAAAATACCATATTTGAGGGTCTCCTTTTAGTTTTAAGTACAGTGACACGAGTTCTTAATAATTGTATGGAAATCAGTTGTTAGGATATTGTAAACCAATGATACAATTAAGGACTCTGAAAAAGACACTTATTGATCGTACGTGGAGGTAACATTTTAAGGCATCCATATCTTTGCAAAAATAGCATTTGGATTGTTTAAGCTCATGTTCTGCCTCCTCGCCTGCCCTCCGAGGCAGTGGACTCTGACGGCAGATGGGGTGACGGCGGCGGCGCGGCGCGCGAGTATCGGCCGCAGAAGCGGCGTCGCGACGATTTCCGGTTTTCGACAAACACTGAGGTCATGAAAGGTCTCAATATAAATGGTAGCGAAAATACTACTTCCAAGTTGTCACTGGGAGCAAAACTAAACCTTTTTTGAGACGCCATGAATTGTAAATAACGAAAAAAATTCTTCAATAAAATTCTTGAATAGAAACTAAACTCCCACGATAATTATAGTTTCGTTCCAGTAACGAAATTAATTTCTCAGCCGCACTTAAGTTTCTTTCCTGAGGCAGTTTCGTTTTCAGTCAATAGGTTTCTTCGCCGCGCTTCTGACTTTAGTTTCGTTACGTACTTTGGTTTTTGTGTACAAGAAACCGTAACAAAATGTCTAATTTCGCTTCGTTTCATTTCTGTTGCCATCCTTGATACTAACAAATCACCAACGTTCACACACGGACATTACATAACTTTATTCAAATCCCTATGAATTTCGCAATAATTCTGGACATTGATAAAATCAGTAATAGATCTCTGACGCCATCGTCTTACAGCGCGTAGCGAAACCAATGACACTGATGCACTCTTGAATCTGTGAGGTAAAGCTATGCGAAAATGTTCAGAAAAGTAATTACTTTGTAGATATAGTGAGGTTTACAGTTGTAAATCATAATCTATAGTAATCCAGACATTTAAAGTATGCTAGCACAAAGGTTTCATGTGTATTGGTAAAGTAGATTCAGAGATTATCGCGTTGTAAGTCACCTCACTCCTGTCTTGAGGCAACGGTGGTACGAGAGACACGAGGAATGAATGCGTCTGGAGAAACCTGTTGTGAATTCTCTCGTTGTTGCTGTCTGTTATTCGCTTCATTTATAATTCAATCATTGCAACCAGGTCCATCTCATTTATCCCACCGTACTACAAAAGGCGTTGATAAATGATCGGAATAAAAAATATTTTAGTTATTGTGTTTGATATTTATTGTAATTGTGATGATTTGGAGGTTACTCAAGATTTGTTCTGAATTTTCTTCAAAACGAATTTCACTCAGTTAATTTCTTTCAATTTACACTAAGAACTCTATTAAAATTAATTTAAAATAGTATATTTAGGAAGACAATTTCGGAAACTGCGTGAAATTAAAAGGTTAACTATTTGTTTCAGTGGATGTGTGATATATCGAAAAGACACTGGTTGACGTATGATTTTTTTTGATTCAAGTTTTGAAAATATGGCCACATTTCGAATGATTTGTTTACAAATAGAGCAAGCAAATATAGTAGTAAATAATATAACAAGAAAAAATATTTTGTAAGGAGATTGTGTAATTTTACCTGCACTTCACACTTTTGGGTGATTTGATTGTTTCTTCATTTCTATTTAAAATATATATTTTTTTTTCAGCCCAAATAACTCATGATTTTCATTCGCTTCCTGAAAACATAGCGGTAAAAACATTTCTTTGGTCCAATTATTATCCTTTTGAGATGCAGAATTTTATTCGTTTTCCCATTCTCTATTCTGGAGCGTAGTTGTGCATTCATTTACATACATATCACGGGGTAACATTCACTTTTTGGAAAGGAAGATATATAATATTGTTCCAAACATAGTTTTAATTCAGAATATTCATTTTAGGCAATAGTGTTTGGCGTTTTTAAATTAAATCACATTATGTTTCTCAAATTAAACCATATACCTACTCGGGGTGTAAACAAATTCGAAATAGTGCAATAATAAAAACTGATATTGAGTTTTCTATCCTGCTACACAAGTTTTGAGAGACACGATTTTCAAGAATAAAATAAACATTTGAATTATTCATAAGTTTTGTCTAATATTTTAGAGATGTGATGAAATATTAAAAAGGCACTCTAAATATGAATTTTCAATAAATAAAACTTACATCCATAACATTAAATTATCTGTTGTGCAATATATCGTTCTTGTCTAAATCAAACAGCTTCACATCTGAAGTAAATCATTCTCAAATGAGTTCATTAATATAATCACATGAACACAAACATCTAAATTGGTTGAAGAAGTTGACTCGAATCAATGCCTCCATCTGTATTGTTGGCTCTCAAAAACGAAGATAATTTGACGCCCTCCTGCCCTCCTACACACATGCATAAACACTTATACTTTAACACCTACACACATACATAATATAATTTAAGTGACTAACAATTTTCTTAAGAATTTTCACCCTAAAAAAATAATATAAAACATCATTATCGTGGTGTGCGACTTCCATATCTCCACTAAAATTCCATTACTTGTCGTTTCATATTGCCTGCTTTCAACCAACGAAGTACTAAGCTCAAATTTTTGTCCTCTTTTTAATCGAGCTTAAATTGCATTTCAAATAAATTTAGTGATTATGAAAACTTGAATTATGTGTTAATGTGAAAAAGTTGAAAAATTATGTTATGTGAAAAAGTTGAAAAATAACTTTTCGACTTATTTGAATTTGATTGAACCGGTGTCGTTCACTCGTGCTCTCTGGTGGCGGAGATTTCAAACTTCACCCGTGTCCCGGGCTACAAGTTATGCAGAAGCCAGGCAATGAATCTAGGCGTCTAGACAACTTCAAACCTTGGGCTAATATACGGTTCTCGCGTATGCGGAGCTGCAGATCCATACAGAGAGCTGAACTAGAAAATATGTTAACATCATCGACGCCAGCGACTGACTGAGAAGCAGATGCAACATAAGATATCCGACGGCCACATGTTCGATCAATCAACGTTCTATCTCTGCGTACATTAAGAGAGTGCTATAAAAATACTTTTTTGATGGAGTACAAGATTGTGTGCTGCATCATTGTAGCACATTAACTTATTAACGTCCAACATAATCTTGTGCGCTTAGCGCACGCCCATTGTCGTCGCGTTCGAACCGCAGTCTTTGATCTTTGTGGTAGCATGTTTTTGCAACTTATACTACTAGAGCGTTCGCAAGCGCCTTCCGCTGATTGTATATGCATTTTGTTTTGTAACAAAACCAGTAAACCATGGCTGTGTATTTCTAGGCAGCATTTTTTTCTATAAAAATATCAAAACAGACTTTAGGTGCTTATGCTCGTCAGCTTCGAAGCAGACCAACCGCCGTTTGCTTTACTTGCACCTTTCCCTCTGATTTAACCACAAACATACAGCAGCTGAGCATGGTTTTAGAAGATGACTTAAACCGACACATGTCATAAACACACTCTGGCCAGGAGAGTACAATACTTTATGCAATCTCGTCAAAATCGACATCTAGCATTCAGGAACGCCAAAACTAACTTATTAGTTTAGTATTTCTCTGGTTTAATCGTTTAGGATGACTCTGTTTACCGACGATATAAAATTTACAAATACGTGCAAACGGAGGAAATGCAAGTTGCAAACATCGCAAAATCCTCATTTGAGGATCATGGGTTAATTTGAGCCGTTTCTTCGAAACGTTTTGACATTGAGTGGTGATCGCTATCGTGGTCTAAAACAGCACCGAGGCGGACCTGTCCTCTCAGCACAATGCTCTCAATGCTGCCCTTCTAGTTTGACCGACGAACATGATAAGGATCTGCCCTCCGTCCACACACCACGTCACCCGATGGAGTAGGGGTGGGGCCCAAATAGAATAACAGGGGAAAAGGATGAGAATACTTAATGTAACAAACGGAAATCTTCAACAGAATCAGAACTACACAAGGTCCCTCATTATTAAATGTAAGTTATTTATTGCAGAAAATAAATTCGAAAATGTTATTTTTCTGATAATATTAGTTGCAATAATTCTTATTTGCGGTTATCTGTTAATAATCAAGATTCGCTAGTTTTTCAGTCCCTTATACAAATGGTATTTACATTCTGCATGATAATTGCTTATAATTCCATACTACTTATTATTACTTACCAACAAAAATGCTTTTCAGAATTAAACTAAACTAATGTTCACTAAACTAAGGTTATTAAACATGAAGTTATACTTTAGTAAACATATCTACGCGAACAGAAATGGGAGAAAAAACGAAAGGGTAAGGTCATCTGTGTGCTCAATGGTACCATTAAGGCAGCTCCTTATCACTTTCCCAAACCCTGAGCTGTGATGAGCCTGTTAATGTCGCCTGTGTTAACCTTACTGCCCTCACTATTTCTCGCAACGACACTCCTGGGATCCATTTTCCGGTCAAAGAACAAAACATTATTTTATGGTAGCGACCTTTCTATAATATATTTTTGACATGGATTCATTAAACAGAACCATACGCGGATATGTTAGCTATCGAAAATATTTATTGTTGCAGTCAGATATGTATTGTTTATACATCAAAATGAAAAATAATACAGAAGAAAATGATTAAAAAACTTAATGATGTATTATTGTAAGCGGTTTAGTCCTGCTTCTGATTCATTATAATTATTAATCAGACGCAAAAGCATTTATATCACACCAGCTATAGAGTTCAGAAAAATAACAATGGACATGCATTCATACTTTAGAAGCAACTCAATCCAAGAAGTTAAGCGATCACTGCATTGGGGTGGGATTTTTTAAAAGTTGATTACATTGTTTCCCGTAAGGAAGCGCGCTGGACCGTCACGGTCAGGACGGCACGATCCGCACCTTTCGCCATTTCCGGAAAGCCCGAAGGAGAAATCTTAACGACATTCAGCCGTGCCGTCCTTTCGTACTTTTGATGTCATGGGAACCACCGCATTTTCGGAGAGGCCTTTTCACCGTTTCAGGCGTTAAGAGTCTATGTGAAGCGGAGGGGCGAATATGGAACTGTCCAATTTAATTATGATAATCCAGAACCATCTCGAGTAGTACATGATATTAAGTTTTATTTAATGAATTACCCAATAGTCGAAAGTATAATTTAGTTGGTTAGTAAAACTATCTCTGTTGAGATGAAACATCTTAAGTAATTTTCAAATGTATTTTAAAAATTTTAAGTAATAGAAATAAAAAAAATTAACTAATAGAAGTGGTGAAAATTCGTTAAACTGGGAACATTTGTGAAAATTTAATAAATGATGCCACATTTCGGAATGATAATTTGGTTTTTTATTCAATGCAAATTATTTTTGGGTCTTATTTGTGTAAATTATTATCTATTCAAATTATTTTCTTACGTTTTCAAATAAATTAATGAAATTTTTTATTGTAAACTTCCATTAGTACTGAAATAATTTTTGATCTTCTTCTCATTCTGTTGCTGTTGTGAACCTAGAATTTGGGCTTTCTTCGACTCCTTCCTTCATTTTCTTCTTCTACTGAACAATAAGCGATTACATATTTACTTAACATTATGAAGTCGTGGCGCACGATGCAAGACATGAAGCAAGAAGTCACACTGACTCCAAAACTCTCTGAAATATCGATTCCGCCCTATTCTGTTTCGAGTTTCGCGTGATCAAAACTGCCGTCCGTCCCGCCCCGTCCTATCCGTCCGTCTGTTCCTGTCCGTCCGTGCGTACCAACCCATTTCGCGCATACCTTAATATGTTCGTATTCGCGCAGGGAGGGCTTAATATATTCGCGCAGGGAGGACCGGAGATGGCTAGGAAGCACGACCGGTACGGACGAACAGTGAGGTCGGGCAGTCAGGAACAAGGGCTCAGGACGGGCAGTGAGGACGGGCAGTGTCGAAAGGCGGTGGCGGAGATGATATGCAGCAGCAGAGGACCAGGTCCAGCGTAGCTCGTTTTCATAGAAATCCCCGTCATCCTTCTCTCTTATTTTCTTACCTGAACGATAGACCACTCACACAGGGAGCTGTGAGTTTCGTATGGCTGAAAGCTAATTATATTGGGGAATGTCACCATCACTCAACAATAAATGAAAACATGTGAAGTTAACACATGTAATTAAATCGTAAAATAATTGTTATAGAAAATGATAAACAAATTGTAGTAGAAACTGTTGAATATGTTATGCCGAAGGACATAAAGTGTCTTTGCAATTGATCATTGTGAATTAAATAATTAATGACCTTCTAAAACATATTACAATTAGAGGTTACAAAGTTCAAACTGGTGGCAGGAACCCATGAAGAACATACACATCCAGTACGTGTTAACGGCACCGTCCTCAGGCATTGTGCACTGTGCAGCATTATCAGCTGGTGGGACCACTCGCACACTAACACTCTCTGGAATGCCGGATGTCCACATGGCGCCGAGACAAGCACTCTAGCGAGATAGGCAGCCAGCCTTGCTGCAATCAGCAAGCTTACTTGAAGAGAGTATACGCGCGCAGCTACGTTTGTCTAATGACACATCTTGCATAATACGTAATCACCAATTGCAAAGAGAAATTAATTCAGTTAATGTTACATAGTGCATGGAAGTATCAATATTGCCATTGCATAGCAGAGTTGAATACAGTTACCAGCAATTAAATCAGTTCCACCACACACACGCGAAGATTCAGTGAAAGCCCTTGCAATCAACGAATAACGAGAATGCGTAAAAAGAACATGCGTAAATTGCCCATGAATAGGATGATTAAGATCATACCTTTTGTATTGCACAGGCATGTATTAAAACAGTTGAAATGTTATCTTGTAAAGGCGTTGGGCACAAAGAAAAGTCACTTGTTGCAATTAACTGAAATTGCCACACGAGGCATTATATGCGTTGCCTCGGAAACAATTGAATTGCAACTGGCATGACGTGACGTCGCTCTTGGCTGCGCTCTGTTCTTTGCCGCGCATTTCTGATTTCGACGAATAGTAGTGGGTTTTGCAAGTGAATATCAAAACTGGAAGCCAGATAATTGCTATTGATTAACAAAATAAATTATAAGGATTTGTGGCATTTTAAATCATAGAAATAATGGTACTACTACTTCAATGCATAACTTCATTGAAGCAGTTATATTGTGCAATAGCACTGGGTGGCACTTGCCGCACTGAGCGAGTGCTGAAACCAGTCGATCGGAGCGAGGCAAAAAGTGTTCCTAGAATTGCCCACGTCCGCTCTCAAGCCTTATAGATACAAACACTTGTACATATTTTATAAACTAGTGATGCTACAGAATGGCACAGGCGTTCCCGTATTAGTTTTGGTCTCAGCTAGCTAGTCGGACTTGACACATACTCTTGCAAGCTGCCACCTATCGCCACCCAAAATACATATTTTGACATTTTCTTTTTAAGTATGATAAATAAAAGATGTTGTCTGGTATCAACATTTTCTTTTTTTTTCAGTTTCCTAATGCAGAACGGAGATATTACTCTAAGATTGTTAAAGAACAGTAAAACATCGTACTATGTGGCAATTTTCTTTGAAAAGTTTGGAGCCGTTTTTAAAAAGTTGGCGTTTAAGCGCTACTGTAAATTCGAAATTTGAAGCTCTTTTTCACAGAAAAGTTTTGAGTTACGACAACATTTTTTAAGTGCATTAACTCACAAATACAACAGTGATTACAAATGGCTGGAATTGTGCATATAAATGACGTGACAGATCTTTGAAAAAAAAGAACTTTATGTAGTTTTTGAAAAAAAAACAAAGAAATACCCCAAAATGAACTTTACGTCATATTAAAGAGTAGAATTTGCAGTATTCCTTCGAAATGTTTGAAGAAAAAAGTTGGAGCCGTTTAAAAAAATGGCGCTGGATGGTTTCTCAATATGCAGACGGATGGACAAACGGACGAACAGACGGACGTTTAAAAAAAACAACACTTTTCCGGTATCTGGGGACCCCAAAACGTGTATTTCCGTTGAAGTCTTGAAATCGATTTTTCGCAGCATTACATAACTTTTCCAATACTACGTATATGTACGTACGTATACGTGAAAGTAAAAATAGTTCGTACCAGAACTATACCTACCTGTTCGTACCTACCTGCATTGATGTGCATGTGTCCAGATAAATATTTATGCTATGAAATGAATAGCTTGCGTGCCCAAACAGGCGCTGAGGACTGACGCTGAGGAGGGGCAGGATGGCCGGTTCGGAATGCAGGTGGGGATAATGAGCAAGGATGACGAGTGGGAGGATGTAGGGACGAGAGGGGAGCAAGTCGGGTTAAGAGAACGGCAACAAAATACCATGTGTGCCATTAAATGCCCCTTTAAGGAATAATTTCTTTCAATGGAAACAGGTGTTTATGATGCTAGCGTACAAAAAATATTTTAATACGTTTTTTCTTTCCCGTATACTGAGTAATATACGTAGTATATGGACAAAACAGCGGACTTTCTTCACAAAAATTCATTGCCGGGCCCTGACATTGAAAAAGGTCAAAAATCCAGTTGCTAAATTAAGAAAAAATCCTATAACACGTGGTGTAGCTCTGTTTGGTGAGTCCCTGATACTAAAAAATCAATTGGCGGCAAAACGTCCGTCTGTCTATCCGACCGTTTGTCCGTCTGTCTGTCCGTTCGTCTGTCTGTCCGTCGTCTGCCCGTTTGTCCGTTTGTCTGTCTGCCCGTCCGTCTGTCTGTCCGTCTGTCTGTCCGTCCACCTGTGCGTCCGTCCGTCCGCCCGTCTGTCTGTCCGTCCGTCTGTGAAAATTATTAGCGCCTAAACCATGCCTAGCATGTTTTCCAAATATATGTCCATTTGGCCTGGGTCAAAGCTTTGATATTTTGAAGAACACTTTTTAAAATTTGGTTTTAGTTATATGAAGACACTAGAACATTTCCAAAATTTTCTCAAAAATATCTCCAAATTTTCTTTAGTTTTTCGTAAGAATGGAGCTACTTGTAAAAGTGTAATAGGTCCAATTTTCAGCTAACTCTGAACTTTCAACTAACTTTAAGTTAACTCTGAATTTTCAAAAATTTCAAAAGTTTGAATTTTTTTCAGTATCTTCCTACAAGAAAATTAAAGATAGATATTTTTCTTTCAAATAAAATTTGTTGTCCATAATTCATTCTTTTATTCAGGTTTTGTATACTTTTTGAAAATTTTAGTAGTGTTTGCGCAATATTGCATGCAATTTGTGCAGTTTTAAAAAACTACAAAAACTATGTTTTCTTAAAAACGGCTCCAATTGTTTTCTTTAAACTGTTGGTAGGGATTGTGCTGAATGCACTCTATGAAATAACATAAACGTCAGATTTCTCTATTGTTTTGTTTTTTCAAAAAATAAAAAATGTATTATTTTACTTGTCTCTCATGTCGTTAATATTTACATTAGCGGCAATTTGTTCAAATTATATATGAATACATGTGCATTAAATAATGTCATATGAATCTTCTCGGAAACTCAAACGTTTTCTGTCAAAACTAGCTCATAAGTTCGCAATTTCAGAAACGCTCAAACGCCATTTTTTTAAAAATGGATCCACATTTTTTCTTCAAATTTTTCGAATAGATAGTGCTAATTGCACTTTTTAATATGAGGTGAAGTTTTGAGTCTTTGCTTCTAGGATATCCAAAACATTTTTTGAACACCCATATTTTTCAATGCTCGAGTCAGTAATGTAGTAGTGCATGCTCATGGCATACTCTAGGCCAGGCATGTCAAAGTAGCGTAAGGTGACAAGCTTACTAGAGCTCGTGGACGTCGCGCTCAGAGAAAATTGGCCCGCCATTTAGAAGTAAGAGATAAGCTAATCGCTCCGGGGTGGCGGTACGTAACTGGTATACTGTCCCGTGTCTGACTTTGGGAGAAGTTTCTTGGCAGTTTCTGCCACAAATTTAGTTATATGATACTTTTTAAAGCAAGCAAATGATCCATTAAAATAAATTAATACATCAGACAGATTTCAAAATCTCAGTTGAGAGGAAATCAAGTTTTCCTGCCAATATTTGGTGGTTTTTTTCGCAACATTACATATTTTTTCTCCAGTGTGTAAGCGGTAGGAAGAAAGTAAAATTCCAAAATTTCACCTTTTTTGTTGGAACAGTTGTTATACTCGCTTTTGAGCACGTCGCAAATAATGCTGAAGCACAATATATTCGTTTTGTGTTTTATATGTAGGACATTTTCTAAATTTCGTCATAATAATTACATAAATTTATTATATTAGGTTTAACTGTTTTACTATCGATAAAAATTTGCATTTCTCAGTGAATTCTCTAGGAAGATGTATTTAAAAAACGTTGGATGAAAGCATTTACATATTATTTTATTTGCTGGACAAATTGGCGACTCATTCTCGTACGTTTATTTATTTTTTACTGCATACGCTAAGCACAAAATCACTTAACAATATACGTTATTGAGGATCCGTAACAATTTGTTTTTTTACAACTTCAATTTTACGGCTTTTGAAAGCCTTTTCATTCATTTGACAACCTAGTGCAGAAATCGCGTTTCCAATATTTGTATTCTCATTAATATGATACGACATAGTTCAACGCTTTTGAATTGCACTGAGAATTCCGATTAAAATTTGTTCCTGAAAATAGTATTTGTAATATGAGGTATGTTTTTGTATTGTCGTGTTGATTGGTGAATCGCCTAAATATGTAACCTCTTTTATTGTATGTATGTTCTAACAACTATTTTTTACTTTCTTCAAACTAGAAATTTAATATAATCAATCTTTTTAATATAATAGTACATATTTTGAAATTATATTAATTGAAAGCGTAGCCATTGTAGGTATAAAAAGAGGCAAAGTATTGGTGATGAAGGTGTTATTATTTAAACACCTTTTTATAGAGTTAGCTGATTATTTTTCAAAATAAATCTATTTAAATCGTTGTTTTCATTTGAGTCATCCAATACTTTATATCACTAGCACTAAATTATTGAGAGGAGAGGAGATTTAATAGATCAAACATATTCTCCCTGGCGGTGAGACTTATCTATAATAATGACAGGGGAATGGGATCGTTCACCGATCAGTGAAAAATAGCCTAAGTAAAAGTTAAAGTCACTGAACCTTACTATATATTGATCTATTTTGTACAAAATAATAAAACTATTTATAAAAGCACTAAAACAATGGTTCAGCACATAATGTATCGTATTTTTGTTAGTGGTAACGTAATATTATATTACACTTTCGGGTCTATTAACTCTGTGGCTATCACTTGAAAATATCAAGCGAAGGTACTTGAATTACGCGAAAGCTACTAACATTTAGAAAAAAGTATATTGGATTGATTTAAATACCTAAGATTGAAGAATGGATTGAATTAACAAATAAATATCTAGATTCAATATTAAGGGCGTAGGACATTAAAAAGTATCTCTTTTGCAATTTTCAAACATTTAGAGGTTTTAATGAAAGTCTTACCAATATCACAGTTAAAAAAACTTTTCTCTATTAAGGAATGTTTCAAATGGAAGCGTTTTAATTTTTTTTAAACATTTTCTGCGTCGATAGCTTTTAATATGTTGTAGATTACGGGAAGCTGAGGTTACGTTACACAGATGTCATTTTTACTGCAGGGTAAGTTGAGTTACCACCTTTCAGAACGTCGGTCGCTCTATTGAAGGCGCGGAGAGCGGTAAGACTTTACATTTAGTAGTAACATTAGAAAGTAAATCATAATGAATGCAAACCTAAGTCGAAATATATATTTCTGATATTGAAACCATATTTGACATTTTATTTTATGACGTTTAACAGGTTTGTCGTTAAAAATATGTTTCAGCTCTCATGCATAAAAACTAATACACATATTTACTGTTTATTGAATAGAAACTGTTACAAGGCTTCCGGTGAAATAAACTTTCCCGTATGCGTAACACAAAATAAAACTTTGCCGTATGCGAACCGCTAAGAAGTCTCAGACTATAAAATAACTGATTGTTGCAAAGTAAACAAAACCCTGGGGCAATTTATATCAACAAGGCTGCCACCTCGCGTATTGGAAGTATCCCGAGAGTATACACTTGTAAATTTCCTGAGTGTTAAATAAAGACTAATATGCGCAATCTGTAAAAAAGTGTCTTCCCAGTTTTCGTTTGAAAATGCCTGACTCAGTTATGATTGAAAACGGCGAAATTACAATAGTGTCATCTGTGAATAAAACTAACAATTATCGCATTTAAAAGCAGGTTTAATGTTTTCTACATATTTATGTGAATAAAATGTATTTTCATGTTACAGAAAACATATCCTTTTTACATTAAAACTACTTTTAGCAGCACGGAAATTGTATCATTGCAACAGCTCTTCAATAACAAAACAATAACAAAACAAGTAATATAAAAATTGAATAACATTCATGTATCCCGATTTACGCAATGAATAAACTAATTCCGCATTCAAATGATCCATCGTAGAATCACACCACTTCAGCAAAAAAACATGAGAATTGCAGTCTAAAAAGAATTCTCACTTGACACCATGAAAGGCAGTGAAAAATGACCTAAATAAATCGTAGTAGTCGTAGTTACTAAGTAGTCATACTTAATTCATGTTTCGTCGCTTGTTAGTTCCTCCTAGAGTGATAGCAGGCCGTGTTATTTTCCTTGCATTAAAAACGCCTTTAATATCTTAAAACGTAAAATCAGTATAATATTTCGAAGTGATTAATTGTAGTGAAGTGGTAATTTAAATTTTTTTCAATAATATACAAGCGTTTCCTGTTTGGTGAGCGATTCCTGCGCTCCGAGTGGAAGAGAATCCGACCATGTCACGGCCAGCGACATCCCGATCCAGTACAGTACTGGGGAGGCGAAGTCTAAGATACGCCGAAAACCTGACATCAACCAAAAAGCAAATAATGCCGGCCGAAGACTGATCATGTGGCAACTCTAAGGGAGAGAAGCTTATTCCCTCTGCATTTGTAGACAAATTTTGCAACGCAGAGCGATGTCTCTTCCGGTTATCACCTTTCGCTTTTAGTCCACCAAGTGTATTCTCATCCCACACTTTCAATAACCGAAGCAGCGGTAAAGAAGTAAGAAGAAACATAGAGCAAGGCAAACAAGCACTGAAATTAGAAAAAAATGTCTTTCTGTTAGTACCAAATCGTACGTTTTCCCTCTACACATTCGTCTTTTTATGAGGTTATTGGTTACAGGATCCACATCATCTTTTGTCAGATAAATACGTAACTAAATGAATACCACTGCTTCTGAAACTTCTATCTCGGCTATTTACCCAAGTTTACGTTGACCAAACTTCCATTGCCTAAGTCGTCATCACTTCTAATTTTTCAGACACGCTCAGAACTTTTAGGGCTCAGTGACCTTAAAAGTTTTGGAATTCGAAATGAAGTACGAATTCGAAAATTGTATACTCAGATTTTTATTGAACAACTATATAACAGACGGTACACTTTCCCCAAGTAGACACCATTCGCTGTAACATTAAATTTTTATTGAATTATTATTTAACATTTCGAGCGTATGATAATGCTTTAATAATTACTATTGCATTACTACTTTGGTTCTTATTGATTTTTACACTTCAATTTGTCTTGCTTCCTTGTTAAATCCTCGCTATGAAGTAGCGAGAAAGTTATGTAATGCTGCGCAAAGAAAGAAAAAAAAACTGCGAATTTTCGGCAGTAAATCTCTTATTACAGGGCCAGGTAACGAAAACGTGGATCAATTTAGTTGCTAAATTTGGAAAAAAATATTCTATCGCATAGTGTAGCCAGAATCCGTGTTTTGTGGGTACTTGATACCGAAAAATCGAATGACGACGAAACGTCTGTCTGTCCGTCTGCAAACAACACTAGCGGCTAAACCGTTCAGCCGATTTTCTCCAAAATTGATATTCCCCAATCGATTTGGCTGATGTTGCATTTTATCTCATTTCGTCCATTTTCCGATCGCCAATAATTTAAATAGGTCAATCTGGCTGAAATTGTCCAGGGCATTATCATTGCCACTACAGCGGGCACACAAAGGGTCGAGTTCCGGTAGTCGTGTACTTGACACTAGCTAGATAGCTAGATCGAATTCAGCCGTTGCCTGGAGGAGAATTCCAGCATTCCATCCTGATGCCACATGCACCGAATTTCCCTCACAAATTAAAACCCATAAAACCGATTAGCAGTAATGAAGTCTGTAAATGTGCTGCAATTTGCTAGGAATTCAGCAAAAGACGAAAAGTATGTTTTTGATGTTTTGGTGGGATACTAATGGAAATGCGGTTGCTTTTTTAATACGAATATCAAGTGCATAATACAAGTGTTACCACACAAAAATATTTCACTTCTCTCATTTACGAGTTTGCAAAAGTATTAAAGTAAGTCTCGAGTAGGGTAGGTTTAACACATGAACTTAGTCATCATGTTTTGGAAAAGTCAATTTCTTTTCAGAGTGTCGCCATGTTTCCTCCTTATGCTGTACACTCTCTTCTTAGTTGGGTTTTGGTCATAATTAAATGACCACGACTGAAGACAACATTGAATTTACCTAATGAGCAAATCCACATATTAAGACGCACGCTTACTCGCTTGTCGACCTCAAGATACACGAAACTCCTAAGGAACTTAGCTGGATCGAGTTTGAGGATCCTCTCACGGAAACTGTAGCAAGCGCAAGTTACCCAAACCACTAAGTGAGTGGGCCAACAATTACAAGTCCTCGAGTACATTCTACTGCACCGCCAACCGAGAAGCTCTCTCATAGAGGAGAGATTATGAAAGATGTTAAATGACATTAATTGCGCAAAAGTAATGGGAAATTAATTGGAAACAGTGTAACAATGCGAAACATTGTACTCTTATAAAGATACAGAGTAATGACATAAACTATTACATTATTTAAAAGCAAACGTTTTATAATTATGAATTCATCTATGAATAAATATTACATTTCTGACTTATAATTTTGATGATTAGTATACAAAATTCGTGCGAGATTTATCCATTTACATAATTTATGGTCACGTTATTGGTAAAAGAGTAACTTCAATACTATTGCTTAATGCCTCATTTTTTGTGCGCTTGAAGCAGAAACTTGCTTAGTTCTTGATAACCTCGTAATTCTGACACGCATGATCACGCTGCTTCATATGCATTATCCAAATACACTTCGTGTACATGATGCATGCACTATCAAGATGTTGTTCACGTAATTAAAGAGTGACAATACAGCATTCTCTTACTTAACCGTGTAGATATTATCGCCAGGAAAAGCTTTAAAACGTAATTAACTGAGAAATAAATAATACAAATCTGGTACTTATTTCAAACATGGTATGGGGAAAGATTTTTCAAAGTAGTATCTAACCAACTAATTTATTTTCTTATTTACAGTAAGTCAGTATTGCATGGAAGCCTTAAATATTTTCAAGGTTACGTTATCATACCCTTCACTTCCTAATAAATCCCTTCTGGCAGACATTAAGGCAAATAAGGGTCATTAAATCATTTTGGTATATTTACAATTGACCTTCAAATTCAGTCATTAAAAGATAATTTACTTAATTTCAAGCACCAGTAATTTGAATTAGATAGCCAACAATAAAATTTATTTCTTTTAAGTATTTTGAATTTCATTTTTTTACGTTTTTAAATATTTTTTATTTTGTATTTTGAATTATTAGTGTAAATATTCTAATATGTAAATTACAAATATGTTTTATTTTTTAGCATATGACATTAGATTTTACACCACGGACTACATCGCTTAAAAGCATCTACAAAATATGAATTAAAATCAAAAAAATAATTGCCTAAAAACTTCTCGCATGAAACAATAATTTTAAAGATGTTAATTAATAAAATTAATAAAACAAGGAGAACAATTTTATAAATTATTAATCTCGTGTCACTGGTAAGTTGCATGTCTCTAGGAATTAAACAAGGATAATTAAATTATACATTTAAATGTACAATTAATAAATGGAATTCGTTTGTGCTAAATGATTTACACGGTATCCTTTGTAACAATTACGAGGTTAAAAGGGGAGTCATCAGGTCATCTGAACATATTTAAGGAAATAAAATGCAAACATATTTAGGGAAATTTATTAGGTAAGACCTTTCAGAGCCTCTATCAAAATATTTAGGGAGCCATGACCCCTCTTGTCCCTTATGCACACGCTATGCCGTTATCGAATGTCTTCGTGCCATTCGTGTTCATTGAGCGGATGGCGCAGCGAGAGCGAGAATCTAGCAGGACTGTCGCGCAATGTAGGCGTGGGCCGAGTCAAAAGTAGCTGCGTCAAGTAGCGGGCGCCGACCACACCCACAGCTTCTGGGTGGGGGTGCTGGGCTCTGATCTAAAATGTATAAAAAAAGGCATCCACACCCTGTGGCCGCCACTTATGGCTGAGTGAGCGCCCATCCTGAAGTTCATTCCACCATAGCCCGCGAACAGGAACGGCAACGTGAACGGGAACGGCAACGCGAACGGGAACGGCCACGCGAACGGGAATGGCAACGCGAACGGCAACGGGAACGGCAACGCGAACGGAAATGGGAACGCCAACGGGAACGGGAACGTAAAGAAAGCTGAAAGACGGATAATTTCTTTCCTCACAACACGACGGGAATGCGAAGCTTGGCGGGAACGAGAACGGGAAGGATAGCCAACATTTTTCTTGAACCTAGAACGGAAAACCTCTCGACCAATGAAAGTACGGCAAATGGCGGCCTAGCTATCCTAGCACGCGTTCTTCGACACACAGCTGCAGAAACACGATTCTAAAATAAATCTATAACTCTATTTTTGCTTCGACTGGGAATCGAACCCGCGACCAACCCACGAGCCAATCTAGAGTGTTACATTCCAACCGTAAGTGACTTGCGCGCGAACAGCGTTTTCTGGATTTCGAGTGGCAATGAGAGCGGAGTGAGGGGAAGTCGCCAGGAGGCCTGCGCTGACTGGTCGCTGAAGCGTCGTCCCTTGCGCGCGTTGGCAGTGGTGGACTCGGCGTGGCAGCACTGGGGGCTGGCGGAGGTGCGGCCGGGCGCGCGCCTCTTCTACTGGCTGTACCTGACGCGTGCCGACGCGAACACGCCCACCGCCCGCCCGCTCGTGCTGTGGCTGCAGGGCGGGCCGGGCGTGTCTGCGTCGGGGTACGGCAACTTCGAGGAGCTGGGCATCGCCGACATCTACATGCAGCCGCGCAACCTCACCTGGGTGAGAGCGCGCTTCCGCTTGGGGAACCGTCTGGCGCGCGTTAATCCATTCTCGGTTGCACATTCAGTCTGGTGGGTCTTTATGCCTAGTTCCTTTTTTATCTTTCCAAACGAGACGCTGTCTTGTGGTGGACGACATGTTCGTTTCACCTTATGTCGTAGGTATCCGACCCTAGACGACTAATGATTTCCCCTAATAATCCCTTGCTCTGAACTCCTGTGTGGCCACCACACATGATGATGAGGGGAGAGTAGGTTCGGTCAAGGCCGAAAAAACAAATATTGTGGTCCTTTGCCCATTTAGTACGACACATCACCGGCATTCGTTTGTAATTGATCGAAACAAATACCATGAAAAACGACCGATAAAAAAAAATTGGCTATTGGAATTGGAAAATTGGCAATTGGAAATTGTCTTACAGACAAAGCGTTTCCGTTTCAACAGCTGAATTCGACCTAGCTGATTAGCTAGTGCCGAAAATACTCCACTGCGTAGATTTAAACCATGCAATCTCCCAGTCAGAGTTGCTGCAGTACCAAAAGTTGTTGCCCTGAGCCTAGACAGACAGTGATACTATTGAAGATGGAAAGTCGCTTAAGACGAGTACCAAGAGGGTTTCCAGGCTCCCGTGGTAACATACACAATCTCTTTCCCTTTGAAATGCTCAAATCATCTACCACCGCTCCTGATAAAGGAGTAGACTCGTGTTTGAGGATATGGGAATTGTCGATGTGCACTTAAAACCCCCTAATCTACTTGAGATGTTGTTTCCCGGTAGGGAAACGAGTTTCATTCGGAATCATTATCTCCAACATCAGTCAACATCTCCCATAGAAGTGAAAACTAAATTAATTTGATTTGTATTTCTAGAAGCTCAGCACTTTCAACATGCACATGCAAACCTATCTGGTCGGGTCGATACACTTGTTTATAGTTAGATCATAGGACTACAATTCTTTCCAAAAATTGAACTGAATACAAAAGTCAATATTTTTATACTACAGAAGTTCATAAATGTAGCAAACGTTTTTTAAAAGATTTATAAAGATGAAATTGGTATCTCACCTAAGCTCATAAAATCAAAATGTTCAAATTGCTTTTCCAAACAATTAGCTTTGTTGTATCATCGGATGGTAATGAATGTTTACAGGTTCAAAAGGTGTCACAAAAGATGTATGGGGCATTTAGTAAATGCCTGAGCATTTATTCATAGTGTAACACTTCAAACTTAATTTTCATCTCTGATAAAGTGATTATAAATCGGCAATTCCATAAATACTGAGGTGAACAAATAGAATACGCTGTAGGTTTTCTCGAGACTCTTCCCCTTTTCTTCCTCTTTCATTCATTATTACATCATCATTCATATTGCTATCACCATCAACTCGTACCAGTTGCAGTGAATAAGTTGCAGTGACGATTCTGCTACGCCATTGATCTGAAGAATCTATGATTGAACACACGACGGTGGTAAATTTTCGACACTAGTGACTGAACTAAACAGCTCTCTGGGTCGCAATGGTGGATGGCTGCTCTGATCGGTGGTTTTTCGTGCTTCTACTAGGTGAATGCACATGCAGTATCCTTACTAACAGATCACAAACAAAGTGAGATCTTCTTTTCTCCCTTCTGACCCATCACTTTTACTGACACGAATAGACACGTACTTGGAACCTAACACATGTCGAGAGACCTATCGGGGACTTGGAGCTTTTCCCGGAATTCAGGGAGAGCCGTGCCTCGCTGGAATACTTTGAGAAAAAACACTCCACAAACCGACGTGTAGTTCGGCGCTGGATCTAATTTTCCAGATGGTTAGCTGATTCCATATCCGCCTTCCGGGATACAACATTCACTAGCGGTATCATACGGTACTAATGACCAGAACCGTTTTTGCTTTCGGAAAGAATCAATCGTCCTTCAACTAATTTTCATCATTCAATTCTACTATAGGCACGAGTCACACTTACAGAAATAGTTACAGAATTTTTACGCGCTTTGCATGTGCGTAGGTGAACGACGTGAACGTGCTGTTTGTGGACAGCCCGGTGGGCACGGGTTTCAGCACCGTGGACGGCACCAATCTACTGCCTAGCACCAACAAGCAGGTGGCAGACGACCTGGTGGCGTTCACGCGCGTCTTCATGAGTCGCTACCCGGACTTCATCGCGACGCCGCTGTACATCTTCTCGGAGGCGTACGGCGGCAAAATGGCGGCGCAGTTCGCGTTGCAGTTGTCGCAAGCTATTTCCCAGGGGGCGGTGCCTGCCAACCTCAAGGGACTCGCCATGGGAGACCCTTGGATCGCACCCGTCGACGCCATCCAGTCATGGGCGCCGTACCTCTTGTACCAGGTGGGTGAAACGCCATCAAGTTATTCTTGTTATTTCATTTCTCTATTACTCTCCATTTGCCTCCCTTTACTTCGCTCTTCTACCTCTGTCTCCTCTTCTCAGAACATGCATAAATTTGGTGGAGATTCGATTTTAATTTAGAAATTTGGTCGGTTACACTTCGTAAGCAACAGTAGCAAAGTGAAACTCAATATTAACAGTCAAACTTAGCACAAAACCATAAATTGCGTCTCGTGATCTTGATTTCACTCACACTTATTCACAAAGTCGGATAATGACTGTTTAAAAACTACTGCACGCAATCACACACAGAAGGCAATAAACAGGAAGAAGATTTTTTTAGGCGGCTAACCTTTCAACAAGAACCTCTTATGAAATGCATATATTAAATCAACAAATGTACTATAAAATAAATATAATACGCCATATATCCTAAACAATGCATTCAATACTGTCAACAGGTTCCTGACATCAATAATTAAACAAATACAATTTTAACTTCAATTCACGTCTCCTTTCCCCTCGATTGGTTTCCAGTAAAGAAAGATTAATTGAATGGGTGAAAACCAGAACAATATAAGTAATATTTTATAAATTCTGAGAAATCTGTTAATTGAAGTCAATAACACTGTAAAGCCGCAGTGTTTTACTGCATCATTAAAACCACGGCATTTCAATTGTTCAATAAAACTACGAAAATACATTGCCTCTGAAATACAGCCTAAAATGTGTTTCTCAGAATTTATAAAATTTTCACTTACGCCGTTCTGGTTTTCACCCATTCAATTTATTGATAATTACATTTTTCTCGATGCTGTCTTTTATTACATTTATATGATAAACGAGCTTCACTTGGGTTCTTAACTACCAATTTTCCATAAAATTGAAAACGAAATCATTCATTTTGTGTTTCATTTCTGTAGATTCATTATCCCTACTAAAAATACATAACTTCAATTAATCCGATACCTCCAAAACACAAGACAAATGGTACATATATTGCAACAAAATGTTTAAAATATTTGTTTTTCTAATGATGAAAATAATTTAGTTAATACTAAGAAACAACAAGATCCGGTAAAATATTTGCAATCAATACATTCACTTCACTTCTAAAGTAAGAATAGTTTATTATTCTTACTGAAGGATGTTCTTACTAGAGTTATTATTATTATTATTATTATTATTATTATTATTATTATTATTATTATTATTATTATTATTATTATTATTATTATTATTATTATTATTATTATTATTATTATTATTATTATTATTATTATTATTATTATTATTATTATTATTATTATTATTATTATTATTATTATTATTATTATTATCTATTAATTGTAAATAAAAATATATTTATTTATGAATTATTATTACTTCCAATTTGTGTCTTGTAATGTTTTAACTTTGCTTCTATATGCATATTTGCGTGAATTTAATTCCCTAGCTCTTTCAGTTAGCACGATTGATCTTATTTCTAGACTCTTGAAATATTATCTTGCAAGATTATCTAAATCCCGGTAAAGTACCTCAAATCCCTCATCACACCTGAACTCCATAAGGTAATTCTTTCAAGAAATAGTGACGGTTGGATATCACATGAAGGGTGACGAGACGATCCACGCCCGAGGTGGGATTCTAACCCGCGATCCTTCGATCCGAGATCGCCACGACACTGCTGCCTTCGCGATCTCGGCTATCCAGATCGACATGTCAGTAATACAGACCTCCAAGATTTCAAAGGTCTGCCTGTGAATGTACAGCTAAATTGCATTTATCCTTTGTAAAAGTATACTCGTTGCGAGGGTTAAGATGGCCGCCTTAAAGTATTGTTACAGGTGTCAGAGAGATGGTCTAAGCAGCGAAAGTATTTTTTTAATGATGCAATTAATATGCTTACAATTAAAATAAACAAACATAACCATTTTGTAGAACACAAAACAAATTAAAGGAGACTTCAGAATGGTATGCTCTAAATTAAAAGGGCACCAGTGACGGTACATATAAAAAAGGAGATAATGATGTCTAAAGCAATCAAAACTTCACCCCTACGAATTTTCACCATCGTTTTAAACTGTGAGAAAACTTAACGTTTGCAAATTACATACGACTGGTACATTCTCCAAAAAAATGTCTTGATAAACAATAAACCTGGATAAGCTGTTAAATTGAAAAGTTTGTCATCTGTATATTTCAAACACTTCTACAAATGAAGACCCGCCTCATGGCAGGATATTTTTTTATAGAAAGATATTTAGAAATGACTTAAAATCTGCTTTCATTAGAATAAAAGCTATCTAGATGTACTTTCATAAGCAGATCACCTGTGTAATTTTAAATACACAGTTGTTGCGCTATGACGACACTGCATGAATAATATGAAAGTTTGAATTGTAACCTGCAAAACTGTCGTAATAATGGTTGTCATGTAGTATTTCGAGAAAAGAGATCTAATGACGTCACGTTTAACTTTGGTAGTTCGTATTTTGAACTTCAACACGGTTTTCAAGGTAATTAAAATGAAACACGTTTCGTTTAGATTCTGACGTCATCCAACCGTGGCTTTTCTTGTTTTATTATCTTGCATTTATTTTACACCTCTATAGTACAGTTTAAATTCAATTTTGAAGATAAATTCAATGAAGTTTTCCAGTTTTATACTAGCTTAATCAATCTACAAGAATGACGAGTGGCCAAATGAATGATTTAAACCGAACCATTTTTTCAGCTTCTCCATCCACCATAAAGTACATTTTTCGCAAACTTCAGGTTACGAAAAATTTGATGAAATGACAATAATGTATTTTTCAATACATTTAATTGTATTATTAATGCATTGAAAGATGTAATTCACTAATAAGTGCCAACATTTGTTTAATTTACCGTTTTAGAAGAAAACGTTTGAAGGTCAGTTCTCAGTTAACGTTAAGTCGATGGAAAGGGATAATAGGTAAAAAGGGCACGTAATAAAATTCAAGAGATAATAGGTAAAAACGTCACGTAAAAATACATACATAAATATTAAAGGAACAATTTTGAAAAGCACATGTGTATGTTTACTATGATTCTATCTTCCAAATGGCCAATATAATAGGATATAGTTATGAAAAAATGAATAGGAAGTCAGAATAGACAAATGTTTTAATGAACATTTTGACACATTAGTCGCCAAAAATCTGATCCAGCCGTTTTCGATGATGGTTAATTGATGAAACGATGATTGTTTATTTCTGGTACTGACTGTTTCGTATATTTGTGATTATCTTTGGTTATTACTCTACGAATTTGCGAACGGTGAAATTCAGAACTAATGTATGTGCATCAGAGAAGCAAACTCACCGTTATTACCCGCCGGCCCTTCAGGAATGGTAGTATCGTAACAACCGCAGTGAATATCAACCATTATGACCGCAAATGTTTCAGCAAGGATAATTATTTTCTCGGTCAACTAATGGGTGAAGCCGTTGTATGACTTTAAACTCTACTACTACAGAATATCTGGCGTTGCCTGGGCTTTCTTCATATCCAATCCTTGCGAAAGAGGAAAAGGATCAATTTTATATAAACCCAGTTTTTTTTATTTTACGTACTACTACTGGCCTCATAACGAATCTATTCGTTATCAGTTCTGCTGATACTGGGCAGTGTAACTGGCCTCTGGTGGAATACATGAGGATACATGTGTTCTTAGCAATAAGCGACAAATAATGATCGTGGTTTACATACTAAAATTTTATTTAAGTTATTTATTTCAGCATTTTTGTTGTATTAATCTTTATCTTTACTTTTCAAGGAGAATGCGACAATCCTGAAGAAGTGTCTGTAAAAACATTGTATCTATTCATTCACTACTTCTTGTCGTATCGACGTCGATTTCATGTTGCTGAATTCACTCACGAAGTTAGTAAGTAAGTTCTGCCCCCTTCTTTGCCGCATAAGCCATAGAGCTGCGGCGTATGTTGTACCCCCAAAAGTAAATAAACTCCCGCCTCGCCAGGGCTACTGGCGGGGGGAAAGTTGAAAAAAAAAAAAACCTCTTTCGCGCATTAGACACACACAGCTGCACGCGTGCCGGTATCCCTGCTCGTAACCGCCCCCGAAAGGCACCCTTCCACGTCTTTGTGCAACAGTGGGTGATGGACGAGCAGAACTGTTGCATTAAGAGGCGACAGCAGCCTACTGTAAATCAAGACCGGCCTATGGAAAACTTCGCATGTAACTTTCCGTTTAGTTTTGCGACGGGATAGGTCGGGCATCTTGCGAGAGGGGTGGGGGTGGAAATCGCAGAGGCAAACGGGCGCTGGAAGGTCTGGACAGATAGAAATAGACTGTCGAAGTGAGCGGTCGGCTCAGAGATTTGTTTGAAATTTTAACGGCGACTACTGCAGCACGAGAAACTGGTAATAATCTCGAGCCAGTAATTTCGACAACTCCAGCATCGGAATTTATTCCGAATGTCGGACTAGAACCATCACGAGGGAGTGTGCAGCATTGTTTCTCGGCTGCTAAACACTACGCGGTCCAGGCGACGTTTGACGGCCTGTGACCAGCGCATCAGATATTGCGGCCTCAACTCCACTGGACTCGGGGCGGTCTCCGACTCAACCAGGCGCAGATTCCTGCCAGCTCCGGAGAAGTCCATGGCTATTCGGCGGGCCATCTGTTGCCACCGACTGCCAGTTGAGTGTGTAATCCTTTCGAAGTGAAGTATCTAAATTCCAGCCATCACATCACTGTAAGCCTATGTATTCAATTAACCCTCGAATGTAGAAGATCAACACGAAC
This sequence comes from Gryllus longicercus, assembly GCA_038098605.1. Lineage (NCBI taxonomy): Eukaryota > Metazoa > Arthropoda > Insecta > Orthoptera > Gryllidae > Gryllus > Gryllus longicercus. The sequence continues at coordinate 863,456 of JAZDUA010000052.1, forward strand.
AATAAACGTGTCCCCGTCGTTTTGGTCGGGTGATTTTACTAGGAAAATGTGTATTTTTTAAAAATATTTAGTTAGTAAATGCAACCTCCGACCCAGGGCGCCCACCCCTGTCGTTGTCTCGACGCCGGCGCCCAGATACAGGTAGGCATACGCTTGGCGCCCCCGTAAATAAATTTAGCGCATGCTCCGGGTATCTGGAAATTACCGTTGCACCTTGAGTGTGACGGCACCCCTATGATAGTGCGACTCACTGCGACACGAGTATTCACGCCAGCGTGGTCCATTACTATATATATAGTGTTCTCAGAGTATCTCAACTCTGTCCTGGAAAAAGCAAGTGACCGGTGACCGTAGCCCCCTAAAATTTTAATTTTAATTTATACTCTTTTCATCGTTGGTCACTCTGTCAAAGTCTGATTAGACTTTAATGTCACGAATGTGAAAATTGAAAATGCTAGCTCATGGGCGCAGTTTCTTAACTATATATCTGATCACTCAGCCTCGATCAGATCACTTCGTTGCATCGTTGTTTACAGGTCCTGGTTTAGTAGAAGATTTACTCATTGGAACATACGGTCAGAACATGGTGTTGGAAGACTTGGTGTTGGAAGAGCATCTCAACTCTGTCCTGGAAAAAGCAAGTGACCGGTGACCGTAGCCCCCTAAAATTTTAATTTTAATTTATACTCTTTTCATCGTTGGTCACTCTGTCAAAGTCTGATTAGACTTTAATGTCACGAATGTGAAAATTGAAAATGCTAGCTCATGGGCGCAGTTTCTTAACTATATATCTGATCACTCAGCCTCGATCAGATCACTTCGTTGCATCGTTGTTTACAGGTCCTGGTTTAGTAGAAGATTTACTCACTGGAACATACGGTCAGAACATGGTGTTGGAAGACTTTAAACTTTCCACTCATTCTTTTTGCATTGTTGCTCGCAGGACTGGTGCATGAGACAATCTACTCACTAAATTGCAATTGCGGAACGCAGTGATCGAAGCCTTCTAACTCTCCACTCATTCTCTTTGCTAATTTGCTCGCAGGATGCATTTGATCACATCTCACCAGAATACACGGTCACAAATGTGTTCTGAGCCTTCTAACATTCCACTCATTCTGTTTGTACCGTTGCTCGCAGGGCCTGGTAGATCAGAGGGGCCACGACCGCATCATGGCGGCGGCTCAGGACGTGCAGAAAGCCGCACAGAGTGGGCAGTGGGGGATGGCGACGGCCCTGTGGAACGCCACAGAGTGGCTGGTGATGGCCGAGACTGGCGGCATCAACATGCGCAACATTCTCACCCGCATCCCAACAAACGTCCGACGCGCGCTTGGCAGCATCACCGACAGTAAGACCGGTCGTCTTTTTACTGTGTCGTATGCTACTGCGACAAATAAAGAATGTATTATAATACTACAGAGAAAAAATCGCTTGTTTGGTCGCAAAAACTCAGAACTTTCAGGATACTTGATTTAAAAATGTGGATTTTTCGTACTCCTATGATATTTTCAAATATGCAGTAGTATTATAAACTTCGTTTTGTGGGTCATTGGTACCGAAAAATCGTGGTTTTTGACAAAACGTCTGTCTGTTTATCCGTCCGTCTATTTCTGAAAAGTAACGTAATGAGCGTAAACCATATACATACATGTATTATTTCATTAAATTTGATGTTGTCCCATCGATCTGGCTGATGTCGTGGGTCCTTGAATTTGAAAGGGATATTTTTGATATGATTTTTGGCGAAATGTTTACACCTAGCATCAATATTTTCCAAATTTTCTCAGAAATGGCTTCATTTATTTCTTTACGTTTTTTGCTCAAGTATAGCAAGGTAGAGCAAACGTACTACAGCGCAACGTTATAAAACTAAACGTACTAAAAATATAGTAATGTTTTAAAAAGTAACCTTTGCATAAAATACAAATGCTGACATGTATGGTTAGCTGATACTGCCATAAAAATCATTAATAATAAATGGAAAAATTCTCATCCACTTGATAGTACGTGACAGATAACCAAATCATTTCGGTAATATAAATTCTCTTACCATTTCTGTAATAAAAATACACAATATCATAGAAATCTGCCTTCTTATGGATCAGTTTCCATTTTTGCTTCCTTTATTTATTTCTCGCTAATTGCATTCATTTCAAAATTCATTTGATTTAAACGTAATAACGTCCCAAATGTCTTATTCCTATCGTTGTTCTGTTAAATTTTGCGATGGTCCCAAAAAAAGGCCGGGATAAACCATCACACAGCATCGATCATTAGTAATAACTTGAAAGCGTTAATTGAGCTGCCTATGCCCTGCTCTGCCAATGCCGAGCAGCGGCGACGGCAGCACTCGTGTGGAGCTGCGCAGCGCTGACGCGAAGGCGCTGGCGGCGGGGGCGGCGGCGGGCGCGGCGGGAGCACGCCGAGGCAGTCGCGACGTTTCGCAGAGGCCGCCCCGCCGCGGCGCCAGGTGTCCACCCGCGGTGCGTGAGATAGGCGGTGCGCGAGCGAAACGGCGTCAATGGCATCTTTAAGGGCGTTGGGCTGTATTCGGATGAAATGGTAATAGAAAATATTTGGAGCCTTTTTTCAGAAAATGTTTAATGGTTGTAAAACTTTTTTTCACTCCATCTACTTGTATTTTAACCAAACCGTACATGATATTAATTAACCTTCGAGAAATTATGCGAGCGGTTTAATGCCGCCTTTGAAAATAAAAGAGCGCTGCGCGGTGATGTTTGAACTCAGCATGCCGGGAAGCCAGGTTTTCTCTATTGAGACACGAGATAGCGGTAACTACTTCTTCAACACCCACTCGCATTTCCGCCAAATTCACGCAAAAGTGATCTACGTCATTAATCGTTGCTCTACGCGGCATAAACACCGCCACGCGATCGCATCTGTTCCTGTTTTTTCCACGAGTGTGATGAATATATAAAAATATTTTTGAATGAACACCCCCCACACATACACAAAATTGATATGCCCGTGTCATATCAGCCACATCGATCTACGAATACCAATTTTGATGAAAATCCTGGGGACGGTATACTTTCTTAGCTCTACTTTCTTACTTTAATCTTATGTTAAGAGTTACATGTCCGATGGATATATCCTTTTTCCAGCCAAAGCACTGAGTACTTCCATAAGAGTTCGCTATTAATTGAAAGGTTTTTGTCCCGAGACATATATACCGACCGGAGACATACAGACATACATATCACCAAGATTTAGTAACGATTAAAACGATTAAGACATATATTACGATTAAGATATTACGACAAAACATATTACCAAGATTTAGTAACGATTAACGATTAAAATTATAATGTGAGGAGCATGCAACACTTGTCATCTCATAAAAGCGGCGCATAAGAACAATAGATTTACTGTGCGGGATCTAACTGCGATTTATCAGCGGACACACATGAGAGCATTCGTGACGAGAGATACGAGTCAACGCGACGAAAGTCGGAGACACCCGAAGTTGCTTCAAATACGAAGTTAATATTCTGAAATGCATGCTTGTATTTCTGAAGATGGTCTTCAGAAATGCTTTGCTATTCGTATAAGATTATAATTAATAATAAATAAGTATATTCATAATAGCTGAAACATCAATTCTACTGTGTAACATAATTATTTATTTTTATAGAAATTTTCTTTGGATACGTTTTTCTCATTTGTTCATATCTGGTGTAAATGTCTGAGTGGGTTTACTTACGTTTGTGAGCAATTATACGACACCGGAGCAGGTTTCTTGAAGACTTATTTTAATAAATATTGATGAATGAAGATTAAACCATGGAAGTGGTCTCTGAACCTCCTTTTAAACGTCCCTCCAAGTTGTAATTTTTGTTGTTCAAATTACAGATGAATTTATAAAAAATGTAAAAACGTTACGTATACTAGTTCTATTTATAAAAAAATTCTGTTCCATTTAATTTACTTTCAATATAATAACCGAATTTAACAACCTTTTAATGTTTTCGTGTATATTAATGTGATAAGAAAATTGTCATAAACATGAATTAAACCTTGCGTGTGCTGCTAGTGAATTGGTCTTGTTCGTATCTTAAGGAATGTTTTTAAAACTAATTAATACAGACATTAGGAAAAATTTATTGTTCATAAAACAATCACTTTTTGACAAAGAAAGTTATTTGCGCAGTGCTCGTATTATATCCATTAACATTTATTAAAATTCATTTATCTTAATATAAACAGTATGTACTAAATCATACATAAAATCTGTAGAAAAATTATCTGAAACAGAGACTGAAATAGAACATCAAATCTTCATGTAATGCAAATAATATTGAGATAAGAACAATACATTTTTCTACCCTAAAACATTCACGCTAAAACAAACATAGAATTTTCTAATGTGTATCATAACTCTAGCATTGTCAATGGGTTGAATTACTCAAACCCTCACCAATTATTGTTATAGATTTCACTTTTTAGGAAGCTGAAAATGATTAATATTGTTACCAAGTGATTTTTGTTCAAAATATACAGTTATTTTCACAAGCGTTTGTTACAATTTGAGTTATTACTGCATATTTGGATAAACAAGTTCGAGGTTAATTGAGAATTAAGAGTTTGAGAGTAATAGGAAAATCGAAAATTAATTTGAAAATTAATTTTCAAAAATTTGAAAATATTTGTTTCATTTAAATCTTAGGATTAAACCCATTGCTATGTTATGAAGATCATTTTTTGTTATTATTGTTAAATACAGATATTCTTGGGACTTTCTGCAATTGTAGAACTTGAAAATGAAATAAGTATTTTGTGTAAGTATAAGTACTTTACTAAAGGATTATTCTTTTATTAATTTAACAAAATTGTTTAATACTTCAATAGCATGAAAATATAAGCTGTGAACTTTGGTGTTCCCCGCGTTATACTGTGCTAGATAATTGGAACTTTCTCATTTCTAAGGTTATAATATTGTGAGACTTTTGTAACACACATTCTGCTTCTCTCACAGATATGATCGTTATGCCGTCGAATCTGCGGCGCTCCATTCACAACCCCTCAAACGAGAAGAGCGGAATGCGAAACCACAACCCCAGATCGCGCCACAACGAAAACCTCATGGATGAGTTCATGAACGTGCACGTGGCGCCGCGCCTCAAGCTGCCCAACACGTCGCGCTGGGTGGGCATCAGCGACCGCGTGTTCTCCGCGCTCTCCGAGGACTTCATGAAGCCGGCCACCAACGCCGTCGAGCAACTGCTCAACGAAACCTCCGTGGAGGTACGCAATGCCGTTCGACACCCGCAGCTGTCCACCGAGACAGTCACGGCTAACGGGGACTGGATCTCAAGATCCAAGGGTTGAGGCCCATCCACAATGCAAACAAACATAAGCATGGGGTTAACGTAAAGTTAGGAATAGGTCCATCAGCGGACTCATTCACAATGCGTTCGCATAACACGTAAGACGTCAATTTAAAAGCTTGCAAACTTCAAGCTTCTGTGCATTATACTTAAGTAAGACATAATAAATGAACCAATCACAGTACGGTAACTCAAAATCGAGAATCGAAATACGAGCGAAGTCGATAGACAAACTGACGCCATATAGGTCATGGGCACAGTCGATATCTCGAAATCGATTCTCACATCAAACCAACAGTAATCTAGAATGTCTTGCAGTCAATACAAACTCTTATTTTTCTTACGTTCATGTCAGACATTGTGAATACTACAATCTATCACTTATGTTAATCTTTACGTCCATGCATTATGCTTATGTTAACGTTTGCATTGTGAATGGGCCTTTAGAGTTCTGACGGTGATACGATTTTCGACACTAGGGACATTGCTGGGTTGAATTCAGCCGCTTTGTGGAGGAGAATTTTCCGGCCGGCTGTTCTGATCGGAAGCATTGCGTGTGTTTTACGATCAATAACAGGCAAATTCCGGAGTAATGCCAAAACAAACGGGCTACAAACCTCACGCGATCTTTCCTTCATCTTCCTTGTTTTATCTTCAAACTTTTCTTACATACATTAATATTTACGTGCACCATTCTACCTCACATGCCAGAACCTTAATGCTTCAACTGTCTGGCCAGGTGTCCCTTTGGTGGAGTTACCTCATTGGGGAAAACCCCCGTAGCCGAGTGATAGGTCAGCGCCGGATCTCGCCATCCTGCGAGGCAAGATCACCGCACTCCCCGGCAATGAAACATACATTATACTTACGGGAATATTGACCGATACTTACGGGAATCAATCCGAGGCTCCAAATCCAAGCCGTTAATATAATTTACATAATACTGTATTGTTGTATCGACTTATCGCTACCACACACAGGAACGGAAAGTCACTCATTCTAGCTTGTGTCCGTCAAGAATTTAACTGTCCGCCATCCATTAAGAACAATCAAAACATGAGTTTGTATAAGTACCATAATTTAATGTATGTAGTATTGTGACTGTTTTTCTTTCACAAATCGCATTTTTTAAAATTCATATTCGCCTCTTGCGTTGCCATTAACTCTTTCCATGTACACCAAAATATATTTATATTTTTATTGCCTACGCTGCTTACTTATTTGATTGGAAAACGGATGCGCCATAGAAATATGTATCGTGGGCCCATTTGTCCAAAACGAATTCACGAACGATTTAATAAATAGATGTACTACTAGGAATGAAAGTGACCGGGATATGCTATCAATGCAATAATAAGGCTTTTTTCTTTCGTCACACGTTCAGCTACAAAAACACGATTCGTATTAACAATAACTAATTTTGGCAATAACCAAGTGAGTCTTTTTGTGTTATAGCTGTGAGTCTTTCAATTGTTTTTGCAATACCAAATTCTTGTAAGAATAAATCATATGAATACCTCTCCCCTCAAAAAATCGTTTCTTGGAATAGATATATTCATACGCCTCCTTTAGCTAAAACTCGTACCTTTTGATTGTTCTTAGCAGCCGTTACGACCAGTAACAAGAAGTATATATTTCTTGTGAAAATTCACTTTCATTTATTTGACTTCTTAACAATATGCCTTACACTGCAGGTAGTAACCTAAACGTGTCCGTCAATGCGCTAAACAGTCGGACCTCTATATATCGAACATATTTATATAAATTCTCTATAAAATGAATTATATTTTGATCCCTTGAACATTCAGTTTTAAAATGTTCATAATTATGGAACATTTTTTCTACACATCGAAATAATTTTCTGACTTGGATATTGTTTCTATGAAATAAAAATGTACAGCACGCACGCTTCTAAAAAAAATAGTATTGATAAATTTGGATGGAGAGTATTACTATTGCGGAAGAATAACTTTTGTGCAATTGAATTAATGTTTACAAAACACCATCGCGTTTTCTGCGTCCAGTTCCCAACTTTCTCACTAAGTAACTCATTTCTCCTTTCGCTCTCCGAGGGAACTTATGAATCGTGAGAATGCGTCCTCAAAGCGAGCTGAAGGTCAATCGCGTGTCTATTCGCCTAAAAGTCCTGGCCTACGATGTTAGTTCGACAGTTCAGCGCAGGTTCAGTTTGCTGTTACGTGCTTAAGAAGAGTGCTTGAAATGTCGAAACGAAAATCCCTTAATGTTGCAGAAAAAGTGAACGTGATCAAAGATGTGGACAGTGGTGTGCAAACAAAAACTAGAGGCGCAAAATAGCGCTGGTACAGTATCGTCTATAATGGAAAACCGCGAAAAAAAATTTCAAAAATCTTGAAACTGTAGGAGGAGATCGGAAACTTTCTGTGTATCAAAGTATATCGAACTTTTTCGAATTAATCGTGATATTTGTTATACGGGGGTACGACTTCGTTTTCTTCCTGAACATTTCCCTCGCACGGTGGCGCTGTGGTCGCAGGTGTCGGTGTTCAGCAGCCAGCTGGACTTGGTGGCGAACTCCCGCAGCACCTCGCAGTGGGTGGAAGGTCTCAAGTGGGCAGGCATTCAGCACTGGCAGGACACGCCCCGCAAAGCCCTGCCCATTTCCGGCATGGTCGAAGGCGACCGGAAGAACTACGGCAACCTCGCCGTGTACTGGATACGTCGAGTCGGGCAGCTGGTACGTGTTGCGTTTCATCACACTGTTACATGTGCATGATTTGGTTCTCATTAAGGAATACGCATGAAATACAGTGGAAGGGAGATTATTCGAGAATGCAAGAGGAACTATGCGTTGAGGTATGGTCTGTAATGGAAGCAGAATAACCCTGTCATTCGAATCGGATTGTTTACTCACAGGGGATTAAGATTGCGGCCAGAATTTGTCAAATTGTTTTAGGTTTGTGGCTCAGTGACGCATAAGAATGTTGGATATAGGAAATAGTTTACTAAATCTTGGTGAGCAACTATATTGTGCTTTTGTCAGGAACGAAGACAGACTAAGAAATTCATTAGGGTACAATTGCTGGATTCACACGCGAACATTCATTAGCAAATCTATCATTGGGATCACATAAGATATTTAATAGTGGTGATTGTTCGCATGTTAAAATCATAAGCACTCCTTACGGCAAGTAAAATCTAGAGAAAGAGGTCGGTACTACTTGATTTCTTATGTGGCTCACCTCCGTGCAATCACATCTTGCAGAAGATAGGAGCTTGGCAGTCGAAACATTGACAAAATGTTCAGAACGTGGTGCCTCTGATAGCCCGAATCGCATTTTTTACTTGTTTCTATGTTACGCAAACTGTTGTAGGTATTCTTAGTTCTGTTCTTTCTAATTTATACACTAGTCACACAGAGTACATAAATATGAATCTGATAAGTACAGTAGTCGAAATTTTATGGGGTCTCGCTGGCAAGTAATGTGACTTTAAGAACTACTCCGGTCAATGACATATTAAAATTGTACAACAGTAAGTATTTAATCTATGAAGTCGCAATATATGTATTATTTATCATAACAGGATCTATCAAATTACTCCTTTCAAAATGAGTTTATTTATCGTGGGATGGCTAGCAATAATTTAGCATATCCCCTTAAAACTTTCTAAAGGTTGAATGGAATTTGAGATGTACCATCGGCTGATGTTATTAAATTGAGAGGTAAAAATATTAACCCTCAAGATGTATTAAGAAAATGCATACAAATTTTACACAAATATTTTGCATTCAGAAAACGAGACTGCTCCTTTTATAGAGTTACAACAGAATTTTTGTGTTTGATACACAAGTAATTATTTCTATGATTACAAAATATTGAGTACAAAATATTGAGCTATGAAAAATTGAGAAAATTGAGCTGAATAAATTTGTTCGATATTGGCGTGTCAGCTACCAAAAATACTGGCAGTTTTAATAAAAGGAATCAACCAAAATATGTAATCATGTGTGACAAAATTATTTCTTTATCTTGAACATCTTTCATTTATGCACCACGATGGGTGGCTATTTATAACATTACAATATTTTTCCTACAGATTTTATCAATGTAACTTATTTTTTTCGTTTCCCTGCTATGCTCACAAATTATTGCAATGTTGACATATTATTACATTAATTTCACATTTAAATTGAATCATAGGTTTCGACATACAACATTTCTCGGCTTACTTGCTGCATGTGTGCGTGTAATTCCATACGGAATCATGATTCCTGAAAGTTCTGCATAACAAACTAATTATTAAACTGATGGTAACTACTGTGAATTATCAACAATTTCCCTTTTCAAAAATTAAATTTAAATTTACTATAGCTATTAACAGAATATTTTAGATATCATGAATTTATTGGATAACTTTCTTCAAATATTCAACATAAATGTACTGCACGGTTTTCAAATAAATCTCATAAGCTCACTGCTGATTTCACGGCTGTACTTCTCAGTTGTAGTCGATGTTGAAGTAATGTCCTCATTACTCCTGTTATAATGTTTTTGTCTATCGTCCGAATACATTATCAGATGTTCCCAGAGTATCGTAGACTACTTTACACTTTACATAATTCAATGATTTCTATCGAAATTACTTCGCGAACGTGACTGACCCTCGTTGGGCTTCGGGTGAAGCCCCTTTGCGTGACTACCTATTATCAGCTGCCTTATTAAGAATTCCTTCCCATTTACAGAGCTATCCTGACATAAATCCCTTCAGAAATACGGAGTCTGACTTTCGTCTCAAAGTACATGAACGAAAATCACAATTATAATTTAATATTACTAACTCCTTCGAAATATTACCCTGCACAATGTTAATCTATCAACATCAAACATAATTTATCCGCTTCAATCCCATTCACCCATAACCCCAGACTATATTGAAAACTAACACTTACTATACATCAATTGCTTACAAGTGCCCACGTCGGCAGATATTAAGAGACTGAATATCTTTATCTTCCCACAGAATCACGACTTTCGAAGCCTACTTCCCATTTATCGCCGTATCTAGCGCTGTGACACCCAATCATGGAATACTATACTTTGTTTAGTACTGCCCCAACAAAGCGTGTTCTTTGATTCTCAAGCCTGCAGAAATCGTATTACACCCATTTGATACCGTTTTCCCCATTCACATAAAACCTGGTGTTTTTGGCTTATCATACATGATTTTAAATACTATGTCTTATACTAGACTATAGTGTCTGTGTTTATGCTTTGCAGTTAAATACAGTGACTGTTTATGTCTGTTACTTAAATATAGTTTCTCTGTTTACAGCTTCCTGCGGAGAACCCTCGAGTTGGACGAGAGCTGTTACGTCGAGTGACGAACTTCGATATGCACGACATCCTCGATTACATTTCCGATAGGTCATGAAGAATGTGATCTTAGCCGTTCAATCTAATCCCTATTATGCGTTCTCGATTAGAATACAAAAATTAAAAAAATGTGCTAGCTACTTTTAGTTGTATTTAATCTAATCAACGCTATAGCAAAAAACATCTCAAAACGATGTCAAAATGTACTCAACATTAGGTAGAATGCTCCTCTTACAATTACTATTTTCTTTTTTCTCTTATTATAGGAGTGTGTGCAGAGCAAGGGGCATGTGAGATGATGCTCCATGAAGATTTTGAAAGAGGTTTCAAAGCTTCACGGAATGAAAACGGTAGTCCCTTAAATTTGTTTAAAACCTGATACAATTTATGCAGGATGCGTACAGATACATTTTAAAATTTACAGCAGTGACAAACGAATAGACAAATTAATCTCACATCCATGGTTCCTTATTGTCTTATTAACTACGGTTAAAAAATTGAAAAATTTAGACGTTTTACTTAAATGGAAACGTCTACATTTTTTGCCTTGTAGTTATTAACTTGTTGATTATCGTTAAAAATTTTAATTTGTTTTTGTATTTATTGATGGTTTACTTTTCAGTTCTTTGGAAAAACTACGTAGATATTTCCAAAACAATTACAAAATAATTGAACATTTTCTTTATATTTCCGTTATTTAAATTTTATTTTCACATGGTGTTATTTGAAATGATATCTTCAAATTTGTAATTTCCAACTACGCAGTAATGGAGTTAATTAAAGATTTCCAAAACATTACGCACTTTCACTGAGCACATTTTGACTTTTCAATTTATAACCTTTATAAAATCTTATTAAATATATTACATAAAAATAGAACATTGAAATATATGAATTTTTTTAAATTTTCAAAAAAATTGAAAAATCTGGGAGTCGAATAAAGTGTACTTGCAGTGTAAGAGACGAATTCATGGCAATCATGTGAAATCAAACTACTTTTTAAATGTCAATTTTGGCTCAATCCTCTCTGGAAACTAAAAGTACTCCAAAATCTCAAAATTGACCGAAAACCACTAAACATTGAAAAGTGTGAGAAAATACCCCGAAAAATAGACCAAGTCTTGAGACTTTCCCTCCTACAATCGTCCAAAAATTAAGGTCAAACACTGACTGAACGTTGACTTGGATATAGAGGTCAAGCAATTTAGTTACCCTCTTCTTTTATGACGCGGCCCTCTTGATTGTTGACTATTTTGGCTATACTTTTAACATTCTCTTCTCTGCAAACATTTCTATAAACAATTCTTGTAGAATATGCGTTTCTTTTCAGATAAAGATAACGAAATAAACAATTTTTCGCCTATTTTTATGGTTTTAGGACCAAAAAAAGGTCAAAGATGACAAAAAAGCACGATTGTGATACATACATTTAGGCGAAATAGATTTATGACAGAACATAAAAGCGAAATAAATTAATTTTACTCTTTGGAAACTCATAAAGTCTTTGTGAAATATTTGTTCATGGCCTACTTAGTGAGACGGGTGTGAAATGGGAGATGTTGTTAGATTAAACAGATGAAAAAGATATTTTGTGTATTAAATACATTTTTGAAACAATATTTCCCCACTTTCAATATTTCCTATTTTCAATTTTTATCATTTTACCATTACCTACTAACTACTAAAAAGCGTCAATACACTACAGCTGTTGAAACGTTCGAAAACCACACTCAATCATTTCCAAAAGGTATAATTTATTCAACATATTAAAACTATTGAGAAGACTCCTTCTTGTTGCCGCTAGAAATTTCTGAATATTTGGAAGAAGCGTATGCCTGTAAATAGTATATTTTCTGTACCCAACTAATATTCAATCCAGTGAAGGTTCAAAATTGACAAATCACTGGGGTAACGAAAACAATAAATCATAAACAATTAGGTCAATCCAGTAGATCCAAATGTAAACAACAGGGTGTCATTTTGGTAGGGTAATTCTTTGGCATTTGTCTGATATTGATAGATGTGAGCACAGAAAATTATCAATTAGAGCAGGCGGCCGCTAGTATTCTGGTCTAGATAGTGGCTGAATTTCACCCAGCGTTGTAGCTAGTGTGAATTTCCGCCACAGTCTGGATTCGAACCCCAGGAATGCTGGTCAACAACGATGAATAGGCAGGTGTATTGCCACTGAGATGTCAGAGCTATTGCTGGAGTTCACAATCTCGCACAATTTCGCTAACCGCGTACACGAGTACCTGACTGATATTGGCGAAAAAGTCAATTTCATTTCATGTAAATTCACCAATTCGATATCCATCCCTTTAAAATGTCTAACAGATGCATTTACACAAGTGACAGAGTTAGATGAGGATTTGCATGCATGTAAGCAAATTGGGACGGTGCATATATTGATTTTCTATTCGATACTCGTTTTTGTTACCAGTAACAAAATGCGTAGCAGAATGTTTCGCTAGAGCCTCGTATGTAGACGTAACTGATTGATTCAGGTAAATAACATGATGACGTGGGTCTTTAATGTACAAGAAGTGTAATACCAAGATGTGAACGAAAAGAAATTAGGTCTTTGTAATGAAAATATATAAATTTCAACAAAGCTGACAAAGGCGATATGATGCCTGTTAGTGTCCCATTGTGTTATTAAGTAGTTCAGATATCCCCATGCCGTGAATTGTTGTTTTCTCTCACACCTTCATAAGACAATTTTAAATCATTTAACACTGAAGCAATGGCTCAAAAGAGCTCTTGATTTAGATTTTAGAAGGACTGTTCTCGAAGAGAAAGTCTATATAAATGTAGTTGCGCACTTCCAGTTGTCGTCATCCTGCTTGACGCAACCCGCATGACATATGTGCATTGCACGCTTTGTGTCGCAGCAATCGTGATGCCTCATTCGCTAGAACACAGAGGAGAAAAAGACGGTCGAGGAGGTGAAGAAGAAAAACAGAAGAATTAAGAGAAGAATAAGAAGGAGAAGAGGAGAAGACGAATGAGGGGAAGGTCAAGGGCAAGAAGGGAGTGAAAGAGGGGAAGAAAAGAAGGTGAAGAATGAGACGAAGGTGAAGGTGAAGAAGTATAAGAAGTAGAAGAGAAGATGGATGAGGAGGAGAAGGTGGATAAGATGAAACTAAAGGAGCAGAATAACAATGTTTATGAGGAGAAGATAATAAGAGAAGGAAGTGAATAATAAAGAGACCGAGAAGATAAAGGAATCTGAAAGTAAGGTTACAAGAGGTAATACAGACAAAAAGATTCCGCTGCGTCCTGCACTACTCTCATGTCCTGCTGCACTAAAACTCCTCACGCTCTCCTCCACTACTCCCGTGTGAGAAAGGCACACATTGCTGGTTAACTCAAATGAATTTCTTTTGCACTCATTTGCGATATCTAAATACTCACAGATATATAAGAAAACATACAAGCACATTTTGGATGTTCTTGAGAAATTATTGATTTATCCGAGATTGCTAAAGCATTATACGCTTCTGAAAAAGATGCGTTTATAAACTGCGATGGTTCGAATTTTCTTTAAAAGCTGTTTGTAGCTGCTGTCTATTCCAGAGGTTAAGTTGGAAAGATACCGGTCTAAAGTAAGTAATGGTAAGTCCACATCGAAGTTGATGGCCATATGCAGCTAAGGTTTAATGGAATGTCTATTTCTTTTTATAAAAATATGGTGCATGTGTAAATTTACTACAAGAACTAATATTTTTCGATTATATAATTTGTTTTCTTATAAGAAGATGGTCTTATGGAAAGAATTGAAAGACATGCGGCTAGTGACACAAATATAGATGCGATATTTTTATCAATCAAGAGTTCTGTCACTACTCGCCAATGTTCAATCATAAAAGCAACAATGTGACTATAGTGTTAATTTTGGGTAAGAAACAAATTATCAAAAATCATACAAGTTCATAGTTGTTTCGTAAACAAACTTTTGTATAAAAATAGTGTACTAGTGAATGATATAACGGTAAGAAATGCATTACCAACAATCTCCGATACAGAGGGACTTGTCACGCATCTCTGCCCTTCTAGCAGATGTAACTCTATCCGAGGAAGTTTTTATCTGTTCCTAAAATGCAAACGATGTTGACTGTGAGACAGTACCTGTAGTTTAATGGCAACTACTCCCTAAGGTCCCTTAGGGAAAAGCCCTTCGAAGACGTAACCTATCAAGAGAATAGTTGTAAAACTTATTAAACGTCCACTCAATTGACACATTTAGTTTGTGCATACCACCAGGGAACGTTTTGAGGATGAATTAAATAACATGCGCCCGCGTAAGTGAATAATCATATTTTAAAGTGGTTAGCACAATGGATTTTACGTCACCGCTGTAGCTGGTACCTTCTAGGCAATAAATGCATGACAAACAGTGGGGGTATTTGGAGTTAGGTGGGAGCAGCATGTTGCTGTTAAGGTTTCATTTGGAAGAGGTTTCACAACTTAGTTAAGTTAAAAATATATATCTAATAGTTCATATGATTTCATTAATTGCTGTTTTGTTGCAGCAAGTATTTTTTTAAAAACGCCGAATGACGTATTTCCGTTAGCACAATTGCATATCCTTTTATCCATTCCGTGTCTTAAAATCTAGTTCTTTGCACATAGAATCATATGCTGTAGTTTGCCATCGTTCGAGAAGTATTAACAGACAAAATGTTTACGATTGCTTGGTCACTAGAGCCAGACAAAATTGATCTATCGCTCTCTATCGCTATGACCCATCGCTCTCGCTGGCTTGCTTTGGCGATCTCATTTGCGATCCCCGCGCAAATACCGCGGCAGTACGGAAGGGGTCGCGGCGTGTTCTGTGCGCAGTTTGCTAGTAGTTTCGGCTCCTTTCACTTGTGATAAGCACTATGCGCATTGTTACAAAGAAGGAAATTATTGAATTATTTATTATATTTTAATTATTTTGATAATACGCAATGGAAATATAACAAAACGTACTACCTCGCAACATGTGTAAATTTTACTCAAAAATACCTGAAGTATTCCCAAATTTTAAACAAAATCGGAGCCATTCCTGAGAGAATTTTGAAAATGTCGTTCAGTATTCACGAAAAGTGCCCCCCCCCCAAATCAAAATATCTGTTTCAAATTCGCAAGGTTTCGAGTTCGCCCAGATCGATTACAGAAGTTTGGAGAAGGGGTTTCGAAGAAAATTGTCTGAATGGTTCAGGCGATGGTGTTGCCCACGGACGGACCGATAGACTAATATAGGTTGATGAACGAAATGTTTTCTTCACCAAGGGTCAACAAAACATAAATTCTGACTAGGTAAATTATTAGAGAAAGTAATATAATATAGGTGCAAAATTAAACATTTTCCGAATCAGGAACACGCAATGCGAGGTTTTCTGTCTAAAAATCAGCACTATTGCTTCAGCTTTTCAGTTCTTTCTATTCACTGGGCACGTTCGTATTTAGCGAGAAAGTAAAATTGTACGAGATAAGTGTTTTTAAAGTTTTCGTTGTCGCAGGAAGCGTGGGCTTAGATATTGGTAGATAAAGAAGTAAGCGTTACTGAAAGGTTTTGTTGAAATTCTATTTATAGTAACTTTTATAAATGTTCTAAAATAAGACTGCAACTTACTTTGTGCTATCGAATTGTTATTCAGCTTTTCGTTTCAGAATATCATTTCATACTGTTTTGTACATATAGTTCAGTTACCATCTCAACTGAAAATGGATTACATGTTTACGGTACTAAATATAATACATTTTTTCAGCTCTGGTATGAGCTCAACCAAATATATATTGATCTTTCGGCGGCGCCCCTCTTCACCTCTCTTTTATTCTCTTCCTCCATTTCTCTTTCTCTTCAATTCACTTTCTTTCTCTTCAATTCACTTTCTTTCTCTCAATACTTCTCCATCTCTCTCTTTAATAAGATGTGAGAGTGATCGTTGTTGTAAAAAACTGAAGTCCACGAATATTTTACTAAGATGCTTGACCGGCGGCCCGCGTGCGTTTTGGCTGAGAGTGATCAGAGCGTCTGCCTCGCCGAAGTCGGTGGCGAGGAAGGGACCGTCGGGGACGGCCGTGAACGGGAATCAGAAGGCGTGCTTGGCAACGGCGCAGCGAGTGGGTGTTGTGACCTAAAGCGTCCTCTCCTCGCACTGGCCCAATCTCTTATCTCCGTGGAACGGAATTACTTTTTATGTTTTATGTCAGCGAGCATTCGCACACCATGTTCTTCCCTTCCGACACACGTGTCTACCTCCCGTACTCTTATTTGAGTGACTTCACGACACTGCCTCTAATATCAATCATTATCACAGTTATGTCCTAATCGTCAGTTTCTACTATTGTCTTCAGTTTTCCTAACGCCACTTTACACGATGTTCACCGTTTATTCCTACTTCGCTTTACTGCGTCCGCCGCCATACTGCCACCGTTGCTTTCTAGCACGTAACGCACGCACGCACGCACGCTTTTTCGCATGCACGCAGAGTAGTTTCGTTCTCCCCTCCGCTCGCTCGGTCACCTTGATTCCCCTTCTCGTGGCGGATTCGTTCATTCTGCCGTTCGTCTTGACCGCGCCGAATATGAATATTTGTTTTCACGTACCATGAGGTCAATATATACAAGTATATATATACATATATATTGTATATATATATATATATATATATATATATATTGTAACCACCGCCTCCCCGATTATCTGATTCCTTCGGCGATTCAGCTTTGCCCGGCTGGTTCGTCGGCAGACTCCCTAGAGGGAGGCATGCAGGCTTGCCTAACTACTTGAGAAAAATACTCCAGCATTCTCATAAACTACTTTAATCACTTAGTATAGTGTGTGGGTGAAGCCCAGTGTCATGAATAAACTTAAAACTAACTTAAATCTAATCTTAACTTATTAACGGCCGGTATGGCCAGAGTTCATTTCAGCTCCGGTGTCGTTGCCCTCCCGGGCGGTCGTGATCCAGCTCACAGGTGCAGCGTTCGGGCGTCCCAACGGGTCTGGCGGCGGGCGTCGACGGTCAGCTTGCCCCAGGTCCCTTTGTGACGGCCCCTTGGCAGTCACGGCGGCGGCCCTGGATTAGGCCAGCGGCGGGCGTCGGCCGGCGGCTTGGTGCGGGCGGCGCTTGGTGGCGGCCCCGGATTAGGCCAGCGGCGGCGTCGGCCGGCGGCTTGGTGCGGGTGGCGGCAGGAACGCGCACGGGCGATGACGGGTCGCTTCGCGATATAATTTGTCACGTCCCCGGCTCGCACTCACATGGCACTCTCGGTCAGGCACTCAGTAGTAGTGTCTCGTCCCATCGGCCGGCTGTCGTCTCACGAGTTGGGCTGCGATGTGGCGAGGCGGCGTGGCATTCGGGCGGTCAGGCCTCGCTCCTGCCTCTGATACAAGTATACTCCTCGCTATCTCTGATACAAGTCTCCTCCCCGCTGCCTCTGATACAAGTCTCCTCCTCGCTACCTCCGATTCAAGTGATCTAGCTGTCCCTCCGCGGTCCTACAGGAAGGCTCGCGTACCACGTGATTCCTCCCCCGCATTGTCTATTTCTATTGGATGTCGCGGCACCTGTAATCCTTCCGCCTATCACGGCGTCAGCGGCGAAGTCGCCCCCAGCAACCTCCCCCGCAGTAACATTCGTCACCGAAATTCCCGGAAATAGGCGCGGGTAATTCCGTTGCTCGGTGAAGGGATTGTGGGCGGAGTATTTCCCCACACGTCATAAGGGGTGCGTCCGCCTTTCTCGGCTGAACAAAGGAGGCGCATCTTCGTCCTCTCTCCCGGCGCGCTAAGCGGCTTTTACACAGGTACAGCGGAAACGGCATTTCCGGCTGCTCCTTTCGGCGGCGCGGCTCTTAACTAAATAAAATAAATATATGGCTCGTGTCGTCATCCGCGATGTGCGACCGTCCCATTACAATATATATATATATATATATATATATATATATATATATATATATATATATATATATATATATATATATATATATAGTGACATTATGGAATTGTGCAACCCCATAACGCCACCGTCTACTATGTGTGAACACCCACAGGCAGCGAGGATAGCAGGCGCGGCGAAGCAGAGGCTCTTAAACGCGCGGCCCGGTTTCCGTTGCCCGTACTAGACAGTGGCGAACTAGCGAGCAAGGTTTTCCTCGTGGAGGGTTGAGAGAGGGGAAGCAACCCCACCACTGCAATTTCCCCAGGCGTCGGGCGATATATACTCGAACCCGCAAGCGGGAGCTCTCTTGCCACCACTCGCCGAGTAAGCAGCTCTTCTCTTTTGCAACCGCTCGCTGAACTAGCAGATCTTTTGCCACCGCTCGCCGAGCAGCTGTTCGTTATCATTATCTCAGATATTGTTCGCCGCTGCAACGACCACTAAATAGGAGTATTCGGCGTCGAACAAACGTTCTAGTCAGTCATCCGCGAGATAGTGCAGATTCAGTAAAGTATCCCTTCAATTAACGACACGGGAAGTAAAAGTTATCCGTTGTGAGAGAAGCGTTGAAAGCTCTGGTTTAGCAAAGTAGAAGTAGCAACGAGCGAGGAACCCTCACGAGTATTCGGTGAAGTGCAAGGGACATTTTCGCAACGTGGGCGTGGTCAGAGGCGCCGGTAGCACACGAGGAGGAAGAAGAGGCCGAGGACCCAGGCGCACGAGGAAGAAGACGGAACGACGAGGAAGAAGACCGGAAGAGAACGCAAGAAGACAACGTAGACGGCAGAGGCGAATCCCGTCTCTTTACGACGCAGAAGCTGGGACCGAGCGACGTCGACGCAGAGACCAGCGCACGACCATCAAGGCCAAAAGTGGGAAGTCCACGAGGTAATGGTTAGGGCGCGAGAAATAGGTCAAGTTCACGTCGGCAGGGAAAAATTAGTATAGGAAAGTGTTAAGAAATTAAGGACACGGGTGGCGACAAATTGCAGTATGATAGTAGGAGACATTTTGATGCACTATTGCCTGCATAAAATATTCTACATAGGACATTTGTTATTCTGTTATTTTCACAGTTAAAGTGTAAATGAGAGTGGTGCACTTGCACACATTCTTTTTCTTTGCATGTGATATTTTGAAGCAGGAGATTGTAAATTGAAAATTTTGGTTTCGTGTGCAATGTAAAAAGAATAGCATAGATTTAGATATATTTAGTTTTCCAAGGCAATTCCCCAGTGGAGTTTAGGGCCTCAGAGTCTTTTTTTCAATGTCTCAATTTTTGGTGTAAATTATATGTGTTTATTCATTTGTGTGTGTGTTGTAAAGACGAAGCGGGTTAAAAGCAATTAAACCCTGTTTAACAATTGCAATGTTTTTTGTGTTGAGGGTTCAGACCTTTCTCGCACCCAAAGATCCTGCGTCCCGAGAATTTTAAGCTCGCTTCACGTGCAAATCTTGATAACCCGTTACTGCTCAACGGTGCCGCCGTTCAAGGTAGACCGTTACTGGGGTTTAATATATATATATATATATATATATATATATATATATATATATATATATATTGAAACCCAGAATATGTGTTTCATTACACTAATTAAATCATTAGTGTAAGAAACCAATTGCTATTTTGAACTGCGCGGTGCGCGCGCTGAGCGCGGCGCGCCGGGGCCGGCGAGCAACCGCTGCCTCCGCCGACGGTGCCACCGCCGCCGGGAGGCTAGCGTGTGAATTTCGGTTGGAACTGGGCAACGCGCACGTGCAAAAGTTCGTTACGAGAATCGCGGACGAGAGCCGTTGGCAGAACGGTGACCAGGGAGACGTTAGCAGGGCGGCGACGAGTGCGGACGTGCGGCGAGAGTTCTCCGCCGGTGTATGGACGCATATAACATTGCGACGTATTCTATGTATTATTAGGAACCGCAGAGTAATTGACGTGTAAATAGAACATTAGAAGTATCAGTATAAGTGAAAGATTAGTGTTGGTAGAATAATTGATGTTGTTCTTATTAGTTGGCGCGGTGGAAACATTCTTGAAATTGCGCGGTACAGAACTGTGACTAGTATACAGAGTAGGCGCGGGTTGTGTAATTAAACCCACTGACGGACAGTGATTCGAGGAAGGTGCGAGGCCGAGGTGTCAAGATCCTGATCGGGGAAGAATTGTTGGTGCATCAGCCGTGGGCAATTACCACGCCATCCGACGCTGACGGCCCGCAGCAGTAGCAGAGGTCGACAATCCTGTCGGCACGAGCGGTTCTACGAACATCATAGGTATTCGTTCGGGGCCCCGCAGGTATGAGAAATGCATTTCACTCTTAATCTTGGTACCAAGGCAGAGTGTAAAAACGTTGTCTAATGATGTAAATAACAAATTTGGTTTAAAATAAATCTTGTTTATAATTGTATTTCAATTTATGAATAACCACCCCAACGTTGCACCAACTTATCCAGGGACCCATTCACGTAAAAGATACCCTCTCTTAGTGTTGTATTGCAGTGAAAATACCCGGCACCACCAGGTATGTCACAATATATATAACACATGTTTAAAACAATATATAATAACATACACATGCAAATTTATATGGAACACTTTAGAACGATCATTTATTGGTAATTAAGTCAATGTAGAAAAATGTAAAAATATTTTAAATATATTTTACCATTAGTGGTGAGATGAGATGCAAATGAAATAAATAATATTGATTGGAATGCGCAGATAATCGGAAGAAAGAAAATATTCTAAAAACAACTATGAACTCTTTGTAAAAATACTCGTATTATCTGTAAAAGTATTATTCTAATAATATCTATATGAAAACGTTATAAATATTTAATGTTAAAGAATACAAGAGCCGATATGAGTTACAATTTGATTTAAATCAGGGGAACCAACCACGTTTTCCCCCGCGAGGAGCGGGAGCCCTTAGCCCTTAATGCGATCCATGGGGATACTGTAATAATATTAGTTCTACAAGTGACAAAAAACTTTGCTTTACAATGAACTTCCCATGTTTTAACCCCTTTCAAATTGCATTTCTTAGTCCTTGTTCGGGATATACCAATATTAGCCTGAATTTACCAGTATTAAAAAACGCTTTTAATGCTTATTTCACTTCGGTATCTTAGCAGAAAACTAACTGTACACAGATACCAACGTTGTCAGATAGAAATATATTTCATTTCGACTTAAGTGCTCTACGGAAAAGAATAAAATTAATGACAAGCGGAAAATTTCAAGGTCCAGATTATATTTTCACGGACATCATTAAATTAGTTGGCGACGCTATTCTACCGTATCTAATTAGTTTATTTAATGTTTCTTTCAATAATGCTTGCGTGACGGAATATTAGAAGTTAGCACTCGAAGTACCCGTTTAAAATCGGTGATAAAACAGTACTTAGTAAGTATAGACCAATAAATCTCACATCAGTCGCATGCAAACTCATGCAAGAGTTAATTACTAACCACATCCGGAAAGAATGAGATTGCCAGGAATGGCTGTATCAATTTCAGCCAGGTTTCAGGAACGGTTTCTCTTGCGAAAGTCAGCTTGACTCACTTCTACAGGATCTAGCCGAAGAAATTGATAAAGGTCGAAGAGTAGTCGAGATAGTAATATATTTTGTCAAAGCTTTTGATGTTGTTCCACAAGATCGTCTTGTAAAAAACTAATAGGTTCTGGTATAGACACTGGGTGGTTGTTTGAATAAACGAACTGTGACATGATAGGAAACAGAAGGTTCGAATCGGAAGATATTTATCAACCTTCGAAACTGTTACGTCAGGGATTTCACAAGGAAGTCTCTCACATTTCTCGCCTTAGTGAATGACTTGCCAAAAAATTTAGCTTCAAATGTAAGACTCTTTGCCGATAACTGTATCATCTATTGGGTTATCAAATCAGAGGAGGACGTACATATTTTGCAGTGAGTCACAAAAAATTACACTCCAGGGCAGAATCATGGAAATAAGCATGAAAATAAACAGTTCAAAAAGCAAAGCAATCACGTTTAGTATGAGTCGATGTTATGGTGAAACTGCGTACAAATGGAACAACAATGTCATACCTACAGTCTCATCTTGCAAATATTTAGAAATACAATAAATTGACAAATACAATAAAGTCAGGTGGGAAAATGAAGTAAATTTTGTTGTGGGGAAAGTCTGAAGTTCTTTACATTTCGTTATGCGGATCCTAAAAAGGAGTACAGTGAGAAGTAAAGATATAAGCTAAATCTCATATGTCAGTAGTACGACTCGTGTTAGAATATGTCGCAGTATGTTGGAACCCGTACAATATATCACAAGGTAGTCTAGAAGAGCTCCAAGGCAGAGAAACGAAATTCACTTTCAGGAATACAAAAAATAGAGGTGTATGGGAGTCACTCGAAAAACGTCGGATTACGTTGCGGTCGTTTTTAATTGTACAAAGCACACACAGGCGCTCAGAATGAAATTATCCGCCGTCTAGAAAAACCTACATACTTCAGTAGAGCGGATCACGTGCACCAAATTAAGACAATAATACAGAAAACGGGCAGTGGGAAATTATAATTTACAATCCGGCCTATTATAGACTGGAACAGTTTACCTGATACATTCTTTGAACTCATTCCTCAAAGCGTGAGAAAATTTCAAAATAAATTAGTTTTCTAGCAATTTATATATAGTTTAGGTCAATGTATTATAGTTAAGTTTCTACTGTTAAAATAAGTAGTATTTTCTAATAAGTACGTTTTTTAATTGTTACTATTAGTAGAAGTAATTATTATTAATATTCTTATTATTTTATTACTATTTATGTAGTTCAGTGCAGTGTTGTGTTATGAAGTGGAGAGAAAGGAATGCCAAAGAAATGTATCATAGTTCAGTGTAGTGCAGTGAAGTGAAGTGATGTGCTTGAGCGGTAAAATTTTGTACTATTTATTATTAATTTTTGTTTTCAATTAACTACTCTCTTGTAATTATTGTTAGTCAATGTAAGCTTAATTCATGTAAAATTAAGATATTCAGCCACCAAGTTGAGATACTAAATTGCAGAATTAATAATAAATCTAATCTAATTTTCTTCTGCAATTATTGACTTTATTCGCCCTACAGTACATCCCTTCCTCCGCCCAAATCTTCCATCGTACGCGAAAGTTCTTCGAAACTCGAACGTTGCTATTCGTTCGCGAGCTAACAAATTCTGTTTCAAAACTTTGTTGTATTTGTTGAACGTCCAAGGGACATCTCATGATTGATTAATTTGCATGAATTTTATATGAAGTTTAAAAAAACGCAATGTGAAAGGAATTAACTATGTTTATTGAGAAGTTATCCGAAGTATTAGGAGACATTTAAGATTTCCAGCGTTGAAATACACGAAGCCCAAGCTGCATGATGTGTTCAGTACCCAAGGAGTTGAAATTATGTCTCGAGGGCGTCTTAGATAAATTCTAATAATTCACGAAACATAATGTTTTGTACGATTCAATTTTGCATGAAATAATTCACTAAAATAATGAAAAGTCACGAGGACAGAAACTATTATCTACAAAAAAGTTACAAGACCTTTACAAGAACCAAAGCTGTTTCCAGCGCCAGTGGAGTCGAAATGACACTTATTTTTAAAATTTGAATCTTCCTTGATAATGGTATTTATGAATTTTCTAGTGCAAGAGGCGAAGAAGCAACAGATTGTAGATGCATTTTTTCGTACAGCCAGGTAATCTTCAGCGAATTGTACTTGTCATCTTGCATTTCTTCATTTTCATTTCTTTCGTTTAACCCAGGAGGAGTCACGTGGGAAACTTTGGACCATAGGGCGCTTTATTTCATATACGCAGTACTTTTGGGGAATATTGTATACACTTGTGGTTTTCAGTACTTTACACCTAACCTTTTATCTGCAAAACCCATTACCCATCTTACGATTGGAGGCTTTCGGTCAATTCTCAGAAAGTTATTTTATCTCGTGTGTGCCAGGGGTCTCTCGCGACTCTTCTTACAATAGATCCGCGTTGACAAACAGAGACACAAAGCAGTTGACAAACAGCGACGGCGCACTGGTGATGGAGCTCTTGTAATAACTTACATTTCCTGTGACGCATTAAAAGGAGACAGGTTCAACTTTCAGGAAGACAATATATTGCTCAAACTTTCAAGAACTGCAAAAAATTAGAATTGCTGACAGAAATTTGCATCATAATCACCAACCCTACACGTTTATTCTGAGATCAATGGACTACCACGGGAGTGCCAGGACTGCCACGAGAGTTGATACATAAAATAGTACCATATTTTGCATTTTTGAAAAACACAAGTAGAAATAACAAGAAAGAAAACTAACAAAACAAAGTGAAAATGCAAAAAAAAAACTGAAAACTTTGGACAGCAAAATATCTCGTGAGCGGGAAACGCGTGCAAGAAAACAAGAGTACATAAATCATATTCATTGTCTTCTTGTAAACATTGTGTAAACATTTATTATTGAACTTAATACACAGATTCTCAAATTAACATTTTTCAAATATTAATGGATATGAATTTATTTTGCATTATATCAAAGAAAAATGAATTTATGCGTCACATAAATACCGAATTTTATTATTTTATAGTGATATTACGCCTCAATACAACGAAATTTCTTTGGGGTCCTTTTTTCAGGCAATTAATAACGTTCGAAGGCAAGACTCAACTTCTCCTGGGTTAATTAATTTTAAGTACATATTTCGTTTTCAAGAAATCGTTAAATTTTCGTCTATTATGTGCACCTGAAATCCCTGAAACATTGAAATACTAATTCTTTTTTATGTTGCAATAATTGTCTACATTTTCTTGGTAGTTAAGGTACCTCTTGGGTTAAGACATGCATAGTCGGTTATAAATATTTCTCTAGGTATTTATTAATTCCTCTATAATACATATACCGTATGGAGAGTCTAGTCTGGTCTCAGCATCAAGTTACCTTAAAACTTGTAAGTAAAAAGTTTAAAAAATATGCCGTTTCGAAAATAATACGAGCTCAGTTCAAAAACATTCGATAACATTTCTTTGACATAGGCAGACAAAAAGAAGCCTATAGAGTCCACCTAATGTTTCTCCGCATTATAAAAAATAAAATGTTACAAAAATTACGAGTTCAGAGAGACATTGCTTTCGAAATAAGGTCCTGTTATATTGACGTTCCGCAAAGAAAGGAACGAAAAGTCACTCTTTACGGACGGAGTCCGTTAAGGATTTTACAGTCAGTCCATTTACAACAATCGAGACATATAATTGTAGATGAAGATGGTGATGTGAATTCCTACTCAGAGAAAAGGCATCTCGCTTTTAATATTATCTTTTTCTGATGAGGTGGAACGGTTTACATGAAGTACTGGTCAACGCATGGTCGGTATCACGAATAGCAAACGGTACATAGCGAATACATACCTGAACGGCATCAGTAATTTGTTCTATATGGGTTTAACTTTGTTAATAACTATTTTGTAATACTGTACTACTTCAACTAGAGCTAAAGTAATAGGTGAATCGATTGATCAGGGTGATGTCCGTTAAAGATTTAACAGTCCGTCGACCTTTAAGAATACACATACAGTTGTAGGTGAAAAGACGTATGAGCACACTTATTACATAATAAATATTTATATGATTTTTCATAAAAAAAATGACATTACGAAAAATATTAAACGACACACGTCCGGTTATACAAATAACAATCTGTTGTGTAATAATTTCAACTAAAGCTTTTTTTTACATATTTCAACTTCCTACATTATTTTCATTCTTCAACCTTCTTTTTTCTAGGGCTTTTTCCACTTTCAAAGACTGTCGATTTTGATTATCCGCGATGGGAACCTATTATCTCCCTCATGGGGACACATATTAACCCTTACACTAGATACACTTGCGGGCTTCTCGGTCTGTGATCAGCAGATTCACAAGGCCTTTTGCTACAACACACACATGACTGGCAATGGATTCATGCCCGAGGCGGGACTGAAACCTGCAACCCTTCAAATCGAGACGCTGGTTCGGCACACGCTCATGCCACCACGGCCAGGTTCGCTGCTTTTTCTCAAACTAATGACGTGCATTTGTATTTTCGTCCAGCTTGAATTGCTATATGACACAGTAACGAAATGTACACATTTCCTGTTTCATCTTTGACATCTTCTCTCCTCTTTAACACACACTCTTGACACTTACGTGTACCACTATACCAGACACGCAGGGAGAGTAGTCAGGAGCTTAGAGCTTATCCCAAATGACGCGGTGTCCAGGTGGCGAACATAACTGAAGAGAGAAACACTGCAAGCAAACGTGTAGGCTGGAACCAGATCTCGTGGTCCAGTTTTGTTGGTTTTTAGTGACTACGAGAGCGTCAACTACATAGGTTATTATACCCGTAAGTGTAATGCATGTTTTCTCGGGGGTGGCAGTGATCTTCCCCACTGAATGGCGAGATTCGGCGGTGTCCTACCTCAGGCTAGCAGGGTTCCTTCAATTAGGAATCTCCCAGAAGCGGGGCATCACCCCAGCCAGGACAAGCTGTAAGCTCTCGGTCTCCCGGCATGTATGGTAGTGTAAATCATGTTAGTTTGCGTGTAAGGGATGAGGATAGAACAAAGAAGAGGAAAGATCGCACACGGTCCGTGGCCCGTTTGTTAGAGTACTGCTCCGGCATTGGCCTGGTGTTGTTTTGAAAATTACCGATGAAAGTAGCCGGCTGATAAAATTCTCCTCCAGAGAGGGACTGAATTTGACCTAGCTGACAAGCTAGTGTCGAAAATCTTGCCACTGTTAGGGCTCGAAACTAGGACCTCCCGATCTGAGTCAGGCACTGCAGAGACCTCCCGATCAGAGGCACTGCAGTCACATCAGTTGATGCACTGAGCCACCTCTCCCGTTCCCTCATGGTCCAGTAGGGGGAGGAGCGCATCACGGTATATAATATTCATTACACTGTCAGAACTAATGACCATAAGAGTTGACGTGCACTACAACAGTAAATGATGACTCACACAATCAATTAATCACGGTATAAAGTATACCTGTCGTTGCCCGTGCGAAAACCATCGAATTTAAAACCAGACATCCCGATTTCCTTCACATATGTATGAAGAGTGGATATACGCTGGAAACATTCATGACTCACAGGGTGAATTCCGCACTTGCAGCCAAACCTTAAGGTGTAACGTGAACTAGCACTTATACCCCATGCTCCTCCAGCATAAGCAATTCTGGATGATTTCAGTACAATAATACTTTTATAATTTTTAAGCTATAAATTATGTATTTTTGAAAATGTTTTCATTGACGTCATTGAAAATTACTTAGAATAAATAATCGAATACATTCAGTCAATTTAATAACTATTAAAAACACCAAAAAAGGAACATGAAAATAATGTCTTAAGTCCTGTTAAAATAAGGAATTTACACGCCAGTCATAAGGAGACCTCCCACAACTCTATCACGTGACTGACGACTTTATACGGTCGTCATGAACAATGTTCAGAATATTTTAAGCAATTGCGACATTGCGTTATGCAATATAATATCTTGCAAGAAGCCTTTCAAGATTTTAACAAAGATGTTCCATAATATATCAAAGAGTTAGGCTAGTGCTGAGATATTTAAACCACGATACGAGTCAGGAGTATAAAAAATGTAAATTGTGCACAGAGTTTTAGATTTTGTGACCTTCCCGATAAGTATGCAGTCTGAAATTTTGATTCAGTTTTTTTGAGAATGTAGGAACTATTTTAAAACATAGTTCGTTACGAGAATAAGATATAACATATCACAAAGATACGATTTCAACTTTATTTTTGCGAATTTTGTTTCCTACCATCTCTCCAACATTTCCCTTTAATTCTTGCTACCGTTGTGGAGTTTGTAAGAAATTTTTAAATTGCATCACAATCGCTTTATCATAGTAGGAAAACTGCAACCTTTCCTGCTTTTAGGCAGCCATTTCGCCTCTTGTAAAGTGACCGTAGAAACTCCTACAGGCGCGAATTATTTATGAAGGTATAAGGTCATACCTTAGGCCTGGTGTGACGTTACGACCTTAAGGTCAGTCAAATGACTGTGTAACGCTGCTACTTTATGCGTGGCGCTAAAATTCCCTATAGCTACAGAAAATAATGTCTTATGAAATAACTAATGAGAGCGCACAGCACTATGATCGAGTGCAATAAATCAATCCTCTCTTCTACTACTACAGAATAAAAGAAAATATCAAGACAGAGGATGTATTACCCAGTGAGCTTTCTGACTCACATTTGTACAAAGCGTTCCGGAAGAATGCGGCCCATGCGCCCTTGTCCAATAATCAACTCAAAGGATCCTCAAATCTCAATTTCAATGGCAACATTTACGATCTGTAATAATGTGATTACAGGAAATTATTATGAATTTTCCCCAGCTTATGATTAAATTACTTACTTGTATGCGCTATTTTGATATAAAAATTCTGATTGAGATATTCCATTTCAATTAAATTCAATTTTATTTAAAGTATACTATATTTAGTTCAGAAATAACTGGGAAAATCTCATTGAAAAAATGCTAGTATTATATTACAACCTTTTTAGAGGATTGTTTCTCCAGGAAAGTGTAAACCTGCTTTCAGCTAAAATTAAGTTTTCCATCTCCCTTATATGACCTTCCCATCAGTGAAAACATTCATTAACAATTTTGAGAGGCAGCTTTGGAACATTAATGCTTTGAGAGTACAAAATATTTACGTGTAGCGAGTTTGGAAATTAGCCTTAGTTTTATATATTGAAGTCGCGTTCGTATTGAATTAATTTTTTAATATAATGCACGATGTGCCTAATTTGCGTAATTCATAAAATAACATTGGATGTCACATTAAAATATAAGTTGAGGGTGCTTTCCATGAAAATTGGGCCAAATAAAGAATAAAAATATTCATTTAAAATAGCATTTGTGTTTTTATAAAATTCTGAATTTCTGTAAATTCGAAATCTTTTGTTTGGCAGGGATGGCAATGTTATATCTCTCTTTTTATCCTTTTTTTCATGGAAAGAAACACCCATACAGTCGACTGCTGTTTACTTTCGGGCTCGTACGCGTAAATGTACGATTCATTACCTGTCATGATGTCATTGACGTGTTTCGAAGCACCGCGATTGTATTTTTTGAGCATTTCTTTCGACCAAACGACACGAGCCTTTTTTTGAGTGTTTGACAAATTGTGTGGAATCCAACGAGAAACAAATTTTTTTAACAGTCAAATGTTCATGCAATATTGAATGTATGCTGGTCCCACTAATGTCTAAGGTTGTCTTAATCTCACGATAGGTCACATGACGATCTTGCAATATCAGTTGACGAACAGCATGAATGGTTTTCGGAACAACAACTGATTTTGGAAGACCTTCGCGAAATTCGTCTTGGAGTGAACTACGACCACGATTGAATTCACCATACCATCGATAAACACTGGTCCTTGATGCCATCGCCTTCATCGCCAAAAATTGAATTAAGTTCATCCATGCACTGTTGCTGACTTAATCCACGTCGAAAGTTGTAAAAAATAATCGCATGAAAATGTTGACGATTTAATTTCATTTTTGGGCCAAGATGAATCTTTTAAGTTATCTGTAAACAACACAAATAGCGCTCGTATGTCAAAACGTTCTGAGTACGTATAACCTCAAAACATCCAACTTTACGATAGAGCTGTCAGTTGCCAGATTGCAACACCAGGGTTGCCAAATCCCGAAACATAAAAGGCAACCTTCGTATAGCGCCGCGGCGAACCCCGCCCTGGGGACCGGAGGGGCAGCTTGGCGGTAGGCCGTGTTCAGGCTATCGTAGCGGAACGGCTCGTTGGCTGACCCTTTAGAGCGATGGGCGCCGCCGCGGCTGGTGCTCGTCGTAGCGTCCGCCCGGACTACGCCGCGCTGCCCATCAGGACTACAGCGCACGCGTATCGTGGTTCCTGCTTCGAGGCTAGCCGCTGCTCTCAGTATCAAGGAGGCGCCATTCACGGCAAGCCTTGGCAACCCGGGGAGGGGTGGTGCCGGACCGCACCCTTTCCAAGCACCGCTGGCGAAGACAAAGAGATGTATGTGGGGAAGTGTGGCGTGGCGGCGGCGGCGGCGTTCGGTCGGCGCGATAGCAATCGAGATAGTGAAGAAAACGTAATGCATTCCAACTGCCAGGCCATACAGTGACCTGTTTTGCTAATATTGATCATGTCAATGTGATAACGACTCGCTTCAATGTCTTAATTGCAAACCGGCACGTAGCCAAAATCTTCAAGGTCAACACTTCACTATTGTTTCTAAACATTATTTCGTGAACTATGATACAAATGGACATGATACTAAGTTGTCCCCATTCATTTTCCATATCACAATTGTCACTTATTTTCCATGTTTATATACACGAGACGACTAAAAACTGACAACAGCACTCAATATTTGCAGATTTCTATAATATATTATTCTTCCCATTGATGTCCAAGACGAGACATGAATACAGGCAGACAGCTTGAGTTCCTGCAATATTAATTGTGACCTCATTACCTCACCTTGTAATTTACTCATTTGTTTCTGTGAACTTGTATTCTTTAAATGGGAGTAATTCCATATTGTAAGCTCTTGTACAAAATTATAGCATACAAGCTTAGAGTATGCAGTACGCAATAAAATGCCTTACTTTGAAATGTAACATGTTAGAGGAGAGCAGAGTCTTGATAATACCTCCAGACGTGACTAAACTAAAAGATATCCCGAAAACGAAAAAAAGAGCGGTTCGCGAGAACACTGTTGCAGGAGGAACGGGGAAGGGATCGGCCATAAATTACGTAAAGCTAAAGAGGGGGGAGGGGTTGAAGAAACGTTACACTGCGTTTCGTAGGGGAAAGGTGATCATATTTTAGTGTTTCAGTTTGCTGATATATACTTTTAAAATCTTTCAACATTTATTAGAATGCTTCTTTGTATTAAGTCTTGTACTAAAACATTAATATATGAACAAATGAAATAAAAATATAATAAATTATAAAGTTATGATACAATCAATTTTTAAAATAAATGGAAATATTTTTCATCATTGATAGATTTAATCGAAAATAAATTTCGAAGAAAATATTCAAAATTGAACTATAGTCAATTCTAGAATTAAATTAAATTGGCATAGTAGACTCGGAGCCTTTGGATTATCCACGTCATCCACATCTTATTGTTATAACAGTCCCCTCAGACACCTAATTCTTGCTTAAATTATCATAAATGTTTTTATATAACAGAAATACAATTGCTACAACTCATTTTTGTCTTAAAATTCATTTTTTTCTTACTGTAAAGGGGGAGTCTTCTCGCAAGCATTGCGTAATTATTAAAGGGGGTTCATGCGCGCTTTACTGGTACGTTTCTGGGGTGGGAGAGAATTCAAATTGCGCCAAATTTGCGTTACGTAATTTGAATGGTTTATTTCAGAAACAACGTAAGTCAGTGAAGAGTGACTTTTCAGTTTCGACAAAAGGCGGCAGCTACATATTACAAAGAATGAGTCAAATTTTAGGTCTTTCCAAAAGCTCTCCAGAATATGTTGACTAATCGTAGATCAGCTTCAAACAATGCGTCTACTTACAGAGGATGTGACTGTACTAAGAAGTCAAAATAGTAAATAAGTGACTTATGTCGTTTGTGAAATCAGCAATTCATTAATGGATTGTTCCAAAGTGGGTGGTGGACGTGGGTGGAGGGTAGAATGGGGATGGATTGGGAGGCGAGCGGCAGTGGCCGTCGGGTGCTGGTCGCCGATGGCAACGCCGCACTCATTGATCTCCGCCCCTCGAGCGATGCGGGTGGGCGGGCGGGGGAGACGGAATTGTGGGCCGCTCTGCGCCCTCGATCTTGTCGCTTTGAGCAGCGTAGCGGCGGTCGCGTCTTATCCGCCTGTCGCGCAGCCTCTGATACCTCTGTCGCGGCAGTCGCCGCCGCCGCTGCCGCTGCCGCTGCCGCTGCCGCCGCCGCTGCCGCCGCCGCCGCCGCCGCCGCTGCCGCCCCCGCCGTCGTCGTAAGTCTCAGCGAGCGCCTGAGCGGAGCTGTAGTCGTCCCTGGCTCCCGTCTCAGCGGGGCATTAATTGTGGTTCGCTTTGAGTATACTCTGAGCTTTAGTTACATGAGATGCTTCAGGGTTGATGCTAATAAAAATAACCAAAATAGAAATTTTGGAAAGGCTCCAGCAGAATCAGTTTTGCGTTAGAACATCTTGTGAGGAGTGGCAAACATTTATTTTATAAATACAGTTCGTAGGTAAATTTACAACGGGCGTTACAAAGTTCGTTCTTGATCAAGTGGCGATAAAAGGCCGAGAACCTTTGGTCCGAGAATTTTTTCTCACCTAAGATCATTAGAACCAATGAAGTCGTAGGCTTCCGCGGTAGGTGTCATATGAGTGATCTTGGCTGTCCAGGTGACACCGCGTCGAAGGCTGTGTTGGTCTGCGAAGTTAGTCACACCAGCCTTAAAGAAGACCACGATACGATGGTCAAAACGTCGGCAACACAACACGGCGCCACCCGGACAGCCAAGATCATTCATCATTAGAACCACTTAACGCATGTGGTACATACATTATTTTGTTCCTAATTTTAATAATTATTAAAATTATTTACTAATTAACTAGTTGTTAACTTGGCTCTGTTTTTTATTTCATTTTCTTCCGTAAGCAAACTTGTAGCAATATTCAACTGTTTTCATATTTCCCCCGTCACCACGATCTTCTCGAACCAGGGAAGTTATACAGTGAATATCGAATTCCGTTTCGGAGGCAATAACAAGAAATAACGTATCAGTAAAAATAAATCAATTTTGCTTATCCTGCGTCCTAACTGCTGATAACTGATGATTGCATATGATCAATAATGAAAAGTGAAATGGGAGGTTGTTGATTACAATATGATGTAAGATACACAGTAGTTTGTTTTGAGTGGCAATCACGAGATGGAATCATGAATTATTTATACAAGATTCTAATTAAAATCTGAAACAAGTAGACGATGCCATAACTCTTTTCTCTCCTTCTGAACCTCCTTGAGAACTGACTGAAATGGCTTTCTTGCAGCAGTTATAGACAAGTATTGCTGAAACATGCAGTCATTGTTATTAGCTCAATGCGAATATTTTTACTTTCTCTTATACGTATGTATACGAAGTAATGTAATGCTGTGCAAAAAACGGCGGATTATCGTTAGAAATAAATTAATTTCCGAGCCTTCATAACGAAATCAAGTTGCTAAATTAAGAAAAAAATACGCGGTCTACCCAGAATGCCTGCTTTCTGGGTCCTTGATACCGAAAAATCAATTGACAGCAAAACGTCCGTCCGTCCGTGGACTACATTAGCGTCTAAACTATGCCTACGATTTTTTCCAAACTGAATAAACTACTGTCGGATTGGCTTGAGTCGAAGTTCTGCGATTTTGAAAAACCATGATTAATTTTTGGGAGTATTTTAAGTGACGCTTCTGCAACATTTTTTAAAATTATCTAAAAAATGGCTCCATATTTGTTTTGAAATTTCTTGTAAGAAAAAATAAAATACACTTATAAAGATGCCAAAGGTTCGATTTTCACTGTTAAACCTGAATTTTCGAAATAGCAAAAGTTTGGTTTTTTCGGAGTCTTTTTATCAATATGAAATTAAAGATAGAGATTTTTCCTTCAAATAAAATTTGTTCGTCATAAGTAGTTCTTTGAATAAGGTCGTGCCTTTTTTTGAAACTTTTAGTACTTTTCGTGAAATAGTATGTGTAAGTGTCTGCGTGATATATGTGTAATATAAAAAAATTTCAAAAACAATATTTTCTAGAAATCGGATACAATTTTTTTCTTTAAACTTTTAGTAGGAATAGTGATATATGTACGCTATGAGATGACGTAAATTTTAAATTACTCTATTTTTTTCAAAAATTACAAAAAATGTAATTTTTTAACTGGTATCTCACGTTGTTAATATTTACATTAGTAGCAAGTTCTTTACATTAATGCATTTACGAGTACATGTGCTTTAAATTATGTCAAATAAAGTTTATCGAAAAAACAACAGTTTCCTGTGGAAATAAGCTCAAAATCCCGCATTTTAAAAAAACCTTCAAACGCCATTCTTGTTGTTTTCAGCCGCCACCGTGAAAAATAATAAAAACCCATGAGAACTGATGAAGTTCATGTTATGAAGGAACGAGAATTAGGAGTTAGGTGACGATGCAAAATTGTTTTTTCAATGGTCGAATAAGTACAAAATGTGTAAATGTAGAAACAAAATTTCGTAAATTTCAAGCGCATATAATTCAAAAGCTACTCGTTTTTTTAAAAAACATGTACCTATCGTTTTTTAAAAAGATAATTTTGTACAACAGACTTTGTCTGCGGCAAAAATCTCTATCTTCAATTTTGAAGTTTCAAAAATTATTTTTTGCAAATTTCGAAAAACCGAGCAATACTCGAAAATGGGACTATCACCACATTTTTTACCGTACTTTCTTACATACGTGTAGAACATTTAAAGGAAAAATTTGGAGCGGTTTGTAAGAAAGAAAATTTGTGATGATTCAAGCGCAAATTACGCAAAAACTACCCAATTTTTCAAATAAATTGTACATGACTTTCTTAAATAGCTAATTTTGTACAACAGATTTTGTTTCAGGCAAAAATTCCTATCTTCAATTTTGTCGTTTTAATTTTTTGTTTGTTTTTGCTAGTCTTGAAAATCCCAGTCGGGGATATCAACGAAAATGAGATCTGCACCACTCTCTTAAACGTCCTTTAAACTATTCAACAACAAAATTTAATCAACAAATTGGGAGCCATTTTTTAATTTTTGAAAATGTTCCACAGGCTTCGTGTAAAGTAACCCGAAAAATTAATATATGGGTTTTAAATTCCAGGGTCCGTTACATCGGGTAGAACGATTGGCAATATCAATTTCGGTGAAAATCGGCTGGACTAGCGTTGTGCACAGATGCGCAAAGAGAAGGGGAAGAAGAAAACGAAGTGGAAAAGAACTTGGAAGAAGGACTTTGGAAGAAGACTATAATGAAAAGAAAGCGAACAGGGAGAAGAAGAAAAAAGAACAGGAGGATTTTTTAAGAAAAATAAGAAAAGTGAGGTCGGTAAGAAAGATGAGAAGAAGGAGAAGAATGTAAAGATGTAAAGAGAATGAATGGGAATCGAGAATTAAGCATAAGAAGGGGAAGAAAGAGAAGAAAATGAAGAAGAGGTAGAAATAGACGGACAAAGGCAAGAAGAAGAATTTGAAGAGAATGCAGTAAGAGAAGGAGGAAATAACGAGGAGGATGAGGAGGAGGAGGAAGAAGAGGAAGAGAAGGAAGGGGGGATGAGAAGCAGAAGGACACCCAGTCCAGACGTAGTAGAAGAAATGGAATAAAAATATGAAAGCAGAAGAAGTTTGGACTTAGCCCAATACTATATGTTCTGTATTTTCTTAATTATACGTGATATGCACGTTATTTCTGAAAATGCAGCAGGTTCTAACAGCTAGAGGCGTTAATAGTTATAACATTGATGGGACGACAATGCAGATTCTTTTGGTGCTCTGTACTCCTCTGCATCGTATGTTCTCCAGCATCGGTGGTCGAGCTGGGAGTGAGTGTGAGTGTGTTGCCGGTGGTGAGGGGAGGCAGCCGGGCAATCACCTCAGCGCCGGGTGGCAGAGCGCTGGTGTCGGCCTCTAGTGGCGGGCCGAGGGGTCAAAAACTGACAATGGACGCGCGCCCGCCGCACGCGCCGTCGACCTGCTGGCACAAAGAGCAGATAAATAGCGGCGGCGGCGGAGGAGGAGGAGGGCGGTGGCCGGCGGGTGAAAAGGCAGGACCGCCGGCGCATCCCAGCCGCCTAATGGCACCGGACGAAGTGGCCACGACGCGCGGACAACGACTCCGTCACACTGTGAGTGTTAGAATACTGGTGAAAAATCAACCAAAGGAAAAGAGATTTCTAATATACTTTAACTTGATTTATTTTAATTACACCAATTTATTTATTTTTTATGTCGCCCCAGAAAAAGTCGTATCATGATTAGTAACTAAATATGTCAACCTCGTGTATTCCAAAATAAGATAGATCTTTCTGTTTTCTTTCGCGTATAGGCCAACTTGGAACACGCGTGCAGCCTGCTTCAGCGGGTGCAAGTACCTTTATCTAAGGGGATCACATTTTAGCTGAATCCCGATTTTTATTCCCCGAAATTGTTAGCCCAGGGGTCGGATGATGAGATGATGAAGATGATGGTGAGGGGGATGGCAGGACGGCACACACATGTAGACATACACAATTACACCCATGCCCGAGGCAGGACTGAAACCCGCAGTCTTTTGGTCCGAGACCACTACGGCACTACTGCCCTAACGATCTCTACCATCTGAACAGCTAATATTTCTTTGTTGATTTAGCTATGTACCATATACAATAAACTAACAATTTTCTTTTCTTTCATTATTTACTTTAGATAATATTTTCTCTGATATCCGAGGCTTCCGCGGCCAGAGTCGTGATCTGGGCTTCATGATCTGGTTGACGCCGGAACTACGACCGTGAAGAAGATCATGATATGAAACGTCAGCACCACAGAAGTTTGCTGCCACTACAATCAATGGAAGCCACTTAAAGATGATGGGAGAAATGTTCATCAGACTGACCGAATGATCGTGTGGCTATTAAGTTATAATTTTGAAGCTGTTTTTAAAGCGTAGTTAGCGAACGGAAAATAGGAGCAAATTTTTGCAATATTTCGCTAATAGTTGATATACCCCTCATGAATTCACAATATTATGGATCTCCAAGGAAAGAAACAATGATTCGAATCTGATTTTAAACTAGTGCTAGTATTATAACATCACATTTTCTCATATTATTGCTCACTTTCGAAATTTTCAATATTGCAAATAGTTCAACGAAATTGAAACATCTGGCATTATTAAGAGATCTTTCCTTCATTTGGGGAAATATAACTGGAACATATTCTCATAAAATAATTGTTTAAAAAATACCTTCATTTCACGAAAAATTGCGCAAAAAAATATTCAGTGTTGAAAAAAATCTGATCCGAAAGCTATTGGATTTCACGATATGCCATTGATCAAAGGATTCCATTAAGGCAAAATATTTATCTTATGTATTTTAGGTCTAGAAAGATACAGAATAAATTTTTAAAAAGCCATTGGTGAGAATTTGTTTAAAATGTTGAAGTTTTTGGAATGTACTCCTCAAAATCAAAATATCCGTTTCAAACTTACAGGGCCTTTAGATAGTTTAGATTGATCGGGGAATATTAATGCTGAATAAAATTGTCCAAACGGTTTAGACTCTAGTGTTGAATACTGACAGACAGTTCGATTTTTCAGTATCAACGTCCCAGAAAGCGTAGATTCTGACTACACAACTCGTTAGAACTCGCTGCATTATCAGCATCCTAGTTTATATCGCAATTCGACTGCGAACTTCGGTACATTCTCACGTTTTGTATATTTGACATAATGATTTCGCCGGCCACCGGGTGTCGCCACCACCCAGTCCGCTTAACTCTGAAAAGACACAGTGTGCAGGCATCTGCTTGTCGGTCACGACTGTGGGAACCTCGGCAGGTTCCCCCCACCAGCGATGGCCCTACCTGTCCTGTCTGCCTGTCCACGCCGAGCGCTAGCGAAAACGACGCAGTCCGCCGCAGTCCGCCGAACGGTCATTCTCTGTGCCGCTCTCAAACACACATTGTGCGTTTTTCTACACAGTGCACTACACACCATTTTAATATGTGGCAACAGTGAATTTTCTGTATAACATTGTACCGTAATATGCGTCATGCTAAGTTCGGGGTAATCATAAGCACGTTAGCGATCGCGGCATGCAGCAGTAGCAATCTTGAGTACATGACGCTGCTAGATGCAAATGGGGATTCTTTCACAGCTTTGCAACAATCCAGTTAATGTGATAACTCTTTAATATCCAGTTAATAAACTCTTAAATCAACAATCCAGTTAATAAACTCTGTGTGACACAAGGTATTGTACCGCACATCATGCTGCACGTGATTGTCTCATAAGCAGTAACAATCGCATGCCTATTGTGCAACAATATTGCTTCCGTGACATTCAGAGTAACTTTCTACAATTGCCGGTTATAATTCACGTCATTACTAGACTTCTAGTTGCTTGCCAACCGTTTTAGTGCTTGTCAACCGTCTCCCTCATCCCTTCTCTAGGCGGGTCACAACACGCGCCTTGCGTACCTGCGCAGTCTTCAAGACCACACTGCATAACCATAATTCTGTTTTTTAATAAATGGATCATGTTCTTCATTTCAGCTCTGCTGCATCATGCTATGCTGTATATTCAACTGCTAATTGCATATTAGCTGCTTACTAACCAACACAGTTTTCAACTTGCTTACAGCTTACGTAAGTGCTCACGGCCATTGTTAACTGTAATAAATTGAATGTCTTCAATTGTACATGTCTACAGCTATTGGAATTATAGAAATGCTCTCAACTTAGATGGAATCATAATCAAATGTATATTATTTAGGTTCAATGATATGTTTTTCTCTTCAATTAGCACATGTCTACTGAATTCTCCAGAGTAGTGATATTCTCTGCAGATACTAACATTTACAAGGAATCATTCCGCATCTTATTATACGTGGTGGTCTTCCGAGTTAGTAACAAAGCTCTCAAAGGTAAGTGGAAGCAGCTGACTGCAAGTTCATCCGTATCATTTCAACAGTCAACTGCCTCCTCAGTCAGCTCCCAACACAACTTGTTAGAGAAAGTAATTTACTCCATACAGGAAACAAGATTTATCCAATTTTTTCTTACCAGGGCCTGACAGTAAAAGTTTTTATCGCCGATTACAGACGCACGATTATAGTATTTCTTTACAAGTATGACAAGAAAGTAAACTAGAGGTGATACAACACATGCTTTCTACCATTAATTCTAAATTTGCTGTTTTCAAAAAATTAGAGATTTCAACGTAAATGAGACCCACGCCATTATTTTAAGCCTCATAATTCTTCTATTCAAGGAAACAAATTTAAAAGACAAATTGAAGCGATTTCTTTGAGCAAAAACAATTGCAAAAAATTAAAATTGCCTATATTTCGCGCACAATTATACTAAAACTACACATATTTTCGAAAAATTGAACATGACTTTATTTCAAGAACAAATTTCATTATGAAAAAATACATTTGTCTTCAACATTAAAGTTGTAGCAAGACACCCAAAAATTGCACTTTTGCATTTTGCGAAAAACACGATTTTTAACGAACATGAAACCTGCACCAATTTCTTAAGCGTTATTTCCGAGGAAGAAGTTAAATAAAAAAACTGGAGCCAGTCTTGAAAAAATGTTCGCGTTATCCAAGCTTCGTGTCAAGTATACCCAAAACTCAAAACATTGTCTTGAAACTCCCATAGTCTCAAGTTCTTTCAGATAGGGGAATATGGAATATATGAAACTTGGGAAAAAATGGCTGAAAGGCGCTGGCGTTGACCGCACACTGACGGACAGTTTTGTCGTTAATCGATTTTTAGGTATCGAGGACCCACCAAACATTGATTTTGGCTACACTACGTGTTAGAAGAAGTAATTTAAACTATTTAACTATACAGGAACAGAATTTATTCACTTTTGCGTTACCAGAGCTCGACAATAAGGCCTTTTCTACCGAAAATTCGCTATTTTACGGCGCACGATTATAGTATAACTTTCTCTTCTTACGAAATAAATGGGAGAAAGTAAAAATGTACGTTGCCAGTCAAAACTAAAATAACGGTATATAGGAAGAAGACTTACAGAAAAATTGTAAAGAAAAATGGAAGATTGATTCACAATGATACAAAACACTAAAACCGTTCTGCTTCGGATTGGAATCGGATTTTGAAAATCGGATGGGATTATTGAAATCATTGCATTTATTACCGTATTTTTAATAAATGTGAAAATTCTATCTGAACTACTCAGTTTTTTTTGCAAAATACTCTAGAGGCATTGTTTGTGAGTGTTTAAAAAAATATAGTATCTTTATTTTTTCTAACTAAAGATAGTATCTTCTATTTATATAACCATATCCAGGATAAAGTGGCGGTGGAGCCGGAATCCAAGGCGGAGACAAAGGCGAAGGCAGTGGCAAAGCGAAGGCAGTTGCGGTGGAGATGTAGACGGTTGGGGATGGGGACGGTGGGAGAAGAACGTGGCAAAAGTGGGGGAAGTGGCAGCGGAGGAAGCAGAGGCGGACGTGAAGTTGGTGGCCGCAGCGAAATGTAGGCGGTTGTGCAGGTGAGCATGATTTGATTGATCTATTGATTGGTTACTTTGTGTTTCCGAGCGCGTTAACTTCTATTGTCGTTAGTCCCGGACGTGTGTGATACAGTTATACAACAGGAGGTGATGATGTTCGTCTCCCACTCTATGATGGGATCTTGCGCCGATCAACACATTGATTTGCTGGCCCTCTCCTGATGACTCCCTCGGCAGGGCACCGCCCCAGCCGAGACAGGCTCTAAGCTCCAATTGGTATCCCAACATGTGTGGTACTGTAGTGCGTGTAAGCATAAGTGTGTGCAAGTAAGTGGTGAGGACAGGACAAGGATGGAGAAGGAAAGATCATTCGCGGCCCGTGGCAATTTTGTCAGT
The DNA here is from genome assembly GCA_038098605.1 of Gryllus longicercus. Classification (NCBI taxonomy): domain Eukaryota; kingdom Metazoa; phylum Arthropoda; class Insecta; order Orthoptera; family Gryllidae; genus Gryllus; species Gryllus longicercus. Next base: position 904,791 of record JAZDUA010000052.1, read on the forward strand.
TATTGCTCCGGCATTCACCTGGTTTGGTAGGGGAAGCCATAGTAAACCAACAATCATAATCGCCGCGCGCACGCAGCCTCCTCCAGAGAGCAGCTTCTTCTTCATCTTCATCTTCTATTATAGATTTGAAAAGGGTCCCAAGAAAATTACCGATAGGTAACTTTCTTCATCTTATTTCATTTGTTATTGTTATTAATTTTTATAGTATTAACTTATTATTTCAAATTTGAAATAGATTGTAAGTATTCGTTGAATAAAAAAACAACAGAGGCCGAACTCGGCCTAGCTGAGAAGCTAGTGTCAAAAACCCTTTCACCGTTGGGACTCGAATCCTAGAGCCTCCGGTGAGAGGCACTGCAGTGACAGCATTTGATTCCTTGAGCCTCCTCAGCCGGTGTGAGAGTGGAGAGAGGTGGAAAGGCATGAGGTTGCACGGTGAGTCAGGCGGCGGCCGTGGCGGAGGCCGAGGGGGTACAGAAGTCGGAGGGGAAACGCGGTGGAGTAGGCGGTAGGCGATGGTCGTCAATGGAATGGGCGCAGGCGGTGGATGTAGTGTGGGCGTCGGAGACGGCGGCGCGGGCGGAGAAGTTCGGCCCTGGCGCAGGAATTAATTAACCCCATCTGCTGAACAAACTCGACGGCGCACCTCTGGAGGACGACTGTGTTTGTGCAGAAACACGCGAGGTGCCACCGCGCGGCGCTGGAGGCAGTTCGTTAGCTGGAGGGGCCAGGGGGCAAAGGCGGAGGGGGAAGCTGGGGAGGCGAGTGGAAACGTTCTTGTGCACTTTCAAATAATTCGCTAATTGAGGGGACGGAACTAGAAATTTCCAAAAGCATTAGACGCTCTGTAAGATAACAATACTCTTTATTCATTTTAAAAATGAAGAGGGGATCGAAAGAATTCCATAAAATAGTTTGCAACTTTGGCTACCCTAATGAATGTATGTATGCATTCATAGACATGCACGAGTCTAAGCGTGTTAGGCGGTTATAATATTTATTACATGATCCATGATATATCGTGTATATTTCTGACTAATAATTAAAGAGCTTGGTATTAGAGTATGTAACTAAGTAATGCAATGTAACTAAGTAATATAATCATAATCCTATCATGCCATACTCCCTATAAGATGAACTCCATATATGTGAAGCTGTTTCTCAATTTATTTTATTTTAAACTTTACTTATGGTACTTGGTGACTCTAAATCAGGGATTCCCAAGCTTTGTATTTCTTCGTCCGTTTTGAAACAATGGTTTTCTTCGTCGAACCCGTCACACTTTTCTATAATGTAAACACACTATATATTGATAACAAAAATAATGACACGTACATTCCTTACAGATAATTACACAAAAAACAATAGTTTTGGAAAATAATAATAATTCAAATATCAATAATTGCAAAATTGATATTCTAATAGATGAAATGTTCAAGTTTCATTCGTGCGAATGATATCAATTTCCAAATGAGGACTACATTTGTAAATTAATATTAGACGAAAAACATGTGAATAATAAGCAACAGAATAGACATATTAGAACATAAGACATATTCGTTATTATATTTCTTGCAATATTCATCGAAATTACACATATTAAAACTAGCGCACACTGTCGGTACGGCACGGACGGACGGGAGGGACGAGATTTTTTAAAGCTGATTTCAATCATTTCCGTAAGGGTGCGCTCACTTGGCCGGCATGGACGGGACGGGACGGGACGGGACGGGACGGGACGGGACGGGACGGGACGATCTGCATCTTGCAAAAAGTCCGAAGGAAATATCTTCTGAACATGCCGATAACGTCATCGGAAAGGCCTATGTGCCGTTTCAGTTGAGAGGTTACATGAAGCATGTGGCGCGATCATGAATGCATCCAATTTAATTGTGTTGATCCAAATTATCCGGAGTTGTACAGCGTGATGTTAAGTTTTATTTAATGCATTTCCTTGTTATGAAGTGTTAATTGGCTAGCTAAACTATCTGTATCAGTGACACTTGTTAAATTTATATTTCTAGGTGTTTATAAGAAGCTGTGCAAAGTTGGTGAAACTTGGTTCATTTGTGCCTGGTGAATAAATCAATCGGGTGCGGATCATTTGGGAGGGGAGAAATCGTAGATTTTTGTTAAATAATAAACATATTTGTTATTATATTGTATATTATTTATGTACTGTAGATGTGATACTAGACAATATTGTTGTTCAAATAATTCGATCATAAATAAATATTTAAATACGTTTTGCCAAATAAAGGAAGCTAAACAAAACTCTAGGTATTTTGGAGAGGGTATATGGCACTCATGACCCCCTTAATCCGCCAGGAGATCCGCCATATGTCATGTTTTGAAATTATTCATTAGTTCATTAATCAATGTAATTTTGAGAGTGTGTCTTGCGTAAATTACAGTACCGATTATTTTCGTAAGTTTCTAAAGAAAATAATGCAATTATGTCCGTCTCTTAGTTCAATTAAATTGTGTTAACACCATATTTATTTATATCATATATTTTTCAAAATATCCAATGTAACCTCATATTTATTAAGATAAATTTGTTTGTTATTAAAATAAATAAGAAGATAATTTTAACTTACTTCGGCTTCTTGCTTAATTTCTTTCTTCTGCTATTAAAAATTAACCCAATGTGCCTGCTTCTTTACTTAAATTAAGAAGGCGTCGCGCACAATATAAGACACGGAGCGGTCGGAAGCGTCCGTGCCGACTCCTCTTAGGGCCCCTTCTCACGTCGCCACCGCTGCGCGCTTCCAAACGCCCGTCTCGAAGCTGTGCATTGGTTTGAATGGAGACTTTCTCACGTGCGGCGAATTTGCGCCTCAGCGGCGTTCGGCGCCGGACCCTCGCTACGAGAAGCGCAGGAGGGCATACGCGCCACCGCTAGCCCTACACAGCTTTAAATGATGGGTGGGTTCTGCAGGGGTAGGTTTCGCCGATCCTCTGGTGACGCCCAACAAAGGAACCGCAGCAGGTAAAACGACGCGACCGGCGGCGCAGTGGGAATGCCAACATGTAAAGCTGTGTTCTGCTAGCGGTGGCACGCATGCCCTCCTGCGCTTCTCGTAGCGAGAGTCCGGCGCCAAATGCCGCAGCGGTGCAAACCGCCACACGTGGGAAGATATCCATTCAAACCAATACTCTGCTACGAGCCGCGTTGTTCGGTGGCGTCGGTGGCGACGTGGGAAGGGGCTCTTAGTCACCGATGCGTACTTGTCTTCCCTATAGACTCTTAATCGATCCCTTGTCCATCATCGACCCCTACATGGTCATTACATAAACGTTTTCGATGTACTAATTTATAAAATATGCTCGTAAATTTAATTTGATGTTAAAATATTTCCAATCGCGACTTACTAGTACTAAAAGCATTACAGCATTAGCATAAAAGCCAGTATAACTAGTAACAACATTTTAGTAGATTTTAAAATACTTAGGCTACACTTGACTCATGTTACTACACTACACATTACTTTACTACATTACTCATTTTATCATCTTCAAACTGTACCTCCATTTTCCAACAAAAAAATCACAAAACGAGGTTAATAGCTTTTAACATGCTCTTTCTTTTTTACCTGAGATGAGGTGCCAGGTTTTCTAACTTCTTCGTTCATTAGAATTCCCCGTCTCGCCCCGCCTCGCCCCGCCTCGCCCCGCCCCGCCTCGCCCCGCCTATTATTCACCACACGGACTCGGGTGCCCCGGTTGCTCTCGACGGGTTGGCCCCGGATACTTCACCGAGGTCCAGGGCCAGAGGCACTCTTGCGTCTGGTGGAGGTGACTGCGTGAGCGTTTGCGTGTGTGCATGTGTATGATGGTACATGTGCAAGTGTGAGAATGCTTTGTGTGTTGAGGTTCAGAGAGGAAGGGTCAGAAAGATAAAGGGAGAGAGAATGGTACTACGTGACAAAGAGATAAGCAGAGAAAAGTAGTGTTAGTGAAATCAAGTAAGAAGGTAATATTAAAGAGAAAAAAAATTAAAAAGAGAGAAAGTAAAACGTAAATTAAGACAATGCAAAAAAGTACAAAGAAACAGAAATGAAGTAATAATCTAGAGATTAAATAAAATTCTAAGGAGATTAAGTACAAAACTGAATGATAAAATAAAAGAAACGAGGGAGAGAAAAAAAAACAGAAAGAAAGGGGACTAAACTTGTCATATTTTAAATATTTCATTTCCAATTTTATTAAGAACACAATTCTGTGCAAGGGTATGCAAGTAATAATTTGATCAAATATTGGAATAACGAAATTAATGCATAATATTGAATATTGCATCTGGTGTAACTTTATTTTTTAATATTATTGTAACAAAACATAATAATGGATAGTTTCAAAGTAGTCACTTTTATTTTAATGTGTAACAAACTCTAATTTCAGTTTGTAATGTTTGCAAGTAATTTTGTAAAAAAGTCAATTCATTTTAGAGAAATAAAATAAAGAATATCTTGTAATAATAGTGTCAGTAATAAAACTAATGTAATTATCACAATATTTTATTAGTTTGACATCTGATGATTGGTTAACTACTGCTAAAAGACAGGTTCAAATGAAAAAGACAATTTAATTGTTTATATTAATTAGCTTTGAATCCTAATTATTTCCTATTATATTGATACTAACATGCTATAATTTAACCTAGGAAAATGTGCATCAAGTATATTCTGCATGCTTTAAAATTGAGAACTATACTGCGCAAATTTTAAAACTGCGTTGTATATTGGTATGTATTTGTTATATAGAAACATTACTAATCATGTATTATTAGATTAACGTTGTTTAAAATGCTTAGCCACTTGTTCCGTCAGATCACACATCGAAAGCAAATCACCATCGCAAACGAAAGTAAACTACAGTGAAATTTATGTTCAATCATTTACGTGTCACTTAGTAAGACTTTGCATTTCAAAAGCTCTCTAACACCTATATGATTTTTTTGAGAGGAAAAGTGCGTCGGTTCCCATAAATAATGTGCACATAGGGTCATTTCTCTTTAACTCTCCAAAACATCATCAGTGATCCCCTACTTTCATTTGTGCGTATTGGTAAAACACGTACACTGGAAAAATTAAATCGTTTGTCTGTGTATAAATTCAAAGAGATTAAATACTACTGACGCCAATGGTTTTAATTCCCTGAATTGTTCAGAAACACTCAGATGTATTATTTATTATTAATTATTTCAATGGATTGTGTATATACACACGATGGAAACTCTTTGTGAAAAAAGAAACAATTATAAAAAAACGAATGTGATTTATGTCTGAAAACATATAACCAGAATCTGAACTTTCTACAACAGTGCGAAATTTGTTACATTATTTGTAAATGTTAGAATTTTTAATTTTCAGAGAGTTCAAAGAAAATCGGACCTCAGCCAATTTTGTAAGTGCAGTTTTAATATCATGAATGAACAAGAAAAAATTGAACAACTTGTGAGAAATTCTTGCCGGCATGCAAAAAATGCCAGAAATTATTTTTTTAATGTGATTCGTTATTCATGAGTTATCTGACGCAACAAATTCGAATTTCGAATCGTTTTATAAAACATATTTCGGAACATTATTGCTTTGAATCATTTCACACCTTACCAACACTAAAGATAACACTAAACAGCATTAAACAGTTAACTTCACAACAAAAACGAGTCAAGTACAATCATAAAAAGCACATTTGCACCCGAAACCACAGAGAAAAATTAATTTTTAAATAATATTCTTACGTTCGAACTATACAGAAAAGTTTATTAATGCTTCAAAATCGGTGACATAAGAAAATCTGTACGTCCGTACTACAGTCTGTGAAGATCAATCTCGGACCTACCTCACACTTTTGTTCCTAAAAAAATTGAACAACTTGAGAGTCTACAAAAGCGGTGTGGATCCATTAATTTTGAGTGGTTGAGAGGAAACATGACTGAATAATGAGATAATTTATATTTTTTAAATTTATTTCTACCTGCTCGGCATTTCTGCCTTTCAGGGGTGTTCATTATACAATATTCTACACATTCACTTTTAGGGATGGACATCCACATGCGTTACATCCTCTCTCAGGGGTCTGATAAAACGTTGTTCTTTGAGAAGAAACTGTGGATAACAGTTTTTGGAGTTATATGTGATAATTTTGAGGAGAGGGTGTCAATGGGTGAAATTTTAGGAAAGTGGAAGATGGGTAGGTGATTTAAGGTGGACGAAGGGAGTCTTTAGGGAATCGTGATCTTATTCTTTTTGATGAACCATACGTTTTACCTAGCTTGAATATTGTTGTACTGCGCGATTGGGGAAGGGATGAGAAGAATTTATGAGTCATAAGATTTATATATTCGTTAATGGATGATATATTTAGTTCATTTTGGATTTGGATGTTGCTTATGAACCAAGGAGCTTTAATGATCTTTCTGAGAAATTTATTTTGTATTATTTCTATTTTATTTAGGTTTGTTTTTGCGGCGTTATTCCAGATCGGGCAGGCATATGTGAGGGTTGGTCTTATTATTGTTTTATAGACGATTAAGCCGCAGTCAGTGCTAAGACCGGAATTTCTATTTATTATTGGATATAGTTTGGATATTTTTGCATAAGTTTTATCTGCTATAGATTTGATATGTTGTTTCCAGTTTAGTTTGGTGTCAAGTAGTACTCCTAAGTATTTTGCTGGTGTATTTCCACTCATCCATTCTATATTTGTGTTTTGGAAGCTGAGGAGGGGTGGTTGAGGAAGTTTGCGGAGTGTGAATATTTTTTCTTGAGTTTTAGATGCGTTAATCTTTATTTTCCAGTTTGAAGCCCATTTAATGTAGTTATTTAGGTCAATCTGTATGTTGTCGAAGGCGCAGCTAATGTCTGAATGAGAGGAAAAGTGCTGTGTCATCTGCGTAAAGGGCAATTTCTGTATAGATTGACTGTGGTAAATCCGACATGTAAACAGTAAAGAGAAGTGGAGAGAGGCAAGAACCTTGAGGGACTTCTGCATTAATTTCAAATCTGTTTGAGAGACTTGAGTTAATACGGACGGAAAAATATCTATCTTTTAGAAAACTTCTGATTAGATGGAGTAGATACTTGGGAGTTCCTAGTTGGCGCAGATTGTATAAAAGACCTTCATGCCAGAGTTTATCAAAGGCTTTCTCAATGTCTAGGAAAACTGCAATTGTGTATTTTTTGCTGTGAAATGAATTTGCAATATATTCAGTTAAACGGATCAATTGGTGGGTGGTGCTATGTTGAGATCTGAATCCGAACTGAAAGTTTGGGATAGCGCTAATTTTTGTTAGGTAAGTAGATAATCTGCTGTGAATTAATTTTTCAAATATCTTTGCGATTGAGGGTAGGAGGCTTATTGGTCTGTAGCTTGTAGGAAAGCGAGGATCTTTGCCTGGTTTACAGAAGGGTAAGATTATAGATAATTTCCAATCTTTTGGAAAGTGGCCAGTCTTAGATAGGAATTAAATAAGGCGGTTAAAATAGTTATAGCTCTTTTGGGTAATTCTTTAAGAGCTCTGTTGTTAATATGGTCGTGACCTGCTGATTTTCGGATTTTCAATTGCTTAATAATTTTAGATGTTTCGGATGGGGATATAAATTTTATTTTATCTGGGACATTATAGTCTGGTAACAGGACGTTTTTTGTAATATAATTAGTAAAGGAAGAATTTGTATTTGGGTTTGGAGAAAAACTATTTTGCAGATATTAACCTAACATATTGGCTTTCATATGATCCGTATAAGCTACATTTGAGTTGTGTTTCAGGATAGGAATGTCAGTAGTTTCTTTACATAGTCTTTTTATGGTTGACCAGAGTGGTCTACTATTAGGGTGTATTTGAGCTATGGATCTTTGAAAATTGCTTATTCGAATTTGATTTAATTTGTTTTTTATTGTTCTCCCTAATTTGTTGATTTTTGCTTTAAGTTCATGTCTGCGGTTGATTTGCCAGAGCCGTCGAAGGTTACGTTTACTTTTAATTAGGTTTAGAATATTCCTTGGAATCGGATTTCTATTGTTAGTGAAAGGTCTTGCGAAAGGAGTTGTTGATTGTAGCAATGAAACGTAGATTTTCTGTGTGATATTAGTTACCTGGTTGTCTATTTCATTTGTTGTTTGTATCTGTTCCGGGTAGTGAAGGTTTACTTGTAATAGGTCTCTAAATTTATTCCAGTTGACGTGCCCTTTCGTGCCCAAACCTGTGAAGGGATTATTAGACTGCAAGAGGTTTGAAGATTTTAGTTCAATGATGACTGGGCAATGATCTGAATCTAATTCAGGAAGTACGGTTTGAGATGTAGGTAAGTGGAAGTTTTTTGACACCATTATGTCTAAAATATCTGGGATAATATTACTATTGTACGGGTAGTGTGTTGGCTGCCAAGGTGCTATTGCATCTAAGTTATTGTTTACTGCAAAAGATTGCAATTTAGTGCCTTGCTGGGTTGTGCAATTGCATCCCCAGGCTTGGTTTTTACTGTTTAGGTCTCCTAGTAGAATAACGTTGGTGTTGTTATTAAATATTTCCTTGTATTATTTTTCTGGAAATTGTTTATTCGGAGGTTTATATGCTGTTATTATTGTGTAATCTTTATTATCTATGGTTACGGTGACTGACACAGTTTCCAGGTTAGAAGTGTTGGGGCTAAGTGACCGTTGATGTTTGACTCGGGTTGAAAGAGCAATCAAAACACCCCCCGCTGCAACATTTGAAATTCTGTCACTTCTATATATTTTATAACCAGAAATTTTGAATTTTTCATTTAGAACCAAGTGGGTTTCGGTTATGCATGCAATATCGATTTTGTGTTCGTGAAGAAAAATTTATATTTGTATATGTTGTCTTTTAATTCCGTTTGCATTCCAATTCATTAAAGTGATTTTATTTGCCATTATGGAAATTTATTAGCACTGACTGTACAATATTTTGAATTTGCGGGATTATAGCTGAGATTACTTGTGATACTATTGTGGTTATTAGTTGGGATACATCAGTTGGCATTTGGGTTTGCAAAGATTGAACCGGTGACCACGGGGTATTGGTTTTGGGAAGGGGAGGAAATCCGCGAGGGCTAAATGTTGGAGGGCTACGAGAGGGATTGTTGCGCGGCGACGGTTGTTGCTCTGACCCTGACCTGCGTTTATTTAGAAGGTTTGAACGTGCTTGCTGAGTTTCTTTGAAAATGCGACAGCCTTTGTAATTGGCCGTGTGCTCCAAGCCACAGTTTACGCAATTCGGTTTGTCACTTTTTGGTTTTGTGCATTGAGAATAGTGGAGTGACTCTTTACATCTAACGCACCTCGGAGTGAGTCGGCAGTTTGCTTGCGAGTGTCCATACCTTTGACAACGTTTACATTGTATTGGGTAGTTTCAAATTGTTCTAGGTTGAACTTGTATGACGCAATGCATCAGGAGGTTTAAAGTTAATATTGTCTTCCCGTCTCTATTGTCTTTTATTTCTAGAGCACAAATCTCGATTGGATTTTTCTTTTTGTCAAATAATCTAGTCACTTTGGTAACAGGGTATTTGAGTTCAAGTTCTTTTAAAATGTCAGCTTCCGAGTAACATGTGGGGATGCCCTTCAACACAGCATTAAAGGTTTTAATAGAAGGGTCGCGGAAAGAATAGAAGTGTTTGTTCTTCTCAACACAGTGATGTCTAAAATTACGGTAATCTTCTATTGTAGTGAGCATGATTTTTAGTTGATCACCGGCTGTCTTGATTGTGAAATCACATTTGACGGCTGATTTAATGTCGGAAATCATTTGGTTGTAGTCAAGTACGTTGTGCATAATAATGGGCGGGATTTTTAATGTTTGTTCTGGAGTACTTGGATCACTGTCTTTAAGATTTTGAAGCACTTCGAAACGCGATGAAGTTTGAACATTGTATAATGGCATAGAGTTTTCATCATCATTTCTCTTTCGTTTACTTACGTTTGAAAGCGTTTCGTTGGAAGTAGTTGCGTGCATCTCCTCGCTTTGGTGTTCTTGATGCAGGGATGTTTGGGGCGGTTGCTGCTGCATTAACGGTTGCCCTTGCTGCGCTGTGGGTTGATTCTGTTGAAGCAGCAGTAGTTGCTGCTGTTGTTGCTGATGAAGGAGTTGCAGATGTTGCTGTTGTTGCAAAAGTTGAAATTGTGCTGTTGGGAGAATGCACTGATCGCTGTTGTTTGCATATAAGGTATCCATAGCGTTCACCAACACTTGTGATGTGCTGTGTAGCCCCGACTCGGGGCTACCTTGTACGTTCACTTCGCCACTCGCGGTCACGAGTTGGTGTCCACTCACTTGTGGTAAATATTTATAATACTATTTGCAAAATTAAACTGTTTTTGATGTAACAATGTATAATATTTAAAATAGACACGTAGATTGCTGTGCAAGCGAAACTAGTTTGGCACTCAATCTAAACACACTACGCAGTGAGAGAGCTGTGGCGTACGATGTTCACGGCACGGCTGCTCGGTGCGAACTGAGATAATTTCTATGATAAAATAGAACAGAAGTATTTTTGTTACAACTGTATAAAAAGACGTATTTTTCGCATTGTTATCCGCACGTGAATTAGGTTATTATTTAGTACCTATTAAAAAGGCGGGTACCAAGACAACTGACTTGAACTGAACGTGAAAAAGTATTTCGGGCCTGGAAACGCAGTAAACACACGTATACACTGGTTACTCTTCCGCATTCACCTTGTTATAATACACTGCTATTCCCTGATAAATGAAACATCTAAACTTCAATATAAAATTATTTTTTTTAAATATAAATTTATACAGTTGCGACAAAATGTTCATAATTCGTGTGTGAAAGTTTTTTGTTGTTGTTTTCCACGATCTCGATTGACTATTTTTTTTCTTCGATCACAGTCTTGGCAAAACAATGAACTCGACTATGAAAGAGATCCTATGGTCTTGGAAAAACTTTAATCTGAGCCACGAAAAAAGCCTGTTTTGCGCACTTAATGTGAAAATAACTACAGTGAATTTGCGAATCTGCTTCTCTTTCTCCCGAAGAATCCCACAAAACGTGATGCAACCTTCAACACACACCAGCATGGCGGGACTGACTACACTCCCCTCGCAGCTTCTTCAACATTCATACCGACCGCTCCGGAAGGCCAATAAAAAGCAGGCGTGGAGTTTGAGCTGGGCGAGAGCCAGGGGACTAGCGCGTACTCTAGAAGTCTTTTATTGAATTTCGCAGGCGAACAATGAGAGTACGCAGGGTTGGTGTGAGCGAGCTCTCTCAGGTGACTTCGGAAGCAGTGGGGAGGAAATGTCAAAGCGAAGCCTGTTTACACTCGGCCGCTTCGCGAACTCGTATTTCGGCGTTCGGACCCATTGTGCTCCCCACCTGATTCCGACATGTCGTTATCGCAACTCGGAGTCTCGCGGCGCTTCTGCCGCCGACTCGCGCGCACTCCACCGGCGAGATAATGGATTAAAACACTGGGCGCGAAACAAAAGACGACGGCACGCCTCCGGGCGAGCGTAGTCGCTCGTTGTTGGTTTCGCAGGTAGGTCTTTATTGCGTTATTTTCGCGCTGTCATCCTCAGCCCTTGTAAGCTGGATAGGACAGGTCGATTGTTCTTCAAAAAATAGGTGCTTACGTCATGCTATTTTATTGTGTAGTTGGTACCAGTAATGATGTTTTCCACGACCAGGAGCGTAAGTCTGTTCCCGTGTTGTCAAATGTAGAAGACAAGAGTTTATATGTATGTGTGTTTAGATACACTCTGTTTGAGTTTTACACGAAGGGGTGCAAATTTCACTGAATAATATAAATGTTAATTATATTTATGTACATATGTAAATGTAAATTCGTGTACATTTGCCTAAGAAATTAAAGCATTAGATATTTATACAACAAAAACCTAAACCTTAATTTACTTTTGATGGATACCAATATTAGATCTCTTTTTAAAATGTTAGCAGGTTTTAGGAAAATGATTATGACAAAGTTTTCGTTTATTTAAGGAATGAAATTACTCTGAAACATTCAGATTACATAGCGAATTATTTATTTCTTACCCCATTCACTAAAATATGCCAAGAGATTGATCACGTAGTTTTATTAATAACCCTACATTAAATTGTGTATTACATTCAATCTGTATCATATGATTTTATCGGACTTTTAACCGCTAAATGTAAAATTATTTTCATTAACAGCATCACATATGAACCTTCAGTTTTCAAAGAAGTTTAAGTTATATTACTGATCCTTATGTTATGTTTTATTGTTTCAGTTCATTTCATAAAATTGTATAATAAAATCATGAATAACCAATACACATATTGGGGAACCCGATATCGTAAAAGGCACCCACTTAAGTGAAAAGAAAGGAAATAGTCAAATTCGAGTGTTAATTCTCTAAACACTTTCCTTTCCGCACAGAAATAAGTAAATTTTTATTTGGTCATTAAGAAAGACGGCGATAGAAAAATCATATCATTTCATTAAATTCACATTAAGTAAATGTTTGGCAAATGAGCCTGGAGCACAAATCGACTGCAAGTCCCAAAAATCCGTTCTCGCCTAGCATTATCGATAATCCATTGGAGCAGGAAGAGAACAATCGAGAAGCCACGGGGCTGGGAGGTCACAGTCGAACTGCACGAGCAGAGATGTGAAACTGATGATGAGAAAAACGAAGAGCCCGACGTTGCACACGGGGCGAAGTATACGAATGAACAAGTTAACACGTCTTTGATCAGTGGAGGAGATTACAGTCGAGTGAGAAACGCAGAGTAGAAAATTGAGATGGACTATACGCGTTAAGAGCAAGAAATTAGAGAGAGGAGTGAGAAAGAGGGAAGGACGGAAGGAGGGAGAGAGGGAGAAATGCACAACAGATGCAGAAAAAAACTCAGACGGGGAAAGGGTCATGACAAAGCTTCGAAGAGGATACAGGTGGCGAAAAGTGGAGATATAGAAAATGGTGAGGTTTTGGGAACTTAATGGGCATGTTGTAAGGGACTGGGCAGATATAGATATATAATGACATAATTGGAAGTGAAATTTTTATTTGTCATCAGCGTAGGTATCACGGTAGGTTTTTCACATAAAACGTACATAAAATATTCTTTAAAATAAAATTATTTTCTAATTTCAGAGTAACAACAGTTAAGACATTTGAATATGAGTATAAGGAACTAATTCTCTTTTCACCCGATAACAAAAGGTAAATTATTTTTAGTTCTATTTGGGAACAATATCCACACAGCCAAACATTTCTTTGCGCTGTCGCGTAAATCGGAAACCACTGTCCTCTTGTTCGGAGAAGTGCGGAAAAGAAAGGTGGGATAGTGGCAGGAAAAGAGAGAAAGTGGGTCGGCAGGAGGGATAGTGGGCGGAAGAGAGAGGCCGAGAGAGAGAGAAGAGAGAAAGAGGGCGAGAAGACTAGAGGGAGAGAAGACTAGAGGGAGAGAAAGAAGTCGAGAGGATGAGAAAGAAGACGAGAGAGAGAGAGTACGGAAGGGAGAGACTGCGGATGGAAGGGAGGGAAAGGACGAGAGGGAGAGAGAGGACGGGAGGGAGAGAGAGGACGGGACGGACAGAGGACGGGAGGGAGAGAGAGAGGACGAAAGGTAAGAAGGAGGGAGGTAGCGGAAGAGAAGCAAAGAGGCCAGGAGGAAGAGTGTGAAAGAAGATGAGAGGGCGAGATGGAGGGAAAGGAGAAAGGGGGGAGGGCGAGAGCATCGAAGAGAATGCGGGGCTTCGCCGCCTCTCAGAGGTCCATTCGCGGGGGGGGGGCGTAATGTCTTTCTGATGACGCCCCGCGGCGCCGCGAGGGGCGCGGCGAGCGCGGCGATAACGAAGGCCCTGATCAGCGCGCAATCAACACGGTCTCCCGCAAGGCTTCGATGAGGCCCCTGCGAGGTACAGCGGCGACTAATTGCTAGGGCGACGCAGACGCAGAGGCACACGCGGGATGCGCTGCAGATTTGCGTTTCACCAAAAGAAATGTTCTTTTTTGCCGCAATGTCCACGTCCGATTTCTATTTTAATGGTGTGTTTAATTGTAATAAAGTTGTGGCTCTACATATCATTTTTCAAAAAATGTATAGTAATTTGAAAGTGGAGTGATTTACCTAGACCATTAAATTAAAGACCAATAAAGTATAATTGTGTTAAATCCGAAAATTATTTTTATGTAATATATTTAGGGTAGAAGATAAATCTAGTTTACAATAAAGAATTACGCATAAGGTAGTTGAAACATTATTTTGAAGAAATATTTTCTTCTGAAATGTGAGTATATATTGAAATTCCACTCAAAGCCGATAGTCGGCTATTTATAATATTCAATACACCTTATAAATAAATTATTGGAAGGACTTTAAATTGTCGCATATGAATAGATACAAGGGATACAGAAAGCAAATGTTATCTTTGGTTCTTAGATCTAAAATATTCGGAAACTTCTGTACTTTAATATGTCACGTGATGAAATTGAGAAAATAAAATGTAGTAAAATATTAATTTCAGAGCCGTTCGTCATTTTGTAACTTGAGACGTTATACAGCTCTAGAAGACATAAACTACTATAATCACAAATCATGCATTGCCAAAATCTCTTCATATTTTTATCGCGTGATAGAAAAAATGTCCAAACTTCTTATAAATTATTGTAAAAATTAAATTCCTATTTATTATTGTTTCCGTTGGGAGCTCATTGTATTTTAGTTCGCTTAAATTATGAATACATTAATAACAGTCGAAAATGTATTACGTAATCTGTTTACGTAGCAGTTCATGCATAGACCTCACAATTGGCAATCACACACGATCAATTCAGATGCAGTCACGTGAATAAGGACATCCGCCTAAACAGGAGACGCTCCACAAGATTTATTTCCCCCGTCGTGTTCGTATTTGCTGCGATGTATTCAGTGGCTCGCGCGCGCAGTGGCTTTGCCAACAGCTCTTCGACGGCTCTTGCGCGCCGGGACTCCGCTCAGTGGCAATCCGCGACCCATTTCCTACCTCGCAGGCTGCGCGGCTGAGCGAGTGGGATCTGCTCGCAAGACGAATTGCGGCGGGCGCTGCGTGAGGAATTGCGCCCTTAATAACCGCATGACGTTTGAGATGGCCCTACGCGCTACGCCCGGGATGCTAACAAAGCACTGACAGCGGGGCATGGGAGCGCCGGAGACCGTGGAGACGGGTAGGGAAGAGGAGGGCAGGAGGGGAGGGCCAAACGGAAGGATGGATGCGTGATGAGCGATGAAGAGCGAATGGAAGTGGTGACACGTGGACAGGAAATATAGGCGAAGCACAAAAGGGATGGGAGAACAAAGGTTACGGAGATCACAACCAAGGTGTGGGAGGGGAAAAAGTCATCTGTTTTGAGAAAACGATGATAGTATCAGTGTAGACTGCGGAGAGGAGGATGGGAAATGTGAGGGATGGTGGGGAGGGGAAGGATGGACGAAGAGCAATGAAAAGCAAATGGCAATCGAAAATCGTGGAGAGGAAATATAAACGTAACCCGAAAGGATATGGGATAGCCAATTTTTCGATAGATCATAAAAGAAATAAATGGAGGATAAGACGTCATCGATTTTGAGGAAACGAATAAACGTATTAGTTTTTTTTCCAAAATTATTTGTATGTTTGACTAATTTATTAAATATATTGATAATTGAGAAGCCAATTTAGCTACAAGCGTTTGATATTTGACCCACTATTTATATGGGATTTTTTATAATATTGCTTATTATGCAGTTTCTTCCAAAACGTATTTGGCATATATCTCGGTCTTCAAGAGAACGACATTATTCGAAAGAATTCGTGTGGATGCATGATTTAAGTCTAAATGCGAGAACGTTCCAGGAAACATAAATCACTTAGGAAGAATTCAGTAAAAAGCGAATTCAGGATATTGAAGATAAGAACAGTGAATGAAGTTTGCGGATACGTGTGGCTGTGTTTCTGGAAGACTGAGACTACATTAAGCGGGATGGAATCTCCGCGTTCGATCGCAAGAAAGAAAATTGACAGCTGAGAGAGAATGAATTTCAAAACGATGTTAGATGAGATTCGTATGCAGAAATTTACATATACGACGTGGGAAGAGAGGTGGGAGGGCATATTAGTGCTGTAAGCAATTATAAACTTCAAAGCATGCATACCCACCTACCAGGTGAGAATGTGATCAAAGGATAACAATATTCATTACTGAAGTATACAGAGATCATAAACATGTATAATGTATGTGAACAAAGTGTAGTTTTATCAGAACCGCTCTCTTACAACTCTCGTTACGGGATTATACGGGTAGGAAAAGAAGATTTATTTAATAAAGTTAAATTGCTATCTATGCTTAAATTTCAAATGACATTCAAAGAAGTTAGTTTATTAAAAACAATATTCGCCAACAACGCTCACATGTACTTCAGTTCTTGATATTAAATGGTATTTAACACCAAAAAAACGTAACGGATGTGGTCGCATGTAGTGTAATATCATCAAATATGCAGATAATAGAATATTTCAGGAGCTTATTTCCAACAGGTGCCAAAAACTGGAGAAAATGTAAACTAAGGAATAAAACATAATAATAATAATAATAATAATAATAATAATAATAATAATAATAATAATAATAATAATAATAATAATAATAATAATAATAATAATAATAATAATAATAAAGCCTGAGAATTCTTGGGCAACGAGCCTGCAACGTTCCTTCTCTCATTGGCCCATCTTCTTCTTGGTCTTCCGTGTTGGCTTTTTTCAATTCTCGGGACGTTGTAATGTACGGCCAACGGTTGTGATTGAGTCGTCCTACAAAATCTGCCCATTTCCATTTGAGTCATTAAAAATACTAGAGCTAAAATAGTAATTGTTTGAAACCAATATTTCATTTAAAGTTTTCCTAGAATCACTGAAGAATTTAATTGCATATTTCAAGTTATTCCATATTTTATTCCAAAGCTATAAGAATGTAAATTTTGGTTTTGTTACTTTTCGGCATAAAAAGTTGAAAATCTTGGATAGAGATATAATTAAATACTAAATATTTATGAAGATTCTGTGTTTAGTTTTTTGTAAAAACATCTTGAAAAACATGTTTAAATTCTTAAAACATTAAAATAATAATGAATCTCAATATTATCTAGGTGTTATTTTCACTCCTCCTAACATATATCTAAGTTATCAGAACCTTCACCTTTATTAACTGTATTGACTTTCACTATAGCATTATATTGTTAGAAAAAGATGAAGCGGATTTGGTAGGTTTTGCCGTGAAACAAGATTTTTGACGATATCCATTAACATAGTTCGGAAGTTTTTGTGTAAATTGATATTACCCAACACATACCCACGAAATATGTTTCGCTGAATTTTCGAAAGTATCTCTAAAATGTGCAAGAAAATGCGAAGTGATTGACACCGATTTAACGTCTTTTGATAAAATAGGAAGAATGAAGTGGAAGACTTTGTTTCAAATCTTTCCCAATCATAATCATCCTTTAAAATAAAAATAGTCATGCCTAGTGCTCTATTTTACTCCAAGCTAATACTTACGGCTTAAAATAACAAGAATCTTTCAATGCTCAAAATAAACTCAACCTTCTTACTCAACGAGATACTTCTTTCCCGCATGTGTACTGGTTAACGTACACATTCATATTCTAAATCAAAATCGACATCAACCAAAGAAGTAATTCTTCTATTTCTGTGGACATTTCCTAAGCAAACACAGTTATCATCTATGTTAAATAACTGAACCTGCCTGACGCATCACGCAGTAGAGACAAGGAACAGGCTTCCATGCCACTGCGGAATTTCAATCCGCCACCTTATGTACCGAGGCGTTGAGCTGAAACGCACTTCACCTACCTTAAGCTACTCAGATTGGCTACAAATAAAATATGTTGAGAAACATTTAAAGAAACAGAACCTTAATACATAATCCTCAGTTTATTTTATTAAAAGGTTTAACACGTGTCTTACTGATTAATATTTTGTTACTATAACACATTTTATCGCACAAAGTTCGATCAGTGAAGTTAGTAAAAGTCACAAAAAGATAAGATTAATGGAAAATGGTTATAACAACTGTTTTGATAATTGCTCTGATAATTACTCTTCTGTTTAATTGTGTAGGAAGTTTTCCTATTTTTCTTCCTTTATTATTTGGTTTCCTTACTATTTTTCATTATTCATATGATTGGAATGTTAAGGTGATTCTATCACATGGTAGAGGTGACACTCCATTATACTTCACCTCATACTACTGGTAGATGACATGTAATGAAAAGATATTAAAAGTTCTGTCTGAGAGGTGTGTTTAATATGATATGTTTAGAAAAAGAGGCTATACATTGCAAACAAAAAGATAAGATTAATGGAAAATGGTTATAACAACTGTTTTGATAATTGCTCTGATAATTACTCTTCTGTTTAATTGTGTAGGAAGTTTTCCTATTTTTCTTCCTTTATTATTTGGTTTCCTTACTATTTTTCATTATTCATATGATTGGAATGTTCAGGTGATTCTATCACATGGTAGAGGTGACACTCCATTATACTTCACCTCATACTACTGGTAGATGACATGTAATGAAAAGATATTAAAAGTTCTGTCTGAGAGGTGTGTTTAATATGATATGTTTAGAAAAAGAGGCTATACATTGCTAATGCATTAGTGGGGTTACATTCGTGTTAGGCTGAAACTATTAGCAACTCATTCCATTCATTTCTTTTTAAAAGCACTGCCATATTTTCGTAGAATTAGTTGGGAAGTCATCTACTGGACTTTTCATTCATTAAACACTAAAACAAATTTATGTACATTCATGCTGAATTCCTTGGTGGTTCCTTGGATACCGTTTTACCCTAACAGTTAATTTTTAACTGCTCTCGTGGGGCACATCGGGTGGAACAACTTGCGCGTGCATAAGCCCACAGGTCACACACACAGCGCTCTAGTCGGAAGAGCTTCCCATCAAGCTAATCGAGTGTAGATTAGCACATTTGTATTTTGTATGTTTTGAAAACAAATTGAATAAAATACAATGAACAGAAACTCATCGTCATAAAAGAAACTGCACCCCGAAGGACCTTACTGATCCGCTGCAAACTCCGTGGGTATTTTGCACCCCATTCGCTAAGAAGTGATTTCGCTTTCACGGCCGACCGCGCACAGGGGATCGGGGGTTGCGGCGACCCATCGCACCCACCGACCGAGATAAGACGCCTCAAACGGCCGCGCCGGCCATTGCGTCGGGTAGCGTCGCCAGAGCGTCACCTGCACGTGCCTGGGCGTTCGAGAGGGGGCGCATCGGGGGTCTGCGGGAGACTGGTTGGTCTTGTCGCCTCACTGGACATCATTGTCCACTGTTGGCGGCAATGGATTGAGGAAGGCTCTCACACACGACATGCAGGATCTGGCCACGAGGAGGGAGGAACGACGGATTATCTGCAACGCGCAAACAGATCTAACGGAGATATGTGCTATTCAGCGGGCTGTGCAGCCTGCGCTGTCACATCCTGTTCGTGCGAGTAACACTCACGCTCCAGCAATGTCGCTACGGACTCGCCTGTTGTCTGGAACGACGGACCTGGGGCCATGCAGACTGGCAGCGGGTCAGATTCAGCGACGAGTCCCGCTTCAGCCTTGAAGGCGACGACCGCCGGGTCCGCGTCTGGAGTGGGCGCAGTGGGGAGCGCCGCGACGAGTGGTTTGTGGTATCCCATCACACGTCCCGCCTCAATGATTGTTTATCTGAGTACACAATTCAAAATCGCCGTCATGCCTTGTTATTGATAAGGTTATGAAACTATCAGTTTCATAAAGTTTGATTTTAGATATAGAAAGTGGATAAACTTCTCACTTCGCGAGATTTTCCCCCTCACTCTGACAGCTTTGTCGTAACCATGGTGTGATGGTATTCCGCCATGGTGTGATGGTGTGGGGCGCGATATCCTATGGTGTCCGTTCACCGTTAGTGTTCCTGGAGGGCACCGTGACAGCCGCACGGTACGTTCAAGAGATCCCACAACCGGTGACTCTGCCTCTTGTAAACGCCCACGCCCGTGCCCTATTTCAACAGGGCAACGCGTACCCGCTTACCGCAGGCATCTCCATGCCTTGCACCCGTGGATACTCTGCCATAGCTACCCGCATCGCCAGATCTGTCCCCGATCGAGAATGTTTGGGCTACTATGGATCGCGCGATCAGGACACGCACAGCCCCTACTCACCAATCTACAAGAACTGCGCGCTCAGGTGTAAGCTGCAAGGGACGGACGTGCGCAGGACTCCATTCGAGACCTGTACAACTCCATGCCGCGGCGTCTGGACGCGTGTGTTCGTTAACATGGCGGCCCCATTCCATACCAACATGCACGGCCTGTGACCGTATAGAGCAGTTAATGTTGTTTCTACAAATGTGAAAGTGAAATAATTTCGTATGCGTGATACCCGCTATCTGCCTGCCAACAATTATCGCAATTCATCTCGTTCTTCTGGGTGCAGCTTTTTTTGAGGATGAGTGTATTACACATGAGCATAAAACACTTTATTTACTTGATAAAGATACCTGACTCTTTTTTCGTATAATACCTTTTTCTTTATGATTACAGATACTCATACAAAAAAATATTTTCGTGCCTGGGGATTAAACCATGTTTTCTATGTTTTGGAGGTTGCTAAATCCGAATTTGGTGTCCAAAAAAATGTGGCATTGGCCTCTGTAGGAATAGCACTCATCACGTTGTTGTATGACAGATTGCTTATATCATTTTCCCCAGATTACTAGACTTCTCTCCAAGCACACAGAGCTTTTAAATATGTTTTGATATTAAATGAAAAACCTGATGGCTTATTCACGAACGCGTTATCACCACTTTATCTCCTACAGTCAGCTTCATTTTATTGAACGTATTAATAATCCATTTAATATACAAAAAAGTATAATTAATCAGCACATAAAAGTGATCGGATATGATAAATAATAATTAGTAAGCTTAACCCATCTTAAATTTTATTATTTACATTAGCATATTGTGGTTTTAAAATTAGAATTAAGGATACCCATTCCCTTGAAGCCGACGCGTCATTTTGAGGCGAGCCACGCCTCTCGATCACGCACTGAGGCGGCGGCGGCGGCGGCGCCTCAGTCGCAAACAAAACACGCGCGCGAGCCGCCGCAGTCGCATGCGCGGCGGAGCAGTCGCTGAATACCAAACCACTCTGGGAGTCGGAATCGAAGATAAATTACTGTGATGGGCGAACAAAGCAGCGTCAGCGAGCCCTCCCCCACCCCAGAGATGGAAGGAGCGAGGGAGGAGGTCGGGTTGTGCACGCTAATCAAACGCCGCCCGCTAGACGACACTACCGTCGTGCAGTGAGCACAAAGACGACTCTCAAAGGCACAGTATATGAATACATTATGTGAAGTTGAGACGTTGGTTGATTGTTTAGTGATTTTGGACGCGGCAAATTGCTCTGGAAAATGGTACCCTTTGCCATTTCAAAATATTTTGGCTTCCCTTAAATTAAATATTGTCTTTTCATATCATATATTGAGTCTCTTTATATTGTATCTAATTGATTGTATCTACTGTATCTATTGAGTAACTTTTGTCATAGACAAATCTTCTCAATAATTACTGCCAATATGGCTTCTCACTTTCCGTTCAGACGTGTATCAATTATATTACTTTATTAATTACAAGATCTACAGGACAACGCTCGAGTATGTCTAACCTTCCCGTTGAGGTTGCATGACTAATTTATGCATCGTGAAAGATAATTTCATGGTATGGATTACGTAGAATAAACGAAAAACTCCTTGCAAAGTTATCGGCAAAATTAATTCGTCTTTAACTTAGAAGATTGTAGATGATAAGTTGTACATATTGTTACCTATGTAATAATCATTTTCGAATTGTTCCTACATAAATTCAAGACATAGAAGAAGTGTTGCTCTCCTAAATTGTGTTTTACCTTGAATATTTCATTCTGTTGCTGACATCAATAAAGCGTTTCTTTCCGAAATGGCACAAAGCCATCTCGTATAATTAGAGTGCATGAGCCGACACGTGATATGGTAATTAACCACCTCATTCCAAACTGTTTGCAACTGTATATTGATGGAGATCCTTTCTAACAAGCGGTAAGATAAACTGTTTCTTAAGGCCGATACCATCAAAGCTATTAAAATGATGAAATCATTAGCGGTATTT
The DNA here is from genome assembly GCA_038098605.1 of Gryllus longicercus. Taxonomy (NCBI): domain Eukaryota; kingdom Metazoa; phylum Arthropoda; class Insecta; order Orthoptera; family Gryllidae; genus Gryllus; species Gryllus longicercus. Next base: position 927,017 of record JAZDUA010000052.1, read on the forward strand.
CTAATGGACGTAGAGAAAGAATATTGACTTTTTTAATGTATCGTATCACACTAATTGATCCCCCTTGGTTTCGCACACATTCACTAGTCATACTGAATACATATTGTGCATTGTATACGCCTCATTAAAACATTATTGACAGAAAATTAGAAAAAGTACGAGTTCAATTGAACATCATTGCATCCATTTATGTTATAAAAACTGTATAATAAAAAAATGCTTACGTTTTACACAATCTTTAGTTATGCTCTGATGATGAAAATATTTGAAATGATTGTTGTCAAATCAATAATAATTTTAATATGATTGTAATAAAAACTAATTTCCAAAAATGAGAAAGGAAAGTAAAAAAACAGAAGTTGCAAATAATATTTGATTGTTTTACTTATTATTGCATTTAAGTTTTCACGTCTGAGAGTTATCACTTTTGATGAATATCTAAATGAGGATGCTCTAAATAAAAGTGCGACGTTAATGAGTATTCATCGCACAATTATCATTTTGCTGTTGTGAATGTAGATCTTATTTAACATGCAATCTGATATTTAACGCATTTGTTATAACAGTAATGGAACATTGTCTAAAATAATAGTAAGCTATGCAGACTGAATGAGCACCGTCATTTCCCCTAAGCCGCAACCTTTGGAACTGTGGTGTTTTCATCTTAAAGTTTGATGCAGGTCAGGTTGGAGGGTACTTCCTTCTCCAGCAGTAGAACATTTACGGGAGTGTTGCCTCACTGGTTGTTTATCTGAGTACACAATTCAAAATTGTCGTCATTCCTTGTTATTGATAAGGTTATGAAAGTATCACTTTCGTAAAGTTTGATTTTAGATATAGAAAGTGGATAAACTTCTCACTTCGCGAGATTTTTCCCCTCACTCTGAAAGTTTTGTCTTAACCATATTCGCGTAATTGTGTATTGCAAACAGGAACTCGGGCGTATGGCCGTTCTGCCTGTTTTAATAGTGTCGCTGTTGTCACTAGTGGTCTATTGTGTCCTAAGCTAACCTCCAATTTATCAAGCTCGGGGAGGTAGGGTATTGCATACTAAGAAGAGAGACGTGCAGGTCACCCTCACCTTAGAATCCGAAGGCACACGGTATGCCGCATACGATGCATGGAAGGTCTACACACAGATGCTTGCTCCTGCGAGCACTGCCAACGTCACCTTCATCGTTATCCGGAACGAGTTGAAATAACAACGGTAGCGAATTTTCGACGCCAGCTACAAAGGTGGATCGAATTCCGTCATTGTCTGAAGAATAATTCAATCGTCCTCTGCTGTGAGTTAGGTAATGAAGTGAATTAGGTAGTTATCTGTGGTTTCTCCGATGAACTCCGAGCGAATGCCAGAGCAGTTCTCTAAGAAAAGTGCCACGGGCAGCACGTGATCGTCCCTTTATCTTCCTCACCTCTTATACCCACAGTAGCACCCCCCCCCCACACACACACACACACAATATACAATCACTCATGACTGGGGGCAAGTCGGTAGCTTAGATTGTCAGGGGCGGTCCTCACTGAGAGGAGTTATCAGGAAGTACAAACTCGGCAAGGCGACGCGTTGCGGCAATTGTGGAGATCCCGCAGACGTCGTTAGGGGTAGATCGGCGCCGGATCTCACGTTCCAGGGAAGGAACACCGCCGCACAGTGGTTGATTTTCTTCATCTAGCGGTACTAAAATATCAAGAGAACAGTAAAGCCGACGGTGTTGAAAATGGTCAGAATTATTCCTTGTGCCATTTTCCATTAAATTGTAATGTAAGGATGAAATGTAATAATAAATTCATTGCCCTCTAGTCTGGATAAGGATTGCCAGATTACTCCTACTGAAGTTTCATGACACACTAACTCAAAATGAAATATTCTGATTCTAGTTCATACCTAACACTGCAAATTCATACCTAACACTAAAAAATTATAAAAAGTAATAAAAACAATATAGTTATTTTACAATATCACCTCTATCAAGTGTTTTGTGTACCCCCTTCTTTCCAATATGTTCCACAGAAGGCTTCTATTGATATTATCAAAAGCCTTTACTATATCCAAGAATGTTAAGTGTGTTTCACAGTTGTGTTCACGTCTTTCTTCTATTATTCTTTTTAATGTAAAAATGGCATCAGCAGTCGATCTGCCTTTTCGAAACCCCATTTGTTCTTCTGATATAAGGTGGTCTGCTATTATTTTTTAATTTTTCATTTATTATTCTCGCATATATCTTATATGTTGCATCCAATAGACTTATTCCTCTGCAATTGTCTGGGCCTCCTCGGTTACCTTTCTTATAAAGTGAGCGTACTTTCGCTTTTTGCCATTCTTTAGGAACTAGAAGAAAGAAGAAAGAAGAAAGAAAAAATAACTATATGAAACAACGAGTATTAAGTTAGTTACTAAAGGAAACTTGACAGAAGAGATTCCCACCAACAAAGGTGTAAGACAGGGCTGTTGCATATCACCGACACTTTTCAATATACACATGGACGACATGTTTAGAACATGGACATTGAATATAGATCGAGGGATCTATTTTAGGAAAATATTTTTAAATTCTATTTTAAATGCAGATGACAAAGTGATAATACAGAATACTGAAGACAAAATGCAAATGGCAGTATATAAATTAAATCAAACTGCAATAGAATATGGTTCTAAAATATCCAAAGAAAAAACTAAAACTATGGCATATAAAGGAAAATACCCAGTGAGAACAAAGATTGTGATAGAAGGAAAGAGTATGGAACAGGTAAAATACTTCAAATATCTAGGTTGCCACATCTCGTTTGAAAGAGATATAGATTTAGATAAAAAAATTAAATAAATTTAGAAATATATTCGGCACAATGCACAGACATCTAAAAAATAAAACTAGGATAGAAACAAGAATAAAATTCTTCAACACAGTAGCTGTGCCAGTGTTAATGTATGGAGAGGAAGCAAGAGTAACATCAAAAAAAGATAACTCTTAAATCCAGGCAGCTGAAATGCAATTTCTAAGAAGCACTCTAGGTTATAATATCCTAGATAAAAAGAAAAGCACAGAGATAAGAAATAAACTGGGGGTCGTACCACTGCTGGAGAAACTGAAAAAAAAATCAGAAAAGATGGTATGAACAAGAACGAATGCCCGACAGCAGACTACCAGCACTCGCAGTGGACTACAGATGCAGAGGAAGAAGAGATGTAGGAAGGCCCAAAAGGAAGTGGACATCGGAACAGGTTCTTGAACCTAATCCTTGCAGTGCAGAAGAATAATAACAAACAAAAGTTACGATAGTAGACTTTAATCGCTCTCTGAATCTGCTATTCTACCTTCACGTGACACATCACATCCAGGAACTAACACAACTTCAAAACTTACGTCCGTAGCTGTTCAGTTTTCTTAGTTGATAGTCGCCGGATACGTATTATCACAGAGTCAAAAGGAATCAATAGGAAATGAAGCAGATCTTCGAGATTTCGAGTATATCTTTCTCGACATGACTTGAAGTTTTTGTGTCGGGCTTCCTGCGTGCCTTCGGACAGAAATCCTATTGGGTCAATCATTTCATTAATGACATCAGCGTCATGAATTAATAATTTTTGCACAGTTACAAGCGTGAAATACCCATCCGTATAAACTGACATAAACGTTTTCTGATTCAAATACTTTTTTTCTGAAAGATTCCGTAGTCACATCATTTCCGATCCTCACTGCTCGTAAAGCAACAGAGAAGCGGCGAACGAGACTTCCATCTATCCCAGTGAAGTTAGTATGCTGCTCCAGATTTTGAAAAAATTGCTGAGCAGTGTTCCCATCGTTCGATGTACCACTTCCTTGTTTTAGGATGTCCATAAGGAATACCATTTTCCTTCGAAATTTGACAATTATTTGCGTCTTCCTGGGATCTTACAGTATCTTTTCTCCACATTCATGAACCTGCCATTTTATAAAATATAGTCTGTAAGACATGTGAATAAGGGACTCGATGAAATGAGTTTGAGCGTGAAAGACCAACATAAAAGATTCCCTGCGACAAGATTTGTTAAATAATTTGTTTAAGATTATTCATTTGCTTTGGAGGTGTATCATAAATAAAGAACTTCTGGCAGGATGCTTTAACATAAGTGAATTACACACTTTTCCCTCATATATTTCAACAATTTGTGATATACAGAGATATCTGCACCCTAAATATTCAATTTCGTTGCTTGAAGCTTCTTAATGTTTTCTTCTAAACGTGCTACTTCTGCATTTGTGCTATGTGTTGTCACCTTCACAAATTTGAATTTAATTTAACCCAGTTTAAATTTCCGATTACTAAGAAACCTGTCTCAAATATATGGTGATACTTTCGCATATAAAATACAACCAAAAAACTAAAATTATCAACTAAACGTTAGTGCATTCTAAAGAACATACATTCTAGATTCTCGTCCATAACGATCAATGAAGTCATCCTTAACAATTCAGTGGCAGTGGGCAATAACACCAAGCGCGTTAAAGCAGGACTTGGACACGGCTGCGCGTGCGGTTCGAAAGACATCGCGGAACAAAGCCCCCATTCTTCTGAGAAATGAATGTTTCACTTATGGGGTCTGGTAAAGTTGTGGCCGGACTATTACGAATCCGCCCACGTAGGTTTTCATTCGTTTCGAGCATAGGTATTTTTGATTTAAATACCACCAGATTCTGGAAATCAACCACTGCGCGCTGTATTTTGGGCATTCACTTGTCCTACGAGATTAATAACCATAGTAGATGCCATAAACGGAAGTACTACAATTATTAATAAATAATTATCTTATGACTTCAAACAAAATACAATGTATAGTGAGTAAATTGTTAATTAACAAAATCCGTTCAAAGTCGATGTTTACAACCCGAAATCCTTTTCATCGTTCATAAAATGTACTGTAATTTTTTATGAAAATTTCAGTACTTGGTTTTAGAGATTCCAACAAAACTACAAAAAATAATTTATTATCATTATTTACATCGTACGAAAGTTGGACAATATTTTTATTAGTACTGGGAGAGCGCGTATTAATATTTAAACTGATTAAGGCAGAAACGATCTTGGCAGAGAAAACATTCTGATATGAGTGGTCTGATTTAAAAATGGTACATGAAATAAGATATAATGAAGAACATTCATATTACAAAACCAGCTTAATTACTAACATTGCTTTTCAGAGGCAAAACTTGAAAATGCCAAAATAATACAAATAAATACGAGTTCAAAAGACAGTGTCTGTAAGAATGCTGTATTTAACTTTCCTTACTGTGAGAGAATCACTGTGAAATTATAGTAATAAAAACTTTATGTAATTTCGTCAGCAACGTATAAAATGCAGGAAAAATTGCTGATTTACGAAGTACTTATAGATCTGAAAAGAAATGTAATTATAGATTAAAAATGAGGTAATCAACACATGTTTCTTTTTGAGCACTTTCTTCAAATTTTCAAAATTTACCGTGTAAATCTGTTTTTTTTAATGTTTTACTTACTTAAAAAATTATTCAAGCAAGAATAGCCTCTGCTTGTCAACACGAATCTGCAAGAAAGTCAAAAAGAACCTGAGAAATTAACGCCAAATTATAATTACCATTGTAAAATGTAAGGGTGGTAATAAGAAACGAATTAATTTTATCAAGTTAACTTCCTCGTAAGCAGACCAATGGGGCTGAGCGAGTAGCAGTTAAAGAGAAGAGCAGCCGCCGAGATTGTGTGCGAAGGGCGTCGACGGCTGCTTGGACCGCGCCGTCGGGGGCGCCATTGTGTTCCCGCGCGGGATTTGTGAGCTGGCATTATGCGGCTGGCGGGGGCGCGACAAGCGGGGGTGGTTTGGGACGGGCTAAGTAGGGTGGAGCGGGGTGGGGCAGGGAGGAGGATGGTGGCAACAAGCCCCTGGCACAACCGATGCCATCGCTATCGCCACCGCCGGTGCACACTCTCCAGGTATTGGCCAAAATGCGCGCTTACTGAATAATTCAGAAAAAAAAAACTGTTGGTTACCCCAAACCACAAAGAGGTAGAGTCAGGGGGAGTTTGAAACAGCATTGTTCGAATAGTGGTAGTCCTCTGAACTCTGACAAGAATATTCTTACCTGCATATATAATTGTATGTAGTATACACAGTTAGTGCATAAAACAGACCTTACATTTAAGAAATTTTAATAAAAATCTATAGAATGGAAATGGAGTAATAGTAAATATGAATATAAGACCCTTAAAACCACAAAAAACTCTTATTTATTCCCTAACGTTATAAAAGTTCAAAATATTATAAACTACATGATTTTAGGAACAAAATGTAATACTCCGATTTTGAAAGCACAAAACGTCATCATACGTTCTTATTTAAACAAATTACATCTAAAATTGTATGTTTTCTATTTGCTTTGATTATTGCGCCACGGATTTCGCTAACGTGGTAGTGTTTTTGACGAGTATTTTGGATGAAATAATTGAAATTATTTTGTTCACCTTGGATTCATTCCGAGAGCCGGCTTTCAACGGCTTTGCCGCCATCATTAGTCTCGCAATATGCGACGGAATTCGGGAGAAAGTGTACCCTGTGCCAACATAGCTGTGGTAGCATTTAAATGTACTTTCACATTATTTTTGTATTTTGATTTCCCAGGCCTGAATGTATTTATTTAATGTTGAAGTCTGTAGAAATAGTGTATTTATACTCATTGAGCGTGTGTCTTTCAGATTTGTGAATACTATTCATGAAACTAATGTGACACGTGGGGAACATGAGTATGATAGAATCTTATTTTGTTTTATCTTCACTAACATGAGTAAAACTCATGCCTGCTGTATTTTCCCTGGCTGTTAGAAAACCAAAAATACTAATTCATTCTCTCTGAAATTAACATAATAATAAACGAGATGGATGGAAAATAGTTAGTTAATTTGTTATGGTAGGAAAACTAATAAAAACATTGGAAAATTTTGAGTATAAATAGACACACATATTACGATTATTATAGTTAGATCAATTCTATGGATGGTCCCGTCTCTATATCATGCGTTGAACTCTCAAAAGAGATCTTCTAGGTTACAATGTGATAAATTATGAAACTTACTTTCGATATTTATCCGCTTTAATGACTGTCTTAAATATGCAAGTTTAATTTATCAGAATGGATACTATAGTCAGTTCTAAAATATAAAATTCCCCTTAAAATAGAATGTTTTTTAATGCCGCGGTCAATTCTCTACCCGCCGAAGGTTGGGTGGAGCAGATACATCACCCACGCAAACAAAATGAACGGGGTTTGAACAAAAAGGACACTCACCCGATTGCAGAAAGTATTATAAGCAGATACAAAAAGATGTCGATTCAGAAAGCGAGAGAGAAATTTTAAAATTGTGTGTAGCGCGCTTGGTTCATGGTTTGTTATTGTCGTAATAAAAGGAGCTGTAATGAAAACCTCCAGTAGATTTAAAAGAAAACTCCTCCCGTTGAGAGTAACTGTACCGAATTTCAAAGAAGGTAGCGTTTGTGACAATATTTGGAATAAATTTCAATTATTTTAATTAACTGAACAATAAGTCTTGAAGACATTGATATTGAAAACAGTAAATGATATACATCAGCTTTTCAATAGTAGAATTCATGAACAATTATTTCCTATTTCTACAGATATAGAGATTTTTACAATGATTATGATAGTTACATGAGTTTTCTAGTATAAATGTCTGAACATTTCTTAGAACTGATGAAATAATACCATCGATTGATTGACAGACTGATTGATTGATTCGTGTTTCCGGTCTCGTTAACTGCTATGGTCACCATTCCAGAAAGCGTACTGCAGGTTTTTAATCATGGGATGTGACGGTGCTATTTCCTCGCTGAATGATGAAATCCGGAGTTGACCTACACAACGTGTGTAGTAGTGAAATGCACGTTAGAGTAAGTGTGTGTATGGGGAGAAGATGAGACGAGGAAGAGGAAGGAATGCTCGCGCGCCCTCCGTGGTCCATTTCTTAGGGTACTGCTCCGGCATTCTCTTGGTTTTGATAGGAGAAAATCACGGAAAACTTCCGATCAGAGAAGCCGGCCACTAGAATTCTCTTTTAGACAGAGACTGAATTCGACCTTGCAATCTAGTTATTGTCGAAATCATACAAACGTAAGGACCTAACCTCCAAGTTAAGAGTTACCGCAGAGACAGTTGTTGCCCTGCACCACCTCAGTAGGCCATACCATCGATTTACTGTTAGTTGCACGGGCGAACTAGGTGCGAATGGTCACAGATCGAATCTCTAGATACAGCGACTAGTACAACCATCGCCATTTATTGTCATCTCATCCGATACTCCCGAGTCAGCATTCAGAAGTTGAAAAGAAATAACATTTGACAGCATAATGGAGATTTACTAGGATATTATATTGGTTTAGGATAGATTGGCGGTTCCCTATATACAGAATGCAGATTTCGAACTTTCCTGACAAGGGATATAAAATCACTAAATCGGCAACGCAAAGGAATGTGATCCTAAATGTAGAGACTAGTCGCAAACCTATACTAGCGTCATCTCGCGGCAGTGCTTGTAGAATAGGAGACATCTTATATAAGCCATGCCGTAAGTATTCTCCTGTTCTACAACATTATTGTTTATTTAGTGCGTATCGTAACCATGCAAAATGACAGCCGATTTAATATACGGTATATTTCTTAACATTGTTGAAGATAGCTCTGTTTTTAATTGTAATAATTAGAAATGCAGTAAAATTGTGTTATAATCTTGTGCAGGGGCTTTCTTTACCTCCCGGCTGTTTAACGAACTTTATATTCAGAGCCACGCAAATTAAAAGTTACTTGTACGTTTTACAACAGTTATTTACGAAATTTGAATCTTAAGATATCTTATTACAACCATAGATTCTAGAATTAATAAACCAAGCTATTAGGCCACGTTTGACTACTAATCGAGTATTGTAATGAGATGTCACGTTAGATATTTTACACAGAGTTTTATCCACCCTGTGAAATCCCTATATACTGTACTTTTTGTTGAACTTTCGCAATACATACTTCGAAAAGTAACAGACATGTTGATAATAATTAATATCACAGAAGGTCGTAGATTATTCAAAAAGTGAATTCACTTTCGTAAAATTGGGTTGAAAAAATAAAAAATTATAAACTTTAATTATATTTCGTTCTTATTTGCGTATTTCCAACGCCGTATTTGACATTATTTTGGCCCACTGCGGCTAGCCCACATATAGCCACCACCACCCTCCATCGCCACCCCTTGTCGCCGCCACGGCCACCATGCCGCTCGTAGCGCTCAGGGGATGATCCGGGATCTACATACGGAGAGAAGGCTGCCCCGCAACTCCGACCCTTGGGGCACGCCACATCGCGCAAAGTCCTCCCTTGCTTCGCTTGCTAACGTGATCCCTCTTCAAGAAAAGAGCGGCATCCAATAGGAAATGACCTTCACCGAGTAATAATTTGCACACATTTTCTGCATCGCACGACAGCAAATAGAGCACATCGTCACAAAGGACAAATAATATTGCCTCCTACGATGCCATGAAATTACTGTTAGAAGCTTGTACGAACAAACGACCAACATAGGGGGCAATTTTTTCTGACACGCTACAAAACATCGGTGTATCAGGGAGAATCACGCATGAAATAGGTCACCTGATAAGAGACTGCTGTGACGCATATGCCATTGGAACAAAGAGGTATTTCTTTGTCACTCGCCTCAACGAGAATATCGATCCGTCATGACGCAGATTCGGCTGTGAGATGGAGTCAATGGAGTAATTACCAACTCGTCGCCTGTTGTGTGGGCGATCTTTGTGAGCGACTGCAGTGAATACATCGTCTACAGGCGATGTTCGAGAAAGTTCGCTTTACCAGGCAATGCCTTTCACAAAAACGATCTTTAGTGCTTGCTGGAGAGAATGCACTTCGTGCTTCAATTCTACAAAGCTATATACTACGCGCGTTTTGTGAAAAACTTCAATACACTCCTGTTGATGGAGAGAATGAATAGTCAGAAAATGTAACGATTAGACAGCGATATGATGTATGCGATATATCAAATAATCAACGTAAAACATTGCCGACGCCATACGATATACCAGGTAATCAATTTACGTTAACTTGCGATGACAATGGGTCACCACGTGCAATAAAATATTACTAATACGTTGCGAGTTAAGTTAAAAAAGGGAAATGCAATATTTTCTATTGAATCGAGGAAAATAACGAGTATATAAATACAAACTGCTAAAAGCAAGTGTTGGCACGTATTTCAAATTTGGCGCCTTACTGGGAACTTAATTATGTATAACAATTCTTTGGCGCTAATTAACAGCGAAAAACATACAGTTCGAACGTACCACGTCGGAGATTGTAAAAATTTCACCGAAATCTACCGGCTATCTTTCAGAGGAAAGGAGTTCATTTTTGGAATGAAACTCTTTGGTCAACGGAACTTTGAACTGCTTTCAAAAATGCCAAAGAGATCACTCCTGGAAGCTGTTCCGGCAGACTGTACACTGTAGACGAATTCCCGGAATCAAACGCTTTTCCAATGAGTCGCCACTGCCCATTGTTTCAAAATCAGAGGCGCGGAGCGGTGTCGAGGCGGTGCGTTTCACTCGTGAAAAAGGGCGAAGTAATACTCGTTTTGGTTTCTTCAAAAATTATTATTTATTTATTTAATAGGTAAATATTACAAACAATTAGCTTACTTGATCCTATGTGGCTAGGCCGAAGGCCTTTAAGCCATTACAATACCTACATCCTTTCGCGTTCTAATCTTTCGAATTCTGGTATTCACCCCAAATGGTCTCTCCATCGCATCAAAGCCGCGGAAAAGAGACCATAAGGTACGGCTCAGGAAAAAACCCCTGAAGGGGGAAAAACCTGCCGTCAGAAGCCGAGTACATACTAATCTATCCGACGTTTATTTTAACTATTTATTTTCTGGCGCGGGCGTCCCGCCGTCTCCTTCCAGTGCTTGGCCTCCTCAGCACCTGAAATCAAACAGCGCCATAGAAGATCGTCCGCACCAACGCCTCTGCCCTTATATTTTCGATCCCCCCTTACCTTCCCTCCTAATGTGCTTATTACTATGCCAGTTTTATTTTATTTATAATATTGACCTGTTACTTACCAATTGACTACGACTTATGACTTATTTCTTAACTGTTTACTAACTTAACATAAAATTACTGATTGAACTTACATATTGTTAGCTTATTGACTTATTTCTCTCCAGTCTAGGCTCCGCTCAAGCTAACCGGTGCAGTTTTCCCACTCCCTAATTTCAGTTTCCCTAATGGTCCGAACCTTTCCTAAAAATGTTCCTAATTCTTTCATAAATTTAGACCTTTTATCACCAAAAATGTTTTGGGCCAGCGTTACGTTCCTGTTTAGGAAGTAGTAATTTCCCATTCCCATCCATTTTTTTCTCCATGATTTGGTTGCACAGCAAATTAAGAGGATGTGGATCCAGTCTTCCCTATAATAATAATAATAATAATAATAATAATAATAATAATAATAATAATAATAATAATAATAATAATATGCCTTTATTAATATGGCGAGGCTCGGGCCATCAGGCCCGCTCTTCCGCCTGACCACATGTCACAAGTATACAGAGTAATGTATTAAATAGTAAAATTACTAAAAAGTAATGTTATCTAAAAATTTAAATGTAATATAATCTACAAGTTGTAAGTAGTTAGTGAAAAGCAAACGTCATTTAAAGCAACTTACAAATAGACAACATCAGAGGTTAAATGGATAAAATGTTACAATAATAATTTTGAAATAATTTTAAAATCAAGTCTGAGATTGAAAATACAATTTGAATTAAATAAGATTATGTGCTTTAAATATCTGCGCGCTACGCGACAGCCTGGTATTCACCCCGAGCGACTGTGATCTATTAATACAGAAAGACACCATCACACGTCGCTCGATCCTGGAGGAAAACCCGCTAGTCGGGGAAAACCCACCAGGCAGACTGTGTCCTAATACAATGGAAACTAAGCTAACATGAAGTAACGGGTCTTTGGGATGGTATCCTCAGCTGCGGTCCATGCTGCAAAGGGTAGTTTTCTTGTTTAAAACCGCCTCTGCTCCTACGGATGAAAGTACAGTTCCGGCAGTATCAAACAGGTCGCAAGAAAGTAATATTTACAGAAGAAACATTAATGTTATTTCTAAAACATATTAATCTTAACACTCCTAAGAAATAGCTTTTATTTGACCCGTAATCTACAGTGATTTAAATAGCAAAATGGTGTATTTTACTTTGTAAAAAAGTCATGTAGGTGCTTCTTAAAAGATGTTAATGAAGAGGAGTTTTTAATATTGGGAGGCAATTTATTCCATTCGCGGGCTACAGTAATTGCGAACGATTTATTGTAGTAGCTGGTTTTGCTTTTTGGAATGCAGAGTAACTGGGATTTTTGATATCTAGATGATTTAAGGTGTACAAAATAATTTGTTAAGTATGTCGGGGAACCCATTTTTAGCATCTTAAATAAAAGACAAAGGCTGTGATACAAGCGCCTATCCTTTAGTGTTAATATTTTGTGCTGTTTATAAACTCCAGAGATGTGATCGTATTTTTTTATGTTATAAATGAAACGAATACAGGAATTTTGAGCCCTCTGTAGAGTTTGAGCGAGTGAATCTTTTAAATTGTTATACACAATATCCCCGTAGTCGAAATGAGGACACAGCAGGGTTTTTACCAACATTTCCTTCGTATTAGTAGGGAGACATTTATCAATATATCTAAGGGATTGCAAAGAAGCATAAACTTTCCCACAGACATTTCGGATCTGATATTCCCAACTTAGATGATCATCAAGAATTAAGCCCAAGTTTTTGACTTGTGTATGACGAGGTACTACAACATTGTCTATAAGCACATCAGGAACATATGAACCTTCAAGTTTCTTATGCATTTGAGAAGAGCCAATTATGATGGTTTGTGATTTTGTAGGATTTAAATTGAGTCCGTTTCTCATTGACCATTTGACTACAGATGAGAGTTCATTATTTAATTTATTTATTAGCATTTCTACCTGTGATGGTTTCCCGGAGATATAAATTTGCAGGTCATCCGCGTACATATGATGACTACATTCCGTAAGTTCGTTTGATAGGTCATTCATGTAAATTAAGAAGAACAGTGGACCTAACACGGATCCCTGAGGTACTCCTCGTTAGAGAGGTTTTGGATTGGAGTGCAGATCGTCAACTACTACAATTTGTTGCCTATTGTAGAGATAGCTTGCAATCCAAGAGATGGTGGAATCAGAAAAACTTAGATTTTTGCACTTCGCTATTAGGATGTCGTAATCTACAGAGTCGAATGCTTTACTAAAATCTAAAAGAGTTAATACAGTTACGAGGCCATCATCTAGCGCTTTTCGTATGTCTTCAGTTACTTTCAATAAAGCGGTTTGTGTGCTTCTACCTTCTCTAAAGCCGGATTGAAAGTTATCGAGCAGATCTGAGTCGGATACGTGTTTTACAATCTGTTTTCGAACAATTTTTTCCAGAACTTTAGACACTGTCGGCAATATGCTAATTGGGCGATAATTGCAAGACGCCGAGGTCAGTTCAGATTTTGGCAGGGGGCGAACATGTGCAAGCTTCCACGCTTGAGGAAAGGTTCCCGTTGTTAATGAGAAATTAATTAAATGCGTGAGTGCCGGAAGGGCAAATGGTAAAACAAATTTCAATTGTTTGGCTGTGATACCATCGGAGCCATTTGCATTTGATTTTAGTGAAAGAACAATTTTACTAACTTCTTGATGATCAACGTTATGGAAATAAAATTTATCCCTGATAGCAGGTGAGTTGCTTGAAAGTCTCTGTAATGTATTACGCTTGACAGAAGGTGGTATTGGTTTTGAAACATTTACAAAGTAGTCATTAATATCATTCAAGGGCATATCGATAGAAATTTCAGAAGAATTTGCTTTCGTGATTCCGAGGTCTCTCAGTTTGTTCCAAACGTCTTTTGTGTTTGTATTTACTTTAAAGACATCATGATAATATCGAATTTTTGCGTTTCTAATTTTTTGTTTTACGGAATTTCGTAACTTTTTGTACTCTCTTTCATTTTCAGAGGTTTTATTACACTTGAAGCGATGGTAAGCTGAGTCGCGTTCCTGCATGAATTGCTTTAATGTATTTGTAAGCCATGGGGCCGCGGGACGTGTCACACGTCGCGTTTTCCATGGTGCATGTTTATCGAAAAGGTTAGAAATAATTTCGTTGAAGACTTCTACTTTACTATTAAGAGATGTTTGACTATAAACGTCATGCCAAGGAGCTTTGGCACTGTCGTCGAACATAGCCTCGGAATTAATATTTTTGTAGTCACGGTAGCGGATATTTTTTTGCTTATATTTAGGACATTTTATAGAGTACACCATAAATAGCAAATCATGCTTTGATACTCCCGAAATAGATATCTGACCGTACATTAATACTTTCGAAGTGTCTGACACAATCGCGTGATCTATCCATGTTTCAGCTCCTAATGCTAAGTGAGTCGGGCCAAATTCTAATATTTGTAAATTGTATGAATTAAAAGTATCAATAAACTTTTCGGCCGAGTTTGTGAGCGGTACCTTCAGATCGCAATTGAAATCACCCATGATTATGATATCCTGATATTTACTTGCGAACTGCGAAAGGGGAATCTCTAATTCGGATAAAACTCCCGTTTTCGGGGGCCAGTAAACAACAGCAACAAGTAAATGTTTCATTCCAATTTGGATTTCTGCAAACATGTATTCCATGCCAGGTAAAGAAGATGTGGAGTGAGCGACTACTTTAACCTTAATGTCATTGCGAACAAACAATGCGACCCCTCCACCCATCTTTTCTTTTAAATTGCTTTCAATTATCGACCTATCATTCCGAAGGAGTTTATAATTAGATACCGATACGAGTCCTGATTTTATTGTAGATTTTAGCCATGTTTCGCTTATTAATAACAGGTCTGGTTTCGTTTCAGTTATAATATTTGAAATTTCGGAGTAATGCTGCTTAAGTGATTGGGCATTTACGTGGAAAACAGACAAGCCACGAGGGAACTGAGACAAAGTAATTTGTAAATCCTGGAGGGTTGCGGGGCTACTTCGAGCAGGTATGGGACTTTCGACGGGGCTGGGGTGAGCCAGTATCCTCTCCACTTCCGGATTAGCACTAAACACAGGTACAGAATTCCTGGAACGCGTGTACTGAGGAAAAGACGGTGTTAAGCTTCGTTGCCACATTTATGAAGATATCCGCGGTGAAAAAAAAAAATCAAAAGCAATAAGCAGAATGGAATTGGAGTTAAATAAGTTACTTACAATTACACGTGGGGCACTAACTACTTAGAATTAGTCTAATTATTATAAATTTCTTATAACTAATAAATATTCTAGGATAATAGTTAACTATAATTATAAGAATAAGCACACTAGTGAAACAAATAATATAATTAAAATGTTGTAATATAAAATAATATAAGTCTAATATTAGTAATAATAAATTGGAAGTAAAAGTGTTAATAGCAAATATTATGATAATATTAATAATAGTAATAGTAATTCAATAGCACTATAAAAATTAGCAAAAGACGCAAAAAAGTAAAAAATTATAATTAAAAATATTTTTGTTTTAAGAACGAAAAAATAGTACATAGTCTTTGCTCCTAGTTATGTATACTATCCAGTTCTGCTATAGTTCTGACGCGAACTTTGGAATTTCTCACCTTTACGATGACGATACCATCTGTTGTCCAAACATTCTGTTGGCCGAAACGTTCCACAGCCTTTTTTAACACTTCCAGCCGCATCCTCGTCAGGTCCTCCCGAATTGTGATACCCGTTTTCTTCAAATTTCTTTTGGATGAAAACATTTCCCGGCGCTTCCTATAACTGATGAATTTTACAATTATAGGTCGAGTACCACCATTCGTTTTCCGGCCAACTCGATGACTGCGATCAATATCGCTTAGGTCTAATTGGACACCTATCTTTTTGGCAACATTGATTGCAATACAGTCGGTGTCCTCGCCATCACGCTCGGGTTCCCCAAAGATTCTTAGGGAGTTTTGCCGCTGGTACTGCTCAAGCTCGTCAGTCCGCTCCTCCAGTTGAAGTTTGAGATCATCGATCTCCTTAGTTTTCTCTAATAGTTTCTCTTCGTAACGAGAAACTAACACCTCCAATTTCTTCTCCACTGCTTCCGAAACAACCTGGGCAATTTTGCTTATGAAAACATCCGATGGATGCTTTCAATAAGCGAAGCAGAGACAGCGTCATTCGCTTTAGCGTTGCGTGTGGCCATGATGTTGAAAAATTAGAGGTAAAACGAACTTATTTTTATGAAAATTACTTTTAGGAAAAAACTAAAAGTATTAACAATATATTATAAAATTAGCGAATATTGTGGTTATACTTAGCTTATACCAAGCAGACACTGGCGATGTGTGCGGCGCTCTTCACTTACGATCGTACTGCTGAACAAAACTACCTGCTGCGCCGCTCACTGACAACTACCTGCGGTGACCCTCGGAGCGCTTAAGAAATACGTCCTCACAGCTCAGAGACCATGACACGACTGATTCCCTATCACCGCAAAGCACACAGATGCCATTACCACTTGCGTCCTTTAGTCTACGCTGCATCCATCCCCCAACCCTGAACCAAGCGTATCCCCCTCTTGCGTCCTTTCCGAGAGTATGAACGTAACTTTCGCAACCCCATAACGGACTCGCATAGATTTGAGCTGCTAGCGACCGTTTTTCAGCCGTTGCTGCCCAGATCTCTTGCCTTTTAATATCCGCAAGTCTATTGGAAATCAGCCGTTCTATCTCACAGGTTCCCCTATCTCCCACCATTTCCGGAGAGACGTCTCCCAACCCTGCGCGGTCAAGTAGCCGTTTAATTTTTTACGCCCAGTAGCGATGGTCGCTTCCCTGCAATTGCACTCTAAAGCACCTATGTATAAGTGTGTCAGCCTGTTCATCTGTTAATTTAATCCAAAGTTTAATAGGTTTCATTTTAAAATCTCTCCAAATTCCTGTACTACCGACCTCTCTTAAGACTCCGGCATTTGCTGCGCATCTAGAAAATCCTAGAATTAATTTGAAATAATCTGTTTCGAAGCTTTCTAGTCGATCTATCCTATCCACTCCCCAGATTTCTGCCCCATAGTTCATAGCTGGGAGAAGTATCGATTTGAACATGGTATCGCACACTTTTACCGGCAATTCCGGAACCCTGCGCACTGCGCAAACGAATTATTTGAGCGCAATTCTTCCTTTGCTGTGAGCCGTCAATATGTGATTATTCCATCCCCCATTCATGGAAAAGTTTGCACCAAGATATGTAAATGCGGTCAATTTCTTCCCTAGCGTAGTACCATTTCTCTTTGCTAGCCCAGATAAACCCATTCTTGAAGACCACTACTTTCGTTTATTGAATATTTACTTTTAGTCCCCATGTCTCACTATACCGTTCTAGAATATTTAAACTCTTCTGTAAGCCCTCAATCGTCCCCGAACATAAGACTAAATCATCAGCATATAGTAGTCCGGGAATTTTCAAGCCATCAATTACCGGAGCCGCTGTATCCGCTTCCTGTACCCAGGTCAATAAATCATTTATAAACAAGATAAACAGCAGCGGTGAAAGAGGACACCCCTGTCTTACTCCTACTGTCGATTTTCTTTTTTGCGTTGTACTTCCGTCACCGCACATGACGCAGAAATTTACTTCCTTATACATGCTCTGCAACACTTTTAAAACTTTACGTGAGACGCCTAGCTCATTTAGTTTTCGCCATAAAGCTTCCCTACTAATAGAGTCAAAAGCCTTTTCAAAATCCACAAAACTGCAATATAAGTGGCCCCGTTTACGCGCCAGCGCCTCTTTTACTAGGGTATCTAACACAAATATATTGTCGGTTGTCGCGAAGCCCCTCCTAAAGCCTGCTTGCATTTCTGATATTTTATCGTACTTTTCCGCCCATTCACTTTGTCGCCAGTTGAGTATTTTACAGAACAGTTTGCTCAGCGCTGGCAACAGACTAATTCCTCGATAATTTTGTGAGCAATTCGCATCCCCTTTATTTTTTAAAATCGGTTGGAGGATAGCTGTACTCCACGTTTCTGGATATGAGCCGGAATCAGAAATTGCATTAAATAACTTCATAATACTCTGGGTCTATGTGCCACAATTCCGAAATAAATTTTGTCGGAATGCCGTCCGCGCCGCCTGCCTTCTTATTATTCATTGTTAGAATAGCCCTATTTACTTCATTCCAGGTTAGAGGTTCGTCTAATTCAGGCACACTCCGGTCAGTGAAAATACCTTGCCCTGTAGCAATGGTCTCTACTGCGAACGTCCGTGAAAAATATTGCACCAATGCGTCTGCTGAAATTGCATTACTTGAATTTATTTATTACGCAAAGATCTGATAACGTCCCAAATTGATTTACTATAATCGTTTCTTAGAATTGCCTGTATTCTTGCTGCCTCACTATCCTGCCAAGAGTCCTTCGATTTCTTAATTGTGGCCTCGTACTGCCGACGTAATAACAAATAACTGTTTCTAGCTTCCTCCGTTCCCCTGTTTCTAAAATCCCTTAAGACTATTATAGTTTCGCGCCTGGTCTCCCGACACTCCTCGCTAAACCACCCTTGGGTCAGTTCCCTTCCTCCTCTCCCCCACCTTCGCATACCCTTCCCTGCGCGGTAGAGCCGCCTTTCTAAATTAATTGTTTGCGTTTCCGGAGAGCAAACCTCTCGCGCCCACCCTGCCGAGTTAAGAATACCCTGTACAAATTCCTGTCGCTTTTCCTCTTTCCATACAAACCGTTGTCTTCCTATTGTCAAGTTTGTTGCTCCTGCCCGCTCCCCTGCCGATGGCAGTGCAGAAGCATTTACTGCTAAATGCACGCACACAGGCAAATGATCAGATTCTGCCCGTAATTCGATCCCAAAATCTAATAAATTGTGTATTCTTTCCTGCGACAACAGAGCGTAATCTATTACACTTCCTCCATTCCCACTATTAAAAGTTAGTTCCCCTTCCGTATCCTGTCCATAGTTGCCATTTAAGATTTCGAGAGTAAATCTTTCGCATAATTCTAGCAATTCCTGCCCATCATTATTGATGACCGAGTCTGTGCTTTTTCTGGAATTCGCTCTCGCTTCTTGCCGGTCGAAGTCCGAAAAAACTACCTGCTCATTGCCAATTCGAGCATTCATGTCCCCTAACACTAGTAAATCAGTACTCAGGTACCTCAGCTTTAACGTATCTAGGAAATCATTGATTTCGCCGAAGGATTCCGGAGTGTAATAACGCGAACCCTGTGGGTGACGGTATATAAACACAATGGCAATATCTATATTTTGCATTACTAGTCTAATACAAAGGAAATTGTCAGAGTTGGTCTTAATTTTATTAATAAACTGCATTATGCTAGTCCGAAAAACGCACGCAACACCACCCGGGTACCGACCCCTTTCTCCTCTGCGTTTTTTTATTTTTGCATATGGCTGTAAAACCAGACACAGTGAACGTTTCACCCTCCTTCCACCAAGTTTCAACAAGACCAATTACATCAAACGTATTAATGTAGCCATGGAAGTCTTGATTATTGAGCTTAGAGCCTAGACCTTTGATGTTCCAACACCCTATTCTTAAAACCTATTCTTGCCTATTTGGTGAAATGTTGGGCACCGACTCACCGCGAGCTTCCTGCTGCTGCATGTTGGCTGCCATCGCCCTCGTACGCGGACCTCGCTCCACGCTTTCGGCCGCAACCCGCCCGGCACTCGACGAGTGCCGTGAGCTCCGCCGGGATCGCGAGCGCGACCGCCGGCGCGAACGTGACCGCGATTGCCTCCGCCTCGATGCCGCGGGGTCAGAGGTCGTCCGCGCCGCCCCCGAACGAGGCGCAGCTGCCGGTGCGGCCGCGGTCCCGGCCACGGGCGCGCGCGGGGGCGGCCGTGAGCAGGCGTCCGATTGCTCGGAAGGGGTGTCCGCCCTCCTGGGGTTCTGCCCCCGCAGAGTTCACGGGGCCCCGCCGCCCAGCCCCCTCCCAAGCCCGCGGACGGGCCGCCAGCTCGCCCAGGACGAAGCTGCGCCTTGCCACGACAAGCTTGTCGAAACGAATCGACGCCTTCCTCCCGCTCGCTTTCGCCTCCTGCAAATGCGTAATTAACGCCTTACGCGTTTGTCACACTGCCCAGCTCAAGTCCTCTCGGACGCGCACCATGCTATTCTGGGAGAGATGCTCCCGGGCTGCACGCAGCAGCTCTTCCCGCTTCCTGAATGAGGCCAGCTTGGCCACAATCATGCGCGGCTGTCCCTCACGCCGCCGCCCGGTCCGGTGCGCGCGCTCGATGTCGTGAAGCTCCAGCCTGACACCTAGCTGCTCAGCTAAACCCAGAATACATCTTTCCGAATCCGCCCATGACTCGTTCCGCTGCTCTGGGATGCCAGTAACAATGATATTGTTACGACGCGGCTGGTTTTCAAGGTAATCCACCTTGCGCACCAGCCGCTCGTTGGCTGTCTGCACTGTCGCCTCTGCCGACGTCACCCTAGCCTGTATATATCGATCCTATCAATTATCTCTTTATGGTTCCTGTTCAAAATGTCGATGATTTCGGCGTTAGTGAGGGGGGGGATTCAGCTTCACCCCACCGATCGCCAATAGCACCGCCATCACAGCCGCGCCCAGCACGCTCGCAAGTAGCCCCAGCCCTTGCGCTGTCCCCCGGGCCCCACCACCGCGCGGCAGGTAGCCCCTCACCCAGCGGCCGATAGCCGCCCGCCACTGCTCTGTCGAGACCATCCTGCAGCAGGTAGCAAACACGTCCGCTCGGCTCGGCGTCTGGAGTGAGACTCAAAAATTATATGTGGGGTTGTTAAATGTGGTTAATTAAAGGTGATGTCTGGTATCAAAAATGTATTTTGCTAATGATCGTTTTGATTGAGTTTTTTGCTTCAAAGTATGTAGTACAATTGGCTCTTTAAAAAAGGTTTTGTATATTTTTTGAAAACAAAAACGAGTAGTATTTGCATTAATATGGGTTTGAAATTCAAAAATTTCAATTTTTTCTGTAAATTGTCTCCATATATTTAATAAGAGATGGAAAAAAGATTATGCTAATCCCATTTTCGGGTATTGCTTTTTTTTAAAATTTCAAAACTACAAAATTCAAAACTACAAAATTGAAGAAAGAGATTTTTGCCTTAGAAAAAGTCTGTTGTACAAAGTTTAGAAAGGTCATGTACAAATTTTTTGTAATAGGTAGTCGTTTTTGCGTAGTTTCTGTTTGAATTTAATTTTTTTGGCTCTGTTCAAAATGAGAGAGGGAGAGAGAGAGGGGAGGAGAGAGAAGACTGCGATGACGAACCACGTTCTATACGTCTCGGGCGATTGCGAAATTAGTGCAATAATGATTATATATTTCATACAAATAAGAATTTAATGGTCTTTTGAAGTGAAACAATAATTATTCATTGCACAGATTTACTTTTTAACACTGAGAGGACGCATAACGTATGTTTAAATAACCTAACCTTTTGAATGCAATTTATACTTTAACCCTTAAGTACGTGTGTTGGTTCACACTCTCACAATCAGCAGTATAAGCGCTACGGCATGAGGATAAGAGAATTGTCAGGTGCCTTCCCTGGGGAGTAAAATCTTCTTGGTACTGACAAGATGCGTGTAGTTGTAGGTCACACAGACTTACATGTCGGCCTGCTAGAAGTTCTTATGTAAACGGAGCTTTAATCTTATTCTGTGAGTCGTTTAAGACTGGTGCATTCTGTTAACACTTCCTATAACTTTATTATGTGACATCAATATAGTGGGTAGTGAATCGGTCACAGTGAAAAACACGCAATATAATAAAACTTCCTTCCTAACACCGTCGGTGTTATTCAGCTGCGCTAAAATTGTGTTGAGGAAAATCCTGAAAATAAAAGAGTAGTGAACTTACATGAAAAAGTGTTTCCCAAGTGTCTTCACCGCAAAGTGCAATGTTTAAAAAACTGTTGAAATAAAGAAACTAAAAAATATTTCAATTCCTGTAGTTTGAAAAATTAGTGCACATCTAAGATACTGCTCAATGTAAAAAAATCATATCTTTAGAACAATAATAAACACAACACTGGTTATTCTATAAACTTCTGGCGCTAAATAAAACAACTTGACACCAGATAGACTATTGTTTGATATCACGATATTTTTCCTTATAAACACGTGAGTCAAATGAGCTCTTAAGATGAAGTTAAATATTCAATAATTGTAAAAGTTGAAAATCCCCTGAAATAAAAATTAATAAAGTGCCACCTGATTCAGTACACGCCAGGCAATAATAGGTTAATGAAGAAACGCAAGCAGCATTAACAGTCACCTCCCTCTCGCAGTGCGAAAGCTTTTTGCCAACAAACAGCGAAGCCATGTTCTGGAACGTGTTCACAAACGTGTATAACGCGAGCATCGAGTAACATTCGTCGTGCTAGCAGTCTCTCGCCTCTAGGCGAGTAATTGGCCTTTGAAGCGTCGAGAGAGCACTGAAGAGCATGCCAGCGCACCTGTTCAGTCGGCGGAGAGCAGCATAGAATTACTGTCCTGTAGCTACTCGAGCCCTCGTGAAAAAGTGCCTCACAATTGCAAAGGAATCTCACAATTGCTTTTGGCATCGTTTTCTTTGTAGAAAGATTTGCTTGAAACCGGATTCATTGAATTGATTTAGAAAGACAATAGCTACTCGGCATTTCTACAACAAATCGTCATATGTCGGCAGAAAAAAGTTAACTACACAAACATTTATTTTAATGTATTATATATTATAAAATAATAATATGTACATTAATATACTAAATAATGTAAAATACATAATAATGTTGTAGATGCACTTAACTATACAGGGTGATTCAATCCTCGTTACTACCACACCGGGACTTCATCCTTCATGTAATGTAGAGACTGAATATGGCAAAATTGGATACTCTTCCTCGTTTAGTTTTGTAAATAATTAATGTTAAACTTTGGACTCTGCGCTTGTGCTCTTCTAACACGGGCAAATGAGCGAGCGGCTTCACTTCACGTTAGGGCTCGCCACTTCTCTGGAAAACTCAGTTGCTAATGCTATCCGAGAAGCCCCGGAAGCGAGCACAAGGCAAATATTGCGCGAGGTCACGAACCACAGTCCCTCGTGGGGCCAAAAATGCATGCGGAGAGATTACGGCTTTTCCGTATCCAGCGGGTGCAGCACATGCACAGTCCACACAACTTCAGTCTGCAATTCTGTAGGCATTTTCAGCGCAAAAGAGGTTTAAGTATCCCGACGCTTTTGGAGCTGGTGGTTAATGAAAGATTGCGTTTGTGCTACCGAAGTCAAGGATCGGGATACTTTTCTTCGGCGCATTGAAAGAGTGGCTGTAGAAATGAAGGTGCAACTCTGTGAAGTTGTGTGCGTTACGGAGGACGTGCGGCGCAGAGTCTAATATTGCGTTCACGCAAGAGAAGGCCATTTTGAACACTTGTGGAGCTCCTGTTACATAAGGTGAAAATGCTAAATTTTGATTCTACACGCAAATATAATAAACTATCCTAAATAAGACTTTAATAATAGATTTTTCTGCCTTATTTCTTATTCGTTATATAAGTAAGCAATAACAGCCACAAGAAGCAATACTTAATGTAATATTTCGGTTACCTTTTTGCAAAATATGATCAATGCAAAATCTTTTTTTCCAAAAATTAGAATATAGTTTACACTATTTCCTTTTGCACTCATGAATAACTTAGTGTACTCTATCACCGGGAGCAGTATGAGCTACGAGGACTGAATCACTCTGTATATAAATGTCCAAGAGAGCCTCTTGTGATGAAATTATTAGAATTAATAAAGGAATTAACAAAAAGTAAATCACTATAAATCAATTTTTTAAAGATTGTGGTTGTTATGAAAACTTGAGTTGGAAAGACATTGTTTCAAAATTACACTTGAATGCAAATCCTATTGCAACTGAACAAATATTCTTCACTGAAACATGGATAAATTTTCAGAACTTACTGAAATATGTGTCTTGCCGAACTTATCGAAATATTACAGAAGAGCCAAAAGAGGACACTTGACACCTTGTAAAGTCTGAATAGGAACAGAAACGTTTACTTATTTTATGCAAATGTTGGGTCAGCTTTCATTCTAGAAATGATGGAGAAAATGTTGATCAAATCATTTCACTGTGAGTTTTTTATTAATATTTCTATTGAATGACTGAATCTTGAAGTTATTTAGAAACAGTTCAATGTTCAGGAAAGAGAACTGCTGAATAACCGAAATGTCAAATGCTTATCTATTAGAAATTTAATATTTATTTAATACAGCTTATACAACATGAAATATTTTAAGAGTGTTAAAGAAATGTTAAACGTTATTATTTTATGTCAACGCCGATTTGAAAGGTGAAGTAACGTCTGTCATAATTCCGAAACCCTAAATATTTTATATCAAAACTATTAATTAATTAAGTTTATTCTTTAAAATATCTGACAATAAATATCAAATTATATATTTTGTAATGTTTAATAGACAAGTCAAATATTCGCAGAACAGAATTATTTCAAAAGACTTTTGAACATACACATTTTTATTATTATTGCGCGGAGAGAAAATGGAATATTTTTTGCTGTCGTTTGTAGCCCTGTTTGGCAGCGGTCGCGTTCGTGAAAAGCGTCGGCTTTCTGTAAGGAAGCGAAAACGGAGCTTGGCAGGGGAGACTGTCTCTCACCACATGATAACATGCAAAAGAAAATATTGCATTATTCCTCTCCACTCGTCCCAATACATCTAAGTTCTAATTAGAGATAGTTACATTTACCCTCCAGCGCATCAGCGAATGGTCTTAAATACATAGGATTTCTTTATCAGTAAGAGAAAACAGTCAGAGTGTCAAACTGAAAGAGGTGCTCAGGGCATTAACTAATGTCACTACAGCGCCTCTGATAGGGTCGTCATAGATGCGAGTCCCGACGGATTTTCTACGTTAGCTAGATAGCTAGGTCAAGTTCTGTTGCTGTCTGGAGGAGGATTCTAGTGGCCGGGTAGTCTGATTGGAGTTTATCATGTTTTCTCTGATAAATACCAGGCGAATGCCAAAGCAGTGTCCTAACAAACGGGCCACGCACCACACACAATCTTTCCTTCCCCTTCCTTAATCTATCCTTACTTCTTACTTTCACGAATTTACCCTTAGATGCCCCGGCTGGGGCGGTGCCCTGCTGGTGGGAGATACTTAGTTGGGGAAAACTACGAAAGCCGACTGGTAGGTTGGCGCCGGATTTCGCCAACCAGCGGGGGAAGAACACCGCGACCTTCCGAAAAAAACTGCATTACACTTACGGGACTATACATTATAGATAAAAAACGTAGCGGCGTCAACACTGGGCGTGGTAATACGCTCCCCAGTCCGCGTATTCGATCGTCATGGCTCAGAAATTCAAAAATCCATAGACACCGATTCGGTTAGCTCTTATTGTACATTCAAACTGCAGCAATGGCTTTTCTTCGGCGTTCTCCAAGTGTTGTACATGTGGGGTTTTGCACTATAACCACCACGCTGCATCTACTTCAACTGCTGGCCAAAGGTTCAAA
Organism: Gryllus longicercus; assembly: GCA_038098605.1. Classification (NCBI taxonomy): domain Eukaryota; kingdom Metazoa; phylum Arthropoda; class Insecta; order Orthoptera; family Gryllidae; genus Gryllus; species Gryllus longicercus. The sequence goes on from JAZDUA010000052.1 coordinate 952,710, forward strand.
GCTGTTCAACGACAAATGCTAATGCTGATTCCTAGCACAACCCGGAAATCAATTGGCGTGAAATACTACTGACTACAATATTTCCTAATTTGCGTCAGAGCACGATTTAGTGCTACAAAAAATGTGTATACTATTTCGAGGGAGAAAATATTGTATTATTTTTTTATTAATAAGCTTTCGCACGAACGTTTTATACATTTTCATTCGTCGCCAAATGGTGCATATGGTGCTATGGTTTAGTGAGGGGAAATCTGGACAATTTGTAGATATTACAATCTTATTGATTTCAATTGTTGCCTTTCTGACGCAACTAGAAACATAACTAAGATAATAAGATAAAATACGTTTCGCAATTGAGAGAAACACGAAAGTTAATTTGAAAACAATCAGTTGTAAGTAGTGTCTATAGTGTTCATAACTGGAACCAATAGGCTTTCAGATACAGCCTTTACAAAGTCACAATTTCGAAAGTAAATTTCACGATGAGAATAAAAACAGGAAGAAAAGGGAATGGGTATTCTGTCAATTAAATGAATGGCTTTGTGTTGAAACAACAGCCAAAAGGGAATGTAACGTTGACTGAGCCATAGTTAGTAAAGCACTACGCGCCAGTCTGCATTCACTAGGGACTTAACCCACAAAATATTTGTACCCTCTGTGAGCGCAATTCGGATTCGACCTCTATTGCGTCTTGCTTTTATTGTAGCGCTCGTTTCTCTGAGAGCAAGATTTATTTACTGCGACCCAGCATTTAAAATGTTCAAAACAAATTACACAAAGTACGTAATTGCAAACATCACATTTGAAATATGTGTATTACGTAAACACTTATAAAAATAGTACAAAAATCTGAGAGAGGAAAATATGCGACGAAGAGGAATATAATTTCCAGCGTTCCGTTACATGAATGCTCTGTTAATCTGCACCATAATGCAACTATTAAAGAGAAGACAGAAAATGAATAAATAGGGGAAAATGTATTCAATAATTTTATATACTGTTGCATTTGATCAAGTAGTGTATTATAATTTTATGATTTTCTACATAACGAAGATGGTTCTGAATATTGGAGATTTTTTTGTTTCTCTTTCTATATATTTTCAATGGAATGTTGGGAGAGTTTTGTTGCTGCTATATCAATACAGAATATGTATATACAGTGAAAAAATGGGATAATTTGATCTGAAATTATCCTATAGTGTTCTTTAACAAATATTGTTTATACAAAAAGTTTTTATGATACACTCACGAGCGGTTTCGAAAAAAATTAAAAGTCTGCAAATAAATGAAGAGTTACCTTTATTAAATATAACTAGCTCATTGTTTAGCACAATTATTAAAAAAAACTCTTAGTGTTGAAGGTAGTATGCGTTAGAAGGAGAAACTACTGGTGATATAAAATGTCACAGATTTTCTAGTCCAAGTTATATTTCTGATATATTTAGTCTGTGATAGAATTTCGTTTTGGCTCCAGCACTATTTCCTTTTCTAACAGTAATTTTGAAATGTGACTCTAAGAATATTATAGAAAATTAAAACTTGAATCAATACTAAAATTGCCATTGTATTACAAATCGCAGCATTATGTAACTTTAAACTACATCTGTTACTCTGTACGTTTGAGTAGGTACGAGTACGTATGTATACGAGAAATTAATTAACAAAGTATATTACTCAGTATACAACAGAGTAAAATTGTGACTTTGATTTCCCATAATAACATTTTTTCAGCATTAGACAGAAGTAGTTCCAAGAACTTAGCTTAATGGCTTTTACTAAAAATTATCCTGTACTTGACACAGGAAGAGCTATTGGTTTTTGCAACATTGAGATCCAGCAATTACTGGGGAGATAAGCATTTTAATTAACCTTTACGTCAACTCACGTCTTTTCAGGGACTTAATCCTCAGAGTAAATTATCATTTGTGCATATTTATATTTCTCAATATGCTCTTTAGAAGCTTTCTTTTTTAAACGTATGGCAGAAAAAATGAAAAAAGTTGACGGAGGTTTATTGTGAGAAGCTGATACAAGCTCACAGCATTTAAAAAGTATAAAAGTAGCCTTTCCTTTTCATTTGCAAAAACATTCTCACAATGTAATTTCGTGTATTTGTATGTACGTCTCCTGATTCTGTAATTTTTACTTTCTCGCGCTTCAGAAGGAAAGTCGTAAGAAGAGACAGGCACGTAAAGCTGCACGAAAAAAGGCGAATCTACGGCAGTAAAACTCTCCTTAATCTGTCCAGGCAACGAAAAAGTGGATAAATCAAGTTGCTAAATTTAGAAAAAAATCCTCGTGTTGTAGTCAGAATGCATGTTTACGTTCCTTGATATCCGAAAATCAAATGACAGCTAAACGTTTGTCCATCCGTCTGTTTGTGAACAACGCTATCGACTAAACCGTTCAGCCGAATTTCTCCAAAATTGATATTCCCCGATCGATCTGTTTGATGTCGCGGTCCCTTGAATTTTAAACCGATATTTTAATTTTGGAGGGTACTTTACATGAAGCCTCGGACATTTTCAAAATTATTACAAAAATGGGGCCATTTATTATGAATAAATTTTGTTGTTGGGTAGTCTGAAGGACGTTTAAGAGAACGGCGAAAGCCTCATGTTGGTTAAAAACTCTGATTTTTCGAGAAATGAAAAAATCAAAAGTTTTTTCGGTGTCTTTCTACAACTACAATTACGAAGATACAATTGTTTTCTTAATGAAATGTGTTCATCAAAGAAATCATGCAGTAAGGTCATGTTGAAATTTTCCAAAATATGTGTATTTTTTTGAGTATTTGGCGTGAAACTTTATCGCCCACTATGCAAATCCTGCGATTCGTGATCATAATTATTTTAGAGGTTTTGAGCAAGTTGGATACTAGTAAATTAACATGTGTGTATTATTTCATATTTCTTCGTTCGTTTCTTTCATTGGATTGTTATACGTTTAAAAATTAATCTTTTACAAATTATTTAAAATCAATTTGAAATAAATATTAAATAAAGATAGAGCCAGTGCTTTCGTTTGCGATAAATTTCGAAGCATTTTTTTTACAAATTACACCTCAGAATGTCCGGTGAGATATGTTATATACCATTTAATGTTATCTGATTTCTAAAATAATTTAATGTATAAAAAGTTGTGAGTTTTGAATTAAAGAAAAAGGTAAATTAACCGTAAAACATCTTCAAAAACTGAAAAAAACTCTGTCCGCAAATGTTTTCTCATAAGAACTTGTAATAATTTAAACTTCGTATTATTCAAAAATTAAGAAGAGAGATTTTACTTTCATTTAAAGTATTTTTGGGGATACTTTAGTGGTCGACATACTAACTTAAAGTATTATTTACCTGCGCTTCGTTTCAGGCGGTGCCAATATAGAAAATGGCAGTAATAAATTAACTTGGAATTACAAATTGTAGAATCATTGTAATTGAATTAGTTTATTAGTATTAGTTATTTATCAGCAGTTATTTATCATCTGTATACCCGTTTACACAAGTTGAAATCTCAATACAGGTGGAAATAATGTTTTTTTCCAAGAATTGATATTCGCCAAGCAAATACACGTGGTAGAGAGATACACAAACACAAATGAAATATTGATGTCATAGGGACACATCGACGGGCATTGTTTCCAGCTATATACATTATTATTGGCATTAAACAGGTTTTATTCGTATTTAGAAAAAAATGGAAATTCTGTTATCACAACAGGTGACGCCCATGGAGAAGGCGGTGACGATGGCGAGGTTGCTGAATATGGTCAAGGTGGTGACGATGCTGTCAATGGATACGGTGTGGGACGGCAAAGGGCTAAGGTAGGTATCCTGCGAGAGCGTAGGACGCAAACGGCGGAAGACGAAGGACGAGGAGAGGTGGGAATGCGATGGATTACGTGGGAGTCGCGAGCTCTGTCATGGAACGCGAGGGCGGTGAGAGCTTGAGGGGGCGCCGACGGGAGACCTGCGAGCCGGGGGATTAAGCGCCTTGATTTATTTACGCTGTGCGTATCAGCCGCGGCTGCTGATGGGAAGGGGGAGGGGGAAGGATGAGTTACGATCGCGCCCCAACAATATGGCAGTGTGCCGAAGCCCAAGTCCCCGCACACACTGTCCCGGCGTCCCTTTCCTCCGTTTCCATCGCTGCTCCAGCTGACCCCATTGCCAGCATCGTCTTGCCGCCGCTTCTATCCTCGCCTCTCTTTACCCCTACCTTCGCTACCATCGCCACCATCACACCGAGAGAGTTGGCTGAGGACATCAAATGATGTTACTTCAGGGCCTCTCTACGGGAGGTCCTAGGTTCGAACCCAGAAGGTGGCAGAATTTCCAACACTAGCTAGGTCGAGTTGTGTCGCTGCCTGGAGGAGGATTTTAGCGGCCAGCTACTCTTATCGGTAGTTTTACCAGTATCGGTAGTGGTTACTCCAATCAACACCAGGCAAATGCCGGTGCAGTTCACTAACAAGCGGGCCACGGAACGTGCGCGATCTTCCGTTCCTCTTCTTTGTCCTGTCCACACCCCTTACTTTCATTTTCACTCATATTCACTACACTACTAGCATGCCGGAAGACCGGTCGGGAGCTTAGAACATGATCCGGTTGAGGCGGGACCCCAGTGGTGGGAGATACCTTGTTAGGGAAATACCGCTAGTCGATGGTAGGTCAGCGCCGGATCTCACCATCCAGCGGGGGAGAACACCGCCACCGCCAAAGAAAACAATATGCACTACTTTACGAGACAAATGACCTAATCAGTTGACGCGTCCGAAATTACTAACAAACTACCAATCCTACCGCCCCCTCTGTCCTGACGCCAGCGCTTCCTACCGCCACCGCCCCAGCTGCCCCCACTGCCCTCGCGCCGCATCACCAAACCCTCCGTCCCTGTTCCCTCTCTCGCCCCACCCCGCCGCCCACACCGCCGTGTCGCCCACACGGAGTCCCATGGCAGCGCACACTCCCTCCACGCCTTCACCTCCACCCCCAACACGACGCGACGCGTGGCTTGTCGGAGAGAAGTGGGAGCGGGAGGGAGGGGAGAAGGCGCTGATTGAATTCGGAGCTTCCGAAGGCTGCTCGTATCTCCACTCCGCTGCTCTTCCAGCGCTCGAGGCATGATGGCCGACATTCGCTTTGCCAAGCAGGATCGCTATCCGAAGTGTTGAAGGACAACGCAGGGGAGGATGTAAAGAAGAAATGACACGGCGAGAAAAATAGAGCGCGCGGAAGAAAGAGGATAAACAAAGAGTTATTGACGTTGATGAAATATCTAGGAAAGGTATTTGCTTTGCAGATGGCAGGATATTCCACCACACTGACGCATGTTCCGATGCAGGTGTTGACAAAGAACTGTCGACATTCACATAGATAATACTGATGTGCGAAGAACGGTGAATTAGGCAACGGACAGAAGTTAGTAAAGCCAAAACATAAGAGAACATGGATGTAATGATGAAGAAGGAAGAAATGTTTGTTTAGAAAAGAAGAATAGAATAGATTCATTTTGCACACAGGGATAACAAGTAGAGTGAAACTTATTGTGCACATGTCTATCAATACAAGCTGTAAGATAAAAATATTTTTTTGAGATTGCAGATAAGAAAATACTTAATTATCAATCAATAAATTAATGAATCAAAGTACATTGGTAATTAAATTTGTTCAAAGAATTGGTTACCCCAAAACGGAACTCCAACCCGGGCCTTCTGGTTTTTGCCCAGCTGCTCTAACCACTAAGCTACCGAGATAACCAATCATTTGAACAGATTTTACGAGCGCGATTATCTCTCCTTGTGTATACTATACCTAATTTTCACCATCCAGTCCAACAAGGTGACGGGATGGTGACAATTATACAACCCTACTTTGTCAATAACATATTTTGTAACATTAATTTATTTACTTCGTCCTTCACGTATATTAGTTCTTGTCGTATATTCATTATTATTATGGTTTTTACAATATGACACATTTAGAGCCTCAGTAGGCTCGTATCCTCTTGTTACTCTTTGGATCTCTGAAACTTACCAGAGATTTTCTTCATTAAATGGGAGGCCATACGAGAACGGTTGATCGGCCCTTTCCTCAGCTCTAAGAATGGAAATGACTTATGGATAGAGAAGAAAGAATTGACTCCCGTCCTCGAATTTTTAGGTTTTGCTCCAGGATTGGTCTTGAAGTGATCAGGGAAATCACGTAATTTATTGATCGCGGGTGTTGGCCTACGAAACCAGGGGCCGCAACAACAGCCAGATCGATTGGGGAATATTAATTTTGGAGAAAATCAGCAGTATAGGCGCTAGCGTTGACCACAGACAGACAGACAGATGTTTTCAGACGGCAAACAATTTTTCGGTATCAAGGACCCACAAAACATGGTATGAAAACACCATGACAAGGACCCACAAAACATGGATCATGACTGCACAACAAGCTACATAAAGTAGCTTACTATATGTAGGGAAAAGTTGTATCCATTTTTTCGTCACCAGAGCGTGGCGATAAGAATTTTTTGTCGAAAATTCGCCATTTTTTCCTGCACCATCACAACACTCTTTCTATACTGCGTAAGTAGTAGCGACCAATTAAAAGGCCCATTTGGCCCACGCCGGGGATATGATTCACACAAAGCCTGGATCGAATAGAAGTATATGGCTGCGGAATTAGCACCAATGGCCGTAAATCCTCAAAATAACCCATACGATGGTTAAAAAAAATTTCTCAGTATCCAGTCTTACCAAATCAAACTTTAATCACTCCCCTCTCCCCACTTACAGTCCGTATATGCTTATAGATTCACTATGCAATCGTTTGATAAGCTCCTCTATGCAGCTCGTGTGTGTTCTTCATTCTACTCCTCGTGAGGCAGCTTGTCTTGTCTATCCTTGTAAAGGAGGGGAGAGTTTAGTCCTAAGGCAACGAGCAGTAGAGTAAAAAGGAATGTGGGTGACTTCTTCATTGAAATCCCCCCGACGTCTTAGAGCGCGTCCTGTTTAGCTGTGGTTTTGGCAATCATATCGCTCTTGATAAATATCCATAGAAGACGAAATTAAAATTCTTATTAATAGATTTTAATTAATAATTTCCTTGCTGATGGATTTTCAGAAAGTTTGAGTAGCATGATTAAAATTCTGTCTGAATTTTATATGAACTCTCGTCAAGAAGGTTTATAAGCTGTACTCGAGAAGAAAAGTCCTAAAATTAGCTCAGTTTCATGAGATGAAATCGTCTTTAAAGCAGGAGTGTACGCTTGCGTGTGCGGGATGCTTGAGTGCATCATATGCGTGTGTTCACGTGTGCATGTTTGGATGAGTCCGCGTTCGCAAGCGTATGTGCGTTTGCGTGAATATGTGCGTATGTGTACATAATTTGCACCACTTCACACGTATGTGCGTGTTAGTACATTCGACCGCGTGTTTGCGTGTTCGAGAGTTTGTGTGAGTGTTATAGTGATTGCCTAGGGTATAGGTGCATGCACGTGTGAGTACATGTACGAGTGTATGTGTGCGTATGTATGCGTGCGAGTGTATGTGTGCACGTATTCGCTTGTATACATCTAGTCTTTTTATTTAAAAAACGGATACCAAAAAATGTTAATCAGATTTGATAAAATCGCATTACGATTTTTTCAGTTCAAGTATTAAAAATTAGCACATACCTCTAGAAACATTTAATTCCACTTATGTGACAAAATAATTAGTATAATCTTTTGTGTATATATTCCTGGGAAATGAGAAAAGCAGTAGAAGAAAAAAAAAACAATTACACAACGTACGCGAATTTAGGTTATACGACTCTTAGAAATGGTGACGTCTAGAAGTTAAATACCCATAAATCCTCATTATCTGTGCTACAATTTGATACGACACATTTCTTACTCAATTTTTAGAGAAATTAGTCCTCCATAAAAAAACATCCAGTGTATAGAAAATAACTTTCACGTATCCTAAACGTACGAGTGAATTAGTAATACTGCGACTCGGAAATAATGAAGTTGGAGAGCAATATTTTAAATTAAGTAATCAGTACTTTGTTACATAATTTGTCTGAAGATTCACATTCAGCATTCGCTGGAAGAAAGTAATTATATATTAAGTATTTTTTTAAATCTAAAATGACGTAACCCCTATAATTTACACAATGCTACAAATACGAGAATATAAAACTTATAATTGATTCTACATAACATTTATGAAATTAATGAACGCATGCTGATTCGATATTACGGTACTTTATGTTTTAGTTCTGCCTTTAAAAGTTTAACCAGAAGGTGAAAATGTTCACGATTTACGCACACTTTTTTCGTAAAACTCAAATACTGTATCGTTATTACGGCAACCGACTGCAATATTGGCACAACATAATCGTGCAACAAACTGTGGTGTCGCTCAATGAATTCCTCGACAATCAGAATAACCGAATGTGTATGCAACACATGTACGAGCAGCAGGGCCTGGCGAGCAATCAAATTCGATTTGGATGCAAGACCGCATCATCCCAACACCACAACCGCCGCGCTGTAGGGTCTGCGGCCTTCCACTAAACGCACACGTTTGAGTTTCACCCGTTGCTCCGAGTTCTGCAGGAAAGGATCACGAGCACCACCTCTGTTGGAGTACAAGGGTCGGAAGTTCAGCAGCCTTTTGTAGCATTAACTGTGCGTCCTAGTTTCCGTCTCGCATAAACCGCAACACAGGCCGCCTTTGTTTGAAATTACAGTTGGGGAGACTATCGGTATTGTTTGGTCTTTCGTAACTGCAGCGGAGCTGAATTGTGGTTATGTCCCTCACAAACGATGTTTGTTCTAGCAAATGCTATAAAAACATCAGTTGATGTTTCGCTTATTTTTGAGACTATTAGACGAGGCAAATTGTGAAAACTTCGCAATGAGGAACATGTTTGTGGGTATATTACATTACATTTTGCTGGGAAATGTAGGCATTATGTCGATATTCTAGAAGTTTTTATTCTAATAGTTAACAAGAAGTTGTAAAATACAATTGCGTTTATATGCCTTGTGACACGCCGTTCTATTTTCCATGTAATTTTTAAACCGTTAAAAGGGAAATACACAGTGAAGACCTTTTGTAAGTTTCCGATCACTGCAGAAATATCTCTCAGAGCTTCCTTTCTCCCAGATGGCAGTGCTCCACCGGCATACGTAGTATATGTAAACTAAGTCTTTCCGTCACTTCTCATGTACCCGTCTCACCCCACGTACATAGTGTGATGGTTAGGCTGCTCTTTGAGCCAGTCACATTTTCGACACACATTTTGCACAACTCTGCAAACAATCCTACGTATTTCGCGGTGTACTGTGATGAAGTAACTATAAGTTACAGTTTGTAGGTATCCAGATTCTCTAATCGTCCATAGTGGTATTTCTGTAAGTATTATGTATATCTGTTTCTACAGTGACCCTGACAGGAAAATCGGAAGGTTCGAGTCGCGAAGTTGGTGGATTTTCGATACTTACTGCATAGTTACGACAAATTCTCCCTCTGTATAGGCTGCTCTTATCGGTTGTTTTCTTTGTTTCTCCGATCAATTCGAGGATAATGTTTAGCCGGTTCCCTACATGCATGCTACGTATCCCTTCCTTGTCTTTGTCTACTCTACTCCGTTTACTCATGCCCTTACATTCACTAACATACACATCGAAGGACTAGTCGGGAGCTTCTGGCCTGTGCTGGTTGGAGCGGTGCAAGGTCGGCGCAAGTACCAGAAGGAATGATATTCCGAACGTGTCGGTCGACGTGTTGGCCAAGCCGGATTTCATCATCCCTCTCGAGAGAAGAACACCGCCCCCTCCGAATGATCATGGCAGTTGACGTGCCCGGAAACATGAATCTTGTAGGAGTTGCGCTTCCATTTCGATACTCGTTCTTTTTGTTACATTTGTTCACTGAGTCGCTCCCAGATTTTTCTCACGGTTATGGGGGGTACTTTTTCAGTGACATTTGTTTTATTACATTAACGGACACACTGTGGATGAGCACGTTTCTTTATGGTAATATTTAAAACGTCTACTTTAAAACGTCTAGTTTAAAATTTTACTTTTGTTTCAATGCTCAATTTTGCCATTTCTTGCATTCACAGTTCGCAAACGCAGTTCCATACATTTTAGGATAGGGTTCAGTCCGTCGTACATTAATGATTGATGCGTAAATGGTGTGATTCAGGGTGCAACTGTGATGGGTGCAACTAGTGATTCAGGGTGCGTGAATGGCTAAGGTCATTAGTCTCGTAATTGTAGAGCATGATCTTTGCCCTACCGTCGGCCGGGGGGTTTCCGGCGCCGACCTGCCGTCGGCCAGTGGGGTTTTTCTAACCAGGTATCTCCACCAGCGGGGCACCACCCCAATCGGGACAATCTCTAAGCTCCCAAACGGCCTCCCAGCATGAGTGGTAGTGTAGTGCATGTATGTGTAAGGGGTAGAATAGAACGAGGAATGGGAAGGAATTATCGCGCGCAGTCCTAGGTACGTTTGTCGGGTATTGCTCCGGCATTCACCTGGAATTTATGGTTGGGTACTGCTCCGGCATGCACCTGGCCGAACAGAGCAGCCAGTCGCTTGAATTCTCCTCCAGACAGAGTTACAGCACTCGACCTATCTAAGCAGCTAATATCGAAAATCCTGCTACATTAGGAAATCCAACCCCAGGATCTCCCGGTCAGAGGTACTGCAGTGACATCAGTTAATTCCCTGAGTCACCTCTGCCGGTATGTGGTACATTAAAGTTGTTGTAGCTGAAACGATGTATTATAACCGTTAAAGTCGAGTTACACGATTAAATATTAATTGGATTTGTGAATGCGCTCACCTACGCATAAGTACTGCGACCAATCAAAATTAAGTGCGATATTCGACAAGAATTTGCGATGGGAAACCATTTTGGCGACATCTGGAAGATGAGCGTCAATTGCCACGATGAGCTGCGGATAAGCAAAGATTGGTGGAGAAAATAAATCACGAAGCTTAATAAAGGTAATACTATCACTATAAAATCTCTCAACCTGTGGAATTTGTAGAGAAATTTAAATACTATGTGATACTATGGATTAAACAAAGTTGTGTAAAACGATTAGAAATCATACGATATTCGTCACTGAAATCTCGTATATTGCTGGGAACATTTAAGAAATGAAATAGGATAGCATCTAATGGAAGAATGTTTCCTTTTATTTCAGCTTATATTTTTTTATATTTTATTATAAATCTTCTACTTTACTGTTTATTGGATTATAACTGGATCTTATCTGTTCGTCACCTGGTAAGTGTATACCGTGGACGGAATAAGAGATAAAGCAACATTTCTTGGCGTGTCAACCCCGAAAGGAGTGAAGAATTCAAGGCGAGAATAAGAAGATTGGAAATATTTCAACGCATCTGTACGAACACAGTCTTTGACAGCGAAAAGATCTGCTAGCTTCGCCCTACGTTCGCTTCGTGCAGCGAAGTCGCGATCTTGAACTGCGGATCTGTCGACGTCTGCAGAGGTCAGCGGTAACTTCGAGGGAATGAGTCGTTCGGATTTTCATTTAAACTCGATTCTTGGCTGTCAAAGAAATTTGCATAGAAAACAGTTATTCACCGAAAATTCACAGATGTCTTCCAGGTTTATTTAGACTAAATAATTTGAAATTTTCAAGTTTCTGTAGTATTTTTTTAATTCCGAATTCAGATGTAAAACGAATAGAGAGGTCTTGAAAAAATTTAAAGTTATAATATATGTTTAAATAATTTTAAAATAGTTTTACCTGCTATTGTGTGTAAAGTGCAACTCAATGAAATGAATACATCTTGTTCAGAATAATTCAGTGTGTTATGTTTTTATTCAATGGCAATGATGAGAGTCAATAATTTTCATTTGATCTTGGTTCAATGAGATAGTTCTTGACTCGTGAATCCATTTTGTGATGATGTAGCAAATCATTTACTAGAGATGTATGATATAGAAACTGCCAATTTTAAACACTAATTTAGGAAATTCACGACAAGATAAATCTCATTGAATCAATTGTTATATAAACATATTTTTAAGAGTTTATTCTCGGAGAATGTTTATTTGTATTCTTTCCTTTTGTCATGCAAAGTGTTGTAGTTCACATATCATTTGTTTATGCAAAGTGATAGGGGTAGAATTTCACACTGTGCGGAACGCATTACTGTTGTGTGTCATATTAGATGTGATATATTAGAAAGGATTTTAATATAGTTATTGAAAAGTTTCAACCAAACCAATTAGCATGGTGGACCTGACAATTTATGTAACATAAAAAAAGAATACATCCAACTATTTTTTATCGAAATATCTTGACTTTTGATTTCTGCAATATACATTAAAAGACGTACCCACTCCTCATTAGGATAGTTAAATTAATTCAATTATACCTTATTAAAACGTGACATTTCTCTTACTCGTCACAAAGTCGAGTAACGTTAAAGAAGTATTCGAGTCATCTGACCTCCTCTCGTAAGTACATAGGAACTTAGGGGTAGATCGGTGACAATATCCGCTATTTACGACATGCTTTCTCCTTCCACTGGCAATGTTACATACTCGCTGCGTTTGCGGGAGCTACCTGCAGAAGAAATAAAATATTGGAGCAATAACATGCTGGGTCATTCTACGAAGTTTCGAGAATAAGGAAATTTATTTAAATATTTTTTTTAGTCCAAGTACATCCCTCGAGGGCAAAGGATTCTATATCATGATAGAATCCATTCACACAAATATGAATACGTAAATCAAAACGTAATAGAACATATGTCGAGACACAATAAAACGACCTAAATATATCAAGAAAAACTAACTTAGACACATATATCAGCAAGTGAAAGTCCAATAATAGTTATTACATCAGCAACAGTAACATCACACATCGTTTTTCACATAATACATCACTTCAAACAAAGGCAACCTACGAATCAAAGTATACATATATACACGATTACACCAGTAGTCCGAAATGTTCTCAATTATACATCTTCAAGCTTCTCTTTCCTGTGGGAAATTAGTGGTAGAAAACAGCACGGACTTTCTCGTCTATATTTTCATGCAAAATTACGGGAAAACTATTCAAATTTTCGAAAATTTGTACATGACTTTATTCCAAAATCCATTTTTAGGGAAAAGATCTTAGTAAGGGCAAAATCATTATCTTTATTATTTTTGTTGTAGAAAGACATGACATTTTCAGCGTTTGCAATAAAAAACAGGATTTGCAACGAACCTAGAGAACATGAGACCTGCCATGGCACCGCCTCAGTCGAAACAAGCTCCGACCTCCCGACTGGTCTCCGATATGTGTGGTAGTGTTACGCAAGTAAGTGTGTGTGTAAGGGGTGAGGATAGGAGAAGAAAGAGGAATGAAAGATCACGCGCGTGGTTCGTGTTCCTTTTCTTAGGGTACTGCTCCGGCACTCACGTGGTATAGATCGGAGAAATCACGGAAAACTACCGATCGAAACAGCCAGCCGATTGAATTCTCCCCCAGATAGCGACTCAATTCGATTTGGCTGTGTAGCGTCTTTCCAGAGTTGTGAACCTGTGTCCACTTCGTGTCCTCTTGAGGGCCATTGGCGAAAAGCGTTGGCCGCGTCGGAGAGGGCGAACCTCGGGTCCATTTCTCGGAACTCAACTCACGCTCCAGCCGTCCACTTCGCACGCAATTGAAACACGTGAAAGCTCCCAAGCTCCAACACACGAAGGGGCGACGAGGTGCAGAGACTGAATAAAAAGGGTGGGAAGATGAAGATGTTTGGAGAAATGCTCTCGCTTCCTTTCCGAGAACACTTGGTGCGAAGTAGTAACTACGAAGAATTCGGACCAATTTTCGTGCGATAAAATTCTTGGAAATTAATTTTGTGTGGTCGTACGACCGAAGTAACAAATCCAGGTGAAAATTATATAATGTACTTAGAAGAAATCAATTTTCCTGTTTAAAGAAATTGTAAAATTGGACACAAATATTTTGCGTATTATTGCCATCTATTAACGTTTTTTCTACATTTTCGTAAGGTTACTGAATTTAAATTTTGCTAAAGTATTAACTAGTAGAGTAACATAGAGTAAATTACTCTACAATATTTCTGAAATGCCCTGAATTGTTAAATTGGAAATTAAGAAATCCTATATTAATTTATTTCATTTAGTGTAAAGGTAGTTTGCGGGTGGGTAATATAGATGCGTTATTTTTTTCGTTAATAAATGTTTTTTTAAATATTTAATGGCTCAATTTCATCCAGAGATACGCAAAATCTCAAAATAAGCTCACGAATAATTATGATTATTTGGAACTATTGATAAAAGTTATCAGTGTAATAAAAATATTTTCAGTAACATTACGTATCTTTATCTTTGAAGTACTATCATCTTAAAATACTAATAATTGTTTTATATTCCACTGTCCATATTTATGTATATAACCATATTCCTGGCTGGACTTATTTTTCTATATTTGGTTACCCATACTTCGTAGAATCCGGAATCTGAGATGGATTTAATTTTGGTATGCGTTCCTGAACAAAATGATCAATGACCGTATCAAACTACAATTGAAGAATCCATATGGAAAAGAGAGTTTTATAAAATAAAACAGTGGGAGTCAAGTTAGCAGCCGAAACGTTTGAGTTGGGGGCTGAACTGCGTAAGTATTTGTGGACAGGCAGGTAAAAGAGTGAGAGAAAGAAGAGAAAACAATGAAGGAACAAAAGGAGGAAAGAAAGAAAGGAAGGAAATAAGGAAAGAAAGATATTAAAAAGAATAGAAAGAAAGGTAGGACATAAAGAATAAACAAAAAAAATATAATAGTTAAGTAAAATAAAGAAAAATAATTTTCAAAAAACGGAGAAGTTAAATCACTAACATTTGATTATCGAACTGTTAAGCGCATAATGAATGACACATATCTTCTTGACATGATATGAAATGAATAATGAAAAATAAAAACTTACCAAACGTTAATATAAACTTATCTCCTTCACAGACCCGCCGTGAGGAACTTCAATCCCAGACGAGATCGTCACTCCCGCGCCGATGCCTGTTTGTGTGCGAGCGGAACGCGACCCTAGCGGCATGTGCGCGCATTATCATCGTTCAACGCCCACGCACTCGCGCTGACCTCATCCATCGCCGGCCGCAGCGCTCCTGCGGACGAGCAGTGGGCATCAACATCAACATGTTTACGTAAAATCTCTCTGTGGCTTGTACAGACATCCAAAGACGAAAAATACAAAGCCTAGTTTATAATGCAAGAAACTTTGCAATAGATGTCAACTTCTAAAACTTTCAAGTGTACCTTACTTTTTTCTCATTGTTCAGCATGATTCTCCTATTAATGGGATTGCATTGTATGACATACAATGAGTTGCTGAAAGATAATACAATCATATTGCTTTTTTAGAGAAATACGTACACTTATAATAGAATGCACGGTTACTGGTATAAACTATAATATAAGGTGATGGTTATAATATATGGGTCATTTTGAACAACGTTATAATTAAGTGAAAAACAAAGACATCCCTATACAGTATTCGAGTAAAACTCTCGTGTGTGCAGAGGTGCGGATGTGTCACTCGCGGCTACACCCCTTCCCGTGCACCAATTGAGACGTATGAGGTGTCATTCGACGCGTCTCGGACTCCTGATGAGGAACTGATCATTTGTTTTCGGATCCGCCTAGAAAATTGAAATAAATGTCACAAAACGTGTTTTTTCGTGTTTGAGGGCTGCGATCTTACTGATAGTATCAGGAATTATACCAACGCGTCTTAAATCGATCTAATAGGTGACATTGATAAAATACCAATACGCAAAGACCTTTTTACTTGATACGACATAATTTTCTTTCGCGACATTGGAAGCACTGTTGTTGACATCTTTAAATGAACAGTTAAATTACCAAGTAAATAGCACTGCAGTTTGATTACAATTTAGATTCTAATCATCATATTTTTAAAAATAAATTTGTGAAAATGTAGGAACAGTATTCCTAAGGAATTTTCCTAAGGAATTTCAAGTGAATACGGACAAAACAAAACTGTGAGTAATACTAGAGAATGAATGTTCTTATGTTTGACTTCGCTCTTTATCGTTCTTACGTAACTGTGCAAATACCGATTTTCAAATGAATGTGACTGATGCCTTTTATAGTTAGATTCGTATGTAATGCTAGATTCTCATCAAAACAATTCATAGAGCAATTGCAGAAATAGAAGTGAACACAAATTATACAAGGTTTGTAAAGTTTTAATCTCTTCAAAAATTAGGGGGGATATGGACGTTTTAAGAAAATCCGGGGAAGAATCAAATGAAGTTGTAAAAGAATTTTCGGAACTAAGTGGGTATGATCTGAAATTTTGCAGTTAGCATTTGTGTTACTGCAAATGTGCTATGTGCATTTTGTGCATATTAGCAAAAATGCATTAAAATGTAGCTGTATAAAAATTAAACTATTAGCAACAAAATCTGCAAGTATTTGTTCCGGCGAATACAATTTTGAAATTGCAATAAAACCAATTCATATTCCGTATGGAAGTAACACACAGTCCATAGGGTGTTGGAAACTTTTGAACAGGAGTATAACATTATCAGGTACTACGATTCATTAGTAAGTCCAATACCGAAAATTAAAATACCGATACTGAACAAAGCCGGTAGCTTACAAGACTTTAACTCTCTCCAATCTTTATTCCCTATTTCCAAATCACCTATTGAAAGAAGAGGCATTTAAGACCTTACAAGTAATAACTGTGATTCAGTCTATGTAAGCCAAACAGTCAGAAAATTTTCAGTAAGAATTAATGAACGTATTAGATGCTGGAAGCATGCTTTAGACACTTCCACCTTTGCCAATCATTTGTTTATATTTAACCATTCGTTTGGCCCTATTTATAAATTTAAAACCGTTCACTTGGTCAACAAAGGCAAAAAATTAATATTTTATAGAACTTGGAAATTGTAAACCTTTTCAAAAATACTAATTATTCTATCTTGAATGAACATTCTTTAATTAAAAGCAGTCTCATTCTAAATCTTTTTATTGACTTGGCCTCTACTAAACGTTCTTATGACCTTAATGTTTCTGCAAAATTCTTCACCTAATCAGCTAGTTCAAAATATGTACTTTTTGAAATTTTTTATTAATTAAAAATTCTAGAACGTATCAAATTCCTAATTTTCTGTCCTGTATTATCATTCGTGAATGAAAAGCAGTCTTTTTAAATCCGTTTATGACTACCCCTTCTACACTTCCAGTTCCCCCTCTCACACTTTGGTGGCTTTCTCTTCTCTCCATTCCACAAGATGGCGGCCACCTAGCCGTTCCCAGCACGTTTTTCTGTTTTATGTATTTATCCGACAATGTTGTGAATGTTGTAGATTATCTACATTGCATGGGTAGTAAGTATTTTTAATTTTATTTATTTATTATTTTTTTATTTTTTTATTTTTTCCATATAATTTTACTGTATATTTTTCTTTTACTCCCTTCGTGTTAATGTTTCAATTTCCCTTCTCCTGAAAGAAACCTAGAACCCTAGAAACCCACTGAAGATGGGAAAAGTGTTTTCCCGAAATTTGATTCTGGGAATGTGATTAATAATAAAATTATTACAACTTTAATTGGGGACGGTTATTTCCTTCCTCACACACATTTTACTATTACGTATGGATAATGATATGATAGAACTTTTGAAGAAGAATGGAAAATATTATCAAAAAATATATTTATTTAATGCAAAAAATATGTTCAGATCTACCAATATTATGCATAGGGTACCTACAAACTATATGGGAACAAGAAAAGGGAGAGAAAATAACTAAATTGAAATTAAAACTGAAGTTTGAATGAAATGAAAACTGAACGTTTTATGGTTTATTGACAATTTTATTAGTACGTGAAATTTTCTGATGAACAATTCAGCCTTGAAAATTTTTGGAATAAATTAAGACCTAAATTACTTCTAAATTGGTAAAATTGATAAATACATAATGTTTCGCAAGGATATGTTAGTGAAGAATTGTTAAAAGTAAATCAAATGATAATTTAAAATATTTGTTAATGAATCAATTCGATTTTAATAATTTTATCAGTGTTGTAATCAATATTGTTATGTGGATGGATAGATGGATGTGTCACGCATAACACTCTCCCATTGCAAGCTTTTCAATTGAAACTTGGTAAATAAGTCACGAGTAACATCTAGATGTGGCGTTTCGGATAGCACAAAATATTTTCATTTTTTTAAACATAAATCCCCCTTCAGTCACATTCTTCTCTCAAATTTTTCTACCGCTACATCCGACGTACATCAAATTTTTGGCATTCATCCTTGCTGTTCGAAATTTTGTGATAAGCAATTTTTCATCCTAATTGATTCTTGTCGTTTGAATGTTTTCTGAGTAATGTCATCCACTTGTAGATCTTTAAATGATGTCCTGCATTCTCTTTTTAATTTAAGAAATTGTTGAATAATAACACTAAGAAGAAGGTAAGTTTCCGTGTGCTACACATTTCAACTACTTTCGAACAATTATCAAAAATGTTTTATTCATTTGTTGGTACTGACAGGTGGCTCAGAAAATCAATTGATGTCACTGCAGTGTCTCTTACCGGAAGGACCTGGGTCGAGTGTCGATGGTGGAAGGGTGTTTGACTCTTACTTGTCAGTTAGGTCAAATTCTGTCGCGGTTTCTCTTATCAATACGAGGCGAATGCCATATCTTACCAAGCGAGCCACGGACCACCCGCGTTCATTCTTTCCTATTCCTTGTCCTAGCCTCGTTCCTTATTTACACACACTTACACTTACATTTACACGACCTACACTACCACACTTGCCGGAACGCCGATTGGGACCTAGAGCTTGTTCCGGGTGGGACGATGGTGGGAGATACCTGGTTGAGGAAAACATTGCTAGCTGACTATATGTCAGAAGGGCGCCGAATCTCGCCATCCATGGAGTAATATCACCGCCATCCCCGAGCAAAAACATGCTCTGCACTTTCGGGACTAATAACCTTAGTAGGGGAGATGTGAGAATACTAGATCACCCATAGAAATCATTTTAAAGCCTTTACAGCCGTCCCAGCTGTCTCAGCAATGTTAAAAGACACATGACGTAAGGGGGGAAGGTGCCTGACCCCTTCGGAGGGCGGTCCCAGCCAATGAAATAGCAGGAACCCCAATGACGTAGCAGTTGAACGTGTGACGACGTGTGAGCAGTTGACATGCCCAGAATCACTAGTAATTAATCATTATTTGTTGGTTTGTAGTGGTAGAGGTAATGGGGTGCGCAATAGTAATGTAAATTAATATAAACTCAGAGTAAATTCTTCATAGAAGATTTCGGAAATTTCTGTATGTTTAAAAACTGTTTTTCTTACTTTCTCTTTGTTTATAAATTATTTCTAGATATTTGTATTTTGTTGCAAATACAGGTTTTGAGTACTATTTCCAGACCAGGAAATCCCAAATAACAGCTTATAATCATTACAGTAAAGGACAATTTTACGTTTCGCCATCCCAAGAGCACTTGGACAACGTATTGAACCACTGTTCCCGCCAGGGACGGGGGACGCCGCTCAGGGGCACGCCTCGAGCGCGCAACCTGCATTAACTCTCTGTCCATTACTCAGCCACGGGCCAACACAGGGCATCGCGGCGCCCTCGCGAGGGGGCAAGGGTAGATGCGAAGGCGGATCTAGCGGCGGGATGGAGATAGGGACGCGACGGGACGTGGCGGGACGGGACGAGGCTGGACGCGCGGAGTGGAGTGGTGCGAGGCGTGGCGGGACGGGACGGGTCGGGGAGGCAGGGAGGGGTGGAGCGGGGTGGGGCGAGGTAGGGTGGGGTGCGCGGGGTGGCATCGATACGGAATGGACACGGGGCGGGCAAGGGGACAATGGGTCGGGGACGGTGATGGGTAGGGTGGAGGATGGAGTGGAAAAATATGATGAGGAGAACGGTGTTTAGCAGAGATTGGTATGGAGAGGTGCTGTGGAACGTAGGGCGGTGACGGCAAGAGACAGTGATAAGGTTGGTAGGGGATGGCAGTAGGGATGGCGATAAGGTTGGTAGGGATTCGCGAAGAGGTCGAGATGAAGTCTGGAACGAGTCGGAAAGGGATCGACATGAGACCGAGAAGTGGTCGAGAAGGAGTCGAAAAAGTGTTGAAAACGTGTTGGAAACGTGTAGGAAACGTGTCGGAAACGTGTCGGGAACGTGTCGGAAACGCGACGGGAGCGGGTCGGGAAAGGGGCCAGAAAGGGACTAGAACGGGACGGAGATGGGACAGGAACGGGACGGGAACGGGACTGAAGCGGGACTGGAACGGGACTGGAATGGGACGGGAACGGGGCGGGAACGGGACGGGAACGGAACTGGGCGGGACGGGAACGCGATGGGAACGGTTCGGGAATGACCCGGCAAAGGGTCTGCCGGGACAGTGGTGGGGTGGGGCGGGAAAGTGATAATGAGGGATGGAACAGTGGCAGGGAAGGACGGAACATGGCGAGTGTGGCGTACCGGGGTGGGGGAGTGACGGCGAGTGAGGGGAGGGACAGCGGCGGGGAGGGTGGTGTAGTTAGGGGGTGGGGTGATGACGGACTATCGCCAGAGCAGAATGGGGGGTGTCGGATTCACTCTCAGACAACGGGGTGTACAAATGCGGCAGATGAAGGCACGGAAGGGGAGGGAAGACTTGGAATGGGGATGGCGGAGGCGTGAGGACGAAGCGCGGAAGTAACAGCCGCCTGTCGAGACGCACCGTGTGTTCGTGATGGATGTCGTTGGCGGCGAAGAGGCGACCGCGTTGTTATGGAGGCAGCCACGAGCACTGCGTTGGCACATTACACAATGTGAAATGCGCCTCGTATCACGCGTTTTCATCTGTGAGCAGTCGTCTTGGGAGAGATGATTTGCTCTGCTAGTTTCACCAGTTCTTGCTACACTCAGCATAGGAATAATATGTGCTGTGATCGAACACCAAAAACTCGTAATTTCGAGCGCATTGTAGTGCGTTATTCACGAATTTTCATAACGTTTAATCCAGAAGGCTTTGTAAAGTAAAGTACAAGACAATATCATGTAATGATGACCTGAGTATTTGGAACAAACCTTACATTCTTATAACTATAAAGAAGATTTGTATGAAACCTGCAATAAATGGCCATTCAACGCTATTCACAATGGGACGGGGTGGGGCATGGACGAGGCGCGGGTTGGCGTCAGACAAAGGGAAGGGGCGGATTAGAGAGAGACAGGCGCGTCGGAACGAAGCAGGTCGTTGCAGGCGAGGATGGAACAGAAAGTGTGAGAGCGATACTGAGAAGAAGAAAGAGGGGAGGCGTGGGGAGGATAGTAGGCAAAGAATGGAAATAAACGGCGATGGATAGCGTGAAATGACGTGGAATGACATGGGATGGCAAGAAGTGTCAGGAAGTGGCGTGGGATGGCGAGGAAAAGTGACTACAGCGAGAAATGGAAGTGGGATAGCGCGCATGGGACAGGGAGGGGAGGGCCAGGAACAGCAAATGACGGTGTAGAATGGAGTGGAAGTGCGTGGGAGGAGGGCAACGTGGGATATCGTAGGGCATCGAGGAATACCTGGGACGGCGAGGATCAGCACAAAATCAAGAGAGAATGTAAGGGACGGTGATGGACGGCGTGAGACGGCGTGAAAACAGACCTATACAACAGCACAAGCTTTTTAAGTAGGAACTCGGACAGAACCATACGCAAATATATTACAAATATCGGTTTTGGTGTCAACATTTTAAAACTATATCATTTATGTGTGTATTTATATTATTATATAGTTTTATTCTAGCGCTTTCTGGACATAAAAAACGCAGGTAAAAGATGAGTGATGGCGCAAAACAACAGAGGAAGAGAGTTTTTTTCAAACATTAAAAGGATCGAAAAAACTACAAAACTAAATGAAGTATTCTTTCTAAAAAAACGAACAAATCAGAAGTAATGAGATAGATAAAAAGAACATTAAACATTACAAAATGTCCGTACGAACGAAGACGTTTTCTGCAACACAGACAACTCAAATGCTCCGAAAAATAACTCCAAATGAAGATGGTATATGACGAGTTGAAAGGTTGAAAGTAATACAAGAAATGTGAGGAAAGCCAGGAAGAGTAATTTGTGAAGAAGAGAGAAAAGAGACAGTAATGTTGATGCGAAGTGTTAAGAGTGAAGAATCTCGCCATGAAAAGAGACAAGAACAATGAAATTGAAAGTGGAGAATGATGCTGAGTATATTGGCGAGGCAACGTTTTTCAGAGCGCGGCTATACCTATTCAATGAGATTTCAAACATTCCGCACGGTAGAGAAACAGCAAAGAACAAGGCCAGGTAAGGCAGCACGAAAGAGTCGTAGAACACGGGAAAGTTAAGACGGCGTTTCTAAGAAGGCATCGATCTTCTACCTGCTCGCATAACCACAAATGCCAGCATTGTTTACATTAATAACCGCTGAGGAAATTCTGATAATGAGGAAAAGCTCTTCCCCGACGAACTCCTAAGGTGATCACGCGCAGAAAGCAGACGGTTCCAGTCTTATACAATGAGAGGATGAGAGGGCTGCAGTTGGGTAAGTGAAGCCATTTGCTGCAGCTGACTAAGAGAAGGGAGCTCGTTGTGGTACGAAGAAAAACAGAGGAAGAACGAAGAACCTGCGGTTAATTTCGTCGACTTGAATTGAAAAAGGAAACAAAATTATTTCAGTAGTTTCAATTCGTATTATAATGAAGAGAGTTTGAGTTAAGATATTTGAGCTTTGTGTGAATAAGTTTTGAAAGAGTTTTTGAACTAATTTTCCTAGAATTAGCTTTTTGCGTGCAATCTTTTTAGATTTACACGTGTAATCTTATTAAATGGTTAGATAACGATGTTTTTCGCATTGCGTCAAGAGGAGCGGTCCCTATACCTAAACAAATGTACATAAAAGCGTACAATTTCATAATTTTCAAATTATAATTTTTTAAAATTTACATTAATTATTTATATGTATTCAGCATTTTGGGTCGAGAGTCCGATTTTGCCGGGCAGCTAACGGTATCCCCTGTGCCTGGGCCTAGTTAAATTCCCATGCTTGGGGGTAGAGCGACATTATTTATAAATATGTTGCAATAAAATATTAGGAAACTATATTCACGTGTAAAGGTTTATACTAAAATGGAGCTAATACTACTGTGGGTAAAATAACAAGATATATTTAATTTAATTAATATTATTAAAGAAACTGACCCCAAAACATATTTTATTAATTACTATGCAAGTAATTTGATTTAATTCTCATGAATGCGGTTAATTCTCAAATTCAAACTACATTTTGGGGGGAAGGCACTTAAAAATCTTTAATTTTTTGTGTTATCGTACCTATTTTAACAAACTTAACAGGACATCAGAATCACATTTAATTATTTGCATTAACATTGTAGAAACTTTGTGATAAGGCATGCTCTTCTACAAAGTCAGCAGTTCAAGTTCTGCTATCCAATTAGACGACCCAAACGTAATTCTGACAACAATCACTAGCTTTGAATTTTTGCACTACAAACTAGAGCAGTCGGCATACACGAATATCGGTAGGAGGGACAAACGTAATGATGTTCAACACATTAAGCGAATTTTTGACACCGGTTGGGGATCAAACTCACGACCTTCCAATCACCTCTTTCGGTCGTCATTCGTTAGAATTCGTATTAACTTTTTTAAACGTGTCTCTATTTGTTTTGCGATTGACACAACCAACAACATGGACAAACAACAGAAACGTTCTCCTCGTAACGAGTTACATTCTTCCCAACACATCCAGTACCAATTCCATCAGCATTGCTATTACCGTCGCCGTTTGAATCATCCGAGCAAAAGACCATCGAATTAGGGTGGAAGGAAACAATCTGTCCTGCACATTGCGCGGCTAATAGAGACACGCGCACAATTTACCCCCACAATGCGACTCATTTCACTCCGTGGCGGCGAGAGCGCGGGGGAGGGGGATTTGTATTTTGCAGGAATCGGCCCCGTCTGCCTCCGTCCGCCTCCGTCTGCCTCCCCGCGTCAGACGCCCCGTCCTCTCCCTGTCCGCTGCCCGTCCCCCCCCCCCTCGTCCGTCCCCCGCCCACCGCCCGCCTTCCCCTTGCCCGTTCGCCACGAGTCGCTCTCTGGATAAGTGGCTCATCAAAACGGCCGCTGAAGCAATCCTACAAGGCCTCTCGATTTGTGGATAGCGCCTATTACCAGGGCAATGCGCGTTGATTGGAACGGCGTGCGCCTCTTCTAGCGGCGGAATGCACAGATGATAAAGCCAGAAAAGAGATATTTCTCAACCACACCATTTTTAATTTACTTAATTCCAACTTTAAGGACGATTTGAGAATGAATTATACTAAATCCTTATTTCCTACTCGCATATTATCGAAAAAATATAACATAAAACAAGGTGACATTCAATGATTTCTTCGTAACTACTGTGTTTTGGCTATTACATTAAGTGTCACGAGGTTGCCGACGGAGTGAGTGCACATACAAATTCAGGATGCACTGTATCTTCGTCAAATCAAGAAACAGAAGTGCTAATGCTCGTGTGCCCTTTAGTTGAAACAAAATATACTGTAGCGTAGCCTGCATATTGCAGCATGTTTTCCCTGTAAATGTCTTTGAATAACATAATATCTACTTGGATTATTATACTTCTATATCACAGTTTGGTATCCATGTGAAACGAACACGCCTAATATTGGTAGCACTCAATTAACATGAAAAGTAATTTAGGTACATAAAAAGCAAACCAGCAGTGGATTCTAAGTGTGTAGATTCTAAATGAAGTCAATTCACACACTCATGAGGCATTTATCCAAATTTCATTTAAATAGAATGGAAACTAAATGTCAATGTCTCTAGATTTCTGAATAGCCGTAGCTGAAATGGGAATGCGTGTTTCTTGAAATAGGGAGATACCCCCGATTCGTTCCTTATTCGTTCCACGAATTTGTAAAGGTTAATGATTCCAAATTGTCGTCACCCAAAATATTTCTCTATTTATTTATTTATTTTTTTTTTGTTAGTTTGAAGGCTTGGCATCTAGGGCCTTTAGCCTTTTTACTGATTGATGTTATGATTAATCATATATTAAGTCTAAATTTTGAAGAAAAGATTGGCTTCTTTCAAGAACTGTATTGTTTTGTCAGTTGCTGTCTTGTCGGTGCCGAGATCTATCTTCATGTTGCCTCTCATGCCGCATCTGTGTCTAAGTCTTGAGAGATCTACGCAGTCTGTCAGAATATGTTTCACTGTCAGTAGTCTTCCGCAGCTGCAGATGGGTTGTTCTTCATTTCTTAACATGTATGAAGAAGTCATTCTTGCATGGCCTATTCTTAGTCGAGTTATGCACACTTGTTCTCGTCGAGGGTAGCTGACATTTGGTGACCATTTACTGATATTTGGTTTAATGGGGTGTAGTTTCGTGTGAAGACTGTTCCACGTGGTCTGCCATTCTGTGAGGATGTACTTCGAGACAGCATTTCTTGCATCCTGAGGTCGTATTTCAATATCCATTTCTGATTGGATGTTCCCGGCATTTCGTGCTGCAGAATCGGCTTCTTCATTGCCTAGGATACCCACGTGTCCAGGGCACCAGATAAACGTAACTGATGCTCCTCGCTGTTCTAATTTATGGCATGCTATGAGGATCATTTGTAGCAGTGGATCTACAGTTTGGCGCCTGTCTATTGCAGTGAGAAGACTTAGAGAGTCTGTGCAGATGACGAACCTTCCTGAATCGAGAGTTTCACAGTGTCGCAAAGACTGCAATACTGCATATAATTCGGCAGTGTACACACTTGCTTCAGGTGGAAGCGCCCAAGCCCTCGATAAGTTCTCTGTTACAAATGCGCTTCCAACCTGATGTCTTGTTTTTGAACCATCTGTGTAGATTATGATGTGATTTGCTATGTATTCTTCGAGAACTGATTGAAATCTAACTTTTAAATCTATGGGAAGGCATTCTGTTTTCTTTACACTGGTAGTATCGAGTCTTACTTCTGGCATTTTCAACATCCAAACTGGAATTTCATATGGTTCGTATTTCAAGACTGGTGGTAGGACGATGTTGTAGCATTTTTCTATCTCGATTGCGCGGATGTTGGCTGGACGAGTAGCTGAAGGTCTTCGATCGTAAATATTTACTAGCTTAGGTCGAGTCATCAATGAGTGGTTTAAATGTTTCGGTAGAGACAGCAATTTTGATCTATAGTTGAGTAGCATTGTTTGTCGTCTGTGATGTAGCGACATGGTGCTGGTTTCACAGTAGAGGCTTGAGGAAGGACTAGTGCGGAACGCGCCAGATGCATATCTGAGGCCTGCATTGTGAACGGGGTCTAGTTTTCTTAAACTTGATTTTCTGGCTGAGGAGTACACTGCACATCCATAATCTATTTTGGACATCACCATGGATTTGTACAGGCGGAGTAAAATGTCTCTATCTGCTCCCCAATTTATATGGGAAATGCATCTTATTACATTCAGAGCTGTTTTGCATCTACGCAAGGTGTATTCTATATGCTGTTTCCATGTTAAATGCCTATCAAAAATCAAACCAAGGAATTTTGCCGTTTCATTGTATGTCAGTTGAACCCCATTCAGCGTCAGCTCTGGATCTCTGTAACTTTTTCTCTTCCTACTGAAGTGAACGCATTTCGTTTTGGCTGCTGTAAATGAGAAACCAATGTTTTTTGCGTTCTGTACTAATTTATTGATGGCATTTTGCATTTTGAATTTGACCATTCCCAGTGATTTGGCTGAGTAAAATATAGCAATGTCATCTACATACATGCATTTTCCTATTGACGCTTCTATGCCGTCAAACATCCTGTTAATCGCTATGATAAAGAGCGTGCCACTCAATGGAGAGCCTTGCGGTACACCGTTCTCTAGTACGTAGCTTTCTGAGATAGACTGCCCAACGCGAACTTTGAAAGATCTGGTACTAAGGAAGCTGGATATAAATTTTGGTAGATATCCTCTTATTTGCCAGTTATATAGTTGTCTCAGAATGTTATGTCGCCAGGTCTTATCGAAAGCTTTTTCCAGGTCAAAGAATACGGTAACCATATGTTTTCTTTTGATGAAGGTATTCTGAATTGCATTTTCTAGATGTATTAGCTGATCGATTGTAGAGTGATGTTGTCTGTATCCGCACTGGTGTATGTTTAGGAGGTTGTTTCTTTCGAGACACCATATTAGCCGGGTGTTGACCATTTTTTCCAAGATTTTTCCTAGACAGCATGTCAGCGATACCGGGCGATAGTTTTCAGGATTTAATGGATCCTTTCCTGCCTTTAAAATCGGGATTACTATCGCTTCTTTCCAGACTTTGGGGTAATTGCTTTGTGTCCAAATGTTATTGTATATATTTAACAGAGTGGACAGTATTTTCTTCGGTAATCGACGTAGTATGCTGTAAGGGATATTGTCTGATCCTGCTGCGGTGTCTCCAGCTGCATTTATGGCGTCTTGCAATTCTCTCCATGTGAAAAGAGCGTTATATGGCTTATCTATATTGGTTGTAAAGTCAAGTACTTGTTCTTCTTCTTCTTTCTTTTTGTCTAGAAAGTCTTTAGGATAGCTATTTGTGCCACTGGCTTTGGAGTATTGGGTCGCTAATGCATTGGCTATTTCGTCAGGGTTGCATATTAGTTGACCTTCGTGTTCAATGCATGTTATTGGACTGAAAACATTTTTCCCAGCTATTGACCTGATTTTCTGCCATATTTCCGTGACTTTGGTCGTCCGAGTTATGGTGGTTACGTACTTTTCCCAGCTTGATCGTTTTGCTGTTAGTATTTTTCTGCGAGCGAGCGCACGCAGACGCTTGAAAGCAATAAGATTGTCTTGGGTTGGTGCACGTCTATATCTATTTGAGGGCTTTTCTTTTCTCCCTTATTGCTTCTTTGGTCTCCGTATTCCACCATGGTACTGGAATCCTAGATGAGCGGCCACTGGTCTGTGGAATGTATTGTACAGCGGAAGATAGGACAGTGTTGGTAAAGTCGGTAACGTCTTCCTCGGAGTTTCCACTGGCATTTATTGGTGATAAATGTCTGGTGAAGCTGGACCAGTCTGCGCGGTTGGTACACCAACGTTTTGGTAAGTGAACTGTGTTCTTTGGCATGTTTGATGATATCAACAGAGGAAAGTGATCGCTCTGATGAAGATCTGGCAGTGGTTTCCACGTCAGCCGAGTTGCAAGATTTGGACTACATATTGAGAGATCTATGGCTGAGAATGATCCATTTCTAGCATTAAAATGAGTGCTTGCTCCTGTGTTTAAGAGTACGTATTCGTTGTTAAGTAGCAGGTCATCGATTCTGCGACCGGAGTCATTTGTCCTAGAACAGCCCCATGTGGTACTGTGAGCATTGAAGTCGCCTAGAATTAGAAATGGAGTCTGTAGTTGATCGATCAGGTCTTGTAGATCTTCATTTCGCCATGAGGCATCGGGTAAGTATATGCAACATACCGTCATCTTCAATGGCTTGTACAGGGTTACAGCTACTGCTTGTAGAGGTGTGTTGAGATCAAGACGACTAGCAGGATGAGTATTGCTGATCAATATGGCAACACCACCTCTAGCTCGTCTATCAGGTTCTACGTCACTGCGAAAGGTTTTATAGCCTCTAAAATTGAAACGGTCTTCTGGTTTAAAATGAGTTTCTTGCAAGCACACACACATTGGTGTGTGATTGGCCAGTAGCAATTTCAGCTCACAGTAATGCGAGATACAGCCGTTGATATTCCATTGAATTATATTTTCCATGGTTGGAATGGGGTTTTTCTGCTGTAGGATGCGTAGATCTTGCTTATTTCCTTGGTTTTCCTTTTGGCCATCCTTTCTTCTTTCTCTTCTTACGCGGGGTTTTGTATAGATCGATGGATTGGTGATCATTATGTTCAGCACTTACCATCGAACTTGTCTCAGAGCCAGTGGTCGTGTCTTGATCATTGGTCATTGATTTGATTTTTTGTTTGAGGAAGTTGTCCTCGGAGTGCTTAGGAGAACGAGGCGATCGACTTCGATAGCCTGTTGTCAACACTTCTTTGCTGGGTATGTCTGCAGGCGCAGCTACTGGATTTCTGTCTGCCTCATTTGGTGGGGGTCTTGAAGATTCTTTTTCATTTACCTTTTCACTTTGAGTGTTTGTGGTTAAGTCTTCTGTGTTGATTTTGTTATTGTGAATTTCGTTGAAGTACTTTTCTATGCATCGGGTTATTGCAGGCATTAGTTCTTTCACTACTAAAGAAGGTAAATTTGTGTTTTTAGTAACTGCTTCCACGTATGTAATATTTCCTTTATTTTCGGGACACACAAGTTTTTTTGCTTCAGGATAACTGATCTTCTGTCTGGCTTTAACTTGTTGTATTGCTGCCTCCTGCTTATATACAGGACAGTCTCTCGACCTCGATGAATGTTGTCCACTGCAATTAATGCATTTGATAGGATCTAGGCATGGATCATCACTATGAAATAGCTTACCACAATGGCATACTTTGATTCTCGCACATCTAGATGCTGGGTGTCCAAATCGTAAACATTGGAAACACTGCATTGGTTGAGGAATGAACATTCGTACGGTTAGACGATGAATGCCTGCTTTAATCTTCTCTGGTAACGTACAACGCTTGAACGTCAGGACATGGGACGCAGAAGGAATTATCTGCCCATCCCGCCTCATTGTTAGCCTACGACAGGCAATGACTCCTTGAGAAGCTAGTTCTTGAACTATTTCCTCTTCACTGCAGTTTAGTAAGTCACTACAAACTACAACACCTTTGCAGGTATTCAGTGTGCCGTGAGCACTTACTTCAACATCTATAGTGCCTATTTTCTTCAATTCTAGTAACTTTTTACCTTGATTGTCATTAACTGTTTCTACCAAGAGTCCAGATGAAGTTTTCTGTATATCTTTTACGGCAGATCCAGCGCAGGTGCTAATACTCCTCTCTATTATAAACGGGCTCACTTTATCAAAATTTCCTTCAGTTCTTTTTACTGTAAGGTACTTTAGTACCGCTGCGGTGTTCTTGAACAGGTCATCATAGTTTGTTGATTTTCCAACTTTCATTCTTTTAGCATTAAACTCCGGACTTTTTTCTGGACGAGGGTTTTTAAGGGTTCCCTCAACCCTAGGTTCGCAGACTTCCATACGAGTCCCGCGAAGCTTGCTATCACTCGTAGCACTATCTGCCAGTGGTGCCGAGTGATCCGCACCCCTGGCATTGCAGTCGCTGGGTGACGACGCCCGGTGGCCTGCTTGCGCACCACCGACCGCCGGTACTGGGGCTCCGATCCCCTGCACCGTAACTGTTGATCCTGACAGATCCTCCATCTTGGGTTTTTTCTTCAGGGTCGCCTTCCCCTAGCGTTTTTGAGCTACCGCCAGCTTAAGGAAACGGAAGGAACAAGGGGGGGACAGAGAAGACAGAGTTAGAATAGAAGGGTAGAATGGAAACGACTCCCTAGCCCTCGCAACCTAATAGCGTCGGGGCGGAAACACAAGAGTTGGCCGATACAAGAGTGGCCTACAGGACAGAAAACAGATGTGTGCCACAAGTAAGTGGAAGCAATGACACACAGAGTTAGTGGGAATGACGGGATGTTTAGGGGAGTGACAGCGGACAGCTGCTCCGATTAGTCGCCTTCTACGACAGGGGGAGGTCCCGTGGTGCTATTCTACTAAAATCCCCGACACCACACGGGGTCTCTATTTATTATTTTCTGTGGTATTAATAATTCTATTTCTGATGTTTAGTGCTGAAAAATATATTATTTAAAATTATAATTATTCAAAATAATTGTTATCAAAACTAAAACTAGAGACACTACAAAAACACACACTTTCTCAGATTATGTGTACCGGATAGACAATATTATAATACAATTTGTTCATGCTAGATTGTATCGAACAAGAATTTTTTACGTTTTGACTCTAATTTAAGTTCAGAGGTTTGTCATGGCATTCAAGTAACCCCGACACGAGTGGCCTCACAGTTCAGAGGTTAGAAATCATGAAAAATTTTGCATCTGCATTTTTTTTAAATTAGAGATTTTCATCGACAGTATTTTAAGATCCAGTTTTAAAGAAAATATCTCATTATGTAAAAAGTCTCTATTCAATTTTAACGTTGTAGGAAATCGTTGAAAAAGGCAAAACTTTCCAACACTCGAAAATTTGGTGTTCACAAAAAAAGGAAATGCGCAATTTTTATAAATTTACACTGCTCTATAAAAGAAAATAATAAAAAAATTAGAGCCGTTTACAAAAAAACTCGTAATTTTAAACAACTGTCTATGATCTTACTTGAATATTATTTTTTTAGAACAGATTTCATTAAAGAACTAGTGATACTGCAGAATGGCACAAACTTTTCCGCATTAATTTTCCAATTCTTTTGGTCTCGGTTAGGTACTCGGACTTGCCATATACTCTTACCAGCTGCCATCTATCGCCCCCCAAAATACGTTTTTTTTTTACATTTTCTTAATTTTTCGATTTCCTAATTGTAGAGTATAAATACTATTTTAACATTATTAAATAACAGTAAAAACATCTTTCTACATGGCATGTTTCTTAACAAAATTTGGCA
Organism: Gryllus longicercus; assembly: GCA_038098605.1. NCBI lineage: Eukaryota > Metazoa > Arthropoda > Insecta > Orthoptera > Gryllidae > Gryllus > Gryllus longicercus. Next base: position 984,384 of record JAZDUA010000052.1, read on the forward strand.
CTGTTTTTAAAAAACTGACGTTTGAGTGCAACTATAAATTCGAAATTTGAAGATCTTTTCCACAGTTTTGGAGTTTTTGAAAAACTTCATTTGAAGTTACTTCAAGTTCTTTAACTCACAAATACAATAGTGTTTACAAATTGCTGAAAATGTGCATATATCAATGGCGTGAGAGATCATTCCAAAAATTTACATTTGTGTAACTTTTGGAAAAGCAAAAAATACTCCAAAATAAACTTTACGTCATATTAAAGAGTGCAATTAGCACTATACGTTCGAAATGTTTGAAGAAAAAAATAGTAGCTGTTTTGCAGAAAATGGTATTCGATCGTTTCTGAAAATGTGGAATTTTGAGCTATGTCACAGAAAAGTGGAGTTTTCGACAAACTTTATTTAACATTATTTAAAGCACATGTACTCATAAATACAATAATATGAACAAAAATCAGCTAGTATAAATATTAACGACTTGAGAGACAAATTATTATATTTTGTAATTTTGGAAACACAAAAGAATAGGACTATATGACGTTTATGTCATCTTATAGAGTTCGTTTAGTACTATTGTACTAGTACTTAACAAAAGGTTAAAGAAAATATTTGGAGCCGCTTTGAGATAATTTTATTTTTGTATTTTTTTAAATTGCACATATTGCACGCAATATTGACAGAAAACTACCAAAATTTTCAAAAAATATATTTGACCTTATTGATACTAGGGACAACAAATTGTTTTTCATGGAAAATACTCTATAATTAATTTCGAAGTAGTAAAAAAGTACCAAAAAAATTCACACATTTGCAATTTTTGAAACTTCAGAGTTAATCGTAAAAATCTGACCAATGCCAATTTTATAAGTGTGTTACTCCATTCTTATAAGAAATTTAAACAAAAAATTGGAGCCGTTTTTGTGAAAAAATTGAAAATGTTCGGAAGGCTTCATGTAAAGTATCCCCAAATTTTCAAAAATGTTTTACAAAATCTGAAAGTTTCGAGTGGAGCAAGATGAATAGGGAATTCTTCAATTTCGAAAATATTCTACTCATGTTTTAGACGCTAGTAGTGTTCAATGACACCGGAGGGACGGGCGGGCGGGCTGGCGGGCGGAGAGGCAGACAGGCAGACATAAAAAAACACTTTTTCCATATCAGGGGACCCCAAAATGTGTATTTCATTTAAAAACTCAAAATCGATTTTCCGAAGCATACATAACTTTCCCTATACTACGTATACTACTCCGCATATACGTACGTAAACTGGAAAGTAAAAAAGTGACAAACACCCAGAATATAATTTCGCAATTTCAAACTTGGGAACTATTAATAGTCGTGGTTCTTTCAAAATTATATGTGGACCATTTTTATAATCGGACTTTGGAAATACGCCACCCGCACCCCGAAACCGAGCAACGGAATTCCCCGCGCCTAGTTCTTAGAATTTGCGTGACGGAGGTAACTTCGGGGAAAGTTGCCGGGGACGCAGCTTCGCCGCTGGCGCCGTGATAGGCGGAAGTATCCGCGGGTGGCGCGACAACCAATTGAAATATACGATGTGGGGGAGGAATCACGTGACACGCGAGCCTTCCTGAGCGACCGCCGAAAAATGAATCGATCACTTGTTTCGGAGGCTAAGGGGGATCACTTGTGTCGGAGGTAGCGAGGAGATCAACTTGTTTCGGAGGCGGCAAGGGGATCACTTGTGTTGTGAGGTAGCCGCGACATGACTTGTTTGTGAGGCAGCCGCGAGAACACTTGTTTTTGAGGCAGTAGCGAGGCCACTTATTTCCGTGCCTGGTCGCCCCGAATGCCAAGCCACCTCGCTCACATCGCAGCCTGACTCGTGTGACGGAAGCCGAACGATGGGACGGGACACCACGAGTGAGTGCCTAACCGTAAGGGCCATGTGAGTATGAGCCGGGGGCGTGAAAGACAATATCGCGAAGCGACCCGTCATCGCACGGGAGCCTTCCCCCCGCCGCCCGCGCTGAGCAACGCTGAGGCGCCGCCGGTCGACGCACGCCGCTGGCCTAATCCAGGGCCGCCGCCGCGACCGCCGAGGGGCCGCCACAAAGGGACCTGGGGCAAGCACCAACCTTGGCCACCCGCCGCCAGAACTGCCGGGCGCCGCACCTGCATGCTGGGTCACGACCGCCCGGGAGGGCGAATAAGATGAACTCTGGCCATATCGGCCTTTTCTAAATTAAGATTAGTTATAAGTTAATTATAAGTTTGTTTATGTTACTGAGCTTCACCCGCACCGAATTCAAAAGTGAGTAAAGTAGTATTAAGAAAATCCCAAAGTCTTTCTCTCTAGTAGTTAGGCAATCATGCATGCCTCTCTCTAGGGAGTCTGCCGACGAAGCAGCCGGGCAAAGCTGAATCGCCGAAGGAATCAGGTAATCGGGTGAGTCGGTGGTTACAATATATATATATATATATATATATATATATATATATATATATATATATATATATATATATATACACACAGAGAGAGAGAGAGAGGCGTGTGGGCGTTCCTGAAAGCGCAGAATTTTCAGTTAATTTCACAGTAAACGGATGACTTTTCGAGAAACTTGATGTGATATTATTTAAAGAGCATGTACTCATCAATATAGTTTTGTCAAAAAATTCGCCGCTAATGCAAATATTAATAACGTGAGAGAGAAATACAAAAAATCATTTTTGAAAAATCAAAAGAATAGATCAAACTGATGCTTATGTCTCATCTCATAGAGTAGATTTAGCACTATCCATGCCACAAGTTTAAAGAAAAAAATTGGAATTGTTTTTAGGAAATCTTTTTTATTTTTTTGTAACTTTTTAAAATTGCACAAATTGCTCGAAATATTGCCCGAAACCTACTAAAATTGTCAAAAACATGTATATAATCTTAATAAAAGAACTAATTATGGACCACAAATTTTATTAAAAGGAAAAATCTCTATCTTTAATTTTGTAGTTGTAGGAAGGCACCAAAAAATCATATTTTGAAATTTTGGGAAATCCAGAGTTAACCATGAAAATAGGACCTACGCCACCTTTATTAATGAATGTTGCTCTATTCTTACAGGAAATTTAAAGAAAAAATGTGGAGTCAATTTTGAAAAAAAAATGGATATATTCGGAGGGCTTCATGCAAGGTACCCCCAATTTTTAAAGAGTTTTTTCAAAATATGAATGTTCCGACTCGAGCCAGATTGACACGGGCGGACGTTTTAAAAAGAACTACTTTTTCTCTGTCAGGGGACCCCAAACATCGCTGTCTCTATTAAGGCCTCAGCTCTTGTTTGTGACGTCACATCTGGAAAGAAAGCGTCCAACTACACACAATAGTCTGGACTGGGAACGTTTATCGTGACAATTTTTAAATTTGCATTTGTCAATATTCATGGTGCCGATATTAAAATAATGATTAGTTATATTGAAATTGAAAGAATACTCGCAATCAGAAAGGTGAAGATGCGTCGTAACTTACGTAATTGTGATTCACCTAGTTTTTTGTAATACCTCGCACATTTTCTGATGAAAGGATAATATTCAACTATCATGTTGGTTCTTTCAAATAAAATCTTAATTTATTGCAATGTAGGAATATGAAGTAAATGGGAATATGAAACATCTTAGTTTGAAGTAAATTCTTTGTCATTTCGTTTAAAAAGGTTTAATGCAACTGATAAAAAAGTGGTAATTAAAATATTACAATCCAATGGGAGGTTCAAATGAGTGTCAGTTTGTAATTTTCAATGATTTTATTTATTCTGTCTATGAAAAATGGTGATATGAATTCACTCTTGGTTGATCAGAATTTTACGATGTCTGTTCAGTAAATAAGTCAATATAAAAATAACAGTGTCAGCGAAAACAAATATCACACAACCACTTTTTATCAGCCACTAATAACTTCTCTTTCTAAGCATTTAATAAGATTAACATAGGAAGAAAACTTAATCCTTTCCTCATACAGTCGGTCATACACTAATTAGTAGGCAATAGCAATGTCGCACACTGTCGTTCTTCAAACTTATTATTTTAGCTTCAGATTGTTATCCTGAAGTACTTAATGTAGATAGAGATTTAGGATTCGGTAATATTTAAGAGATTGCTCCATCGCTGAAATGTACTCTATCAGTTTCACTGCCATTTTGCCGTTTTTTTCATTGTTACATTAATATCTCCTTCGAAAAAATGCAGTTCATATGCCTGTAATAAATCAAGTAATGAGGTAGTATTCTACATATTAATTCTTCAATCAATATTAACATTTTTAGTTTCTTAATATTACGAATTAATTATCTTGTGATTGCACAATTTTCTAATACTCACGTGTGATCTGAACCATAAAGTAATTGTACTCTTTTAATGTCTCTTTCCAATCTCGAATGTTTATTTATACTCAATATATTAGCCATTGACAACTCCTGTGTACGACAATAGTTTCACAATTCAATAGCTGTGAGAGTAAAATTATTTTAATTATTTACTCTAGCGCAACGTGCATAACAGAATATTTAATCCCCTTTTGGGGTTATTTATTTTTAAATTTTCTAGGTAAGTGGAATTACCACTTTGCAAGTGAATATTAGCATTAATTAAAATAAATAGTGGCTCGAAGTTACAAGTCATTGTAAATTAGCGCACTTTCATACTCCTATTTCTGAACGAAGGTATCCCCACTGGGTACCTCTATGATCATTTTTGTTAATTTTGTGAAATTTAATCTAACACGTAAGTAAGCAAGATGTAGAGAGATAAGTGGTACACAAATTTAGCTAACTAATGGGGAACGGAACATATCTTTTGGGAGACGTTATTTAATTCTTGTAGGAGCAACGCTATTTTTTCGCGGTTGAAGTGACTGGTCCAAAGAGTGACAGGTTTGGAGGTTAGAAAAGAATTTGGACGACAGTAACGAAATGTAATTGGTAATTGGTTCTATGTCTAGTTCTCTATGTAGTTGTTGTTGTATACCACGGGGCATCGGTAATTGTACGAATTATTTTGTTTTGAAACGTTTGTAAGAGTTTCATAACGGAAGAAGCAGCACCTCGCCAGATTGGGGCTGCATAATTTATTGAGGGTCTTAGGACTGATTTGTAAAAAAACAGTGCATTTTTAATTTTTAGATATGATTTTTTGTGAATAAGCAGATATAATTTGAATAGAGCTCCATAAGTTTCATTTAGTCCATGAAAAATACGTGGTTTCTATGTGAGACGAGTATCTATGAAAACGACTAGGTATTTGATTCATTTATTTGAAGGGGTCCATGTAATCGTGTAATAATTCATTTTTAAAGGGTGAAATATTAACCTGCAAAGAAGATAGACATATTAAGTATAATATGAAATGTATATTTATCGTCGGCTTTATTTGCAGTATTGTTTTAAAATTAACAACCATTGACATTCACATTTTGCAACATTAGACTAATAGTGCCTATAATTAACTGTACTAAACTTCACTTTAAGTAAGCGTGAAGAATGGTGTTTTATAAAATGCGCAACTCTCTCATAAACAGTTCATGGTATATTTAAATATTATATAGCTGAATAATCTTACATACTCTGAAATATAATACCTTTCTAATATATTACGAAGGTATTTAGTCTCGGATAATTGTCGTGCTGAGAAATTTTCTTCGTAGTTCAGGATACTTAACAAATTTTGGCATAAAAACATTTTTACTTTCCGTCCCATTGGATAATTTTCTTTAGAGTTGGACTCACAACAGGAATGAACAACCATTGCAAAACCTCATACTGTTTGCGTAGCCAAACACGTTGAAATAATACCATGAAAGATACAGAAGTTAAAAACCAATGCCTCTAGAAGTATGAGAATAAATTATTTCTATTCTTACTCGTAGTGACGCACTTCGTTAAGTAGTGACGTAGCGCGAAGGCCTTTGTGGAAGTGTTGCCTCAAAACGTGTATTTCCTTCTCCCCCGTGTTGGTATTGCTATATCATGTGTCACATTATGTTAAGACAATGAAATAATGGGGGTTCAGAAACATTTGCAATTGACAATCGTGTTATTAAAACTGAAGATAGTTATTTAGTAACAACTGATGAATATAATTTAACAACTGAAAAACAGTTCTCACAATTAATCACTTTCTCAACTGAGAAACTTCCCGTTGGGAACTGTCCACAAAGAATTTGCTCAGAAGAGCATCTTGAAACAATAAACACTCCTAGAATACCCTTCGTCCAAAGCGATTCATTGTACTCGTACACAAGCGACATGAGCTTTGGCACAGCATGAATTTGTTGAAGTTACACAGTATCACCCCTGTACATCTACTTACTTGTGTTCATGTATGACCTCGCAAGACAAAAGATCATCATTTTAGCAGACCCCCTTTTCTCATATATGTACGCACACAGCGAAGCAATCAAAGCATGGATTTTCATCAGTTAATAAATCATAATGCCAGTTATTCTAACATATTTTGCACTTCCTGAAGGTACAAAATTTGCATCTCAATTCAAGTAGATTTTTAACTTAAGTAATAATGAAGTTACGTTATGCTTTAAAAATGTACTCTCTAGGGCTTATTAAAACGCATTGCTTTTTGTTGTCTCTTGTTACAACCTTAACGTATATTAATGAACGGTAAAATTTCAGTGAAAGTAAGTGAGATTTACGCTAGGAAGATTATTCTGTTACCAAATTATTTGCTATTTGTACATATAGAATATTAATAATCGTATATATTAATACTTAACTCATTTTTGTGAAATTAAAAGTATTTTCGTGACTAATAAGGAATGAATGACCACACAGCTAAATCAATTTCTTTTCAAACGAGGTTTTAACGCACGAGTCTACATGCTCTTTAAAAGACAGAAGAGTTTTTGCAATTGCAAGCAAATTGCCGCGAACTAAGAGAATTCCTTCCGACAGGTTCCAACTGGCACATCGCAGTATCAATATTCAGCGCGAGCTGAAATAAAAAGCTTTTATGAAACACAAACCAATGGCCCGCGAGCAGAGTGTGCTCCGGATTCCGTATTGACTTACGGCGAGAGCGGAGGGGGAGCAGTGGTGGGTGGTCTGCTTCGGACGAACTGACTGCATGCACACTGCGACACTGGCGGAGAGGGAAAGACCACCAGAACAGCGAGAGAAACAAGGCGACAAAGTGAAGTTCACTACGAAGCGGGGGGAAGCAGAATGAAGAAACCAAAGACGACCTTCGAAGATAGAAAAGGAAAAGAGGAAATGACAAAATTAAGGAGTTGTCGAATTATAACTCAAATATGAGTAAAAACTCAATTAACCGGATAGGATGAATCATTTTCACTTCGTTGATGATGGCTGACGATGAGTCATCTTGTGTTCAAAGTCAACGTGATCACAAACAAACCCGCAATATTTGCTTCTTTACATTGGAGTGCTGCCGAAGCCTAGTGTGGCATTAGAGCTGATCACCTTGGATTTACCAAGAGGAAATATCCTGGTATTTTCATACAATGTAATTACTTGGCGAAACGAACCAGAATAATCCCCATTCGCTTAGTATTAATAATAGTATTTATTATTATTATTATTATTATTATTATTATTATTATTATTATTATTATTATTAATAAACCACTATCAGACCACTCCTTTTTCACAATACTCAATAATTCATTCGAATATCGAAAACGATTTCTAAGAAATTCATTGTATTTTCAAAACTGATATGCTCCTGGACAATGAGTCATTTAAATTGGCGAATATGTTGACGTTTTACGAATATGAAGAAAGGAACAAATGTTAATCGTCACATTAATGCTGTCAGTTTGAAAAATGACAAAATTAGAAGAAACTATAGTGTAAAAAATATTTCAAATATGGTTAAATTACATTCTAGAAACAATATTACACATTCAAAAAGCATAAAATCCCAGACTTAGCAGTTATTTCGACAAAAATACGTTAAAATGCAGTACCCTTCTCCCTCGGCAACGTGGGTCAGAGTAAGGAAAAGAATGTGAATGAGATAGCGAGAGAAATCGGAAATGCGATGGTTACAAAGTAAAAGGGAAACAGAAACCCATTAGCAGAGGCAGCAAAAAAAGCATCACTGACTGGGCCATCGCTATGCCCCGTCTACCTTATCCCAGGTTAGGGGTGGGTAACCTGCAGGCTTACGACCACTTTAGGTCTTACTGGGAGTTGCCTGCAAGTAAAAAATTGCAATCCAGACCACGGCTTTGTACGAAAAAAATTCCCTTCTTTGACTGTGAGCACTACATCTAATGGGTGTTACTCATTATTCTGTATAAAGAGGTCCTACCAACTATGGGCCACCGTCTTAACTTCTAAACGGTTCACGATATCGAAATGCAATTTTCACTCAACAATGAGGAATCATGGGGCAAGCAATATAGTGTAGATATATTACTCATAATATTCTTGGAGAAATTTATTCATCTTTAATTTTTTAAACTGTATCCTATAGTTTGTTATCGGCAATGGATAGATCATAAAAAGGGGAGTACAATGATGTTTCATATGTTAGTATTTTGATAGTAATATGAGTGTAAAATAAGATTTTCTGACATGTGATTTCAAATTAAACGAAGTCTCCTCGCAACAGTTTCAATGCCGCAAAGTTTACCAAGCGGGAGTTAGAAAATGGCATAATGCAAACGCATAGTGTAATATATATTCAGTTTATCCAATAATTCGATTATCCAACAACTGGAATGAAGCGAAGTTCCCAAAATACGACGACCTATCCACGAAAGGTGAAAAAGTGGCGCCCCCTGCACGGGGCGTATTTCTCCCCGATTGCAAGCTCGTTGGCGCGCCACCTCCTCCACCCCCGCCACAGCCGTCTCAGCCCCGCGCTTCCACCCCCGCCGCCGAGGCTCCAGTAGCGTTTCGCCCTGCTGCCTCGTGCGCAGTGAGCGTGGCCGCGGGTTCGGCTTCTGCTCCGGCGATCGCACCCTCGGAACGGCCCCGGCCCCGGCCCCGGCCCCGGCCCCGGCCCCGGCCCCGGCCCCGGCCCCGGCCCCGGCCCTCGCCCTCGCCCTCGCCCTCGCCCTCGCCCTCGCCCTCGCCCTCGCCCTCGCCCTCGCCCTCGCCCTCGCCCTCGCCCTCGCCCTCGCCCTCGCCCTCGCCCTCGCCCTCGCCCTCGCCCTCGCCCTCGCCCTCGCCCTCGCCCTCGCCCTCGCCCTCGCCCTCGCCCTCGCCCTCGCCCTCGCCCTCGCCCTCGCCCTCGCCCTCGCCCTCGCCAGCCGCTAAGCGCGCCACTTGGAGTGCTCCGCTGCCGAGGCTTGCTCGCCCATCACAGCCAACGCCGGCGCAATTCCTCGTCTTTGACAACGTTCGCTTGGATTTCGGACAACTCGCGGTGTTGAACATTCCAAGATCCAAGTGTATCATTAGAATTATTTAAATATTGTAGCGATACAGATTTCGTCATACGTTTTGAAACGAAATTCAGCGGACTAAAAATTTAAACAAACAGACTCGGCCACCCTGAGTTCGATTGGGAAATGAACAGACAGCGTTGCAAGTGCAACCTCGCTTATCGCGACACCCATTTCCGCCCCCGGCACATTAAGAAAGTCGTTACAAGGGTCAGTCGTCGACAGATTCACTGCAAGACGCACGTGTTCGCATGGCCAGCTGGCGAACCTTCTAGATCGCTCTTGAAATCTACATCCAGGGAATCCCAGAGCGATAAATTCTTTCACGGACAACGCCTGTCTTGTGCAAGCATGTTCTAGAAGGAAAAGGAAAATTCTGGACGCTCACAGTTATGCAAAGAGTCGAAACTTCATTCACTACTCCTGTCACGATTGGTTGAAATAACGTAATGCGACATTTCTTTTGGCCAATAGCGACGCACCTATCATAAGGAGCTAGAACATGCGAGAAAATTGGGTGGGGGCAAAAGTTAACCTGATACAATTTCGACTGAGAGAAAATCAGAAGACGCAGGGCAGTCGGGGGAGAAACTTCTCTGGGGGGGATATTCTTCGATCAGAGGCAAGTGCGCCTCTGTCCAACTTACAAAATTCAGAAGGGCCAGAGCATCAGACGGGGCCAGATCATTTAGGCGGGGAGCAGTCGGGAGAGAATCTTCTCTGGGGTGCGTAACTATTCGTCGGAGAGAGACCAGTGTGCCTCTGAAAAACTTATAATTATTCGTCGGAAGGAGCCTGAGTTCTAGGCTGAGGGCAGTTAGGAGAAAAACTTATCTGGGGTGGGAATTATTCGGGCGAATGTGCCTATGTGGGATTTTATTATTTTGCTGCGAGTTTTGAGCATTGTGCCGGCTGCAGTAGACAGAGAAAATTCTCTGGGGTGGGAATTCGTCGTGAGGCGAATGTTTCTCCGAAGGATTGCTAAACTGTCCGAAGTTGTAATCGACAATCATTATAATGAGAACCAGAGGTACGCATAGTTAGTTACTACGTTCCTGAGATTGAGACCGCCCGTCCGCTCCAAGTCTACCAGTCTACCAGTCTACCAGTCCTGCTTCGAGTTACTACCAGTTCAACCAGACTGCCAGACGCCGTTTCAACGCAGCCACGCGCCACCGCCCTTTGGGTGACGCCATCAGACGACCCGACAGCCAGCTGACGGCCCGGGGGGCCATTGACCTCCGCCGAATTCTTCTGAAGGACGGCAGCCGTTTCCTCGCCCCGGCCGCGCCCCCCTTGTGAAGGTTGCCGCCGCCCTCTCGGCCGCAACGCGCCCGCCTAGGGCCCACAGAAAAAACTTTACCAAGGCAATGTAATTCAGGGTATTCATCCCTGCGTAAATTCTGTAATGCAGTGTCGCGCTATGACACATTGATCTGTAATATTTTTACCATTGTAATTATAAGTCTTCCTAATTTTAAGCTTTATTCTAAATACTAACCTTTTCATCTTCTTTTTCTATCCACCTAATTTTCAGATTTCTTATTCTATTTACAAGTGTAACTTCCCTGGGGCATTTTAAATTATTTTGCCCAGGAATAAAAGTGATTTTTACCAGTGATCCAAGTGTTTCTTTCATGTTACCAGTATCTGTTTAACGATTCCTTCCATCACCGACTGAGCTACAAGGGCCGCTTACCGGGCGTTCTCTCACGAGACGACCGGGAGTGTTACAATATATTGTGTAGATTGATTGTATGATTTTGAGTTATCCTATGATTTCGATATATTGTATGATTCTAAATTTGAGTATGATTTGTACTTTTGTATAATAGTGAATTATTGAATAATTCCTATTATTATACGGTTCGTGTTTTTGTGGAGATTTTCTAGGACGATTGATTGAAATTTGGTAGTGTTCTACTTGGTCGTGGTTCTTGTTACGACTTCACTGCACATTTGGCGATCAGTAATATACGTATCTAAACTAGTCGAAGTTCAGAATCGAAGAGTAGGTATGAAAAGTTGCCGGTGTCTTCAGGCGGATAATCGCTAGGAACGTATAAAATAGTCCACTTTTCAATTAGACAATTTTGATTATGTTCACAATATACACTATAATGCTGACACCTGACATAATAATACACAGTTACGTCTTAAACAGAAATACCTGTTTTTTATTGAAGCTACGTTGAGCTTTCAATTTTTGTTAATATACCTTTAATGGAAAACGCATCTTAAAAATGCTTACTTTTCCGTATATGTTTGGGAAATTTCTTGAAAAAATAATGCAAAATGCAGATTTCGATATTTGTCAATTCATACTACGCATAAAGATTTCCATCCAACGCATGAAATACTTTTTAAAACTACTTTTTGCATAATTATGTGAATGTAAAAATAGGCCCATGTTTTATAAATACCACATTATTCTCAGATCATGGCAATTTACACCTGCCTTTGCTTATTTTTATGTTAGAAATTTTAACCCGCAGGTACACGAGCTACATTTTCGAAGCGTGTCCAAGCCCTGTAAGCCACAATCGGGAAGTGAATTGAGGACAAGCGAATAAGACACGAAGTATATTAAATATATTTGAAGCCGTGACTAAATATCACTTGTTAAATGTCATCTTGTGGAGTGCATTTTGTACTATCCCTATCAGAAGTTTAAGGAAAAAATATTGAGCCGTTTGTGAGAAAATCTTGTTTTTGTATTTTTTAAATTGCACATATTGCACACAACATTGCGCGAAAACTTCTAAAATTCTTAAAAACATATAAATGATCTTAATAAAAGAACTAATTATGGACAACAAATTTTGTTTGATGGAAAAACCTCTATCTTCAATTTTGTAGTTGTAGGCAGACGCGGAATAAAATTCATACTTTAGAAATATTCGAAAATTCAAAGTTAACCTAAAAATCGAATCTTAGCCACTTTTTTAAGTGTGTAAGTGATAAGTCCATTCTTACAAGAAATTTAAAGAAAAACTTTGGAACCGTTTTGGAGACAATTTTCAAAATGTCCGAATTGATTCATATAACGTACCCCCAAATTTTAAAGAATGTTTTTCAAAATCTGAAAGCTTCGACTCGAGCCATATGGATAGGGTATTTTTCAATATTGAAAAAATTCTACGCATCATGTAGGCATTTGTAGTGTTCACAGACGGACGGATAGACTGACGTCTTGCCGTAAATTGATTTTTCGGTATCAAGAACTCAGAGAACATAGATTCTGACTACACCACGTGTTAGAGGATTTTTTTCTTAATTTAGCAACTCGATTTATTCACATTTCCCGTATACGTACGTATACATACGTATTTATATACTTAGTATAAGGAAAGTTATGTAATTCTGCGTAATATCGATTTCGAGATTTCCACAGAAATACAAGTTTTAGGGTCCTCTGATATCAAATATCTTTTTTTTTAACGTCCGTCTCTCCGTCCACCTGCCCATCCATTCGTCTGGTGTCTCAGAACACTACTAGCACCTAAACCATCCGTGCGATTGTTTCCAAATTGAAGATCCCCTGTCAATCTGGCTCGAGTCGAATCTTTGATATTTTGATAAAAAATCTTTAAAATTTGGAGATACTTAAAATGAACCCCCAGGACGTATTCACAATTTTCTCAAAAACTGATCCAAATATTTTCTTTAAATTTCTTGTAAGAACGGAGTAACATACTCTTATAAAAGTGGCAAAGTCCGATTTTCACGGTTAATTTTGAATTTCCAAATACTTCAAAAGTATGAATTTTATACGGCGTCTTATAAAGATGGCATAGACCAGATTTTCAGGTTTAACACTAAATTTTCGAAAATTTCAATTTTTTTGACTTTTTATACAACCACAATATTGAAGATATAGATTTTCCTTCTAATAAAATTTGTTCTCCAAAGTTAGTTCTTTCATTAATGACATGTACATATTTTGAAAATGTTATTAGTTTCCTCGCAATATTGCGTGCAGTATGTGCAATTTTAAAAAATTACAAAAACAAGATTTTCTCAATGACTCAAAGTTTTTTTAAAATTTTTGTTAAAGACAGTGTTAAACGTACTCTATAAGAAGACATAAACAACAAATTACTCTATTCTTTTGTTTTTTTAAATTACAAAAATGTAATTTTTTTGACTTGCCTCTCATGTTAATATTTATACTAGCGGCAATTTATTCACATTATTGTGTTTGAGTACATTGCTTTAAATAATGTCATGTAAAGTTTCTCAAAATCTCTGTCTTCCAAGAAAACTAGCTCAAAACCCGCATTTTCAGAAACGCTCAAACGTCATTTTCTCAAAAACGGCGTCAAATTTTTATTCAAAATTTTCGAAGGGCTAATGCTAACTGCACTCTTTAGTAAAACGTAAAGTTCATTTCGGTATATTTTTTTCAAAACTTACACAAATGTAATTTTTTAAGGATCTCGTACGACGTTGATATGCACATTTCCAGCAATTTGTAAACATTATTGTATTTGTAGGTTAAAGTACTTAAAATGAATTTAAATTAAGTTTTTTCGAAAATAAAAAGTTTCTGCTAAAATAAGGTTTAAATTTCAAATTTACAGTAGCGCTTAAATGCCGCTTAAAGAAACGGTTCCAAATTTTTCAAAGAAACGTGCCATTTAAGACGAAGTTTTACTGTTCTTTAATAATTTGAAAATAATAGGTCCGCTTTACAATTAGGAAAGCGAAAAATGAAGAACATGTCAAAAAATGTACTTTGGGCGGCAATAGATGGTAGCAGGCAAGAATATGTGGCAAAATCGAGTACCAAAGGAAATTGAATCGAATTGATTGCCTTATTTTACGTGGCGAGGCTCGGGCCATGAGGCCTGCTCTTCCGTCTGACCACGCAAATTTCGCTACGCTCCTTTCACCAGCTAGCAGAAGAAGGAGGTATTTCTTGGGCGAGAAACAGGCGGTTTTGAATTTAGCTCAGAGGCGTCATTTAGGCTTGAGGATCTTTTACATGCAAGTAAATCTACTAACATGGGCCAGCCGGCTTTACTTCCCCTCCGAAGGAAGGCGTACGAAGGATTTTTTCGCACTCAAAAATCCACGGCTTCGTGTTTGAACCCGCCAACTTGGGTATAACTGTCCGAAACGCTAACCGTCACACCATCGCCGCATGCAAATAGAAAACAAATACGGGAAAGTCTGTTCCACTCTGTAGCACCGCTAGTTTCGTTATCAGGGCCCGGCCTGATTTTTTTCTGCCCCAAATTCGCCGTTTTGTCGCGAAACATTACATAGCTTTCCTTGTACTACTTATATTACTCCGTATATACGTATGGTTACGGGAAAGTAAAAACAGTAAGTTTACCCCTAGTAGAAACATTAAAATTTGTTTCAGATATTAAAATGTCTTTCCAGTTAGTGGTTGAAGACTTGAGAGTGACTGCTAAAGAGAAATTTTATAAAGTGTTAAATAAATATCCTGTGTTGAAATTTTTACAAATTATGAAATACATACAACCGAAGTGTACTAAGCAAACATTTGATTGTGCATGTTTGTTTAAATTTTACTTCTCATCGTGCATATTTGACTATTTCATAGTGCGTATTTGCAATAATATTTTGGCATTTGATAAAGAATGGAAATCCTGTCTCCAATAATAAGTTACAACTTATGCGAAGTTTTGTTGTGACCTTTAGAGTCACTTCAACCGTACACTTTTATTGTAACTTGTAGCATAGACATTCAGCATACGTCTGCTTCTTACGTATTTCATTTTCATACGTAATTATTAGCAAGAGCTTTCCAAAATTACACTTCACAAACGGCACTAAGTCATGAAAAGTATGGATTCCAGGGCCATCTGAGGTCAACTTACTACTTGAGAGATGGTCAGCTACTCATTCCGGCAACTGTCGGCGAGCGACAGGCCTCGAACGCGGCAATTGCTGTGAGGCCAGTCCCCGCCGTCGGATTGTTAAAGAACTTAAGAGTCAAATTATCTCCTACATTATTACAATGATCTGTACCATTACACGATTTGTAGTACTATAAAATTCCTAGTACTTTATGATTCCCAGTTCTCTTACTGTTCAAAGTGCCATAAAATTATATTTGAGATAGGATGGTGGTAACTGTTGGTTGTTTGTGTGTTGTGATGTTGGTTTACTTTCGTCCAAAGTATTTTTTTAAGAAATATTCAGTAAAAACGAATACTTCACATTATCCATTAAAACTACCGCAACCTATATTTTACAGCTTGAACATGCGATCCTGTACTTTCTGAGCAGTTCCACATACTTAAATGCTCTTTTTCCCCGCGAAGTTCTGCCATCTCGAGACCTCGCGAATATGCAAAGGGGGAGCCATGTCTCCAGTTACGTCTGAACACGCAACGGTCCGTATCTACATGCCAACGAGAAACCCTTACGTACAAGTAACTCGCATTCTGTTGTACAAGGGGTCGTTTCGAGATTGTTACGCCCCTTTAACGTAGCGCTGGCGCGGCGAAACGAGGGTTGCTAAAGGCAACTGGAGCACAGAGCTAACGTACGAGCTCCCACACGCCGGAGACTCGGGTTCGAAGCTGATACGGAGGGGTGTGTGTACTAGGCGACATAGGAGGTTTAACACGTGAACGGCTCAGCGGATCGCTTAACCCGTGCCGACCCCAATTGCTTC
The DNA here is from genome assembly GCA_038098605.1 of Gryllus longicercus. NCBI lineage: Eukaryota > Metazoa > Arthropoda > Insecta > Orthoptera > Gryllidae > Gryllus > Gryllus longicercus. The sequence continues at coordinate 1,000,412 of JAZDUA010000052.1, forward strand.
CGGTCGCAGACTCTAGTCGATCGGAAATTCCTCTCTTGAGTGGGAACTGAACTTAGCGAGTACTGAGCTTGCAACGCCGTCCATTAATTCCACTATTTGATGAAAGTTGGGATGTAATTTGTTATATTATTTTAAATATTTATTCATGTTTCTCAATTCAAAAAATGTCGTTGCATATATATGCACACACACACACACACACACACACACACACACACACATATATATATATATATATATATATATATATATATATATATATATATATATATATATATATATTAGGTTGTTAGGCATCATCGTATTTACTGGGCCATGGTCATTAAAAGGCTTACGTTATTATAAAGTTTCTTTCTCTGGTAGATCCCCTTAGTTGTGCTACTATTCCATAGATAATTAATTCCCCGGTTCTGAATTAAACTGATTTAAAACAAAAAATTGGAACCTGGAATGGAACCAAATTATTACTTAGTTGTAATTTAAGCTTCAAAACAATGAAATTGTTTTTCTAATAATACTATGCGTTAGCCTCATTCATCCCTTAATCAATGGACAAAATTCTTTATTAACAGTTAACTTCTGTTAGGGCATAGAACGTTTAAAAAATGACAGGCCAAATTTTTGTTCAAATTTGTGAATTATCAAAATTTATTTTTCTGCGTTTTTTACAATTTTTACAACAATATTAAACAAAATATATCTCTGTTAATTAAATTCATTATTTGAATTGAGGTCACTTACCACTTTTGGCAATTGTGATGTGTTTCGCAAATGTGTTTTTCGCATAATTTTGTGTGAAATATTTGAATTATTATTTTCTCAAAAAAGACTCCAACATTTTTCTTTGAATTCTTTCTCGTACTTATGAAAGGTCGGTGAAAAAATAATAATTCTAATTTGGAGGGAACTCTGTATTTTCGAAATATGCAAAACTTAAACACATCAAAAGTACCATATTGTTGGTACAGATTTATTATTAAATAAAATATGTTTAAAAAACATTCTTAAATAAGGTCACGCCCATTTTTTGAAATTCGATTAATTCTCACGTAATTTCTGCTTGAAGGTGATGCAGTTTATTACAAAAATCCCAAAAGGACTCCAAGTTTATTTTTTCAATGTCTTTCTTGGATAGAACAAAGGTTGCTTAAAAGTGGAGCAGATTTATTTTCATTGATCCCTCTAAAATTTTGAAAATTGTAAAACTTAAAAATATTGCATTAAATGATGTGCTGTTTTAGTACCACTAGTGTTTTTTTCTTTTTCGCCATCGCTGGGCATTTTTAAAATGTTTACATTCAATATTGGACTTTAAGTTAAAAAGCGATGCTTTAAAAATTATTCCAGACTGTCAACGAGCTTTTAAATTGCGAGAATAATGTATTTGTAGAAGCGAATAGGATATTCAGAGAGTTATTTGCAAAAGTTAAACGAACCCCAGGATAAACTTTCAGCTCCGGCCTGAAAAAAGCCCCTGATATCAAAGTGAATCTGCAATTCCAACGTTCATACGGCAGAGAGCACCGCAGCGTGTGGCAGCTGCGGGAATTAAGAGGAAAGGAATAGCAGAGCACTCGACGATGTGGATACTGTCATAGCGTAACATTTTTGGTTAGTCAATTAATATATTAGCAAACAATTTATTATTCTGGCGTACAAATTCTGCACGATTTTTTCATAAATATGAGTGTTTTAATAAAACGAAAATGGAGATTTCTTGTAACACCGGATGCAAATGTCTTTCATTCAGCTACGAAAATAAAAACACTCATTGTTTTATTATTATGAGTAAATCTGTTGTACTACAACAGCACATACCCTCTCGGATCATGGCAAAGATTACCTAATACGATAATATTGCGTACTTCTTCCTACTAATACATCACCCACACTAGAAGATTCCAAATGATGTTACTCACAATTACGTAAAAAAACTAATATAAGTATATACTTGTACATCGCTACACGTGTGCATGGAATGATATAAAGAAATAATATTTAAAAACATATTGCATTAAGAAATAAGTCTCTAGCTTCAATATTGAAGATGTAGTAGAAGTTAAAAAAGGTCTTTGATTTCATTTATTCATAAAAATTCATAAAAATTGTACGAGTATTTAAGGTATGAGGGAGAAGTATAAATAGTGGAAGTTTTCTTGAGATCCATAAATTCTTCCTTACCCTTTTACTATGCATTGTTAAATGATAAATCAACAAGGTAGTTAGAAACATTTAAAAATCAGACGTTTTCGGCCCGAGAATGACAGTCTGTTTGGGTGAGAATACCAACTACACTTGGATTCTTGGCTGGCAAGGAGACGCCGCGCTCTACGGACAGTTGCTAACACCTCTTCCATCATGCTCCGGTCTTCCCTGGAAGAAAGGCAAAAATCTATGAAATGTGACGGCAAAGAAACTACATTCGCGAAATACAAGCAAAGTTCAGCAATATGAAAAAAGATATGAATGTGATGGATGAAAAATTAAATGTGGCTATTGCAAAATGAAAGTGTTGTGGGAGTGAAATTACACTCAATTGAATTGACAATCAACAGTAAATTGACTCAATAAGCCGTCAGTTAATTGGAGTTTTGAAAATCATTCTTCCCTTGGTACATCAATAGATAAAAACCAATTAATTACGAAATTCACAGGCCGATACCTAAATATAATAATAACAACAATAATAAATTTTATTATTATTATTATTATTATTATTATTATTGTTATTATTATTATTATTATTATTATTATTATTTGTTTCCATGGTTTAGGATCCCTAAAAGCCCAGAGGACTTGTCATTGGATTTCCGTTACAAACAATATTACTTCAAAAACATACATTGTTACAATGAGTTACAGTACATTATTATCATCATTACATCATAAAAGTTCCAAATTATTTATTAATAATATAAGTTCTAGCATTGTAACGGCCGAAACGGAGAATATTGTGTTGTTTCTCAGTCTTATTTTGTAGAATAAAAATATAAAAACCTCTTTCTTTTGTAAAATGAAGTTCTGAAATAAAATAGATGACTGAATTTAATAAACAGTCATATGCCACATTTGTACAGACCACTTAGACTTAATGTTTCATGTTTTTTTTAACATTTCAACTTTGAAGATTTCTCTATTGTTTGCTATATTTTAAAATTTTAATTTGTAAATCATTTATTGCTTTTGGTTGCATATTACTTGTTCCACCCAATACTTGTACTCCACACCTTAAGACTGACTCAGCGAATACTTTGTATACTATCTTTAGAACATCTAAATTTTTGTAGTGTTTCATAGCATATATTGCTTCTAGAAATTTTTGTTTTTATTGAAAACTAGTTCAGTATGTTTATTATATTTTAAATAGTTATGAAAACAAACACCTAATATCTATATTCTTTAACAAATTTCAATTTCTCACAATTACAGTTCATGGATGTTTTGTCATTCAGCCTCTTCTTATTGTACATAATAATTTATTGAAGAGTACAATTTGCGAATGCAGTGTCTTAATGTGCATGATTGTTTTTAGAATTTGCAAATAAATTGTTTTCAATTGACTATTTATCTAAATTATTGCATCGTTTTTCACACTACATTACATTATGATTTCTGTGTGAGTTTAAGATTATTACGTCGTCTGCATACATACACATTTGGCATTATTTGTTCATTGCATTAAAGATACTATTTACTTGTAAGAATTATGAAAAGGGCATGGCAGAGCAGCTGCCTCGAGGCACACCATATTTTATAACATGTGTTATTTGATTCAATAATTTTTATTGAATAATACACGATACAATAAATTTCTTGTTTTCAAGTAACTTTTGAGTAGTTTCATATAGGTTCTCTCTACTCCTAAATGTCTCAATTTATCTAATAATAGCTGGTGGTTTACCGTGTCAAATACTTTCGCGAAATCGACAAAAGCAACCATTACTTCAAGACCTTTGTTGAAGTTAAAGTAAATGTAGTCTACGACTACAACCATCAGCATTTCAAGAGTTTTCCTTTTTTGTAAACTATATTGATTTTGATTTATGATATTATTGACAGAAAGATAGTTATTTTACTTACTAACAATATATTTTTCTATTATTTTTTCCATAAGTGATAATATGGAAATGAGCATAGAGTTTGTAATATCAGTTGAAACTCCTACTTTAAAGATGAGTTTTATAAAAGATACTTTGAAAGCATTGGGGAATTGTTCACTTCTGATCATCCTATTTAATTGCCTGGAAATACCATCACTGAGTACATCTACATTTCTTATATCTGTTGCTCGAATGCCGTCGTAGCCTGTTGCTTTGTCTCTGTCTCTGGTGATAATGTTTCTGAGATAATGTCTGCTGAAAATATATGTGTGACTCTTAAAACGTATCAAAAACATTGGAATACTACTACTACTACTACTACTACTACTACTACTACTACTACTACTACTACTACTACTACTACTACTACTACTACTACTACTACTACTACTACTAATAATAATAATAATAATAATATGAGCTAAAGCCACACATTTTGCAAGGAAGATTTTTTTTAAATATGTAAGTAATCCCAATGGTCTAATTACAGGTTAGTTAGACTTGGCCCGTTATCTGATTCGTAAGAAATAATAATACTTACGACGTATTTTTCACTGGTCACTCCTGATTTGCCACACGGCTCCCGAAGACGGTGGCCGCGTTTTAGATGCCTCCGCTGAGACGCGAAGTGGGGTGGGAGGTCGCTTAGCTGCCGCGGCGTCCGCGAGTGCCGCCAGCGACGCTCCCGGGGGCTCTGAATAATTTGGGCGGGCGGAGCGGGCCGGGGCCTCGGGCGAATGAGCACCGCCCGGGGCGCCGCCCAGGGGCCCCGCGTTGAATAATGGCGAGGGACCGCGCCGTAGCTCAGCCACAAAAAATGTGCGGTTTGGGATGCTCTTACTCTTGGATGACAATCGTCATATGTAGTAAGCAAGCATAGTTGAAAAAGTCATGATCTAGAACAAATCTGCTATGAACATGTGCTGATGGAGTATTCTTATCTGTGCAACTAAGCAGTTCTGTTATTCATTGTCAGTTAGGGAAGATAATCAAACCAATTCATATAAATGCATTGTATTTTACGAATGGGTGTTTTCGGTTTTCTTTGTCGACTCCAGAACCCTGGGATAATAACAGCGGGGAATAGGGCCTCTACTGTGCAAAAAACAAACAAAAAATCTAGTGGTGCTTAAACAGCAGTACTTTCTTTCCCGTGTTTTCATGCAAAATAACGCGAAAAGGTCTAAAAATTTCGAAAAAGTTTATTTCACCTTATTTCAAAATCTACCTTTAAGAAACAGATTTCATTAAGGTAAAATTCTCTATCTTTAATATTGTACTAGACCCTGAAAAAATTTGTTCTTTTAAGATTTTCGACATGTCAGGGTTTTTAACGAAAATGAGACTTCTTAAACGTCCTTCACACTATCCAACAATACATTTTAACTAAAAATGATGGAGGCATTTTTTGAAAATTTGGATAATGTTCCAGGGGATTCATGTAACGTTCTCCCAAAATTCAAACTGGGACTGTGCAGCAGCTAAGTGAAAAACTGAGCGTTTTGTAGTAGTTCTCTTCCTGTTGGGTGACAATCGTCACATGAAGCAAGCAACGGATGTTGTCAAAGTTACGATCTAGAACAAATCGACCTAAAGCGAGTGAATATCCTCATCCGTGCAAGTACTTTGTTCTGTAATTTATTCGCAACCAGTATTTTAGAGATGTTGACGATGAAGTTTGAAGGTCAATGAAGGTCAGGACGGATTTTTCAGAATCCATTCTCTCTGTCAATAAGGGTGTTTTCGATTTTGATTGTGATTCCCTCTGCCCTCAGCCCGAGTTATTACAAGCTATTCCGTAGCACCACTAGTTTTATTTATTGCGGTTCTGTACAACTTATTCCGTTCTGTACTCAAGCAACAGTTTGCGTATTACTGATCATACAAAATGCCCATCGAATCGCTTGACATGAAGGGTAGTAAGGGAATGATAAAATGATGGGTTGGGAACCTGAGGAAACGAAAAGGAATATTCTGCAAATCCGTTTGGTTTGCTAAAAATGATGACGATCAGCCGGATTGGTGAATTGAAAACATAATCAAGAGGAATGAGAATATATTTTGGTTTACCTCCTTGCGTCCATTGCATCTTAATTTTTTTCGCGTATAGGCCAACTCGGACCACGCGTGCATCCTCCTTCAGCATGTGCAAGTACCTCTCTGGGAGGGGATCAGCATTTTAGCTGCATTCCAAATTTATCCCCCAAGGGTGTTAACCCTGGGGGTATGAGATGATGATGATGATGATGGTGAGGGATGAAAGAACGGCAATACCTGTAGACATACACAAATACAGCCATGTCCGAGGCGGGTCTCAAACCCGTGGTTCTTCTGGTCCGAGACCGCTACGGCACTACGACCCTAACAATCTCGGCCATCTGACCGGCTCATTGCTTCTTAATAATGAACAAAGATGTTTTTAACAAACCATAAAAGATTCGCACAAGTGGTGTTCTAGTAAATCTTGAATGCGTCACTTGTGAATTTGTTTAATCGTTAATCATTTACGTTTAGTCCTGGAAGAGAGATATCATACGTCCGTTTTGTTTTTCATGATTGCCTAGAAATACATTTCAAATATCTAAATAAATAACTACTTGCAAAATATGTATTTAAATAAAATATATAGTTTTTGAGTTAATTTAGATACATTTTTTTAGACTGATTCTCTCAATATTGCGACAGGATACTGGCAATATTGTAGTCCGATTATTGCAAACTACATATGTTTTATACACATTGCGTTTAATTTTTACTCCTTCAATTTAAATAGTTTAATTTCAATTAATTATCTTTTTACCATCCAGAAGATATACGATGCAATATTGTAGTCGTAGACAAGTTATATTCTTATACCCCCAAAAAAGGACTTTACACCTCTAGAGGTTACAAGCGTTTTTCTAGCAAAAAGTTGGTTCTGGCTTGTAACATTTACATTGAGAAAATCTATCGTTCAAACATCTATTCTGTTTTGTGACTTCCCGAACATGTAGGACGTGATCAACGTCAATTACTGTGTTTTATGTGCTTTAATATTGTCCTGTAGCCAAAAACGCACATCCATTACCTGCCAAATCCATTCAGCTGCCGTGGTAATACGTCATGACATCACCACAAATTTTCATTGCCGGTTTCGACGAATTTGGAGATGAACTCTTCTTCATTATATCGGGCGTTAAGGGAGATTAATATTTCACGCTCCTACGCATGAATGCTTCGGTGAATTCACTGCAATGGGAAATCAATAATTCTGGTCACAGATATCTCTCTAGTCGTTTATTCTAGTCGTGTAATGTGCCAGGAAAGTAAGTTCCGATCAGTAAATAATGTATAAAATAAACTATATCCACTAATAAACAATATATGAAAATGAATTTATCGCTGAAAGATTTACATTCGATTTTTCACAAGTGAATACAATATTGTGCTATCACAGCATTTTGCCATTCTTGATTGTAAAATTATACAATTTCCTCTATTTTTATACAATATTTCGTACCATACAGTGCACGCATTTTATTAATTTTATTTATATCAGTCATGCTATTCCTTTCCTTCATGTCATTAATTTTCTCCACGTTATTCCTTTCCGCCGTTACTTTCATTTCCCATGAATACCCTGTGATACTATCGAAGAGATCTAGATGATTAATTTTCTAAGCCCGTAGGTGTGAAAAGAAAGCAGCATCCAGGCTGTAAAAGGTGCCTGTCATTTCTTAATATACTAGGAACGAAGGAAGAATTCACACCCAATAAACAGTTTCGCTTATGATCGGAAAATGCAAATATTTGGGTTATCCCGCCTATTATCAGTGTAGACGTATAGATTTAATTATCATACTCTAAGCACCACTGTTTACCGCACAGCTGATATAATGAATTTATCGCTGATATCGCTATCGATATCGCTATCGAAATAAGATAGCAAGACTCCAATGAAGAGGTCTAAAGCTATTAAATATTTGCTTTTCACGTGTTGCTTTGCGGAACAGCAACTTCTGTACTTTGTCGCCTTACTATGCCTGTAGTAAAGAAAAAGTATTGTAATGCTCCGACAGAAATCGACAAAAATTCATTGCAGGGTTATAGTAGTGAGTATTGAGCAGTGTGCGTACTACATTTTGGAAAACCTTTTTGTGTGCTTTTGTTCAGCAAAATGTTTTCTACTATAGCACTCTGATAATAAATATTCTCGCATCATGCAATAAGACCATCATGCAATCGCACATCAGACCATCTCGCATTATCCAATAAGATTATGATCTTCCTTCTCCATCATACATATTTTCAAATATGCTGGAAACTCGTTATAGGTTTCATATCATTAACAATATATTATATATATTTCGAGACTGGTTTCTACTATAACGATTTTATATATTTCGTGAAACGAATTTCAAACCACACACATTTAGTGAGAATCTTTATTTTTTAGAAAATTTTAAATTTAGAAAAGAGACTGCACCAATATAATGCCGCAAAATTAAGTTTACGTCCAGGAAACATTGCAACAAATCTTGTTCACATTAATATTCAAACAATCACGATTTTACCGTCAAGTATTAAGAGAAAACTTCCCTTCAAAACTAACTTTGTATCATAAGAAATATTGCGAATAAATATACTGGATATATAATTTTAAGAACATTCTCTCTTTTTTTAGACTATTGTACTATTTTAATTACTACGTTTTTTAAAAGCCATCTCACAGGACAATTTGACAAATTCGTTGATATTGTTTAGTGCTACTGAACGGAAACAATGAATTGTCAATCAGAAATTGAATTGAATATCCTATACAGAAAGAAACAAATATCTCTCGTATTCATGTTTAAACAACCACGATTCTACCGAGAAGAATTACTAGAGAACTTTCTTTCCAAACGAACTTCCTCTCAGTTTCTCTCATATGTTCAGGTATCCACAATGGAACGGACTACAGGAATTCAATTGCGACGAAACCTTCTACCGCAAATAGCTTTCAAAGCAACCTCTAATCTGGAGTCGTGCCGATTACGAGTTGGCGTGTCGTTCATTCTAACTGCGGAGAATCGACTTCGACAAAGCAGCGTTCCTATTACCATCTCCGGTTCCATTCCCATTAAACGGTTGACTTAATTAAAAGATACATCGGCGCCTCGCGTGCAATGAATGGATGGGTAGATGGGACGGGCGTTCGAAAGAGCTCGGCCGTGTATTGGGATCACAGCGGCACATACAGAGCCACAGTGGGAGCAAATAATATTTCTCACCGAGTTTCAGAGGAGGAAGTTAAACAATTCGTCTAGTTTTTGTTTTCGTCTGGAGGAGAATCCTAGCGGCCGGCTGCACTGATCACTAGTTTTCTGTAGTTTGTTGGAGAATCATGAGACGGAGCAGTACCCTAGCAAACGGGCAACCCCGAACTCGAAACTAATTGAGATTCTCTCGAATTAAGATAGTAAATAGCTAGAATCAACTGATAAAAGAGATTAATATTGTTCTAAAATAATAAAATATGGGTAGATGGGGCGGGCGTTCGAAAGAGCTCGGCCGTGCATTGGGATCACAGCGGCACATACAGAGCCACAGTGGGAGTAATAATTCAAAGTATAATGGTATAATAATTCAAAAATCATTTACAAATAATAAAAGATGTTCTAAATGGTATCATTATAGAATATTAGAGGCAACATATATGAAAATAACAATCGATTTTTAATTATCCTTCTTTTCTTTCTTTCACATATTAAGACCGCTCGGTTTCACTTTATATTTGAGGACCGCGGTCATTTAAATCTTAAAAATAAAAAAAATGAGTACCGACTTCAAAATATAACTAAATAACACTATAAAATGAAAAATACTAATTTAAAACATGCTGGTCTTTTCATTCGACAATGCATCATTTAACAAGAAATATGTAAATACATAACCAAATAAATAAATTAATTCAAAATATGATTTTGAATTTTTAAAATGCTTTTTTACTTTCTGGTATACTTAGGTATATGCAGAGTAATATTCGTCGTACAGAGAGTTGAGGAAAATCTATTTTGTGATTTCAACGTGATTTCACGTTTTGGGCTCCCTGAAACGGAAAATATGTTATTTTCAAAACATCCATTCGTGTGCAAAACCACCGCCTACACTATTCGTATATTAAACCAAAATGAATATTCCCCGGTATATCTGGCCAGACACAACTCTGCGATTTTGAAAAGCTATTTCTACGTTGTTTCACAAAATATTGAAAACTCTTCTTATACTTCTGACTCTTCCTTCTAGATGACACCTTCAATTAGTCAAGAATTTATGATTTGTAAATGACACTCTTTTCACGCAATTTATCACTTCATATTGTAAAGCGTTCATTATTTTACTCAATTAAAAAACATATTTTAACGCGAAGTCTTTTGAATCATTTGGTAAGGTATGTAATGCAGTTCGTGAAAGGTCACTGCTTCGATCCTCAGCAGAACAACACCGAGAGCAAAGAGGGATGGGTTGCGAAGGGGGAGGGACAGGGTGGGGGTTGAAGAGGGGAGGGGGGGAGGGTGAGGGACAGCAGCGATTTCACGCGTGCGCAGTTCATTGGAGGGTCGAGAGGGGGTGCTAATGGCTCTAATTGCTTCCGGTTGCAAGAGGGTGGCGAACATCACAGACCAGGGGGAGGGACATGAGGCCTAACAAGGTCGGCTTTCCCTGTATTGTACGTCCAGCGAAAAGTGTCCACTTCCGGGTAAAGACGCAATTTCACTACTTTGGTGTATAGTGGTTCACTAAATATCACAGTAATAATATATGATATAGTTCTTCTTTGAATCAGCTAGCGAGAATAACCTTGGTGAAATAAAAAACATTGTAATTTTGAGTTGTAGCCACAAATTAAAGATATTAGACCGTATCAGCCCTGCGTGTTCGAGCCGCGCCCATTCGAGTTAATTGCCTGGTATTGATCGGAGAAACCACTGACACCAGGCGATGCCAGAGCAGTACCCTCACAAACGGGCCGCAAACCGCGCGTAATCCTTTCTTCTTCTTACTTGTCCTATCCTCATCCCTTACACACACTTATACTAACATGCACTACACTGAGAGCGTAGGCTTCCGCGGCCGTAGTCAGTATTTACTAGGCTGCCCGGGTGACGCCGCGTCCATGGCGAAGGTGCCTTTGGCACCCGGACAGCCTAGTAAATATGCACTACACTACCTCATATGCCGATAGAGTGGTCGGAAGCTTAGAGCTTGTCCCGCTGGTTGGAGATACCTGGTTGGCGAAACCCCGCTGGTCGACGGTAGGTCGGCGCCGCATCTCATGTTCGTAACTTGACCGCCACCTCCTGAGCAAAAACATGCACTGAACGTACGGAACTAATGATCTTGGCAGACGACGCGCCTAGTATCAGTAACACTCAATGAATCGATCAAGGACTTGCCTGCCCGGGAAGCCCGGCGCTCCTGCGAGCACAGGCAACTTCCCCTGAATCCCCTCTAATTTCCCCTCCCGATCCAGAAAGAGGCTCACGCGCAAGTGGAAACGCCGCGAGGCACGGAATGGTGGCTTCATTCGAAAATACGTTTGCCAGACTTTGTTCTATCACCCCCCGATATTTGAATTAAAACTATTTTTTATTTATTACTATTCTGTGTTTATTTTTTTAAAACTATGCCTTGTATAAACATTATTGCTAAGTCACAAATATGTTTCATTGACGAATTATTTCCTTGTATTCGTTTTGTGTTGTTTTATTAAATCATTCAGTTATTTGCGTACGGAGCAATAATGTGAAATATTATGAATAAATCACTAAGTTAACATAATTCTCGCTCAGCTTTTTCAAGACAGCTCATTTAATTCCAGCTCTTTTTGTGTGACGGGAACGCCGTTCCACTGATGACCAATAAATGGCAGAGGGCAGTCTGTATATTGGCGTGACCCGTAAAGAAGTAAATACCAGGCAAGATATCATGTTCGATATGGGACTAGACAAGCAAAAAATTATTGTTTACATCAGTTCAAAGGTGACACATGAAATAAGAAGATGGCTAACCTTATCTGATGTCTAAACACGGACTGGTTCATCGAATGTGAAATCTCTCATATGACTATGGTTTGCTATTCTTTCCTTTTTTCATCAGTATACGTACAAAAACTTTTCTATATTCATATTTTGTTGAATTATTTTATCTTTATTTCCATAATTTCATAGGTACAGGGTTATAGATATAGATGTTCCTTTTCTTCGCTTTTTTCAGTTACTGGTGTTATTGTAAATACACGTAAATTAAGCTGTGAAATATTTGACACACAAGGTACGGCTGCAAGTTGCCCTGTGTCACCTGTCAAGGCCTCCTCTTCATTTATCGCAGGACTGAATGACGCGGTAAAAATAATCAAGCTTTGTGAGATTCGCACAATTCTCTTGAAAGTGCGAGAAAGGAAGGGAGATGGAGTGTGGCTTGGAGAACCACTAAATGTTGCGGCAAAATGCTGTGGGTTACATAGAGACGTGGTGGATTGCAGTAGTTAAAAATGGGTTGTTGTCAATTGAGAGTTTGTCATTGAGGATCGTTTCAGGTCGGGTGGATCGTTGTGGGGACCTTATGGGAAACTAGCGGAGTCCCTGTGGAGTCCGTGGGGAGTCCTTGTGGAGTCCTCGAGGAGTGCTTTTGGGGTGCTTGTGGAGTGCTTGTGAAGTGCTTGTGGAGTCGTTGTGGGGTCGTTGTGAAGTTGTTGTAGACTCGTTGTAGTATAGTAGTGAGGTTGTCGTCCGGAGGTTTTGCAGTTGTGAGGTCTTCGTATGATTGTTGTATGGTCATGGTGAGAAGTTGCAAGTCGACATTCGTCATTATAGGTCACTGTAGTATGTTACTCGTATATGTTGTTCTATAACGTTATTGGTCGCCAGCGTGTCACAGTGAAGATCTCTAGGAGCCAGTGGAATGCAACGAGAGGCCCAAAGGTGCACCGGAGGGCGTGGTAACGCGTGGGCGAGCGGATCGGGGCGTGGCGTAGCGCGGAGTGGCGGGGCGCGACAAAGGGATTCGGCGGCGGCGCTGAGAGCCCTGGCAAACACGCCGCCCGCCGCGCGCAGGGCTAAGCCCTTGCGTGTGGGCGTGTCGGGGCGGTGGGCGGATGTGTTTGTCTGGGAGGCACGCGCCCCGCGGCGCCGCCGCACTCCCCGTCTCTTCGCAGAAGCCGAGCAGAGAGAGCGCCAGAGCACGCTCTTACCTAGGATACACACGCCACGGGCTTCTTAGAGCGATGTGTGTGGTAAATCTGCAGGTGTCGCGCATGAACTATTAGTCTACTCAAAATTGTTATTTAACTCCCTTCGCTATAGTATAGGGAAGAAAAATATTGGAATTTTCGCAAGTAAAATCCGTGTCCTTCCGTGTTAAGGCTCTTTTGAGTTGCGACTCTATAATCACGTAAGGATTAGGTTAATTAGTGCTATTCAAAATATTATCAAAATTGGTAGAGAGCACCAATTTTCATCATTTTGGGGAGTATAAGCGATTTTGAACCAGAAAATCGGGATGTCTGGGGGGAGGGAAACGGCATGCATAACGCTGTCAGATTAGAAGCTCTTGAGCTCACATTTAGTAAATACGACAGGAGGAAGATTAAGTTGTATCGCTATCATTACGATATTTTAATTTTGATTGGTACTTTACCTGAAGCATAGTAAGATTTTCAAAATTTTCTAAAAAGTGACTGATTAAAAAATGTTTTTGATCCACTAGAAGAAAGTGTATTTACAAGTAAGGTAATGTTCCTATTTTTAGTAATAACTCACCGTTTTTAGAAACTTGCAGATATCTTTGTATTCAAAGCACTATGTGTTTTCGTTTAGAAAGAAGTTTGAGATTTCTATTCCACCTCATTTCATATTCACGCTCCATATTTTTTATTCACTCTTTGACAACCTTTTTATTTCCTTTTGTTTAATCGTTTAATTATCTTGCAAATCACTGAAATTATTTCTGCAATCAAGTCCTGTCTTTATTTTTGATAAACTACCATCCCAACACCATCCGTTTTTCTACTCCTTGCAAATCTTGTTTAAAAGTGTCATTTGTCACCTCCATCTACATTTCCCTTTCTAGCCTCTTCCTGTACCTCGACTCCCTCCCTTCACAGTATCTCCCAATCCAGTTTCTCTGTGTTAGGGATCTGAACTCCATCCTATCAGTCCCATCCTTATTCCTTTTCTTCCTTCCACACAAATCTCAGAGCTCTTTTTGGAATGGAATCCTTTTGCCTTTTCGGCGGTGCTGCGGTCGACTGTTCACCTTTCCAGCATCGCCAGTTCTTCACTATCTGAAACAAATTATAGTTTCACTACTCGGATCATTTATTTCTATGAAGACCTTGCTCTACCTCTCTTGGTTGAATGTACTTCGTCACTTTGATTGACGCAACGTTCACTACGTCGTCTCGGCCCCGTAATATATGTTTCGGTTTAAGTCCGAAATATGGCTAATTCCGAATTAATTCTGCTAGTTAAATCACACATTACATGGTGTGGATACACCTGTATCGATGACGATTCCGTAATTACCGGCATCTAGCTTAGGTTGGCATTGCCTGCAGAACGCTGGATAAAAATGTCTAAATGCAAGGGGCCTTGAGTGTTTGTAACATAGAAGACATCTATGGCATAGAGGCATAGAAACATTTTGATGTAAAGACATGTTAGAAATTGTGAGTTGCACGGTTATAAAAACATGTGATAAAAAACGAAAATGTCGAAACCTCGTCGTTAGCTCGCGGATACATAGAGCGAGGCGTTAATCGAGGTACTTAGTGCGATTAGGTGGTATCGTGGACATGCAAATTTATGACTGTCAGAATGGAATTTGAAAGTGTTTACCAGTTCTCTCATTGATCATAGAAACATAACCACCAGAAGTATGATCCCGGTTTAACACATAATATCTGCTATTTCTCTTCACCTACTCCACCATCTCATGTTGACTAATTTGAACTTTAATCGGCTAATGTCCAATGCATGTTTCAGAGCTGTTTCTACCTTGGACGCTATATATATATATATATATATATATATATATATATATATATATATATATATATATATATTGAAACGCGGAGCGTTTCTCTAATTAATTAGAAACGCAGGGCATGTTATTCCAATTACGCCCATTTTGAATTGCGCGGCAAAGGCGGCGAGTAATGGACGTGACGAGAGAACGCGAGAAGGCGGCGAGACGGGGCGAGACGGCGGCAGTTGCAGTGTGGAGCAGAACTCGAGTGAGAACGGAGCGAGATTGGTGCGTGCGGTGAACAAAGGACAAAAGGACGTTCAATAACGTAAGGAAAGATATCAAGAAGTGAGTTTTTGTGACAGTGGGAAATATTAAATAGTGCAAGCTGGTAGTCGTGAAATTAGCATCAGGAACAGTGGTGAAATGGGCAAGAATTGTAAGACGCATGGTAGGTAACAGCATGGGTAGTGACCACGTGCCTGCATTCTCGTAAAAGGTTAGCGGAGAAGAACTGGTATACTGTGTCGCAAGAAAGCATCGAGACAAACTGCAAGGAAGAGGCGGACAGTAATATAGACGTAGTGCCTGCCCGATTTGGAGAACACGTGCAACGGTCGGAGTTGAAGCAGAGGCATTGTGCAACCGCTGCAGGGGCCGGTGCCGCGGCCGTCCACGCCGCCAGCCGTCCGAAGGCCGCCGATTATCGCAGCTGTTAGGCGACATCCGAGAAGATACGAGCTATTTTGGTATTCGAGGTATTGTGAAATCTAAAATTATGAATGTAGTTTTGGTACCAAAACAGGGAACAAGTAAACTGAACTTGATGTACTAAATATATAATTTCAGTAATAAATTGTTTATTTGTTCAGAGAAAATTATAACTTGGCTTTTCCAATGTTCTGGTCAATCCTTACGAGACCCATTCACGAACCAAGACACCCGTCCTTTTTAATATTAAATGCAGTGAAAAGTACCGCAAATCGAGGTACGTCACAACATATATATATATATATATATATATATATATATATATATATATATATATATATATATATATATATATATATATATGTATGTATGTTGACTAACGTGAGCATTAACTGAGTTATTCACAAATTCCCGCAGGTTCGAAAATATGAAATAAAATGAAATACCCACTGTATTTCGATGCTGCAGCAGTTGAGGATCAAGCATTGAACATGATGGCCATCCAAGCTATCATCGTAATAACTATGAGGCGGATTTTAAATAAATTCCTTTTTTCACTTTATAATGATGTCTTTTAGCATAGAAATGAATTTTCTGTAATGAGAAAAGGAAATGACTAATTTTTATATGCTTTTTTGCATTTTTTCTGTTTCAATTAATATGTCTTTTGTACCTTTTTGCGTCATTTTAAAGCATTTTTCGCGGATTTCATCGATTTTAATTTTATCTTAATGCTTCAAATAATATTTACGAGATGCAAAAATGTTCATCAGAGAATTCTTGAGTGGCCTATTTAATTTATTTGCTCAGGTATTGTTATTTCAGCCGTTATGAGTATGTAACCTAAGGTTCCTATGAGTCATAGGCTTTGATGCTTTCAGCACCATTGACGCTGCAGAGAATTTGACGATAACTGAAGAAATAGATTTCCTGGTCCAGTCCAAACTAAAAGTTTGATAGCTAAGTTCACTTGACCGAAAGAGAGAAGCGTCGATTTCATCAGTATCATATCCAAAAGCTTGAATTGATCAACCGAACTGTTTTGATCTAATTAACGTAATTTTTCTTCATTCAGGGCATTTTTAAAATGTCTAAGAGAATTTTTGGTCTTTTTTGATGATGTTTTAGATCATCAAAATCCGGCCGTAGTAATCACGTCCCTATTTAACGATATGCAAGTTGCGGCGACTCTCTTCTCCAAACTTCTCCATATAGATCCACGGTTCTTCGGAGAGCCTGCTGTCAACTGACGCCTCTGTAAACACATAATCTGCACATGAGCAAGAGTAAGAGGAACACTTTTCAGATTGTGGGACTTAGAAACGAGCTGTATTAATCATAAGTGTACGAGAGTTTGTCTTGAAACCCGATGCCGCTGCAATCTTTGATGCCAGTTAACTGGCAGTCATCTGCTCATTACCTCTGCCCTTCGTGACAGAGGTTCTGCTGAAAGGTTTTGACCCGTGACCGACCCAATATGGATCGACATTGGACGTTACCGTTGGTTTCGATCATTAATACGTCACTTTGCGACACATTCGGGGCTCGTGAGATGTATATTTGAATCCGACACAATCCATATGTACGGTAATACTGCCCTTCAAAGCCGGATCCGAATCTCTTCTCATGGCATATTTCACCAAATGGCAATCACTCATACCATAGATGAAACTTCTGCAGTAAATGCGACTAGCATCTCTAATTAACTCCAAAGAGCTGCTGTCAGAGCACCGTTCCTCCGTACTAGTGCCACTTTCCTTTGCGGTGATGAGGTAGTTGCCAAACGTTGTACAGTCGCAATGATAACATTTGCCGTTGACTCCGCTATCTTGGGCATTCACTGCCCTGACTCATTATGCTATTGTAATGCTTTTGTAAGTTGTAAGTTGCTGCTTGCTTGCTAGGCCCCGCTTGCACCCACAATGATATAGGCAGGCAGGGCGTCGCCGTTAAAGCAGCAAAGCAAAAGCGTATTACAAATTATTTAGATTTTATGGGTCCTTGGGAGCTAAGTCCCTTCAGAAGACTGCAGGATGGTGGATCAGCACAAGTGAAAATGAAAGACAGAATATGTTTTAGCAAATGTCGAAACAAGAGTCCTTTACTTACAAAGAAATGAATTTATACAGGAATGAAAGTTACATCTAAGTTACATGGAGACCTCCGTCCAAGTGAACGGTAGCTCGGAGAGTCCCCCCGGGCGGGGCCCGTCGGCTTATTTTATAGTACTCAGGGCTTTGTTCATGATACGCTTCCACTGGGTGGCACGTGGCCTCCCCTCCCCAAACATGACGTGGCCACAGGGCGTCGAACCGTCTCTCTGTGCTACTTCGGACATGTCGTCCGTCACCTTAAGGGTTTACTCTCGAAGCTGCGGGCTGCTGGCGGGTGACCTCATGCCTCAAGAACCCACGTGCCTAAGTATTCACATTAGTGGACACTTCCCAGTTGAATGCGTCATGAACAAAGCTCCTATAGAGTATGATTACAATTACAATTATTCATTACAGTTACAATCATGAACAAAGCTCCTATAGAGTATGATTACAATTACAATTATTCATTACAGTTACAATCATTCATTACACTATTATTTTGGAAACGCAATACAACATCCACTTGCTCCTTATTGTATGTTCCTTTTTGAGTTTTTAGTGATACTTTTACGTAACCGCAATTCCCGGACACAACAATCACTATGGGCCCCAAGATTGCGGGTACAATTTTTTTATCTTCATTCAAACTCACTATTTCTCAATTTCCGCCAATCATATTGTTACCAAGAAACCTTCAGTTTTTGCCTCTCCATCGTCCGTTACTCCAAATAACGTTCGTTATCACAAATATATCTCCCAATAGATCTTTTCCCAAATCCTCTAATCTCACGCCCAATATCACTTAAATTTCTCCTACAATCTCACTCCTATCATCTAAAACCTAGAATTTCATTCCTATCAACTAATATCTCCTACAATTTCACACCTATCATCTAATATCTCCAACATTCTCACGTCTATCATCTACATTTCCTACAATATCCCTCCTACTAAATCCAATATCTCATTCAATTCTAGCATCTAACATCTATAATTTCACTCCTAACATTTCAACCTTATCCGCCTATAATGCTGCCACAACCACAACTTACATAACTCCGCGGGTATCGGTCCCCTTGGGGAAGTGGAGGCGGTTTGACACATTAGCTCAACGTCTGGCGCGCTCCACGTGTGATTGTGTTGGCGGGCGGCGCCGATAAGCCAGCGACGGCCTGGGGACGGGGAGTCGTGGGCGCGCGGCGCGGCGTGGTGCGAGCGGAGGTGGAGGGGGAAGCGATACTGCGCTAAGTTAAATTGGACCCTGCGGGAGCGCGACGTCGCGTTTAGTGCGCTGTAAACAGATGTCCCGGGCGGCGCGCCCTCGCCCGTCTCCCTCTGGTGCGTCCACTCTTCCTCCTCTCCCTCTTTCTCCCATCCCTTCCTCTTTCTCCCATCTCTCCCTCTTTCTCTCATCTCTCCCTCTATCTCCCATCTCTCCCTATTTCTCCCATCTCTATCTCTCCCTCTTTCTTCTCTTTTATTCCCCTCTCTCCGGCTCTTCTCCCTCTCTCTTTTCCCTTTCTTTCTTTGCTTTTCTATCTATTTCTCTCTCATTGTTTCTCTTCTCTCTTTCTCTCTCTTTCTCTTTCCCTCTTTTTCTCTCTCTTTCTCTCTTCTATCTTTTTCTCTCTCTCTTTATTTCTCTCTTTTACATCTCTCTGTTTTAGACCTCTCTCTCTCTCCCTCTCTCTCTCCCTCTCTCTCTCCTTCTCTCTCTCTCTCTTACTCCTCTACTTCTTTCAATTCTCTGTCCTGCTCTTTCCCGTTTCCACCACTCCCTTGCTCGCTACCATTCCGCGCTCTCTTGGGGCCGGAGACCCTGTCCATTGGCAGTGCCGCTGCCCCATTGGCCTCTCGTGGGACGGAGGGCTTCATGTGAGCCTCGGGAGGCCTGGGACGCTGTCCCATGGAGCGCACGCTGTTTGAGCGAGACCTGCTGCCTCGCGCTCGCTTTCCAGTTGCTCTGTTTGATCGCTTTGTGGAGTCTTCAGGCTGGATTAGCTTTTTGTCTTTATTTGGTTTTTGGTATCATTTTCTATTGACCCTTACTCCGCTTCTCTTCCTATCTATTCCTCTTAGTCCCTTCCTACAATACATCTCTTCGTCCCTCCTACGCACACCTCTTCATCCCTCTTCCTACTCACACCTCCTCAATAATTTCTCCTCCTCCTCCTCCTCCTCCTCAATAATTCATCGTATACCAGGTGAAAAATGTGCATTATAGAACCTCAAAATTTTTCTTTAGGCCAAACGACTAGTTCTGTATCTCAGGTACCAGAAAATAAATATTTTTAGAACCTTCCATGAAGTGAAATTTTTTGGAAGGTTCTCTGTTTTTATTGGGGTTATTTTAATATATTTGTGCCTCTTGTTTATGAATCTAAAAACAGATGTTCTCTAACACGTAAGAATTTTGAGAAATTCCGTTGACAGTTTTACTGAACATATATAATTTATTGTGAAGTTAAGGCAATTAACTGCAGAAAAATAACACAAAGCCAAATGCAACTAATTCAGAAAATAGGTTAGTTTATTTGTCAACATATAATACTACTCTCAGACACACACGTGTCAATGCTTAATCTTGTTTAATTTTTCTGTGAAAGTGTGATTGTCGAATATGTTGCAATTCCACGTTATCCCTCCTTTCAGACCATCAATAATCCTCTATCATAACAGCATTCCACCTACCCTGATAACGTCTTTCTATGTCCTTCATATCTTGGTGGAATCGTTCCCTATGTTCTTCACTAAAATCTCCCAAGTTGTCTGGACAAAAATCGATATGGCTATGAAGAAAATGCAGCTTGACACTCATATTGCAACCTAAATGTTTCATAGCCAACAGCATATCTTCCACAATATTCTTGAAAGTTTAGTGTTTCCTCTTTTCCCAAAAATTTATTTATTTCACCCTTAAATCCTGATCAAGCTAGTTTTTCCTCAAAAGTCATAACAAGTTTTCGAAGCTTGCGTCAATCATTAGATTCCTAATCTAAGGACCCACAAAGATTCCTTCTTTTAGTTTATTGTCAGACAGAAAGAAACATATATGGCGGATATACTTAAAACAATCTCCATCTCTATTTAATCCCTTAACTAACTGTTTCATTATCTCAAGTTTAATATGGAGAGGAGAGAGAATGATCTTATTCCGCTTGATCACACGTGCTCTTAATATATTCCTGTCCCCTGGATTCATTGACGCTCTAGCAGGCCAGTTATTTTTAACCCAGTGAAGATGACGAGCACGGCTATACAAAAGGTATAGGAAGCAGGGAAATTCTGTGAAGCGCGACTGTTGCCGAAGAAGCAGTCCTACAACTACCTATTTTGATCATCACATACCACCCATTCGTGCTCTGAATAGTTTATTGCCGTTAATACCATTGTAAGGGTTTGGCAGCATTCCTTCAAGAGGTGCAAATATGCTACTGGTATTGAACCACGAAATGGTACGTACGAATGGAAACCTCTTAGTAAACAAAACGCGTTTTCAGAATGTCAACATGGCTTTCGAAAACCAAAACAGCTATATTTTCTTTTCTTAAAGATGTCGCCTCATCCATGGATCAATGTGATGCACCTATTGGAATATTTCGTAGATCTTTCAAAAGCTTTGTTACGTCATTGTCACGTCACGTCAAACGTTATTGATCATAACATTTTACTTTCAAAATTACCTTCGTCGTATTGCTCTAGATTGGTTATGTTCGTACCTTAAACAACGGTCTCAGATTACAGTAATAATGGAACATTATGTACACACCTTTTCGATTATTTGCCAATTGCATGTGGAGTCCCGCAGGGATCTATGTTAGGCCATATTCTCTTACTACTGAACGTAAACGATATGCTCTCGACGATTAGAAACAGGTCTTCGGAATAAAATGATTATTACGACGTCGTAGCTGGTGAATGATGGGTTCGTGTGGTAAAGGCTTAATGCCTGATTTCAAGTTTACGTAAACAAGGCTTCGAATGCTTTTCTTGTTATGGCCCTTAATTTTCGCCATAAAAAATAGCAGACATCTACATGATTTATTTGCTCTCGCCACATTATCAGAATTCCAAAAGATGAAGATTTCTGCTTACCCTGAGATCATTTTCTTAAACCATTAAGACACTTCGTGGGGAGCAAATCTTTTGTCTTGGTCTCCTAACTTGACACTAAAATAGGCTAAGTAAGCCTTTTTACAAATGACGTTATGTTCGGTCTTCTAGTTTTCAAAGGCATTGATCGACAAATGTAACAAAACTTGTTGGGATCATTTACGCACAATCGTCTTGATGAGGTAGCTATTTTTAAACTAACTTGCTAAATAACTTAGTTGCACATATTAAATAACGTAAGCACACTTACGAAAGAGAACAAACATTACATCAACGGCTACATCAACATTACGGCTACATCAAAACAAACATATTGATCTGTATCAATATTTTTCCAAGTGACCGTTTTCGATTGACCCATATTTCACATCGACCGATGTTACGTGCGAAATTAAATAGGGATAATACGCGTTTATGGAAAATCTCTGGGTGTTACTACAACTTTGATTTGAAATTCTCATACAAACCTAAGAAATCATCCGAAAACACCCACTTTCATCGAAAGCCCCAAAATGAAGTTACTCTGTGTAATTTAACATTATATCTTTCGTGATCGTGACAATAGAATATCACCACAGTACGATTATTTCGTATATTACAATAATTCATGACTTTGACAGTAAATCATCTTTTGAATTTCCTATGTAGCAATCTTTCTTTTTACCACCATTAGCAGATGTGCTCGCGCTGGAAACGATTGTAGCCCAAATAACTTTCGAATTAGCAAAAATGTGATTGCTGTGAAAAGCTCTGAAGAAGACTCAAAGTATATTACGAGTGACAAATTTAAAGTAATGATACTCCCATCACTGTAAATTCAGTGGATCTTGCGCACCAGCAAAAATAAAATGCCGAAATTACACCTGCAGCCCACGTACACACTCCAGGGTTAATCACATCTTGCTAAAATATCTTTCCTTTTCTACGGTATTCTTTGATCGATGTGGGGAAAGGGGAGGTAGGTGTCCACGAAAAATTGAGGCCCGTATAAACTAATTATCATTATTTTCTTTTAACATATCTTTCCTTTAATAAGGATGTGGGGAAGCAAGAGACAGGTTTTCACATGCAAAATTGTTGAGCTGATAAACTAATTTCCAAAACTTTCCATCGAAATTATCGAATTATTTTATCAACATACTACGTTCTCCATCATGTGAATTAACATTGCTTAACTTTTGGCCTGAATTAGCAATATAAAAAGAGAAATTACTGATAGATTACACTTCTTTTAAAACCAAACTCATCAGCTGCCTTTTTTAAATGGAAGAAATCTATTTTAAAATTAGGCAATAAGGACCTTTAAAATTTGGTTTTGAAATCTAATTTTCCAAACCCTTTCATGCAAGTCTTCTATTAACAGTAAATATATATTTCGTCAATCTTTTCAAAAAAGGGAGTTGGCAATCCTTTGAGTGTTTCCGGAACTCGTTTGCACTTGAAAGACGTAAGAATTGCTTACAAATGCCACTGGCCGTAACATCGGTTTCACTTTATTTCTTGGAAACCCCTTTGTTGGGGAACGCAAGTGTGCGTGTCATCAATAGCACCACTGGTTCCACCACTACCGACATCCTATGGGATGGCGATGCCTTTGAAAGCTTCTGAGAATGCGAGAAAGAAGTGGTGTCTTGTCCTGAGAGGGGTGGGCAGGCGCAGAGTATGTTCCAAGAAATCGAGATTTCAGAGATAATAAATATTCTTTTATATTTTGGATCCGTGGTTTTATTCCAAACCAAAACTTGTTGAAAATTTATTATTGATTAGGAATATTTCGGTCCAACTGACAGATGTGTATGATCTTCCGACGTAATAAATTTATTGGCTTGAATCATCAATGCTAGTGCTTTTGTGCTTTGCTGTAAGTTTCTTTCACAGGAATCCATTGAGATTTTCTGTAATAATTTGTTAGTTTTTTTAACATTTTACCTAAAGACCATTTTCATGGAATGGAGTTCGTTTCCTACTTATACAAAACCCGGCCTTTGCACTACCGCCACACAACAAGCTCATGTAAAACAATGTACTACATCTCTTACGCTGTTGAGACTATTCTCATTAAAAGTTTAAATAACATTTTAATGGATGTTTTCATAGTCGTTTCCCCTGGTTCTGTTAAAGGTTGTAAATTATAATAATTAACTTTTCTGCACATTTCTGGAATCAATGTTCCCAAACAAACATTTTACGGAATTCGTTTGAATTTCCTATTCATTGTAGCAATGAAAATATCTTCCAAATATAGCCTACATAATTTGTCGTTATTTTCAAAAGCAATCTGAACATCGTTTGTAAGTTACTGAGTTTTCTCTGGGTTACAGATTTTATATAGAGAATATTTGAGAACATTGAGAACTATCTTATTTCAGTTATTTCTGTAGAAACTTTTGCAAAACGTCATAAATACGTCAAACATAAATGAAGAACATACAAACCATTTCAAAGAATATTGATTTTCTGTTCATTTTATGAAGAAAAGTATTTCTAAGCGCAACTAGTTATCCTGAGCCCGTCAACAGCTAAGGCCATTAGACCCGTAAGTTTAGTGCATGTTTTTTTCTCACGAGGAGGCGGTGATCTCACGCTGGATAGCGAGATTGGGTGTCGACCCGTCGGCTAGCGAGGTTTCCCCAACCAGGAATCTCCCACCAGTGAAGCTTCGCCTCAGCCGGGGCCAGCTCTAAGTTCCCAACCGATCTCTCGACCGATCTAAAATTGGTAAACTAATAGTACAAAACGAATATCGAATGATGCCCAAAATTAATTCAATCGCATTATTCCTATCTCGTCGTTATTGATATTTATCGTACAAGACGTAGTACATCGGGTGTCCCATCAAGAATGGGTAACACTGAGGAAGGTTCAGGATATTGAAATGCAATTTTCGACCAACAATGCGGAGTAATGAGACAAATAATGTCGCTTTGTGAATTCTGTGTTTTCGAGAAATTTAATCTTTGATTTTTTTAAAGAGAACTATACTTTTTCTTCAATTAGCAAATAGCAACGGAGAGATAATAAGAACAGGAATACAATAATGTAACATTTGTTAATGCTTTGGTAGTAATTTGAGTATAAAATTATATTTTCAGACAAGGAATTTTAAATTACACGGGCGATATTTCCTTTGGTAGGTAGCACTTGCAACTGTGGCCTTTGAAGAAGGTGGCCTTCGCAGGACTGAGACTGTTACGGTGAGAGGGGAGACTGAGAGAAATGGCAATGAGGAATAGAGACTTAAGTATAGCAATCCATTGCCTTGAGAAGAAGGACTCAGAAACAAGCATGAATGTTAACTATGAAATGAGAAATTGTTTCACTGATTCATCACAATTTAACTTTTGTTGTTCTGACTGAAGTTCAAAAAAAAAATCCAAAGATTGTAAAAATAATTTGAAAAATATTAATATTACTTAATTTCTAAATCCTACGATTAAAATTGATGTGTACATAGGTTGAATATTCGTAAATTAAATTAAACTTCCCTTTTACAATATTTTATTTTATTTAATTTAATAGGTAATTATTACATTTATGCATTAAATAACATGATATTATGTGGCTAAGCCGAAGGCCTATAAGCAATTACAATACCTACATACTACCTTGTTCCAACCTTTCAAAGTCTTGTATTCACCCCAAATGGTCTCACCATGACAACAAAGCCGCGGAAAACAGAACATTAGGTACATGGTCTCAGGGTATTTTCCCCTGAGGAGAAAAAACCTGAAGAGGGAAAAACCTGTCGTCTGAAGCCGAGTACATACTGATCAACCATACTTTTTCTAAGCTATTTATTTATTTATTTATTTATTTATTTATTTATTTATTTATTTATTTATTTATTTATTTATTTATTTATTTATTTATTTATTTATTTATTTATTTATTTATTTATTTATTTATTTATTTATTTATTTATTTATTTATTTATTTATTTATTTATTTATTTATTTATTTAAAATTTCCTGGTTGGGACGTCAAGCAATCTCCCTCCAGTATTTGGCTTTCTCTGCACCTACATTCACACAGCGCCACAGCACATCGTCCGCACGAACGCCTTTGCACTTACATTAGGGCCATCCTCTCCTCTTTGCCCCTTAATGTTCTTATTCAATTATTGACAGTTTCATTTTTTAAATTATTTATTTATTTTATTTATTGATTTACTTATTACTTAACAGTGTACTATGACTAATGGCTTATTAACTTCGCAGTTTACTAACTTAAATTATTGATTAAATTATTGTTTTCTTAACTTATTTATTTTCTCTCCAGTCTAGGCTCCACTCGTATTAACCCGTGCTGTTTTCCCACTCCCTAATTTTTGTTTCCCTAATGGTCGAAATCCTTTTGAAGAAATGTTTCTAATTCTTTCATGTAGTGAAACCTTTTAATACCTAATATGTTCTGGGCGACCGTTACGTTTCTATGTTGGAAATAATAGTTTCCCATCCTTTTTCGACCCCATGTTTCGGTCGCACAGCAATGTAAAAGTATGTGTATCCAATCTTTCCTATCACTGCAAAGCACACAGATGCCATTATCATTCGCGTCTTTCAATCTACGTTGCATCCACCCCCGACCCTGAACCAAACCTGCCCCCTCTTGCGTCCCTTCTAATTGTGTGAACGCAACTTTTGCAACCCCATATCAGAATCGTGTGAGTTTGTGCCATTAGTGAACGTTTTTTGGCCGTTGCTGCCGGGATAACTTGCCTTTTGATATGCGCAAGTCTACCCGAGATTAGTCGTTTAATCTCACATGATTCCCTTTGGCCCACCGACACCGTTGAAACTTCTCCGAGACTTACTCCTTCATGTAAAAGTTTAATTTTGTACGACCAGTAATGTTAGTTGCTTCTCTCTAAATGCGCTCTAAAGCACCTATGTATAAGCGTGTCAGCCTGTTCACCTGCTAATCTAATCAAAAGTACAATAGGGTTTCATTTTAAAATTTATCTTAATTCCTACACTACCGACCTCTCTTAAAACCCCAGCATTTGCTTCAGTTCTAGAGATCCCGAGAATTAATTTGTAATAATATATTTCTATGGTTTCTAGTCGATCTATACTATCCACTCCTCAGGCTCTCTATTGATTGAGTCAAAAGTCTTTTAGAAATCCTAAAAACTGGAATATAAATGACTCCCTTTACGTGAAAGTGAATGTTTTACTCGTACTAGTGTATCTAACACACAGATATTGTCGATGGTCGCGAAGCTCCTCCGAAAACCTGCCTGAAATTTTGAGATTTTTACTGTATTTTTCAATATTGGTAGCATCGCTAAACGTAATGTTTGACCTGGCCAAAGTGATTGCCTGAGGTGCACGCATTAGGTGCTCGTCATGGGGCTACGCAGCGGCATCATTTGCGACTGCGTTTGAATCCATAAGCAAGAAGGGAAAATGTAAAAAAATAAAAATGCAAGATTTTACAATAAAAAATAGATCCTGGCAAGTATTAATAAACACTTCACTCCATAATTTCAAAACCTAGTGCACGCACTAACACATGTTAGCAAGGTTTATCGTTGTCAGCAAACTTGATGATTTTGTTAAATATTCTATAACTTCTTTTGTGAAACTTTATTCGTTAATAAAGTACCACAACCAATATTCTTATGAATTTTATCTCAGATGAAAACGTAAATTGTATCTAAAACAGTGTGGTTCCCGCCTTTCCGGAATATATTTAGAAATAAAACCCAAATTGTTTGATAAGATATTTCGTCAGGGCCAAATAAAACCGTGCCAAATGTCAAAAATTGTCACTTTCTTTGTCAAATAGAAAACAATTGTTTGTTGGTAACAATTTCTTAAAGATTGTACAGAAATTAGCAAATTTATAGAGTAAAACGCTGTCTTTGACCGTGAAATATATTGACCCGCGTTTTATAAGGGTTTCTTTTATAATCTCCATAAAATAAGTCGCTTCACGTTTCTGTGGAAAAGGGTCACGTGGGGTCGTTGAGCAGAGGGGAATATTCTGGTTACCCGGGACAAGGACGCGCGCGGTAGAGACTAGAGGACAATGTGCTACTTAAAAGAAGCTTAGGCGACCTTCATCCAGCCAATCAGAAGAGGCCTGTGTTCTGGGAAAAACAGCCAACCGCAGGTCGTATTTCTAACTGGTGAGCGCCCTAATACTCGTACTAAGAAGATTCTTGACGCGCGCGCCGCGTTTTAAATCTGTCTTTACTAGTTCTGCCATTGAAACTATAATGACTGCGCAGTAAAAAAATATGTTGTGTAAATAATAAGATATTATTTTAAATAATTTTAAATAATGAAACATTTTTTGTTAAAAATTTGAATTTTTACGTATAAATCTTATTGTGAAATCGCCAGTCTCTGATAATTTATTTGCTCAATAATATAGTATACAAAGAAATTCAAATTTCGTTTCTGAATAAGTGTACTACAATTGTTATCTCTTTTCTAAATTTCAAATATTTAACGTATATTCTAAAGAAATTATAATTAAATAAATTAACATAATTCACATTAGGATATTTTTCCTGGTAGGGTTAATGATAAAAACTAACTTTGTGACTTTATTTCATTATTTTTTTAATGACCAGTTTCGTGGTCTGTTGCTACTTCTTTATTACCTTATCATCTAATAATAAGAATATTAAAACAGTGAAACTGAAAGCAATAAAAGATTACTGTTGGTTAAAAACTGTAGATAAGTTTATGCTCGTAATTACAGTAGAAACAATTAAGTACAAAGGTAAAGGAGAAATGGAGGCTTCAAAATATTAAAAAGTTAAAAATGACTATAATGATGAATAGTTTAAAAATATACTTTTTTAAACAAAGTAAGTCATTACAAAAAAAATGAAGTGTGAAATTTAATTCCTCAAATCAGAAGCTTTGCTCAGCACTTGTTCCACTGATATTGTTGATCAAGAAGCAAGTGGATAATATGATAGAATCTGCAATGATCTGTGAATTGGACAACCGTTAAAATGCAAGCGTTGGCTCGCCTTCGAACGGTCACAGAGAGCACAGGCGTCCTGTTCAAACTAAAATATAATAATGTCTTTATTAATGGCGAAGCTCAGGCCATAGGGTATGCTCTTCCGCCTAACCACTGAGTTTACATACAGTGTAGTAACATTTTAAGAGGTTGTAGATTGGATGACAAGTTGTACATTTACGTCTGGAAGAAGAAAACTAGGGGCCATCCCGACATGCGCCTTAAGCTATTGAGTAAACTCAGAAAATCTCAATCAGGATGGCGACTTAGGGCCGAACATCATCAATTCACGGAGAAAGTGGAAGAGAAGGGAAAATAAGAGAAAGAAAACATAAACGAAAATGAAGAAGAAAATCCGGAAGAGAAAGAAGAACTAAGTGTAAGAGCTTTCCGTTCGAGGAGACTGAAACGAGTAGAGAGGGAAAATTATGTGTGGATTAAATGAAAACTATGTAATATTTGGGGGGCAAGATAAGTAAAAGTGTTTAAAATGAGATACTTAGAAAACAAGAACAAATTGAAATCAAATCTATATGTTATTGACATCTAGTATTGAAATCTAAATATTAGTAGTTTGAATTTGCTAGGCTTCTAGGGAGTTTTTAACTTTTGTAAAACGCTGTTATACCCATGGGTAAATAACTTAAATTATAAATTGGTTTTGATTGTTTTATATATTTTTATATGTAGAGTTTCAGAAATAATTTTTGGGTAATATTGAGACTAACAATTGGTTTCAAAAAACCAAAACAATGTGACTCTGTTCCCAATGTTCTTCTTTTTGATTGAAGTTCTTGGCTTTGGCCAGTTAGTTCCTTGGCAGCTGAAGATGAACAAATTTAATAATAAATATAGAAAATTAATAGCTATAAAAATGCAGGTCACGCATCAAGAACAAAACTATTTCATGTGGTTAAATGAGATTCGGAAGGAGGTTATGGAGGGTCGAAGAATTGTTTTAGTAATTTATGTTTTAGTCGGTTACGATGGGAATTATGTTTATCTAGTTCAAAATGAAGCGCATATTTAATATTATTAATTTTACTGTAGAATATCCCAATGTATTAATATGGAATTTAGATGTTCTCCATTTTTGTCTAAAGTTATTTTGGTCTTAATATATGCGTTGTTTTGAGTTACGAATGTAAGAAATTGAGCAGTGAAGACCGAACAAAGAGTACCGTCTGTCATGTTGGTTGCGTAACGATCAGGGGCAAATATTACATGTGTATCTTCGATGTATGAAATATTCCTCCATACGTTCATTGAATAAAGTAATCATTTTTGACGCATCTATATGTAGAATGTTTTAGTATATTGCCCTCACTTCAATTCTGTCAAATTGAGAACATTTATAAGATCCTTATATCATTTTGCGCTTCTTGCAACTAATAATCATCAGAGTTGCTTATTCTGATAGAAGATCAACTCAGGCACTGGAATCTATTTCTCTCAAAGACTGACACCATATTTTGTCATATTTATCAGTAATCGAATTTTGGTTCATGTCCAGTCATCCTGTTTCGATTTTAAAAGCCTTTACATCACACATACCCTAGAAATACGTACAATGTAGGACTTGTCCAAAATTACGCCGTCTTGAATGCACGGGATTATTTATGACGACGTCAAGGCTGCGTCTCATCAATATTTGCTCATATTTGGTTGTACCTTGCCGTAGCCAAAAACGACCGCTCATATCACCCGCCTCCCATCCCCTCTTCCCCCTCCATTCTCAAGCGCATCATCCACTCCAAGACCAGCAAGTTGACTAAAGCGGCCTGGCCGAGGGCCGCGGCAGGGGCGACGGCGGCGCCTGGGTTCGACGCCCGTCAAGGGCCAGGGGCCGGTGCATTATTAATTGCTGGGCGCCCCGGCGCTGCCAGAGCGCTTTACGTGCTGTCACCTCCGATGAGTTACGGCTGCCCCGAGCGCCTCCCGCCGAGCAGCTGCGCGCCGGGGCCACGGAAAGGTGGCGACACTGCTGGAGGAGCGCCGCAGCGCGCACCTGCGGGGAGAAAAATCGACGAAAATTGATCAGCGAAAATGTAAATTCTAGTAAAAGAGAGGTTACAAACACGCGTAAATATAGAATGTGCCAGTAATAAACAGATAATGTAAATTAATGTTAATCTGTCTAGTATAAAAGTTTACAAAACCGAGTAAATGTCGTATATGTCCATAATTATCAGATAGTGTAAATTAATGTTAATCTGTCCATCTGCTAAGTTGACTATGTAAGCTGAAGAAAGTGTAACTCTAAAGATAGTGCACTATATTATTAACTATCTTAAGCTTAGCTTATGTGGATTAAAGTTTATGCTTTTATTTAATTTTTTAAATTTTGAAATTGGTATTTGTATTAATGCATGTTGCTTATGTACCTTGGAGTTGAGTTTGTGTCATTCCATCTATCAATAAGATAAATTTATTCAAACTGCAATTGGGTATAACGCGGTGGGAGCTAATTACATAAATAAACTAATTACATATCTAACATGCAAATTATATAATAGTAATAATAATAACAAACAACAATAATAAAATAATAATAATAATAATAATAATAATAATAATAATAATAATAATAATAATAATAATAATAATAATAATAATAATAATAATAATAATAATAATAATAATAATAATAATATAAAAATTGAGTGATTCATAAAACATTAAATTACCTAAAGAGAAAGTAACTTCTGAGAGAAATATGGTAGTTTAGTAAACTGCCATATTTTCATAAAGTTGTTAAGCTTATCTTATCTATTTACAAATAAAATGCAGATGTAAATGTAATTAATATAAAGTGAAAAAATTCGCTTCTAACGTAAAAACATTTGGTGAAGATTTGAAATTCCAGCTTTAGCAAGCAATTAAGATATTACTTTGTTCTTTGACAAGCTACATACAGACGTGTCTACGACCAGAATTCGACGCACATTGTTTCAAGTATTTCACTACGTTCCCTGCACGATGGCCCGCAACTTTTTCTTCTGCTGCTGCTGCTGCTGCTGCCGGAAGATGTAATTTCCGAGGACTTCCCAACAGTCTGGCGCAACGGCCCTAACGATTCGCTATTGTCTGCAGTTCGAGTGGCGGGTCGCATCACGCACCGTGAATTCCAAATTCACGAAGCGGTCGCTGACCACTGAGGCAGTGGAGAAGCAAATTGGAACTGCGAAGGACGGCACGGAGGTGTCATTGGAATGGAATGGAAAGCAAAAACCCCAAAAGTAGATGTTGTAATTGAGACGGTAGTATTGGACAAAGGAACAATGTGACTAGCGCGTGTAGGGTTAACGAAAAATTAAGCCAACTGAAGGATTATTGATCACAAATATCCAATAAAATATATTATTTGAATGGGAGAAACTCAGAGCGGTATAAGTAACATTTTTTAAATTTTGAGATATCTGTTTATTTATGTCAATATTACTGTAAAGTCGTAGTGTTTGGTTTCATCATCAAAACCACGGCATTTCAATTGTTCACTAAAACCACGAAAATATATTGCCACTGAAATATAGCTTAAAATAATCATATTTTTGTCATAATTTATACAATATCTCTTATACCATTCTGGTTTTCTCCGATTCATTTGAAAATAAATAATGACGTACTTTAACAGCATTAAAGTAGTATGCTACATTTGATAGAATAATTTTTAGATATTTTATTCATCATTAGGCTATGCAATCCCAAAGTCTCATGTACACTACAAACTTGTGAGATATCTACAATCATCATATCGCTTTTAATTTTCACAAATAAGCTAATAAAAACTGAACTATATTAAATCAATACATCATTACAACCCAAGGCAAATTGCGAGTAGTCCAGTATTGATTTGAGTAAATACATCTTTATTTAGTGATCATTGCCGTTTTGGAACCTACCACAGTCCTCTATATTAACTTTGGTCAGTAAATATGGAAGATTTTTTCATATTTCAAACAGGCGATTTTTTAAAATTTCTTTATTTAAGGTTGCATTAACTTCGAGGTCAATAGCAACCACATTATTAAGTTAACGTTTGAATATCTGTGAGAGTAGTCAGCTGTCAAGAGGACCACCAGGTAGCATTTCTGCATACATGCTTCTTTGCATGCACTACCCAGTAGATACTGGCACTACCCAGTAGCCATAATTTGGAAGAAATGAGGGTAGTGATAGGGTTTAGGACACCTCACAGTGGCTAGACTAGGCCTGTGAGGAAATTGAACCCAGACCTTCTGGCAAGCGACTTTCTCTCTAAGCCATGAGTTTTACAGGAGGATTTTGTTAATCGCATCTCTCCATAATACACGCAACGGCGGTAGGGTGGCGTCCTCTGGTACTTATGCGTAATGTAGAGAAAAAATTCAACATATTAAATATTGATTAAGAAGTAATAGGAATTTTTTCTATTGTGTGTACCCTGTGATTAACTCAGTCCAAGTCGGTAATATTCCCGAGAAACACAGAAATATTTTATTCGAAACTTAAAGCGTGCTTTTGGATGACCATCAAGTTTAAGAGACGCAGAAAACACGGTAGCAAGCGCGAAGAGGGAACTGAGCAAGAGACCGACTGCTCGAACGTCATTGTCCGTTGTAATCTCGCATCAAAAATTAAAAGCTTTTTACAATCCATCTTTAAAACGCGTCGAATTTAATTATCAGAAATCACTCGAAACGAAGACAAAACATGTCATGCTTCACAAACTACTTGTAATGACATTCATTATGATCATTCTATCAAGAGCTCGTTGATGGCGATACACGATATGTCAAAAAGGATCTGATTATTCATTCTAGTCGTCTCTAAGTTGACTGTACAGCTTTAGGGATATACCAGCCTTAGAATTATATCGTTCACTTTGTTTGAAGGTTTCATCTTTTTCACTTAATGTTCACTTGAGTTGTTGCGACGAAACCTTGGCTGCACCATTTTCCGTTTGTACCAAAAAAGACTAGGCTTTCTTAATACTTTTTTATTTGAATGTGTTTTTTTTATTTGAATGTTTGAATTTGATGAGTTGGAGGGTGTAAGTTGGCGTAGGTCAGTTGCTGTGTGTAAGTTGGAATGGGCATCTTGGTTAGGGTGAATTAATGTTGGTGACCCGGCAAATTGGAGAGCGAGACTTGGAAAGAGTGCTTTGGAAAGGATGAGGTCGGAACGGGTGTGCAAGTTTAGGGGAGTTAGTTTTTTTATCAGAGACTTTAACAGAGCATAATATTCCGCAGTAAAACGCGAAGAGCCCCATCTGGTCGGAGGAGTGGGGGGGGGGGGGTTGATCGGGAGCAGCCGATGCAGGCCGTCGACGGACAGTGTCCAACCGCTACTAATCGAATCGCTTGCGGACTGCGGCGAACGGCACGCTGGAGGGGACAAGCACCGCGTCGCGTCCCGCCATGTCCTTTCGCCCCCTTCCTCCACCACGAGGGTCGGGGTACGGCGGCGGCGGCCGTTTTTCAATTACTCGGCGCTGCAAGATTGAAGAGGACACGGCCCTATGATGGGCGGAAGCGCACCATGCAACTTGCACGCGCTGCGGCGCGGCGCCGCCGCTGCATCATTGATGGGAGCCCGCGCAGACGCTGAGGGATGGCGGAAGGGGGAGATGCGGCGGAAGTGGACAGACAGACACTGCGTCCGACTGCGGTGGAACTCGCGGACGTCAAGCTTCCAGCCGCACTCTCTAGGTCAGGGTCAAGGTTGAACCAAGTGCCGAAGGTTCACTTTAGAGTATTACTTACACACTAAGTGGAGATGATGACAATGATAATAATAATAATAATAATAATAATAATAATAATAATAATAATAATAATAATATAACGTATGCAGTAGGATTGACAACTAGGTTTCTTGTCATCAGGAAATCGTGGTAATAATTTCACTTAACAACATCGCTTCATGGTGTGCGGCTATATTATTTTCATGGGGTCAGTAGATAATCCCACAGTGGTCTTTGCTATTAAACATTTACATATCTGTAATTATATGCAACTCCACCTCAGGAGAACATGACCTTGACGATGGTGGAGCTTCAATACCCCAATGACCTTGAGAGCTATGCCGGCGGTAGCGTAGCTACTGGTAGAGCCTCCCTTGTCGGACAGGTCGATGGGGAGGAGTCGGACGAAGAAGTACTCCAGAAGAGGACCTCAACAATAACAGAAGGGGATCTACAGAAGAGGCAGTCCACAGAAGACATAAAGTTGGCCTCAAAGCGAGGGTTGAGAAGGGTACCCCCTTGAGTACCCCCATGAGTCTGAGAGCTAAGTCAGTTGTAGCCCAGCTACCGATAGGGCCTCACTTGCTGAAGGTGAGAGGTCGAAGAAGTACTACAGAGGAGAATGGGAAGTAAGTTGAGAGGGAACTGTCATGAACCTCTAGGCTTTCTGTTATCGGCTCATGGAATGTACAGGAGAGAAACTGAATTGGCACACCAGGACCCTGATTAGAGTGGAGGCCGAACTTTGCATTAGCCAGTGAAGGAAGCGGCCGTCAGCAGTCGGTGAAAATCCCGTAGCGTTTAGTAATACCGACTGGCGTTCAGAGGGGCCTTTCCTGGGCCCTGCGGAGAGAAGTCCCGAAGCCACTGTGAGTCGCAGTAACGGATGACAGGAAATAACCCATGGGTTAAGGGTGTTCTGTGAACTCGATCTTGCTTTCTGCGAATCTTCACTTAAAACTAATAAGCAAAATGGATAGAACATGAAATTTAATGAATCTTAACATGTCTTGTTCTACCAATGTCCCATACCTGATCAGAAACCGAGCTAATGTCACCTTGTCGACGTCTGGCTATCCCACGGATGTTAGACCCAGGGACCCAGAGCCGGCAGTACCTCAAACCATCGTCAGAGTTGGACACAGGATGAATTGAAGGAGGTGATATGGTAGTTTTACTATATAATATGGAAAACTGTGAGCTAAGAAATAGAAGTTTTCAAGAAATGGAAAGAGTGGTATCCAGATATGAGAACTACACTAAATTCAAATAATCTTGCCAGTCAACGACTCGACAGTGAAAAATTCACATCAGAACAACTTACTGACATTCAGAGAAATGCGGAGTATGTTCTTCGATCGAACTATTCACAAGACGAACATGTAGAATTCGAAAACGATGGTCTTTCTGTCTTGCATTAGTTTGATCCCTCTTTGACAGTTGTCGCATAATGACTTTGGATATATGCCCCATGGTGAGGAAAGGTTAATAACGCATTTGTTTTACATGGATGATATTAAAGTGTTCGCTAAGAATGAAGCGATTCACTTTCAAATGCTGTCTGTCGTGAATGACTTTACCACTGACATTGGCATGAAGTTTGGTCTTGACAAGTTCAACAATCAATTTACGGAGAGGCAAAGTGACAATGTCAGAAATCATTGAAGTTGGTACGCATACTGTGATTCAAGATCTTGAACTAGGTAAAACTTACAAATATTTTGGCATTGAAGAATGTGGGACCATCTCAAATGATACAATTAAAGAGAGAATTCGTAGGGAGTATTACAGAAGAATGAGACTCGTCCTGCACTCCTCCCTGAACTTCAGGAATAAAATACCTTCAATTAGTAGTTTGGCGGTGCCTGTATTCGAGTACAATTTCGGACTCGTGGACTGAACTGAGCAAGAAATTCGAATCATGGATTGAAAACCCAGAAATCTGCTAATAATGCATCGTGTCGCCCACCCTCGAGCTGATGTACATAGACTTTGTGTCACGTAAGGAAGGAGGAAGAGGCCTCAGACAAATAGAAGCCTCATGGCACAATGCAATAGTCGGGTTGGGAAAGTATGTAGTCAGTCATCAAGATGACCTTCTAATGAGGCAGGTCATGAAATATGACCAAGAATGTGAATCCAAGGCATTGTTAGTATAGCAAGAAGCATTGTAAAGAAAACTATGCAAGAAACGCAGAATAACCAGACATTGAACGTCTGATATTATTAATCATGAAATGTGAGACGCAAAAAATGTTAAAGAAATCGTGAAGATACAAACCATTTCATGGAGAATATCCAAAAAATGGACAAGGTGTAGATCAATAAATATCATTCATTTATGAGGCTTAAAAGGAAAACAATGAAACCAGAACCGGAAGCAGTTCTAACAGCTGCTCAGGATCAGGCGTTGAGAACACGACATTATGACAAAGTGGTTCTCAAAATTTTCCAAGATGATAATTGGCGCATATGTCACGAACACGTAGATACCATTGATCATATCATCTCAGCTTATCCAGTTTTAGAAAATTCCAAGTATTTGAAAAGACATGACAGGGTGTGTAGTTACCTCTACTGACATATCTCTACCGCCCTCAAAGTTCCAAAAAATTTCTCCGAGTAGTACGAACACTCACCCAAACCGGTGACATCTGTTGGTCATACAATATTGTACGACCAACAAATGCAAATGAACCTCATGATAGCAGCAAATAAATCGGATATTATTATCCGGGATTTGTAGAAAAAATGTAGATGTTGCTGTGTGTCTTGCGATCAAAAAGTCGTAACCAGGATGGCAGAGAAACGTCTTAAATACAAGTGTTTGGAAATCTAGATCAGCCGAAAGTGGGGTGTAAAAGCATAGGTCTACCGATAGTCATTGGAGCTCTGGGATTTGTTCCGCTAAATTTTAAGAACTTGGCTGAACTCCCAGGTCGTTCAAAAGCCTGGTAAGTGCAAGAAATTGCTTTATTTGGACGCTATGTAATTGATGGGTGGGTGATGATCATTTGATTTAAATGATGAAGAGAAATTTAATTAGTAGCACTGGAAAAGGGAGACCCGAAAAAACCTGACAGTGAGTTGTTATATTTTTGAAGAAAATCCACATCACAGAAGACTTTTATATTTTTGCGTTATTAGGGAAGCTTCCCTATTGGATGAGTACATGATTCATGTCAGTCTTTTCAGGAGATAATACAGATGTTTTAATTTTGGCAGAGAGCCATTATATTCCGCGAGAAAAAAATTTGAATTATAGATGTTTCGCTATTCGAATATCTCTGTATCACTATTGCGTTCAAGCCCAGTCTCAGAAGGTTAAACGGCCCTGAAGCTAATCAATCCCTATCTGAATTGCTTATTTCTAAAATGTAAAACTTTATAAATGGTGAACTGTTAAATAAGCATTTGTCTCATTAAATAAAAAATAAATTCACAACAATAAATTACATTGTAATTTGTCCTTGTAAATCAAATAAAATGGTTTTAGAATAGCATAGTTCTGGTGGTAAAACACTGAACCCTCATTATGGCAGGGTACGCACGTTCCCAGATTTTCCTCGCTGTGTCTTTTCTCTCCCATCGGGTCAGATATATTTACTCCCATTTTTTAACCAAACACAAGACCTCTGAAATATGTGGCACATTTGATATTTTGGCAATATTAGAACTTTCAGAATATTTTCGCTTATTTGATAGACTTCTCTTTCTTATGGTGTTATTTTGCTTTTTATTTCTCACTGGCCTTCGATGAAAAAAAACTGTTACTTATATTTCTTACCTGCGTCTATTACTGTTTTATATGATTAGATATTCTAATACAAGAAAACTAGTTCTTGCATAATTTTATCATGAATAAAATAACAATGATTTAAACTACAGCTAAAGTAGAAAGAAAAATCATACCTCAGCTAATTTACCCTGTTACGAAGTTACTAATCTGGCGTACACTGTGTTGCTACCGCTTGATTGGTACCAACCTCACCGGACAGTTCAGGGTAATCGATCACGATGCGCGAAGACGGCGTCGGGAGGGCACGCCAGTCGAGCACCGCCTCAAAGACTTTTACGAATTCATAGTCCTTGGATACGGCAGTGTACATTCTACCGAAGTTATTTGGGAAACTATTGAACGGTATTTTAAAGTTATGTATAATTTGCTAGAAATTAACCTTATTAAGTCAACATCGGTATATTAAATTCACTGAGCATTTTTAATTGATGTCACCCTGATGACAGTTCGTGCTTGATGTTTATGCGTTACAAGTTCCATTTTGCAGCGAATACTACAATCATAACGCCAAATTAAATACAGCTCGGCGAAGAGGAGGAGAAGAAGAGAAAGGAGGACAGGAAGGAAAAGAAGAACAATGAAAATTAGAAACAGAAATAATTAAGAAAAGAAGAGAATAAGATGAAGAAGAAGGAGAAGAAGGAGAAGGAGGAGAAGAAGAAGGCAAAGGAGGAGAAGAAGTAGAAGGAGAAGGAGGAGAAGAAGTAGAAGGAGAAGAAGAAGAAGAAGAAGAAGGAGAAGAAGAAGAAGAAGAAGAAGAAGAAGAAGAAGAAGAAAGAAAAAGACAGAACGGCGCGCTCTCTATTCACGTAACGAATTACAAACTCTACATACTTTCTTATTAGTCCCACTTGATAATCCCCAGTAGTAAAGAGTATAACGGATTCCGTTTGGTAGTGGAGCAAATAATGGACCGGTTCAAGTTTGTAAGTCGAATTGAAAACCTAGGTTTAACACCAGGATTATCTCTTATTTGTGTTATCAGCGGTGTCGCATTCAATACTTTTCATAATAGCGTCTTCTTATAGAAAATATCCTCATATATAAGATCCGTTTTTTGAAATAAGAGTATTATTGGGTCCTTATTCGCAATCTTTTACTATAGGTCAACTCACCTTTGCGTTTTTTGGCAGCATACACATGTTAAAGCATAAAATAATGTTTTTAACTCGATTTAGAATTAGATTTCAAACATTTACAACCCCACAGTCCTTAAATTGTGTTCTATATTTACCAGAATTGCTGTAAATTTATTTATGAACAACTTTTGAGCCGCTGTGTTTATTTTTATCTGATGTCGTTCCAGGGTACGAAAGATCACAGTTCATGTCGCCGCGCCTCAAAGAGTTTGCCCCAAAGCTCCTGCCCACCCACCGAGGGATCCTGTCCTAAGCCAGAGCGGCATTCGAAGTTGAGCTGCGGCGCAACAGAAGGCCCGCTGTCTCAACCCTCCCTCTTCGCCGCACCTTTGTTATGTGTTCGCCGCCGGCAGATGGCCCCGCCTGCGCTCCTTCTCGGAGGAATCTCTGGCCTCCGACCCTAACCCACCCCCCGCTCCCACCGCTCGAAGGCCCTCCCTCGGCCACCGACCGCGCCACTGTCGCCGCTCGTTGCCCCGCCGTCACCCTCATCTGTTATCCCTTGTCACGTAACACAGGCTCTAACAAGAGAGTCTGAGAGAGTCTCTCTCTCTCTCTCTCTCTCTCTCTCTCTCTCTCTCTCCCTCCATTTGTGACAGGAATGTAGTTCTTTCATATTTTTTGAAAAGAAATCAATAGCAATACGGGAAAACTACGTTCTATTGCATTGGACAATTTATAGAAGAACGTTGTTGTGAAGATAATGAAGCACCCGAAATGCTTTCATTTCCCGGATTTTATAAGGCATTAAGAATTATATTATTTAGAAGACATATTTCATAATTTTTAGATCAATGGGAGGCATTCCAGATTTCTCTTCCGATGATCATTAAAAAAATTAAAACGAGTATTATATTTTGTTCAGTAACAAAGACGTTAAAACGTTTCCATTATGAAGGAATAAGTGCGAAGTGTCTAATGCAGATTCTGCTACAGATCATGTACAATTTCTAATTCCTTATCAAATTTTTCAATAAGATAAAGATGTTTCTAAACTCTCTATATTTATTTGAGTATTCTTTTCGGAATTGTTTCATAAACAATTTGTAATAGACAATTTCAGTATTTATTAAAAATTTATTAAATATTTTTATTAAGATTGAAAAACCACAGACACGTTTCCTGAAACATTAGATACCACCTGTTGACAAGAAAAGAATATATGACAAAGTATTATGTGTTGACACTCTTCGAAATTCATATATGACAATATTTTAGCAAAATCTCTTTCTTTGAAGTCTATTCAACTGTGTAATCAGTTTGTTGGAGAGAAACTGGAAAAGTTGCATTAAATCGTTTCGGCCACTAGTGTTTCTTTACGCAAAGAAAATATTTAAAAATTTCTCGCAATTCTCTCTTCCCGGGCACGAACTCTCGGCAAACATACATTTCAGATAAAGTCAGACCGTACAAAAAATGTATTGGATAAATGGTCTTCAGTCTAGCAAGTAAAAGCACGATAGCATTGTTGCATAAAACACCCAGAACAACATTTAAAACTCAAGGCACATAGACCGCTGAAACGAACAAAACATTTGATGTCGAATGTTTTGACATTTCTCGGGCTCACTATTTCGTACTTCCCAACTCGAGAAATGGCGCCTACACATTGATGAGTTTTTGTCAGTGATACGAAGTTCCTAAACAAAGTTCACCCCATCACGGTACTCCCATTTCGAAGTATCGTGTATGTTGAAACATGACGAACCGTTTCGTCTGCACTGTCCGCCTCCAGGTAAGAGGAGATTGAAACAAAAGGTTCCGCAGCGGAGTCTGGAGAATATCGAACTCCCTCGAGAAACTTCACGTTTTCGAAAGTCCCCTCACCAGAATTCTGCCCGTCACTCACCCCCGCCCCCTCCTCCACCATTGCCTGTGCGCTCACGCGCGAACGGAACTGGAGTTTGCCGGCGCGCGGAACGTCACATCCGGTGAC
This sequence comes from Gryllus longicercus, assembly GCA_038098605.1. Classification (NCBI taxonomy): domain Eukaryota; kingdom Metazoa; phylum Arthropoda; class Insecta; order Orthoptera; family Gryllidae; genus Gryllus; species Gryllus longicercus. The sequence continues at coordinate 1,042,004 of JAZDUA010000052.1, forward strand.
AGCTCTCGGGGCACCGACGCTCCCTCCGCCGCGCCCCTCCATAACACGGTCAGCCTCCCCGTCACGCCCACCCTGCACGGCCTTCCGCTCACCGAGCGGCGAATGTCGCCACCAAAGGTTTCCGTCGCGTTTTAATCTTTTAATGTGAATCATTTTAACGTAGTGGAAATCATTTTAAGTTTAACCTGTTTAAAAAGAAAATGATTGAAATTTACGTAACAGTACCTGGAATAATAATATACACGAAAATTTGAATGTTCTTACAAAATATTTTTATCTCAGATATATTTTAATTTGAATCATTTTTCATGTAGTGTAAATTATTTTAGATTTACTTGTTTTAAAAGAAAATAATTGAAATTTAAGAAGAGGTACATGTAACAATTATATACACTAAAATTAGTAATTTCAAAGTTCTTACGAAAGATGTTCCTCACATAATTCTTTTAATTCGAATAATTTAATGTCGGGTAAATTATTTTAAGATTAACCTGTTTAAGAATTAAATAACTGAAATTTAAGTAAATGTTTATGGAAAGAATATTATATAATAAAACTGGAATTTTGAACTATCGTAAAAAATAATTTATTCACAGAATTCCTTTCCTGTGAACCTTTTTAATGCAAGGAAAATTATTAAAAGTTTTCCTATATAAAAATAAAACAATTAAAATGTGAAAAAGATGTCGAAACAACATAATATAAGAAAAAAATGTATTTTCCGATTTTATAAGCAATATAATTCCGGTAATTTCAGCAATTGTGTTTTATTGACTTAATAAGATTGTGAAAGTTTCCTAAAGACGTGATAAATATGTATTAACAAGCCATTATTATTTCAAACAATAAATCTGAGATAACTATATAAATGAACCAAAATTATGTATTTGAACTCATATGAGATTTTTATGGAGAATTTTTCAATTCAAACGTTTAGATGTTTAATTTGTCAGTGTAACGCATTTCGAATGCAAAGAAGTAAGAAAATATATTTCTTCCTTGAGAATATTTATCATTAATGTTACTAAACTTGCAATTAATCATTTTTTATTTTACAAGAAATTACTTTATTTCCACCTGCATTATTGTCAATAAACATAAATGAAATAAAATCCAAAATGATCATGAATTGATCACCTATCACTCCCATATTTAATGTTTCTTATTCGCTTGTGAAAGTATTTAAGAGAAAATATTAGTATTCATATAGTATTAACGATATCAGTCAATCGTCCGAAATAATTTATAAATCCATGAAAGGAAACTGTTTCACCTTCAATTTGTAAGCAGTGCTATTCAAACTTCATCTGTCAATTTTCTGGAGCCACACACCGAATTGTGTGTGACATTTACTGTAATAGGTACGATTTTTGTTTTTCATATTTTATTAAAAGTTACGAAAATAATGCATTAAAAATATTTTATTTTAATCTTTTTTATTGTTACGAGAAATCAATTCAATCTCCAACGAATTAAATATTTACAAAATGGCAACTACGTTCTACGATTCATGAATATTTATATAACAATCGTTTGAATGGTTTGCTGCGTTTCTAAACCAACCATTTGCGTCCCTTTAAACTTCTCTTACCAACGTTCTCTTTCCCCGTGTCACCGAAACTTGTCGCGTCGCCGGTGAAATTATTTTACAATTTCCCGCAGCGGAAAGTTGAGCGCGGCCTTTTGGGATTCTTTACGTGTCGCCCGCATCGTCATTCAAAGGGCGGGAATAATGGCGGCCGAGGAAGAAGGGAGGGCAAGTGAGCGACATTCGCCGGAGAGGACACCAGGGCAACTCGGAGGTAACAGCGCTGACGAAGAGAAGAAAAGTAAAAAAAGGGCATTTCCCTACAAAATCTGAATACTGAGATAATGAAGACAATGAAATAATGAATCATAAAATCTTTATTCTTAGAAAGGTTCATTGAAGATCATTCACAACTAGTAATAAACACGTAAACTGATAATGTCATTAGACACGTAAGTGTAGTACAGTTTTTTGCTCTGGAAGTGACAGTGATTCTCGCCTGCTGTACAGCGAGATCAGGCGGCCATCTGCCGTCGGCTAGTGGGGTTTTCCCCAACCAGGTATCCCTCACCAGCGGGACACCACCCCAGCCGGGACAAACTCTAAACTCCCGACCGGTCTCCCGGCATGTGTGATGGTGCAGTGCATTTAAGTGTAAGTATGTGTAAGAGATGATGTAAGGACAAGGAATGGGAAGGAAAGTTTCCGCGCGTTCTGTGTTCCGTTACTTACTACTGCAGCATTCGCCTTGTGTTGATCGAAGAAACCACAGAAGACTACCGATAAGAGAATCCGGGCGCTAGAATTCTCCTCCAGACAGCGACTGAATTCGACCTAACTGTCAAGCTAGTGTCAAAAATCCTGCCGCCGTCGGGACGCGAACCTAGGTCTGAACCTCCCTATCAGAAACACTGCAGGGACATCAGCTGATGTCCTGATGCACCTCTCCGTTTCATTGATAATGATGATGTGGGAGAGGATGAGTATCACTTCTTACCAGAGTGCTGGTGATGGAGAGGGGTGAAGAGCTATTTACTTTTAGCTGTCTAGAGGAGAGCTAAAATAAGTGAGATGAGTGGATATGATTAAGATGGTGATTTAGATGTAATGCGTTGTTAGAAGAGTGTACCAAGTCACAACTACGTGGTAAAATCTCATGATTTTCGTTGGACTAGAATCAGTAGATTTGAGCTCCACATATTTGTAAGATCACTCAAACATCAAAGTATCAAGGCCAACAAATCAATTCAATGTAAAGAACTCCTAGTAAATGATATAAACTATTGGTTTGATAATAAAAGAAAGAAAATCGTTAGTAGTTTGTCGAAAAAAAATACTTTAAAAATTACTCAAATTATGACACTTCGAAAGTTGGAACTTCACAATTTAGGATTCGTCAGTTGTAGCCATAATTGTAGTTTTAATAAATCTTTATTCGGTAATTACTCCTGTTGATAAGTGATATTATATTCGGAGAGTGCGTGTGTATTCCAGTGAAAATAATACAGTAATTGTCCCGGAGTGATTGCATATAATTTCATTTCATTTACTTACATAAAACAGAGAGTGTTATTTTTATTAAAAGTATTAAATTTATTTAGTAAGGAGGTAAGGCAGAGGTCAAACAATGTGGCTCAAATATTGTAAACTTCTTCCGCATTTCAAAAAGAGATATATTTCATATTGTGACCAATATATAGACTAATTTATAAAACAAATATATCGGCTATTATATTCACAAAAGAATCGACATCCGTAAACGGCATGATTATCAATAAGCATCAAAAGAAAGGTGTCACTTGTTTTTTAAAATACTGTTTCAATAGATTGTGGTATATCACGTGTGATCAATATTAAGCTCCCAACTGTCCTACCAATAAAAAATGCTGGTTTGTTTTAATCTATAATACTGCTTAATACCCATGATAATCTCTGTAATTTGCATCACTCGCTTTCACGTTATCAGTGCGTAAAGTGCTGGAGAAGATAACATAATGGAATCGATAACCTACTTAACTCGAATGGCCAACAACGGATAAACATCTTTGTTAATGCTAAAAGAGAGCTTGTTTTTCACCAGTAACACATTCTATTGATTAAAAAGTTTCACTTATTAATTTTAACTTACTTTGCATGCACAATACAAATACTTTAAACAAAATACAACGAATCCAGAATCACGACGAATGAAATGGATTTCTGTGGTATCATACTGTCAAAGAGTGATTTTGCACTGTTCCTATTGTACGTTAATGACATATAATATAAACCGCTAAAACTAGTTTTTATTAAAACCTTATTTCATAATTTTAAATTAAAATATCAGAGGTCAAAGTTTCCCATTTTATCATTCCTGAACACCGCATGATGTAAAATAGAAAGTACTTTACTTTAAAAATATCTACATACAATATAACAAAATTCAAGTAAAATTAACATTGTTTCTACACTATCCATGAGGAAACTGAGAATAAGTCTCCTAATTTTTCAGATTTCAAAATATTTTTTATGATAGGAGTTACTACATGCACAGTTCTCATATAAATATGCAATAAACGATGTGTCTATCCTCCTGGAACAATAATCCAAAGCGTGTTTTAGATTGTGGCGTTTGACGGGTTTCTGAAATAAACGATTCAATTGATTGGTTGCGTAGAGGCTTTGTCAACATCTATTGCGTAACCGGCTATCTCCGTAAATCTTTCAAGGCTTTCTGGAAGTCGTGCAGTTTGGGTCAGCCGAGCAATTCAGTCGAAAAAGGAAGAGAAAGATATTGTAGACAAAGACATACGACGGACTTCGGCCGTTGCTAAGTCACCGACGAGAGGCATCTCGTCGTCCGTACCAGGAAAGAATTTTCTTTCAGATACCTCTTCGAGCCGTTCGTTTGTTTACGAAAGTAACAAACTCGAGAATCCAGAGAGCTGGTTTTCTTTCGATCAGTGATGATTATTCAGCTCTTCTACATTGGGATATACGCAAAAACAGCGGCCCAGCTCACAAATAACTTTTGTGTAAAGGGAACGACGCAGTTCATTGTTTATTTTGCAAAACGTTTAGTTCAAATTTCGATCACCTACATGAAATACGCGTTTCCTGTGAATCCAATATGTGAATATTCAAACGTTAACGTTGGTATACCAATGCCATTTCCCAAAGTACATCAATTTTTGAGGTCTCAATGACACTCAACATAATTAATTGCAGTATGAATGAAGGAATATTTTATAAATTATGGAACTAATGCTCCATATATATATATATATATATATATATATATATATATATATATATATATATATATATATACATACATACATACATATATATATATATACATATATATGTATATATTGTGGCGTCACCGCGTTTTCATAATGGATAATTATTAAATTTTCAACTTATTTCTTACAAAATGCAGCGTAGAACCAACGGACGCAGAGGTTCTACCTTCAGTGCCAAGAGGCCCCGATTAGCCACACCCTTTCGCTGAACCATTACTTTATTCACGACTACAGCTAGCTAGGAACCGCTTTGTTTATGATATATACCCACCCTTTGTTTATGATATGTAAGTGCTCGCGCGCCTGGAATGCGATGACACAGCCTCTCGAACTCGCCCACCCGTCGATATACTAATCAGTGACTTTAAGTTATGGGAAATTCCGGGTCACCAACGAAGCGACGCACAGCATTACACGTGCATTTTATAGAGAAAAAGTGGCAAATAAGGAGATACATAAAGAGGCGTAACTTTTCATTCAGGTCGCTTAACACGCGTCTGGCGATTAGCCGAAATTCTTCTGCAACGCAGTAACCTTAAGCCAATGGTCAGCCATTTTATAAAATTGGAATCTTCTAGAACTTTTGGGAGTGAAAGGAGGAGATACCCAGGAGACTTCATTACAAACCGACGGGCATATCTTGTGAGACCACCGCCTGCACCAGTACTTGATTTCTTGTTAAACTGCCGGGCACTTAATTTTAGACCGCTGTGATGTTTTGAACTTTACTGTTTGTTTAACAGCCATTTACAAGCAATGTGTGGTGAAGTTTCACCTACATGTGCTAGCGTAATTTAAAAATTTGAAGGACACTTATTGCATTTTCGAAATTACGCAACGCGGCTTCCAGAAATTCACAATTCCGTAAAGTCTCGGCAAGTACTACAAAATTTGACACATGTCCCTATTTGTACTGAATTATGAGAGTCTGCTTCATCGAATCTGAAAGTGAGAGATGAGGAAGATATTTGTGGACGCGACTGTGGTGATCTGTGGTGTGGGTCGCGATTCATTCGGCCGGCCTCCCGTTACCAGATGTTAGAAATTCCACCCCAGTCCCAGAATCGTTGGGGCCGATGTAATTTTGTAAGACGATTCGGCTGCTCAGTGAAAGAACGTAAAAAAGATGGCAGGAGTGAATGGCCTCCATAATCCGGGTTATGTCATCGAAGAGCCTGGCAATGGCTCCAGTTAGGACCTTCTGGCAATGCTGAAAAATGGACTCTTTCTCAAATATTTTTGCCTAATTCAGGCAACGATTCTCAGCCGTGCATTGGGTAGAATAAAATTCAAGTGACAAACTAATTTTCTGTACGTGTAGCCTAAGACTTACATGTGTGTTAGATTTTAACTAGAAAATGTTTTGTTTTGGGAGAAACTAAGCTCAGGTTACTCCTTGCTACGCTTGTTTTTTAGCTTGAACTTTACATTTTACCTTATTCAATAACTTCTGTCATTCTTGATCAACGTCCATCCAGCTCAATCAATTGCAGGTGATGCACTGCCATCTGAGCTAGCCGGTAGGTAAGGTAAGACGGCCAATGGGTCACTATATATTGTGGCGTTATGGGATTGTGCGACCCCATAACACCACCGTTTCGTCTGCATGAACACCCACGGGCAGCGAGGAGAGTAGACGAAAACCAGAGTATCTAAACGCGCAGCCTGGTATCCGTTGCTCGTACTAATCACAGACGTACTAGCAAGCAACGTTTTTCCTGGTGAAGGGTTGAAGGAGGAGAAATGCCCCCGCCACGGAGAATTTCCCCAGGCATCTCACAATAAATAGGCTGACGCGCGAGCGGAAGCTCTCTTTTTTTCTGCCAGCGTTCGTCGAGTAAGCAGCTCTTCTAGTAGTCACCGCTCGTCAAGTAAGCAGATTTTCATCAACGCTCGTCAGCTTAGATAGTATTTGCCGCCGCAACGACTGTTTAGATAGGAGTTTCCGGCGTTGCAAAGACGTCTAGTTAGTCGTCCGCGAAGTAGTGAGGAATTAGTAAAGTGTTCGTCTATTAACTAAATACGGGAAGTAAAAAGTTACCCGTTGTGAGGAAAGTTCTGAAAGTTCTTGATTAACGGAGTAAAAGTTAGGAACGAGCGAGGCACTTGCACTAGCAGTCAGGGAAGTGCAAGGGACATTTTTCCACAACGCGGGCGTAATTAAAGGCGCCGGTAGCAGCCGAGGGAGAAGAAGAGGCCGATTAGGGAGGACGGAAGAAGACGCGAGTCGACCGGAGAAGAAGACGCCGTCTAGGAAGACAGAAGAGGACGCAAGAGGACAGCGCAGACGACGCAGAGGCTGGAATCGAGCAACGTGGTGCAGAAGCCATCACGCGACATCAAGGTTGGAAAGTGGACAGTTTTCGAGGTAACATTAGAACTGCGAAAAGTAGGTCAAGTTCACGTCGGCAGGGAAAAGACTAGTACAAGAAGTGTTAGGAAACTGAGGACACGGCTGGTAATAATTTGCAGCATTGTAGTGGGAGATTTTTGATGCGCTATTGCCTGCCTTAAATCATTCTATTTGGAACATTCATTATTCTGCTATTAGCAGTTACAATTAAATTATAAATTGAGAGTAGTGCACTTGCCCACATTTTGTTCTTGTATGTAATATTTTTTTTAAAAAAGGCAAGAGATTGTAAACTAAGTTTGGTTTCATGTACAAATGTAACTAGGATAGCTTAAATTTAGACATAATCAATTTTCAAAGGGAATTCCCAGTGTAGGTTAGAGAAATTGTTTTTAGAGAATTAGTTTTGAAGAGAATTAAGTGTTCATTCATTTTATGGGCTGTAAAGGTTTCTATTTGTGTTTTTTTGTGATTATTTTGTAAAGTGTGATTCTATTCTTGATTTTGTTTTTCTTTGTCATTAACTTATGCCACAGAGTTTTGGGTAAATTATACGCTCGTTTATGTGCAATTTGTGTGATTTTTATTGTGTCAAGGGTTCAAACCTTTCTCGTACCCTAAAGATCCTGCTCCCGAGATTTTAAGCTCGCTTCACGAGCATAATATCTTATCAACCCGCTTACAGTTCATGCGGCTGTGTTAAGAAGGTACAAGCTCGTGTGTGATAGGTGGGTCTGTTAGATATTTTGGCGCCCATTACATGGGGCAGCGATCGATTGAAATCGAGCAAGCAAAGGAGAACCCTAGACACGATAAACGAGCATTGAGTGGCATATATTAGGCTGTGTACTGTGTCTTTTCAGCCAGTGTTTTTGTGTGTACAGTGAAGTGTTGTATAGTGTATTGCATTGTGATATTTTGGAAGGGAAGTGCATTCGGTAGTAAAAAGAAAAAGGCAGACGCAAAAACTTTAGCATGGCAGGTAGTCAGGAATATAGGGAACCTAGTCAGATCAGGAGTGACGAGGACAGTGAGGGCGACGAGAGGGACGAAGTACTTCGTAGGATGGAAAATCTAGGGTTGCACGAGGCAGAGGAAGTACATGAGCCGACCGCGGATCGCACCGAATCAGCAGGGACTACGCCAGAACAACCATCGCAACGCGCAGAAGAAGATTCGATGAGGACATTAATGCAGGCGTTATTAGGGAATTTTGCGCGAACCCTCGCACAACAAGTAGAAAATCAGGGGCAAAAATTAGCAACAGAAATTAAAGAACAGTCGCGAAAATCAGAGGAGCAAGTGCAAAAATTAGCAGTGGAAACTAAAGAACAGTCGCAAAAATTAGCAGCAGAAATCAAAGAACAGTCGCGAAAATCAGAGGAGCAAATCGAAGAACAGTCAAAAAATTAGCAGCAGAAATTAAAGAACAGTCGCAAAAATTAGCCGGAAGAATTGACGACCAGACAAAGGTATTCAATGAAAAATTCGAGCAGTTCCAACAGTCTATATAGTCAGAAGTAGTTGTTAAATGCGACGAGCTTCGGGGAGAGATCGCTGTGCAAGTAGCAACATGCACTCAGTTAATTGAGGAAAGGCATGCAGAAGTCGGAGCCAGAATCAATTCAATATCTACGGAAATCGAAAAGAAAGATGAAGAGAATAGGGCACGTTTCGGGCAAATACAAAATGAAGTTCAGGAAGTTCGCGGCAAGGTTACAGAAATTAGTGCAGATACGAAGCGTCAAGTCGAGGCACAAGTAATACAGAAATTGGAAGAACAAGAACGTAAGATTCAGGAACTGCGGGAAATAGCAGAAAGTAAAGTAGAAGGAGGGGGAGCATGCCGAGGAGGCAATATAAATGTACCGGCGTCACTTAGATTCTCAGGCCATCCAAACGAGAATCCGAATGCTTTTATTAAAGCATTGCAGAGCTTTTTTGTGCTTTCGAATGTCCGCGAAGCACACAAAACGTTATTATTGCATCAAGCGCTAGAAGGCAATGCAAAGGCGTGGTTAGAAACGTTATGCCCATTGCCAAATTCATTTGAAGAATTTGTAGTTAGGTTCCTAGACCGTTACTTGGGAAAGGAACAGCAAATGAATTTTAGAATTTCATTAATGAGCGGGTATTACCGTACTTCTAGCGGAACCATGCGAGACTACGCAGCACGAAAAATAGCAGCATTGAAAATGTGTTCTCCTCCCGTGTCGGATGAAGAAATAATATGCATCCTCACGAGACATTTCCCGTTAAGCATCCAGAACTTATTACGCAGCGTAGATGTCAAAGACGTGGAAAAATTTCAAGTTCTATTAGGCAATTACGATTTAGCGTTTGAAAATATGAACCAGACACCGAAGACAACAAAATCAAATATCAACGCGATGCAAGTAATTCAAGACGCGGCAGTTCCATCGTCAAAGAAAGGAGGGAGCAAAAATCAAGGAGGATTCGGACAGCATAGGCCGGACGGAGCGCAGCGAAGTGGCGACGCGGCTGGCGGGGAGGTGCGCAGTCAAGGTCACGACGGCGAGAGACCAGGTGCGAGAAGAAATGTTCAGCGGGCAAGGTCACGGAGTCCGCGAAATGAAAACGGCGCTAGAAATCGAACGGGACCGGGAAACACGCCAAGTTCGAGTTGAAGAGGGGTCCCAAATCGAACAATTATTACGACAAACACGCGATCCCTGTAAGTGCAAACCGGATTACGAATGATGGAAAGAATTTATGGGAAAATTGGAAATCAAGAAAAGGGGAGAAATGTCCCGTAATCGAAATTAGTTGCGCTGATGTGCATAGTAAGGCATTGGTGGACACCGGGTCGATTAAATCTGTAATATCGGAAGAATTGTATGAAGAGCTGGTAAGCAAGAAAGTAAACGTTTTGGAATTACCGACCAATAATACTCGAATGGTAGATGCATGGGGGCGGAAATCTCATCCAGTGAAGAAACAAGTATTGGTGGAAGTGACAATTAAAGGAAAAGTGTTTGATATAATCTGTTTGGTAGTGAAGAAATTAATTTACCCATTAATTATCGGAGTAGATTTTTTGGCGGAACATGGCGCTATTATTGATATAGGAGAGACGCAAGTTTTGATCAACGGAGAAAATGTGTGGGAGGTAGATGAAAGTGAAGAGGCGCAAAATTCACACGTAGATGAGGGAGACGAATCGGAAGAATTCGCAGAAATCGAAATGTGTAGCGTGGAAATGGAGGAAAATGAAATAGAAGAAGAAATAAGGAGGAAAGTAATGGAAGAGAATAAATTAAGGGTTGATCAGAAAAATGCGTTGTTCCAGACATTGATAAGCGTCAAGGATGTTTTTAAAAATCATAACGAACCGGTAAAAGGGTATGAGTTTCGAATCGAGCTAACAGATTCACGACCATTCAAAGCAAAAAATTATCCGATCCCCGTAGCCTACCGTGATGAAGTAAGGAAATTGATAAACGAGATGATCCAAGAGGGAGTGATTCGGAAAGCGATTACGGTGTACATCATCCCAATTCTTGTAGAAGAAGTAGGGAAAGCGGCAGAAGAAGTAGGAAAAGCGGCAGAAGAAGTAGGGAAAGCGGCAGAAGAAGTAGGGAAAGCGGCAGAAGAAGTAGGGAAAGCGGCAGAAGAAGTAGGGAAAGCGGCAGAAGAAGTAGGGAAAGCGGCAGAAGAAGTAGGGAAAGCGGCAAAAGAAGTAGGGAAAGCGGCAGAAGAAGTAGGGAAAGCGGCAGAAGAAGTAGGGAAAGCGGCAGAACAAGTAGGGAAAGCGGCAGAAGAAGTAGGGAAAGCGGCTGACGAAGTAAGGAAAGCGGCTGAAGAAGTAAGGAAAGCGGCTAAAGAAACTTAAGATTTTATTCGAGAGCGAAGAAAATCTTAAGAAGAGAAGGAGGGGGCAATGTGGCGTTATGGGATTGTGCGACCCCATAACGACCCCGTTTCGTCCCCATGAACACACACGGGCAACGAGGAGAGCAGACGAAAACCAGAGTATCTAAACGCGCAGCCTGGTATCCGTTGCTCGTACTAATCACAGACGTACTAGCAAGCAACGTTTTTCCTGGTGAAGGGTTGAAGGAGGAGAAATGCCCCCGCCACGGAGAATTTCCCCAGGCATCTCACAATAAATAGGCTGACGCGCGAGCGGAAGCTCTCTTTTTTTCTGCCAGCGTTCGTCGAGTAAGCAGCTCTTCTAGTAGTCACCGCTCGTCAAGTAAGCAGATTTTCATCAACGCTCGTCAGCTTAGATAGTATTTGCCGCCGCAACGACTGTTTAGATAGGAGTTTCCGGCGTTGCAAAGACGTCTAGTTAGTCGTCCGCGAAGTAGTGAGGAATTAGTAAAGTGTTCGTCTATTAACTAAATACGGGAAGTAAAAAGTTACCCGTTGTGAGGAAAGTTCTGAAAGTTCTTGATTAACGGAGTAAAAGTTAGGAACGAGCGAGGCACTTGCACTAGCAGTCAGGGAAGTGCAAGGGACATTTTTCCACAACGCGGGCGTAATTAAAGGCGCCGGTAGCAGCCGAGGGAGAAGAAGAGGCCGATTAGGGAGGACGGAAGAAGACGCGAGTCGACCGGAGAAGAAGACGCCGTCTAGGAAGACAGAAGAGGACGCAAGAGGACAGCGCAGACGACGCAGAGGCTGGAATCGAGCAACGTGGTGCAGAAGCCATCACGCGACATCAAGGTTGGAAAGTGGACAGTTTTCGAGGTAACATTAGAACTGCGAAAAGTAGGTCAAGTTCACGTCGGCAGGGAAAAGACTAGTACAAGAAGTGTTAGGAAACTGAGGACACGGCTGGTAATAATTTGCAGCATTGTAGTGGGAGATTTTTGATGCGCTATTGCCTGCCTTAAATCATTCTATTTGGAACATTCATTATTCTGCTATTAGCAGTTACAATTAAATTATAAATTGAGAGTAGTGCACTTGCCCACATTTTGTTCTTGTATGTAATATTTTTTTTTAAAAAAGGCAAGAGATTGTAAACTAAGTTTGGTTTCATGTACAAATGTAACTAGGATAGCTTAAATTTAGACATAATTAATTTTCAAAGGGAATTCCCAGTGTAGGTTAGAGAAATTGTTTTTAGAGAATTAGTTTTGAAGAGAATTAAGTGTTCATTCATTTTATGGGCTGTAAAGGTTTCTATTTGTGTTTTTTTGTGATTATTTTGTAAAGTGTGATTCTATTCTTGATTTTGTTTTTCTTTGTCATTAACTTATGCCACAGAGTTTTGGGTAAATTATACGCTCGTTTATGTGCAATTTGTGTGATTTTTATTGTGTCAAGGGTTCAAACCTTTCTCGTACCCTAAAGATCCTGCTCCCGAGATTTTAAGCTCGCTTCACGAGCATAATATCTTATCAACCCGCTTACAGTTCATGCGGCTGTGTTAAGAAGGTACAAGCTCGTGTGTGATAGGTGGGTCTGTTAGATATTTTGGCGCCCATTACATGGGGCAGCGATCGATTGAAATCGAGCAAGCAAAGGAGAACCCTAGACACGATAAACGAGCATTGAGTGGCATATATTAGGCTGTGTACTGTGTCTTTTCAGCCAGTGTTTTTGTGTGTACAGTGAAGTGTTGTATAGTGTATTGCATTGTGATATTTTGGAAGGGAAGTGCATTCGGTAGTAAAAAGAAAAAGGCAGACGCAAAAACTTTAGCATGGCAGGTAGTCAGGAATATAGGGAACCTAGTCAGATCAGGAGTGACGAGGACAGTGAGGGCGACGAGAGGGACGAAGTACTTCGTAGGATGGAAAATCTAGGGTTGCACGAGGCAGAGGAAGTACATGAGCCGACCGCGGATCGCACCGAATCAGCAGGGACTACGCCAGAACAACCATCGCAACGCGCAGAAGAAGATTAGATGAGCCACTGAGTCGTGTTTGTTTACACCACCCAGACCCTCCGTCACCCGGTCCCAATCCACCCTTCGCCCCGGCACGCCGTTTCCAGAACAGGCCTGGTTTTGCAAGAATGGAAATCCCAGGAGTTAGTAGATTATGTTTATAACGATAAAGCAGTTAGTGCAGAAGCCGGGTACAAGAAGACACATGTAGCTGGGCACGTGCACCCAGTTCCAACTTTTAGTAAGAGTTAGGAAAGGAAAGTTCCAGAAACTCGAGCCTCGATTGGTGGGAAATTAAAGCAGTATCCTAAATAACGGGCCACAAACTGCGCGCCAACTTTTCTTCCTGTTCCTCGACCTTCCATCACTCCTTTTTTACACGTACACACAGATGCACTATACTATCACACTTGTCGGGGGACCAGTCGAGACCTTGTAGTTTGCCGCGGTTGCAGCGGCGCTCCGCTAATGGGAGATACCTAGTGAGGGCATTCCTCACTTGCCGACAGAGGTTGGCGCTGGAACTCGGAAGCCAGTGGGGGAAGATCACCGCCACGTCCTGCGATGTACTATACTTACGGGACTAATGGCCTCGGCGGTTGACGCGCTTGGAATTTCCAATCAATCCAATACACCCAAGAGGAACATGAGGAGTCCTGAAGGATAAGGGTTTCCTTAAACCAGAGAGACGTACCAAAGTGCAGCCAGCATGTGCAACCGGGCAGATAGTTTCGAGAGGGCAGAGGAAGCCCGGGCGCAATGCCAAAGCGTCAAATGCAACGAGAGACCACGCCCTTTGCGCATTACTCATTACTACATACTCATACATTCATTACTCAATCGACTGATGACGAAGAGACAGCAAAGCTACCCGACGGCTACAGAGGGAAGGGCTAGGGTGAAGGGCGAGGGCGAAATTAAGAGAGCATTTGTAGCCACTGATCGTCCCAAGCCGCTCATTTGAGCGTCACGAAACCAACATCACCAAACAGAAGATTTATTTATTTACTTAATGGGTTTATGATCTCTTAACTTCCGAAGTCATTGAAGTCCGTGAAGGATCTAATGAGATAATAGATATAATGACAATGAGGTGAATGATGAAAGAGAAAAACGTATAATAGGGAAATATAGGGGAAACCTGCCAGCGGCTTGCTTTGTCCACTTTAAATCTCATGTGAATTAGCCCGGAGACCAGTGGAGAAAGGTAAATGAGCATTTCATTACTCCCTGAGTATCTCCTGCTCGTTTCTCACTTTTCCTGTCAATTTGCCTGTCGGTTGTTGCCTGTTTGTTCGTCCAATTTTCCAAGTGTTTCGCGTTTTTGTCTATCCGTCCATACATATGCCTTCCTGTTTGTTTGCCCACTACTAGTCATTGCGATCATTTTTTTGATGTTCTTATGAGGATGACATGATCTGATGGATGATAGCCACAATGTCCATAATGCGTTAATTATGATGATGCAACAGTGGTTGAAACGCAGAAGACGCAGAAGAGCTCCAAAAACTGCCGAGAAATCGCTTTGTCCGCCATAAATTCAACACTGATTGGTCGAATACTGAATCCGGTTCAAACCGGAGGTAGGGTTATGCCTATTATGAAGTTACAAATGCCCCGTTTCGTTTATTCGATACGCTCGTGTCCGTTCATCTAGTAGTCTGTTCTTCTCTCCGCCCACCCACCAATCTGTCTGGTTGGGGAAAACCCCGCAAGCCAACGTTTACATTGGCGCCTGATCTCAACATTCATGGGGGAAAAGCACCGTCACAGAGCAAGATAAAATATGCACTACCCTTACCCATATTTACGCCTGGAAACCTTTACCATTGACGCCCTCTAAAACATGAAATAATCAATCAAACAAACAAACCGGGAGAGGTGTCTCGGAAATGATGTCACTGCAGTGCTTTTGGTCGGGGAGGCCATAGGTTCGAGTCTCGATTGTGATAGGATTTTCGACGCTAGATTGTCAGCTAGGTTGAATTCAGTCGCTGAGTGGAGGATAATTCTAGCGGCCGGCTTCATCTAATAGATATAGTTTTCCATGGTTTCGCCGATAAACAACGTCGAATGCCGGAGCAGTACCCTAACAAACAGGCCACGGACCGCACGCGATCTTTCCTTTCTCTTCTTTGTCCTATCCACAACCCTTACTTACACACTCCCACACTCACATTCATTAGATTATCCCACATGCCGGGAGACCGGCCGGTTGCTTAGAGCTTGTCCCATTTGAGGCGGTGCCCCTCTGATTGGAGATACCTGGCTGAGAAAATACCGCTAGTCGACAGTAGTTCGGCGCCGGATCTCGTCAACCAGAGGAGAAGAGTACCACCACCTCCCGAGGAAAAACAAGCACAACACTTACGGCACTAACGAACTTAGCAGTTGACTCGCTGGAATCACCAATCAATCAATCAAATCCACCTGTCGTTTGGTCAGTTTGTTAACGAACAACACTAGATCGTGAACCGTTCGCAAGAATATTATGTTGCTGCATTAGTGTCTCGGTATCCATTTGGAACCAGTGTTCATGTGCGCCCCAAACGGTCGCCGGTCCACCGTCGCTCCTCGGGCGCGAGCGGTCTCGCGCTTAAAGTGTGAACACTGGGAGGGAAAGCGCCCCCCCACACACACACACACTGGTCTGGTCGCGCGTCGCCGCCTCTACACGCTCAAAGCGCCACCGCGTCGCGCCGTCTCGTCTCGCCGTCTCGTCTCCCCGTCTCGCCACTGTATGAACTTGCGAGATGCAGCGGATCTCGATTCCGGACGAGCGAACACAGGGCGGTGGTAGATGTAATTACTAACTTATTGACACGCAAAGCAAAGTAGGGCGTAGAACCTTTTCTGTACGATGTTGAAAGGACTGTACTTCACGAGATACATATTAAGTGATATATTCTTCGTAATTCACCTGTTCAAAATAATGATTATATGCCACCGAAAAGTTCAAGGTCCCAGTGCTAGAATATAAAACAATTTTGTATGTCATTTCTTAATTGATTATACGTAAATAATTGCCGATAATGTTGAATAAAAATATTTCCTTTCTCGACATACTACATGAATCCGTAGTATATACAAAGTATTGTAATCTACGGAAAAAACAACAATTCTTCGGCAAAAACTCGTTTTGTCAGCCCTGGTAACTCAAAAGAATATAAATATTTTCCCTATATGTAGTAAATTAGTAAATCACTTCCTCTAAAGTTTGTGAAATCAGAATCCACGTTTTGTGGGTCCTTCGTACCGAAAAATCGATTGACGAAGTCCGTGCGTTCGTTTGTCCAACTTGCCGTCTGTCCTTCCGTCAGTCTGTCCATCTGTCTGTGTCAACAGTAGCGCCTAAACCGTTCAGACAATTTTCTCTGAAACATTATTTCCTCGATCAATTTGAACGAACTCAAGGTTCTTCAAGTTTGAAACGGAAATTTTGATTTTTGGGGATCCTTTACAAAAAGCTTCATATTTTCTAATTTCAAAATTTTGTAACGTAAACGTTTTGTTTGAATATTTTAAAGGCTTCTTAAAATATAATGTAAGTACTATTTTCTGAGAAAACTCACCAAATCTCCTTTTTCACTTGGTAATGTTCTAAAAACACACACACACACACACAAAACTACACGCCGATATCCCCATTGTCACAAGGAGCAGAAACCCAAACTGGGTGATTCCGGAAAAGCGCGAATAAAGAAAACAATTTCTCACGCCATGCAGCGCCACTCGCTTCGCATCTGTTTCGCAGAGACGGTGGCGCCTCTCGCGGAAAGAGTTCACGAAGCGCATCGCGCACTGCATCATCCGATTCCGCGAATCCGCCCGGCGCTTTCCCTGCGCGCAAAGCTGCCTTTGCAGGGGATACGAGGAGGGGAGAGAGGGGGAAGGTAGGGGGAGGGAAGGCCGCCGCGGAGACACGCAAAGAAGGTCGCGGCCTCCTCGTAAGAGTCTTAGCGCGTGTCTTTCAAAGCCGCGAGCAGCGGGTTCCGTAGGGCACTGCCCGCATCGCCTCGCCGTTGGAGGCCATTTTGTAACCCCTGTCGCTCGGAGGTTATCTGTTCTTTTTGCTGACGTCCTCTCAGTTGTACTTGTCGTTTCCTTACATCTTCCGGTTCTCTTTGACTAATATTTTAAGGTTTTGTGCGTTTGAACGTAGTGTGTTTGCGCGATGACGTTTATAGACGTTTGGTCGAAGATCCAGAGGCAATGTTCGTCTTTTATTTGTTGTTAATTCGACATGAACCTCGTTCAATCGCGGTCGATTTCTTGAGAGCTCGTTCACTCGCTCTATCGTCTATCACTATGGTTTCCTGTCCAAGCCTGTCCATTTTCAATTATTGTTTCCTTATTAAATAACGTTCGTAAATATTTACAACAATCACTGAATACCACATTTCACAACAAAATTGACATTAATGATCAACAGGGGTGATGAAATAACTTTCTTTAACTTTTTAATCCTTTTGCTTAATTGATTACCTCATCTGATTATCTATGATGCAGTTGAAAAAAATTGAAAATAAAGATTAATTTTTTATAGTATTCGTAATAATTATTACGTCATTTTCTCTAAATTTATTAACATAATTTATAATATAAATATTATACTATTAAAGAACTTTCTTTATAGACATTGACACTAAACTAACAACGTTGTGGTAGTTGAACAATGATGATTTCAAAATTAAATGACATAGTTAAATATACGGTCTTCTCAAAGTGTCAGGACTTTGACAATACTTTTGATTGTAGATACAAACTTAATTGTAGAGACGGAGGTACTCTGATATTCAAAGCTTTAATACAGACACCGCAATCCATTGATTGAACAACAGCAAACCAGTAAATGTTCTCTACAAGCATGAAGAGCACATTGCGTTTCAATTGAAAGTAAAATTAAAGTTTCAGTTGGCTTGTGAAAGCACACCTTTTATTATTCAATGGTTCTAATACACATCAAAATGACTAAGTGTCAATGGTTACTTGATGCTTGTAGTACGTTATGATTGTATTCCTTCCGTTGTCAGATTCATTGTTTAAATATCTTGCCACATTTTTCTGAACCTTAAATTTCTACAAATTAACACAAATAAAAAATTGAAAATAAACAAGTTTCATGTAATTATCTGAGAATTTCTCATTAGAATGCACAAAATAAATTGGACTCATCGTCGGTACAGAAGAAGAGCGGCATTTTTTTACGTTGTTGAATTTAAAAGACAACGATATTGATTGCGAATATAAACACCATTTTTACGATATGACGAATTCTCTGATACCTTGAACCCTGTTACCTTGTTCACTATCATCGCGCAGTGTTCTCATCACCTTAACAGCTCTACATTTACACTGCCAACACCTACACTTCTTTTGCAACATTTATGTAGATATAGCTTTATATAGCTTCGACTCGCCTCTCATTTCTTCGCATATACTCTCAATTTTTACATTAATTGCTTTTTCTTTCTTCACCGTACAATTTTCTGCTCTCTAAGAAATAAACGCACCAAAACCCCCTTACACCCACATAAACAGAAACAATACCATCGCTTTCAATCTCTTCGCTGCTCACGCTACTCTTGCACCCCGTGCCGCCCTCGCCGTACGCGCCGCCCACGCCGACCTTGCCGTCCTCGCCGCCCTCGCCGTCCTCGCCGCCGTCGTTGCCCTCGCCGCCCTCGCCGCCCAAGCCGCCCTCGCCGCCCTCGCCGCCCTCGCCGCCCTCGCCGCCCTCGCCGCCCTCGCCGCCCTCGCCGCCTTCGCCGCCCTCGCCGCCCTCGCCGCCCTCGCCACCCTCGCCGCCCTCGTCGCCCTCGCCGCCCTCGCCGGCCTCGCCGCCCTCGCCGCCCCCGCCGCCCTCGCCGCCCTCGCCGCCCTCGCCGCCCTCGCCGCCCTCGCCGCCCTCGCCGCCGACACCGCCCTCGCCGCCTTTGTCGCCTACTTATTTCAACCTCGCTGCTCCTGTCACCCACGCTAAAGACACCCACGCCATTTTCCCTCACCTTGACATTTTTTCTGATCTCACCTTTCTCAACACTCGATACATAACCATCTTTTACTTTTTTCACATCGCCGCGTCCATTCATCAAGCGAATTATGAGCGAGTCGGTTTCATAATTCTTTTAAATTTATTTTTGAGAATGTATGTTCAAATTTCAATTATATGCATCATGACTTATATTTTAATTTACAAGCAAGAATTTTTTGAGTAATGCGCAATAGACTGACTGATTTACACATTACAATTATTTCTTTCATAAAATTTATGAAACGATATTTCTCATCAAGGAACTCAGAATAACACATTAATTTACACTAACAACTTTTAACTGTGTTGTTAAGAAGTTGTTTAGCGTTTTAAATTAAAACCATGTTGAAATTCGTATATATTTTTGAATTTTATTCCCTTCTTCATTTCGGAATTCGCCTCTTTAATTAAACTTAATTAAATTATTATATTCGAAAGCTAATATAAACTATTCTTCACTATTCTCCATTGTATAAACTATTCAGAATTAGACACGTAATCTGAAATTTTTTGTATTTTCAAAGATATAACGGAATCTACATACACATATTTCTTTTTAATTTTCTATTTTGAAGGTCGCTTTAACATCTAGGTCATTAGCAATCAAAAAGAACAGCAACCCAATACAATGAAATCATTATAATACAAAGTAGAATTCACTTTTTCATATTTCAGACCACTATGTGAAACCTTCTCCCATTGAATTCTTCATTCTGATGGAGAAATGCGTTATGCAATTAAACTATTTTGTGTTTTCTTGTCGTGAAGTTTCTGTGGTTGTAGATAACCCTTTCCTCCCTGCACTACAGTATAGGGAGGGAAAGTAAAAATAAACTGCAGGTGTTCAAATAAGCTCCTACAAGAAAATAAAGTGAATAGTTTTTTTAACTCTCGAACATTGTCAGTCAGGTTGTAACAGTTCACTGATTTTTACACGGCGCTTTGTTTTCACATCCCCCATCGATTTCACGTAAACAATTTCGCAAAATTCATTGCTCAAATCTCTTCCCTTCACACGTTTCTCGCGTGTTTTTCTCTTTATCGAAATTGAGCAGCCTATTTTGCTGAGAAGGAAGTATTTCAGCACATGTCAGCAAATATTGGTTTCACCGCATAAAAGTTATGGACCACTATATAATATAACGAAAGTTCGAGAACCCGTTGATATTTTTACACTCTCGACAGAGAGTCTGGGAGTACTCTGCACCGGAAAAAAGAGAAGAGGGGAAAGATGAGCGGAAGATATAAGAAGCCGATATATTTGGAAAATCAGTCGCAGAAGAAAATGGAAAAATGTGAATGTTCTTGGAAACTTCCTGAAAGATTGAAGTTTATTTCCGAGATTCTTCTCCGGTTTCCAGCGTAGTTCTCGCGAAACGTACTGATGCATGTTTATGTGATACAAATCGAAACGCAAGTACGTTTTTTTATTGTTTTATATCGTTGAACTCTTGTATTCTCACAAGTACTGTACTCTATTGCACAAGTAGCAAATAAGTAAGATGTTGCTCGCGAGGTCAAATCATTGCTTAAAGTTGAAAGAAAATTTCAAATATTTCTTTTGACTTTGTTGCTGATTTTCAAATTATTCCTCATACACTTGCGAAAAGAACCAATATTATTACTATGAACAAATGATAGAGAATCTTAAATACACTCAAAGAAACGAAAGGGATACTCACGTCTCTGTCAATATTCTAAGGACATGTCAGAATTGCATAGGGCATGTCTGTCCTGACAGTAATAATGACTATACCGGCCATACCCAGAAGTATTAAAACACTGAACACCAGACCTTAGTGCAAGTTCGAATTGCAAACGCCTACGGGGCTCATTTCACTTTCTTTGTAAGTACCTCTAAGTCTTAATAATAATAATAATAATAATAATAATAATAATAATAATAATAATAATAATAATAATAATAATAATAATAATAATAATAATTATAATAATAATAATATTGAGCTTGAGATTTTGTAGAGAGAAGTGCGAACGTCTATTGGAATACGCAGAGCGTACGAAAGGGCCAGCAGAGGAATCGTGTGCTTCGCGTCGAAAGGACGATTCGGATGTGCGTCACGCGCGCCGGTTTCCGCCCCGGAGCGACAAGGGCCGAAAACTCGTGCCCCGCGACCGCTCGCTTTCACCGGCCCTTCCACCCGCTCCTTCGCTCGGCGCCATCTCTCACCAGCGCGCTCAGTCACTTGCGTTACCTGACGCTCGCCCCTCTTTTCGCTCACTCCCCATCAACAAACGCAGTTACCCACGCATGAATTAACACACGCCCTATAAACCACCCACCCGTCCACCCAACCACTCGTTCACTCAATACTCGCCAGACCGTAACTCTTCCTTCTTCTACTGGCCTTCTCTCGTCGTTATTCTCGACTGATTCATGACTCGTCCGTCCACAACTCGTCCACCCCCTAGTCGTCCAGCCCTACTCGTCCACCCTCTACTCGTCCACCCTCTACTCGTCCACCCTCTACTCGTCCACCCTCTACTCGTCCACCCTCTACTCGTCCACCCTCCACTCGTCCACCCTCTACTCGTCCACCCTCTACTCGTCCACCCTCTACTCGTCCACCCTCTACTCGTCCACCCTCTACTCGTCCACCCTCTACTCGTCCACCTTCTACTCGTCCATCGTCTACACGTTTACCCACTACTAGTCCACCCACCCTTTCGTCTACTAACCCTCTCGTGTACTTACCCTCTCACCTACACATCCATTACCGTCACGCTTACTCATTCATTTCGACATTCACTAACTATCTCGCTGACTCACCGGCTCCGACACTGTCCTAACCTCTCTGCCTCCCTCCCTCCCGCTTTTTGAATATTGTGCCCACCCACCAGCGACTTCGACTCATCATCTCTCCCACCCTCCCACACACACAACCGCTCACATTCTCCCTCGCCTATTCGTCTTACAGACAACCTGCCCACTCGAGCCCTACTCGGCCTCACAACCGTTTTCTCACCCGCTCGGCCACTCGCACACACGCACGCGCGTCCACTCGCACGCCCGGTGGCCCGGATTTCCTTATCTGCGCCGCGGGTAAACTCGATTTCGGAGGGCCCTAAATCGCCCGAATGACCCTCGGCCCTCGATTTCCGCCCAGATCCGATTGCGCCCAACGACTTCCCTTTCGCCCCCGTTCTCTGGCCCCCGCCCCGCCCGGCCCCGCCCCGCCGCTGCCCGTTGCGCGGAATTTGTCGACGCCCGCAGCCGCGACCTGATGGATCGCTCCGGTGCGGCGCGGCGCCGCGCCCACTCGCCCTTTTTCCGCGCGCCACTCGGCCTAGTTGGCCCCGCAGGTGGCAAGAACGGGGCTGGTTTGAGAGAAATTGCTATTGGTTGAGACATCATATGTAATTTGATTTGTTTGTTTCATTGATTTATTGATTGTTGTTTCCGGGCGCTCAACTGCTGTGGTCATAACACCCGTAAGTGTACTGCATGTTTATTTTATTGTGGAAGGGGTGGTGATCTCTGCAGCTGGATGGCGAGATCCGGCGACAACCTGCTCGTCGCGATTTTCTCCAACCATGTATCTCCCACCAGCCCTGGCGGGACCAATTCTACGCTCCCGACCGATGTGAAGTAGTGTAGTGCATGTAAGTGTCCATGGTCCGTTTGTTAAGGTACGGTTCCGGCATTTGCCTGGTGGTGATCGGAGAAACCACTGCCGATCAGAGCAGCCAGCCGCTAGAATTCTCCTCCAGAAAGAAGCTGAATTCGACATTGCTATAGCAGTGACATAGCGCCGAAAATTCTACTACAACGGTACTAGAACCGTACGACCTCTCGGTCACAGCAGTGACATTAGTTGATGCCCTTAACCACCTAAGCCGGTCTTGTTTCTTGTTCTTCATGGCACATTTATGAACTATTTATACTTTTTCAATCACATTTTTGCGCAAATTTCAAATTTTTGGAACTGATAAAGTTGGTTTTAATTATTTTGCACTCACGTCCACATTGTTTAAAAATCCTAAATAAATATGTTATAGAATGATATGAGACACATTCGGGGGAGAAAACTGAGACAATACTCCACCGTTATCACGTCGAAAGTCAATTTCAAAATTGTTTATTTTTTCTATTTGAAATTGGCGCCAAAATTATTTGAAAAACATACCTTTAAATTTAACAACTTTTCTCCGTCTCTCTAATTTTTCCCACTTGCCCTAGAGAGCTGATTCTTTGACAATGTACATTTTTTATTCTTTTTCATATGAGTATCGCGATTAGGGATTTGGTTTGGGGGACTTTTTAACCCCCTTATTCCTTTCTGATTAAAATAATCTTTATGCACTTTGAATGTATAAAGCCACACCACAAAAATGAGATCAGTGTACGTTAATAATAATTATATTATTATTAATTTAATTCGTTATCAATAATTTAATATTATCAATAATTTGATAATATAATAACAAATGTATTACCTCATAATAACTCTTACCAACAGTAGTTTACATTTATCAGGATGAATAGTCAAAGTTAAAGGACAATTACAGTTGTTGAAATGTATATAAGGATAAAACATACGATATTCATATCGTAACATCTACTTACAATACCAGTCGATCGGTTATCATCTCGCCTGGTTGCTTCCTTTGATAATTCTCCAATCTCATATTGTATAATCCTCTCTTCCCTCTTAAATCTGCATGTAAAAGTTGATAATTTTCATACTCCTCCTACATTTATAACAATTTCCGGACTTCTCGATCGTTTACGGTGTCGCTTTCTATCGGCTTCTTAAATACTGGATGTATTAATTTATGAAAACCGCACGTAACCTGTACATCGTATCGACATATGGTGTTGGGAGAGCGTAATTATATTAAATATAACATTAAATTTTAATATTTGTTTGGCAATGTAATATACGGTACTATGTTTTTGCAACTGGGCTGTAATAATAGGATTGTTCCATTATAATTTGAGAAACTTAACATTGTTTCTTTTCCCTATGACTTCTAAACATTTAGTTAGTACCATAAGTTGCTGGACTGCACACTAGTGCAGTTTTCTATTTTTCTGTGACATTTCTATATCATGTATGTACTTGTTTGGGATAATGAGAAATTATTTTTTCTGTAATACCTACGAGGACACCAAAACTATGGTAGGATCATCACCAGTGTCCAGTAATGAGTAGCTAGCAGATTTTCTTTGGAGAAGAAATTTAAAATAAAACTTACAGAACGCAAAGGACGTCTTTTCGTATCAAGCATTTTATGAATATAAACTCAGACATATTTAAAGACAAATATATTTTCACTAATTCCAAAATAATAATTTTATAGTAATAATACTTTATTTATTAGAAGTTACTACTTAATATTTTGATAAATTAAACTGCCCACTGATAATACGAAACAAAATAATAGAAAGTAAGTATTAAAATATTACCAACATCACATTTATCCAACCGAAAACTGTGTTTTATAAACGGATACACGATGCTGCGATATAACTGAACGTCATAGCTTCCTAATTAATGTACTTAAAAATGTTTTGCCTCGTATCTACAAATCCGCCAGTACTAAAAGAGCTCATAAATATTTAATCCTGTAGTAGTATGTCTTATTCATGCATCCGCGCCCATCCGACCGTTATGGATTGCTCGGTTTTGGCGACGGCGGCTCCACCGGAAGCGGGCGATGTTGCTTTTATCACCACCCCCCGCCCGCTCTCATCCCTTGCCTCAACAGCACATCGGAGCGCGGAGACCCCGAACCAGAATAATGGGTTTATTATTATTGCGGGTGCCACAGCAGCGGCTGTGACGTTCCGCGTTGCAAGAGGACTGGCGCGCCGCCAGCGCATGCGGCAACTCGCAAGTCGAAGCACCCATCCGAGCGGATGAAAAATTACTCCTTCGTTGCTTTACGTCTGCAAGCGATTCTCATTGGGAATGACGTGGTCTGATGCCTGCCTGTGCGTTGTATTTGGGAATGAAAATGTTATGTCAGCCCAGAAGACGTATGTATAGGCCTAACGTATGTAATACATATCGTATTAATACACCAATTTATTACACTAATGATTCCACCATATTTTCTACTTACTTAATCTATACTAATACAATATTATCCTAATCTTACTAATAATGTGATATTCATTTGCAATTTGAATAAAATTAAATATTAATTTTAAAGAAAAGAAAGTATTTTGAATAAATATTTACGAGAATTGTCACCAAGAGAAAGCTGACTTCTCAGGTTGAGAATAACATAACATAGCGTAGGGATGGTTATGTGCTAACCACACGTACCCCTTAACCCATGGCTGCAAATCCGGGACGCTGCAGATAGGCCTTAGCTATTGCCTCTGTAATTAATCTTACTTTTTCTTAAGCGTGTTAGGGATGCATGTTAGTTTCTGCAAGAAAAATAAATTATACGTTTGAGAGTGCTCAATGAATTAGGACGTAATATACAACTTCTAATTTCGTTTGATAAATAAATAAAGATATTGTCTGGTATCAATGCTTATCAACTACAATTAATATAATTTAGTTATCAAAATTCAATTAAATTACAGAAAACCCAGTGGTCAACACTTACTTTAATGGAAATTCTCAAAAAAGCACGCATAAAATCAACAAAATGCATTAACTGTTTCAAAGAAAACGTATCAAAACCATTGAATGCAATATAATTCACACACAGATGAAATAACATTTTTGATACTATTACTTGGCCGAGAGTTAATCTGTCAGAGAGATTTTTGTGCGTAGAAAATCGCAGAACTTTCATCGAGGTATCTGCCGCATAGGATACAGCAAAGGTGATATGGCGGGGCCGTGGAGTATAGGCGTTGTAAAGTATATGAGACGCTAAGGAGAATGGGGAGTGGAATAAAACATGAGCGGGTTGGAACAGAGCAGGATTACACAGGGACAGAGCAAATACGATGCTTAAACGAATCAAAAGTAGAAGTCAGCGGGTGGGGTGAGGGAAGCGTATATATCGGAATATGATCGGAGCGGGTGGTGATCGGGTCGGAAGCGGATCGGGAGTGAGTCGAAAGCGGGTCGAGAGCAAGTCGAGGCCTAGAGCGGGTTGGGAGTGGGTCAGAAACGGGACGGAAGCTGGACTTGAACAGGTCAGAAGCGGGTCGAGAGCGAGTCAGGAGGGAGGCGGGCGGGGGCGGATCTTAAGTGGATGTCAGGGAGTCGGGAACAGGTCACATGTGCGTCGGAGCAGACGACGTGATCGGGAGCGGGACGGGATCGGATCGGGAGCTGGTCGGGGGCGGATCGGAAGTGTTAGCGAGGTGAAAGCGGTTGTCGCGAAGCGAGCGGGGCAGACGAGGGCGGGGCGAGGCCTGAGGCCTGCGAACGAGGCGGGGCGGGGCGGGCTGAAAGCGCCGGGCAGTGGCAGCGGGACGGGCGGCGGGTGGCGAGCTGGGAAGCGCTGGCGGCGGCGCAGTTAATGCGCTTACGGGGATGTTGCGGGCGCGGCGCCCGCATCGGCCATCGTCCCCACCCCCGCCCCACCCGCCTCCGCTAGCCGCTTTACGAGATTTCCTCGCGAGGTATTCCTCGCCGTCTCCGCCAGCGGCTGTGCAGCGCTACGGGTGCTTCGTGCAAGTTTAATTGCAGCATTGATTGAAGCTGGCGACGTTCCAAAGTCGTTTCCTGGACATATTTACACGTATACTGGGTTTTCAGATATCAAGTTTTTCTCAAATCTATCCAACAGAGCTATGTTTTCTTAATATAATTCTTCTTTTATAGTGCAAGCGTATACTACATGAGCATTATACATTTACTCACCTAATGCAGAGTTTCCGTATAGACTTATGGGAGATTTTCTTTAACAGCTTTATATCACCCTACGATATTTGTTTGGGGTTTCATCTACCCATGAAGCGTGTTTGGTCGTTGTCGTGACTGGAGAATGGTGGAATAAATATATAGTCAAGTGTAGATGCTAATTATTTGCGCATTTCGTGCCTTAGGCAACCTTATGTGTTGCAACATTAAGAATATAGATATCAAGTGTCCATGTCTTACAATATTTAACTGTTGGACATTCTAATGTACTTTTTACACGTCAATAATAAAGCGTTTATATTCACTTCTGTCAGATTGATGGATGAAGCTTGCGAGGTCACTTGTGTTCTTATTGAACATGTAGACTCTGTGTGTATGCTTTGCTGACGGTCATATGTCTTGTCTGATGTTAAAAATATTTTCTACTTCTTATACTTTCGGAAGCAATTCTAAACATACAGTCAGTAAAACCATGATGTTAGTCGCTAGATATGCATAGTAAATCAGGTTTGTTCTGCATTTGAAGGATTATATCACACTCAATTTCAATGATAAATGAAACTAAGCAGATGTAGCGAAATATCATTGCGTTAATAATACAAAATATAACTGTTCTATCACGTGGATTCAATTATATTCGCAAATTAATATGAATTATTGCTGAAGAGTACTGCGGCATCTAAATGCAACATGGGCCATTTTTACAATTACGGTTCGTGCGTTTCCTACTTCGCTTCAGCTGCAAATACGCAAATAATCGATAGGTAAAACGATATGGTTTGTTTCTTTTGTAAGTACGATTTTTATACTGCTAGAAATGTAATATTTCATATTATTAAAACTTTGAAGGCATGGCTAACGTCATATCCGTTGTAGTAAATTATTTTTTATGAAATGCAGTCTCTCAGTATTTATCAAATTTTATTCTGTCAATTGGCATCTATTAAAACATAATAGTTATGAATTATGTAAAAATAATATGTGTATAAGGGTATTTAAAGTAAAAAAGTACGTCGAACATTAAAAATATATTTTTTTTACATATTTTCATTGGTCATTTAATCTTGAGGTTTTTCTGGGGATTCTTTTTTGCAATATATTAAATATGATATAGTGAATTGTACCAGATATAAACAACATGTCTCATATAAGAAACGTTATTCATAAATCTTACTAGAATAACGACAACCATTTTCTGTTCCCTACAGAGAGGTTGATAATATCGCTTTTCGCACATATCATTTCAATATACTATCCGCAATAAAAAAGCTTGTTTCTTTTGTTTTGCATTACATACTAAGTGCTGTATATTATTACGCCGAAGAGGGTACACACCCTTTACAACTTTCACGTGAGAGTTTGTTCACCAGAAAAGCAATTTCGCATTTCCTTCTGTCGCCAAGAAAACGCGCATGCTTCTATTTTGGAGTCACGTGCAAGTATACACGATCGTGCACAAAGCTGTGAAAACACCGTTAGCTGTGACCATGAAGTAATAAGGTTCCGGTCTTAAAACATGTCATGTAATAATAAATTTACTCTTTCTTCAACGTTTCTCATCGATTTATTGATTATAAATATTAATTATTGTCTCTTGTGCATGGTATATTTTTTCCTATGCATTTTATTAAACATTTATACGATTCTATGCTGCTAGGATGAAACTAAAACGGACTAGAATGAAACTTATAGCCTCTATAAAACTTACAAACCAAATTTCTAATCTATCGTCAACTGGAAAACTGCTTATTTTATCGCAGCCGCCCAAAATAATTAATGCACTTTTGGTATACAGAGCGTACAGCTACCATAAGGGGAAATCCAGGTGATGGATATATTCAAGTTTATCTAAGTTCTGCTGTTCAATGCTATTAATAAAATACACAGAGACAAATATTCTCATATACTTCTTCATGTTCTCTCTTTTCCTAATTTCATAGAATCCAAATCCCCTGAAACCAAATAGCATCTCTTTTGCAACCATACCCCTACAATATCACGTTATCCACCGCGTATAGCGTAATATTTTTTTACTGAAATGGAAATTGAATTTTTATATTTAATGCGCTCTAATTACACCAAGTCACTCTACATTTTTCTCCTTATTTTCTCATGTCTTCTTAGGAGTTCCTAAATAAGATTAAACGCATGTAGTATTTAAAAAAATACTTTATATATTTCGTCTTATTAATTTTGGAATATGTTATACAAGATATTTTCATAATATAATGAAAAATTACTTGTGCTTTTATAGAACGAATCGTTAAAATTATCGTTAGATGGTCATTTTATATATAATCCAGAATAATAATGCAAAAAAATAAAATTGAATGTGAAAAGCATACAAACATTTCACAGAAAGAGATGATAAATTGCCAGTCTCTTTGCCATAGTAAGACAAATTCATATAGTTAATAAAGCAAGAGATAAGTACTTAATTATTAGAAATAACTTCTCTAACTTATGTGATAACCTCTTTGTAAATTACATAAAATCAGCCATCAGGTGTGTTCTATTATTGCCTTCTCCATCACTGAAGTGTCTGGCCAAGCTGCTACCATCGCATCTGCCTGGCAACGGAAACACCACTTTATCAGATAAAGGAAACTTTCTTCATCTTTTACAAAAGAAAAACTCACGAAACTTTCAAAACCCTATTTAGTTTCTCTTTTTACAACGAAATAAGATAATGTGTGTGTGTATGTGTGCTGTTTTTTGACAGAAAATCTCTTATAGTTAGGCCCTGGTACCGAAAAAGTGGAAGAATTGCGTTTGTCCTTTTTGTTCCCAAGTTACACTCTCTTACGACACTTTCGACGTGATATGTGAAATGCCAGCCAAAATGTCCATTGAGGAATCTCGCTAAACCAAGATGAGAACAAAGGATTGTTTTTTGAATATTTTTTGACCTCTTCGTGATATAATATCAATGCCATACATCTTCACTATTTGCACGGATACATTCTACGAACAAAATAAGGAATTTATTCACAATTATGGCATACTGCAGATATGTACAAGAACACAACTTTCAATCCTCCATATCTTCAATAGAATGTACATTAATTTACTTCAAACTTTGCTTGCTCATTTACTTCAAACTAAACTCATTAACTACCAATCTTATTCCTTGTTTCATTGAATAGACACATATCCACGGTAAATCTAACAGGTCAGTTGACTACATCAATGACGGGCTCCTCAGTCAGTGAGGCGTAACGTCATTATTTCAAGCAACGCCATCGCGAGTATGAACAGAGTGCATAAATCATAAGCAAAGGCGGCGGGCGATCTTGCTGGCCTCGTGGCCTGCGCGTGGCGAGCGAAACAAAAGAGAATCTGCGCTCTGAGCGCGGAAGCATCGATCACCCTTTAAAGCGCCGCGACGACAGCGCCGCGCCGCGCCTCGGGGCATCATCTGCCCTGGCAGCGGCGGCGCCGCGAATTAATAAAAGCACGAAATTCCGGCGCAGCGGCGACACCCGACGCCTCATTAGCAAGGAGACGCGCCGCACACTGGGCCAGTGAGACATTGCAGGCGGCACAAATTCCCAACTGCTTCCGAACTAAGGGAAGAGTAAATAGTAACATAATGAGTGATTGTTGGTTATGGGCGAGTCAAAAACTGAGGTCAATAGTTCCGTAAATGTAGTGCATTTTGTGTCCTGAGAGGCCCAGTGTTCCACACCGTAAGTTCATTGGATCCGACGACGACTTACCCGTGTGCTTGTCTGTTTCTCTCCTCTAAGTGTCTTCCCCATGGGGCACTGCTCAAGCTGGGTTAAGTTCTAAACTCCCGACTGGTCTTCGGCGTGGGTGTGGCAGTGGCAGTGTGTGTGTAAGGGAGCAGTAGGAAGGCGAAGTGATGGAGAGATATCTTGCCTTGACGCCAATTTGTTTGTTAACTGGTCCGGAATTCGCTTGTTTTTTCATCGAAGAGACCGCAGGAAACTCCAGGTCAGATTGAGAACTTTTCTAGAAGAAATTTTCGCCAGACAGTTCGACCCAGCTGCGTAACTAGTGTCCAAAATCTGCGTCGAAGTATTCTGCTATTCGATACTACAGTGACCGATGAGAAATATTGTGGTATGTGAAGAGAATTGAAAATTTGTGCAGTGAACTAGTATAAAGTTACTCCAAATGAAAGTATCACCTATTTTTACCGTGGTGATTAATGGTTGTAGAATATTAATGTACAGTGTCTCTTGGAGTAAGTACCCAGCACGTCAAAAGGGAATGATGACACCAGCAGAGAACATTCATTTGCTAAAACTCCACAGCCTTTCACATCACAAGAACATCGTGACTGGGTTGCAAGCTGGATGTTAGAACATCTCCTACAAATAGTTTACAAAACTCTATATAAAGCAGATGTTTTATTTTACAAATGAATTTTCATTGAACTACATCTAATAACGTAACGTATCTTTTAATCGTTTCACCGTAAAATATTAAGAAAAATAATGGGACACGGTGATGTTCTATTAAAGCTTCGAATTTTTAGATAATTTAAATGTAAATCAAATACAAAAACGTTATTTAAAATAATTATTTAATAATTGGAATATTTTTTAAAACTTTTAGAAATAGTAAATCAAGGTAAAAAAGTCGAAAAAAGAGAAACGTTTGTACAATTGACAACAAGTTTGACTGAATTTGTTATGACAAGAAATCAGAAAAATATGACATAAGTTTCTTAAAAATATATTTGCTTACACAGATTTCTCTGAATCCAATTCATTCAAGGAAAGAACGAACTAACGCTGCTAACACAGCGCACCGCAGAAAGGCGGGCAAATAGAGAAAAATAAGAAGCGATGACAAATTATGACCAGCAAAAGTTAGTGGAGACAATCGAATTCGATTTAAAGTACGAAATAATTAAACATGCAAATATAATACACAGCGATATTCCCGTGATCTCTCACAAATTATAATGCTAAACAACTATTGTATACAAAAGAGGATAAAATGATACAACAAATTGGAGCGAAAAGGAAATTGTCAGAGAAGAACGAGTAAGAAGAAGAATGTATAAAAATTAATATAGTTGAAAGAACTCACAGGCAGTAGAATATTGGGAAAGACGAATAGAAGTACACAAATAAGAACGAAGGAGTCATTGTGATGCATCGACGGACCAGGGACTGCGAATCTTAAACTAAAACTTTTCTAGGTTCCAGTGCTCTGTGGTGGAATTTACGCACAAGCTAAATATATGAGTATTTAAGATGTCTCTGACGGAATGGGAATTTTAGAAGCATGTTGTTCTCAGGGGGACGTGTTTTCTTCATTCAATTCCCGCTGAATGTTGGAAGAGAACCTTAAACGGCCTCAATGAGCAACGCACACACGACTTTTTCACCGTTCCTGCCCGCACTTATGTTTCGACACATGCGAGAGTAATGTTCCTCATCGGCATATGATGATGATCCATGATCCACTCATGGATCACAAAGAAACTGTTTTTTCTGACTGGACTTCTCAATACAAAAAAATACCGAAAAAGAAAGAAGTGATAACATATTCACTTCATATAAGTAACCCAATCTGATGTAATTTGGTGGTCGTACAGATTATCGCGAGAGGCGCTTCGTGTTGATCACAGCACGGTTAAATCTCTCCCGAGAGCCAGTATTTGGAACCGCGCAGCGAGACTCGTCATCCACTTCGAAGCAGCGAGCCGTCCAAAAGTTATTAATCCGCGGAGTGGGACCCTCAGTCTGCCGGATGGCGGCCCGGGGCGGACGCTTCGGCCATCGATTATCGGCGCTGATCGAGGCCAGATGGCGAGACGGTCGCCACCGCTGTATGTCGATGAAGTTCGACCGGTCATCGTTCGCCGAGAGCCAACTCCGCGAGCGACCACCCCACTCCAACACGCTCCGACCCTCCCCAGCCCCCCTTACCCACTCAGCTCGTCCAAGCCACGCTGTTTATTGCCTCTTCCGCGACTCGCCCGTCTCCTTCCCGCTTCGTTTCTCCCCGCTATTCCCCGCACCTCTCGCTTCGCTCTGCTCCGCTCCGCCGCGCTTCGCTACCCCTCACTCTTCTCCATCCTCGCTCCGCTCCACCTCACCCCGCTCCGCCTCGCCCGCTCCGCCTCTCGCCCCGCATCGCATAGCCTCGATCTGCCCGGCTCCGCTCCGCCTCCCACCGATCCGCCGCGCCCCGCTCTGCCTCACGCTCTCCCCATCGCCCTCTCCCCCTCGCCTCGATCCTCCTCGTCGCTCTTCACCTCGCCCCTCTCCACCTCGCCCCGCTCCGACTCGCCCTGCTCCGTCTCGCACCGATCCACCTCACTCTCTCCGCTTCCGGCTCACCCGCCCCACTCCGCCTCGGCTCATTCCGCATCGTCCTGTGTACCTCGCCTTCTCCGCCCCGATCCGCCTTGCCCTTACCGCCTCGCGCTCTCCGCCTCGCGCCGCTCTGCCTCGCCCCGCCCTCGATCGTTTATTCTTAAATATGTGTGATTATTGCATTGAGGAAATATTTATGTTTTTTTTGTAATAATTGCTGCTTTAAGTAATTCGACTTCATGGTGGAATAAATGAAATGAGAGAGAGATTTAAAATATACTAAAAAATAATTTTATAAAATATTACTAGAAAATTATATATAATTATTAATAATTGTATGTATATACAATTATTAATAATTATATATTTATCCAGAAGAGGACTTCAGCGTCAGAAGAGGAAAGATAGAAGACGACCTCAACGCCACCAGGAGGACCCATAGATGATGACCTCAAGGACAGGATGCAGAAGAAAACCTTCGCATGACGAACAGGACCTCAAAGGGGTAAGCAGAACTCCTAGCCCAGTGAAGGCAGTCTGCCTAGGGATGGTGACCCGAAAAGATACCCAGCAGGTCAGAAGGCTGAAAGTTGACAACCCCAACATCTGACTATCCAGCTGTGGACCGGTAATCCGCACTGGAGAAATAACTCCTACTCGAATTCCTCACAGTAAAAAGCCGGCTGACAATGGAAACCGACCTACGCGCGCAAATGGACAACGATTATATATATACAATTATTAATTTTATTACTTAATCATTTTTTAACTTTCAGAAACATTTACATTCATTTGGTGGCTACTTTCATTTTGATTTTGTTGAACTGCTATTGCTGTACTGAGTATGGTAATTAATGTGATATTTTTATTTTCAATTTTGATCAAATTGATCAATAGTGTAAAAGTAAAATGATTATCCCCAAAAAATAAAAATAAAATATGTAATAAAATTGAACATGTGTGTTGCTTGTATTGAGAACTTAACAAGTATTTAAAATTTAATTTTATATTTTATTACATTGTAGTGTGTGGCCTCTGAAGTGTTTTGTATATTTCATAAGTCTCTATTCTATTGCCAATGTTTATCTGTGTCTAATTAATTTTTTCAGGACTAAAAACAGACTTAAATTTTTTAGATTAAACACATCATGTCAAATAGCAATGTTTACGAAAATAGATATTCCTTCAACACAGTAATTACTTGTTTTTAATAAATAATGTTACCTGCCACAATAAACTAGTAACTTGATGTTTAACCTACTACCATAAAATCAACACAATTTGATCATGATTTACCAATATACCACCTCACGATAGTAGGTATTAAGATTATTGTAATAATTCAGTTAGCACAAATAAAGTTTATTATTTTTATTTTACAAATCAATAATTATAACATCAAGGATTTATACAAATAAATAATTTATACAAGTGTTTCCCAATGGGAGGACCACGATAACAACCCCCCGAGGTTGATGAAATGTTAGAGAGGAGTTAATAGTGTTTAATAGATCGCCTGACAATCAATAGCCGAATATGCATCGGCTACTGATTAGTGCAATCAAAATTCTATTGATGATAAAAAATATTGTTAATCGTTTTTATGAAAAGGTTTTTGAAATCTCTAGTTTGTATTTCCAACAATTGATAATTATAATAGTTTTTCAAAGTAATAAACCTAATAAGCCAATTTTTCTTAATATTCGTTAATTTTTGTCCAACTGTTATCAAGTCATTTATGTGTAATTATTTATGTTATGATTAGGCTACTTCGTATGTTCCATTTTACATTAAGTCAATGATTTTGATGAAGCATATCTGTGACTGTGAGAACGCTGCAACTAATAGACATCCAAATGTGAATGAACTATTAAATGCTATCAGAAAATTGAATAATTACAAATCACTGGGAGCGGATGGTATAGCACCAGAAATGATGAATATCTTTTAAGGGGAACCTAGTCTACGGAATAAATTACACCACATCATATGTAAAATAAGGGAACAAGAAAAGCTGTCGAAACAATGTGGTGAAGCACTTATATGCCCAAAAAGAGGATAGACTAAAACCGGAGAATTATAGAGGAATCAGTTTCTTGAACACAAGATATAATATTCTTCTATGTTTTGTATGAACGCCTGAAACAGTTCACTGAACTACTTATCGGAAAATTACCAATGTGGTTTCACAGAGAAGAAATCAACAACCGATCATATACATACATTGAGACAAATCATCGTAAAGACCAGGAAATACAGTTTGAGCACCATTTATCTATTTATTGATTTCAAAGCAGCATATGTCGTATTAATAGGGAGAAACTAGTTGAGGCCATGGAAGAGTTTGGCATTCCAAAAAAACGTATCAGTCTGATCAAGGCAACTATACGAGTACAGTGCAGAGTGAAAGTAGCTAGATGGTTATCTGATCCTTTTGAGAGCGCACAGGGATTCAGACAGGGGGATGCATTACCATGCTTACACATTAACATGGCTTTAGAAAAATCAATTTTTCTGGTATCGTAGTTACAGATACGATTATAAGGAAATCAGTACAATTTTTGGTCTACGCGTATGATAAAGTGGTCGTGGGGAGAACTATAACGACGTTAAGGAAGTCGGCATCAAGCTTGATTGATGCTGCAACAGAGATTGGACTAAGTGTCAATAGTAGAAAAAACAAATATATGGAATTAACCAAGAAGAAAACTAACATGAAATGAATCGAAATAGGGGAATATTCCTTTGAAAGG
Organism: Gryllus longicercus; assembly: GCA_038098605.1. Taxonomy (NCBI): domain Eukaryota; kingdom Metazoa; phylum Arthropoda; class Insecta; order Orthoptera; family Gryllidae; genus Gryllus; species Gryllus longicercus. The sequence goes on from JAZDUA010000052.1 coordinate 1,077,917, forward strand.
GTAAACTCCTATGAATATCTTGGAACACTTCTGAAGCATGATAACTCTCGTCAGCTGAAATTAAGGCAAGGGTAAGTATGGCAAACAGGACTAAAATACTACTTTGCACTAAAATAACTTTATGGCTCGCGGTCCTTACGCCATAAATATAAGCTAAAATTATACAATACTTTACTAAAACCAATAGTGACATATTGAACTGAGTGTCTAGTCTTAAATAAAAATTATATAAATCTACTGGATGTACTTTAGAGAAAATCTTGAAAGAACCTTTGGGTCAGTACAGGTCAGCGGCAAATGGAGAATCCGGCACAACAGAGAGATATGTGAGTTATACAATAGCAACAATATGATTAAAGAAATCAAACTGGCTAGACCAAGGTAGCTTGACCCTATCTGTCGCTTGCCGGAATCAACTGTGTGTAAAGAATTGACACTTACGCGATATGATGGCCGATATACACCCCAGATGGTAGGTATTAAGATTACTGTGATAATACAGTGATCACAATTTAAGATTTTTTTATTATTTTTATGTTACAAATCAATGATTATAATACAGAAAATTATACAAATAACTAATTTCTACCAGTGTTTCCCAATGGGGGTGACCCCGATCTAGAGCTCCTGGAGATTAATGAAGGGGAGGGGAGTTAATAGAGATCAATAGATGTCGATCTATGATCTATGGTATTCAATAGCCGAATATGAATCAATCAAAATTCTATTGATAACAAAAAAATATTGTAAATTGTTTTTATGAATAGGTTATCACTAGTTTATATTTCCAAAAATTGATAATTATACTAGTATTCAAAGTAATAAAACTAATAAACTATTTTTTCTACAATTTTGTTAATTTTTTGTTCAACTGTTATCAAGAAATTTATGTGCAATTATTTACGTTATGATAAAGCTACTTTGTATTTACAGTAGTTTAATGAGTTTGATGAAGTAAATCATTGTTTTAAGTCCATGCAAGGAAAAGTTGCAAATACCTGATTTATGTAAAATGATTATTCAAGAATATCTGTTGTAGAAGAAGACCTAGAAGTGAAAGTGCATGCTTAAATAATAAGTAAAGAAATATCCAACCCCATTATCAATATCTAACAACAATAAATGATAACCCCAATGAAGTAAAAACATTAAGAATAATAATAAAATATTGTTGGTAATATAAAAATAAAAAAACAATATATTTTAATCATATACAAAGTATAAAATATTATTTGTAATACATCAGTAAAAATAATTCACATGTCCGCCAGTGAAATAAAGACAATGACGTAAGAAAAATTATGAAAAAAATTATCTCACATGCAGCTAAAACGTTTATAAAATAGAAATACTGGTAAATAAAAAGGAAAACATTTATTAAAATTTCAAAATATAAGACGTAAGTAATCAATTTTATATATTAATATAATTTATTCTGCAACATAAACATATATGTATGTAAGTAAAGCAAATGTTCTGTAGTGAAATAAAAAAAACATTATTATTTCTATTTCACACAATTTATAAAAATGAAAGCCCCCAATCAATATTTCCTTTTAAAAATCAAATAAAAATGTTTTTAATAGGTCGAATCCCTTATCCAAATGATCTTCCGGAAGTTGGTTTACAAATGAGGAGCCAAATAGGAAAAGAAAAAGAATGTGAACAAATTTATTAAAACGAATAGACAGTTTCCTTGATGATCTTGGGGAAATAACTTTTTTGCATAACATAGATTTATGGAGATATATTAGGACAGGACAATATATTGGCAAAATGTTCATTAGACTATGGTTTTTGTTTGCTGATCGATGAAAATACAATATAAAAACATAAACAAGGGAAGCTCTTAGCTTACACATCTGAATTTTATTTGAATCTGTTGCGACGACCGTTTTAATACGTCAACCAATCAAGGACCGTAATTTTCTTCTGGTTCCGTGTGGAGGTAAAGAATGCTACTGTGCGCCCTGCCACGCCTTCTCGCCTCATCCCACGTCCCCTCACTTAGATTCCTGTCTAACGTCTACCCCTACATTCCTTTCCTCCCATCACCCCCATTTCGCATCTCACACCTCTCCCTCCCGTTCCACCGCGCCCATCGCGTCTGCTCCGCGTGACCGGATGTTGCCCTCCGCCCCGCGGCCACTGTTCCGTGAAACTGCCTTATGCACTTTGACGAATCGAACCTCGGAGCGCTGCGTTCTGCAGCGGAAAATCTCACAAAAGAAGTCGTATATTTCACGCAGAAACTAAGCAAAGCATTAAGTAAAGAAAATTGTCCGCACTCTGTACGCTTCCATAGCCTACAGTCACAACAGTTCGAGTTGTGGCCAATCGCATATTTGGCCCTCCGTATGCAGCTGAGAAGCTTCTAGAGGTGTAAACGTCAATACTTTGATTCACTGACACCGATATTGTCGATTTTTACAATATAAGTTCATGTCACACCCGTTCTCAACTTAACAATAAGAATAAAAAGTCCCCAAAATCAAACTCTGGTGCAACGTAGCGAGGTACACGACTAGTGTAGTGACTAGGTACAGGACGCCGTCTATAAATGTTTTATTAAAAGCCTATAAATGCGTCCCATAAATATGAGTTGCACACAGGCACTGCTATATAATAAAACAGCTCATCGAATTGAAATATATTTTTTATACAAACACTATTAAAAGTGGTTGCTTTTTGCGCATGCAAATCCTAAAAATGACTAGTACTAAAAATGAAACGATTCCCAAATGTTCTGATAAAATTGCGAATGCATCAAAGAAAACAAAAGTGTTTACTTGGCTGTCCTGATAACGCCGCGTCTATGGCGAATGTGCCGACGTTTCGGTCGCCGTTCTGCGACCTTACTGAGGGCGTAATGGGCAAACACTTTGTGCAGTTTTGTGAACGCATGGAGAGTGCAATGTTCGATCACGCCACCGCGATGAGACTATTCCTACCCTTACGGGCATCGATGGCCAATCCTGCAACATGAAGGAAAACAGAAGGTCAAAAAATGACTTTAGCCTATCGGCGCGCGCATTGCGTGTTTGGAAATACTACGTTTATGTTTCAAGTCTCATTTCTCTGTTTCAGATTACTCTTACTCCAGGATGTGCTTCGGACGCGTATACGTAGCCCTTTGATCGGGTTGGCATGAGGCAATCTCGGAAATGAGAGGATTTTCCGAGTCAGCTGCTTTTTCAAAAAAAAAAATTAACGATATTTTTGATATGATCTATCAGCAGTGGCATTGATAATTCGCAATGTATAGTTTCGATCCGAGTGTTTCTAGGGGCGCTGAGGGCAGCCCTGAAACACCCGTTTTGAACTACTTGCAGTTTCTTCATTTGAGCAGTTGCTGCAATTGCCCAACTTGGGCATGCGTAGTCCATTTGCGGCCTAATTATTGCTTTATAAAGCGTGAGGCAGTTTGCCATTGACAGTTTGCTCTTGTGTTTGCTTGTGCAACAACCTTCGCAATCTGCCTCGGGCGCTTTCTTTCGCAAATTTTCGATGTGCGGATTAAATGTGAGCGGGCTGTCTAATGTGACATCTAAATATTTAACATATTTTGCCCAATTAATCGCGTCTCCGCGTAGCGCGAGCGGCCTTGGCTGCGTGAATCGCAGTCTCCGTGTGAAGAGAACAGCTGCACTCTTACTCACATTGACTTCGACCTGCCACAACTTCAGACACTCCTATCAGTAGTAAATGTTGCTCCAAGTACTTGTGGAGAAGCTCGATCTTTTTCGACGTGGCTATTACAGCCGTATCGTCGACGTACAAGGCGAGCTCCATTTGGGGGTGGGTGGGAATATCACACACATAGAGGCTGAAGAGCGTAGGAGCAATCACGCTCCCTTGCGGCACTCCGGCGCGTATGACGCGGCGGGTAGATTTAGCATTCAGAAGCGTCACTTGGAACGTTCTGTTTGCTAGATAAGAGTGTGTGAGCTGCACAAGGTATACAGAAAGTTCATGGAGTGAAGTTTGTAAAGGAGACCGACGTGCCAGACCTTGTCAAAGGCTCTGGCATCGTCTAGGAACACTCCACCTGTAAATCGGCACTCGTTGAAATTTCGTCTTATGCGGTTCGCACAAGCTGATGCGTTGTGCTATGTCCCGCGCGAAAGACAAACTGCTCCTTATTTAAGACTGAATTGTTTGAAACATATTTGAGAATTCTGTTTTGAATTAGTTTTTCACAGAGCTTTCCGAGCGTATTTAGTAGACTTATGGGCCTGTACGACTCGAGATTTTTCGAGTTTTCCCCTGCTTGTGAAAGGTTAGAACATTTGCTGACTTGGGAAATGCTTAAACATAAATATAGCATTAAACCGAGTGACTAAGAACACTATGGCCTGCTGCGGTAGCTTCTTTAGGACGTCGTTAGAGATGCCGTCGGGACCGGGAGCTTTTCTAGTTTTCAGCTCCGAGATGGCCGCTTTAACTTCAGTTTCTGTAGCGAAACTCGGCTCGTCGGCGGGCGCGTGCAAGGCCGCCATTATCGTTTGTTGTACTTCGAGAACATGTGGTATTGACGGCGCCTCCTTGACCGGCTGAAACTGAGATTCTAATACATTAGCTAGGAGTTCCGCTTTCGCCTCGTTTGATTCTGCGAACTCTCCTGTGCTGGTCTGAAGCGACGGCACTGTTATTGGAGTCGTGGAAAGCATGCGAGAGACTCGCCACAGTGAATTATCTTCAGGTTAGAGACCTGACAACAATTTTGCCCATTTCTGTTTGCGGTATTCAGCTAGTTCGTTTTCTACTTTACGTTTCAATCGGTTTAGCTCCCGCTTATCATCTGGGTGTCGCGTGCTCTGCCACAATCTGCGCGCCCTGTTTTTCCTAGAAATTATGTTAATTAAGAACGGTGTTAATGGATGCTCCTTATTAGAGCTGCTTCTCAGCTGCTGTGTTGAGGCTGTCAGACACAACTTCGGCGAATTTTTGTGCACCAACTTCTATCTGCTGCAGTCCTGACAAAACAGATGCATCTGGTATGCGCTGCTGCAGCTCCGTCTGGAATTTATTCCAGTTCGTGCTTTTTCTGCGTCGTGCAGTCGACAGGGTCAGGCCTCCGCGTCTCATACGAGGGTTGCCTTTTATATTTCAGGATTAGAGAACAAAAACAAATATTAATCATCGAAATTACTTTATTGTTTTTCAAAATATTCCCCATGAAGATCTATACACTTTTGTATGCGTTTGAACCAATTGTCGAAGCACTTTTGCTACTCTGATTGAGGTATCTCCAAAACATGCATTCTGAATGCAGCAACCGCTTCTTCAGGTGTCGAAAAACGTTGACCTCTCAGTTTGTGATTTTACGTACGGGCATAAAAAGAAGTCGTTCTGTGCCAAGTCAGGACTATACGGCGGATGTCCCATCAAATCGATGTTTTGGGTGCTCAAAAATGCAGTTGTTTGAGTTGATGTGTGAGAGCTCGCATTGTAGTGGTGAAGAATGATCTGTCTTTGGCGGTTGGTTTTCCTGATTTCTTGGAAGACAGCTGGCAAACAAATCGATGTGTATCACTCAGAATTGACTGTTCTGCGTTGTTCTAGTGGTACGGTTGCGACATGTCCAGTTTTGCTGTTTACTTTCGGGTTCATACGCGTAAATCCACGATTCAACACCTGTCACGATGTCATAGACGTGTTTCGAAGCACCGCGTTTGTATTGTTTGAGCATTTCTTTCGACCAATCGACATGAGCCTTTTTTTGAGCGATTGACAAATTGTGTGTTATGCAACGCGAACAAATTTTTTTGACAGTCAAATGTTCATGCAATATCGGATGTATGCTGGTCCCACTAACGCCTAAGGTTGTCTCAATCTCACGATAGTCACATGACGATCTTGCAATATCAGTTCACGCACAGCATCAATGGTTTTCGGAACAACAACTGATTTTGGACGACCTTCGCGAAATTCGTCTTGGAGTGAACTACGACCACGATTGAATTCACCATACCATCGATGAACACTGGTCCTTGATGCCATCGTCTTCAAAGCCAAAAATTGAATTAAGTTCATCCAAGCACTGTTGCTGAGTTAATCCACGTCTAAAGTTGTAAAAAATAACCGCACGAAAATGTTCACGATTTAATTCCATTTTGGGTCCAAGACGAATCTTTTAAGTTACTGTAAACAACTCAAATAGCGCTCGTATGTCAAAACGTTCTGAGTACGTATAACCTCAAAACATCCAACTTTACGATAGAGCTGTCAGTTGCCAGATTGCAACACCAGGGTTGCCAAATCCCGAAACATAAGGCAACCTTCGTATCTGCTATCACTGGGAAGTGGTCAGAGGAAAGCTCATAGGTGGTTGTTAGTGTGGGAGGGAATGGAGTTTTTGACCAAGCGCAATATATAAAGTATCGGGCTTGCCGTTCGTTCTATAAGGATAACAGGTGGGTGCATTAGGAGCGTATATCTCGCAGCCGTTTTCATCAGCGATTGCTTACGGCCGCGAGGGCAGGTGATGCGGGAGCTCCAGGCCGTGTGTTTGGCATTCCGCGGTGCGGTCAAGGCGTGCGTGGATGGAAATGAGACGCAGCGGCCCTCGCTCCGTCTGAACGACTGCAGCGGTGGCCTCGGCGTGCTGCAGCTGCGGAAGAGCTGTAACATAATGAGATATGTTGCGTCTTATTAATATTGCAGTGCCGCCCCCTCTGTGGGCGTCTGTCGCGTTTGCTGCTTGTGCTGCTCTGTCGTTTCTGTAGCAGTAGAAACCTGGAATATTTAAAGAATGCGCGAGATTTACTGGAGTAAAAAAGGGCTCAGTTTCTCCTTTACCCGAGTGCCGGTTGGCCGGGTGGTCGGCCAATGCGTAATCGGACGTTGCGCTCGTCCGTAATCCATAATTGTTGCGGAGCAGCTAGGACCGCGTCCGGTCGAGATCGGACGTCCTGTTAAAATAGATGTTTCCAGGCATCGTGTAGAAGATTGCCTTGGTCAGCATTCACGTTATGGAGGTGTTTGATAATTTCCACCGCCTCTTGTCGTGTGACAAGACAGAATAGCGTGGCCAGTTTTCCATGCGTGCAGGGCTACGGCCGATTCTTTGGTATTATTGTATTTATAATTACGAATATGTTCCCGGAGGCGTTCCTCTACAGTACGTCCCCTCTCGGCAATGTAACTATGGCCGCAGTTGCATGGGATCTCGTATACCCCCGATGACATAAGGGGAGGGACGCGATCTTTCACGCGTACAAACTTTTGTCCGAGATTTTCCTGTGCTTTGTAGGCCGTCTTTACATCGAAGCGGCTCAGAACCTGCCAGCCCTATCCGTGACACCTCGAATATATGGTAGAGTGGCTATGTTTTGGTTGGGATCGTTTCTAGGTGTGGTGATATCAGCAGTTTTGGAAGAGGTCGTCGCCGTCGTACCGCTTGGTTGGCAGCGTTAGCGCTGTATCCGTTGGCTCGAAATGTGTTCTTTAGGAGCTCAATTTTAGAGTCCAACGATTCTTTATCACACAGAGAGCAACTAGAGTGTGTTGGGTAACATCTTCGTGTCGATGGGCAACCTACGGCCTGTTTCGTCGATCGTCTACATCTTCGACTTGTAGCGTCATAGGCTCAGGCCGTGTCGCGGTGCCCTGCGTTGGGTAACGAATTCTGTTTCTTCGTAGCTAGTCTGCAAAAAATGGTCTGTTTAGGCTTGCTCGGAGTGCTGTGTGCACGAGGTGGTGTTCTGATGTGTTCGGGAATAGTTAAGTTCTCAAACACTGCAGGGCAGATAGTACCTGCCTAAGCACATCAGATACGGAGTTGCGAATCGGCCTAGTTGGCAGCCGCAGCCGCAGCCGCAATGCGCATGTACGCACTGTTCCCCCAACTGTCCAGCAAACGCCTTAGAGTGAGGACCTGTAGATACTGTAAATACTTAAGTAATATAAATTTTATAGTGTCCACTCGTGTCTGTTCCATTAATTTTTCAGTTCCTTCTGTTTCAGACAAGACTTTTTTTACCAAGAGGAAAGGAATATAATACAATGAATGCAAAGCTGTTAGAAGGAATAAACCCAGATATTCGCATTGAAATTCATTCTTAAGAAGTCCTTAGATTGTCTTTTCTTACTATTCATATTTTAATTAACCAAGTTAATTTGTTCTCATTTTTCATTTCAAGCGCATTTATACAACATTTTTAACAAAAAAGTTTCGTAATCGAGTCCGTTTGCCCTTGTCATCTGTTCCCAGCAATACCCTTCAGGCTTCATAAAACATACAATACTTCTATAAAATGCCAAGATGTTCAGGTCCACACACCCCTTTTGTTATCAATTAATATATCATAGCTTTATTGACATTAGCAATCGTCATGTCTCAACATCGGCCCTTCGCCCTTTTTCACTCCACACACCGCTTCATGATAACGCTTGGAGAGAATTGGCGCAATTAATACATCTAATGCTGCTATTAACAATTTTTGCATACATCTTCCACATCCTGGTTTTAAAATCTGAGCTCAAGAAACGGTTTACCTCATAAAACGTTCTCGACCATCTCACTCTAAACGACCCTCCTCCATTTTGGGCACCTCGTTATTTTTTGTTGCGTGGCATATCCATTGTCTCCTAATAAGACTTCGCCCTTGTTCACTCCACATGTCAATGAGCATGGATAGAATTTGCGGAAATACATTTAATGCTCATATTACTATTTTTGCAAATATCTTCCACGTCCTGGTTTCAAATCTGAATTAATGCAATGGTTTACCGCAAACAAAAGTAAAGTGCAGCGCGGAATGAAGGAAGGTCGTTTTGGAGAGGGATAATCCTCATTCCTTTTCAAAATGACCTTACTTCGTTATTTTTTGTTGCGTGGCATATCCATTGTCTCCTAATAAGACTTCGCCCACACACCGCTTCACTTTCGTTTTTGTTACACGGAATCTTAAAAAAATTATATTAAGATTTCGCTCTTCTTCAGTCCACACTCCGATTTGCGGTAGCGCACGGAGAGAATTGCCGTAAATACATGTACTGATATTCCCAATTTTTGCGTACATCTTCCGTATCCTATTTTCAAATCAGAGTTAAAGCAACCCTTTACTTCGTACATCTTCCACGATCGTCTCTAACCAAAACGACCCTCCTCCACGTCACTTCCTGTTGCGCGGCATCTCCATGTTTCCCTATTAAGACCTCGCCCTGCGCTGGGAATTCCCTGCAACCGCTTCGTGGAGGACTCTCGCGCGAGAGCGGAGGCGGCGCTGTATTATGGACGGAGGCGTGAAATATGCAGCTTAAAAATGCTCTCTCGCCGCGCCCTTTGTGCGGCGGGCTCCGCGCCCCGCTGCCGGCCTTTCTCCGCGGCTACGTGACAGCCCGCGAGGGGCGCGGCACTCGGTATGACGCTCACGGGCCGGGCAGGGTGCTCAAGCTCAGGGCTAGTGCATTGCGACACTTCTGCATTAGGGAAGCCAGGCGGGTAGATTGACTGGTGAGTCCGAGCACTTCAACGGCTAAAACGATTAGTCCCGTAAATGTAGTACATGTTTTGTGGCAGGTGGTGGTGGTGGTGGTGGTGGTGGTGGATGGGCAGATCCGGCGCCGAACTACATCAACTTGAGGGGATGTTCCCCCAAAATGGAATCTTCCCCCAGCGGGGCATCGCACCACACCAGTCTAAGCTTCCGTCTCCTCTCCCGACGTGTGTAGTAGGGTAGTGCTTGTAAGTGGAAGTGTCGCATTGAAATTTAAGTAATTGGTAAGTAATGGGTAAGGATAGGACACAGAAGAAGGCGCGGCGATGGTGTAACGGTATCGGACTGTTGTGTCGGAAGTTGGCGGGTTCAAACCCGATCGAAGCCGTGGATTTTCAAGGGCGAAAAAATCCTTCGTACGCCTTCCTTCGGAGGGGAAGTAAAGCCGGCTGTCCCATGTTAGTAGATTTACTTGCAAGTAAAAGATCCTCAAGCCTAAATGACGCCTTTGAGCTACATTCAAAAATCGCCTGTTTCTCGCCCAAGAAATACCTCCTTTCTCTGCTAATTGGTGAAAGGAGCGTAGCGAAATTTGCATGGCATTCACCTGGTGTTGATGGACGAAACCACGGAAAACAACCTATCAGATCTGCCGATCGCTAGACTTCTCCTCCAGACAGTGGCTAAATTTGACCTATTACTAAATAGTCAAGAGTCGAAAATCCTGCTGCGTTGGGGGCTCGAATCCCACGACATCCCGGTCAGAGGCGGTGACACCAATAGATGCTCTGAGACATCTTCGCCGGCGGAAGATAGGTGGAAAGAGACATCCTGAAACCCTATTGATCATGTGACTATGATGTTATACAGTCGTAAGTGACAATATTTAGATGAATTTTAGCAATTATGACGTTGGGTTTTGCATTATAACAAAAGACGCATTTCAAGAGTTGTACAAAGAAGTTGCGTAATATATCAAAGAGTGTTGACAGTTGGTGAGGCATTTAAAACACGGTACGAGTCAAGAGTAAAAAATCTCCATTATGCAAGAAGTTTTACATTTTCTCGCCCTGCGCGATGAGAATGCAATGTGAAATTTTGAATTGGCTTTTGTGGAGAATGTAGGGAATAACAACTGTCGTTATGAATATTAGACATAACCTAACACAAAAATATGATATCATATTCTGTTTTGGAACTTTTCATGTCAACTTTGCAATTTTTTGAAATTGTTCTAGAGTTGTGGACGTTGGTAACAATTAACTGTTACTACCTCACACACAAGAATCAGTTTATCGAAGTTGGAAACCCGCAAACTTTCCTTTTATAAGTGGCTATTTTGCCGATTCTACGGTGACTGCAGAAACTTCTACAGTTTTGAACTATATATGAAGGTGAAAGGTTGTGTTGTAGGTATGATATTTTTTTTTCAAGGTCCAGCTCGAGACAGAGGATAATATCGCTTCTGTACGCCTGGCCTTACATCATCCTATTCTCGTAAAGGGCAAAGACACCACTAGTGGCCACTGTCTCAGTAGAGGCTACTCCACAAAATTTGTGTCCAGCTAGTTGAGTATTCTTCTTTTTGTGGAAAAATAATTTTGAAGTAGGATACTGAGATGTTAAAATTAAAATCTATTACAAACTCCTTGAAATGGTAACCTCCAAAAAATTAAAATTAGGAAAGTACATTTTTTTTCTTAGCAAGCCAGGTTTTTCCATTTTCACTCAAATGGACTGCTCAATAACATATAACAATAGTTCATAACAATTATTGAACAATACATTTTAGTGGCATATTGAATTAAACTAAAGCGCCAATCTATATTCAAGAACATTAACTATCTCACTCTTCTCACATCAGTAAATATATAAGAAAAGTTCTGTTAATAACACCGAGATAAACTGATGTATCGCGGGCTACGCTTGGAAGCCAGGACAGAACTGGTACTCAACACCCTAATTCGGTGGTGAAACCCTAATTCGGTCTGAGCTCTGTTCGTATTTTGATTAGACTTTATTTGTATTAAAATGCACGTAATATGTTCAATGCCATTGAAGGCTGAAACAGTACATGCCGCTGCTGAGTCGGGAGCTGCAGCGACTACAGCAGTGCTCTTGAACTGTAGTGACGCACGTGTCAAAGATGAGCTTTATTTGGTGGCCGAAGCATGGGGAATGTGCAATGACCATTTGGTTTAAAGATATTGAAGAAAACTATGGCTTAACTCAAACTTTTAATAACTTATCATCCCCATAAAACAAAAAATACGAAATTTAACTTATGAAATAAATGTCCATATGCGAAGATGCAGAGGAATGTAGTTTCTGACAGTGAATAGCAGACATCAACAACGGTGATTATGATTTCGGCGATGAGAATGTGTGGGACAACATCTCGAATAAAGTGAAAAGAAGAAGAAGAAAAAGGAGAACAAGAATAGGCAGTCAGTGCATGATCGTGATGTTTATGTAACGATGATGCAACATCACACCCTCATGTAGATTTACTTTATGACAAAAGATCACCGAATGTTTGTTCTTAATTACAAGGTATTGTATTATGATGTGTGTATTGTTAAACAATAGTTAGAAATTTAATTTTTTTTCATAGTTTCAATAAATACATTTGCTTTCAGATTACTATTTGGTTATTAGTTTTCATTAAAAATATATTTACATTTAACAAAATTTTCAAAAATTTGTTAAGATATCCCGGAATTTCAAAACTATTGAGTTCAGATTACCGGAGTGACGCTCTATTGGTTTTGTTTTAATAAGCTTTATTGTTTTGGTCGCATGAACTTTAACGTCATTATCGATCATACATGCAATTCTTTAGAGTGCCGCTCTATTTGCATGCGGGACAACTAGCATTTCAGATTACGTTGTTGGGTGCAAGTCGACCAGGAATGCGCACTTAGATGCGTGGTACCATCCCCTCCGAGAGGAAAGGCAATTCCAAGGAAACCTGTGGAAATCTCGAGAAGCCACTTTGTCACTATAAATGATACATGGATCTACTGAGATTTCAATCGCGGTACCTAGAGATGGGAGGCGAATGGTCTTACAGCTACATCTCGGCTCACTCTATGAAAATAAATTTTCGAAAATATTTACTCTTAATGGCGAAGGGAATAAGGTACAATTAAGAATATATATATATATTGAAACCCAGAATATGTGTTTCATTACACTAATTAAATCATTAGTGTAAGAAATTAATCGCTAGTTTGGACTGCGCGGTGCGCGCGCCGAGCGGGGCTCGCCGGGGCCGGCGAGCGACCGCGGCCACCGCCGACGGTGCCACCGCCGGGGAGACCAGCGTGTGAATTTCGGTTAGAACTGGGCAACGCGCACGTGCAAAAGTTCGTTACGAGAATCGCGGACGAGAGCCGTTGGCAGAACGGTGAGCAGGGAGACGTTAGCAGAGCGGCGACGAGTGCGGACGTGCGGCGAGAGTTCTCCGCCGATGTATGGACGCATATAACATTGCGACGTATTTTACGTGCTATTAGGAACCGCAATGTAATTGACGTGTAAATAGAACATTAGAAGTATCAGTATAGTGAAAGATTAGTGTTGGTAGAATAATTGATGTTGTTCTTATTAGTTGGCGCGGTGGAAACATTCTTGAAATTGCGCGGTACAGAACTGTGACCAGTATACAGAGCCGGCGCGGGTTGTGTAATTGAACCCACTGACGGACAGTGATTCGAGGAAGGTGCGAAGCCGAGGTGTCAAGATTCTGATCGGGGAAGAATTGCTGGAGCATCAGCCGTGGGCGATTGCCACGCCACCCGGCGCTGACGGCCCGCAGCAGTAGCCGAGGTCGACAATCCTGTCGGCACGAGCGGTTCTACGAGCATCATAGGTACTCGATCGGGGCCCCGAAGGTATGAGAAATGCATTTCACCCTTAATCTTGGTACCAAGGCAGAGTGAAAAAACGTTGTCTGATTATGTAAATGACAAATTTGATTTAAAATAAATCTTGTTTATAATTGTATTTCAATTTATGACCAACCACCCCAACGTTGCACCAACTTATCCAGGGACCCATTCACGTAAAAGATACCCTCTCTTAGTGTTATATTGCAGTGAAAATACCCGGCACCACCAGGTATGTCACAGCTGGCGCCCGAACAAGTGGAAAACGTATAGTTAAGAAATGTGGCCTTAGGAAAGTTGGTGAAATGTTGGAAAATAATGTGCATGTAATTGATGTATAATAATGCAGGGTATAGATGAGAAGCAGGCAGTGTAAAGTGTATTATTATAGAGTACAAAAAAAATAACAATACATGTGTTAGCAAAAACATGCACAAGTCAAGTAAGCATAATGAAATGTTGATAATTACAAAAATGTTGTTGCGTAATTAATTGCGGGATGACATAGGCAATTATTTGTGAGCATCCAATATATAGTTAATATTGTAGTTACTGAGGTTATGAAGGCTATACACGTACATGTTACAAATAATATAATGTAATAGAATTCCAAGTTTTGTAAGACATATTAATAATATTTGAACTGCTTGGCAATTTTTTATAAGATGGAAATCAAAGAAATGGGGAAGTAGTAATAATTCTTATGAGAATATAAAGGTGGTTAATAGTGTTGTACAAATTATGCACAAAATTGTTTTTTTTGCTGGGAACATTCACTCAGGAGTGCATTATCTATTGGTGATGGTAAAGTGTGGGGAATTTATTAGAAAAGATACCAGGTTGGGAAATATATACCAGCAGTGTGAATGTTTGTTGTGAATATCTATATGATATTATTGAGGAAAATTCAGGGAGGAGATATGACATGCAAATGTGAATGATGATTATGTACATAATATAGTAATAAGTGCGTTGAAAAGTAATTTCAATTAATAAGGGATTTATTATAATTTGAAAGCATTTTTGTATAATAGTATTAATGAGTCTATTAGCAGTGTACATGTGTTTCAATGGTAATAATATTATGTATTGTAAGGATTATGTTTATGCATTGGTAGGTGAGTGGAAATTTATATGGTTATTGAATTAGTGTTATTGTGTTTTGGTGGTGAGTGAGGGTTGTCCGTCATTAGTTAGCAATTGAAATAGGTGTGAATTAATCCATTCACGAAGGATACAGTGTTGTGGCGGATATAGTTACTTCATAGGATAACTGTGATATCGCTGGTAGGTGAGGCAAGTGGAAAATTTGTGCGGTATTTTAGTGTAGTAAGAATCGATCGGACAGCTCAAAGCAACAGAATGGAGGCGCAAAATGTAGTGCTGGTCCGGGAAGAAAAGGCGGATGAAGTAGGGGAAATAGATGTAGGAATCGATAACAGTAGGTCATCGGAAAGTAGGGATAGTGGTATTGGAAGTCGGTTAGACGACACGTCAGGAGATAGCTTCAATAAAGAAATAGAAATCACGTCAACGCCGATGAACCAGGCAGCAGGAAATCCGAATCGGGGGGGTGGAGAAGATACTAATTTAGACATACTACAGATAATAATGATGATGCGGGAAGAACAGAAGAAAGCGGCAGAAGATCAGAAGAAAGCGGCAGAAGATCAGAAGAAAGCGGCAGAAGATCAGAAGAAGTTGATTGAAGAACTGTATGAGAAAGTAGACGAACAGAAATTATTTACAGAGGAGCAGATTAGGAAGTTGGCAGAAGAACAGAGTAGGAAATTAGACGAACAGAAATTATTCACAGAGGAACAGATTAGGAAGCTGGCGGAAGAACAGAATAGGAAATTAGATGCAATAGGGGGGCGAATAGAACGCGCCGAAGAACAAATTGAGTTAACGAAGAATGAGATGACTAAAATTGCGGAGCGGGTAGAAAGTCATGAGCAATGGACTGCCGAAGAATTAGGGAAACAGAAAAAGGAGTTAGAATTCCAAGTAAGTAGTCTGGGGGGGGATTTGAAGAATAAGTTATTCCAACAATTAGATGCTAAAACCGCTAAGCAGGACGAGAAAATTGAGAGGATACAATCGGTAGTCAAGGAAGAAATACAGGAGAATAAGCGGGAATGTGAAGAGAAGGTTGTGTTACTACGAACAGAGATTGAACAAATAAAAGAATGCAAGGCATCCCCAATTGCAGCAAGCGGGACGGTACCATTTACCCCTCCAAGATCACTAAAATTTTCAGGAGACGGGAAAGAAAATCCATGTATATTTATGAAGGCAGCAGAACGACATCTAGATGTTATCAATACTTCGGAAAGGTGTAAAATACAATTATTATATTTAATGTTAGAAGGCAACGCAAGGATATGGGCCGATACATTTGATAAGTTTCCCGAATCAGTAAAGGCATTTAAAGATCGATTCCTTGAGCGGTATTGGAATGAGGAAATTCAAATTAATTTTAAAATCAGCTTAATGAATAATCATTACAACCAGTCAATGGGAAGTTTGCGGGAATACGCAACAAGGCGTATTATGGAATACAAAACGCTATCCCCATCGATGAGCGATCAGGAAATAATATGTGTACTGACGAGACAGTTCCCAGTTACGGTGCAGAATCTTTTACGTAGTGTGCAGCACACCGACCTGGAAAGATTCCAGAATGTGTTAGGAGGGTACGACTTGACATTTGCAGGCGTACCAAAGAACAGAAATGAAGGGAATGTTAATATGGTTAGATCGGAACGTAACCAGGGGCAAGGGAATGATAGGAGCAACGATTACCAGAGAAACCAACGCGGAAGAGGGGGAGACGGATGGAGACCAGAGCCGGGGAACCAGAGACCGGACTGGAACAGATCTAATTCAAACCGTACGGAGACGCGAGGCGGGGGCGGGAATGCACCCGACCGATTAGCACAGCCTAGCACAAGTAGTGATCAAGGACACTATTTAAACTAATAGAGTCCGCGGTGATAGGTGGCCCCATTGCGGACGCGGAAATCGATGACGTAAACGCGGTCTCCATAAACGCTATGCAGCCGGTAACCTACGATACCCAACCGTGGCGGAGATGTAAGAACTCAGCGGTCAGAATCAGGAAATGTCCCACGATATCGATAGAATGTGAAGGTATAATTAAAGAAGCTTTAGTGGATACAGGGTGCACGACTACAGTAGTATCAGAAGAAATGTATGAGGAGTTAAAAGCAACAGGAAAAGAAGTAATGTGTTTGCCTATGAATAGGGCGTATGTGATTGGGGCAACTCAGAAGAAGTCAAGCCCCATCACAAAACAAATCATGTTTCAAGCCAGGATTGGCAACCAAGTATACGAGATGGTGGCCCTGGTAGTCAAAAAATTATTGTATTCGGTAATCATAGGGACGGATTTTCTGGTCGATCACAGAGCAAATATAGATCTAGAACGGCAGGTGGTAGAACTGGGGAGCCAGGCGGTAGGATTTGACTTGGGGATGGACGAAGAATACGAAGCGTGTACGGGCGTAATGGCAGAAGATTCATTAGAAGAACAGCTGAGGCAGCAAACGGAGAAGCAGATTGAGAAGTTTGCGGAAGAACAGAGCAAAGAATTAGGTAAACAGAAAAGATCCGAGGAGGAACAGAATAGGAAGGCGGAGGAACGGAATAGAAAACTAATAGAAGAACAGAACGGGAAGGTGGTTGAAGAACAGATTAAGAAGCCGGCAGAAGAAATGGGAAGAATCACAGAAGAACGGAATAGGAAGCTCATCGAAATATGCGAAAAACCGTATGGGAAAGCGGAGGAACTGGATAGGAAAGATGAGGTGCTAAAATTTCAATCATGCCATCAAGTAGATGCTAGGGTAGCGGTAACAGATAGAAACGAGGGGATGACGAACCAAATCCATGAGGAAGTCAAGACAGCGGAGGGCAAAACGGTGGAGGTCCAAATCGAGACCGAGGAGGATGTTTATAAAGTGAAAGTGAAAACGGAAGAATTGAAGTTAATAATGGAAGAAGAAATGGAAATGAAAATAGAAGAAATGGAGCGTATAGTAGAAGAAGAAATCGTGGAAAATATACAAGGGTGCGAAGAGAAAAGAGTACAAGAAGAGTTTAAACAGGAAGAAGACGGGAAAACGTCGCCAAGTGTCAAGTATGGGGTGACACCAATTATGCCTCCAAAGTCGATGAAATCTCTGGGAGATGGGGCGGAAAACCCTAAGGTAGTTCTGCGAGCAGAAGAACGGCACCTAGCATCAAACAACATATTGGAAGGATACAAGATCCAGTTATTACACCCAATGTTAGAAGAGAACGCCAGGACATGGGCAGAGAATTTTGGTATATTTCCAAAATTTTTGAAGGAATTTGAAGACAAGATTTTCGTACGAAAGCGGAGCGAAGAAACCCAAAGAAACATCAAGAGCGACCAGAGGAACAGCCATTACAACTACATTACGGGAAGTCGTAGTGAATACAGAACGAAGAGCATTATGGAATCAACAACATTATTTGCCCCTATAAAATATCAAGGAATTAGTTGCATGTCAACGCGACAGTATCTTGTTACCGTGCAGAGCCTACTGAGCAGAGCAGATCATACCGATTTAGGAAAGGGGTTGAAGATATTGGAGGGGTACAACGTCATGTTTGCAGACGCCCCAACGAATGGGAGTGAAGGAGATGTAGGCAGGTCAAAAATGGAACGAAGTCAGGGGCAAGGGAAGAGTGATGGTATGGTCAACCATTGGTACAAACGTAGAAGAGGTCGTAGCTGGAAATGGGATGATACCTATCAAGATGTGTTCAACACGCTGGAAGCTATGTCCTACAACTGTGATTTAGGAAATCACTGTCAGCAAAATGGGAATGAACCGTCGCACAAGAGACAAGACATAGTAGGACACTACAAGCTTCAAATCGGAAACCTGGTTCAACATGTATGGAAAACAGTGAAGTGTAAATAAGTGCAAGATTAGTGTTAATATAAGTAATCACATGTTAATTCGATTTTAGGTTATAAGTGTATATAGGGCGTCGAGCAATATGCAAACGAGTGCAACCATCGGCAGTGACGATGTTACTAGTGTGAATTTTTCCAGAAGTGAAAAAATTCAAAAAAAGAAAGGGGGGGGTGATGAAACCCAGAATATGTGTTTCATTACACTAATTAAATCATTAGTGTAAGAAATTAATCGCTAGTTTGGACTGCGCGGTGCGCGCGCCGAGCGGGGCTCGCCGGGGCCGGCGAGCGACCGCGGCCACCGCCGACGGTGCCACCGCCGGGGAGACCAGCGTATGAATTTCGGTTAGAACTGGGCAACGCGCACGTGCAAAAGTTCGTTACGAGAATCGCGGACGAGAGCCGTTGGCAGAACGGTGAGCAGGGAGACGTTAGCAGAGCGGCGACGAGTGCGGACGTGCGGCGAGAGTTCTCCGCCGATGTATGGACGCATATAACATTGCGACGTATTTTACGTGCTATTAGGAACCGCAATGTAATTGACGTGTAAATAGAACATTAGAAGTATCAGTATAGTGAAAGATTAGTGTTGGTAGAATAATTGATGTTGTTCTTATTAGTTGGCGCGGTGGAAACATTCTTGAAATTGCGCGGTACAGAACTGTGACCAGTATACAGAGCCGGCGCGGGTTGTGTAATTGAACCCACTGACGGACAGTGATTCGAGGAAGGTGCGAAGCCGAGGTGTCAAGATTCTGATCGGGGAAGAATTGCTGGAGCATCAGCCGTGGGCGATTGCCACGCCACCCGGCGCTGACGGCCCGCAGCAGTAGCCGAGGTCGACAATCCTGTCGGCACGAGCGGTTCTACGAGCATCATAGGTACTCGATCGGGGCCCCGAAGGTATGAGAAATGCATTTCACCCTTAATCTTGGTACCAAGGCAGAGTGAAAAAACGTTGTCTGATTATGTAAATGACAAATTTGATTTAAAATAAATCTTGTTTATAATTGTATTTCAATTTATGACCAACCACCCCAACGTTGCACCAACTTATCCAGGGACCCATTCACGTAAAAGATACCCTCTCTTAGTGTTATATTGCAGTGAAAATACCCGGCACCACCAGGTATGTCACAATATATATATATATATATATATATATATATATATATATATATATATATACGGTCATCCAATGTGGTTTTATAAGTGGTGAACAAATGTCCTAAATATTCTCGAAGTTAGTCTATTTTATTATTTTTAATCACTGTATTATTTACTATTCTTGATGTTAGCGTAGCGTCTGAAGGAATTATTATACATAAGTTATTAACACTTCAATTGAATTTCTAACCATGTGACACTAAAATGCTTGAAGTAATCATTATTACCGCCTGAAAAATGTTCAAAAGTTTCTGCTACAGTATACGTCAAATCACAAAAAGCATATTATCTTAATCTTCGAAGTGCATTAAATTTGTGCAATATAATATTGGAATTCAAAATAGGTTTAAATACATTGATAATTGGTAATATGTTTCATGTAATTATGTTTTGATAATTTAATAATTTGTTTTTGATAAATCAAAATAACACAATGATCGCTAATTGATCCACCTATGATATTATTATCAAATGGACACAGAGTGACTTGCTTGATTAAAAACTCAGTAAATATCTTCAATATTAATACATTTATTTGCTAACATTACATCGAATCAAGATGAACCTTCTCAGAGCTATATAAACAAATTAATACGCAGAATAATTTGTGTTATAATTTTATATGTAAGGGGAAAATGGTGATAATACCTTAATTTTTAAGAACAATTTTGAAACAAAAGTTACACCACACCATTCCCTTACTCATTGTACTAGACCAAGACTAAGTAGTATTGACAAAATCGAACAATTCTTTTTCGTATTAAGTGGAAAGATTTTTTTTTAATATTGACCCAAAGAGAAACTGATAAAAAAACATATACAATACATCAAATTACAATCACAATGAGTTGTGGATATTAAATAAAAAACTTTTAGGGGGGTTTTAGTAAGCAAGAGAACTGAAAACGTAGATACAGTTGTGTAATTTTGAAAGAAATAACATAAACTTATTGTGAAAATAAAGAGTAAAGGCAAAAAACATAAATATTGTGAACACTATTATGAAATAGGAATAATACAAATGAAAATTCAGAGTTTATCTATGTGTATAGTTAATTTTTTTGTACTGAAGTAGGGCCCCTTCTTCGATTCCAGGGTGTTGAATAATTACTGTTCTCAGTTACGAATGAAAGTGAATTAATTCTTTGTGTTGCGTAGTCCCGTCTTATCCTGTACGCCCTGATCTGTACTATCGCGACCATTCTCCATCTCGCCATCCTTACCCTGCCTCATCCCAAATGCCCTGCTTCCCCCAACCCTTTCACATTCTGACCATCTTCGTCTTGCCCCGCCAACGCTCTCATCCTCGACTCAAGTAGCTGCAATATTTCCTACGATTATCGTTACTAACGCCATCGTTGCTATGGATAGCTGTAAACTTGTGCATTGTTGCATATTCTTGGTACACTTCCAGTAATGATCGAGAAATTTCATTAATCAAATTGAAATTGTAGTCTCTAAGTAAATTAAAATGCATTTGAAAGGAAATTTTATTAGCTTTAAAAATATTTAATTTACTTTAGTGAATTTACTCAATGTGTCCGGAATGATTACGAAAAACTGAGTACACACTTACATTTTATCTCACGGGCAGTAAAGAGGGATAGAAGTAATTTTTATAAAATCTCTTTCAGATACTTTTCTCTTTTTTAAACTTTATATTTACATTATTTAATTATAATCGATGAAAAAGTAAATGTATCTGAAATATTAAAGAAAAAAAGTTTCTCTTATGTAAGAAAAAGTATGTTAAATTATTGCACGAATGATTCAATGTAAATATTTCTTAATATAGCTTTAAAGAGGTCCAGCATAACTGGACGAAAAGTTAGCAATAAAATATATTAATATTGAATATACTTGCCTTAGTTTCTGATTCACCAGGTCATTAAATATCAATTCAATAATATTCAGAAGTTCGTTTTGCAGGAAACAAACTCTCAAAAAAGTCGCATACTATCTGAGGGTGTTGAGACGATTTATCGATTAAATGTTTTAGAGTCATTATGAGTCAAAGCATGAAAAATTAGAAGTTGTTCTTTCGAATTCTGTCGGAGAAAATATTTGGAAAATAATTTTTTAAAAAATTTTCAAAAATTAAAAAAATTAGAGAGTAATTTTGAGAGACGACTGAAAAACAGGAAATTACAACTCGGCCAACTTCAGGTATCATAAGCCTTTCTTAGCAAAATACACATAAAACCTTTCAGTTTCTTCATTTCAATACATCTAAGCTTGAAAGTACAGTAGAACCTCGCTAATCCGAACCAAATTTAGGATAATCCGAACAACATTCGGGATAGGGAAAAAATAAACCAAATAAATAAAATAAATACAATTCTTAATTTGAGCGTAAAGAAAGGATTTAAAAATGAATGTAGAACTGAACATCTAATTATTGAAACAAGTTGTCGAAATGAAAAGTTTATTGTCCTGATAACTAAGGTGTATATCACATGTTTATGTAGCGGCTTTTTTCACTTAGAGGAACATCCAAAGTCGGCAGTCTTCTTTTGAGGTAAGGAACTAAATCTTCTTAATGATGCGATGTGATGATTTTTTCACATCGCATACTAGGTTGCTTTGGGTCTGGTAATCCTATAGACGTATTTGGATATGGACGGTATGTTTTTTTCAGATAATCCGAACATTTGCAAATCCGAACCAACCGCACCCGCATTGGTTCGGAATCACGAGGTCCTACTGTATCTTACATGTTAAAGTAACTCCTACCCAAATAATACACTTTAATGAAATGAAAAAGTATGAAAAAATATTTCTCCCATGTGCCAGTTCAAAAAAAAATGATCTAGATATAAAATTTTCCTGTCCGAAGGAAATCGAGATAAAATTTAGTCAATGGATGTAAGCTAGTAGTTCAAAGAGCCGGGCTTTAAGGATATTAGCTTCTCTGGTAACGTATAACCCGATTAAACACGATAAAAGTGTTAATATATTGCTCTTCTTATTTAAAAACTATTTTTCGTAAAGATAAAATTAGTAACCATTAGTAGATAGATTGTAACCACTAGATGGATTGTAACCACAAGATAAATGAAGATAAAATTATTGAATCAAAATATTAATACAAGCACTTTTAGAATTTTTTCAGTTATTTTCAAAAACATGTTACGATGCTTTAAGAGTTAATTTCAATCATATTTGACAAGTACCTACGAAATAGCATCCAAAAGAATAAGAGAGACATGAGAAAACAAAACCCGACTAAACAAAATTTTAACATCAATTGTTAAATTATGAATTGATTGGCATATTACTTAAATTTCCCAAGGATTATTGAGAGCTCCTATAAACTTTTTCATTACATTAAAACACTTTACACAGTGCCTTTCAAGCAAACGTGCTGCAGAACCTGTCTGCTTTTTTAAGAGGCGCATGTTCTTACACGTAGGTTCCATCCGAAAACAATTAGTACCTCGTTAACGCTTGTGTAAACCTTCGCTCCTAGTTAACGCTTGGAAAACTCTGCCTTTGTTTAGGAGAGTCCTCCAGTTGGAGCTCCCTCGCAACCATTTCCCACCCTTCGCAAAGACTCACAATTCCTCCCAGGAACACTTCACGCGCATAACCAATGTGTTCTCCTTTTGCAGACGAGAGATTCGCTGACGCTTCCTCCCGTTTTACGAATAATTTATCAACGAGATGCTTCCCCCTTGCTTAATTACTTTTAGAGCTCGCTGCGTGTTTTTGGCGTCACTAAGAGGCTCAGGACGTCACTTTCCGCTCGCTCAGATTAATGGGAAATTTGTTTTGAATCATGCTTATCTTCCGGATAAGATGGATCTTGTGAAGTGTGAGAGAGGTACGAGGAACAGGAACGATTTGTGTATTCCACTATTTAAGGTCTAGTTCTGCCTCAAATCAATATCTTGTAGTTGTTTTATTTCTGAGGGATGAGTTGAAAACCTACCCCTTCTGAGAAATGCAAGCAAAGCAAACGTTTTAATTACAAACACAGACGAACGTAATCGGTTTCTTCGATGAAATGAAATAAATTATTATATATAAAGTAAATGCTTGTGGTCCCTTGTTTCAAGAACTACTTCACTGGTGAATTTAATGTAATATACTTACAGTCCGAACTTTGATAATTATTGTTTGAAAGAATTTTCTTGCCACTGTTCTTATCAGTCTTGCCTGCAAAATTTCCTGTAG
This sequence comes from Gryllus longicercus, assembly GCA_038098605.1. NCBI lineage: Eukaryota > Metazoa > Arthropoda > Insecta > Orthoptera > Gryllidae > Gryllus > Gryllus longicercus. Next base: position 1,101,565 of record JAZDUA010000052.1, read on the forward strand.
AGCGATCATATTGATAAGTTTTTTCAGATTGAGAGGAATTGTGTTTTCTTACTTTAAGACGTTAGTATGTGTACATTGTAGCGATACAGATTTCCTCATACGTTCTAAACGAAATTCACCGGACCTAAAATTAAACAAACAGACTCGGCCACCCTGAGTTCTACTGGGAGGATAAACATACGGCGTTGCACGTGCAACCTCGCTTATCGGACAGCCATTTGCGCCCCCGGCCCATTAAGAAGGTCGTTAAAAGGGTCAGTTGTCGACACATTCACTGAGAGAGGCACGTGTTCGCTAGACCAGCTGCGAAATTTCTAGAACGCCCGCTTACATCCGGGGAAACCCAGAGTGATAAATTCTTTCACCGGACAACGCCTGCCTTGTGCAAGCATGGCTGATGTTCTAGAAGGAATAAGAAAATTCTGTACGCTCACAGTAGCACAAAGAGTTGCAACTTCTACAACTACTCCCGTCACGATTGGTTGAAATAGCGTAATGCGCCATTTCCTTTGGCCAATAGCGACGCGACTATTATAAGGAGCTGGGGCATACGAGAAAATTGGGTGGGGGCAAAAGTTAACTTGATGCGATTTCGACTGATAGAAGATCAGAAGGGAGAGAGCAGTCAGAAGGGCCAGAGCATCAGACGGGGCCGGAGCTTTCAAGGCAGGGCAGTCGGGAGAGAATCTTCTCTGGGGGGGTAACTATTCGTCGGGGAGAGACCAGTGTGTCTCTGAAAGACTTGTAATTTTTGTCGGAAGGAGCCTGAGTTCTAGGCTGAGGGCAGTTGGGAGAGAAACTTATCTGGGGTGGGAATTATTCGGGCGAATGTGCCTATGTGGGACTTATATTATTTTGCTGCGAGTTTTGAGCATTGAGCCGGCTGCAGTAGACAGAGAAAATTCTCTGGGGTGGGAATTCGTCGTGAAGAGAGGCGAACGTTTCTCCGAAGGATTGCTAAACTGTCCGAAGTTGTGTTCGACAATTATTATAATGAGAATCATAGGTACGCATAGTTAATTACTACGTTCCTGAGATTGAGATCGCCCGGCCGCTCCAAGTCTACCAGTTACTACCAGTTCTGCCAGTCCTCCCAGACGCAGTTCAACGCCAGACGCCGTCAACGCAGCCACGCGCCGCCGCCCCTTTGGTGACGTCACGACCCGACCGCCAGCTGTTGGCCCCGGAGGCCGTCGACCTCCGCTGAATTTATTTTGAAGGACGCCCGCCGCCTCCTCGACCGCGCGCGCCCTCCCGGGCGCGCAAAGACCATTTTCCAGGCAGTATTATTCAATGGGCATTCGCCCTTGTGTAAAGTTCTGTAATGCGGCGCCGCGCTATGGCGCAGAGATTTGTAACTTTTGTATTTTGCCATTGTAACGTTAGTCATATTTCTTCCTAATTTTTAAGCTTTACTCTGAATACTAACTTTTCCTATTCTTTTCTTTTCACCCAATTTTCCCATTTCTCTTTATTCAATTTACAAGTGTAACTTCCCTGGGGCATTTTAATTTGATTGCCCAGGAATAAAAGTAATTTTTACCAGTGACCCAAGTGTTTGTTTCATGTCACCAGTATCTGTTTAACGATTCCTTCCATCACCGACTGAGCTATTTCCGGGCCGCTTACCGGGCGTTCTCTCACGAGACGACCGGGGGGTGTTACAACATAGAGAACCGTTTTACGCTTAGAGTAGGGTTTGGCGCATGCATAATGTCTGCCATCATTTTTAGTTGTAATTTGCTAGGTTTAGTTGTAATTTGCTACGTGGTTATTCGAACGTGTGGATGTGTGTTTGCTGCAAATGCATATTTCAGGCAGTTTTCCCTTTCAACATTGCCTACTGTCCTATTAATGCACATTGTATTACATCTTTAAACATTAAGAGTTGTGCTGCTTTCTAGCGTGAATGATCATGAAATAGATCTTCATGAAATAGTAATCTTTTCATTGCATTGTTTGGAGAAGGAGGATGGGAGGAGGAAGGTGAGAAGAAAAGGAGGAAAAAGAGATGTTGATTGTGGTAAATTAGTGTATGGAAATGGATGTCTAGTGAAATGAGCCGGCGGATGGGTGAGTTTATGGAGGGTGGTGTTGGAGGATCTCAAGTGGGTGGCGGTAATATGTTTTGTGTTTGCGTGGATTTGTGAGGATGTTTTGGAGTGGGATATTGGACGGAATGAATGAAATGGGGCTTCTGGGGTGCGGATTTGATGTTTCTACTTGCTGTGTTGAAAATGTCTTGTCGGATTGGCGTGAGTTGTAAAGTTTATCTTAGTCTATTGAAGTTATTGAAGGGCGTCGTCTAAATGCTGCTCTTAGGAATCGGTTTTCTGGCCGATGGAGTTTCTCGCAGTTCACATTGCTGATGGTGGCCCAAGCCTCGCAGTTGTATTTAGTGATTGGTTTGATGTAATTCTCGTATATCTGACTTTGGTCTTTGTTGTGGTCTTTGGGTGTTAAATGACTGGAGAGAGGGCACTGAGCTGTCTGCGAGCTCATTGTACTATCTTGCCATTGTGTCTGGTCCAGAGTAGTCTTCAATCTAGCGTGGTTCCAAAGTATTTCCTAATATTTTGTCTTGTCAGTCCAGTTGATGAGAATGTTGTCGATGGTAAGGGCAGGTGAATTTGGGTCAGTTCATTTTCTGTTAAAGAGTATTTGCTGTGAATTTATGTGGGTTTGAGTTGAGGTCATTTTCTGTCGTCCGTAAAGTGATCCGGCTTATTGTGACCTGGAGGGTGCGTAGAGAGGCTGGATATCGTAGTTTTGTTACTGTTAGTGCGGTGTCGTTGGCGTAAATGTAGTTGTTTGTTCGGGAGGTGGTCGGGAGGTCATTTGCGTAGAGGAAAAATAGTGTTGGTGCCTGCTCGTTGGGGGACGCCGACGGTCTTGTAGAGGAGGTAGCGTGAAGGTGACTGATGCTAAATTATCTGTTGGTGAGGTACTTTTTTCAGAAGGGGAGAAGACATTTTGGAATGTGTGGAGTGATTTTGTAGATGAGGGTGTTTTTATATTAATGGAGTCGAAAGAGAGAAGTCTAAAAAAATTGATGGTATTGGTGGTGCTGGTGTCTTGTCTCTTTGTCGGAGTCTGGTGCCGATGTTACATGAGATACGTAGTGTGTAGCTCTGTCGCTCTGTCTACCCGGAAACCGAATAGTGTTCTTCGTATTTGTTTGTCAATTAGTGAAGTCAGTCTATTTCGAAGAATTTGTTCGATTGTTTTTCCTAAAATTGGAAATCTGTTAATGGGTCGATAATTTTCTGCGTGGTTTGGGTAGAATTTGTATTTTTTGCGTTTTCCATATGCCGGGGAAGTAGTTTGTTGTTATGCACGCGTTGAAAAGTCTGATTAGAAAGTCCGTGCCGTTTTTAGTCAATCGTTTCAACGCTATGGCTTTCACTCCGTCGGAAACAGCCGCTTTGCTTTCGTCAAGTGAGTGTTGTTCTTTTATTTCGTCGTCGATGATGGTCCATGGTTGTTGTTGATGGGGTGCGACGAGTGGACTTTTTACAAAGTACAGAACTGCTGAAGAGAGGGAATTGGGTGTTTGGAGAAGTAAATGTTTTTTGTAATTTGTCCGCAAAACGTTTTGTCATCGTTTGTGGGTTGTATGTCAAATTTCCATTTAGCAAGTTGAGCGGGGAGATAGTATTTGTCTCGGTCTTGAGTTCTTTGATCAGTGTTCATATACTCCTGGGGTGTCGGGTCAGTTCTTCGATGGTATTTGTCCATTTTTGTCTTTTGTTGGCGTCGAGTGTTTTGTGAAGTACATTTTTAAAGTGTTTGTAGGTTCGTCTGTCTTTTGGTCTCATGGTTTGGTAAAAAGTATTTTGTGTCTGCGTATGTAATGTAGTTCTATGTTCTATATTTTGTCGGATTGTCTTGGTTTGGTGTCTTCAGTGTGGGTGGATGATTTCGATAATGAGCCGTTGATATGAAGGTTGAAATGTAAGATGGACTGGTCAATTTCGATGGAGGTTTGTAGGGATTTAGGGGGATTAGTATTTTTAGAAAATAAGTACTTAATTTTTTTCACTCAGTTGTTATGCTTTTCTGGGGATGCTTATATTCAGAGATACGATGTTGAGAGTGAAAATGATGGTCAGTGATGAGGTGGTCTGAAGTGAGTTCTTGATTCGGGTCAGGCGGGCGTACTGGTGATGTTGGATGAGTGTATGATGAAGTCTAAGATGTCGTGTGGTAAGTCTCGTACAAGATGAGTTGACTCCGTCGGTGTCGTCGGAGAAAGTGTCGGTCGGTTGTATAAGTAGGTTTCCAGTTTGTGTCCGTTGACGTTTCTGTGTCTGCATCCCCAAGTAATCGATTAGGAGGTTATGTCGCCTGCTAGGATGCAGGTGTCGGAGGTAAGCATGTCAAAGTCTTGGCCGAAAAGTGTGCTGGTTTGTGGTTTGTAGATGGAAGAGATGGTGATAGGGCCGTGGGGTGTAACAATTTCAAATCTTGTGCTCTCTATGTAGACGCTCTTTTTCAAGGAGCTCCTTAAAAAGCGAGTCGTGAAGGTCCTCGACATCATCCGATGGCAACGGTTTGTTGAAGAAGTCCATTGCTTCCACATGGTGAAGTCAGCAGCGGCCCCGCGGCCTCTGCGAAGATGTTGGAGCGTAGGCTTTGGGTGGCGAAAAGCTACGGGCAACAAGTTTCGCTCTGTTACCCTAGGCTAACAATGCTCTTCTCTGTACCGATAGGAAAAGTCCATAGGAGCGTTTGCAGCGAGAGACTTTCTGTGGCACAAAGAAGCGTCCTCATACGACTTCCAGCTCGGGAATGCAGTTTAGACAAGCTGCACCTTCAAGCAGACTTGTGTGTTGATTTACTTCATTTATTTTCGTTAAAAACAGTAGAAGTAAACCTGGATGGCTGAGGTGGCGAAGACCGTGTACCAACTCAGCTAGAAAAGGAGAAAACAGTAGAAACTGTATTTGACATGTGGGGGAGAAGTACAATCTGCACACGTTTCCTTGGGGGTTCAAAATCACAATTGAATTATAAATAAAAGTACCAACAAAGCGAGATTATCAGCAGTTGAAAATTAGGTATTTCCACTCCCGAGTTACTGGAAACGTTTTAACGGAGCCTACAGATATGTTTATACATGTTTATATATGTTTATATGACCTACAGATTGATTTTTTACATGGCATTACAAAATAGCAACCCACACACCCAGTTCTCTCCTCAGCTCAACTGGAAAGCTCAACAAAATATGCGCATAGTTAAACCACGTTATATCCAGAAGCAAAAGAAGGCGCCAGCTTTTATAGAATGGATGAGGGAAACTGAGAGAAATACTAGATGGGGTCATTGCTCATAAGCACAAGTGCATTACTCGTTATTCGTATACTTTTTTACTTTCTGCATACGTACGTATATAGGAAGTAATATATGTAATATAAAGTTATGTATTTCTCCAGAAAATCGAAATCGATATTTCAATGAAAATTACACATTTCTCGATTATATTGTTCAAATGTCAGATGGAACTCTGTCTCCACCGCTTTGTTACCCACTACAGGAACAAATACACTGTCACAGACACTAGGTGTGTTGGTCACGCAAGACTGTCCATGGGTGCGTAGCTTTAAGAAAAGGAGATCTTGCGAGACCGCAATAGTATTGGAAAGGGCAGGGTACCTCAATGAGAGCAGAGGCATGCAAAGAACGGGAGGGCATGATGGATACGGGAATGCGTGGCCGCGTCATGGGACAAGATGCCCGCGTTCTCCCATCGCCGCCAGGACACGCTCTCCGTTCGAAACCGCTCCCCGGCGCCGAACGAGGCTCCTGGGACAGCAACGACCCGCCTGTTGCTGCAGAAGGCGATTAGCCCGGCCGCTGCAGAGCGTCCGTCAGCGACGCGTCGCGGGCGCCGGCGGGCGATGGGCGCTCGGGGACGGATTTGCGAGACGCGGCCAATGCGGTGCCGGGGAGTGGACACCTAACGTGCGCCCGATTCCGCACGCTCACGCCACGCCGGCAACTGCAGGGGATCCTTCGAGCCAGGCGAAATAGCCCCTGCTCCTCGGAGAGGACGCTCGATTCATTCTTCTTTCGAGGAGAGCCATTGAAGGGGAAAACTAAAACACTGTCGTTTAATAGTAATTTATTTTCATTTTAAGAGTTGAACACCGGGATACTGCCGGACTCTCATGATGGGAACTGGACGTCGTCTATGCCGTCCATGCAACGCTTTCAATCGCAGACATACCAAAGCGGGAAGAGGCGCTGAAACAGTTCTCCTATGAAAGGGTGCTCACTTAACCCACAATTTTAGGTGTTCGATTAAACGGAAATTGCAACGTGTGTACTTTACTATCTTTTTAAGAATTGAACACAAACATTTTGACACTTTCAGGTCCTCAGTATGGGAAAAGGGCACCTCACGAGAGTTTTATAATTGCAGAAACCCCAACACCAGAAGTAATTCATAAATCATTTAATTTATAAAAGTCAAAACCACTAAATCCCCTTTGACCTCCAACATGGGAAATGGACATCCTCCGAACGTCGTATTCCAACCAATTATTTTACGCATGGAAACTGGAAAACTTCGCGCTGGAAAAACGATATCTATGCTCCTCATAAAGACCCTTAATTAATTTCCGATCTGCGTTGTTTAATTAAAGGATCACTTCAACTCTGTGCTTTGATAGAAATTTAGTATGTCTTCCTAGGCGTGCGCATAGGTAGAGCAGGTTTCCAAAAAAGGTTGTCTGCATCATTCTTTTAAGCGTTATTAACCTTCGAGAACTGGCGCCTAGTTTTCAGACACGATGACACGCGCGTTGTATTTTTTATAACGTCCAGAATTTTTGGAGTTTCTATTTTTAATAAATATTTTTTTTATTCCAATAATTTTGTTCAGTTTTTTACATAACTTCAAATAACAATAGGAGGACATAAACAATGAAAATACTTCTATATTTGAAAATCTATTTTCAAGGAACAAACTTCATTAAGAAAATGGATATATCAATTTTGGAGAAAATCGGCTGAACAGTTTAGCCGCTAGTGTTGTACACAGACAGACATGTTTTACCGACATTTGATTTTTCGGTACCTAGGACCCACACAACGTAGATTATGGCTACACCAGGTGTTAAAGAATTTTTTTCCAAATTAAGCAACTGAATTTATCCACTTTTTCGTGACTTATTCATAATTAATGGACCTGTTGCAGAAAATAAGACCAAAACTCGCGCGTTGTAAAATGTACGACAGACGCATCTTTACTCTCACATGTCTCTCTCGAAACTCAACAAACTGTTTTCTAATTTTTTTATTCAATAATTACATGTCTTTGGCCAGTTAGGCCGTTCAAGCTGAACACATCAAATAGAAATACAAACAATGAGAGCTAGAAAAATGCAGCTAAAGCATCAAGAACAAAACTATTACATATGGTTAATAAGATTCGGAAGGAGGTTATGTGGAAGAGTTGTTTTGGAAATTTGCATTTTAGTCTGTTACGATGGGGATTAGGGGCTTTAATAAGTTCTTAACAGTTCTTAGGCAGGAATGCTAAAATATTTGTATTTTATAAATATTTGTTTTAGATGCTGATCCCCAAATTTGACATGCAGAAGATATTACAGGCCGAATCACTGTTTTATAAATATGTAATTTAGTGAATATACTTAATGAAGAAGAGTATTTAACGAGAGAAAGTAGCTGATGCCATCGTTTTTTGTTAACGAAATTCTATGGGCGATTTTATTTCGCCAATAGGGTATTCTATCCATTAATACCCCTAAATATTTTATTGGTTCGGTGGATGAAAGCCATTTTATTGGTTCATTTTGATATGAGAGAGGAGATAGTTCATTAAATATGCGTAAGTAAAAAAATTGCATTGCATTTTGATGTATTCAATTTGATATGACACTTTTTAGCCCTTGAATCTACCCGATTTAAATGATTTTGAAGCAAAGTAATTGTAGTTCAATTTCTATCTGCACTGTATAATACAGAATCTACTGCAAATAATGTTAATGAAGTGTCGTTTGTTGAAGAAAAATTTGAAATAAATAAATTGAAGGGGGTGGGTGAAAGTACAGCTTCTTGAGAGATGCTTGCAAGAATTGATTTTAGAGAAAATAATAGGTTTTACACGGATGGAAAAGTTGCGATAACATACAGAAAATTATGATAAGAATTTCTTCAGTTAGTATGAGTATTTGATGATTTGTGGAAAAAAGAGAGCGAAAGTCAAATTGGTAGTAAGGAATAGCATTTACAGAATTTAAGAAAATATTTTGCCAATTCTCGTTCTCCAACTCCAACACATGCCGATATTTCATTAGTTGATTCCTCACGCGACGCGGTAAACTCAAACAGTTATTGAAGCCACATTTGTACTCCAAAACGCAATTTATGTGTGTCATGATATTAAAGATAGAAACTGCAGGCGACTGTCATTTATCGTACACTATGTGATCAAAAGTATCCCGATACGTGGCTGAAAATGACTTAACAGTTCGTGGCGCCCTCCATCGTTGATGCTGGAATTCAATAGTCTTGGCCCACCCGTAGCCTTGATGACAGCTTCCACTCTCGCAGACATACTTTCAATCAGGTGCTGTAAGGTTTCTTGGGGTATGGCAGCCCATTCTTCACGGTGTGTTGCACTGAGGAGAAGATGGATGTAGATTGGTGAGGCCTAGCACGAAGTCGGCGTCCCAAAACATCCCAAAGGTGTTCGATAGAATTCAAGTCAGGACTCTGTGCGGTCCAGTGCATTACAGGTATGTTATTGTCGTATAATCACTCTGCCACAGGCCATGCAGTATGAATGGGAGTTCGATCGTGTTCAAAGATGCAATGATCATCCCCGAATTGCTCAACAGTGGGAAGCAAGAAGCTGTTTAAAACATCACCGTAGTCCGGTGCCGTGATAGTGCCACACAAAACAAGGGACGCAAGCCCCCTCCATGAAAAACACGACCACACCAATACACCATTTTGGACGTGTTCGAATACTTTTTATCACACAGTGTATGTGGCTATTTAAAGCACAAGGCATTAGTTCATTCATTCTAAGTAGGTTTTAGTTATAGATTAAATTATAGTTCCCATGAAATACTAGATAATGTTAAAGTCCTCTAGTGATGGTCAGTTTCCTCAGTGAACAAGTTCCTCCGAAAATGTGAAGCAGCGACGTAACATGGGACCCCATCGGCAGCCGCCGCGCCGATGCCTGGCCATTGAACGTGTCTCGGTCAGCTAGAAGGAAACTAATCATTCTGACTTATCCTTTGAGATTAGTCGAAACCAGTGATCTAAATATCTGTTAGCTAGCGCCGAAAATGTGTTTTCTGGGTGTTTTAAAGTACCTGAAGAGGTGACCGTTTGATTCATCTCCACAAGACAAATAGATTGACAAACATTTTAGCCGGACGCTTCTAGAATTTTCTGGAAGAGTTCTGATTCCAAGCAGAGGTGAGCCAGGCAACTGCATCGTGTTTAAAGTTTTTTTATGAACTTGTATAGAACGAGAACAAAAATCCACATGAAAGCATCCAGTGCAGGCGCCACGCTGAGGTGGTGATTCAATAATGACTCAAAGTGCTAATATTTACGAAAATTTAATTTTGCGAAATGTATTGAAAGTTATATTATTCATGCTTTGTTCAGTACGTTTGCCAAATTACACGCGCGACCACCTAGTACCCACAGAAGAGCTTAAATTCGTTGGAAAATGTCACTGAATTTGGTTTGGAGGATTAATTGCTGATGTTGAAAGCTATTCATGGCCAACAAACTCATAAAAATGCAAGTTAAATTTGAAGCAGCGAACTTTTCTCATATAATCTAGATATTTCCCTCTCAAAATAAACCGAACTAAAAGCTGTAAAAAAATTTAAGCTGAATGTGATGGACGGTTTGAAAGTTTGCTGGGATGCGAAATTATTAAAGGATGGTCGAGACACTTACATTAAATTTTTAACTTAACAGCTTCGCGATTTTATAAATCCATGATGTGGAATAGTAAACCATTATGTTTTTAAAATTAACCAAACTTTAATAGATGTGAGCTTCATTTCACGTAGTATGTAATGTTTTCAACAAAGATTGCAAGGGTGTAATAAAGTAATTGAAAACATTCAAATTTACAAACATATAAAAAATTAATTGTTTTTGGAAATAATGATTTAAAGCGTAATATTCAACAATAATCAAATACTTTCGCATACAGTAATTGTGATTACTCATTAAATACAATAAATTAATGTATATTTAAATTACATGTCTACACAATATGATGTGTTTCTATTACAACAAATGACACAATTGAAAAACTTAATAGATCCCACACTGATCTCATTTCGAGTTATTGAGCTAACTAAGCAACAACTATTTTCTTTTCTTGTTTCTCAATTTTCTCTTTGTTCCATACATTGGAATGTTTTCAAAGTAAACATATTTTCAATAGTATTCTTTCATTGATAAACGATATAATAGTAAGAATACATTAAAATACGTAGTAAGTATTCTTCAGAGAGCTCTCAATAAAGGCTGTTACTATTAGGGAATGCACAACATGCAAAAATTCAACTTTCACTAATAGCACTAAAAATGAGTCGATGCTTAACTGTTCAAATAAAACTGTGAATACAGCAAAGAAAACAAAATAATTTTGCATTCAATCGTATCAGCTGCTACTGATCTTCATATAACATATATTTTACTTTGCCCGTAGGATTGCGCCACACCGCCTATCGGCCTCGTGTCGAAACATTTCGTACTCACAAAATAAATCTTCACTTTGACCCTCTTGTCAGAAGTAACCGTTATCAAACCTTGGTGCACCTGACAAGATGCACCCTCTTGAAGTATACTTCAAATTCGTCTTTGTATTTCAGTTTATTTGGAAAATAAACTCTTCAAAAATGATGAAACGAACGAAAATATTGCATTGTTTACCTATTGGAAAGTGAGTGGCTCATCGAAGGCGTGACACCACTTGAACGAGCAGTTTCCACAAGCACTGAGGGAGAGTTGTGGGCGAAGTGGGGCGCACGGGAGCGGGGGAAGGGGAGGGGGGCAAAAGGGGTGCAGAGGCACGGCCACTTGTTGGGACCCGTCGCGCGTTCGCTACAATCGACCGGAGCCCTCAGGCGTCGTACCTGTTGAGGACTTCTCCAAAGCTTCTCGACCAGGCACTCCCGGCCATTCACCCGCCCCGTCCCCTCCGCCGCCACAACTTCTTCACTTCGTTCTCCACCCACCCCCCTCCATCGCCTCTGCCCTCGTACCCGCCATTGTCACAGCCCTAGTCGCATCCGGCGTCAGCCGTTGCCATAGCCGTCCTTACCGCCCCCGTTACCCCCATTGTCGCAACCCTTATTACCACCTTCGTCCCGGTCCTGACCCGTCCCTACCCTGACCTGCGCCATCCTGCATGCCCTAGGTCTAGGCTCGTCTCCGCCTTCGTCCGCGCGCTTGTTCCCGCCCTCATCCCCGTCCCGTCCCCACCGTTGCGCCCGTACTGTCCCCTCCCCATCGTCCGGGGACTCGTCCCCTCCCTAGTCCCCGTCTTTTTACGAGTATCACCTGTGCCTACTTGCTCGTCCACATCTCACCGTCGTTTACTCACCCCTGTCGCCCCTTTTCATCCCTCACGACCCAACCTTCGTGGCCTTTCGTAAAAAAATTAGATGTACCTATGTGAACACCTTTATCCATTGCATGATACAAAGGAGAGAAGAATTAAACACATTACATAAGATCACATTAAAAATTATTTTGTTTTAAGTCCAATTTAAATAATTTACCCTTGAACGTCAATATATATCAACTATTTCATTTCAAGGATGGAAGGAATGAAGAATGGAATGAATGAATGAATGATTGGATGGATGGAAGGAATGAAGGATAGAAGAAAGGAAGTAAAGAAGGAAGACATGAAGGAAGGAAGAATAGAAGAATGGAAATAATGACGGAATCAAAGATACCAAAATAATGCAGGGTTTGAGACTGTGACTGGAGAACAAACTGCAAGCGAATCGCAGATGCTGGAAGCCGAGAGGGGCGTCACCGCCTGGCGCCTGTGCCGCGACCCCAACGAGGCGCACTGACTGACGTGCGCGCTCGCGGGGCGGGCGGGCGGGCGGGCGGGCGATAAGCGGCGCTAAGCCCCACCAGATGGCGCAATGGAGCGCGCAGCCCTCGCGCGGTGTTTGCGCTCCTCTTCCAGATGTCGGCGCTCTGTGGGCCGACGGACGCTTCACAGGCCTGGATTCCACACACACACAGAGAGGGGGGAGAGGGGCAAAGGGAGGGCCTGGAAAATTCCACGGATCCCCAGTGAGCATTCACAATTGAGAGGTTACTTACAAAATTCCATATTTTTATGTTACACCAATTATTCCTTACAACTAGCGCTATCTGCTGTGACATTTCTTTTCAGCGAGTTCCAATCTTATTGAAAGAGATATGGCCGGAGAAAATCTATGCACGTCTATGGTATGAATTTTTTTGTGACTCCTGAAAAATATCCAATTTGCATTACTTTGATTCAAAAATACTTAGAGAGGACGTTCAAATTTACAGGTCGGGTAGAATTGATGAGTTGCACAAATACTAACTTAAAGAAAAAATATTTAATGCTGCTTTACAACTGCTCTGGCCATGAGCGACCTCTGTAATTTACATTGATTTTCATTAATTTAGTTAGTATACTAGGAATTTGTTATGCAAGTATTAAACAAAAATATGAAATCATTTTTACATCAATAAATCACAAGTGTATCTAATTTTGTTTACACTGCGGAGTAGGAAAAAATCGCGTGCGTTCTTGAAAAAATATTTCTCCATCAATTTCCTTCATTTCAATTCTTTGATATACTGTAATGCATAAGTATAATTTTCTTATCAGTATAATAAATACTTAGGAGTGTTTAAAAGCAAAAATCTTGAACCTTGGTTACTTTTCAAAAATAAAAAATAAGGAAAATAGTAATCTTTGCGCACTGTGGAGCATCCTTTCCTTGCATTTCGTAAAACAAAAAATAGTAACTCAGTGAATCAACAAGGTTCATATAATTTTTCTCTTCAAATGTGCTGGCCTCCAAGATGAAGTAGATTGATTATAAAACTTTTTTAATTCAACCAACTATTTAGTATTTTATGTTTTACAAGTTGCGTTACGAAAAAATGAATATCATTGACTCTAGAATGTCTATTTTTGTCAAATTATTTAAATGTACAATTTGTACAATAACATAGCGATTTCTCTTTAGAAGAAATTAAACATGTATGCAAACATCAAACTTAACAACCTTATACAAGATGTTTTGGTCGACATTTTCCTTTTCATGAATACGTCTAAAAAGTCAGTGGAGATTTTCTTACACAGCGGTGTCTACGTTGAAAAACATACCATAACATCATATGTCTCTTTACAGAAAGAAAGGTATATTTTCCATCTTATTTTTACCTGCAAGTTTCTTTATTCCTTCGAAATCTGGGACACTGAGTATATTTAAGTTCGACATATCTCCTTTTACTCAATACCTTTCTTATTTTTGTTAATTTTTCCTGTTCCATTTACTTTACATATTTCATTCAACATTTTCTGTTGTTTCAAGCTTTGATTTCATGATTTTGTACTTGTTACATTTCGTACGTGTTAGATGATCATGTTAGGTGAACACATTCGACTAAAAAGACTTATAATATAAACTTTTTATGCTTTATATTTTACATATCTTCAAAATATGACTGGTTTAGAAATTGCTGAACAATCAAGGATCGAATAAACACAGTTTCAAAACAAGTAAACTCGTGATAATGCATTTCGAAAACCAACAGTTTTTAATTAAAATGTAATCAACGTTGCAGACATTTTTGAATAAAGAGAGAACATTTTATTCAAATGATTGCTAAAAGACGAACGCACACATTCTACATTTGCCCACATTAATTCAATTTGGCTCTCTGAAATTGTTTCAATATTAACATTGATGAGAAATGAGGCTGAAAATTCCGTGTACTAGGACATTTCCGATGTAATTTCATACGTAACTGGTTTCCCATCAAGTTGCGACAAATGCAACACAATTTAATCACAGATTTCCTAGAAGCGTTTATTACTTTTAAATAGAATTATACAATTATCAAACGCAACATGTGGTATAGAATCATGTTCACTTCAAAAAGGCACAAAATCAGCGCAAGGATTAGCTGTATTTCTTTGACTTTATATTACAAATACAAATGCAGAAAAACTAAATGCCACTTCTGATTTCATTTTTAACTATGAAAATAGAAATATTTTCAAAAATGTTTAATTTGCTGGAATGAACCATACAAAGAAAAATTATGTTAAGTCATAATTTATCTTTTCCAAGATAGGTTCATCTACACAAATGTCACTTTAAACTAGGTTCTGTTGGGTTTGGATTGTGGGAGTCGGGAATATATTACATTTTGTTTACTTACGGTGGTTACGGTGATATAGAGTATGAGAACCATCATTATAAACAAAATAATAAACAATTGAAAAAATCAGTAATTTTCAACGAAAAATGAGACCTGCATCGTTCTCTTAAGCAGCCTTTACTTTACTCGAGGACAAAGTGTTATAAAAAAATTGATAGCATTTTTCAGAAAATTTTTAAAATGTTAAGGCTTCGCGCAAAGTACCTTAAAGAATCAAAATATCCTTTTCAAACTCGCAAAACCTTCAGGGAATTTCAATTTTGGAGAAAATTGGCTTAACGATAGACGGACATTGACCATAGACGGACGGAGAGACAGACGGACACACCGACATTGAGCCTTCAATCAATTTTTCGGTATCAGGGACCCACAAAACATTCTTACTACACAACGTGTGAGAAACTTTTTCGTTAACAGGGCCCGAAAATAAGAGTTTTTCTGTAGAAAATTGTACGTTTTCCCGCGTACGATTACACTTAATTTTATTACCTATGTAAGGGTGAGGAAGTAAAATGAAACTGATGAAGCTCATGACCAGAAAAAACGATGTAAAAGTAATTGTAGGAAGTTGCCTGTTCACACATTTTTTTATCATTTTCAATCTCATTTGGAATGAGTGCCTGAGTAAACTACGTAGTTCGGTCTCTCTGACCGTACGAGTAACAAAATTTGTAGCAGTGCTCCTAGGTATTTATCTGCTAAACTCTTTGAAAAAACTGAATCCTCAGTACGTTTCTTCCTCAAATTTAAAATATATATTTCAACAGTCATTTTTAACAAGACACGCTCTTGGTAGGTTCATAAACATTGTAATTCTAATAGAAAATATGAATGTTATGTGAAATAATATATAATATAATATGAAGATCTGTAATTTACGTGAAAATACATTCCAAACTAGTTTGTAGATAATGTGCAAAGCCAGTATATCACGAAAAGTGAACAAAAAAGTATATCTCCAAAAGCTATAGTATACTATGTTCTTTACCAACAAAAATATTTCAGGTATTTCAATGTACGTTTGAAGGGCTGGGGGCAGTAACAAGGTAAGCCACACCAGCAAAATCAAGCCTCCCTTAATCGTAAATGTTAATATATTGTAACCACCGACTCACCCGATTACCTGATTCCTTCGGCGATTCAGCTTTGTCCGGCTGCTTCGTCGGCAGACTCCCTAGAGGGATGCATGATTGCCTAACTATGTGAGAGAAAGACTTAGGCATTTTCATAAAACTACTTTAATCACTTTAGTATTGGGTAGCTACGGTCGTTGCTTGCACCTGGTCTCCTTGTGGCGACCCCTTGGCAGTCACGGCGGCGGCCCCGAATTAGACCAGCGGTGTGCGTCGACCGGCGGCTTCTCAGCGGCGCTTGTTGCGGGCGGCGGCGGGAACGCGCCAGGGCGATGACGGGTCGCTTTGCGATATTGTTTTTCACGTCCCCGGCTCGTACTCACATGAGTCGGGCTGCGATGTGTCGAGGAGGCGTGGCATTCGGGGCGACCAGGCACGAATTAAGTGGCCTCGCCACTGCCTCAAAAGCAAGTGTCTTCGCGGCTCACAACGCAAGTGCTCCCCCTGCCGCCTCCGAAAGAAGTGATCTCCTCGCTATCTCCGATACAAGTGATCGATCCTCTCATCCGCGGTCCCTCAGGAAGGCTCGCGTACCACGTGATTCCTCCCCCGCATTGTCTATTTTTATTGGTTGTCGCGCCACCCGTAATCCTTCCGCCTATCACGGCGCCAGCGGCGAAGCCACCCCCGGTAACTTCCCCCGAAGTAACCTATATTACCTAAATTCTCAGAAATAGGAGCGGATAATTCCGTTGCTCGGTTAAGGGGGTGTGGGTGGCGTACTTCCCCACACGTCATAAGGGGTGCGCCCGCGTGGGTCTCGCTGAACAAAGGAGGCGCGCTTTTTCCCCCTTTCCCTATTCCCGGTAATCGGCTTTCCCCTGTTCAGCAGGAAACGGCATTTCCGGCTGCTCTTAACGGCGGTGCGGTTCTTAATTAAATATATATATATATATATATATATATATATATATATATATATATATATATATATATATATATATATTGCTCGTGTCGTCATCCGCGATGTGCGACCGTCCCACTACAATATTAATTTTTGGCAAAGTGTGTCTCATCTTGTTACTAACCCTTTAATTAATATTCAGATATCCATGTCTCAGATCCAAAACGTAACAATAAAAATTCTGAGTTTTGATGTAGAACTGTTTTAGAGTTTAAAACCACTCTGAAAATGTCAGTTATACAATTAAATTTGATATGTATTATTAATTTTGTACTGATATACCATCAATTTCAAATTAAAGTTACGTAAACTGGCATTTTCGATGCGATAGATCTGTGCTAATAGTTTTCATATAAAAATAAATTTGAACTTTCTATTCAACCAAATAGAACCTAATTTACCGAATTTCCTGACTTTGACTTTTAATGAAAAACAGTGGGCCTTACATGTGTTATCAATTGATGTTGATAACCAGTTTCATAGTAAAAAACAATGAATTTTAATTGTATCTTCAAATCAATGGAAAAGTCGTTAATATGCCGCCATTTGTTCATTTCCTCATTTCTAAGACCAACTACAAGCAATTGGTCATGGTTGTTTTGTTATGCAATTTACTAAGAATCAAAAACCGTCGACACTTGCTTTGAAGTTCGAAGATTGAGTGTCTTTAAATACTATGATTTATGAGTATAAGTAAATGCAATATTCAGATTTTTTGATTTATCGATTGATGACTCTTGACCTAAGGTCATTGATGATCTTCCGCTGGTTAGTGACATCCGGCGACGCACGCTTATCCCCAAGCAGGTACCTCCCATTATTGAGGCACCGCCCAACCGCATCTTGCCGGAGTTATGTACACTCTTCGGGAGCACGTCCGCCAGGGGAAAGTCCGCCGGACGAGATCCAGCCGCAAACAAATCATTATCTGTTTGGTGCATGAGCCAGCGGAGGCCCCGGAATCTTACCCCATCCGTCCGCCTCTTGACCACCCTAACCTTTACTCCTCCTCCCCCTCTGATCCGCAGCTCATGACGTGTATCATTTATAAATACAGTAAGAGCGAGCTTCCAGTAGCTCATACTATGTAGTGATTGCGAACGAGGCGTTTACGCTCTCAATAAACGTTGTAAACTCCATCTTGTGTATTATTCACGGCAACGGGAACTCTCCTCAGTCATCCTCGAGTCGTCACCGAAGATTGAACCAAATATTACTCCGAGACAAGCTCTAAGCTCCCGACCGGTCTCCTAGCATGTGTGATAGTGCGGTGGGTGTAAGTAAAAGTGTATGTAAGTAAGGGATGAGGATAGGTGAGGGAAGAGAAAGGAAAGATCTCGCTGGCCCGTTGTTAGGGCCGTTGTTAATTCGCCGGTATTACGTGATGTAGATCGGAGAAACCACAGAAGACTACTAATCAGAGCAGCCGGCAGCTAAAATGCTCCTTCAGCAGCGATTATATTCCACCTTGCTATCTAACTAGTATCGAAAATGCTGTCACTGCAGGGACTTGAACCTTGGACCTAGCTGTCAGAGGCAATGCAGTGATATCAGTTGATGTCCTGACAATGACCATGATAATGACAGGAACAATATCTTTTGTGTATTCTATTTTCCGTATAGTGCGTATATAGTTTCCTTTTGTTGCAACTTTTCCACTCTTCTTTTGGGTGTTGTAATCGTCCGGGTTCAGGTAGTTGTAAAAATGACAATATTTAAAAACATAATTTTTGAGACGTTGGCTTTTGGAAATAGGTAGTTGATATATAATAGTAATAAAGTGCACTCCATCACCGTACTACAAATTAACATTTACGAACACTCTGAGTCTTGGTATGGGTGGTATGGTTAATCTGGTAACTACTCCAATCTCTCTTCTTGGATTGTATGTATATTTAATATTTTATTAATTTGAAAATTTAAAACAATGTTTTTATGCATTCAATAACTCATACGATTTCATTGAAAAGTTTACAATTAATTATAAAAATAGCCCGTATAATTAGTGTTGTGTCATTTTTAGCCGGCTCGTCCATTCAATGTTATAAGGAACATCCGGGCGTTCGAGTGTGAAATACACATGTAACACTAGCTTTACGATTTGAAATTCATTCAACACTTTAGTTTGTTTAATATCACAGGCTTGGAAATATTTTCAAGTCCAAAATATTTTATGTTATTTATCGAATGTCCTCACCTAGAAATATTTTTGCGGTATCACGTGCTGTTTAGCTTTTGTGTAATTTGTGCAAATAATTTTGGTACCTTGTGTTGTAATCATTTGAAAGGAGCTCTAAGAGATGTATCTGTTTGTCTGACTGAACTTCAACGCTACTGAGTATCACGGTATTGTAATGTTACAAAATGTCAATACGCTATCGGAAACAAAAGTAAAAGAAGGCCAATATAATTGCCAACTAATTTGGGACTCTAGCTTTAGAGATAAAATGGCTAGCGTTGGACTTAAGCCTTGGGTCTCATTCAAATTTGTTATCAACAATTTTCTGAGCAATGTTAAAGATGTTCAACAGAAGCATTTCGAGCTCGAAAACTTCAAGAAAGATAGATGTAATATGAGCTTCAAGTTACCTTATTTCCATTTTCATCTTCAATACTTTCTGGAAAACTTCAGAACAACAAAGTGAAGAACAAGGAGAACTGTTTCTTCAGGATACAAACCCCATCGAAATTAGGTACAAGGGTTGATGACCTTGACTAGGGAGCAGACGGTATTTTCGGAGCTGTACGACAAACAGTAAATTATTGTGCCGCGAGTGAATATCAAGGCAGCTGATAACTATTATTAGTATCAGCTATAAGCATCTATAAGTAAATTCTTAATACCAAGAGAGAAGACAGTCACAACCGTGGCTGATACGGCTACCAACATGGATTTTTCTCACTACAGGGAAGCCCTAACCTCCAACAACGCAGAACAACATCAAGTAAGCGCAACTTATGCTAATGTTGCCCAGAAAGATACTTTTCCTAGCGAAAATCAAGCTATAATCATTGATGCACTAGACAGATTAAGCATTAAAGAATACATAAACAAGATTGCATCAATAGTTAATTCTAGTAACACATGATTTATATCCCGTATTGCCAGTAA
The DNA here is from genome assembly GCA_038098605.1 of Gryllus longicercus. Lineage (NCBI taxonomy): Eukaryota > Metazoa > Arthropoda > Insecta > Orthoptera > Gryllidae > Gryllus > Gryllus longicercus. The sequence goes on from JAZDUA010000052.1 coordinate 1,121,180, forward strand.
CAGAATCTGCATTTTTCTCTCAAGCCCTGAAATAGCTAAGAGTATTACAAATAAACACAAATTCATAGAAATAGATAAACATTGACTAAGTGAAAGACCTTTAATTAATAAGCATGTCAGAGTCATCATCTCCAATGTTTTCCCTGTAATACCCCACGAAGAAATCCTAAAATTTCTAAATCAAAAAGAAATTAAAACATTTAATAAGATTTCCTTCGTCAGAGCAGGCATATCAGAGCCTGGCTTATCTCACATTTTGAGTTTCAGAAGGCAAGATGCCATGAAATTACTTGATTCTACTTTAGTTTTGCCTGAAGACACAACATACAGAATTTATTTTTCTACTGAAACCATCTCTTTTTCCCTATGTAAGCAAGAGGGTCATATTGCCAATAACTGCCTCTATAAATCTATTAAAAATCAGGTAATGAAAACGACTTCTGAAGTTCCTGAAAGTTCTCAAACAAAAAATAAACCAGAACATGAAATTGCACAATCATAAGAGTTAACATCTGTAATTAATGAAGATAACTTTCCACCTTTAACGAAAAGAAAACTTCCATCTGAGTATTATCATGGTGAGGTATTGAATAGTAACAGTCAGACTAAATTTACAGTACATAAAAAATCCTTCAACAAAAAAATAAAGATATAACAGAAGACCCCCAATTAAATCAGGTAATGATATTATTGCATCAGCTAAAAGTTTTATTGAGGCTAATCAAGAAAAATTTCCCTTCAATTTTCAGCAATTTAAATCATTTGTAGAAAATACATATGGAGCCAAAGATGCAATGATTATAGCAAAAGATTACACCAAAGACATTCAAGCATTAATCCTAATGATGAATCTAACATATAAACTCCTTACTGAAAGATCAATAAAAAGTAGGTTTACTAGAATCACCAAAAAGTTTAAAAGAGTTCTGCAGCAGTATGAAGAAACTGATACTGATACAAGTTTAGACACCTCAATTATTGACTCTAATTGATGAAAGTTTGCTAATGATCAAATCCAAGGAAACTCTCAAATAATTGAAAAATAATAATATACACTTATGAAAATTTTACAATGGAATGTAAATGAATTTACACAAAGCACTATGTTACTACTAACCTACAAAGCTTTCGAAGATTGATTATGGAGCAATTGTATATGATTCTGCCAAAAAGAAAGAACTCAATAAGCTTGAGGCAATTCATAATAATGCCCTTCCAACCTGCGCGGGATGTTTACATACAAGCCCGATTGTAAGTATCTTAATTGAAGCTAATGATCCCACTTTGTTCCATCGAAGACTTTAAAATATGCCATCAAAGCTGCAACGTCCAACAACCCTGTCATATTTCATGATATTTATCCACAATATCATCAAAAACACAATGGAATTAAGAACATTCCTACATATGCCAAAACCAAACAAATTCTCTCAGACCTTGAGTTTAATGAAGTTAAATTGGAGAAAAAAAGAAATTACTTGATACTTCCGTGGAAACTCTCAGAGACCACTACTGACCTCTCTCTAAATGACTTACAACAAAATATATCATCAAAAGAAAATTGGAAATCAATACTCAAAGAATTCATCAGTAAATAAACCGACTACTATAAAATATATACTAAGGGCATCAAATACAATACTGAAACTTTTGCTATTGTAACTACCAAAGAAATACAAATAAACCAACAACTAAATTTATATGCTAAAACCTCCACAGCAGAATGATGCTCTTTGCTTGCAGCCTTCAAGCTAATCAAATCGCTTAACTCCATAAAGTTCGTTGTCTTCTCTAGTTCTCTCGAAGCAATATGTACTATAAACAGCCATGAATTGTATTATGATCTAACACAGTCAGGAAAAAACATCATATTGTCGTGGATCACGCCCCTGGTTGGTGTCATTGACTGCGTAACTTCTCTCTATGAAGAAATGATCACCCCTGCAACTGCTGCAGGTGCTCCAGAGATTTCGAACACATTCGAGAATTGTTGGAACCATTTATTTAACCGAATGCAAAATATCTGGTTCGAAACATGGAAATCGATGAAGGCAAGTGAAACACATAAAAAAGTCTGCAAAAATACGAGTATGTCTTTAAAACTATCCAAAGAATTTCCTCGGAAAGATCAGGTAGTCATTTCAAGATTAAGAACGGAACATTTTAAATTAATGCATACTCACATAATAACGTGAAAAAACCCTCCTAAATGTGAGCATTGAAAAGTTCCTCTAAATATAAAACATATTAATTTACTGCCTTCTATTCAAAAACAGTAGGCAAAAACACCTATTAGAAGGCAGACATGACAACATTCTTAACTCGAAAGATTATCTAAGAGAATTTTTGATTTCATTAAGGAAATCAATATTTACAATAGCATTTAGAGGAACTACTTATTATACTTGTGTTGTATGTACTGCCTTGTATGTATTGTATTGAATGTATTCTATGTATCGCATTTAATGTAATTATTGAATTGTTTGTATTGTATTTTCGTACTGTTTATGATAAATAATATGATACTAAATTTCATATTGTAATTGTAAAATATACTTATATGTTTAGTCGCTAATGACCTAGATGTCGATGCGACGATAAATAAATTTAATTTAAAAACAGGGTTCATGGGATTTATTCATGATGACTGATTACTGTTCGTAATAATAAGTTGGTGTTGAATAAATTAATATAAAATGGTGTTTAATACGTAATAACACTCGTCGGGAACATAAACGTGAAGTAACAGAGCTCGTTTTGAAGAAAACGAATGGTGAAAAATATTTCTTGAAATAAATTCGATAATTCACTATTTATTTCAAACTGCTGTATCAGTGCTTGTATAATTGCGCCACTCGGCCTATCGTTCTCGCGCGAACCCAATCCAACTCGCAAACTGAAATGTTACTTTACCACTCTATCATAACTATTTTCACGTTTTACAGCATTTTTCAATTGCGATATTTACCTACAAAAGAGAACTAAACTTTTCTTTTCTGTTGTGAATGGCACGGCAACACGTAATTCACAAAATTGTCAAGCTGATTTGAATTTAGAACCCGTAAATTAGATTTAGAGGCTTCTTTAACCTTGCGCCGTAGAAAAATATTTTGGTAACAATGTGATTAATATTTTCTTTATTTTCTCTAAATAATAAATATATTGGAAAACAACGACTTGAATAATGACTGAATAGTTCCTGTTTTATTTTAGATGAAACTACAAAAACATTAATAATATCAATAACATAAATAGACTAGATGACTTTTCAAACGTTACCATTTCAGTAACAATCCTCTCAAGAGGTTTAAACATGAATACGGATATCGTTGGTTTGTTTGGAATATAAATAAGAGTTGTCGGAAGTACAACACAGAAAGATACAAATATCTGTCAGGCCGCCTGGAAAACAGCAAAGCTGGCAGCTTTACAAACCACTACATGGGAAACTCCCCACAAACATCGTCCGCACGAAACCTACCGGAACTTAATTAATTTTTCCCCACCCGACATGAATATTTAATAGGTCTCTGATTAATTTGAAAATTTATGAGACCGAAATTTACATCGCATAGCTGCCGGTGTTAATGGGACAAATACCGCCATTATCGTTTTTGCAAGGGAGTGGAGTCGGATGGATATTCTTCAACACTCCTCCTCCTCCTCCCCCATTCCGGTCGCCATCTCCGACTGAATAACGGCCGTTCCTTAACGCGGGAGTTACGTTCAGCGTTATAAGCGAACCATATGTTTCCACACCACAGGCTGCGGGTACGTTACACCCTTCTAAATCCGAGCAACAGCGCTGTGCGGTACGCTTTTTTTCATCGCCAAACTTCACCTCTTCTCCCGCGATAAAATTCTGCCTCTCCCCTCCCCGAAGCTTAATTAAGGCCAGCAGTTCCGACCCCCGAAATTACACGTCCTCGTCACTTTTCGCCGAAAAACGTTATTCGCCCCGGGCGCAGGTTGCGCTTGCAGGTCGTAAAAAACATTTAGCGAGATTGAGCGACAGATCAATGTCACAATAAGCCGAGGAATAATTGTTTCGCAAATCGCCCGTGCGTCGTGCGTCGCATCAGCCGGGCATTACGCGTGCATAATGCGAGAGGTGGCGTGGTATCGCGTCCTGCATGGAAATCGCCTCTGAGTGGCTTAGCGCAGGGCCGTCCAAATAGACAACGCTCGACTGACCTGGTTTCTAAACCGCTCATTAGTGCCACGACTTGATTGCAGTTCATCATTTCGGTCAGTGATGGGGGTGGGGAACAGAAGTTATGACCGAGACCCCCATGCATTTCCTTTTTATATTAACAAAATGTGAGTGCATGCTTCTAGAGAATTGGGTTTCTATGAAATACACGGTGTCTCAGAAGTAGCTGAAACACTAAGGATGGAAGATTCTACAAAACTATGTGTTGGTTTAGTTCGAAGATCTTAAGTGAGTAGGCTATGATACTGTGACGTCATGGATACGATACAGACACGAGCATTCATATTAACAAATATTTATTTACAAGGAAAACACAACAAATATTTACAATGAATTTACACTTTACACCTTAGCTCTGATAGACCTGCTACCCCCTGATCGCGAGAGCGATCCCAACCCGATTGATGATCGGTTTCAATTGTGGCACTCGCCACTCCTACATCTGAAGCGCGCACAAAGCCAAGCTTCTGTGACCGGATGTCACCCTAGGACACAAAGTCCGTACCGGCGTACCGACTGACGGTTTGCCTTGATCGCAGGAGCGATCTTACCCGATTGAGAATCGGTGCGAGTCGTGTCTCTCAATCACTTCTCATCTCGGAGCACGCACACAGCATCGCTCCAACATGACCGCAGTCACCCAAGGACACAAAGTCCTCTACAGGCTCGTCAACACGTGACTTGCCTCGCGAGCCCTGCTTGCCGCTGTACCGTCGTGGCGCCAAGTTTTTGTGCAACTGCACGAGGTTCCTCCACTCTCTCCAGAACCCAACAAATGGCTCTGTGCACTCCCTTATATACTAGAGGCTCATGTGACCTACTACGTCACGCCGCCTCCGCAGCGCACTTCTGCTTGCCTTGAGGTTTGGGTCTCCGTTCCCTAAGATCGGAGGACCCCAAAGCCTCGTGTCTCCCTTTGCCACGTGCTTGCTTTTAGGAATAACCCTTCTCTCCCTCCTATTACGGGGCGTTTTCCTGATGCTAATCCCTTACCACGCGTCCCCCAATAGCTGCCACAAGGTTCGCATCCTAGTACGTTACTATTCACTCCCATTAACATTAGTGATTTCGAAAGTATTTTTTGGACGTTTATACTAGGTTTAGTCAGTCACAGGTCAATAAATGATTTATCTGTAATTTAGCTAAGACCACCAGATGGAGTCAAAACGCATGGTGTGTGATCTACAACTGATGTAATTAAATGACAATAGAACGCAAGGCATGGAAGGATGGAGCGAGGAGAGGCTGGGAGAAACAGAATAAAATAGCTTGAGTGACAGCGTCGTACAGCGAAGGAGACATTAGGGGGCGGGGATATAATTAAAACTTTCACTTTAAACCAGATAAAATGCATTCTCTTTCATACCAAACAGGTGGTTGTGCTGTATACTTGGACAACCCAGGCCAAGCCTGTATACTCAAGTGATTTTAATATATTGCAGGCACACATAGAATTTAAAATAATGTACGTTTACAATAGATTATGAAATGATTTTTCCAAATATACAACATTGAGTCTATTAATTATTATTGCCGGAAATTTCCTTCAACATTATGTGATGAAGTATAATCAATTTCCATAAAAATGTCAATGTTCTTTCCATTTTTGCCATACTGACAAATGAGCTCAAAGCGTATCGTCAGAGAGTTGTAAATATGAGATAATTAGGAATTGGAATAAATAAAAATACGAGACTATGTGCATATATTTATGTACATATACATTAAATTTAATGCTTAAATTAGATTCAATGTAGATTTAAAGTGCGACTGTACGTTACCTTGTACTTTGTACATTAAAACGACATTAACTTTAATGTTTAAATTAAATTCACGCAGATTTTATATATAATTATGGGACATAATTACTGTTTAAAAACTTTGAAATATTTTATTCCTCTATTTTAACTAACGTACATTAAATTTGAAATATAATTTTTAGCTCTCTCTTTCTCTCTCTCTCTCTCTCTCTCTCTCTCTCTCTCTCTCTCTCATATATATAAATATACAAGGGAATTCAAATATGACCGGGACTGATTTTTTTTACGAAATACTTTATTAGAAAAAATTTATTTGTACATGTCATTCTTCAAAGTACTCCCCTCCAGATTCTATACATTTTTTCCAACGTTCTGGGATCATCTTAATGCCCTTTTCATAAAAGTCTTTTGGTTGTCGGCATATCCACTCCCGAACACTGTGGATGACTGCATCATTATCCGCAAATCGCATGCCTTGCAAATGTGATTTAAGCTGTCCAAACAAGTAAAATTCACTTGGGGCCAAATCTGGACTGTACGGCGGATGAGGTAGAAGGCCCACTTCAATTTGCTGATCGTTGCCATGGTTGTTTTAGCAGTATGAAGCCGTGCATTGTCTTGAAGGAATGCTACCCGTTTCCCACATCTCTTCCGTTTGGATCGGATCTTTTCTTTGATTTCCGTTTCCAAAAGTGCTGAATAATAATGATGGTGCATGATGGTGTTAGCTTCTGTAAGAAAGTCTACATGGATAACACCCTTCCAGTCCCCAAAAAATGTTGCGATCACTTTTCCCGCCGAACGGATCTTCCGCGCTCTCTTGGGTTTTGGAGAAGAGGCGTGTCGTCATTCACGTGATGTCTGCTGGGACTCAGGAATAAAATAGTGAACCCACGTTTCATCAGTGGTTACAATGGACTTCAAAAATGCATCTCCTTCATTTTCAAACCGCATTAGAAGAACACTGGCAGCTTGCATGCGCATCAATTTGTTCTCGTCCGTCAAAGTGCGTGGAACCGACCTAGCATTCACTTTTCTATATTTTAGGTGTTTTTTTATTATGTCTTCTACACTACCCACACTGATGCCAATTACTGATGCAACTTCTTTGATAGTGATGCGCCTGTTCTCACAAATAACCGCATTAACACGATCAATGTTTGTTGCGGTTATGGATGTTCGCGGCCGACGATTATGAGGTTTATTCTCAACGCGCTCTCGTCCCTCTCTGAAACACTTACACCATTCAAACACACGGGTCCGTGAGAGGCACTCTTCCCTGTACTGTTTTTTGAGTCTCTGCAAAATTTCCGACGGTTGAACGTTTTCTCCAACGAGAAATTTGATGATAATGCGTTGTTCCACGCACCGCGGCACTTTTTGTTCACTCTTCGTTCTAGCAAGACCCAGACGCGACTGAACAGGTTCTAACCTGCAAAGGAGGGAGGTGGGGGGTTGTGGCTAGATTCTCTCCAGGCGGCGCAGTTAATGCGCATGGCGGGGTATTTGAAAAAAAATCAGTCCCGGTCATATTTGCACCCCCTTGTATATATATATATATATATATATATATATATATATATATATATATATATATATATATATATATATATATATATATTGTGACATACCTGGTGGTGCCGGGTATCTTCACTGCAATATAACACTAAGAGAGGGTATCTTTTACGTGAATGGGTCCCTGGATAAGTTGGTGCAACGTTGGGGTGGTTAATCATAAATTGAAATACAATTATAAACAAGATTTATTTTAAATCAGATTTGTTATTTACATAATCAAACAACATTTTTACACTCTGCCTTGGTACCAAGATTAAGAGTGAAATGCATTTCTCATACCTGCGGGGCCCCGATCGAATACCTATGATGCTCGTAGGACCGCTCGCGCCGACAGGATTGTCGACCTCTGCTACTGCTGCGGGCCGTCAGCGCCGGATGGCGTGGCAATCGCCCACGGCCGATGCTCCAGCAATTCTTCCCCGATCAGAATCTTGACACCTCGGCTTCGCACCTTCCTCGAATCACTGTCCGTCAGTGGGTTCAATTACACAACCCGCGCCTACTCTGTATACTGGTCACAGTTTTGTACCGCGCAATTTCAAGAATGTTTCCACCGCGCCAACTAATAAGAACAACATCAATCATTCCACCAACACTAATCTTTCATTATACTGATACTTCTAATGTTCTATTTACACGTCAAATACTTTGCGGTTCCTAATAGCACATAAAATACGTCGCAATGTTATATGCGTCCATACACCGGCGGAGAACTCTCGCCGCACGTCCGCACTCGTCGCCGCTCTGCTAGCGTCTCTCTGGTCAGCGCTCTGCCAACGGCTCTCGTCCGCGATTCTCGTAACGAACTTTTGCACGTGCGCGCTGCCCAGTTCCAACCGAAATTCACACGCTAGCCTCCCGGCGGCGGTGGCACCGTCGGCGGAGGCAGCGGTTGCTCGCCGGCCCCGGCGCGCCGCGCTCAGCGCGCGCACCACGCAGTTCAAAATAGCAATTGGTTTCTTACACTAATGATTTAATTAGTGTAATGAAACACATATTCTGGGTTTCAATATATATATATATATATATATATATATATATATATATATATATATACTGTACAATAACTCATTATTTTCCCACAAAACCATTTAGTTTAATATTTTATTTGAACATTCACTATTGTCACTTATGCTGCGTTTTTGCAATGTTTTCCTTATGTGGGGTCTCGTTTAGTTGTATTTTGAAAGCGGCTTAGAGAAACCCGAACCCCGGGTTTCACAGCCTGCCTATTTCAGGTACTCAAGTTTTTCGGATTCATTTGTATTCTGAAGCACTGGTAGTTGTGTTCGTACGTGTTAGAATAATAGCAAAAATTTCTAAAATTGGCGAAAAATGAAAGAAACGCAAGAACAATATCATATGAAAGTGTGTGAAACTTATGAATGTTATTCTTCACTTCCTGTTCTTATCCGTCAGTTTCCTAAAGCGGATGGCGGTTAACACCGAAAGAAGCTGAAGCAATTCAGGAATATTGGATTTCTGAAGGTAAAGTCTGATTAATATGAATTATTATTATTTATTTAATAACACTTTAATTATTAACATTATTTAATATTATTTTCATGAAATGTGTAATTTGTTAACCTCCATCTTTTGATGGATATGTGCTACAAATTGCAAGTGACTGTCAAAATATAAGAATGGACCAAAGAAATTAAGACAATGAACTGAAGTGAAGGAAATGAGCGCGACATAGTAAGTCGAAAGTAAATAACTGTAATCCTAAAATAAAAAGTTCTACTATTTTGTAAAGACGTTATTGAATTGTGATAATTGCTAGTTATTACGTTTTTGGATATACATATTCTGCAAAATTCGAAACAAACCTCGGATTCATACGAAGGTAAGTTGGCGTTGTATCACTATTACGCACTAAATTAAAAATAATGTTTAATTAAATAACATTACTATCGATAGAACACTTGAGATAAAATTGTTACATTACATCCTTAAGAATGTTTAATAGACAATTGTTCTCAGTTTTAAGTAACAGAAAAATTGTATTAAAGAAAACATTGCCAAATGGGTATTGTTAAATACAGAACGGTTTGTAAACGAAGCAAATAGTTTTTTTCTGATTTAGTAATTTCTAAAATGACCAAAAACGAAAGGTAACATTAAGTAATTATAATATTATCATCTACTAATAATATTATTAATAGTTTATTTCACATTAAATCGATTTTCTTTCTCATTTTGTTCTTTTATTGTGTAGGTATATCTCTCCTTTTTGTACTCAGATCCTACGTACAAGCAAATCCATTGCATGTGTCAATTATTGATATTTGTTTAACTGTGTAAAAAGGTGATGCTGATCCAATACTATTTATAAACAATAAAATTATTACTTTCAGAGAAATTATGAAAATAAATCCAACAGAAGCAGATAAAAGTCCTCTAAAGGAAGGTGGAAACAATTTTTTTCTGCAGTTTTTCAATTGGTCAAAAATATGAACTAAATTCAACGAAGTGTATATTTAATAAGTTGGGAATTTTTCATTTTTCTAGTGCTGATAGTTTTGTATTTTTGAGAAATAAATTATTGTGAATTTACAAACGTAAACTATATATTAATTCTTCCATATTCAATAAATAAATAATATAAATAAATTCTTGGTAAAATAAATTCAGTAATATTTGGTATATTATAATTATTATTTATGCGCCCAAGGGCATTATAAGAGTTCTATTGATACTACCAACGAAAAGCCATGTGGTGTTAGAAGTAGAAGAATTTGCTCTTGAAGGGGAAATAAAAAGCACAGTCAGAAATTTCTGCATTACTTCGATGAAAAAGTATATGAAAGTAATTATAATGAACGCAGAATAAACATAATGAACACGTACAGAAACTTTAAATTACGTGTACAATAAATTTAGTGCACATGTACAATTAAATTTCAAGTACACGTACAGTAAATTTAATGTACACCTACAGTAAATTTTATGTACACGTAAAGTAAATTTAATGTACACGGACTTTAAAGTTACTCTACGTGCACATTGAATTTAATTTGCATACTTGATAATTAATTTATTTTTATTGTACATTAAAAGTAATGCAGAAATTTCTGACAGTGTAGTGTAAGCTGGTAATTAAATTGGGTGGTTCCTTAATTACATATCGTTGTGATAGATTATTTGCAAACGATTAACGAGTTTTCCTTTTGTGATGCGTATCCTCTTCTCAGAATCGAAAAGATTAAAAAAAACAAGTAACTTGAATTAAAGAAATTTACTCATTCTAACGTTTGAATTTGAACTTCAAGGGACTCTTACCTACATCCTTAACAGTAATAGATGAGTTCTCGTGTTCCCCTTTTGCATTCCCTTGCAAAGACGTGACGTTGCAAACAGTAATTCCCTGTCTCTCGAAATAAACTGAAAAGTTGCCAAACACCTTTGTACATTTACTCAGATCTTGAGTTTTATCTAATATAAAAGCAAGTAAAATGTTTTCTAACTAAGCAAGGAATTGCAACAAGTAATTACACGTTACAATTTTACCGGCAGTAAATAGGCTCAAAGATTTAATGGTATTATTTGGCACAAAATAGTATTACCACAGAGTTCTGAAAATCTTCTATTGAACAAATGGGAGCGTTTTCTTCAGAATGCTTTTCTTTTTTGTTTGAATGAAGACAAACATACCATATGTTCATTAGCATTTACAACAATAAACACCACTCCGCACGGTGGATGTTTAATCACCCCAGAAAATGTATTCATGGTATTGCAGTACATCCGCGGCTTCTCAGAAGTGATAAAGTATTGATGAAAAATTAATACGCAATAAAACATAAGTTGAAGTTGTACATCTCATGCACGCAAATTCACAGTATGCTAATGTATAATTAAAGGACGGGATGGAAACATCTGTGTCTCTAAATCACCTTGCAACGTGTTTTTGTTTTCTCTCAGAACATGTATAAACTGGAACGGAGGAGGAATGTAATAATGTGTAATGTAACGTCTGTATTTATAGAAGAAACGTTTGCGTTAGAATGTATATATTATGTAAGTCTGTTTTTTTCACCAAAAAAGCCTATTTTAAATGGTTGTAACACTGAGGCAGCATAGGCGTTTCTCGGCGTTTCGGTCCACTTCGTGTTGCCTAAATGCCAAGTTATCACGTAAGCCCATCTCGGCTTTAATTAAGCGGATATCGGAAGGAATGATGGATGAATTGAATCTGGGAAAGCGTTTCATGGGGTTGTGAGAGGGCTCGCATGCCACGAACGTATAATGAAAACGTTATACCCTGTGTGGGGGTCAGCTGACGGCCTCTGCCGGTAGCTGCCTCTTCAGTTACTACATTACCTAGTGCGTCTCATTAGATTGTTAATTGTTTTTGACAATGTTCATTTCAAACAATTTACTTTCTGTTTTGTGTTTTTTATGTTGTTGTTATGGTGGTTGTTTTGTAACCCATTTCTACCACCAAACGCTGAGGATAAATCTTGTGTATTCAATGTATGATATATTATATGCAAATGTTCCAATTCCGACTTCCACCCAAATGTTTCACACCACCCTATCTGCTGTGGCCTCCTATCAAGTGTGAGCTCTCTTTGCCGTCCAATTAGCTGTTTTTACGCCGGCCCACTCCAAATGTTGGCGGAGGCCGCGCAAGCCCCGTGGTCGCTGTGCAGTGTCGCCCGTCGCGGGCGGTCAACAGCGTGGGCTAATCAGGATAACGCACGCGCGTGGGCGCCCGCTCCCCCCACCCCGCGCGTGTATTCGCTGGCGGCACGCACCCGTGATTAGCTGAGAGCCGCCGCCAGCGGGGCCCCCTCCGGTTCCGCCGGACCTCTCAGTCTGCCCCTCACAGCACAGCTTCTTAAAGTGAGCATCCCGATATCCGCTGGGGTCACACGTTGGAATGGCTGCGTCTCGTATTTTTCAATTCGTGCTTTTGGCTTCAGTAATTTATTAACCTGGCCGCTCTCGCGCCTCAGTCATTCCTTCTGCTTTCCTTCTTTGCATGCTTTACAAACGTTAGCGAATGCTCCAAACAAATAAACCTTTTTGCACATTTGGCACCAACATTTTTCTAAGTCACGTAACGTATTGATCGAAGGCCGTTGCATGAATGCACGGTGGTCTCTACGGCCCGTGCAACGTATGTCTCACTGCTAGGAAGGATACCGGAGTACTCATTTTCTTGGACGAGGTGTGATTCATATCTAACCAAACTGCAATCACAATACTTCCAGGGCGTTTCAGATTACCTGCGAGCACAGCCGGTTTAATATTGGACCTAACGGCCATCCTAATCCAGTCTCGTCCTAACTCTTCTCCTTTACCTGCGCATGTCCATTCTGTCTTTCTCCCAGTCCCTTCCCCAGACTCTATCCTCTCCCAATATATGAAGAGCCCTCAATTAAGAATGGCAGTGATGTAGTGCTTTTTTACGTCTCTTTGCTTCGGTAAGATATTTATTCTGGATCCTACCAGCCATCCCCAACCGGGTTGCCTCAATTCCGTTCCCTGCGCAGACCCATCTTGTCCTAGTCTCAGACTCAGTCCCAACACACACCCCATACAAACGTCGAGACCAAATGCTTATTCCCGTTCGCGGTTGGCTCCTTCTGCGTCTCCTTTTCGTTCCTCTCCCCCTCTTTTTGCGTTCTTTTCATCTTCTCCTTCCAGCTCTCTCGCCCGGTCCCACCGTGGGTCTACAAGTAGGAATGGCAGCGATGTATCATTTTTTTAATTTGTCTTTTTCTTTCAGTAAAATCCGAATTACTCGCTTCCCTTTGACGAAAGATTTCAGAAGTTTTTAGCAGATGCGAGCATGCGCAAAGTGCTTTCGTGTTGTCAGAGCCACTCTGTGGATGCGAGCGTTCGCCAAAATTCCCAAAATCGTTCGCGAAAAGGAAGCGTTTCAATCGTGCGTAAGGCATTTATAGTGAATTGCCTCGGCCCATTCTGTTCCTTGAGCAAAACCATTGCGTCCTAGTTTCAGACACAGTTTCTGCCCCCAAATCATTGTACCCTTTGTACCCAAATCACTTCCGTTTCCGACTCACTTCGTGTCGCTCCGTCCCCGTTCTCTTCCTCGTTCCGTTCCGCCTCCCTCCTTGTCCTCCTCTAAAGCTTGTCTTTCTCTCAACTTTCAGTAGATTACAGCCGCCAGTGAGGATCCGGTTTGAAGACAGCGCTCCCCTCGGCCGGGCTCTATTAATGCTCATCTCCTTGAATGTGTGTGCCAATATCTCACGCAATTTAAACATATATTTTGTTCTATATTTGCCACAGTATTTTTAATATAAAAAATGTTGTAGTTAATATCCGATTAGGTTGGCCTATCTCTTTATTCCGCCCATATCCGACCTACCCACATCTCATGCACCTCCGTTCTCTCCTCGTGTCACTCCCTGCATCGCCCTCGCCCTAGCCTCCGCAAGCGGCACGCACGCGTGATGGAAGCCACCAATATGGATCATCTCCGGTGTCACCAGTCCTCTCGGCCATTCCATCAGTCCATGGATTTTTAATGTGCACATCTCAACACAGGTCGTAGCTGCAAGAGAAGGAAAAGCAACGATGCATAGTTTTTTACGATAACTGTATCTTTCATGTATCTGTAAAAGGCAATGATGTTCAATCAGATGCTCTGTGTCCTCTTCAGTTCCGCCCCGTTCCCTTCCCAACTTTATTCTGTCATTTTTCAGTACCAGTCTCTACCCTTTCTATTGCCATCTCCATCTCATTCCGTACCTCTTTCGCTCTATCCTTCCCTGCCTCCGCCAATAGCACTCATCCATACCTGAGAGCTGTCAGTGAAGATCTCTTCTTGACCTCTCTCAGCACAGTTTTTAAAGTGTAAGTTTTGACGCCGATCGGGTCCGCATGCAATAAAAATAATGAACTAGGTTTTTTCCAAATACAGGTATTTTCCTTTCAATAAGACGTTGATATTAGGTCGTGTCGGTGACTCTCCGTCCAGTCTCCGTTCTACTTCGTCCTGACCATCACCCCTAAACTTTTTCAGTCCCCGCCCCCGCTGCGAACCCTGATACCTTTACCTTTCTCGTCTCGTACCCATTCCGACTCCATATCACAACAGGAAATAAAGTTGGAAAACATCTTCAAAGCATTTATCAGTCTCGGTTTCAATGGGCTGCAAATAGCTCTGACACGAATCCCATTGAAAATTTTCGTTCGCTAGTTAAACGAAACTTACGAATAAAAGGCCATGAAAACCAGCTCATGAAACAACTCATTCCCATCTCGCAAAATTATACTGAAATTGAAATAATGGATTAAAAATTGATTTTTAACATTCCTTAGAACAAGACTGGTAATTACTAAATATTTATAAAACTAGAAACCTGTACACAGAGTGTATCAATATTTACATTCGCAAATTCATTTTGTTTTATCCAATAACTCCAGTCTAATATTTGGCCACCCCTGTACGTTGGGTGTCTCCTCTCGACCTCTCCCAGCACAGTTTTTAGAATGCACATTCTGACATACGTGCACATAACGTATACCTTATTGTTTTACGCAAAAAATGCACATTTCTTCGAAATATTACTCTAGTTATGTCCTCCTCTTGTAAATAAAAAGATGCTTAGTACATGTTCATTTACTGCATTTTAACAGCTAAACTGGGATGTTTTGAAACTTTATTAGAAAGGCCACAAAGAGTGAAGTAATATGTCTGAACAGTAAAAGCCAACGTAAAATAAGTAAACAATTTACAACAATATTAAAAATGGTAAAACAATAAACGTTGTCATATCAAGAGCAGAGTACTAGTAAATTCACAGGAAGCTAAAATTAATAACATGAACATTTACGAGATCATAAAATATTTTTCCATTTTGTATGTTATAAAGGACCACGAATGGTTTAACTTCTACTCTGCGATATGAATATTCATCAAATGAATGGAATGAATGTACACTGCTAATATCGCCAGAAAATGTGTGTTATAAATGCGTAAGGTAAACCCTATGAACTCTTAATACTTTACACTATATATCATGGGTTTTTGAAGGCACTATTTTATTTGTTATAAATATATTTTATTGTATTGTTTTTGGACCGCAACAATATATTTCATATATTTTAACTATGCAATATACTGTTGCGAAAACTGAAAGTGATCAGAGAGTACAAGATATTCTACTTTAACTCTACATTTTGACGAAACGTTAAGTTGAAACATTTTAAAATAAATCTAGATCTTTTCTTCAGAAACTTTACTACTATTTCAATTACTAATGAAATATTTGTTACATACATTCTTCTGGCAAGAGCCACCATATTACCGTTGCATTATCTCTCTTCTCGGATTTCTTCGTTAAATATTTTCCGCCTTTCCTAGGGTCAATAGTTGAGCATTGCTTAATTTGTTATGTGCACATACGTGTGTTTATGGTCATTGTTACATAGACCTTCAGAAAAGTTACATCATTTTCTCTCGATTGGCAATCACCTGGCATTGACTACAGAAACCACATAAAAATATCAATCAGAGTAACCGGTTGATAGAGTTCTCCGACTGACAATGGTTTAATTCGACCAAGAAATATAACTAGTGTCGAAGCAGAGTCACTGTAAAATCAACGATAATGCTGCCTCTGAAATAATTCAGCCAGCCCTCTTTCTAGAAATACTAGTAGAGAAGATTGGAGGTACAATTACATTAGTATAAAATTAAACTTCTCATATATGGGTTGTCCGAGTATAACCTTCTACATCGGCATGTCATATGATTAACCTAACACTAAATACATCTAAACATAGCATTCACTTGTTTAAAAGTATTAAATTAATTATAAACACATTGACTAACAATAATTTAGAATTAACAACAATACGAAACTTTACTTGAGATTATTTGATTGTTGACATATGTGATTACAATATCAGAGAAGTATTATTGTCCTTGGCGAGAAAATGAGGTCTTGAAGTAATTATCGTAAGCATTCCTCATTAATTCGGTACAAATAATATATAATTCAGAAGGGAATGAGCAAAATCAAAGTTCTTATAACGACCTTCTGCATATCAACCCGTGGTCACTGCTACTGGCTCGCAACATTGTGTAAACGTTTAAATCAATATAATTCAGATATTTATTTTATGAATGAACGCAATAATAATGAAATAATATTAATATAAGTAAAACAATTTCGAAAACCTCACATCTTCATTTAGAAAATATTTCATCAACATATACCAATACTCTGATATCTGAAACGCCTATACAACGGCGCTTGTCAAATATCACTGGGAATGAGATCGTTAGTCCGTCTGAATATCGGGTCTTGAACAGCGAATTCGCCATTTCAGCAGTCGTCTTCTTTTACTTGCCGCCCCGTCAACCAGAACGATGTGTCCGTCCACATTTTGAAGCATGCTCTGCTGAGCAGATCGTGAAAGAGCTCAGATTTAGCTTAGTTGAAAAAGAGAATAGAATGCACCTTATCAAAAATTAATCGATAACTTGAGGCTCAAACCAAGACAGACAAAAGAAATGTTAAAAGTTCCGAAACTATATTAAGAATAAGATCTACTAAGATGACGTTTTTAGAACATTATTATTCATTTCCTTCTTTCTAGACAAATTAGGTTGAATTGTCATGTACTGTATAAAGCTGTACATATTCAAACGCATCTTTACCACCTACACTTATCGCCTACTTCTTTTGAAGGTACTACTGATAAATTTTCAACCAGTCTCTGATAAACCAGTCTCTGTTTTACATTAAAATATTACTCAGAAATAAGGGTAAAATCTCAAAAATGGTTATAGGTCTTATCTTTCTTTACTTTTACGTGAAACTGACTGTTGTTGTCGACTCTAAGTAGTTTAATCAGAAGGGGTTGAAATAGACAAAATAGCACTACATGACGGTAATTACATGAATTCATTATTCCTAATTGTGTTTGCAGAAATATAACCAACTTAATATTTCTGAAATTTTCAAAATGGAGAAAAAACGATAACGAGTTCTTTCATCTATTAGATCCCAATGCATTTTGATAATATTATTAACATACACCACATAAGCATAAAATATTTTACTACTGTTATCCTGCAGTAATTACAATTTAAAATGAATGATGGTATTCAGAAATGATGCATCCATCACATCTCTAAAATTCCGATTTTCTTCGAAGAACCAAAAATATGAATGTAAATAGGGGTTCAATAGATATTTTCTTGGAAGAGAATATTATATAAATTTAAGGAATGAATCAACTTACACCAATGCAGATGGCACATTGAGGCGTTTCTTTTCTTCTTCCTCATTATTCCCTAATGTCCCCTTACACACAGACAGACACACACACACACACACACACACACACACACACACTCATTCACTTGAACAATTACATTAGATTTTAAAGCTTTTCCCTGTTGAGATGGTGGCCCGCTGGAGGAAACACATCGAAGATTTAAAAAAATCACCGCCAGCAGACATATTGGCCGGCGCCTGAACCCACGTTTCAGCGGTTCTGAGGCCAGCTGCTCCGATCGTTAGTTTTTCATGGTTTGCAGAACTAAAACTAGGCGAATGCTGGAGCAGTACCATAACATACGAGCCACGGACCGCGCGCGATCTATCCTGCGCATTCCATGACCTATCCTCAACCCTTACACACACACACTCACCCTATCATGCACTACAATACCATACAAGCCGTGAGACCGGTCGGGGGCTTAGAGCTTGTCCTTGCTAGGGCAGTGACCCGCTGGTAGGAGATACCTAATGGAGAAAACCATGCTTTCCGACAGGTAGATCGACGCCGCATCTCACTGCACGGGGCACAATCACAGCCATCTCCGAGGAAAAAAGCATGCACTACACTTACGGATTAATTACCTTAGTCGTTGATGCGCCCGGAATCAGTAATCAATCAATCTACGAAACGGGAGAGAAACATCGACCCGATATAACAGCGATATAACATGCACTACACCTAATGAGCATAGTCCTTGACGGACACTGAAACAACAAATAACCACTCCGTCCCTTGAGAGCTTCGCTCTTTCACGAGCGAGGGCGCGCAGGCGGTGGGAGCGGCGGCAGCGGCGGTGGCAACTGCGCCACCAACTGGAGTTCGTCACGGCCGCACGCTGACGCTTCGCACAGCACAACGAGAAAAACTGCCACCGCAGCGGCGGTCGCCGCGCGTGTGCCACTGTTTACTGAGGAATTGTTTTGTGCTGCGAGCGCTTGTGAGTGCTAGTACGTACGGGGGGTGGGGGGGGGAAGTTGTGTTCATGCAACTCGCGAATGCGGTGGGTTTCTCCTGTTCTGCTCAAAGTGCTCTTGCAGAGGAAATTGTCGATTGAGTGATATTGGACTTGCGTCTGCTTGTTATGCTGAAAGTACAATTGTTTGGTTAATGAAAACGTAAATGATAATTAAGTTGGGACATGGGAGGAAGAATGAATAATTTCCACAAAGTCAAAAACAAAATTTTAAAATCAAGA
Organism: Gryllus longicercus; assembly: GCA_038098605.1. Classification (NCBI taxonomy): domain Eukaryota; kingdom Metazoa; phylum Arthropoda; class Insecta; order Orthoptera; family Gryllidae; genus Gryllus; species Gryllus longicercus. The sequence goes on from JAZDUA010000052.1 coordinate 1,140,201, forward strand.
TGATACATAAACATCAAATGAAATGTGACAGTTGTCAAATTTAAAAAAAAAGTGTAAATTATTTCTTATTTCAATGTAGTTACATTTTTGTGGTACTCATTTTAAATATTTTTTGAGGTGAGTATTCGCGAATTTTTGGTGAGAGAATTTGGTGTTAGGATTTTATTTGTAAATGGTTTGTTGAAAAGTGAGTAGTCTAAAAAAGAATTTTTCCCCAAGCGAACACCACGTGGGGCTGGACAGAGTTTTCATTCATAATTGTAAACACCCGTTTGGATTTAAGATTTTATCCCCAGAAATTAGAATTTGCATACTTGTAGACTTGTTGGAAGTGCATTTTATGTTGAAAAATACATTAGTTGATAATTTGATCGACTACAAACTGACCGTCACGTGTTAATTGGGAACTCGTTGCATCGTACTCATAACAGTCATTTGTAAACGTGTTTGGTACTGCCTATGAAGACAAGTGGCCGCTTACATTGAGGGAGAACAAGAATACTTTCTAGAACATTTACATTTATTATTGTATTGTGTTCAGCAGTAAGTAAAGATTAGATATGTTATAGTGTAATAATGCTGCAGAGTTGTGTCAAATTCAATCAACTTCAAATCAACAGCAAGCAAATGCTAAATGGAACATTTTCCAAATCTATTTTGTACCAATCTTTTATTTGACGTCCATTCTCGATTTTTGGCTGTTGAGTTCCTATAAAATCTGGACACTCTCTTAAATATCATGTCACTATCTAAGAAGATTGCTGGATTGAACACTGTTGTTTACTACGTGAAAACTCTAGTATAAACTCAATTCATTAGCATGACAGACCTTCGCAGTAAACGCTTCAGGGGCGTATTAGTGCAGCAGAGAGCAACGTAGGCCGACAAGAGACTCATAGCGCCCTATCTCCTCTCTCTCCCTTTGAAGGAGGAGGGAGAAGGAACTTTGCGACCCGCTCATTAGTGTGAGAGACAGTAGCCTCAGGGAGTTTTTGCCGAAGCGCCTAGACTGGAGGTGGCCACACGCAAGAGTGTTGGGGCCACTATATTGAGGAAATAGTTTAGAAAGAGACACATCTCAAAGCCTTAACACAGTAATTTTAAAGTATTGACAACAGCCAAAAATCTAATAGAAAAAACTATTTTCTTTATCAGAAGAAACATCGCCTTACTGTTAATGGAAGACCACAAAATTATTCATGTCCAAACACTCTTATTAGCACGAACTTTTTCCACTCTCAAATATACTGCAAACCGCTTGAAATCTGGCTAGTTCTTAGTGAAGGAAGTTCACACAGCAGGAAGTACACAGTATGTAACAAATGACGCTTATGAAATCTGTGTATCGTGCAAGTATAACATGTACTACTTGTAACTAAACAAGTAGTACATGTTATACTTGCACTCGCCTGTGAGCTTTAGCAGTTTTCTCTAGTTCTAATGCGGAGCATTACATTATTTTCTCAACCCTCTATATGTACAAAGAAGTCACTACTTGAAAGCCATCTGTTTGTTTTTATCTGCATTTTGAATGACAAGTTGCTGTTGTTAAAGATCTGAAGTATAAAAATGTAACTACATATTTCACATTTCATAAATGTTTATTGAAAATTAAATTGTAATGTAACAGTTATTAAAGCTTTGCTACCAATCCGGAGACTATATAGCGCTTGAGAAACCTGTAAAAGTACAAATAATAATGAGAATATTAGTAGTAAAAAATGAATTTCAATACCCTAAAATCAGCTTAATAATAATGATAATAATAATGATGATAATAATGATAATAATAATAATAATAATAATAATAATAATAATAATAATAATAATAATAATAATAATAAACCGCTATGACTCAACACCGAAAACATCATCCCCATTCAAATACTGAGCGTTTTATCCTTCCAAGGTCGTAAGGAGGGCGAGGTATTGTAGATCTCATAAATCTACACAGCTCTCAAATTGCTTCACTCAGAAGATACTTCTTGGAACATTGTGGGAGAGTTCAGCAAGCAGTGAGAGCAGTTGATAATAACTATAGTCCTCTGAACTTGAAAAAGCTTGATCCGCCTGTTCAACCAATCATTGAAACGGAAGAGAAGATATCCTTATGGAAAGCGAAGGCACTGCATGGAAGGTACCCTCACGACCTGGGTAAACCAGAAGTCGACATCTCTGCGTCGCACGCATGGCTCCAGCACGGGGATCTCTTTCCGGAGACAGAAGCCTTCATGATAGCTATCCAGGACCAAGTGGTACCAACATTGAACTACAGAAAACACATTCTGAGAGATTCTACCATTCATTCCGGCTCGTGTAGAAGATGTGAGGCTGCAAGCGAAACTATCCAACACGTGACAAGTGGATGTAACAGCCACGCACAGTTGGAATACAAAAAGAGGCATGATGAAGTGTCGAAGCAGGTCCACCAATTATTGGCATTGAGAACGGGCTTACTCGCCACTTCCGTGCCGTATTATAAATATGTGCCTCTGAATGTGCTTGAAAGTAGTGAGCACACACTCTACTGGGATCGCTCCATTATCACTGACAGACATGTCGGCGGCAATAGACCCGATATAACGTACATTGATAGAAACCATCAGCAGGTTTTCCTTATCGATATATCAATACCCAATACCATCAACATATCGGGAAAATATCAAGAGAAGATCCAGAAGTATACCGATCTCGCCCATGAAGTCGCATATTAGTGGAACTTCAGTAAAGTGACAACTGCGCCTATAATAATATCAGCTACAGGAGTTATCCCAAAAATGACACTTCGGGCACTGGAGTGTCTTCACTTGGATGCCAGGAATGTATATAATATGCAAAAGTGTGTAATTTTAATACATGCCGTATTGTCAGAAGCCATCTGAACCTTCAGTAAAGCAACCACACACCTGGTCATCATTCCTGTGTGTGGTTGACATACCGACCAGTAGATACTGTGAATAATGTATAATAATAATAATAATAATAATAATAATAATAATAATAATAATAATAATAATAATAATAATAATATATGTTCCTATTTCACCTGGAATATAACTATTTACTTGCGCTTGTTGGAATAATATAAATTTACAACTGGCAACTCTGCACCTGAGAAGAATAAAAGTTGTCAAATATTTTTCAACCCAGTTTCATACGCAGCCATATTCCTATTAATTAGAAACATCTGAGGGTCCTGGAATGGGACTAGTGAGGGGATCTTTCTCATCATAACAAACATCCTGAATATTTTTTATTACTACGCTCTCTGAAGCCTCTTTCCTTATTTCTACACTACACTCCTATATTCTTTGCAGTATGTGCCACATAATTATCCCAAATATAGCAGTGTTCAAAATAAATGAGAATGTTATATCAGTAACATTTCTGCAAAATATCTCAAGGAAACATTTTTATATTTATTCAAATAATTCTTCACCGTAATTAGTTCTAATTCTTCCTTTGATTTGTTGCTGAGGTAGAGAGTAGTTTCATGATGGCACTTATAATATATTTTACTCTGGCTCTACACCAACTCGATATTATTTTAGTGACAATAAGGGGGAGTGGACAGACATAACTCAATGACCAGCTTCTTCTATCATTTCATCTTCCTGGTGCCTGCTCTGATCGGTAGTTTTCTGTCGTTTCTCCAATCAATAACTTGCAAATACCGGAATGCCAGTCAAAATCTAACAAACGGACACGAACAATTGGCGATATTTCATTTCTCATTCGTTCTCTCCTCTTTACTTACAAACACATTTTCACACTTACATACACTAGTGTGACTAATCACGAATTCATATACGTGAATTATTGTGCCTCTCATTCCATAATTAAATGTCTATTGACTTATGCCGTCTAAGACAGCGCCATATTGAAGAAAGTAATAAAATTATCAACGTAGCACAATCGATCACTGGAATCGACTTGCATGCAGCGCACTAACGATTCACAAGAATACGTCTCTTCACTTTGACTAAAAGCTGCTGAGCAAGCACGTTCCCGTCGGCAAGAGTCTTTACAAGAGTTAATTATCCCAATTATAATGCTATTCATGATTATTAATGATTCGTGAAAATTTATGTCGATATTTTCGAGTTTTCGCGAAGAGGAGCAGTCCATCCGACAACTTGGATTCTCCAAACGAGTATTCGCCCCCCACGACACTCGCCCCCTCGATGCTCAAAGTCGAAGTTTCTTTATCATTCCGTAAAAAAGTGGAGGTATTTATTAGGCGCGACCGCCCACTAAAGGTGCAAGAACTCAGACTAAGCTGCCACGTGGTTTGGTCGCTCCGACATCATCTCGCTCAAACTGTTCCTGTCTGAGAGAGACAATATAATTTCTGTTACCGTTGCTGACAAGAACGCGGCGCGCCGTGTAAAATTTGTAGTCCAGCTGGGGAGAGAGAAAAGATTCCACTAAGGACAGCTGCAAATTCGAAACAGAAATTATAACTTTTTTTAAGAAGCTTTAACATATTAATTTGTAAAAATAGCATGGGTAGAAACCGCTTATTTTATAGAGTTTTGTTAATACAATTTTTCTGTTAATATCTCAGTTTCTTAAAACCAAGAAAGTGTTCTCTTTATAAGTGTAAGTTGAAAGCAAATTGAACCGTAGAATTGTGATTTATGTATGTAATATTTCATAAGTTTGACTTGCTTAACACAAGAGTTAGTAAGCTGATTGAAAAATCAATCAAATAATATTACAATTGTGTTATTATTACTCCAAAAAAGAGAGATTAATGAAAGGGAATTGATTTCAAATACTTCATGAGTCATCATGAAGTATAAAATTTGGTTGCTACATTGTAATATTAAGGAAAGATCCTTCAGAAACTGTATATTATTTTCTAGTGAGTATATGTGTGTATGTATTTTGAAAAGTTTTTTTTGTATTTTATAGTGTTGAAATGTTTTATGTAGGTATTTTTGTCAGTGCATATTTTGTGTGTTTCTGTTTTCTACTTTTTTTCTCTTTCACAGAAAAAGTGTACATTATTGGTTTTCAAATTATACTGTGTGTGTTGAATTTTCAATTTTTCATTTGTATTCTTATTATTACCTTTTCATTCAAAATCAAACTATTTCCCCGGGATTCTAACTATAAGATTGTACAATTTTCTTTGTGGTCAAGTACAAACCTCAACCATAAGCAATTGAAGGGGGATGCTACAGTCTTCCACATAGTAAACAACTGCGTGGTGTGATAGGTTTCATCTCCACACAGTGGATGGGAACTTCGCGGAGCTGGGAAGGGGTATTCTTTCACACCGAAGAAACGTACGTGATTTGCGCGTTAGCGGCGGAGGCCGCACTATTCTACATATTTCGGAAAGTTGGAGTTTGTCCTGACTAGGGTGGTAGAACTGGTACTGTAGTAGGTCCGTGGAGGGGAATGACCACAAGCTGACGTGAAAGTCAGCGCTCTAACCCTTGTTCCAACGGGAAGGATCGCCGACATCTCTCGGAATATAACTAGCAATACAGAAATGGGTCTAATGATCAAAGTATAGACTTGCACTACTCTAGCTTCTGCGTACATTCTGCACTTAAGAGCCGGACGACTGCGCGCGAGCGTGCAAGAAGTGGGAGGGAGACAACTGAGCAGGGAAGAGAGCAGCCTATCATTGCAGTGGGGACGACGGCATAGATACACAGGCATAGATATTTGCCTGTTCGACTAATAATTTTCTGTGTACTGCTTTGTAGACGTATTTTACTCTTTTCATTTTTTTCGTTAATGATCGTTGTGACTCTTGAACAATATTTTAAATGAGTGAATTTTTTTAAATTATGTAATTCTAAATAAAAAATTACAATTTAATAATTGATGCATAACAGGAATGTTATAGTCTCCAAATCATATCAAAAGCAAAACGAGATACCAACAAGCAATCCTCTCTGATGGTAAGTCGGGGCAATCAGGACATTAGATATTATGGGCCTTGTTAAATAAAACGCAAATGGTTTAATATTTTTGTACGATAGCGCAAACGACTATGAAGAGTGTTCGTTGATTTAATGTTAGAAATATATAATGTACTCTTATCAGAAATTAGAGCAGAAAGTAATCATAATTTTGCACGAATAAGATTCTTTAGCTTTGACCAAACGGACTGATTCAATTAAACTTACTTAATGCAAAAATAATGTATTATTGTCTTCTTCCAACAAAAACTATTCAATATTACAATTTTGTCTTAAGCACCACAATGAATTTGAGATTACATCGTATTACAGCGAATTACGTTATCAGCACTAAAAGAAATTGTAATACTTGATGACCAAATCCAATATGTATGTCTCTCGTTTTAGGTTCATATTTCATATTGTCATCTATCCACAACAAACATTCCTAATATAAAAATATGATACAAAAAGCAATATGACTTGAACTATATGTAACAGTCCCTCATTTTCTTGCTGATTGCTCTTTAAATTTAAGCACTGCGGTTCGAATTGAAAATTCTCATTGGTGACCTCCACTTCTAGAATGAGTCTTATCCACACCCTTTCTCACCCTTCCGCATTTGCACTCGATTGGCTCCAGCGCAGATCCCGAGATCAGTGGAAGATAAAAATGCTGTGCAGCCCTACCATAGTAGTTGTCACGGCCGGAAACACTAAATCAATAAATCCTCTAACTTCACTTTGTCAACTTTACCTCTTCATATCCATTGTAACTTCCCCACCACCCACCACAACGTTACTCTTCACCATTACCAAATCACCATCTATCTTTTTCACTTCAACTTCACCACAACCCCCTCCACCACGTAACTCACACAATCACTATTTCTTTACCATTATCACCTTACAACTATCACCACTACCATTACTTTTCCATCACCATTGCATTTCAAAAGCCCACCTCATTACCATACTTCTCAGTATATCACCGCTGAGGCATTAAAGACTAATTAATTAGTATATACCTTCTTGATTATAAATTGTATAGTGGGTGTACACTGTATCAGCAGGTGAATCGAAAGGGAATTAGTGGATTTGGACTATGAAATGTTGTCCCAAACCCTCTACAAATATATGTTGCGTGCTTTTCAAATAGAAAACAATGCGTACCATGCTGTATTCACGCGATAAACGAAACACTGTAAATAGGTTGGAGTTTTTATTCTTTTGAAATTTGTTTGCAAACCATATTCAAATATATTCTTAATAATTTCGCAATGCATATTTTCCAAATCATTCAAAACTACGGATCATAAACCAACATCCAAGCTTACTAATTTGCGGCACATTATTATTCGACTATTTCATTTATTTCAATATCTTGAAATACGTATTATCCGGGGAATATATTTTGCTCCATGTTTACTACAGAGTTGAACATCCAGAGCCGCAAAGGTCTTCTTAAAAACAATCTCTGTCGACATAAGCGGATTAGGTCTGGGGAGATTTCCAGACCTCCATTCCCATTTCGCGCACAAAAGCGACTGCCGCGTCGCTTCAGCCACTTAACGAGCCGCGTGGCTGCGCTGCGATCTGCAAGTCGCTGCCACAGCGGATTTCCTTGAAAAATATCAGAATATAATACGCTGATCCTTCTCTGTAATTCCTAAATGTTGATACATCGTCGATTGATCACATCATTAACAATTACGAAAAACACCGATACGCAGTTTTATCCGATTAAGGCATTTTTTCCTCATAAAGGAAATATTCTGCTTGCGGGGAGGAATTGACGAAAATAAAAACAGAAAAATATAAAGAAGAAAAGATTATGTGTACAAATCAAAAGTACGTTATCAAATCTTCTGAAAAAGCGTGAACAAATATATTTGTTATTACAGGTTTGAAGATTATTTTATTTAAAATAGGCACGCAAAGAGGAATTTATATTTACTGAAATTCCAAAACGCACTTATTGTAGATAAAATAGGGCAGCAAAAAGACATGTAAACATTTCATAATCACCATTTAAAAGGAATTAATGTAAAAATTAATAAATAATTTTATTCAATTTTTACTGCTATTAGAAAATTTACATTGGCACTTACGCAGAAGAAAATAGTGTTTTCTTTGTAATAATGATTGCACATGGCCACCAATTTGTTTTGGGCACTCTGCCTGTCGGAAAGATTATTTTTCAGTTTCAGTACTAAAATATATTCTTAGTTGCACTTTACATTTCGGAATAAAGACTACGAATTTGTTTTACTGGAGACATTGTTTCTACAAATAATAGTATGGATCCATTTTTAAATCCTGGAATAACATACGCGAAAACGAAATTATAGTTTTTGTTCTCAGTTACTTCCTATCTGATTGATTATTAGTCATTCCGGGCGCGTCAACTACTCAGGTCTCTAATCCCGTAAGCGCAGTGCCTGTTTTTTGCTCGGGAGGTGGCGGAAGTCTTCCCCTGCTGTATAGCGAGATCCGGCGGCGACCTACCGTCAGCTCTCGGGGGTTTCCTAAACCAGGTATCTCGCACTAACTGGGCACCGCCCAAGCCGAGGCAAGCTCTAAGCTCCCGGCACGTGTAGTAGTGTACTGCATGTTAGAGTGAGTGTGTGTAAGGGGTGAGGATAGGACAAGGAGGATTCAAAATCGCGCGCCATTCGTAGCCCGTTTGTTAGGGTACTGCTTCGGCATTCGCCTGGTGTTGATCGAAGAAACCACGGAAAACTACCGGTCAAAGCAGCCGGACCCTAGAATTCTCCTTCAGACAGCGTTAGAATTCGACGTAGCTGACAAGCCAGTGTCGAAAATCCTACCACCTTCGGGGCTCGAACCTAGGACCTCCCGGGCAGAGGGGCTGATATCAGTAGATGGCCTGAGCCATCGCTCGCGGTAATAACACTTCCAGTCCCCGGAGCCACCACTTGCGGAGAAAGACAAAACCCAACGGTACCTTCGACTTATTCACGCTTGCAGGTATGTTTTCAGTCTGATCGAGATCAGTGGCAAGAGAAAGAAAGAAAATATTGGCTAAAATAGAAAACAATGGCCCAAATAATGCAATGTACTAAAAAGCGACATCAGATATTAAAGTTGGGAGAAACAGCAAAATAAAAATCGTCTAAAACAAATGAAAAATACGTGAAAATTACGTGATTCCACCACCAAAAAGTCTTCAAATCGTAACAATATTAAAAATACATTTTGCCATCTTTTGGCTTCTACTTATTATCTGTCTGTTCCTTACACTGTTTCCCATCAAACAACATGGCAGTTTCGGAAAAATAACGGCAGACAGCGAGGTCTGCAAGTTTAAAAGAGAGTGGAAGTTGCCTGTAGTTTCATCCCTATCGGTGGGGAAAAGAAACCATTGATATGTAACGTCGAGGTTGTGATTTTTGTTGTTGATAATATTAATTAAAAAAAGCATAGTAGTTGGCAGTACAGCAAGTAACCCATAAAGAGGACATGGAAACTAAATCATTGTTACACAATGTTGCCTAATAAGAAGTTTAAGAGTACATACTTTACTTTTCACACATAAGCCTGTTAGGGTTAGAACATCACTTACGACAAGCTGCCATTCATTCCACGAGGCACCAATTCAGCAGCGTTATCACTTGTCTTCCGGCCATGAGGTGTCCAGGACAATGGAATAATGGAACTCGCGAGCATTGTGAGTGGAAATTTGTAGTGGGAGTAAGCGAGAGTGGAACCAAGCAATGGCGAAAGTGTCAGTAGTGGAGTAAGAGTATATAGAGAGGTAGATCGGATTGATTGTTTGGTCGAATGGAGGATACAAATTGTCGCTAGCTGTAAAGCAAACGGAAAGACCAGGGGTAGTTAACCTCGACAGAGTAGACAAATTTTCACACTGTACTATCATGTGTGGACATATGCTATGACGATAAGATAAGAGAAAAATGTGAAAGGCTGGTCCATCTGTTACTCGCCTTAATGTTCGTGGTACATGTTGGTATTTGAAGTGAATTAGCAGTAATTATTGTTGAAGTTGAACCTGAAGGGTATAGTAAAGAGTATATAGACTGTACTAATGATTGGACGGGCTAATTTTGGGATAAGTCAAATATCAGCTGGCCGTCTGATATAATAGACATTTGGAGTAAACTATTGGACAAGAAACAGCATTACACAAATTCGTACTGCACTCAGTAATGAAAGCGTAACTTGTCGGATACTCATCTACTTACGACGAAAGCAAAAGTAAGTGGGCCAAAGCGAGAAATAATTTAGTCGGAAGCAGAACCAAAACGCTCCGAGGGGCAAAAGAATACACCGCGCCATGAAGCAGCGTGTTAACCCAAGGGAGCACAGGACGGAATTACGTTCGCGAGGCGCCAAAGAGGCGCTGTAAAGTAGAAGTTAGCAGCAGCTGTCGCGCGAGCCCCGCCACCTCGCCGCGTAACGACATTCGAGGGGAGGGGAGGGGGCGGTGTCCGCTAGGCCGCACCAAAAAGCGTGGCCGAGAGCGGAAGAGACGCCTCAAAAGACTGGATGAAAAGGCAGCAGCCGCTTGTTTGCCACGGTACCGAGTGCGTGTGATGGCGGAAGAGGTTGAAACCGTGGTAGAGGAAACGGTGAAGGAAATTGTGGGTGAGGTAGTGGTGTAAGGAAGTTGGAAGATTTGGTGATGGATGGTGTAAATGTTGGTAGTGTTGTAAGGAATTAAGTGCATGTGATGGGGGAAGTGGTTGAAAAGTGGTAGAGGAAGTGGTGAATGAAATTGTGAAAGAGGTGGTAGTGTAAGAGAGTTGGAAGATTTGGTTATGTATACTAATTCAAGCGTTGTCGTTGGTGTTTTCAGGGATTTACTGCAAATGATTGAAATGATTGAAACCGTGGTACTGGAAATTGTGAATATAATTGTGAGTATGGTTGCAGTGCATGATATTTGGGAGACTCGGTGATGGATGATTAAAGTGATGTCAGAGGTTTTGTTAGGAGTTGCGCGGTTCGCGGGGTAAAGCATTCAAGTCCCGTCCACCGAGCCGTTCACAAGCACTTGTAACAAGTGCAATAAGTGAAATATAGTGTTAATCCAGTGTTTCTAATAACTTTCACCAATGGCATTCGATGTGAATCAATCAACAGGCAACATAGTCAGTAATGCTCTTTACGTGCTACCCAACTCCAGCGGTATTCCGCAAAGCAACTTCATCAATTTACCTACCACACACAGTGAAAGTGCTACGAACGAGGATTCAGCCATGGAACCTTCTGTGCCAGAAACTTCATGTTATCAAGACCCATCGCAAGGTACAACGCTCGTAACCTTAGGCAGCCGGCATGAGGTAGAAGTCAGCGTCAACCGAAGAAGAAGATCAGTAGGCGAGGACGCTTCCAACAGCGATAACAAAAAACACAGTGCAAGTGACAGTGACTATGTTAAAGGTTTTATACCAGATTTAGCCAGTGCACCACTCACAGACTGTTACGATGTTCCCATAGGCTCCGTAGCTCAAAACGGCAACTACAGAAATGAGAATATTGACTTGCAATCGTCATACAATGTCCTAGTAGGTAGCAGATTTTCGGAACTAGCCTCCAAGGAAACCAATTCTGTTCCCCAGATAACCGCTTCAACTATCTAAAGTATGATCAATCTTCACAGCTACTACAACCAATAAAATACCTCTAATTTTTATTACCGAGATAACTAACATCAACTCATTCGTTAATGAAATTAAAATTAACGTAACAAAAATCTTCTTAGCTGAACAAAGAAAATAAACAACAAAGTGAAAATAAATCCCGGCTCAGTTGAAGATTTCCGTAAAATCATAAAATACTTAATCAACACAAATAGAAGATTCCACTCCTACAAAGACGCTGCAAACAAAACCTTTCGGTAGTATTCAAAACTGTTCACGTCTCTGTGAAATCATGCAAGATTTAAAACAAAGACACTCATCCATTGTTAAAAGGACAGCCATACCATTTACACGTAGGCTTCCGCGGCTCGAGTCCATTACTTCTAGGCTGTCCGGGTGACGCCGCGTCGTTGGCAGATAGTCCAACTATCTGCCAACGACGCGGCGTCACCCGGACAGCCTAGAAGTAATAGCCATACCATTGCTGTAATAACAGCCGAGTTCAACGGCAATGAACCACTCGAAACAATACTAAACATTAATCAAATATGCGACCTCAAATTCACCACCGAAAAAAGAAAAAGACCAAAAGGTCCACTACAGTGCTATAGATGTTTGAACTTTGGACACTCTAGAAACAATTTCAATCACAAACTTAACTATGCAATATGTTCTGGTAATCACTATACTGTAACTTGTCCTGAAAGTAAAGCAAACCCCACCTGTATTCTTTGCAAAGGCAATCAGAAAGGCAGATGTAAGAAATGTGAACTGTTTATACTATAAGGAAATTGTTGAAAAGAAAATCACCTCACCCAATAACACAAGAAATCCATACCAAAGAACACCACCATCATCCCTTAGCAACCAACAAGAACAACTTCCATCACTACTCTCTACCCAGCCAATTCGTAACTTCACTAGAAACAACAACCCTGTAAACCAGTCAGGATTCGTTAACAATATGAGATCACAGGGAAACCGCACTCAACAAAACCAACAAGATAATAATAATCCCCGTTTAAATATAATAATTAATTATTTATTGTCCTGTAATCATAAACTCCATAAACTCCCTCATAACATCAATAATCAATACAATTCAGAATACATTACCACAATTTTTAATAACAATAATGTCAATACAAGCCCATAGAAATATATCATTAATAAATTGGAATTCAAATGGGATCACATCCAAAAAAAATAGAACTTACTCAATATTTACACACATATAACATAGACATTGCGTGTATAACAGAGATGCACCTAAACAACTGTAATAAATTTTACATTCCAGAATACAAAATTTATAGAAATGACAGGACCGAACCTTAAGGAGGTGTTGTACTTATGTAGTCAGGAATAATATAATTCATCATGAAATCAATATACCAAACATCACAGGAATTGAAACAGTAGTAATAACCCTAACAATAAACAATGAATCATGGAATATAATAACAGCATGGAAAATAAGGTTTATATGGAACATGGAATAAAATGTTTATAAACCTCCATCAATAAAAATACAACCACAAAATATTTTTAATCTATTCACCCCAAACAAAAAAACATTAATACTAGGTAACGTAAACGCTAAATACACAAACTGGGGATGTCGCACTTGCAATCAGACAGGAAAAATACTGACACAAATTATAAACAATACCACTATCAATATAACACCGCATCCTGAACCAACATACTATCCAAGAGACGTAACTAAGCAACCAGACATCCTTGACATCGGACTGACTGACGGCAATATCAATTTTTACTCAACTCTGTATCACGAACTCGACTCTGACCATCTTCCGGTAAATATACTTACTCGACAAATCCCACACCCGTGATCCCCATAAAAAAGCACCAGATCATAATAATATCAATAATTCAATACTAAAACGAATTATCAGCCCCTGTAATTACATACTGTGACGTACCTGAATTGTCGGTACTTTCCACTGCAAATAAATTATAAAGGATGGGTGTCTTGCTCGTGAATGGGTCCCTTGTAGGAATCGATATAGCATTGGTAAATTAAAGTAATAAGTTCGTACAAACACAAATACAATTTATTCACAAACCAATCTGTTATACACATGATCGAATACACTAATACTTTTCGTCTTGGTACCAAGATTTGGTTTATCATAAGATTTTATCATACCTTGGGGCCCCAACAAATACCTCCGTTGTCTGGATTATCGCTAGCGCCGGCAAGGGTCGCCGACCTCCAATGCAGCTCGGCGCGTCCGGCGGCTGGTGTTGTGGGGTCGCCTCAGACCGGCAGCCACGCGGACTCCTTGGCCTCAGCCCCTGGTATTTTAGCTTGCAGTCCCACCTAAGTATTCACACTTTCTCGGCAACGTCCATCCCGTTCCCGTAATGTTCTCGAATAATGTCGCCGCACTTTCCCTCTAATTATCGTTCACTGTTCTGACGTAACTGCGGAGCACGTGGTCACTACTCGCGCCCGTGTCGGTTTCACTACACACAGTTTTTGTATTGTTTTCACAGTACCTGATGGCACATGCGCGATTTACAGTTCTCTACGTACCAACCTCTTCCGCATTCTATTTTCCCGACCTCTAATTAGCATTTCCATAAATCTTGCATTAGCTAATATCCTACATGACTGGCCACGTTTTTCCCTGTCCGTACTCAGCGGCGAACTCTTTGCAACTCCGTCTGCAGTCAACGGCGAATTCTCTTCAACTGACACACGCTCGTAACGGCTGAATTCCCTACAACTCCTCGCTCGGCTCGTAACGGCCGAAAATCGTTCCCACGATGTGTTCGCGGCGGCGACGGCGGCGGCGGCGGGCCCCCCACCGCCGTTCGTCGCGTCTGCCGCCTGTACCCCGCAGTTCGAAATGAGCTCTAATTTCTTATGCTTAATGTTTCTAATTTGCATAAAGAAACGCTCCGTGTTTCAATACTTAACAAATATATTCAATTCATGCTTCAGAACAAATCATTTTCCATCCACTTGGAAACATGCAATTATTCTTCCGGTTCCGAAACCAAATAAAAATTCAGCCAACACCGACAGCTATCGCCCGATAAGCCTTCTACAATTTCCGTCTAAAGTTTTGGAAAATTATACTCCAACGACTTATAAAGCACCTACAAATAACAAAAGCATTCCCAAGAGAGCAGTTTGGATTCACTGATCATATGTCTACACAACACCAACTCCTCAGAATTACAGAACACCTCAACACAACATTTCAGAAAAAACATCACTCAATACTCATATCACTCAACATAACACAAGCATTTGATAGAGTCTGCCAGCAGGCACTAATAAATAAATGAAAGAAAATAGGTACTCCACATTACATCACCTCAGTAATCCAAAACTACTTATCCAACAGAACCTTCGCAGTAACAATCAACAACTATCACTCAAATCCCAGGTTAATCAAAGCAGGATCACCGCAAGGATCCCCCCTATCACCCACACTGTTTAATCTCTATGTAGCAGACATCCCCATAGATGAAACAGGAAAAACAGCACAGTTTGCAGATGACACATTTATTTTCTCTTCCAGCCACTCTCTAACCAATATTAAAAACCACATACAATTGTAGCTAAACCAAATAGACAGTTGTTCATCGTAATTTAAAATAAAATTAAACCCAAACAAAAGTGCAGCAAAAATATTCTGTCTAAGACCATACACTTCACCGACCCCTCTAACATTAAATAATGAGCCCATCCCATGGTACCCACCAAATAAGCCCATAAAATATCTTGGACTGCACATGGACACCAAAATGAACTGGAGACTGCACATAGACATCAAAATAATACAAACTAAAAACAAACTGAATCAATTAAAAACTCTAGAAAATATAAATAGAAATAATTACCTCCCATACAAAACAGCAATAACTTTATTCAAAACAATAATCATATCGACTCTTCTCTACGCCTGCCCAGTATGGATCAATGCAGCAAAAACAAACATCAACAAAATTCAAATAGTACAGAACCAATTCCTCCGTACAATCACTAATGCATCCTGGTTCATATCTAATCATCAATTACACAATGAATACAACCTCGATCTCATCATGCACCACCTCACTTACCTATCCCACAACTTCTTCTCTAATACACACCATATCCAAACCTTATCCTCATTCAAACTTTGCAAAAACCCCATCCATCCCACTCGCATAAAAAATAAATATCCGTTCCACATATTTTGTAAATTATTTTCAAATTTGTTGCAAAAATTTCAAAATTGTGCCATTATTGTTTCCTCAACCTCTGGAGTAATGTTAAGTTGGGTTACGTTTTATTTAATAAGTCGTTAATACATATGTAAAGTTATCAAAAACTGATCTATGTACAAAACAATCAAATAAATTAATAATAAAAAAGCCGGGTAAAGTTGGGGTAGCGGGATTGTATTCAAAACGACGAAGGCGTTGGTAGTCGTGATGGTGGCTATGCTATTGATGTAGTAACGGTGTTACTCTGGAAAACCGACATCTCAGAACCATTGTTAGAAACATCTGAAGCAAATAGATCGAAAACATTTTTTTGCCAAACACGTGTAGCGGGAAATTTTATTAGACGCAGTACACGTGTTATATTTGCCCCTGAATGCTAAGCAACCAGAAAAGCTAAGTAGATGTGTCCGCCAGCTTTATAAAATCTCCTGTATTGGCTACAATATGATCTGCAAAAGAACTGTGCATAAGCAGTTGCTTAATCAGAGGCAACTGTTACATGTATAATTATGTTATACAAAATTTCTCACTACAGGTTCATTGGAAAAAAAGTAGTCATTTTCAACTCCTCTACATGCTTAAGAAGTTTCCAACATTTATTCTGAAACATCTGTATTTGAGAAGTAAACTGTTTCGGTGCTTTCATTAGAATTCCATTGTCGGAAGGAGTGTTTTTCTTTTCATTTTCATTGGGCGAGAGGAAGTGCGTTGGTGTGGTATCTTATTTTCCACAAAATTTAGATTCCCAGTTTCAGTGATGATTAAGACGGTGTTAAGTGGTTGTGAAGAAATGACACTAAAGGTAATTATTATGCTGGCAGGAATGAGAGTTTATAAATAACGAATAAGGGCTTGAATATAAAATATTGTAATCCAATATGATAAGATAAAGTAAATTTGATTCTAAAAATATAGTGTGTGCGGGGATGAGTCACTCAGACCACTGATGGAATTTACAGTGGAGATCCCAGCTCCGAAAGTAGAATTTGTGACTGGGAATGTAGATGATGGAGAGGAAATGCGGTGAATTTTCTCGTGATAAGGGCAGACAGGGTGATGGTAACAGGAGTGAGGCCCATGGCGGTGGCGAGAGCAGATGGCTCAAAAGGTGGGGGCGGCGGGGGCGATGGAGGGGCCCGAATAGGAGTCGGCAGAGGCGGTGCCCTGTTCGCTAATACAAAGAGCGGAAGATTAAAAGGGAAGCCCTTTTTGCGTGGTCTGCCAAGCGCTACCATCCTTCTCTCTCGCTTCGTAACGGCGAAAATTGAACCAAAGGGTGGGTGGGGCGGGAACAGTACCCCGTGAAGGCGAGTGCGCGTGGGATGTTGGTAGAAACAGGGAGTAAAATAGAAAGTGGAAGGAGAGAATTGAAACTCAGGACTCGAAGGGCAGAAAGTGCAGAATAATCTTACGAAAATATTAAGAGAGACAGCTAAGAGATAACATTGATCGTGATAACAAAGTAAACCTTATAATTAACAAGATTATTAGATGAACACCTCCAGTAAGGAAAAGAAGGGATCTGAGGCAAGTACGGAACCGAAGCTTGGATGGAATGGTAACGAAGACTGAATGGAGGTGGGGACGGAATCGGGGTATGGAAAGAATCATGACAGGACAGGATTGCAGCTATTGTGGGGTCTATTCGTAGTCGAGGTTGAAGCGAGAACAGGATGAAGACAGAGTACCAGAACGTAGTGTGATAGAGGTAAGAATGTAACGATTTATTTTGTATACTGAACAACATATACTGATATCGATCAAATGTAAGTAAATATGTTAATGTAATGAATTGAATTTTGAAGGAAATTTTAAAAAATTGAAGCAATTTAAATCAATTTATTCATTTTAGTTTCTAATTCAATTTCCCATGCATTATTACGTCGTAATTCATAATTCAGAATGTCTATTCAAAACTTGTGAATCTGACTTTAAGCAGAGAAGCAACAGGAGGTAAAATCTGTTTGTACTGAGATAAATATTCTAGTATTTCTATTTTATCACTATCACTATTCTTGGGGTAAGTTAACATTTTTAAGCAACTGAAAATTTTCCAAATCATCCTCTTAATTGATTTGCTTACTTCGTCTGCACATCAATGCTACGTTCATTAGTCCCTTAAGTAAAGTTCATGTTCCTTTATCACAGAAGGTGGCAGTATTAGTCCACTGTCGACGATGTGATCCGGCGTCGACCTACATGTCCGCATGCAGGAGTTTTCTCATGCAGGTTTCACTCAACAGTGAAGCACTATCTCAGCTGGGACAAGCACTAAGCATCCTTTTGGTGTCCCGACATTTGCGGAAGTGTATTGCTTGTGCAAGTGTAAGTGAATTAGTAAGTAATGAAGATAGGGCAAGGAAGATAATGGAAAGATCACGCGCAGTCCTTGGGCCGTTTGTAGGGTTGTTTTTGGCATTCGGCTGGGGTTCATCGGAGAAACAACGGAAAACTTTCAATTAGTGGAGTCGGTTCCAGCTAGTGTTGCGATCCATGCTTTGCATCTAGCTTGCGTCAATATTCCTGCCATCGTCGGGACTCAAACCCCCGGATGTTCCAGTTACAGGCTCCGCAGGGGCATGAGCTAATGCCCTGAGCCACCTCAGCCGATAATATTCTTGATTTTTCTCCCAAATTCAATTAATTATCTTTTAAATTAGTTCCATTTTACCTGTATCATCAACATATGTCGCTAAGGCAACAAAGTAGACATTACAGGATACGTCGAGTGGTGAGGGGGTGGAGGTGAATTGGAGGGATGGGACTGCTGGCGGTGGCGGGAACGAAAGCGGAAGTGAAGCAGGGTTGAGCGAGCCGATGCGGGAATGTGCTCGAAAGGGGAGGGGGATGGGGCCAAAAAAGCGGGTAGCGGAAGCGGAAGTGGTGATAGGATCTACGCCGCTCCCGCCAAAAGGAGCCGCCTTTGCGCTGCGCGGATCCTGTTTAAGCCTGCAGCGTTAAGCTATCAAAGTGCTAATAGAAGGCGCGGTCGCGGGGTAATGTGCAATTCGAAAACCCTGATGAGATTATCGCCCCGTGATGATGCCGCCGTCGCCGCAGTAGATGCGAGCATCGTGCACTTGCCACGAGGCAGGGAAACACATCACGTTGGGAGGCAGCTATATGATGGGAGTACATACAATGACTGGGTTCGGAAAAGCTAAAAGATGTTTTTGTTGACCACGAATTTGAGTCATTAGTGAATACACCTTTAGTCGCGATGCGACAATTCGCCTCGCCGCCATCTGAATTGTACGGCATGTCACGCGACCGGAAATGTATGATTTACTCTTTCATAAATTCACTGCATGTTTACTTTCTCGCTACTGCTACCGTGGCATAGAGAAAGTTATGTAATGCTGCGCGAAAAAAAGGTGAATTTTTGGCAGAAGAACCTCTTCTTACAGGACCCTATGAACAAAAAAGCTAAATTCAGAAAAAATCCTCTAGCATGTGGTCTACCCAGAATCCGTCTTGTGGGTCCTTGGCACCTCAAAATTGATTGACGGCAAAACGTCTGTCTGTCCGTCCGTCCGTCCGTCCGTCCGTCCGTCCGTCCGTCCGTCCGTCCGTCCGTCCGTCCGTCCGTCCGTCCGTCCGTCCGTCCGTCCGTCCGTCCGTCCGTCCGTCCGTCCGTCCGTCCGTCCGTCCGTCCGTCCGTCCGTCCGTCCGTCCGTCCGTCCGTCCATCCATCCATCCATCAGGAAACAACGCTAGCGGCTTAATCGTTCAGCCGATTTTCTTCAAAATTGATATTTCGAAACCTATCTGGCTGATGTCATGTCTCCTTGAATTTCAAATCGATATTTCAATTTTGGGGGGTACTTTATATTGAATGTCCCTGGAACATTTTCAAAATTTCAAAAACGTGGAGACATCGATTTTCATTAAATTTTGTTGTTGGATAGTCTAAAGAACGCAAGAGAATAGCGCAGGTTTCATGTTGGATAAATACCCAATTTTTTTTAAAAAAATTGAAAAAAAATTATTTTGGGACAGGGTCTTCCTACAACTAAAATATTAAAGATAGAAAATATTTCTCTGCATGAATTTTGAAATAAAGTCATGTACACATGATCGACAAGCTAATTACCTTTCGCATACCATTTTGTGAAATATAGGCTATTTTTGTTCTAGTTTATTTTTTCCAAAAAGCCTGTTTGAACTCATAATATGAAAAATTGAATTTATTTGAAAAATTACACAATCCTGCAAATGTAAAGGTCATAATTTTTTTAATTATACGCAATATATAGTGTTATGGGGATATCTGAGTTTAGTTTTATCCCATTATACACTAGTTTTTCACAACGTACTATGAAGTTCTTTTGCTAAGCGACATTACATTATCGTCTTTATTAAGTGTATATGAAAATTAAAACACGTTTTCTAGCAAAAAATAAACACAATTTTTCTGTAAATATTTGAGTATTACGTGCCCCGAGACGTGTTCCGATAGAGCATCCAGCAGAAGTCACCCATCATGTTTACGTTCTATCGATCCTGATTTCTCTTTTCCATCTCCTTCATATGTCGGTGAAAATGTTCTTCTTCCTCCTCGCACCATGATCTTCAGAAAAGAAATCCAAATGTGCATGCAGGAAGTGAATTTTAAAGCTCACACATCATCCCAAATCTTTAAAATTCTTCAACATATTTTTAACAACGATTGCATAATCTGTGTCTTTCTTGTTTGCTAAGAAGTTCTTAACCACTTTAAAAGTAAAACCAAGCTTTTTGTTCAGCATATTTGACCGTGGTGGTAAATTCACCTAACATAAGTCTTCTCGTGTCTAGTCCAACGGAAATTCCTTCCTTTATCTTGGCTTCTTGGAGGTGTGGAAACGTATCACAGAGAAGTTTAAAACATCTCCCATTTCGTGGCAGAGCTATAATAATAATAATAATAATAATAATAATAATAATAATAATAATAATAATAATAATAATAATAATATTTATTGAGTCACATATACAATTACAATCGTGTATGACGAGTCAATATGATGCCTTGGGTGGAGAGAGCTAAGTTATATTACTGTTCAGGAGCAAACAAGGGGCCATCTCAGCATTTGCTCAAAGGACCAGAGAAACTGAACAAAACCTGATCGAGATGGGGTCATTGGCCTAGAAATACAATACTTGTTACAGTTAGATTAAGATATTATACAGTAGATAAATTATCTGCTAATAATTAACATTTCAATATTATTTTAATGCTACTAATAATAATTATATTAATAGTAATTACATTAATAATACATATCAATTATGTTTGCAACTACATCAAATTTAACAATAGTAGTACATTCTATATTTATAACTTGAAATGGTGAGGAGGCAAGTTTTGACCAGTTTTTTTTTCTTCTTCTATTCTCCTTTTATTTCACAGGATGCGATATGCAGTTCTTTTTTCTTTGCTTCAGCTTGAAACAGCTCACATGAAACAGAAAGTCTAATGGGATAAGAAATTCTTATTTATTTATATTTTTTAAGGAAAATGTTGTAATTTGAAAATTCCTTTACACTGTAGAACATGTTGTTAAGCAGGAAAGCTTTCAATTTACTTTTAAATGTATGAATTGTGTTTATGTCTTTGATATCATTGCCTAGTTTGTTGTAA
Organism: Gryllus longicercus; assembly: GCA_038098605.1. Lineage (NCBI taxonomy): Eukaryota > Metazoa > Arthropoda > Insecta > Orthoptera > Gryllidae > Gryllus > Gryllus longicercus. The sequence goes on from JAZDUA010000052.1 coordinate 1,161,623, forward strand.
AGTGTAATGCCCTCTATTAGGATACTTTTTTGATAAAGTGTAGTTTCAGAGCGGGGAACGTGTAGGTTATCCTTTTGACGGGTGTTGTAGTTATGTACATCAGAATTTAAAGTAAAAGTGTCTTTGTTTTCCATGAGAATTTTCTTTGTGAAGACCACTATTTCAAATATGTACATGCATGGTAGAGGAAGAATTCTTAGTTTATTAAACAAGGGTTTACAAGACTCCAGCTTATGAGTGCTGGTCATTGTTCGCAGTATTCTTTTTTGGATAATAAATGTGCGAGTGCTTTCAGGGGCATTTCCCCAGAATATTATTCCAATTATAGTTAACCGTTTCATGAGACCTAATTTTCTATGCACAGGAGGTAGAGGTATTTTCTTCGTATCAATAACACTTTTCCTTAAAATATTTTTACTTCGTGGTTCTGAAGTAGTTCTTGGAGGCCGTTCTGATTGTTTCCAGTGGATCACTCTTGCACGGCTGTCCCGTTCACAAGGAAAATATGTGTACCCAGACTGTTGTCCAAGAAGCATGCACAACATCTTCAGGCCTCCACGTATCATACATCCGTGATTGTCGTACTGTATTCTTGTAAAGATCAGTGAATTGATCAGGTGAACTGAATCATTGGTACTGAAGCGTACTCGTTGTCATTGTGTAATAGCACTGTCCTTAAACTCTTTTATGACTCCATGAAAAGTCGCCAGTTATCCTATGCCCATCTATCTTGGGCGTCTTTAGTTTACAATCATCTCATACCACAAACAGGTCATATCCCTCATCATCACTATTTCCCTCCACATGACATACTGTCATGTGGAGGGAAAGCTGTAGAAATTTTATCACCAGTTTATAGATGGCGTCACTAACCTGTATGCTAAGTACAGGAGGCTGCCAGTGACCTACTCTGCAATTAAAGTAAATGTGTGAGAAAACTTTGGGTGATGGAGCATTTCTAGTTACATTTTCGATTTCAGCGTACAAAACTACATTAGGGACATTTGAAATGTTCAAAAAAGTTTATCATCGCAGGTCTGTGTTAATTTTTAATTTAAATGTAGTAAATGAAATTATTTCCATAATTGTGAGCGGCTCACCATTACATATCGTTTTGCCGTTACTACGTATTAACTCGTTCTGACTTATAGCCTGGTTCATTTTTAAATTATAGTCTGATATAATTGAATCCATTCTCAATTATAGTCTAGCAGAATATAATTCTTAGGCTTATTGAAAAGATTTACATGAACACTGCAACCTCTAATTCATATCTATTAAATTTGTAAAGACATCTTGATTATGGCTAAACTAAGTTAATAAACACACATTGATATTGTTCTTGTACCGTGTGAAAAAATGATATATAAAAACGAATTTATTGACAAGATAGTTCACCACACTGAGAAGTAACACAAGTGCACTTTCACTGATCAGCTATTCGGATTATTTGATTCCATTTTGCAGTTTGCCATATGTACTGTCCTTTTGTTTTTAATTTGTTTGCCATTCATTATCGGTAACGAAATCTATTATTCGCTTTCCCGCTTCTCTTCCTGATTCTCTTGTTCAAACTTTACACAACCGGTCAGCTAGTAGACATAATACCCAAGAGTAAGCCCGTCATCATTAAGCAGGAAAGTGTTGACTTTTGTAGCAAAACATTTGAAGTACTGCAGCGGACAGTTAGGGAACATTGCGCAATGCGTGTTTGTTTTCAAACCAAATAAACAGTAATGCGATACAAACATTTCAAACGTACGGTACATTTGCAGGTAAAGAGACATACAAGGCATTCGTTTCGCATGAATATGTTCATTGAAATTGCTACAGCATCGTTCGACATTACATTCTTGCGTTGCTCTCTACTTGCATTCATACTATACATTACTCGGCGAATAGTAAATTCAACCACTGTAATTGGGAGCCATCGTTCCTTTTTGTTTTACCTTTGAATCCCTTTCGCACCCTATCACTGTAATAATCTTACGTGATAGCACAGAAGCTTGGGTCATTGCGTCCACGTTCTCGAAACTCCGTGGCTGTGTGTTCGAAACCAACATAAGGCACAGATGTTGTTAGTTAAATTAGGACATGGTGAGCTTTCCCAGTACTCCACGGATCCTCTCTGAACCGGAATCCTTCACCTAATTCCTAATCCTACCCCGGTAATTAGTGCGAGGGTATAGAATGTGAGCGAAGTGTCACGTTCATACCAAAAGAATATATGGAATATTTTATTGGCCCAACCGACGCGCAGAAGTACCACGTAGAACGCACCGTTCCTGCAATGTGGTAGGATTGTGTTATTCACATACCCCTTCACATGTCCTGGTTTTCCATGCATTGAAGCAATGGACCTAAGGATTATAGGGTTCACCCCCAAACAAGAGCAACCTGCCTTTGTGCAAAGGTCCTCCTTATCTTTTACACCACTTAATGTAATTTTATTGTACCCACAATAATAACAGTAAATCAATTTTATACAAATGACAATCAATCTATTTGTTTATTACATATAACCATACCTTTACTCTCTATTTCCTGACGTGAGCTCATGAATAGCATTTTTCAGAACACAAAAACGGAACACTTAAGTACAAAAAAATAGAATACTTATACCTTCAATTTACTTTGTAGACTACACTTATTATTTCGAGCCCAATTATGACAATTATTGGTATTGTAAAATTTATTTATTTTATTTTATATTATTTATTTATGACAATTCAGATCAAAATTCTGTACATTCGTTGTTGCACAGCAATCCTGGACGCCGAGCCAGCGATTATATGTCATCCAGTACTTTTGTTGAACGTTCGCAACGTGTCAGTATACCAAAAGCCATTAAGCATTCCTATTAATTTTTACCAACATTAATTTCAACAAAATATACTTTAACCCTTTAAAAAAATATTCTCCGTTATTTCTGCCGTGCGTTTTCTTTTACTTCCTATGAACTATATTTACTGTCCCAAACATTACGTTTATTTATTTAACGTCAAGGAACGCATAGATAGTGAAGCTATGCTCGGAATAAAACAAGAGGACATCACAGCATTTGTGTTTTATCTACTTTTTTAATTCAAAAAACAATGATCGTCTAAATACCAGACTGATCATGTTTGCGGTCTAGACAACCGATTGAATCCTTCGTACAGGTTCCCTGACACCTCCATCTCAGTTAACCCCCTTTCACTTTTATAGCTTGTATACCTGAGAATGCATACACGCATTGGGTCCCAGACGCTGAGGGAGGGAGGAGACCGGGAAGTAAGTTTCCATTGAACAGCAATGCAAATAGTTCTTTGCACTAGGTACGAAAAAGCCTCGAGCACAGGGACCATGACATTCTTGATCCTCCTCTTTGGAGTAGTTCACGGCTTTCGTACGAATCAATTTCAATAAATTAATAATATTGAACACAATAGTTATAACAAGTATTCTTTACTCTTTCTATCTGATGAGTTAGTAATATAAAAGAAACGTTAAAAGGCGCATTTGTGCCAGAACATTCTTTGAAGTACCTGTACGTAACCGAACTCGTCTTTGTAGCTACGAGAAAACGCGGATAGGGTGCATACAGGCTATGCCTTTTTTAAGATTCCTGTAAAAGTCCTAGGAAAAGTTGGCCACGGGATGCAGTCTGTATACGTCTACACCGCGTATGTCCATTTGACTTCACCTCGCAGAAGGCATTCAGCTACATCCTTCTCGACACTCAGTTGCATAATATATTCTGCTGTGGCTAGGAAATTGTATTTCCGTTGGAAAGAGTTCGTTGGCGTATTTTCTACATCGTGTGGGTACCAATGTGAGTTTTCATTTTCTTATAATTAGCCAGGGATTTTTTAAAATTGATTGATGTAATTGAACTAAGCTATTTTATTCTACATTAGGAACAATACAGAGATTAATAATTTGTCAGAAAAACATATGTAAATAATTTCATGAGGAATCTTTAGAAGACAGAATTTGCGACGCTGCAGTGATTCCTACGAAGAAGTTGTAGGGTAAACATGAGTGTTCTGATCCTAATTATACTAGTGATTATTCGAGCAGCGATCTAGAGTGTAGAGATATTGTAATTGGCAAAGACAAGGTTTCAAAGTGGAATAAAACACCGCCAGTCAGCAAATTAAAAACAAACAAACTGGAAATCATGATGATCAGGAATAGACACCAACAAAACTAAGAAATTACTGTCACATTTGCGGATAAGAAAAATTCCCCAACGCTACAATTACTACTACACTTAACTACTAAGGGGCGCAACAAACCTGCATGCAACGAACGTATTCCTAAAGTCATCAACTGCAAAAATTATTCTGAAGATTAATAATAATAATAATAATAATAATAATAATAATTTTATTATTATTACTTAATTAAAATTTTAAAATGTATAGATTTCAAATAAAACTACATAAAAATTATATCAAAGTATTATTAAGGCCTTGCGAAGTTCATTTCTCTAACAAACAGGCTTCGCGTACAAAGTACGTCACGCGGGTACTTGTAACTGCACGTGTAACAAAACACAGCGCCAGTAACTAAGTGTTAAAAATATTATTTTTCGATGCTAAAGACCAGTTTGCTTATTTATCCGTAAATTGTCCTTAAATAAGCATCTGTTCTTTCAATTCATTGATTTTCAACTATCTATATTAACTAAATAATGTAAAATATCTAAAACATTATATTAACTTATATCATTAACTAAAATTTCAAATTTTAGTTCTTGCCTTTAGGGTCTTAGATTATTCAGAAATAATCTCAACTTCACCTGAAATTATACATTTGATGTTAAATTTATTAATAAGATCTTTTACCGTCTCGTTATTATTGAAGTGGTGTAAGCACCGCTGGGCTCAAGGGTCACATTAGTTGGGAGAAAATGAAGCACTAACGCCTCACAGTCTTACGATCAACATCGCTATAAAAGTTGGTGAGATGCAAATGTAACCAAGTAACTGTATTTGGAACTATGTATTGGCCGAAAATGGAACGTTTATGGAAGTCTAAAAGGTGTGAAGCAAAAAAAAGTGAACGGAATATGTTAATCCACACATTATTTAATTACTGTCAATTGTGCATGTCAAAAATTTAAACGTGTAAACATCTTGTGCAACTATTAGCTCAATACTTACCGAAAAAATATTTATTTCCCTTTATAAATTCCTGTTGCATTCAAACACATAAATACCAGTAAGATGACCGCTTAGTATTTCACACTTCAAAATATTAAAATAACCTCTTGGCGCATACTTGTAAGTAATTACTTTATGCAAACTCATGACATAAAATAATAAAGAATATTCCAACGAGCTGAAAAACGTGCGGAGAAAAATACGTTTTCGCTGAAGAGTTTGTGTAAAAACAATATATTTGAATTTACAAAGTATAAACAAATGCCCATCAGGCCATAGAGTGAACTTGACTTTCGCAAGCAAATGATGGATAATAATTCTACGAACGGTATTTGGTAAGAGCAAAGAACAGGGACGCGTAGTTTCCTTTTGAGAACAAAAATCATCTCTTCCTTCAAAAATATAATATAGTAATAAAAATATATAATTATATATAAAAATTGAATGTAAATAGATATAAATATATACTACAGAGACATTTAATTGTCCGAGCCCGTAAGTCTTTAGCAAGTTCCCACTAATACTTTTGTTTTGAGCTGTTTGCTATGAATATGAACAGTTCTACCAATCATGAAAAACGATGGCAGAATTACTCCTACAAACAAACGATGGAAAACGGAAACAAAATTACAGCGGCGGTGATGAAAAAGTGAAAGTGCGAAAAGTACAAAGAATCTGCAGGCAGGGCAGGCGAGGCCTCGCCTCTGAGCCTAATCCGCTGGGCGGCCACTGTTTTCTTCGGCAGCAGGGCGACTCCGGCGGAGGGTGGAGGGGGAAGCGTGGCCGCGAGCGCAGCCGGAGGCGGCAGCCCCCGCCCCCGGCCCGCCCCCGCCATCGGCCGTGGTAGCCTGCGCGGCTCCACGCTCACGCAGCCGGGATCCCGCTTCGCCTCGCCCCCGCCGCCGCTAATCCGCATTTAAAATGTTCCTCCGGAGCTGTTTGCAGAGGCAACACATCGCGTAGGCGGGGCCGCCAGTCGGCAGGGATTGCAGCAGCGCGGGAGGGGACGAGAAGGAGAAGTGCCGACGATGACCGAGAGGCAACGGTGATGGCGCTGGAAAACGAAAACAACGGAAGGTGAAGTGTAGCCGGCGGCGACCCTTTCCGCCTCTGGGGGAAGTGAGGAAAGTGGTGACGGTTGGGAGTGATGGCGACGTAGAGAGCTGAATTGCCTTGATGGAACGATATAGATGGATGCTTGGAGAAAAGGGAAAAGTTATGGTATGTGATGCCAGTGGTGTGAGATGAAGGAAGGAGAGGACGATAATCCATGTGCACGACGGCACTTGAGGACGGAGGAGAGTGGGAACTGTTCGATGAGGACGGCGGTAACTGTAAATGGTGAAAGTGAGGAAATGGAGGGATAGGATAATGTATATGTGTGTGACAGTGAGTGAGTAACAGAGACAGCGAGCGAGTAATTGAGTGAGTGACAGAGAGAGAGACAGAGACACAGAGAGAGAGACAGAGACACAGAGAGAGAGAGAGACAGAGACACACACAGAGAGAGAGAGACAGAGACACAGAGAGAGACAGAGACACAGAGAGAGACAGAAACACAGAGAGAGACAGAAACACAGAGAGAGACAGAAACACAGACAGAGACAGACAGAGAGACAGAGACAGACAGAGAGACAGAGACAGACAGAGACAGACAGAGAGACAGAGACAGACAGACAGAGAGAGAGACAGAGACAGACAGAGAATGACATAATACACTGCATCATAAAAAATTAGCTTAAATAATGACAGTGTAGGCGACTTTCGAAAATAAATTAAACTTCAGAGATTTTTTTAAACACTGTGTTGAACCATATTTGATCCATTTCAGCAAGAAATTAAAATAAATAAGTCTGTAACCGCTGTTGGTATTATTTTTAATATATAGTCTGTACTTCATACAAAGTGACCATTTGATCGAAGAAATTCCAATTTAGAAAAATCTCTGCGCGTGGATTAAACAGATGCTTCCTTTTTGAATCATTGAATCGCACTTTGAATTTATTATTATATAGTTGTACCCCACTACCAGGATTTTATTAAATTTCCCTTATAGCACTGATGTACCTCTGACAAGCAGTATAACGTCCTCTCTTGAAGTGGCTTAAAGCTATTTTTGTAAATAAAATACTTAGAATACTCTCTAATACTCTCTAAGAACTACAGCAAACAGATTTCAGACGGAAAAAAAATTGTTTTTGTAAGGCAATATTGCAGGGGAATACTAATCATGTAAACACTATTAAATACGTTGCTTTATTAAATATATAATTATACTGAAAGTAGTATTTGAATTGGATAGTCATGAGTCGTTGTGAAGTGTAGTGCAATAGAGAGGTAGAAACAGATGTGAAGTGCAAGTGTTGTGAAGTGAAGTGGAGTGCAGTGTATTTAAAAATTCGTCCATTTATTAGTTAAAATACGTGTGCAAGATAGCCATAAAATGTAGAGTTAATTCTATTATTGTTATTACTGTCTTTATTGTTATCATATTATTATTACTATTAAGTTTAAAAATAATTTAAAATTACATTTTATTAATATTCCTAATTATAATATGTAAATTACAGTGTTCCGCCACCAGGTTGTAAAAGTCTACCTGCAGAAACAATACAAAACTTTACACCTATAAACAAATTTCTAAAAAAATCATCAGGGCCAACACTGCTGGACCTTTTTACATGCTGCTTTGCCAACATTGCCTCCAGCATTTACCGAAACGGGTAAACTAGAACGAGAGTAGCCATCACGTATGCTAAGCACGAGTGAGATTGAGATCGTTAAGACCCGACGTCAGCCAGTCACATCCATGTCCTCCCTTAACTTGGACGAGCGCTATCTTAATACGAAAATACTACCTAAATAAAAAAAAATTGAATCTACTCTCAGAACTACAGCAACCAGATATAAGATCAAAATAAACACTGAACTTCATTCACTGAAGCACATTATTGCAATGAAAAGAGAATCAGAAATCAAACAAAAATCAGGGGTAAACAAACAGAATTGCTCTCTGGCTTGTTTCGTGCCTCCCGTATTTACCCGAAGGGTAAACCAGAACAGGCGTTATTATCGCGAATGCTAAGCACGTGTGGGACCGTCAAGCCCCGGCGACAACCACCCACATCCTTTGCCTCCCTTTAACTCGGACGGGCTCTTTAACGTTCTAGCGTGCAGGGAACGAGCGAATAGCGCACGCAGGCACGCGCACGCAATGGCTCGCACGGAATGCGACTCACGGCCCCCGCAATCGCCTCCAAGGCTGATCTTCCGCGCCACGTCGCCGCTTTCTGTGAATAATCTCCGCGGACTCCTTCGCCTAATTGCCTCAATTACGAGGCAAACGCCCGGCCAAGACGCGCGTCACGCAGACGATCTCGCAGCTGCAGAAGCCACGCGCGACGCTCCAGGCCGCCTTCATTTCATCGCTGGGGAAGGCGATGGTTGCAATTTCCTTCGTCATTGTCTTTCCCGAAAGAGACTTAGTCGAGTGGGGGTGAGATCATGGCAGTCGTTACCAACGCTGACCTTCTCAGGGTTAGCATGAGTTTTGAAACTTGTGGGGGTTGCGGTGGTGATGGTAGAGATTGTGGGGGTGGTTTCGCTAGTGGTTGTGGTGGCGAGTGTGATTATCTAGTGGTTGTGGTTGTGGTTGTGGTTGTGCAGTGGTGATGGTTATGCAGCGGTTATGATTGTGGTAGTAATTATGAAAGAGGTTGTGGTAATGGTTGTGCTAGCGGCTGTAATGACGGTGGGGGTGGCGGTGGTAATGGTGGTGGAGATGGTATTAAAAGGAATTAATTATACTGGGCAGTATTTACAAGAAGATCAACATTGTTTTTGTTTTTCTTCTAAAAACATGGTGAGTGGTTTTAAATGTCCCTTGGAAATTGTGATGTTTTAATTGCTTGTGGAGAAAATGCATGCTGTTGGAATTACGTTATTGGTGCCGCTGATTGTTGATATATCCTGTGGTGACGAACGTTACTGATACTCAAGAGTTTACAGGTGCGCAGGTCGTGATTCAATAGCCACCAGCGAAAGGCGATGATTACAGTTTCTTTGGTCACTGACTTCCCCGAAAGCGTCGTAGGGTGAAATCCTAGCGAACTCTCACAAATGTTAACCCAAATGAGGTCCTTCCCGGGGACGAATAACCAAAGAAACATCAGTATCAATCATAACATCAATCATAACAATCATACAGTAGCTTCTGTAAATTCGGAAAAAAAACAATAACAACTTTAAATGACCTTCAACAATGTCATCTTAATTATACCCATTAAGCAACATCCAGTAAAAAATAAATCAATAATTTAGAGATCACAATATCTAGTTTGCATAAAATGAATCCTTCACTCACAAACTGAAAGTGTTCAGTAGCTAGTTGGTTTTCACGATGAATAAGTCACTGTTTTGGTAGTCAACTGATTTCCAAACAATAGATTCTGTAACCGCTGCCAAGCAATATTTCTTAGAATCAGAGATCGAGTGTAGACGGAATTAGTAGGAAATATTTATGTATAGGCACATCTCTACATCATATGAATCTCTGCATATGGGTAACATCTCTACATTTCTACATACTGGTTGATAGAAATGTCATTATTTTTCATTATTTATTAGGCATTTATAACAATATTGTTTGTGAATATTCAGATGGTTATATTAGATGGCATTTATATTGGGACCACATTTATGTTCAGTGCTCCTTTTCGTTAATTTTTATTTTGTTTTGATAACATTTTTCAAACATGTTTTCCTTCAGTCAGTTTATCGCATCCCTTTGAATTCTCACTGACATTGCCTTCCCCACTAAGATTGAATGTCATGTGTGTGAAACCATATGTCATCACTTTTGTTTTAATTAAATGTTATTTTCGCAGGAATTTTCTAATCACTGTAGGAGTTAAGGTTTATTTTCTAGAGGTTTTTGCAGATGTTCGACAGGTTGTAGTTACTAATTTTTGCCATAAATAATATGAATTGTTTTTTAAACAAAATTGGAAATTGTATTTTTGGGGGCGGATTTGTGTCAGTAAAGAAATCAACATGATGGGTGATAATGATTTTTAAGAAAACATAACATGAAGATAGTAACAATGTGGTGAAGGTTCATTGCCACTGTAATCTTGATTAAAATGAAATTTCAAAGATACTGTTAAAGAAGATGCAAAGAATATTGCTACGAAAATCTAGTACTTATAAACAGTGGTAATAATCTTGCCGATAAAAAATAGCGACATAAGAGGTGCGTTTTAAAAAAAAGTAGATTAAATCTTTGAGAATTATCACCAAATACTTACGGAGAACACATAGAAGCCTTCGTGTAGCAGTGAAAGATAAAGTGACGTAAATAGCTTTGTTCGCGGACGCAGAGAAGGCGTAGAGAGCGAAAGGGCACGAGCAGCACGAACAGGCACTTGTGGCGGTGACGGTGACGTGGCTCCCACATTTGAATGTGGCAGCCACCTCGGTGAGCGGCTGGCGCTGCAGGGGAGTGGGGGCGCCATTACGGTTTGCTCCAGGGCTCAATGGCGGCGGCCGCGAGCAGGAGTTGCCGCGAGCAGGGAAGGGCGGAGAGGAGGGGCAGGGGCTGAGAAGAGCGGGGCGGGGCGGGAGTGGGGGGAGCAGGGAAGGGAATAACCAAGCGATGAAGGGGAAAGAAGAGGCGAGGGGGATGAGAGAGAAGGGAAGAAGAGGCGAGGGGGATGAGAGAGAAGGGAAGAAGGAAGGGATTGAAGAGAAGGCCCAGGAGGGGGATTAATAGGAAAAGCGGAGTGGAAGGGAAAGGTACGGAGCAGAGGTACGTGGCAGGGCGTGGCGGTGCGGAGTGGTGTGGGGTGGGGAATAACCAAGTGAAGGCGTGGATAGAACAGGCGAGGCGAACGACAGCGACCGGCAATGAGAGGAGGCAAGATAAGCGAGAAATAGAAGAGAAAGGGAAATAGAAAAAGAAAGGGAACAGGAAGGAAAAAGAAGAAAAGGGGTAGAGAGAAGGGTAGGGGAGGGGAAGTAAATGGGTCGAACGGAGTGAGAGAGCAAGGGGCCGAGCACAAGTCCAATGCCCGGGAGCGGAGCACAGGATCGGAACGCGGGAGAGCAGTGGAACAAAAGAGAGGAGAGGAGCGGAGGGACTTCGCCAAGCAAACCAAACGACCCGAGAAGCGGGGCTGATGAGCGTAGCATGGTGGGATGAGACAGGGGGAGCGGCGAGATGTTTGGGGTGGGCAACGATGTCTGATGAGCGGATTTGTGGCGGCGCGGAGCCGAGCTGAATGCTGTGGCGGCGCCATATGAGGAAGCGTAGGGGGAAAGGACGGGCGGAGCGTAAGGGTCTCAAAGGGAGGTGAGGATAGGCAGAGAAAAGCAGAATGCCTAAGGGTGGCATGCGGTTGACGACGTTGCCAAGAGAAGGTCATGGTTGTAAATGGAATGGGAGGTTACCGTAAATGTCAAAGGCTTGGGGATGCAAAATACAACACACCAAAAGTATACTCAATACGTGGAGAACGTACGTTCAGTGTGAGAACCACAGATGCTTTTAGAGATATTGTAGTAGACCTGCGTTAACGACAGCTGATGAAATTGTTAACGACGTGAAATTGCTAACGACGTCACAGTAAGATTGTTTTCGAGTTGTTCGAATGAAGAAAACTACGAGCACGCAGAGAGAATAAATAGCATTAAAGTACCAAGTCAATTACTTTACCGGGGAAAGATTATTATTGTGGTATCTTTTAAATAAAGCAATCAATATAAATATTCAAATGTTATTGGGGATGGAAGAGTTCTCTCCTATGAAACGTTATGGATAGTATGGACTTAGAAAAACGTTCTCGAACACGTAAAAAATATATTTGTATTGTAAAAATATTTGATAAACACCAATTTAAAGTGCAAATGTGTGCAAGGGGTGTGGAAATCACGAGGGAGAGGAAGGAAAGATCACATGCGGTCCGTGGCCCGTTTGTTAGGGTACTGTTTCGGCATTCGCCTGGTGTAGATCGGAAGAATTACGGATTAGAATAGCCGGCCGCTGGAATTTTCCTCCTGACAGCGACTGATTTCGACCTAGATATCTACCTAATAACGAAAAACCTGCCACAGTCGCGTCTCAAACCCTAGAAGCTCGTGGTAAGAGGCATTTCAGTATATCTGTTGATGCCCTGAGCCCCCTAAGCCGGTCTTTAGTCGTAGTCAGGATCTGATTGGTTGTGCGGGTGTCACCGCGCCCTTAGGCGCATTGACGGACCAACCGCACGCGTAGTTAGGCACACGGGCCTTGGAGGCGGCGTTTCCCGAACATCCAAGTAGATAAGCACGGACCATGTTTCCCCGAAGCCATCTCCCGAGGCCAATGCCAAACGCCGCGAGGTGCGGCCAGGCGGAGCCGGAACAAAAGAGGCGCGGCGCGGCGCAGCGCGGCGCGGCGCGGCGCGGCGCGCGGGCGTGGGCGTGGGCGGGCGCCGATGGCCGCGTCAATACCTGCAGCCGCCGCCCCTCATCTCTCGCACGTGATGAAGTCACGTGAGGCGCGGCGCGGTGCGGGAGGATCGCGCGGAGGCGGACGGGACGGTCCGCGCCCAAGGGCGAAGAGCCGGCGGCCGAGGAGGTTGCCACGGAGGTGCGGGAAAGAAAGCGGTGGAGGTTGCTGGCCGAGGTGACGCTGGTAATGGAAGATTCAGGAGCGCGGGTACGGGCGCTAGTGTCGGTACGGAGACGGAGGAGGCGAATATTATTTAGGGGGGAAATCCGATGTATGGTTTAGCGGTTTGGTGAGGTTCAGAGACTGGCGGACGGACTGACGGAGAGATTGATGGAGAGACTGGGGGACTAACCGGTGAAGAGACTTACCATTTTGAAGGTCGATGAAGAAATGGAGACTGATGGTCAGAGCGATAGATACACAGATGGACCGAAATATTTATTAATACAATGCACAAATTGATATTTTAATAAAAATATTACTTTTCGATATCGGAACGCCGTAAAACGAGTATTTCCGTATTGATTTTTTTGTGGTACTAAATAACTTTGAGTGTCGACCTGGATGACCGAGGTAGCTTAGAGCGTGTATCGACTCAGCGCTTTGGTTCGAGGGGTGCGAGTTTGAGTCCCGCCTTGAGCATGATTCTTTGTCTCGTGTTTCTCTTGTGTGTGACACGGAGGGCTTCACGTTCTGCTGACCCAAGATCAGAGGTGTGCGCAAGTATGTGGGTGTCTAATGTTTACTACTATGTGTCATACGCCACATACGTCTCATATGGACGCAAAGGGTAAATCGCTGTTGGCTAAACAAAAGCCATAGGAAAAAATACTTTAAGACTACCCACATCAGAAATTAAATAGTACAAATCATTATCAATGTTCTAAAAGATAAGCATGAAAACGAGAAAATGACTACAAGAATTATTGTGTGTTTTGTACGAATTTGATAGTTAAATTAATACTATGAATAAACTTAAATTACACTAATCAATAAAAATTGTTTATTGTATGAAATTTCTCTTGTGAACCAGTGAATATTGAAGTCTGAAATAATGTGAAATCAGTTAATAATTCCATAAATAACAATGCTTATGCGGCTTGAATAATTGGATAATGAAATCCACATTTGTCACTTAAATTGCACAAAACAATCACTGCACGTGATCTACAACCAATAGTATCCTTTTCCCTTCACTACGTGAAAATTCATGTTAAATATTCTATTTTGACGTGCTTGTTCACAATGAATCCTGATTTAGCCTTCTGTCACACGAACGAACAAAATGAAAACGCTTGTTGCAATAAATACCTCATGTGCAGCCAGTAATTCAATGAATACATTAAAAATGCAAATTTATTAATTGCTCTTGTTGAAAAGTTAATCTAATACTGAGCCATTGCGACATGAAATATGCAGTATTCTTCTGAGCATTAATATTCATGTCTAGACATGGTGCATTTATCTGCAAACAGATGTTCTAAATGAAAATCTCAATTTATGTGATGCATATGGATGTATTTTTGTTTTCTTATTTGATAATATCAGTGACATGGATGGTTTCATGTCCCAGATGCTTACTAGAAAGAAATTAATTTACATATATTTTTTATTGTAGAATATTAAACAAATCTGTTTATTAATAACAAGTAATAACTGATTTTACTACATAAACTTCAAATACGACCTTACTTCAATATTTATGTTTTCAATTCAATATTCTCGGTTGATTAGTAATTCCGTAAACATTTTACAGCTATCAAAGTATGTTATAATAAGGGAACATGTCGTTTAGATAAATGTTATAAAAAATAAGTATTAATTATATCTCGAATTTTAACTACATATTTATTTGCATTATCGTTATAAAAATAATTTAATAACTGAATTTTGATGGACACATCATTTGAATTTTGTTCATAATTTTGTTAGTTCCCTCGTGCTTAAATTCGTCTTCATACGCTTGTAAACATATCTGATCAGTTCATAAATCTCAATTTCTTCTTCCCAAACGTACAGTTAATTATGCAAGTTCCTGTACGTCTTCATATTATTTTTCAATAACCATAATTTATACAGTAAGAATATTCAAAATCTTGAATACAAAACAATACATACACAAAAATCAGGAAGAATGAACGATATTTTCATATACTGCTTTTACTAGATTTCTGGAATACTCCCACAAGAATTATGAAAAAAGGCGTAAGGAAATCCTTCCCTCTAGTACCGCTGTTTTTTCTCCCTTGTAGAGATTGAGAAAATATTCGTTAATTTAATTGTTAGCATATTTTCTAATAACTGAATAATTAAGAAACATAATGTATTGTTTCTAGATATACCTCACAAGCATAGCTCAGGTCAGGTTAATAAATACTAGCGTACCCGTGCGAGACTGTTGCATGTTAAACCCCACCCTCATTTGTCTTTAGGTATCGTGAAACTGAAACATGGAAGCATTCGGTCCGTTTCCATAGTCGTTACCTCCACAAGTAGGTACACAGCACTTTTAGACCATAGCAAAACGTTAATTGAATGGTTGCACTACACGCATAAGAAACAATCAGCGGTATCGAGCAATTATGAATAGAAATTCTGGTTGTTCTTGCGAGAGCGAATCTCGAATTAACAATTATGTAAGTAAACCCCGTTAGTCTGCGCAAACCACGGTGTACACAGAAAGCATAAATATAAGATAGAACCTTGTAAGCCTCTGAGCGTGACGTCACAAAGATGGCCACCAGCACAGCAGGGTTGAAATATAGTTCATGCAGTAATATATTCTGTAATACTCCATGTATATGTGGCACTGGCAGTATCGATAAGCGCCAAACCGGTAAAATGTAATACAATGTACATGAATACCTCATCAGGTAGAAAATAATAAGAGGAAAGTTAGTTTCTAAGGCCCTGAAATGCTTTGTTTCGAAGTTAGTGAACGATACAGCTGACCGTGTGCTGCGGGTTGCATTTGACGCGAATATTTAGCTGCGTTTTATAAAGAAATCCTTCATATTTTTAAAGTGCAATTCGTCGCGTCTCCGTGAAATTATCTTTGTTTAGAGACCTCATTTATATATATTTTATGGGCGTGAGAACTGCAAAAGGTATGTATACTACTAAAATAATACATGAGACCATGTACACATTTCTATTGCGTTTCATTAATGTTCAGTGAAGTAGCAAAGAATGTAGTAGTCGTAAAAATTACATTATCACAAAACCCGACAGAGCGAATCTTTTTTGTCAGACAAACGTTTAATAATGATAGAAACATTTTATTCTCAACCCACTTACACGTGTATATGGCCAGTGTACGAACGTTATCAGCCCGAGAGTGGCAGTACTCTCAGTGAATGAGTATTTTTGGTTTCCGGGCACGTCAGATACTTTGTTCATTAGTTCCATGTGTGTGTTCAGGTTATGGCCGGGCTTTAGCGCACTCAAACGTCAGATCCGGCCTAAACGTTTGTTTGCTGGCTTTTTCCAAATCAGATATCTCCCACCAGCGGGACACTGCCCAGCCGGGACAACCTCTCAGTTCCTGGCAGATCTCCAGACGTGAGTGACAGTGTGGGTTATGTTAATTGTGTGTAACTAAAGGGCGAAGATATAAGGAAGAGGAAGATTGCGTGCGGTTCGTTGCCCGTTTGTTAGGGTACTGATCCGGCATTCGCCAAGTATTTATCGCAGAAACCACGGAAAATTACGATCAGAACAATCGGTCACTCAAATCCTCCACCACACTGTGTCTGAAATTGTCTCAGTATATACTCGCAACTTGTGTCAAACATCCTTCACATCTGAAATTAAAACCCTTGAACCTCCTGCTCCGTCACGCTAAGGCCATATCCCGAGGTGGACGAGAATGCCAAAGGTTTGTGAAGGATATGACGCCTTCGTTCCATCCTACATGGCAGAGCACCCACCGTTCCTGGTGTTTGTGCGCGACCCGGTCCACCCTCCCCGTGAATGAACGCAGCCTCCCTTGGCGTCCCCTGCCATTGGCCGCCGTGCCGTGCGTGAGCGATTGGTTTCGCCATTTCGCACCGTCACTGCTATCCTTTCTCGTTACGCCTCTGCTCTCCCTCTGCCCTCTGAACTCTGCGCTCTCTCTCTCTCTCTCTCTCTCTCTCTCTCTCTCTCTCTCTCTCTCTCTCTCTGTGAATTCCTTAACCGCACGCCAATGCAACTCCACTGTAGAACACCA
This sequence comes from Gryllus longicercus, assembly GCA_038098605.1. Taxonomy (NCBI): domain Eukaryota; kingdom Metazoa; phylum Arthropoda; class Insecta; order Orthoptera; family Gryllidae; genus Gryllus; species Gryllus longicercus. The sequence goes on from JAZDUA010000052.1 coordinate 1,178,472, forward strand.
TTGGGGGGTAGGGGGCTACTACTGTCCCTAGAAGAAATTACAAAATAATTTAAAAATAATTTTAAATAATTAAGAACTAATGATACACGTAATTATTACTACATTACATTCATCACATACACAAAATGTTCAATTTTTTAGGTATGCCAGTGTTCAATGTCCAGTTTTTGAGGCACTTCCATGGCAATTATATTTCGAACATTTTCGCAGGAAAACAGGTGGTTAATTCCTTTTTCTAAGAATTGGTTTAATCTTCTGTACATTGCACTAACTGTACAGGTTTTCTCTACATCGACAGATAATCAAATAATGTTTCGACGTGATTATCGGCAGTCCAAACAGTAAGCGAATGCTGGAGTTTCCAGGAATCGAATGCGTACGACCAAAGTTTTGATAGCTTTGTGGCCTATTGGCGACATGGGGAAATAGCGATGAAAGTCACATTTTCAATGTTCTGAGATATTTCAATTTTTAAGTTATTAATCCTTTATTGGTGATATTTAATAAACTATGGAAGAATCATCGCTACGAAGAACAACATCTATGTTTAAACAATGTTTTCATTATGTTTCTTAAGTTTATATGATACTCCTACAATGTAGTAATGATAATAATAAGCCTTTAATTAATACAAAACATTCGGCATATTCATGAATTTCCATCAGATTGGTATTTTTAATAAAAACATTGAAACTTAGACTCTCAGAGAACAAGAAAAAACAACATTTAAAAAATGTCTAAGGTATGTAGAAGTTGGTTTTTGTTTGTGATTGTTTATCTTGTGAAGTTATTCAGTACATCTTTTCTTCTTTGCATTTACAGTTAATTCTAGACTGCTCTTTAGGTATACTTTACCCACTTCCACTTAATTACATGCAATATGGAGCTCAAAGAAAATTAATAATCAATTTACGAACTGATAAACATTAAATTCTAAGAATAGAATGCATGGATACTCACGCAATTTTTCATCAAATACTGGGGTTCTCATTGGTCTTCCATCTTCTCATATATTTTCAATTGTAAATATCTCTGGACGTTTCACGCTTTATGTGATTCTAGCTATACCAAAAGAAACTTCACCTGTTGATCTAACAAAGAGGCGACATAATCTAGAATTCATAAAAGCTGGATTTTCATCGTGATTTCCCCGTTTGATAAACCTTAAAAGCCGAAATTATCTCTAAAGATTTAGATAAGTACAAGTAATATGTGTCCTAAATTATGAAATAATAACTACTTAACTACACAAACAGAAAGAAATGACGTTGTGGTCTGGCGTTTACACCTTCATTGGCACGCAATCGCTATCTCCGGGAAAACACTCAATTTTGTAAAATCTATGCTTTAGAGGCTTTCAAATAATTGACAAGCTGAGACTAAGTACTACAGCTCCTCTGACCTGGAGATCTCACGGTTCCAGTCCCGACAGTGGCAGACTTTAGCAGCATAACTAGATCGGATTAAGCCGCTGTCTAGAGAGAAATTTATGATCTGCTTGCTCTGATCGGAAGCTTCCTGGATTTTCTGATCAATACCAAGCGAATGCTAAAGCAGCCTCCTAAAAACTGAGCATGTACTACGGGGGACGTTTTCATTCTCATTCTTGTCACCGAATCTCTCCTTCACACACTTTTATTCACTACACCTTCACACGTATCGGGAGAGCAGTCGGGAAGTAAGAGCTAGACCTGCCTGGGGAGATGTCCCTCTGATAATAGTTTTAGCGTGCCCGGAAATAAAAAATAACTTCATATTATTGAAATACGTTATGTTCTAGCGAGCAAATATTTCTTGCACTCTCTTCGTGTTCATTTCTGGATAATACTATGTCACTCATTTCAACAATACAGTTCGAGGAAAGCTCTGAGAAACCTGAAATAAGCCCGCCGCTCTGTGCAGTACATTCTAGATACACGTTGGTGGCGTCACTCGCATCGGTGAATGTATATTGATGATATAAGTTTTCTAAATCGTTAAACAAATGTTCCAAACTGAATGTCGTTAATGTTAAAGCTGATTACAAAACGTTTTTCAGTTTAAATCAGTTGAAAACATTGATGACAGGAGGATCAGACCTTACTGGTTACTTTACGGATGTTACATATTGCATTGTGGACACTCCCGGTAAACAGCAGAATTGCTAACACTAATGAAGTCGCTGCTATCGCAGAACACCCGTCTACGGTGTCTCAACGTCAGAGGCGCATGTTCCTGGAGCGGTTTGCTGTCCACTGGCGCTTCACGAGCCAGCGTCGGCGCCTTCAAGCACTGGCCACGGGGGAAGGGAAGAGAACGTTTCCTAAAGCCGGTCAACGATTTCTAAGCCGTTTACCTACCTCTCCAAAAAGGCATATCCTGACTCCATACTGTTCTGCTTTTCTCCTTAGTATGAGTATTTATTTTTACATTTCCATTGATCACATAATTTATCCACTTCTGTCCGTTTTCAAGTTATATTTGCATGTTCTTTTAGAGCACTGCCAATTTTGGAAACCACCGCTTAAAGTTTATGGAAATAAACCATCACATCGCCTATCATGTGAATCTTCTTACCTCGCTACCTTAACGTATTTGCCTGGTATTATTCGGAAAACTAACGATCAAAGCAGTCGGTATTTAGAATTCTCTTCGAGAGTTAACTAATTGAAGGTATTAGTTATCTGAAACATTCCACCAGAAGAACGAATCAATCAGATTTAAAATAACCATTAAACATAATCTAATGAAGAATATTAAAGTTTCGATTGAGAGAGGGGACACTCACAAAATAAAATGTAAAGAATGTGACTTTTGTTATATAGGTCAAACCAAAAGAAAACTTTCTGTAAGAATAAATGTGCACCAGACGCACATTTGGGATCCCCTCTCCAACAAATGGAATTCCATAATACCACACTGAATTTACTGACACCACAACATCAATTTTGAAAGGTATAAGTTTCTTGATGAACAACCTAAATATCATTCAAACCTTTTAACAAGGTGCCACTGTAGACAATGAATCACAACGTTAAGTCAATGAATATTATGAAACTTTTTGGTGATTTTTTCGAAAAATATATAATGAAGAGGCTCTAATGCCTTTAATTTAATTTTATTTTGTTTTAATTTGTTTTACTTGTTCTATTGCTTTGTATAATTTTTTTAATGTGCCATGTGAGCAACTTTTACATAATGAATTTAATAATATTTATTTTAATTCATATTTTGTAGTTCACCACAGTTCATGATGCAAGATATAATGTTTTTCACTTAAAATATATTTGCAATTCGTCTGACGATAGAGTCAACCACGCTAGAAAACGTCATGAAATAAAGTACTTCTTAAATAGAAAAAGGAAATAAAGTGATTGACATAAATACGAGGAACTTACAATATGACTAAACTACAACTTGACAATATTTATTTTTATTCATGTAAAGTAAATTTATGTAAAGTGTGTATATGCTCGAAAGAATTTTATTGTAAATTGTTTTTGGATTGTAAATTTACATATATTGTAAAACTAAGGTTGGATACCACCTCGCAACCAGCCAATTGTAGCCAAATAAATATTATTATTATTATTATTATTATTATTATTATTATTATTATTATTATTATTATTATTATTATTATTATTATTATTATTATTATTATTATTATTATTATTATTATTATTATTATTATTAATAATAATAATAATAATAATAATAATAATAATAATAATAATAATATAAAGTACTGTGTCCAATCACATAGTGCCGCTCAAACAAGTCAGGCAACGTGAAATTGAAGTGCCCGCGTGATTGCCACCTAGAGGTGGACAACGTTACCTACACAAGTGACTCTGAACTCACGCCGTGACAGTCGGTTGGGGTGGTGAGTGCGTGTGTGGAGAAAGGTGGATTCAGCTACTGCGATTGGAAGTGAACGGACGGCGGCGTATAAGGCTTGGAGACTTAACCGAGTCCAGGCATGAGGCGCCATGGCAGAGGTCATGCGAGGAATCATGTCTTTTCGCTTATGCGGGAGGAGGTAAACGTTTTTCTAGATTCAGCAGCGAAGCAGAATCCCCTGCCAGCTATCACACGGCTGCGCCGAACGAGTGTGCGGAAGGAAAGACGCCCGGCTTTCGGGAGTTGGACTCGTGCGCACATCCAGCGACTGTAATCTAAATACCGTGAGTGACAAAGTCAGTTAGTGCAAGTCTTTGGTGTGTGGAAGACGGATAAAAACGCATGCCACTTCACAACACTTCTTTGCTTGCATAATAAGATAATGGGTATTTCGTTATTGGGTAAGGTTATGATGCTGTTTGCCTTTTTTTAGTTGCAAACTATCACCAGTAAAGGAAGGCTGGATTACTACAGGATTTTGTAACGTGTGTTTTTTAAAATTATGTTAACTATGAAGGGATTGGGATTGTGTAGTTTTGTATAATTACTCAAACTTTTTTCAAAGAGCCCTGAACTCATTAATATCCCTTTTTGATGCTTTGCAAAGTTTTCCTTGCGCTCTAGGAACGTATGACCTCAGAAATGGAAAATGGTCTCAATACCCCCAAAGTTTAAAAACATGTTTTAAAAAATCGCAGAGATTTGAGTCGGGTTAGATCAACCGGAGGATATTCATTTTAGGAGAAATCACAGAAGGACGGATGGAGAGACAGACGAACGGACAATTTATAAAAACACCTTTTCGGCATCGGAGAACCCCGAAACGTACATTTCCGATGACTTTTTGAAATCAATTTTCCGCGGTATTACAAAATATTCTCTATACTATGTGATTATTACTCCGCATAGACGAAGTTTATATACGAGAAATAAAACTATAACGTCAAAAAATGACATCTGTCATTTAGTGCTATGTTATCTCAATCGCAAATGGCTATGAGAAAAAATCTTTAAAATAATGTTCACTACATACCAACCTGTCATTCTACCAACCTGTCAACTATCATTCTATTGCCACCACCGGAGAGGTTATGAACACTGGAGGTTGAAAAACGGTTTGGTATCCATAAACGAAAGTAAAAGAAATGTCATATTTCTAATGAACAATCTGCAATGTTGTGAACTTTCATATTATCTAATTTGAAATTAAATAAATTGGGAATTTTGGGCATGAGAAACATTTGATACTCTGTTAAAATAAATTATAATTGTAAATAATAAAGTATATTTGTCTGATGATCTGTTAGTAATGTGTTTTTATAACCACATTTTCCTTGTCCCAATTAATTTCGATACGAATTGTATTAGTCTTCTTTTCAGCGATCTTTACTGTGGTACAGATATGCCATTTTTTCGAAAAAGGATTCCTACAATTAATTTTGTATTGGGTTTCAGAGAATTTATTTGCCATTAGAATACATATAGTAATTTATTGATATTATTTATGTTTATTTTCAAATTTCTACATGCCACTGATCATTGTTATTATTCAATAAAATATTTAAAAAATACTAATTGACTTTGTATGCAATGTTTGTGCGTAAATATTTTTCTCAATTTACAAATGCATTCAGAACAGCCACAGTGATAATTATTTTCCATTCAATAAGTTCTAACAAAGATAACTTTAGTCAATTCGGTTAAAATTTCAATGAGAAACTTTCAGGCTGCTATACAACAAAGTATAACAAAATTTTGATATGTTCCGCCTCACTTGAGTTCTTCAATATTTGGAATTGGACGTAGAATGAACTAAATGGAATTTGAAAATTATGCATTGAATGTACGTAACAGAAAACCTATTTTAGGGATGATATTTGTTCCAAATATAGAATTTACTGTGAATCAGTAGAAAAATTCGGAATTTTATAACCGACTTTTATTATATGATCATATATTAGTGAGTGTTTTACAAAAAAGGAAAGGAAAGGAGGAAGGAAAGGAAAGGAAACGAGGAAGGAAAGGAAAGGAAACGAAAGGAGAAAGGAAAGGAAACGAAAGGAGAAAGGAAAGGAAACGAAAGGAGAAAGGAAAGGAAACGAAAGGAGAAAGGAAAGGAAACGAAAGGAGAAAGGAAAGGAAACGAAAGGAGAAAGGAAAGGAGGAAGGAAAGGAGGAAAGGAAAGGAGGAAGGAAAGGAGGAAAGGAAAGGAGGAAGGAAAGGAGGAAGGAAAGGAGGAAGGAAAGGAGGAAAGGAAAGGAGGAAGGAAAGGAGGAAAGGAAAGGAGGAAGGAAAGGAGGAAGGAAAGGAGGAAGGAAAGGAGGAAAGGAAAGGAGGAAGGAAAGGAGGAAGGAAAGGAGGAAGGAAAGGAGGAAGGAAAGGAGGAAGGAAAGGAGGAAGGAAAGGAGGAAGGAAAGGAGGAAGGAAAGGAGGAAAGAAAGAAAAAATTGCCACCGCTTTCGCAACCAACGAAGCCACCCATCGCCGGCCCCACCACCGCAGCTGCCGCCGCCGCCGTCACCACCGCCACCAACGTCACTACGGAAGACTTTGTTGACTTTTGTAATCTTCTTTCTTCAGACGTCCTCCTCTTACCCTGCCCGTATCCCATCCACCGCGTGGAATGAAGGCGACGGCTGGGGGCGGGGCTGTGTGGGAATCATCAGAGCGCGAGCTCCCGGACTTTCTGCTTTCACGAGTAGACGCGACGTTGCTTTGTTTTACGGCCGCGCTGTTGCTAAGGTGACGTTCCTGCTTATACTTCCTTGTTTTTTTAGCTGTGTCTAACTTTGCGTTAATCTCACGGAGGTCATTTTCGTGGGACCTGAGATCGTGCGGTGTAGGAGTGGCGGGTGAACGTGAGCTTTTTTATGTTGATGTTTGAAAATGTTAATGAAACCTGGCCATAACGTGCCTGGGTAATGTACCTGCGCCGTTTTGATGCCGGAAAACTAAATTGCTTAAAGTGTGTCAGTTTACCTTATTTTGTTTATTATTGTATGTAATCAAAATCGTTGTCAACATACTTTATTATTCTTTACTAATTTTGTTACGTTATTTTGTAGTTCTAGTAAGAATAGATAAGAAGAAATCTTGAAGAAGAGAAGGTATTAAAGAAACCATATTTAGTCATATGTTGGATTCGAAAAGGGTCACTCATGTGAATGTTAAACGAATTATTTTTTCCAGGACAATGGGTATTAATTGACTTAAGGTCGGGTCATCAAGCTGCAATAGTAATAAGACAATGTGATCGTAATAGATTTCTAGAATTATATGTCTACTCATGCTGACGTAATAGATTTCATGAAAACTTCCGTATTGTTGTTTACGAAAGACTATTATAGATGGGATTAATTGAAGTTCAAAAGCGGTATTATTTATTAGATAATTTTGTAGGCAGCAGCGCAATAAGTGAAAGTAATAAATTGCTGTTGAAAATTTGTTTATTTAATAGGGGAGCGAACAGTGATCCCTAGCATATATATGACGCACATAACTAAACACTCTAGAAATAGCAGGCTAATAAGTCGAACATTGGTGCATTGTTTTTTCAAAAATACAGAACAAATCATAAATAAATTGCATTCATTCACATGTCGACTTCAATAGGATGGAAATCAATCAAATGAAAAGTCCGAATTAAAGTAAACGTTTTTACATTGCGCACACTAATTGTGACTCTTGTACGCAATTGTTGGGGGTTCACAAAATGATGATTACCCATTAAATAAATGTTTTCAAAAATTGAAAAACATTTTTTCAAACAAGACGTTAGTGGGTATTTTACTGAAAGGAATTAATGGTTTTACAATGGAAATGACGCCCATTACACCAAACCTTAAGAATTTCATGCTGACTGAAACGAGAGTGTCTAGCATTATTTTGTAGCAATCCATCTTACTCTCAAGAAAGTACATTAAAACGATCAGACTTTTGAAAATTAAAACATCAATAAAACAGAATGAATAGACTCGTCCAACATATTCAGCATACCATGTGAATGTTCGGCGAATTATTCCCAGACTGCACGGTTTATCAAAGCTCAGGTACGAAACGCAAAATGGAAAATCCAAATAACTTTCTTGTTTTTCGCGGAAGCAAAGTAATTGAAAGCGGACGAACCCCTCCCACTTGAGTTTGAATTAGTTGGTAATAGGCAATTTCATCTGGTACACTACCCTCAGGGTAGCTATGCTCGATCGTGGATGGTTATTGTAATGACCGCAAAATTGTATCAAAATATTTCAAAAACAGTGCCGAGACGGAGATAAAAGAGATTTTCGCCTGCACAAAAACGCTCGTCCCAGATTTTCCTGAATATCCATGAAATGTTCTATCCGCACATGAGGAATTTACATCGGCACGTTATCGTGTCATTTTCCAAACCGGAATCTCTCATTTAGCACCAGTGGGTGAACACTGCTCACTGACCGTTCCATTGGCCATAATTCCAATTATCTTAGTAGTCAATAGCTCATAATATCAAATAGTCAATTAATTTTGAGATTCTATAATCTGCAAGTCTCTATCTATACGTGCAACGGGGTACATGTCTGTAATTCGTAATATATTGCGGGAGGTGACAGTTCTTCGCTGTTGGAAAGTAAAATCACGTAAGGTGACAGGTAGGTCTTCTCCGCATTTCCCATTTCAAGGTACGTCCCGCAGCAGGGAACAGCACCAGGTAGGTAAAGTAGAAAGTTCCCGACTGGCTTACTGGCATGTGCGATTGTGTAGTAAGTCTACATGAGTGTGTGAGTGTGTGTGTGTGTGTGTGTATAAGGGAAGAGGAAAAGACAAGGGTTAAAAAGGAGAAAGCACAAGGGTGAATGAGCAGCCCGGGGCCCGGTGGTTAGGGTACTGCTCCTCTATTCACCTGGTTTGAAAGAAGAAACCACGAAAAACTATCAATCAAGAGCATCAATACGCTAGTATTCTCCAGACAGCAGCTGAATTCGACCTAGCTTTCTAGCTAGTGCCGAAAATCCGCCATAGTCGGAACTGCCCGCCACCCTAGGTGATCCCGGCCAATGGTACCACCGAGACAACAGTGTTGTCTCTGAAACACGGCAAAAGGAGCTGATGAGAGCTATAATATACACGAGTGTGTAGCAGGTAATCTTATAGTTATAGTTATTATGGTATAGTTCTCAATAGCAATAATATTGTATATTCAGTAGATTTTGTGCATCGAATTGATAATTCTTTATCTGGTAATGATCGCTTTAAGCAATAAATTCATTGCAATTGAACAAAGAGAGGAGGAGACAGTGAAAACAAATTTATTAAAAATATTCGTGACTTGCGTCGCAGTGGTATTACAGGTTTTTATAAATATATGATTGATAAACTATCTCTGAAACCATATATTCCGAACATTCTAAAAATTGGCATATAAAATGAAGCATAACACAATACGTTCTTGTAGAAGTGGGAAAAGAATTATGGAAGTTAAACATTCCCTGAAGAGCTGCTAATGACATGGGTAAAGATGAAAGCGGCTTTTGGTCTCTCTCGTATCTCGCCGGAGATGTCTACAATAAGAGAGACTTAATAAACCAATTGAAAAAACGTGAGAAATTTGAACATACCTTCACATAAAGATCTAATTTTGAGGCTAAATGTTTTAAGAAAAAATATCCTTATCCTATCCACCCACGATTTTTCGTGAAAAATACGTATGTGTAAGGGTTTTATTTTAATTCCGTTTCAAGATGTTAGCTCTGTTGATGTTTCATGAAATAGTCCATTTTTAACGATTCTGGATTGTTCGGCATTTCGTCACCTTGTGGGTCAATTTGTTTGTTACGCATTTGCAGAAAAGACGAGACAAGACTGCCATAAGTAAAGAGCAGCATGTATAAGATTTTTCGACAGAAAGTCTGCGTTTCGTACAACTGGTAAAAGTCTAAGGGGAGGTCAGGATGGGGGTATACTTACAGTAAGTAAGTGTAAGGGGAGGGGAGATAGGAAGATTTTGAAGTTCAAATGATAAGAATAAAAATTCACTGAGATAAAAGACAATATCAATTCATAATTCATCTAGCTAAAAATATATTAGACCTTAGCTCGGACAAATTAATGGTGCAAGGGAATTGCTAAGAATAAGAGTTGTTTTCTTTTTTTCATTTACAAATTACATCTTCAGAAATTATATCAATAATGCTAAAGTAGAAGTTCGAAAATAATTTACATAAAGTTATATAATATTCATATTTGTCTCAACCCACTATAACTCTCTACAGTCTTCGTACGTTGCAACATATAAATATATATATATATATATATATATATATATATATATATATATATATATATATATATATACATATATATATTGTGACGTACCTGATTGGCGGTACTTTTCACTGCAATAAAATTTGGAAAGGACGGGTGTCTTGTCTCGTGAATGGGTCTCTTAAGGATTCGGCAATGCATTGGCAAATCAGAGTTCGAATTTCGTCTGAACACAAATACAATTTATTCTTAAAATCACATATTCTGTACATAATCATACATACAATTACTCCCCGTTTTGGTACCAAAACTCAGTTTATAAATAGATTTCACCGTACCTCGGGCCCCGTGAATACCTCGTTTGTTCACTGACGACTGCCAACGGCCGCGGCGGTCGGTGACCTTCGATGCAGCTCGGCGCTCCGGACGGTTGGTTAGGAGGGCTCCCGTGTCGTCGGCCCGCGGCTGCGGCAGCACGAATCCCTCTGCTTGGACGCTGGCTGTTGTGCGTGTTGTTCCGCTGGAGCGTTTACGGCCTCTGGATTACGTTCGTCTTGCCCTTGCAGTATATCTCTTGTTATATCGCAACACCATTCGTCAATGCCCTTCCACTCTCCTAATTACCACTATGGAGCACGTGGCCGCCACTCGTGTAGGCATCAGCTCCGCGATTTACAGTTTTACTTCTGTTTTCACTGTTTCCGATATTACGAACACGATCTTTAGTTTATGCAGTCCGACATCTACCAATATTACGTTCACCTGCTTCCTGTCCGTATTTCTATCATCAGTTTACTTAATTCAACCCTCTTCGTCGCGAACACCGATTTCGTGCCAACCTCTTCCACGCACCGTCTCACACTCCTCACTGCCAACGGCCAACTGCCTCTTCAACGGCCGATGTCTCGCCCGCTCTCGTCGGCCCCCGGCGGCGGATTCGTTCTCTAGTCCCCGTCCGCCAGTCGCCGCTACTGCCGCTAATCCCGCGCAGTTCAAAACTGGTCGTAATTATACTGATACACTCTGTGTCTTTATTTGATTGGAGAAACGCTCCGCGTTTCAATATATATATATATATATATATATATATATATATATATATATATATATATATATATATAAGGGTTGGGGCAGAAGTCGTATTTGTTTTCTAAAAGGAATGTTATCAAATCGCACTATTGAATTTGTAGCTTAACGATATGCTGCAGTTGGGCATGTTCACATCAACAAATTAGATTTATTAATAATTCTGAAATTAATTGTGAGAACTTTGTGACAGAATACACTAATTTAACATTACAGAACTTAACAACTTTGTGAGTTTCTCTATTAGCACAGAGAGCAACATGAAATTCATTTTCCGACTGCCGCCGTGCGAGACGAATATAATTTATTTCGAGCAGCGCTCATACGTACTTCAAGACTGCCGTTCTCCAAGGGAGAAATTCCCGAGAATGTGACGTGGAATTAGAGGAATGTGGTGGGAATAATGCCCTTCCACAGCGGACAGTCGCGAAATGGGCAGGAGAGAGTCTGAGAGGACGTGACGACTTCTGTACGTTCTGACTGATGTGAGACGAGCATAAATTGAGCATCTGCCTAATCACGCTTTTAGAACGAGCACGTGATGCTTTCGGAATGTTGTGAACTCGTATATGGTAAACATCTTTGGAACATGAACTCAGTACTGAATTGTCCATGCACTTAGGTTATACGTTGACCTTTCATGTATATATTTCACTTGTTTACTCGTGCTTGTATTCTCACGAACAAATAGTTTCCATTACTTACGCTCCAACCCTCATATTATCCATGCCGTTGTTGTGTCATTCTCTGCTGATGGTATCAAAAAGTACCAAAATGCTGCGTGCTTAAATGGTGCTCAATAGAAAATTTCCGGAAATCTCAGCTTATACACATGTTGGTCAAGAGCCGGGCCATTAAAAAACAAACCAAAAGAAGACATCAAACTTTTCTGACAACTCATGCTCTCCATAATTGTACTAGAAGGTCCAAAAGTTATCATTTTTTTAAATTACGGTATAACGCATATAATCCACCGCCTGATTAGGCACAAACATCTCAATATAAAAACTTGGGTAGTTTTTTTTCTTCCGTATATGCCCGATGATAAAGTGTTTGTGGGAATGTGTATTGTGGGTTGCGTCCACTTTTCTCCTAATGCCTTAATCTGACACTCCAATTTTTCTCTCTCAACTCTGATGGGTAATTCCTTCTCCCAGCAGTACCATACTAACGAGATTTTGTGTTGATGATTTCGTAAAAATTGTAAAAAACGTCATATTTCATTTTCACACGAAAGCTTAGAGAATATAATTGAATAATGATGGTTTAATTCTCAAACATTGTATCTGCAGTAATGGTCATTTTTCAGTGTGTATAGTTTTTGCAGATCGCTCGTCAACCTAGTGTACAAAATTTGTATGTCCACATAAGAGGGATCATGCTTTTTCCCAGAAAGCATAGTAAGTAACTGCACCTTTACTAGCTTTCAAGCTTAGTTTTTCCATATCTAGGAATTTTGGAAATACTAGTATATACGTGCTCAAAATTATTAATATAATTTATAATGTAACAAGTCGTTTTATATTTTTACAAAGTGAATTTTACTTTTTAATAGTTTGGCCATAATTTTTAACACTAGATTTTTTAATGAAAATAGCGACACAGACACATAAAACATAATTTATATTAAAATGTACTTATATAAATAAAATATATTATTTTTTATGTTTCTCATCTCTATGTCCCTTTGATCGGGAGATCGTAGGGTCGAGTGCGAACGTAGGGTCGTAGGGTCGAGTCCACGGTGGCAGGATATTCGACTGTAGTTTGTCAGCTAGATCGAATTCAATAGCTGTCTGGAAGAGAATTCTAGCGGCTGGGTGCTCTGATATGTAGTTTCCGTGTTTTTTTCGATCAACACTAGGAAAAAGCAGGAGCAGTACCTTACCAAACGGGCCACCGACCGCGCGTGATCTTTCCTACTTCTTCCTTGTCCTATCCTCACCCCTTACACACATCTACACTAACATGCACTACATTACCAAACAATCCGAGAGACCAGCAGGGAGCTTAGTCCCGCTTGGGACGGTGCCTCGCTGGTGGAGATACCTTGTTGGAGAAAACCCCGCAAGCTGACGCAACGTCCGTGCCGAATCTCGCCATCCAACGAGGGAAATATACCATAACCACCATCACCACCACTCGAGCAAGAACATGAACTACACTTAGAGGACGAATGACCCTAGTAGTTGTCGCGCTGGGAATCACTAACAATCAATCAATCATATATACCTTTCGAAGATTTATTTTTCTCGTCTTTAGGAATTACTCAAAATGTGAAATAAACAAAAACTATTATAATATCAATCAGGTGAAATACAAAACCATAAGAATAGATTCATTTTCGTTATTATTTAATTGATTATTTGTTTACTTATTTTATTGATTTATTTTATTATTGCTTTCTTGCAAGTGTTGTGATATTAAACAAGGTAATTATCTAGAGATCTTCTCATGCCTAGGGCCCTGTGCAGTTCCACTGAAAGGTCGTGGAGCAATCCAAATGCCACGTGGCGCGGGAGTCGGCAGCGATCGCTGGCGGCGCGCGGCGGCGTGGGACGTGGAGTGACGCGCGCGGGCAAACATTCGCGCATCGCCGCGGGCGAGCGCGCGCCTCCTCGCTCGCAATCGATACACGTAGAACAACGCCCACGCCCGCGAACGCGTGTTCGCGCGCGCGCTCGCGCCGGAGGTCAGAGGTTGCCCGCGCCGTCGCCGGTGACCGCTTCCGACGACGGTGTCATCAGCACCATCATCGCGCCCCCTCACGCATCGCTCTCACCCGGTCATGCTCCGTGACGACGGCCGGTTCTGTGCTCAGGGCACCAGCGCCGCCCTTCCAAAACCCTTCCTCCTTCGGCACTCTCAGCGCCGGAGCTCCAGCCTCCCCAATATCGAACGTCACGTTGACTGTCATCACCGGCGCCTCTTCTGCTCCGAACAACCCCCTCCGAACCCGTACTTACGCTGTGCCCGTCGTCCTTGCCACCAGGTCGCAACCTCACCGCCCACGTCATTTCTCCCCCAGCCACCTTGGCCGCGCGGCACTCTCCCGCCGTAACCCCCTTCAAAGTCGCTGTTTCCACCGCTTCACCGCCTCTGTCTTCCTCGTCGTTTCTATCCCCCTCGATACCCCATTCGACTCCTCCTCCTCTGGCACTCTCACCGATAGAGCTCGAATCCCCCAACTATCAACTCCACATTATCTGCTATCCCCGGCGCACTTGCCGCTTCCGAACCCCTTCCCAACCCCCTACCAAACCCTAACTTCTGCTGAACACGTCGTCTTTGTCGCCATCGCAACCTCACTGCCCCGGAGGCTCCAGACGCCTCTTCATCCCAGCTCTCCCGACGTAACCGCCACCTTCTGACAACACCGTTGCAATGCATCCTATCGTCCTCGCCGTTCCTATTGCCCGCGCAGCCACCACCAACCCCGCCTCCGTCTTCTCCACATGCAGGTACCAAAGTTGCTTAACGTGACTCTCGCAATGCATGTGAAGGTACGGGCGCATTTGCGCTGTTTTATCAAAAGGTCGACGTAGCGTTTTAAAATACGTGTGTATGGCCGCGGTTAGTAAGTTTAGTCATGCGATGTGTATGTGACCTTTACCATATGAACAAAAACTGATAAGCAACTTTTAAAAGTGCTTATTATTCATTTTGATAGTATCCTCCCTGCAATATGCATCACTCGTAGAAAGACATGTGTGTAAGTAGATTGATAATATTAACGAAGAAACTTTGGCCTGTGAAGACTACCGTGAGATCTCATAAGGACGAGGTATTGTGGGAACGATTACATTTTCCGGAGGCTTCTCGGAGTACTTTTACTTGCCAAAAACGTAACATAGCACTTTGAGGATGTTTTTATATTTTTGTCTCCTACACAAGCTAAACAAAAAATACTGGGCTATTATTTTTTTAGTTTTGTCTTATCAAAGATGTATTTATGTTTTTTAAAATATTTTCAAGGACAGGTATAGTAAAGCTAACCAGTTAGCATGGGTGAGGACTTTTGGTCTAAGCGATAATGCTATACTTTCAGATCATTCATTACCCCAATGTTCACATGAAATAATTGAATATTTTGCCTGCGATAAAAATCTTCGTTCCGAACCTCGCAATGTCCTCGGCATTCAAAAAATGAGATTATTGACTGACCCTATGCAAAATGACTCTAATCGCGTGGCATTTGTAGAGCTTGCGTGTCTAAGAAAGCAGATATGGATAGTTAGCTGGAATAAATAATTTACGCCTTGGGGATAATTTGTAAAAGACACCCATATTTACCTTTGTTACGCAACTGTACTACCAATCCAGGTTTTCCTTGAAGCCTACCTTTAAAGTACACATAGGCGAAAATCTAGGGAATTTTTAGAATAACTCGTGTATGAGTAACGCTTAACTTGTAAGTGAACGTCCCATGTAACAACAGGATGTGACTCTTACTATTTTCGCCAGATGTCGGCCTCTGTTATTAATATCTAAACTGTCTTGGTCGGTTCTCTATGTATTATTCGAGGAATTAAAATTTGTTGAACATCTGTCAGAGGTACTTTATACCACAGGTGATGGTTTTATTTCTTTCCATTGAAATGAGTAAACTTCGATTCAAAAGGCGTTTATTAACTTTGATTAGCTTAAGTCAAATTTTACGGCACGAAGATTAGTATTGTAATAACACTTATTCCAAAAAAAACGTTCTACCGGCTGATGTGCGCCAGGGCATCAGCTGATGTCACTGCACTGCCCCTGACTAGGAGGTCCTAGAGATCAGTACCGATGGTGGCAGGCTAGATAGGTCGACTTCAGCTGCTGTCTAGAAGATAATTCTAGCGGGCATCTGCTCTGATCGGTACTTTTCTGTGGTTTATTTCCTCAACATCAGAATAATGCCGAATAGTACCGTAACAAGGGAGCCATAGATCGCGCGCGATGTTTCCTTCCTCATCCTTGTTCTATCCTCACCCCCTAACACACACACGTACACAGCACTACTACACATGGAAGGAGACCACTCGGGAGCTTAGAGCTGGGGCTGGGGCTGGGGCGGTGTCCCGGTAGTGGGAGTTACCTGTATGTGGATAACTTGCAGAAAGCTCACTTGTATGTCGGTGCCGGACGTTACTTTCCACACGAGGAAAAACACTGTCAAATCCCGTGATAACATGCACCACACTTACGCGACTCCTACCATACCAGTTGTCGCGCCCAGATACTAATAACCCATAGCCCACTCTTTGCAACTATCAACATCAAACGTTATTTTTCATTGACCAAATAATCATATCTAAATGAAAATAATAGTAAAAGTGAGATTTTAGAAAGTGAATTACACGTTTTTATATTATTTATATCGTAAAACGTTATTACAAAATTCCATTCGTTTTTAAACTCTGCCTGAGAGCTTCGTTTGATTATTCGTCAGTCTTGTATTCTAATAAGATATCTTATGATACTTATTTCTTTAATAGCTATTGCACTACAAAATACTTATTTGCTCAACACCGAAATGTCTATTTTAATGCATATCCCAGTCTGAAGAATACTAAAAGATCAAAATTATTGAGAAAACCAATTTGGTGAAGTCTAACTGACACATGAAGATCCAATCAAGATTTCTCTCCAAGCTTCAACATTTCGTTAACAACTTACCAAAATAAAGATACTCTGTTATAAACCTCCTCTCATGAATAGTGAACAATATATATTCCTCCACTTTAATGCTCGCATTGATTCATTCTAATGTACAAACGGAGGCCGACATAGCCACCTTTTCGCATCTTTTTCGTAAGAAAATGCCCGACCCTCACAACTGAAAAGCGTGTGGCTGAGCGTATCAACACCGCATTCTACAATCAATAATTTACAAACAAAAAAGGTTTTAGAAGACGCACGAGTCGTTTCTGTAATATTAACATCACATACAAGTATGACGGCCTAAATATATTTGAGACATAAAATTGTGACATTAAAATAACAAAAATCTGTGTTTTTTCATATTGATATTATTATTTATGTACTTGACCATTTTAATAATTAAGCTCACAGAAATATTTTAAACGCTGTCAATGGAGAGGTTCTCGAACCTAAGTGAATTATAATGATGAACTCTTATTTTGCTCGTATGATTCCGCTCTCCAGAAGTGAACGCCAGCGGCCTGTAATAATTACCCCGAGGTTACTGACCTTGCAAGGAGAGTCTCATCGTTACCACTGTTATCATCTCCGCCATCTAGGCGGTCATATCCACCACTTCATAACCCCCTCGCCACTGCCACCGACACCATCGCCGTCCTCGCTCTCAATCCATCGACATCTTTGTCACCGCAGATTCCCCACCATCCTCTACTCTCACTGCCCTCAGCCAACTTCGCCATCGCCTTCGTTCCACTACCTTTCCTGCACACCCACCATGAAGCCACCATGCTCCAGAGCTCACCGTTGACGTTCCCGCAGCCATCACCCGGCCACCGCAACCGCCTCACCTTGAGTCACCGCCATCACCGTGATTCCACCGTGTGCCGTTACCACTTCCGCAATACCCGCGAATAACGCGGGTCTAATCATCACCCCCATCACCTGCCGGCCCCCACCATCGGCCCGTCCCACCAGCATCCCTATCTCTACATAGCCACCGTATCCCCAATGTTCCCGCTGCCATCTCTTCTATCAACGCGCCCGCAGCCCCAATCGGCCCAGCCGTCCGCCTCCCCTCGCTGACTCCACCCCACCACCCTCGCCCCAACCTTTGGCGCAGCCGTCCCCGCCGCTGTCGCCGTGCCCCCGCCGTGCCCCCGCCGCGCCCCCGCCGTGCCCCCACCGTGCCCCCGCGGTGCCCCCGCCGTGCCCGCCGGGCTGAAGGCAGAACCCGGCGGCGGCGGGCGCTGCCCCGGGGTGACGAACGGGCGTGTTTACGCCGCGGGAAACGAGCAGCGCCGCAGTTAGGGGAGTCTTCAGCGGCGCAGAGGAAGACATTAGCCCCCAACGGCCGCCTTCAAGTGAATATAACTCGCGCGCGATCGCCCCGGAGGTAATCCGAGTCCCCAGTTCCTCAGCCCTCACCGTTTGGGAATCGACGAAATGAAACTAATATACGAGAGCCATTAACTTTTCATGATGCGCCCGAAGAGGTCTATTTCGCGACGTAATGTGTCTTTAAGATGTAAGACGGTGGAAAGAAACGCACTATCTGCTGGAACGGAGGCGTGGTAAAGCGAGCAGGCCGAGAAACAGGTTTTCTTATTGGAATTATATTCCTAAGTGCTGTGTTCCTGCGAAATGGTATTGCAGAGAAGCACGAAATATCGTTTGCTTCAATGGATGTATTAAGGAAATCGTGGTACTCATTGTGCGTGAAATCTTACGACGTCTTCTTCGAGATAGCATATAATTCAACGGGCTATTAGAATGCTACTCTCAATGAAATGGAGAAATAGAAATTGCATTTAAATTTGAAAGGCATTGTATAATCATTTCATAAGGTAACATTGAAAGATAAACATGTGTAATATTTACAGTAGTTCTATGTTCTTATGAAGCAGAAACTGCAACATTTTAAATAACACATTTGAATTCTTCTATTTCATGTTTATTAAAAATTACTGAATGAAAATAAGTTTAATGGTAGAAACATTTTATAATTAATATTTAAATCTCCTTTCTTCTCGTAGTAAATATGTCTGAAAATATTATTCCCCACTCTCTAACTTCGCACATATTTGAGAAAATAATGTGGTATAAGGAATTCTATGATTCGTTTATTATAAAAGCGATAATTTACACACAATGAATATATTTCTCCTATGAAATATATTTCAATACTTTTGAAGGGAAATTATGTATTTAGTAAAGGTATATCTTCATTGTAAATTACCATGTTGAAAAAATTAAATTTTAAATTAAAAAAAATTAAATTAAATTAAATTTTGAATGTTTTCGGGAGTTTCTGATTTTCTTAAAGTCCATATTTATCATGTAAACTATGTTTTATACGTTAACAAAACTGCAGCCGCACATTTAAAGGTAATTTCTAGTATCTGAGTTTTGCTTTCTTGTCAATTTAATATGGCATTATATGCAATTGCCAAAACATTATTTTCCCGCCTTGTGAGCATGTACAGCCTGAGAAGAAAGGGAAATCTTTAAATTCCCATGACATAAAGTAAGAAGTTTGCTACATGGCGTGATGAAATGTTTCTGGTAGCATTAGTTGGGCACGAAAAGGCTATCAGGAACAAGCTGCCACATTAAGAGAGATTGTAAGAAAAAAAACCCTTTGGTCAGAAAAGTGAACTTCTCCATCATTTTTAATGGAGATAAATTGCGCGATTATATCTAGTTACCAGAAAAATAACGCCAAAATCTCAGGCACTCGCCTCATGTTCTTTAGAACGCACTGCTCTGGTGACGTGCGCACAATCGTTTCTGAAGACACGGGCGGAATTGCAGTGGGTAGCTTACGCAAATAGCAGAGCACAAAATATCATTTTTCGAGACCCTGTCTAGATATAAAAGCGTACTTAAAAGTATTATATTCCAATTTTTACTATTTTTGTAAAAAACGCTAATATCTGACACGTACAAAAAACTATTTTTATCAAGCAACTGAATAAAAATTAAGAAGCGGTTAAAACAAATAGCTAATTTAAATTATTATTCAAAACTATGGTCCATGAGATGTTGTTAGATAATAGTATTCAATAAGTACGATGCAAAACTGAATTCCGGGCGAATATAAAGTCTTTACGTTTTAAATTAAAAATGCTTATGCTTTGATCCAAAACAAATACAATTAATTGATTTATCTTAACACATTTCGACAACATCCTTCATTCACAAAAGTAGTAAAATATATTAGTAAATGTATAAAATAAAGGACAATGTTTTAAATTCATGATTAGCCGCGCATATGCGTCGTCTATATCCTTCTTGATGGACTGTGTACAGTAGTACAGTAGTACTTCGATAACAGTATGAATGTCAGTTACAAATATTAAATTCAAAAGGAATTTGTTATTGTAAATATAGTGTTGTTGGCTACTGTATTTGAGGTCAGACACCGGCAAAACAATGATCTCAACCATTTTACGCGTTTCTTGCATTTTCATGGAAAAAATGTGAAGTCTGATTAGAATAGAAACTTTCCGAAAAATTAAATTTCGCAAGGTATACAAAAAGGGTTCGTTTAAATACCACAAGAATGCCACATGGCAAAATGAGGGTTTTCCAACCAAGTGTTTCGGAAACCAGAGATCGACTGACCATTGAAATGTTCTAGGCTCTTTCTATTGTTTAATCATTAAATATTTAGTCATACAATTTCAATCAAAAACAAAATGCGAACCATACAAAACAATCAGAGGGAAATTATAATTTTTCCACCACCATTTGTTCAGAAGTGTTAATTATTGCAATTGTTTTGTTGCAAATTATTTCATTTAATAATTCTGTCCCAAAAGACTATTTCACGTACATACTAATTAAGTTTCTTTCTCTTCTTTCATCCGTCTCGTTTTCTTCATCTCTATCACTTCTACTTTTGTTTTTATTTCTCTTTCTACTTTACATTCTTCTTCTTCTCCTTAGTTTTGTCTATTTCTCCGCGTGAATCTCCTCTTTTAATATCTTTCCTTCTTTGCCTCTTTTTTCCCTGATATTCATTTTCTCTTCTCAATCCCTTTCTTACTCTTATTATTATTATTATTATTATTATTATTATTATTATTATTATTATTATTATTATTATTATTATTATTATTCTTTTTCACCTTTAAATTTTATTTTTGCATATTCGGATTCTTATATTTGAAATTCTCAGGTAAATTGCGAAGCACCCCTGGTGATACCTATTACATTGGCCGGGCTTTCGTCCGGGTAGCCGACAGCGCGGGGTGGTGCGTGGCGGTGACATCGTGCTGGAGTGACGTAACGTGGGGTGGGGGTGCAGACCGACGAAGGGCTGGCGATTGCCGGCACGCGACGCGTGGCGTGTGGCTGGGCATGCAGAGCGACGGCGGCGCTTATCGCTCAAGTGAGCGCACCCTGGGCGCTCCCCACCGCCGCCCACGCTCGAGCTCGTGCCCCTGCCCGTGCCCCCACCCCGCCCCCTCCTCGCCCGCACTGCCGCCCGCGCCCGCGCCTCCTGTCCCCACCCCACCCCCTCCTCGCCCCCTCCGCCACCCACGCTCGAACTCGCGCCCGCGCCCGTGCCCCCACCCCGCCCCCTCCTCGCCCGCACTGCCGCCCGCGCCCGCGCCTCCTGTCCCCACATCACCCCCTCCTCGCCCCCGCCGCCTCCCACGCTCGAACTCGCGCCCGCGCCGCTCAGCGGCGCTCCTGATGCTCTCTTTATACCGGAACGCGCGTAGCAGTAGCAACTCCAAGCGCAGGGGATCATTTATGCAGCTTTTAAATAATATATGATGCAACTAGTTTATAATGTTTAGCTCTACTGCATGAGTACTTCCTTTGAAAATGAACGATGATACGAGCGAATTTTAACATTTTTATGAATGCGTTATAGCAGCATTATAGACGAGTTGCATACATTCATTTTTTGCATTAGAGAATTATAAATTTATAAGAGAATCAAAGTTAACTTTTCGAAACAACTTTATTGTGACGTCACGGGTATTTGATACTGGTGCCAAAAAACGGTGCTCGGTTATTCTATTTACTGCCACGCCTCCACAACGCTCTCGCTGCGATATACTGAAACAACGATGGTGCAATTACTCGCACCATAAATGGCAATATATCACAATATGTGCCATAAAATGTCATTTTATAGACGATTTCTTGTAGCAGAAAAGTAGTTTATAATGCTGGAATTCAAAAAATATTTTTATTTTATGAATTATTTGTACGAGCGAAACCCGTTGGAACATTTCACACTTTATTCGATCAGACTCTACACTGTGTTCGAAATATGACCAAGTGCTTATTAGCAAATTCTTTTACGTCCGTGAGAATTTACTTTTCGGATTTTGGTATTGTGGTGAGTTTTCGTTAAGGGGCTTAAGGGGCTTCGGCTGCGGGGTGGAGGATACACTCAATATTCACAAAGCAGGTATCAAAGTTTCATTCAAACCTCAGTACTTAAGCCACTTGGCTCGCCCGAGCCCGCGTAGTCGTTTTGTGACTTCCATACACCAGGTAAGAAACGGCGCAACGTACATTTTCATGTTTTCTGTTTCAAATTGTACATGTTCAAATTCAATTTCAATCACTTTTCTTGCTGTATTAAAAGACTTAACATCCCCTTTCTTTCTTTCAGTTCTTAAAATGTTAAATATATTTTCTAAAAATTGTAAATTATTAGTAATATTTTTATTATAATTTTGTTGTTTTCTAATTCACGTTTTAATTTTGTTTTTTTGTTGTACTAGAAAACGGATGATGATGGCTAAGTCATCGAAAGCTGATATTATAATAAACAATATTATTGGCAATGACGACTCATATAATTATTTCATTACTTTTCGTAATTATTTTATAAAAGGGTTATAATGTCTGCACTTCTCTGATTGTCCGTGCTATAAAGTAAGATTTTTGAAAGAGGTAAATCTTTCAACAATATTTACAAGGTCAAGAAATGTATTTTGTTGATTACAGTCCAATGAACATAGTAACTTGTAAACTCTGGAAAGCTCAAACACCAGGTTCTAAGAAACTAGGTTGCAACGTCATTAAGGTACGCTCGATGAATGTGAGAACGAGTTTTGAATGTGTGTGGTGGCTTGAATAGGAACTTTGGGTCCGGCGATTAAAATTCCATCTTACTAGAAATTGTGGAGAAAGAAAATATTTCGGCGGCATAATCTTCCTGAGACTTAAAAGATACGAGTCACTTGAGAAAGAAACTTTACCCTGTTCGCATTAAATGTACCAAAAAACTACTGATGCAATAAAATGTATCGCTGATTGTAAGGTCTACTTAACTTTCAGACATTTTGCTCCATCTATGAAGCCGGTTTGACGATTGTTATTGACGCTTTCAAGAAATATATTAACAGTATTATTCTACCGACCAGACTTCAAATGTTACTCTGTACAGTTGTATTTTCATGCATCTTCTTTTCAATATTTTCATGAAGTATTCCATCTCTTTTAAAAAAAATCTATGATCTAGTTATGGTTGAATCACCGCTCGGGTATATTATTTTTTAAGTGTAAATCTCAAGCCTTCTCTATTACTCTCGCCTCTTGTTGCATTTCGTCCTCTTCACACCACTACGTTCATTGAGCCTTTGTTCGTAAAATCACCGGTTTTCCTCCCAGTCCCACCCACTTCTCCAAAAATCGGATCTCAATCTCTCGTTTTCACTGTGCTCTCTACCACAGCTGATGTTATCAGCCTTCATCTGCCAAGCACCCATTCTCTTCGTGCTTCCTTTTCCACCCCCGCTACCACAAAACTTTCCCCACAGCTCTGCCGACAATGCTGCTTCTCTTCGTCCTGCGTGGAAGGCGGCACAAGCCGCGAAATTACGAGCGCTATGCCTTCGTTTGCGGCAAGAGGACCACGCTTTTCGGCCGAGAAGAAGCGTGGCACGGGGGCGACTCTGCGAAAGGGGGGGCTGGGGGATGGACGCAATCGGAGAGCGAAGCGTGAAGTCTGAGCAGAATCTGAGGAATGGAGAGGCACCCGGAATGGGGAGCTGGGACAAGCTGACTTAATTGAAAATCCCATTATTTTCATTCAAAACATGTAAAAACTCTACGATGGCTGCAGTTTTTATGATACTCCATAATTAATAAGGATAAAAGATATATCAACAATAAAAGTTTGAAAACTACTTTTCTTGTTATTTAAGGTCGCATCAACTACTAGGTCATTAGCAACCACTATTGCGTGTAACGGTGTGGTAACTATGAGGATGACACGATATGATAAGGGTGTGAAAGGACGAACACAATACAACCATGCCCGAGACGGGACTCGAACCCGCGATCCGTCGGTCCGAGATCGCTGTGGCGCTACTGCCTTAACGATCTCGGCCATCTGGACCGGCGAAAACTATTTTATTTTAAATCATGTATACATTTTTCGAAAACAATTTGTCTTACCATCAGTGGCCCCATGAATCATTAGTTAAGCACGTGGTGAAATGAGAAAACGCAAGGTGAAATTACCTCGACACCACCTAGTGTAGTACTGAGAGTGGCTGACTAAAGTGTAGTCGGTACAGTACTGTCAAAGTCAGATAAACGTTTGTGTAGAGCTGAGGGTGTCTGTCTAAAGTTTAGTCAGTCACTCTCAGTACCGCACGAGATGTTCACGATGTAATTTCACCTTGCGGTGAATCCATGGCACTTGGCACCAATGACACGTGTATGGATATTGGTTTAAAATGAAATAACATTAAAATTGTTCTTGTTGATATTTCTCTTATCCGTATTTATATGAAAATGTAAGTACATTAATTAACCGCTTTATTTAATTCATTAAGTTAAGTAATTAACCGGTATGTGTTATTTCTGTTGCATGGAGAAATTGTTTATGCCATGCGTCTTCTGATGAATGGTTGTTATGTATTAGTATTGCTGTTGAAAAAGTAGTAGCATTGACGGCTACACGGACGGTAATTCGGGGTGCATAACAAAAATTACGTCGCACAGCATAGCTGGGAGTATGCCAGAGAGCATGAAGAGCACATGGCGGGGAATAGCGTGAAGTATCGTGTGGGGCATGCCTGTGGCAGTGGTGAGAAGTTTGACGAGGAACATGGCATGGAAAGGCGAGTGTGAATTATTAAAAAGTGTTGTCGGAAGAGAGGCCAGAAATTGGAAAGTGATCAGAGCCTAAGGTTGGGCAGAAAACTAGGCGGAAAAGTCAGAAATCCAGAGTAATGTGCGAGATAGAGAAGCTTTGGGATAAGCACCTGGATTTCGACGAAGTACAAGGTGAGTATTCCAGAGAGACATCAGGCGGGGAAAATATCTGGAAAGATAGAGCGATGAAGGGGACTAAGAATAGGGTGAAAATCTAGTGGGGTAGCGATGTAGAGACTAAGGTGAAGAAAGAAATTGAGAGTAAAGTGGGGAACGGATCGCTAAGCGCGATGGGTTGAGATTTTAAGACGAAGAGAAGAATATGAAGGTGAAAACAGGATGGCCAGTGGGGCGGAGAATCGTTTGGGGACGCGACGGGGAAGTGGCGGAAAAATCGACGGGAACAGGCCGGGAAGAGTATCGGAGAATAGAACAGGTAACACACAGGAGCGGGGAAATAAGACGGGTAACAGTATGGGAGGAAGAGTTGAAAATAACCCGGAAAGCGGATCCGGAATAAGCCGGGGATAAGAGTTGGAATGAGCGGAAAATAAAATTGGGAAGACGATGGCTAGTGGAGCGGTGAACGAGGCTGTAACAGGGCGAGGATGTGGTGGAAAATAAGATGGAGAAAAGGATGTGTGACAAGAGAAAGACTGATGGAAAAGTCTGAAATGGAGCTGGGAAGTGTTGGAAAATTACGGAACCAGGACAGGGAGCGGGACAAACAATAAGCCAGAAACGATTCGAGAGAGAGAGAGAGAGAGAGAGAGAGAGAGAGAGAGAGAGAAATAAGAGGAATAGGATGCGTTGCTGGTCGGATAATAATCCGAAAAAGGGACGGGGTAAGGGCGGAAAATAAGTCGGGGAACAGGAAGGGGACGGTGGGAAAGTAAGCCAGTAACGCTTCGGGGAATATGCGAAAAATAAGACGGGGAACAGAATGGGGAGGGGCTGCCGAATAAGCTGAAAATTGGACGGGAATTATGCTAATATAACTCGGGGAACAGGACGAGTGGAAGAATATGTCCGAAACGGGCCGGGGAATATGCGAGTTGTCGGGTGCTAGAATAAGCCAGAAACGAGATGGGAAAATGTGGGAAAAATATATTGTGAAACAGGACGGGAAGCGGGTGGAAAATTAGCCGGCAACAGACCGGGAAGATGCGCAAAATAAGGCGGCCGGGCGGGAAGCGGGATGCGAGCTTGGAGGCGCAAGTGCCGGAGCGGAAGGCGGCGAGGAGTGGCGGAGACGCGGCCCGCTTACACATGATGAATGCCGGCCGCCGGCCCAGTCCGGCACCAGGCCGCTATAAATATGCCCCAGCGGCCTAGCGCCTGCCGAGAAGGCGCCTCCCCGCTGATGAAGTCTCGCGCCGCCAGAGGCGCTGCCGACGCCCACGCTGCGCCGTCTGCCTGGCCCTCCAGGCAAACCAAGACAACGTCAAGGCGAGCAAGTGGGGGGAAGTTAAAGGGAGTGAAAGCATGAAGCGGTGACGGATTGAGAAAATGAAAATAGGTCTACGTGCGGAATAAATATCCAAGTAGAAATTAAACACATACTGTGTGTTTTTTTTTTAATTTTAAGGTCTGATTAATCCGATTTTTGCCAGGTAGAGTTGTTCCCAGACCTGGTCTCTTTTTATACAATATTTAATAACGATTCCTGCTAGTAAAGGTGACATGTGGTGAATACGACTTACTCCCAACACCAACCCTAGCTTACTTAGACTGAGCCTTTTCTTCCGTCACAGAGCTACAGAAACAGATGATTGTATTAGAAAACTACTATATTTTTGCCCCGACAGGGAATCGAACCTGAAATAGGGTCACGGAAATCTATCGGGAATATATACGAGAATATCCGGGAAACGCAATAATATGATTTAAATGACTTACCTCGGAATTATCTGAGGACAAAGAGATGGAATTCAAACAAAGCTAAAACCAAGGAAGTTTAATAAACAATATATCTAATGTAAATATCAGTTCAGCGAGGATATAAACATTTCACAGATGAGTGCGAAAAGAACATAATATACAGACAACAAGCCTCAAGCAGAAACTCCAAATATAATAAGAAACATATCACTGCAAATTAGTTCATCCACGAACGCAGAAGTGTTATGTGGTTTTCTTTAATACTTATCATATTAATATCAATATTAATATCATATTAAAAATAATAATAATAATGTCTCCCAAAGTCCAGCCCGACGTCCGAGCAATTGAGAACATAGCCACGTGGGAGACGGGTAACGTCAGATAATTTGGCGGCAAACAGGGCGATGGTACACCCATATAGTTATGGAGACACGGAATACGCGTCGTAAGGCCTCGGAAAAGCAGCCGCTGCCTGGGGAGCGCCGGGGCACATTCGGAGCCACCGCTGGAGGTGACAGCATGCGAGCCGATGGTGATCAGGAGCTGAACAGGCGGGCCCTGATCGGGGTTAACCCCGAATATACTACAGGCGAACATAGCAGCACCCATCCATCTCCACTTACAGCTGCACCTGCCGCAAGTGCTTCCCAGAGAAGCAATCTACGGGCAACGCAGAAGGATGAAGTGGACTACAAAAATAAATACCTTCATCATGCGTGAATACTACACCATTACCAAAATGGAGACTGACACTACGGCCTTCCGACAAAAGTTACATCAAAGATTTCTTCACTGTTTCCCTGATTCTGAAGTTAGTGAGCAAAGAATAGCGGACCAGCATCGAGCAATTGTTCAGAAAAATCTCCTCTCTGCACCAGTTTTGGAAGCAATCAAGGAAGAAGTGAGAAAAGTGCTTAACTCCTCAGAACCTAGTAATCTGAGGGCAATGGAGATAACAGCTGTGCAAACTCAGGATGACAATGGGACAAGCATGGCAGAAAGTATGGATGATAAGAGTTGTGAAGAGGTGCAAATTCGCAATGAATTTGCAGTCGCACTTGCAGAATTTGAGGGAACTGACCCACTGAACCGCTATCTCATTCTCAGACAAAATTGCTCGAAGAAATTAGCAAAAGCAATCAGCGTCTTGAATGAGAAAGTACTGCCACAACATCTACAACAAAGACCATCTTTAGAAGAAGTACACACAGCAATTTATTGTGCTGCGGTTGTGGCTTCAAGATATAACGGTTCCAAGCTTTTCAGCCGCGTAGCAACTGCCCACAAGATCGAAGTGAAAAAAGAATGTCACCTTGGGAAAGACGGCTGGTGAATCGTATAGAAAGCACTAGGAGAGATATTGGGAGACTCACGCAATTTAAAAAAGGAAATAACTCAGAAAAACTGAGAAGAAAGGTGAATAACATCCTTATCAATACAAAAATGCATACGAAGCACGAGCCCTTGAATTCAACAATAACAGAACATCTTGACACCCTACGACAAAAGCTTTTGGCGTTAACAAAACGCCTTCGACGCTACAGGAATTGCACTACGAGGAAACAACAGAATTCTCTTTTTAACAGAAACCAGAAAGCATTCTACAGGAATATGTTAAAGGGGCTTGTAAATGATATGAAAGAGTCAAAGCTTCCCTCAAAGGCAAAAATAGAGGACTTTTGGAAGCCTATCAGGTTATCTGCTGTGTCCCACAACCCAGATAGGACGTGGATTGAAATGGAATATGACAGACACCGAGATATTCCTCTAATGGGTGAACGAGTCATCACCGTGGAAATTGTCCAAGCAGCTTTGAACAAAGCACATAACTGGAAGGCATCAGGCAGTGATGGCCTGCACAATTATTGGCTGAAAAAAAATTTACCAGCACTCACCATCATATCGCTAATATAATTCAATATTTTCTTCACACTCCAGAAAATCTACCTTACTTCCTCACTGAAGGTAGAACATTCATGTTACCAAAGGAGGGTGACACTAAAGACCCCTCGAAGTACAGGCCTATAACCTGCCTTCAAACTTTCTACAAACTCATAACATCTTGTGTTTCACAAATGATGATGACACACATTGAGGAACAGAACATCTTAGCAAATGAACAGAAAGGATGTAGACCTGGATCTCAGGGATGCAAGGAGCAACTCATTATAGACTGTAATTATGGGGCAAGTGCTTGAAAAACAAAGAAACTTGTACGCATGCTACATAGATTACGCTAAAGCATTCGACACCGTGCCCCATTCTTGGCTCCTTCGATGTTTAGATGTATACAAGGTCCACCCATTTATCCAAAACTTCCTGAAAACCGCGATGAGTCGATGGAATACAAAACTGTATCTCTCTAATGGAAAACAATACGTCCACACAGATACTATACACATCCGCCGAGGGATTTTCCAGGGTGACTCTTTAAGCCCTTTATTGTTCTGCTTAGCCTTGAATCCCCTGTCTACTCTACTTAATTCATCTAATTATGGAATCGCTCTTAAAAAGGGGAACTCAACTCTTCTCCGTGTCTCACATCTTCTTTACATGGATGACCTGAAGCTTTATGCAGACACAGAGTAATATGGGGCAACTAATAAACGCACGGAGAAGTTCACTGACGACATCAAGATGAAATTCGGTTTGGATAAGTGCAAGAGAGTGAATATCATTTGGGGTCATATGCAAGTTATAAATTTGGAAACTGATAATTAACCAAAGATTACCTTCATGGAACCCCATGAAACTTACAAATACTTGGGTTTCCAACAGTCACTCCAAATCAAACACAATGTTACTAAGAACATACTAACAACTGAAGTGTGTAAACGATTGCATGGACTCTTAAAAACTCAACTCTCTGCTAGAAACCTTGTGCAGGCCATTAATTCATTTGTTATTCCAGTGCTGACATACTCCTTTGGCGTTATTAAATTCAGCAATACCGACCTCGACAACCTCCAGAGGACAATTCGAACCTCTATGACTCAACACCGAAATCATCATCCCCATTCAAGTACTGAGCGTTTTACCCTTCCAAGGTCGTAAGGAGGGCGAGGTATTGTAGATCTCATAAATCTACACAGCTCTCAAATTGCTTCACTCAGAAGATACTTCTTGGAACATTGTGGGAGAGTTCAGCAAGCAGTGAGCGCAGCTGATAACTATGGTCCTCTGAACTTGAAAAAGCTTGATCCGCCTGTTCAACCAATCATTGAAACGGAAGAGAAGATATCCTTATGGAAAGCGAAGGCACTGCATGGAAGGTACCCTCACGACCTGGGTAAACCAGAAGTCGACATCTCTGCGTCGCACGCATGGCTCCAGCACGGGGATCTCTTTCCGGAGACAGAAGCCTTCATGATAGCTATCCAGGACCAAGTGGTACCAACATTGAACTACAGAAAACACATTCTGAGAGATTCTACCATTCATTCCGGCTCGTGTAGAAGATGTGAGGCTGCAAGCGAAACTATCCAACACGTGACAAGTGGATGTAACAGCCACGCACAGTTGGAATACAAAAAGAGGCATGATGAAGTGGCGAAGCAGGTCCACCAATTATTGGCATTGAGAACGGGCTTACTCGCCACTTCCGTGCCGTATTATAAACATGTGCCTCAGAATGTGCTTGAAAGTAGTGAGCACACACTCTACTGGGATCGCTCCATTGTCACTGACAGACATGTCGGCGGCAATAGACCCGATATAACGTACATTGATAGAAACCATCAGCAGGTTTTCCTTATCGATATATCAATACCCAATACCATCAACATATCGGAAAAATATCAAGAGAAGATCCAGAAGTATACCGATCTCGCCCATGAAGTCGCATATCAGTGGAATTTCAGTAAAGTGACAACTGTGCTTATAATAATATTAGCTACAGGAGTGATCCCAAAAATGACACTTCGGGCACTGGAGTGTCTTCACTTGGATGCCAGGAATGTATATAATATGCAAAAGTGTGTGATTTTGAATACATGCCGTATTTTCAGAAGCCATCTGAACCTTCAGTAAAGCAACCACACATCTGGTCATCATTCCTGTGTGTGGTTGACATACCGACCAGTAGATACTGTGAATAATGTATAATAATAATAATAAGAAGAAGAAGAAGCAGAAGAAGAATCCCATTTAAAGAGAGCGTTTAAACGTGAATGCATTTAAGCTTCTTTAATAATATTATTATTTTTTAAATATTTTAATAATATGTGTAGTGCTTGGCTAAAAAGCATAATCTCCACTTCTTTGGTGGAATAGTTTAAAGAAGAAGTTTCATGAAAATAAATTCTCTCATAAATATGCTGGAAGGAAAATGAATTATGAAGGCATCATTGGTAATGTGAACTATTTGCTTGAGCGAATGGAAAGTAAGAGAAATATGTAGTCATTTAGTAAAAATCAAAGAGAAAATGTGAGATCGGTGTACAAAATTTGAACCACCATGAAGTAGTCGCTGCCAAAAACTCTCACAGTTTCAGTAAAAGATGTGTCGTTGAGTTGCGGCGAAATCACGTACAGAGGAATTTGCAAGAGAGTAAAAAGTAGGTAAATAACGAAAGTTTTGTCTGGCACCCAAAAGGAATATAAACTGTACAAAAAAAGCGTATCTATTGGAACTAGTACTAGAAAGATAAAACTAGGACTTAGCGAGAAGAAATGTTACTTGAGGAAGCAAAAGAGCATTTGTAGAGAGGGATATAGTTCGAGTTTCGTGATGCATAGAATGAAGAGAGATGACGAACCAGAACGGATAGGTTAAAAAAAGGAAGATTTATTAACAACTATCATAGTTGTTATTCAAGTAATTCAAGTATGTAGTACGACTTCCTCTATTAAATATTAATACCGTGAATTTGGAAGATTCTACTATTAATGTGAAGTTAAATTTTATCACGCATTTTATTTAAGCACCATGTCTATTATAGATATAAAAGTACAGTCAATTCTAGGTTCCTAGTTTCATTCTAAAAATTCATATCAATATTGTAGAATATGAAGGAAACAAATAGATGTATTTGACATAATTGAACAGTAAATAATCAAAAGTTGAGTTTCGGGAAAATAAATAGTAGTGTACTTTGTTACGTATATAATATTTTAAGAAAAATCTTAATTGTCAAAATGTGATTTTAATTCGCTCTTCAGGAAAAAATCTGAAATGGGTACTTGTGAAACTTTGTACGTTGTAAATCGAGGACTGTCTGATGGAACAAAAGTATCATGTTGAGAACCAGTTACACGATCTACCACATTGAAGCGGAACTCTGAAGTTTAAACTCCATTGTTTTTAAATTCTATAGAATCATTAGAAGTTTTGCAGAATTAGAAGGTAATTGTTCTTGAGCACGAATGTTACTTCCATTCACGAGGATTTTTTGTAGAAACCTTAACGTTGCTCTTGAATTGTGCCGGGGCTTTGCTGGCTCCCCAATGATGCCTCCGTGAGTCAATAAAGGGATTTGGAAGTCCTTTTCGAGAAGTGTTGTGAATGACTTCCAAGAATTTAGGACCCCTCAAAATATTCTGGTATTCTTGAAACGGACGCGTAAAAGATATACGAACCAGGTGAGGAGTGTGTCAATACATTTTCCTTGACATCTCTGGTTATTCGAAAATTTTAGAAGTTCAATAGTTTTTCAGCGTCCTCCTATATCTAGGATATTGAAGACATATTTGTTCAATAAAATGTATTGCTGAAATGTAGTATATAATGAAATGCGATAAGGTACGAGTACAATGTTTCTAAAGTATGAATAGTTTTTGCATGAAACGTGCTTTCTAAAAACTTTTTTTTCTTCATAAATACCTATTTCTTTCCTTAAAGTATTCCCCCTATGTAGTGAGTGAAGAATGGTAAAACTATATGATGCTGGTCCTATTGTCCGTGACCCTGTGCTTTTGGAAATGGCGAAAAAGAAAAGTATTGAAGGTTTTTGTGATAAATTAAATTTGTTCTAAAGAGTACAATATTTAAAAAAATTACAATTCTTTCATAAAACGTTGGATGGCATTTTAGGTGAATAAGGAACGAAATTTTGAATTACCAAATTTATGTTGACGTATTAGGTTTAAATGATATAAATTTTCTCGCCTAATGCGCTACTTTGGAAATTAATTTGGAAAACCAAACAGATTATTGCAAACACGTTATAATCGCGTA
The DNA here is from genome assembly GCA_038098605.1 of Gryllus longicercus. NCBI lineage: Eukaryota > Metazoa > Arthropoda > Insecta > Orthoptera > Gryllidae > Gryllus > Gryllus longicercus. The sequence continues at coordinate 1,211,519 of JAZDUA010000052.1, forward strand.
TTACTCCAAAACAATGCGTCGTAGGTCTTCTAAAACAGTTTTGCACATTCCGAGCATGCGATTTTCGAGAAGATATGAATTTTAACAATTCAAGAATTTTTTGCCACGGATAAAGAACATGTACGGGCAGATGCAAAACATTGGCGGACGTTCGGGGACAGGTGAATGGTACGTGAACATTACTTGCGGGGAAATAAAGGGGGAAAGGGGCGATACCAAAAAATACTATAAATATTTTCTTATTGTCCTTTTTTCAATTAGAAAAGTCAATGTTAAGAAGACGAAAACTATTAACAAATACGCTTTTGGATGCAGAGAAGTGTGGGTGGTAGGACGACGCTAATAAACCTTTCAAAATTCTTCTTTTTATATTAGTCATAGTTTAACTACTCATACATCATTTTATTTTACCGAACTTTTTACAATCTTATCTGGGGGCACCCATTATCTGAAATCAAAGAAAATAAATATTATTTTGTAAGTTAATGAACTTAGTTTTATTAATGTTTCGGCCAGAGACTAACTGGTCTCATGTTTATCGTAAAACATTGCACTCCTTGCAGATTATCCGCAGAACCTTTTACATGCGCATCTGTGAGCGAGCTTGCTGCCTCCTCATCCATTTCCGGGAGCGACCGCTTCTTCCAAGCCCACTCACCCCCGCGACCTCCATTTCGGACAGCGCGAGGTTTAAAACGGAGCTGTCGATGGTCAGATGGCGATACACATGGTTCCAGTGTCGCCTAGAAGTTTCTCATTTTGAATTTTAATGAACACACCCTAAGAGACGTACATGATTTTGCTCGGAAGGTGGTAATGGCCTTCCACCGCTGTATGACGAGTTCCGGCAGCGACCTACCGTCGGAAACCTTCGGCGAGCAGGTATCCCTCACCAGCGGGGCGCCGCCTCAACCCGGACAAACTCTAAGCTCCCGTCGGATAAAGACAGTGGTCCTCTGAACGTAAATCTGAACTCTGTTATCAACGTAAGTGGTGAAGCAAGTTACCACATCATCTACAGTCCATTCCACGCTTGATTGCCGGATCGCTCTTATCGTTGTTAAAAGTGATAACCGTGTGGCTGAAGAAAATATGTGAACCAGTGTAAATCTCGTGGTCTGTGAAAACAGTGCCACTAGTGAGTGCTACGAAGTATGTCCAATGGGTACTGCCCGACAATGGGGCAGCTCATAAGTAATGTTCTAACAACACTAAACAGTGATTATCCCAAACGTAAACGTATCGATGCTGTAACAAGACGGAAACTACCAGTGACGAAGTTACATCAATGGAATCTCAACCAAGCCAAACAACAATGAAACCTCAACCAAATCAACAGACCTCAATGAGACTGCAAAACCCGGACACCCCACAAAGTAACGCTATAAGCCAACATGCCGCAGGGCACAATTTAAAGTGTCCTTCTGATGATAACAATTCGGCTAACGAGTCAAAGAAGTCTAACGTACAATCAAAAAAAGACAATATAGACAGTTCAATCCAATATCGTTATTCGGTACCCATTGAAAATAGATTTGAGACACTGAACAGTGAACCGAATCCCAGCAATCAAAATAGGTTTAGTTACGTCAATGAAACCTCACTAAGTGTGTCAGAAACAGAAAAAATCCCGCAAATGTATGTATCAAATACAACGAACTTAATCAAGGAGATTAATAACAAAGTAACAACCTGCTTCACACTTCAATTATATACTGTAAAAATACAACAAGAAAAATGAGTGACTTCAGAGACGTAACCAAATATTTAATTAACACTAGAAGACAATTTCATACTTACAAGAACCCTGCAAATAAATTCTCAGTTGTGTTCAAAAACCCACATACATCAATCACAGAAGAGTAAATCTACACCGAATTGAAAGAAAAACATCCATCACTCATCACAGTCACCAGACTCCGAAAAGACAGTAATCCAATTCCAGAAATTGCAGCGGAATTCAACGGGGAAGAAAACATAAAACATATTTTAGTAATAAGACAAATATGTAATCTTATTGTAAAAGCTGAAAGGAGAAGACGACTTGAAGGCCCCATTCAATGCATGGGATGTTTAGACTTTGACCATACCAAAAATCATTATTCTGCAACTTGCCCCCATAAAAATTAACCATTCAAATGTTGTAACTGTCAAGGAAGAGAGCAGACCTCAGAACAGTAGAATGCCCCTGTTATAAAAAAATAAGCCAAAACCCTAACAATAGCAATCCTCAAATTAGAAGTAGAACCAATGGATCTCCAATTGCGCCACCTCAAAATACCCAAACTAACTTCCCCAGTTTGTCAAACATTCAAAACGTCCTAAACTTTACACACAAACAACACAAAATATTAATCAACATACTAACTTCCAAAATCTAAATTCGCATGCACACTCGAACGAGAATAACTTTCTCAACTCTCTGATCAATACAATAGCTACTCACATAATCAATATAATCAGTTCAATTATCCCGTCCATAATAAATAATATTCAATCATCAATCTCAGTATACATTAATAATAATTATGCAACAAACACAAATTAATAAGATTTCCTATCTCAATTGGAATGCAAATGGAATAATCAATAATATCAATGAACTGAAATATTTCATGCAAGATAAGAAAATAGACTTTGCTTGCATAACAGAAACACATTTAAACAATAGTACAAAATTTAGAATACCAGATTACAAAGCAATCAGAACAGATATACCAAATGCTGATGGAGGAGGTGTAATGATACTATTTAGAAGCACAATATCATGTTAACAGATAATATTACCAACAACTCTTGGTATTGAAACAGCAGCAATTAAGTTTATTAATAACAATCTTGAAACAACACTCATATTAGAATTTAAGCCCCCCAACGTGAGAATCCAACTTACCAATCTTATTGGCATTATTGACCAACACAACCTAACAATAATCCTAGGTGATCTTAATGGAAAAGAGGTACAGTGGGGATGTAAAAACAGTCCAGCTGGGACACAATTATTACAACTAAACAGCAACAAACTAAAAATCATAACCCCCAATGAACCAACATATTATCCACTTGATCACTCTAGGAACCCAGGCCTGTTAGACAGAGGTATAACAAATTTAAAACAAACGTTTTTTCTCCAAAGTACACCGTGAAATGGACTCAGACCACCTACCAGTAACAACTACAACAACATTCGCTTTCCCCTACCCACCCCAATCAACAATTAAACGAACAAACAATTAATTTAAAAAAATTAAAAGTAATGTTAAAACAATCATCCCTAAATTCAAAAGCTTCACCCCTTTAGAAAAAGATCAAGCAATAATAATACTCAATAACATAATATTAAGTGAAATACAGAACAGTAAATTAAACAAATCACCTAAGAACAGAATAAAAAATGAACTACCCAAAAGCATAAGAAATATAATCCACATAAAGAATAAAACAAGAAGATTATGGAATCACACTAGAAGCCTTGAAGTTAAAAAAGAACTGAACCTATTAACATGTATTACCAAAAAACACTTTTCACAGACAAACAGCAACAATATAACACCATAATTCAAACTAAGCTCAAATAACAATACAACTTGTTTTTTTAAATTAAATTCTAAAAAAAAATAATATTGCTCCACTTAATTCCAGCACAGGGGAAAAATTATCTCCACTTGAAAAAGCTGAAACATTTAAACCCAACGATTCACCTCCACACTCACAATACCGAACAATCATACAGATAGCAACATCTAATTATTATGTACCTTCCAGAATCAGATTCCCCCTTCCCCCCAGGAAATAACAAACGTAATAAAAATAATTGCTAAAAAAAGGCTCCAGGACATGACAGAATAAATAACAAAATCCTAAAAAATCTGCCAAACCAAGCCATAGCATTCTTAAATAATATTTATAACTTCTCATTAAGACCAGATTATTTTCCACTCTTAATGGAAGCACTCCATAGTGATACCCATACCAAAGCCAAATAAAAATTCATCCAATATAGAAAATTATAGCAAAGACCCTGTTTCCATCCTTATCTAAAATTCTGGAGAAAATTATTCATAAAAGACTCAATAATTACTTCAACAAAAATGACATCATTCCCAGGCATCAATTTGGATTCGCAGAAAAGTTGATCACAAACAAAGAAATTCAAATAAGGCCTATCATACATCACATCACTACGTTAATCCATAGTTTTTACAATAATATGTTTTCAATTACACAACTATCGCAATGCAAACTAGGCAAAGCACCCATCAATACCACCAGAATAAAAAATAGATTCCCTAACGTTTTTATATACAATTTGCAAACTTAGATGATTCTTTGTGAGGTGCTCAGGGGGTCTCTTCTCCCCAAGGAATAATTGTAAAGAAATAATAGTTAATTTTTTTAAATATATAGTAAGCATCAAGGCATGTGAAGAAGTTGTATGTTAACTGAACCATGTATCACATTCATAATAGAAATAAAAAAATCTACAGTCCAATGTTCCGCACCGACTCCCTCCTCTACACGTATAACTTAAAGTTGAATCTCTACATTCATAATTGGTCATAATATTCAAATCCAAATCATCATTATCTTGTTGAAATTTAGTCAATACTTTATGTATTAGAACAACACAAATAAAGTAAAAATGTACTCTTCTTACCTCTGATGAATGAAACATTTTTAACAGAAATTCATTATCAGTCTTGGAGAAGCAACACAGGAAGCAAAGATTATGCACAAAGGCCTAAAATATTCACAGTAGGTACCAACAACAATACCTAACTTTTCCACAATTTCGTCGTTCTACTGCATTTACCTTACTCTCGTAACACTGACTTATTTTCAATCAGTATTATGATTGACAATATAATTAACTTATACATGGATTGAAATTTGGGGGGTAAGAGAATTAACCAAGTAATTAGTAATGTTACAACTGTAGTTACAATTAGTAATGTACATTCAAAGAATGTACTATCTATTTACTAGCTAAAATAACTAAAGCCTATTTTACACGGTCATTTTTGCATCCTTTGTTAATCATTTTTCTGTACAGAAAGTGGAAAAAGGACGTTCGTTTCCACGCAGTATGTTTCGGTGCCGAAAGTCATTCCAGCATTTTACATGATCATTTCTGGTCTTTGTACGTAATCGTGGCGAAAATACTTCCTCTGGGCGCCACAAAAAGCGCTGAAGATCAAACATTTGAACATCGCATCTATGGTAACAAATTAAGTTGGGTTATATTTGGACTGAGCAGGGAACGCGGTAACATTAGAACACGGTACATGATTTATTTCTCACTACATAATCACATTACATTACAATTCAACACATCAGAATGCTCTCGAAACTTCAAAATGAACAAATCGAACCAAACGCATGACAAACCTGAGAACGTTCCAAAGAGTGGCGCCAAGAGCGCGGTAGTCAAACTAGATCTGTACTGAAAAATTAAGCATGCGTCATTTTTTCGTACAAATTACATCCAGTCTGGTCTGTCTCTTTCTGTACCGGTGAAAAAATGATGAAAAAATGATCGTGTAAACAGGCTTAATGCATTACGAATAACACATTCTTATCAATCCAACAGCTCTTATAAAACATTACCGTTGTTAAATAGTTGGATGGCCATCTGGGGGTATTTTTGGCCTGCGATCTAGGGCTTTGTTTAAAGTCCTTATTCACTAATGTTTGAGGAAAGTAACCGAATCCACTCTGCATAAAGCTTTCAATCCAATATGAAACACGGAGTTCAGTGTCGTAGTTCATTACATTATTAATTATGATTTTTTTCTGTCGTAATGGGTTTATTGACACATGAGCAATCTTCCGTGTGTTATCCGTGAAAACAATGTTTAATATATGTCAAAATATCCATCACAGGCATTAAATGTTTTTGTTGGCCATCCTGAGAGCGTTGACGTTGGTACTAAAAGTGCTTATCAAATTAAAAGGTCTCTAAATGTTTCGTACATCTGCGTGCATAGTGTTTGACGACACAACGAAGAAAACGCTTTCCAAAGAAAAATGTCTTGCTAACACGAATAATAAAATACGGTTATTTGGAACTTTTATTACATAGTTTTTTATATGCAGAGATAACGTGAAAAAATCGAAAGAAGACGTGAACACCTTGATAAGAAAGTCACTTTTGTCCTTGGATCCAACAAACCCGAGTGTAGTTGGTGAGAATCTAGATTGGTAATATTGCTAGCCCTCTGCTAGCAATAAATGCATGCTGACGGGTAGATGATCAAGAATGTAAACACGTTCTACTTTTTCTGTTTACAGTGATATGATTATGCATGTAATAATGACACCAATCATTGAATTATTCCCTACACTGCACATTAATTGATTGATTAGTGATTGCCGCCGCGTCAAATACTAAGGTCATTAACCCCGTAAGTGAAGCATGTCACTTCCTCGGGAGGTGGCCGGTGATCTTCCCCTGATAGATGGAGAGATACGGCGTCCGGTGACGGAGATACGGTGACCTTCACATAGGCTAGCGGGGCTTTCCCAAACCAGGCATCTCTCACCAGAGCACCGCCCCATCGAATCAAGCTCAAAGCTCTCGACCAGCCCCTCTGCCTATGTGATAGTGTAGTGCATGTAGTTGTGTGTATACGTTAGGGTGAAGGTAGGACAAGAAAGAGGAAGAAAATACCCGTTTGTTAGGGTTCGTGGCCCGTTCGTTATGGTACTGCCCCTGCATTTGCCCGGTGATAATCGGTGAAACCACGGAAATATACTACTAGAATATAATACATCAGATAGGCGGTCGCTAGAATCCTCTCTCAGACAGCGACTGAACTCGACCTAGCTGACAAGTCGAAATCCTGCCACCGTTAGGAATCGAACCTAGAACCTCCCGCTCGTGAGTCATCAATGATATCAGTTGCTGCCTCCTATAGTGTATACAGTTTATATAGATCCTACGTCCCATAAAATGATACAACTTCAAATGACCGCGTCTTACCCAACTAAAAATACGATCCTTCTAAAATAAAACAAAAAATGGCATTATGATGCTTCCACACATTTAAGTGAGCGTAGTGGAATAATTTTAAAATGAAAAAGAAACGCTTAGGAAAACTAATATTGTTCTGAACAATCAAAGCGCGTGCTCTAGTTACAGTTTTGCAGAGAAGTAAAACGATTGAGGCGAAGTTGCCACCCCGCCCGATTGCTCGTTAGCCAGGAGAGCCGTGCGACTGCGCTCTACAGGGCTCCTCCAGGTCGTGGGGCCCTCGACGAGAGAATCCACAAGCGCTTCCGTTTCCACCCTGTCCGCCAGAATGTTGGTCCCGTTGCTGCGAATGCTCGCGCCGGCAACTGCCAGAAGTGAGGGCACGAAGAGCAGGAATGGAGGGCTTTCATTGCTTCTGAATTTAAAGAGCGGATATTTTGGATGCAAAAAAATTCACTAGTGTACCCCTCTTAATTATGAATGAATTCCTGGTTTATTCGTAGTCGCACTTCGCACCTTACGGTGTTCACTGACGCATCCTAGCTCTAATGTGGCCACCATGCTACCATCCATTGCGTGGAATTTGAAAGCCCATAGTTTTTTTCCCCTCCCGTTTTTTAAAATTCATATTAAAAGCGTTTCATTTTTTTCTAGTGTTTTTCAATATTACATACAATTTTATTTCTTGATTTATTACATATCGTAATCTAAACGTAAAATTTCAGAAAGAATTGTATCCCATTAAAACTTGTTTATATGTAGTAAAATACTGCACAAAGGCGTAGATCAGATATCTTCCTTTTTTGGGATGACAGTAATGAAACAAACATGGTTGTTAAAACTTCGGAAGTAGAGTAAATAAATTTAGAGGGTTGGATGAAAATGTACCCGGCAAAACTATATAAAATATTATTTAAGTAATCAAATAATTATTTACAAAAAAGTATAAAGTGGAACTTTGGCGACATTTTGAAACGAATATGCCAAAGAAGAAGAAGCACAATTCGAAAAGAAAAAATTATTGTACGAAGAAAATCAGTAAATATCAGGCAATATAAACCTGAGTATATTTCAAAAGCGAAACGTTTCTATGAACAGTATTAAACAAATGTAATTTATCATACTTGCATGCGTACAGTTCTGCGGCTTTCTGTTTAAACAGAAAAAAATATCTCTTCAGTAAACTTCCGTACACTGAAAATCAACAGGAAATGGACATCCGTGTATCGACTCGTTGAATGTACCGAGAAAGAATATTAGAAAAAGGAATAGCTGCGGCAAAAATGGTACCAGTACATTCTAAAGTATCATGCAATTTTACTTCAAGTTTTCGTGCGATTGTTTCAAACCTATTCTAGAAAGCTAATTATGAGTTTTCTGTAGAAGAACATGTAATGAATTTAAGTATCTAACTGATGTAATAAAATTTTACTTTTCTTTCTCTGAAGTAGCCATAGCGCAGATTCTGCAACACTTCACTGACTGGAATGAAATTAAATATTTAAAAAAATATTTATAACATCCTTAAACACCTCTACCACTGACCAGGAACTAGTACTACACCAACTCTCTACCATATTATGATAATTTTCTATCTTCCTGTAAACGTCATTCTCAATTTTATTCTTTAACACAAAACTGCAATTTAAAAAAGATTCAAATTCATCAAAAATTGTAAAAAAACTAAAGAGACTTTGGGACTGATTTCCTAATTTAGCCATCTATTCTATACTGACACCATTCTGTTTCTGACATCATTCGTTCCTAGAACGCATGAAAAACTTTGTAGAGAAGGCGAGCTTCAAACAGGATATTAATGACTTCGGAACCCCTTGAACAAAATTTTGAGGAAAAACACACAAAAAAAATTAACAAGTCCAATCCCTTCATACTTAATATAATTTAAAAAAGCACACGTTTCAAATTAGATTAATGATAATCAGGTTCATTTACACTTGTGATCGTTTTTAAACTATAAATAAAGCGACGACCAACAAATTGACATAACCAAACACAGCAATGAAGTATCATATAAATCTTATAATGGAAGTAAGGCGGTTGCACATATTATGTATTACATGTACAGTATTCAAGTCCACCTTTACTTGCGATACTTCGCAACAATAAATAAAGGCGAAGGCAAACTGCAACAAACATTACAAAATAATTTAATACCACATGAATCTTATGTGTTCAATCTCGCGATCGCTACCTGAGCTAAGTGCCTTTCGCCCGCGCGGCCACAGCCTTTCCTTCCCGCAACCCTCAGAAACTCCTCCCACGATGCCCACAGCGCATCTCCGCATCGAAAGCATTCACAGGCAATTAAGTAATTCATGCGGAATGTGTCTTTGCAGGAGCATTTCTCACGGCTCCAGCAACCCCCGCCGAAGCACGCACGAACAAAAGGGCAATAAAACAATTGAAGAGCTTCTAGCAAACACAGACTCTCCGCGGGCACTGACCGTCGCCCGCCGTCGCCCTGGCCCCCGGAGGGATTTCATTAGAGCACACCCTTTTACCCCGACGCGCCCTCAGCCCTTTTCACGGCCCCATCGCTGATACCTGCCAGATGTTTACAAACCTCTCTGAAACGTGTGTCTTCACCAACACATTACTAATCATCTCGCCGACAAACATCTGCTTGCGGATGCGAACGCGCCCCCCTCTCCGCTTTCTTCCGCGGTGTGCACGCCGCGGTTCTGTGAGAACCAAATTCAAAAACAAAGTGTCACGTGACGCCCCTCTGCCTGGGTCCAAAGGCGCCAACAAATAGCGAGCAACTATCGCGGGCACCTGCGTACTATACGCTAGCTCCTATTATCATGTGACCCTCTCATCCCCGCACTCGAAAAACATTCACTACTTTGAATACGGCTACTTTTCTCTCACATGGCAGTGTCCGACACAGAAGTGTCATGTGACAACACAAACCAAAAAGTGTCAAACAACACCGACACCCAACTGTCAGACAAGCAGACCTTCTCGAACACCAACTATCAATCATCTCGGACAAGTACAACTGCTCAACTACTAGCAGAACTAACAGACGGACAGATGCAAATGCAAAAAACCTAAGCATCAGCCTACAACTGTGCTTTACTAAGCCGTAACCGTCTATTGCTGTCATCTGTCAACAACTACTAACGAGTGTATCAATACTCGCTCCACTAGCCAGACAGCCCGCTAACGAGTCGGCTGCTTCTATTTCGGTAGCAATTTTTGCCATCAATCAACCAGCGCGGCCAACGAGCCACTACCTCTAAATTCGGGCCACTCACGGGCATCAGCCGTCATCTGTCGGAATCTACGAGACTACACAACCGGGTAGCTCCAGTCTCTACAGAGTCCGTGGCCATGGTGATATCAAGGCTTTTAGCCGAATTATTTGGAGCCAACGGCAGCTCTGATGGCGCCCACACACTCAGCCGTCTGGTTCGGGTTGGTGGTGGCAGCACAAAAAATGAGAGTAGAGTAAATTTGAACCTCAAGAAAGAAGACAAACAAACTGTAGAAACTTTCGTTGGTCTTCCGGCTTACTATTTACTCATTTGCTTCTATTGTATACATCAAAATTAAACTTCAATTAATTCATAACTGTACATTGCTTATTCTTTCACCTCAAAGGGAAACAATCCCCTGAATCCCGCTCTGATCCATGTAGGTAAGTAGGTGAACGAACTACACTCTCACACGTCATCTCTCACCGTGTAGCATCCACTACATAATACAAGTCAAGAAAGTTGCACATATTACCAATAACAGGTACAGTATTTAAGTTAGTGGCGGCTCCTGGTCATGCCATTAGGATATGCAACGTCTCTTCTCTCCCCCTTCCACCCCCTCTCTCTCTCTCACTCATACACAGACTCATACATACCCAATACAAAATGCAATGGCAAATATTAGACACGCATATTAACATAAATAATGACAATTAAACGCAGAGCATCTTATGAAGTCTTATAGCTTTTTTTTGCGCGGTATCTCATCAGCAGTGAGGGTTGCTCGCATTTATTTTCACAACACCTACTTCGACTTCGCTCGGCAAAATCCCCTCCGAAATATTGACTACTAAATTCGGATTACCGCTTATCTACTCAGCACGTTCAATAACTGTTTTTTCAGTGGCGTTTATAGCTCTATTGTACAAGTGGATTCAAAACTGAGCCACCACTGATTCAAGACCACCTTTACTGCCACCTAGAAACTATAAATAAAGGAAAATCAAATAGCAACATAACATTACACAATAATGAATACCAAATAAATCTTAATTTTACAAGCAAAGCAGTGTTGTGAAGTGATAAGAGTTCTTATCAGCCTTCCACACACAAAATATTTGACGTAACTAATTTCAGCAAGTTCTTTAGATAATAATTTAGAATGTAGTATGTACAATTTATACAAATACATACTTTCCACTACAGAATGTTGAGAATTAGATAATATATATTTAAAGAATGGTGGCGATCAAAGCAATTTGGCTCCAATATTCGCGTAAGCCAAGGGTACTTATGCAAATACGTTAGGTTTTCAAGCAGATCTGAGTAGGGAAAACATGAATATTTTTAATGTATTGAAGAATGAGAAATTATAATGTTTTCATTTCATCATTAAGTTTCATCGTTTGGCCTTCATTAAGAGGATGACTAAATGAAATTTGAAATAATCCAAAATACACAAGTTCCATTAAACATTCTCTTTCGTCACCTGTATGACACGTTTTGTAATTTCTATAAAATTTCAGTTATCCACTCACGATATTTTCTCCACGAATCACTCACTATGTTCTCACTAGTCATTGGATGTGCGCACGAGTTCATTTCCCAAAAGCCGGGCGTCTTTCCAATCGCGCACTCGTTCGGTGCGGCCGTGTGACTGGCAGGGGATTCTGCCCTGCCTGAGAATCTCCACACCTTTAACCTCTTCCCGCGTACGGTCGTGGGTTGCGTTGCAGCGAAGAGTCAAGCTTCCTCGCATGGCCTCTGCTTCGATGCCTCACGCCTGGGCTCAGTTCAAAGTCTCCCAGCCGCACACTCCGGCGTCCGTTCACTTCCTATACCACTAGCCGAATCCTCACTCTCCACGCACGCAGTGCAATCGTCACTCCAACCGACTGTCAGTGTTTATTCTCTGGAGTCAGTGGCCCGCGTGAGTTCAGAACTCAATAGCCTAGGTGGCGTTGTGCACTTCTAGGGGAAAACGCGCGGGCATTTTAATTTCATGGTGCCTACTTCACGTGAGCGGCACTATGGGATTGGTCACAATACATGACCCCAGTTTGCACACTTCAATACTGTAGGCTCCTTGGGATAGAACAGATAGCCAATACCTACACTTAAATGAAAATGTACTTGCTTAATACATTTTATCCATAATAAATGATAATTGCCTCTTACAGTTTGCGTATTTTGGAATACACATTGAACATATCATAACCGTGGAGGTGAAGCGATTCACAAACCCGTGCAATAAGTGTCGTTTCATCCCTTTATGCATCGTTTCGATTAGTTCAGTGTTAGCAAACAACAGTTGATCGCGCTTCATCCCAGTTGGAATGCGTTCCGACGAAATAGGCGAATTGTGATACTGCCCAAGACAATGATTTTCAGCCACACCAGCAGGGTTGGGCTATTTTAATTTTTCAAGTAAACAAGCGGATAAAGTAATCATTATTAAGAACATCCCATTAACTTTGTCAGTGTGTATAGGTTGAATCATTTTATAATGGTATGATTTTATAATATATTTTGAAAATGTTATAGATGTTCAACTCATCCCACATTCTTATTAGGTACACTCCACGTACGTGTTACGATAGTCCATACTGTAATCATCAAAGATAATATGATGTTGTTTTTCATTTAAGTAACGCTTGATTTTAAAGTTATGAAAATAATGGAACAATTTTACATACTTTTAATGTAATTGAAATTATGAAAATAAAATACCAAGCATTCTAGCCAAAATAAACTAGTTGCAGTGTTGTTTAATTACAGCTTGCATCTCTTGTACCAGAGGCTTTAACGAAAATCCTATTATCTCTCATTATAGTAAAAAGTACACAGGGAAAAGGAGGACAAACTAAATACAACTATGCAAACAAATAAGGGCAGCTGACCAAACGCGAGCTTTTATTTCTCTAGAAGCGGTGGCCATTTTAAGTGACCACCAAAGCACTGCAATCGAACCGCGTCCCTGAGCAGAGTGGTGCGGGCGGTAACCAGCACACAGTGTGACTTTTCGTAATCCAATGGAAACAGTTTCCTCTGGTGGATCTCTATTGAGGATGGTGTGGTTTTGAGCTGCATTTTATTCGTTCATCAAATGCATGTGCATGCAATGCATCAAATGCTTTGTGACATACTATTCATTGACGTAAATGAAGTCGTAGGCTTCCGCGGCCCGAATCATGTGCGTGATCTTGGCTGTCCGGGTGACGCCGCGTCGAAGGCTATGTTGCCGACGTTTCGACCATCTTGTCGTGGTCCTCCTCAGGGCTGGCATGCGCCGTGATGGTCAGCGCTCGAGTGTATATGCACGTCTGTGTCGAGTACTATTGGCTGGAACAGCTGGTCAATCGGAAGCCGCCAGTTAGCAGCATGGGGGGGGGTCAAGTCGGGTGGCGCTTGATCGGACGGCGCGAAACTGTCCGTCAGGAGGTTCGGAATGGCTCGGGATTGGGCGGCGAGAGCCGATCCGCGATTGGCCGGCATGGCGCGGCCCGGGGTCGGACGGCGTGAAGCAGCCCGGTTCGGTGAGCACCTGGGCGCGTACCCGAAGTAGCGGCCTCCAGGCCTCGTGAAGGCGCAACCCTACGTTGCCGTTAATATTGTTGGGGTGTCTGGCGATCTCCATCGCTTCCTTGACGCGTCTGGGACACCATCGGTCTTCTCTGGCGAGCACCCTGGAGTTCTCAAAAACGAAATCATGCCCGGTTTCCCAAGCATGCTGGGCGACAGCGGAGCGTTCGTCATTCCCCTGTTTGAAGTGGCGGATGTGCTCACGCAGCCCTTCCTCCACCGTTCTGCCGGTCTCGCCGATGTAGTTGCGTCCGCAGCTGCAAAGTACCGTGTACACTCCCGCTGTTTGGAGTGGCGGTAGCCGGTCCTTAACCCGCACCAAAGTTTGGCCGAGCTTGTGGTGGGCTTTGAAAATGGTTTTAACCTTGAAACGCTTCAGCAGTTTGCCAATCCTGTCTGTTATGCACCGGATGTAAGGGAGAGCCACTGTTGCCTTGTCTTCCATTTCAATGTTGCTGGTTTGCCCGGGAGCAGTCGGGTGGGGAGTGAGACGTATGGCTCTCTGGATAACGGGTCTGTGTCAACCATTGGCAGCGAAGGTTTTTCTAAGAGTATTTACTAGGCTGTCCGGGTGACGCCGCGTCCATGGTGGAAACCCTGAGGAAGATCGCAGAATGGCGACCGAAACGTCCGCACTTTCGCCATGGACGCGGCATCACCCGGACAGCCTAGTAAATACTGACTCCGGCCGCGGAAGCCTACGCTCTCGTTTTTCTAAGAGTTTCTCGTTCAGCAGGGAGACTATCCTCGTCGTATATTCTGGCTGCCCGCGTAGCGAGTCATTTCTTTACTCCGTTCTTTGTCGCAGGGTGGTGGTGCGATTCTGCATGGAGGTAGGGGTTTGTATGTGTTGGTTACTTATAAACCGCGTGTCCTAGGCTATCGTCCTCACGCCTGCTCACCAAGACGTCGAGAAAAGGTAATCGGCCATCTTTTTCAACCTCCATGGTGAATTTTATCTTGGGGTGGGCGCTGTTCAGGTTATCCAGGAATTCCAGGAGTGTGTCCCGTCCGTGGTGACATATGACAAACGTGTCGTCTACATATCTGATCCACATGGCGGGTTTCAGCCTGGCGTTTGCTAGCGTTTCATTTTCAAACGCGTCCATGAAAAGGTTGGCAGATATCGGTGATAAAGGGGAACCCATGGATGCGCCTTCTATCTGGGCATACATGTTACCCCGGAACTGAAAGAAGGTGGAAGACAGGCAAAAGTGAGCGAGGTCGGCCCATTCCGTAGTGTAACACCCCCACACATCTACCGGCGACGTGGGATCGTCGGAAAATGCGCGGTTAGCGGCCCGGTCTTAGCTCAGTCGGTTCTATTCCCTTTACTCATTTAAAAATTAGGTGATGGAAGGAGTTGTTAACGAAATTAATGGACATTCAAAAGAAACAATTTGATCGCTGGTAAAAAAGACAAAGTTTATTCCTGGACAAACTGTACCAGGGAAGTTACATTAATAAAAAAAGAAAGAAAAGATTGAATAAAGAAAAGAATAAAGATTAAAATTAAAGGAAGGTTTACAACTATAGAAGAAAACAAAATTATTTTATAGTTAGAATTACAGAGTTGTCCCTGAGGACCTTTCTGTGCCTTGGCGCGGCACTGCTTTGACAATATTTTCTAAAGAAGGCTTATTGCCCCTGTTTACGTTGCCTGTGGCTCTCCGTGGCAGATGTGCTCAGTGGGCCCGGGTGGGCGCGGCGAAGCTTGTGGGCGGCCTTCTCTGGAATCCGGTCGGGGCGCACGCCCTCACCAACGGCAGCTGCGGCGGTCAGTGCCATCTGGCGGCGTCTGGCGGCGTCTGACGGCGTCTGGCGGCGTCTGGTGGCGTCTGGCGGTGGTCAGTGACGTCAGCAGAGGGGCCGTCTGGAGACTGCTCCGGCGGAGTAGGTAGATGTCGTCGGGGTGTATTGCCCCCGGTCGCAGGTACGGAGCACACAATAATGTCTCCCTCTGACTTATACAAATCCTCTCAAATAAGAATTCAGAGGTTGCGAAATCCTGTAGCGAATACGCAATAACAAAGGATTCGACAATTCCCTTATAAGTGCTTTTGCACTTCCCCTCGAATCAAAACTACGATTCAATCCCCGTCCCCGGAGGTGCACAACACCTCTCTCTAAAAAACTCTTCTCCCTAAGTCCCCCCAAAGGTGCTCGCACCTTTTCCCGCGACTGGCTCCCGCCCTAGTAGTAGAAGTAGTAATGTAATGTCGATTTTTCTCTCCCTCAAGTATACAGTTAACTTCCATCCCCCACCCTTTCTCCTCGTATGTTCGAGTTCCCGATGACGATCGCGTCGCTATTGGCCAAAGGTGATGGCGTCTTACACAAATTCTGGCCAATAAGCTCCAGCTGATTCTGGAAATTTTCCTTCCTCTGTTTCTGTCGCCACGTGTGTCTTTCTCTATCGTCTGGAAAGTAGGCCACGTCTCTGAAGGGGCTTCCCCGCTACTGAATTATTGCTTTGGGTTTCCCCGATCACGATGACAGGCGTTTCGAAAGTATTCCAGACGGGGTTGCAGCGGAGCGCCTGACAATTTACCCTTTCTTCGGCCGTCGGGGGCCATAAACTGCTGAAGTGAGTCAGGGGGCTCGCGGCAGCTGCAAGAAGGGGGCTGTGCGCGTGACGCCGTAGGTTTTTCCTCAGAAAATATTCTTTCTTAAATCTACGTTATTCTATTTAATTTATTTAAATAATTCGGTACCGCTACAGTAGATAGTCTGTGGGTTTCTAATTTACTCCGGATGGCATTAACTACCTCGTCAACCGGGACCATGGTGAAGAGTGACGTTACGTCAAAGCAGACAAGTATGTCCGAATTGATGGATGTCAGCGACTAAAGAAGGGGAACAGCGCCATGCCACGGCTGTACAAGTTCCCCAAGATCCAGAAGCCCGATATACCCCTTCGACCAATTGTGAGCGCCGTGAACTCCCCAAGGCATCCGCTGGCACGCCACGTGGCCAGCAAACTACGCCCTTGGACAGACGATATTGCGTAAGCTGTCAGGAACTCCAGCCATTTCATACACTTGCTGCGAAGGAGGCTGCTGAGGAATTCGGACATTACAACATTAGAAAGCAAAGAATGTATGTTTTGTAGAGAGCGATGTGTATTTTGCAGGAAATTATAACACCGTGACGGTAGAACTGAAAATATTTGATAATTTTATTTCTGAAGTTAATCTTAAAACTCTGTGCTCTATAGGTAACGCCAGAAGACAACTCATTGTCTTTCAGACGATACTTCTCTTCGGGGGACGATTCACCGCTGTCAATGCTTTTCTCTGGATTGCACAGATACCCAGGACAACACGTTTAAAAATCTTAAAATCTACAATGTTAGGAGAACTGAATTTGTTATGAGTATTAAACATACCCCGGGTATTTGATTCGAAAACGGAGGAAGAATATAAATATGTAATCAATATTTTTTTAAGAAAATCCGCAAAACTTTTGATAGATCATAAAAGTAAAATTTATGGGAGACTTTATTTGGAATAGGACGGAAGTTCGATCATTTATGGGGGGAAGCAGTCGCCCTTCCTTTCTTGGCTCTGTTCATGGGTCAATATCAGGAAACTACAAACGTATAGGTGAGTGTGATGTTAGAGCGTCACGATGACGCGCGCCTAGGCAAACTAGACCGTTGAGAAGTCACAAACACAGAGATGGATTCCGCTCTATTTTTTTTCTGTCGGCTGTTCCTGTCGATTGTCACTATCCTTAAATAGATGCTACCTGTTCTCAAATGAAAATTATCGAGCGATGAACTATGTACAAAACTTTAAAAGCTAGCAGGGTGAAAGTATAATCAAGATATTCCCTTCAAATAAGGCATTTAGTGATACTTGTTCTTCTTGCGTAAACATCTTTTATTAAATGAATTGTTCTTTGAATACAGAATGACTTATAATAAATATTACAAATGTGTTGTGGGAAACCTCATAAGTGACTTTTCCGATATGTCCTCTGATTTGTAAACAAATTATTCTGCACTGTTTTTTTGGCAGGTAAATGAGACCTTTGTCCAGTAACGATGACAATACTGTGATTTTTGTCGTAATTGTTCAGATTTATACACAAACATTTATTCTGCTGATAGTGTGGCGTCATACGTGTGTAATTAGATTAGATTTATTAATAATTCTGCAATTAAGTGTGAGAACTTGGTGGCAGAATACACTAACTTTACATTACAGAACTTAACAACTATACAAACTCTACAAACGTTACAAATCTCATGAACATTTCACCGTGCAATCTTTCATAGAACTCCACTTCACCAAACTTCACTTCACTAAACTTCACTTCACCACACTGCGATACAGCGAGCTGTAATGTCTTTCTTACTCACTCGTTTCTCTCAGTTGCACAACGTTACTGCACTTCACGCCACTGCACTGCACATAATAATAGTAAAAATAATAATAATAATAATACTGCTAATAATAATAACAATAATAATAATGCTAATAATAATATTAATACTAACAACAACAATAATAATAATAACAATAATAATAATACATAGGTAATTGCACTGAATTTTATTAAATATATTTATAACATAACCACATTCAAGAAACTAATTTATTTTTAAATTTGCTCAGGCTTTGAGGAAAGGGATCGAAGATTGTCACAGGCAAACTGTTCCAGTCCCTAATAGTGCGATTCGCGAATGAATATTTCCCAACGTCCGTTTTCTGAATTCTTGTCTGAATTTTGTGCATGTGATCCGCTCTGCCGAAATATGTAGGTTTCCCTAATCGACTTTGAATTTCTTTCCACGCTCGAAGGCCTGTGTACGCTTTATACATTGCATAGAGACGTGACTTTAATCTTCTCCTTTCGAGTGACTCCCATACCCCTTTATTCTTGATACTCCTGAAAGTAAATTTTGATGCTCTACGCTGGACTTTTTCTAGATTTCTTTGTTGCAAAATTCTGTATGGGTCCCAACAGAACACAGACGAGAGTGGTTTGTAAAAACAGTAGATTTATTCACAATCCAGACCGTAGTCACAATTAAACAATTACACTGCTTACAATTAACTAAATAAATAGAACCCACTGCCAGGAGAGATAATTTAAGGAACGGCTACCACACCGCAACATACGACCAATGTTCCCTGTGCGGAGCACCGCTCTACCCTGAGACCATCTACATGTCTCGCTAGTCACGACAATGAATTGCCGGCCCCTTGTCTTCATGCACCTACTCGCACAAACTCACGTACCACCTGCCGCCCACGCTGCTGGGAAACAAGAAAATCGGGGCATTGTTCTCATGGCCTTATATAGGCCCTTCGGCGCTACCTGCCGCCCCATTGCGTCCACCCTACCGCCGCCTTACCACGCCACGTCCAAAGAAAGTCCCAGTGCGTCATCACTCCGCCCTTTGTTAAACATCCGGCGATGCCCGCCGTCTGCTACGTGCTTGTCTCCGTGTTTTAGCGCCACACGACGCTACAATAGTTAATTTAATGCATGCTTGGATATCGAGAGAGAAATGGTTAGTTTGCTGTCAGGATGTTCAGTATTTAACTATTATTGTACAATATTTGGTAACGTATTCAATTTGTTTACCTGAAAAATTAATTATACAATAACTTAATAAATTGACACTAACAACTTTGGGAAAAATACTAAAAAAGTTAGATTTAACTTCTAGAGAGCCAGTGCCTTTCAATATTTCGATCATTTTGAACATGAATTATTTCAACCAACTTTGATAAACTGAGATGAAACCAAGCTACTTGAGCTACCGAGTAACGCACACTCCAATTCACTGAAATGGAAAAATATTAAGGCAAGTGCGGAAATTTGTGCTTTTTTCAATTAGTTGGCTGCGCTTTGCTATATCTACACTCTTCAAAAAGCCGATTTTTCATTTAGTCTACATCATATATTCAAAAGAGAGATCTTCACCTCGGCTGAACTATTTAGAACAAGTCAGGTGTAACGCACTCTATGATACATATTCCAAGCATAATATGTGACCGAAGCGATGGAATATCAGTAGAAGATTCCACTCGCGCTGAAGTTGCCCACCAGAGTATGGAATCTCCGAATCAGGGAGAAACGAGGTGGTGGCCGTGATACTGTGTGAAGTAGATCTGGGTTAGGGGCAAGCGCAGTGATGTTCTGGCAGGCCCGAGCGGGTGGGGAGGAGGCGAGCCAGGGCGAGGATGAGTGGGCGGGCGAGGGAAGACGAGGGGAGGTGGATTGGGTTGGTTGCCACCGAGAGCGGATAGTGGGGGTGGACGGGGCAACTCAAGTGGACGAGTTGCGGAGCCGCAAGGGCTGCAGCTGAACCGCCGGTGGGGAGGGGGAGCAGGTGTCGTCTCGCACAGTGGCTGCGGTGAGTGCGGGGCGGCGGTGGCGGCAGCGTGCGGTCTCTTTTACGAGCCACCAGCGCTCCACCGGCGGAAAGGGGAGATGCGTTACCAGACGCCTAACGACGCGTTGCGTCTCCCGCCACGCCTCCCTCACGCTGGCTAGCTTCCACTGCTCACACCACACGCCCTATCGTCTACTTTCATCATCATCTTCATCGTCAACTTCGGTCTTTCTCTTTTGTGCATTTCTGTATTGTATTTTCTGTATTTCTCTAGTCTCTGTATTTACTAGGTTGTCCCGCCCTCAGGGCGTAATGCGACCGAAACGTCGGCACCTTCGCCATGGACGCGGCGTCACCCGGACAACCTAGTAAATACTGACAGCGGCCGCGGAAGCCTATGCTCTTTCTCTAGTGTCTCTGATCGGGAGGCCTTAGGTTCAAATCCCGACGGTGGCAGGATTTTCGACATTAGCTAGAAAGCTAGGGGAACTTAGAGCTTGTCCCGGCTGGGGTGGTGCCCCGCTGGTGGGAAGTACCTGGTTGATGAAAACCACGCTAGCCGACGTTAGATCGGCGCCGAATCTCGCCACCCAGCGGGACAAGATCACCGTCACCTCCAGAATAAAAACATGCACTCCACTTATGGAACTAATGACAGCAGTTGACGCGCCCGGAATCACCAATAATCAATCAATCATCATCAACTGCTAATTTTTGATATTTCTTTATTTTGTCGAATAAGGACTCGAACGAAAATCATTGGCATACAACATTCACTTTCATACAGAAATAATAGAAAAAATGCGTATTTCATTTAATAAGTTCGCAAAAGCGTATTACTACATTAAGGATTCTGCCCTTTTTTGCTACGAATGTCCAGTTATTACCTTGTATTAACAATTGTTGGCCATTCATGGTAAAAACTAGCTACCAGAGTGCGATGGTTAAAATGATTATAATGTTGGGCCATATCTGTTAAATATGTTAATTTTTATGATACCTGGTTATGTATCTTATGTATTTTCTACATTAAGTGATTCTTTTTTTTCTCTTGGTTTTAAAACAATAATGATAATTTCTTATTAAACATGTAAAATGTGATGTCTAAATTTATAATGTATGCCTATTTCAATTTATGTTATCAACAACCAAGTATTCGGAAATAATCTCAAAAATATGACTGGTTTATTTTTTAAGCTAATACGTTACATAGTGGAAGATCACTTCTACATCATGCCTTCAAAATAATGTCTTTATTAGGAGCGTGACTCATATTCCGTAAGTTTTGCTCGCTCCTGTTACCACTTTAAGGTACTTTATTACAAAATTGAAATATTCAAAATCGGAGCGGAGGAACATCTTAATTTACGATTCATAGGTATAAACAACTGCCATATGTTACAGAGTTTTTCTAAAAAAAATCTTTTCCCCTTCCCGATTATAAGAGCGTTCTTTGATCCGTTCCAATATCCACTCCCAGTTCGGTCATTTGCCTCTTCCTTCCCACGCCCACACGCCCCGCTTTCTCGTCCTCCCACTGCGTTGCACGCCTCTGACATCTTGTTTCTCGTCCGCCCGGCTGCGTACTAACACGACCTCCAGCGGCTGCCATCGAGCGCCGCGCCCTGTGAGCGCCCTCTCAGCTCCACTTGGCAACTCGCTCACGCCCCCGCGCTTTCACCTACGCCCCGCCGGCTCCCCCCCCCCTCCTTAGCGCGCCCCGCGCACTGGGCCTAATAGACCGAACGGCGTGCGTGAAAAGTCAATTTGGCACACTATAAGCACAGGGGAAACTGGAAACAATAAAAAACCATGCCAACAAAACTTGTCATCATAAAATTCGTATTTTTTAGGAAAAAAATAAGAAACGCCATCAATAAAATTAGTAAAGTTCGTAAGGTTGACGTACAAAAAAATAAACAATGTTTAATATATTTGAAATCTATCGAGATTTACAGAATTTGGAGAAAATTCCTGTTGAAATACATTACGTGATGATATTGTTAAATGTAACAGAAGCATTAATTTAAATTCAGTCATAATACATCTCTTAAATTGATGCTATACAACAATATTTACAAGAGATAAAACAATCACTGCAATGAAAATAATTGCTTTAGTAAGGCGAGAGCGTAGATAACATCAATTGCAAAAATAAGAACTTTCTTTGTTATAATAAAGTATGTTTACATTAAAGATATTTTTATGTATGTTATCAAGAAGAGAATATTGCAATCACAAAGTTATTTTAAAAGTTGATGTAAAATGGGAAGATAAAACTTTATTATTATTTTTTGTCATTGTTCCTTTCGTTGTTTTAATATGATGACTGCTATCTTCAAATTCAAGAAACACACGTAAAAATTAAATAGAATGTGTGGTAGTGTAGTATATGCAAGGGTTGTGTGGGAGTTACACGGGGTAAGATGTCAAGGGAGAGGAACGGAAGATCGTGAGCGGTCCGTGAGCGTTAGGGCACTGCTCCCTCATTCGTCAGATGTTGATGGGAGAAACCACGTAAAACTAGCGATGAGGGCAGCCAGCCGCTAGAATTCCCCTCCAGACAGCGACTGAATTCGACCTAGCTATGTAGTTAGCTAGGGTCAGAAATCTCTGCACGGTCGGCACTCGAACACTAGGATCTCCCGGTCAGAGGGGCTGGAGTGGCATCACTTGTCGCCCTGAGCACGCGGGCTGGCCTGGCTGAGCCTGGCGCACGCGGCCCACTGTGGCGCCCGCCCCGCCCACTGCGGTGTGTTGATAGCGTGGCCGCTTTGCCGCCGCTCCCGCGTTACTTCATAACGAGGGGAGTTTAATTTCGCGAACGTTATCCCCTTCTCCGCTGCTCTCTAATTACGCGTGGTGGGTGGGCGGGTGGGCGGGTGGGTGAAGGCTGGTGTTGGGCGCAATCGCTCCCTCGCGGGGAAGAAGCGCCTCCGGTCGCCGACAGCAAGCGCTGGGGGAGCAGCGAGGACAGTCACGGAAGACGACGTAGATTAATCTCGTGGTTTGGACAAAGAAACGGCCTATGGAAGACACAGCTTGGCTACGTGTGTTTGTCTGAAGAAATAAAAGCCCACGAAAGAAGGAATTGATTTGTATGGTTGTGTGGACAATGAAATAACCCACGAAAGGCAGGGTGATGTTTCTGAGTTGTTGCTTGGACAAGGAAACAGCCGACAAAAATATGAAGATTGTGTGGATGATTGAAAAAAAATATTCACGATATACAAGGATTGTGTGGTTATTTCTCCAAACCAAAGGACTGGCAGTTGTCTGTGTGCGCTAATTTGGGCAAAAAAGCCATGGAAAAGGCGTTAACAGTTTCCTATGTTTATGTAAATTCAGAAAAATATCAATTTTAATTGAATCAATAAATTTTAGAAGATGCACTGTGGTGTATTGTCTTAAAAAAGTAAATTGTAGGTTTAGATCATAGTAAAAGGAATATTTTAATAATTTTGAGAAACTTACGTTTTGAATTCACATTTTTCCTACTGTCAAAATAATCAACTAACAAACAATTGTAATACAAGAAATTATCCCCCGTGAATTAAGCACTCTAGGTCACTATTGTCACGTATGTAATTAAACAGATGCCCTATATTTTTTAACTTTTATTTACTGCCTGTTCAATTGTAATGCAATTTTTCAGGGGCTTTAAAAATATTTAGAATAACTTTTAGGCAAGGTGCCAGCGATTTTTTGATTAGGTAAATTAGTTACCTATTTTGAAAATGGTAATTTAACGAATATATAGTTTAAAATGTGATAATGCAAAAGAGTAGAAGATATTACTTAAAAATATTTTCAATTCAAAGGTTGTGTTTAAAATTTGTAAAAGAAAATTATGGAGGATGAAAAATATCTTTGGCTACTCTTGGACGAATTCGGAGGGTTTCATAGTATTGACATACACCAAAGATTTTAAAGCAGCAGCAGAAGATAATAAGTCATAAAGCATTGTGGACTGTGTCATTATAAATGTTTTAGTAGGTTCTATTTGATATTCTCGATTAATTTGCTTATTTTATACAAACCATTCGGCTTGCAATAACATTCTTAAAAAATTATTTTGTAGGATTTGTAATTTTTTCATAACTGTGGAAGATGTATTGCACCATACAGGACAATCGTAAGTAAGATATGGCCTAATAGTCGTTTTGGATATTAATATACCACATTGTATTCGTAATTTTGAATTTTTATGTATTAAAGGTTTAAGGTTAAAGATTTTATGATAGGTTTCGTCAACAATATTTGAGATGTGAGATTTCCAAGTTAAACGTTTATCAAGAGAGAAGCCTAAATATTTAACAGCGATATTGTAACCTAAACAAGGAATATTTATATTATTAATAATTGGGGGAGGAGGATTAGTAGGTCTGCAAGGTGTGAAAAGTTTAGTGTTTTAGGAGTTTTCGTTTTGATTCTCCAGTTTTGAGTTCACTTTATGTAATTTGAATAGCATTTTGAAGAATGCTACGAGCAATTTGTATATGAGAATTGGATGAAAATAATGCAATATCATCTCCGAAAAGAACTAAAGAGACGAAGGGTAAATTTGGAAAATTAGACATGTAGATTATAGAGTAGTGGCAAAAGAGATTACCTTGGGTAATCTCTGAATAAATTTGACGTAAAGTGGACATGTATAATTTTTGGGTAGAATGTATAATTTTGTATAATATATTTATTATATTTGCCCCAATTTGTATGGTGGTTATAGTTTACATAAGGAGTAGTTTGCAATGAAGAGTTAAAACTAATCTAAATGGGAAGGTGATCGGAATCTAGTTCTGAAATAGGATATTGATATATTGACAAATTTATTAATAAAGATAATAATACCTAATATATAAGGAATACCATTGGAATGAGAAGAATAGAAAGAAAATCATAGAAAAATTTGTAAAGAGGCCCTATATTGAAAGAAATGTTTTAAAAAGTAATTCGGCTCTACGTCCAAACGCATGATTTTACAGAATCAACAATAATGAACAACGCTCTTCCACTACTTCTTCTCCTTCTTTAGATTCACAAGCCTGCCTGTTATGCCTAAGTTCCCATCTCCTTTCCCCACCGCTTCCCCGGTCTTTGCCATTTTTTCTTCTTCCCTGGTCTTTGCCTTTTATCTTCTTTAAATACATGTTAAGATACTTAATTCTACTTTATAGAATTTAATTGTTATTTCCTACTCAACTGTCTTTTTCAGAGTTTTGATGATTCTTACGTATATGCAACTTAGTCTTTTTATTTTATATTCTCATTTCATTCTAATCTCATAGTATTACGGTTCAGAATAACAAACTCGTAAGTAGTTCGAGGCAATTTTATACTTCACAAATCTTGGAAATGTTCCTCGTGGCTGACCACCAGATGGTGGGCTGTAATGAGCCACATGACTAGTGGAAGTATTTACATATGCTTTATGAAAACATCAATGTTTCCAAATAAATGGTTCTTGTGGGAAGTGGCATCTAAATTGAGGTGGACGTATTATTTCGTTTCTTAGTACATAACTGTCTTGTTTTGTCCTCGGAAAACCTAAAATAGTCTTACTAAACTGTCGCAAGTTTCAGTTTGGGTAAAACAACTTAAATTTTGAAAATTGCAAAAGTTCAATATTTTTTCAACGTCTTCTTTCAACATCAGTATTTAAGATGGACGTTTTTATTCTGTGTTGCGGCTGTATGCGGCGTAAGATGTGTTTTTTGTTGCGGCTGTGTGCGGCAGTTCAAAAAACGCGCCGAGACAACGGCGCGAAGCAGCTTCCCCGAAGTTTGTCGGGCGGCGTTCCGGCAAAGGCGCCGGCCAATGGGAAGCGAGCGGCCAGCGGGCGGAGCGGCAGCCGAGCAGCGACGCTATGCAGGTGCCGGGAATAAAGCCGGGCACCGCCACCGGGGCAAGAGGCAGAGTGTGCGAGAAGTCTGGTGTATCTGCGAGAGTCATTGAAGTTTTCGGATATTGGTTGCAACCCGGCATTGTGTTTGGATTTTCTACTGGATTAACTGTCGACTCTGCTACACATTGTACATGCTACACTGTTTCTCCTGGATACAACATTCTTCACAGTTACATCTTTCAATGGGATCATGTGCACTTTTTCAAATATGAACTTTTTTCGTAATTTTGAGTCAAATATGGACAATATTGAAGGGAAATTAAGGCATAATTCTCTCAAACGGCATCAAATTGTTTCTTTAAGAGTCTTGTATCTTGTAGTGTTAATATCACGGTTACACATGACATAAATCTCACTTTACTTTGACCTCTTTTTTTCAAAATTACATAAATTACAAAAATTACATTTTTTTGGCAAAAAGTCTCTCACGTCGTTTATTTTTACGTTGCCTTCGTTTTGTATGCATTGTTTCGTTTGTGAGTGCAATTGCATCAGAAGTCTGATGGGGTTTGTGGAACACATAATACTTTTCTTTAATTTTTTAAATATTATTTATGTATTCTACATGTTCAACATACGAATGTCTTTCAAAGTCGATACAAATTACAATATTTTCACAATTCAGTAAAATAAAATAAATAATAATCAAATATACTTCCTAATGTTACCCAAGAAGGATCTTACATAACGTATTTACAATTAATTTAATATTTTTCTTTTAGTTTGAATTTCATACTGCTAATTAAAGACACTGAAAGCGTTTTGTTTTGAATATAGAATCTTAATGCGGTAAAGGTATTGCACGAGTGGTTTAAATTAAATTTATTATTTACAGAATAAGATGGAAGAGAAGGATAATTTTGCTATATACGTACTTACTGAATCTAAAGCTAGTCATTTTAAAGTTTGGTCTTAAGGTACAAACCAAAAAGCTTTTAATATTTGACGTAAAAACTTATTTTTAAATATTTCTAATTTACGTTTGTGTTTTTGCAGGGCCACACTATATTGGAAAAGCGTATGTTATTGTGAGATGAATGAAACAAATTCAGATATCTGAATCAGTGGAGAGTTTTGATTTTCTATTAATAAACGGGAGTAATTTAAGACTTTTGATGTGTATTATTAGATATTGATGAAATGTGTTGTTTTCAAGTTAACTTTGTGCCTATTTGTAATCCTAAATATTTACTTTATGATTAATTATCATTTCTTTGAAAATGAACTCAAGTACGAGTTTTCAGAAACGTTTGAACGATTTTTATTTCAAAAAGTACTCCATTATTTTCTTACAATTTTTTGTACGGATAATCCCAAATGTCGAAATAATTAACAATTTAATAGTATATTTTTAGACTAGTGAAATTGGTTACTTTTTGGGCACTCAGAGCGTGCTAAAAGTTAATATTCAGCACAATGGCTAAAAGTGAGACGATGCTTAAATCTTCAGCTAAAACTGAATGCAACAAAAGAAAACAAAACACTTCCATCTGATCAGTTACAACTGATATTAACGTAACTAGGTACTCAATTAATTGATTTGTATATTTGAATTAAAATGAAAGGAAAGACCGTAAGTCGGACAAAAAATAGTGTATGACACACGTGATAAAAGTGAATTTATTTTGTTCGAAGGGTTCCGACGCTCGGCCAATCGGTCTCGTATCCCAACATTCCCTACGCGAAAACATACTGACCCTTTTACCATTCGTTTCATAAATTGACTATTACATTTTGTTTGTTAGTGCAATCAATAAAGAGGACATTACTGAAGGAAGAAAAAATTCGTAAATATTGCAGTTTCAATCTTTTAACAACACGTATCTCTTATTAACTACACTCAGAATTTTATCTTCTTTTGGAAAACAAGAAACTCCTCCGCATTGCCTTCGAAAACGTCACACCGAAGAAAGCAAACATGAGAGAATTGTCGCTTTATGCAAATTCTTGAGTCGTGAAAATCGTCTTTTTGGCATCAAATAATGTTAGACCTTTTTTATTATACTTCGAAATGTTAATCCTACTAATAGTTTTATTTGGAGTTATACTTGTATATTTTAATTATCTTAAATTTTATTGAATGACTACATACGTAATCTAGCCTACTTTGTATTATGGTTATATAGTTGTATTTTTCATTTCTTTTTGAAAAATTATCTTTACTTTTTAGTACAGAGAAATCGAAAAATATTACTCGAGTATTAGGAGATGAAAAAACAAACATTAATTTGAAGCACAATACTAATTAAAATGCTGATAAACAATTTGTTTGATTTTGATACAAAGTGTACCCTAGAATTAGAAAACGATAGGGGAATTATCTCGGCTTTACTGTTGTATAAGATTCTGACAAACTGGTTTAAAAAATTGTTCATCCGGTCGTTCTTATAAAAGGGGAATAATACAATATAATCTTGTAGGAAGGTGAATAAAATTGTCCCATAGCATTTGGCATTAACACATTCTTGAGATTACACCTGATTTGTTGATTGAATATTCGACTCTACTAGATTTATTCATACCTATGTTTCAAAAATGATTAGATATTTTAGATTATTGGAAGTTAAGCGATACTTGGAATTATCCCAGTTCTGAACTACACAGAATGTTACTCTTCAGAAATATAGTTACACTAGTGCACCCGTGTGAGAACTAATCCTCACACTTTCTCTATCAATTTCCCTATCCTTTACATTAAGAAGAAAAGTTTGTTAATGACACGTGATTTTTTCTTAAAGAATGTATAAATGAAACTTTGTACTTACCGAATATCAAACAAAAATAAAAACAATGCAATTGATATTGAAAACATATTTTCAATATCGTTCATTCAGTATTATAAAGATACATTCTTCTAACAATTCACGGAACATTCTTGAGAAAGCTACGTGACTGAACACACTGAATTGAAAGTTTCACCGAATCACTGCTAATAACGAAAATACTGGTATAAGTAAAACACCAACCAAAGCTAATGAGACACATCTTCACACTTCATTGTACACCCACATCTCTCCATAATTAGGTTCACAGCACTTGTAGACCTCGACAAAACGTTAAATAAATGTTTTCACTACACGCATAAGAAACTATCTTTATCGGATTCGAGCAACTATTTATAGTATTTCTAGTTGTTACTGCGAAAGCGAATCTTGAATTAATATTTATGCAAATAAAACGTCAGGCTGCGTAAACCACAGTGAACACATAAAACGTAAATAGTATAAGATAAGAGGAATCTAAGCCTTCTAAGCGTGATGTCACAAAGATGGCCACTATCACCAATGGTCGAAATATGGGTGGCCTTTATAGAATCGATAAGTGTCGAACCAGAAAAATTTAATAGAATGTCCAAGAATGCCTCATCATATAGATTACAATTTTTCTTTGAGGCCCTTGGCCCCAAAATTTTAGTTTTTTAAACCTTAGAACACTTTGTGTAGGAGCTTTTAACGACATAGCTGACTGAGTGCTGCAGGTTGCATTTGACATGAATATTCGGATGCGTTCTTTTACAAAATCCGTCATATTTTTTAAAATCAAAGTGCAATTCGTCACGTCTCCGTGAAATTCTCTTTATTTAGAGACATCGGTTATCAAGATAGATTACGTGTGGGAACCACACAAGGTATGTATACTACTGAAATAATTTAGAGGACTATCATTTTACCTTGCATCCCTTCAGTTTTTTACCACTTCCAAAAAGAAATTAAATACTGAAGTTTAAATGGACGGACTACAAGAACTTTTTAAGTACTTTTTTTAAATTAGATAAATTAATTATATTTTAAATTAGAAATGGGATTGGTCAAATTCCAATTATGGCTTCTGAAAATGTGAAGTATTTTACCCTTGGCTTAAACTGCTCAAAATATTACATAAGGCAGACAAAGAGGAAACTAAAAATTAAAATGTGGTAAGCCTTCATTTAATATGGTGTTCGAATACCGAAAGAATTTAGTATTTATAAATAAGTTAAATTTAAATCATACTTTCAAATCCCACTGGAGTTAGACCGTGAGTCTCGCGAAAATATTAAAAATAAAAAACTTAATAATAATTGACACTTTACATATTAAATCGCATGCCACGTTAAACACAAACTTGAAGATAATTTCAAATTTATGACGCTTGTAATTGTATCCACCCGTTTTTCGTTTTTACTTTTTCTTGCCTTTTTACATTTTCCCTTCATTCCTTCTCTCTCAATAAGTCCGTTCCAACGGATATGCTATTTAACTGTTGAAAGGGTGTTAGAACTCATCGCATACTCAGATATTTTATTTCATACGCAATTGCACGCTCTAGAAAATCTACCTAGTCAGGTACCGCTCATTTATGTTTAACTAGGTCTATCGCCGATCGCAAATTTCGCCTCCTCCTGGCCTCTGCAATTGTAAAAGAGCAAGCGGGCGAGCGAAGAGGCCGCCCGCAAATCTCACCCCCTTGCCGATCTCGGGCGAACGCTCCTCCTGCCGGATCGCGCGTCCCCAAGCGAAGTCGGTACAAAAGCCTTAGTGTTACTCCGTGTCTCTGGCAAGAGCAGACCATTTGCGTTACGTATGTATCTTACACGCGGTGGTCATCCTAGTTGTTATCAAAGCTACAAAGGTAAGGGTGGAAGCGGCTGGTTGATAGATTATCCCAGCCATCTCAACAGTCCACGTACCTCCTCGGTCAGTTTCCAACAAAGAGTAAGACCTTTCAGGGTTCTTCCATATTTCTTCCCAAAGATAAATATAATTTTGCTTTGATTATTGGTTACTTAATTGTTTACGTTTATACATTTCTGGTTTATTTGTAATTAAAGATCTTCACCTGAAAATGTTATGATAATCTTAACCGAAATGAGGTGTAGACATGTATGCTATGAATAAAATACTGTTGTTTTATGAAGCAAAACCTTCATTGTATTGAATAATTACTACTATTGAGCCACTAAATATTTTCTTTTCTGGAATTTACGTTCAACCCAAATAGTACGTTATTATTCTACATAGAGTTCAAAACACATGTTTAGAATTCCCTTGCCTCTTATATTATATTTAACTCCTTCTAGAAATGTAACAAACTAAGACACGTTTAAAACAATAAAACAAGGTCTTAAAAATACCACATTAGAAATCAAGGGTCCTGAAAGTACTGTATTCACAATATGTTTAATATCCATCTCGATTTTTGTATCAATTGCCTTGAAAAATACTTTTCATTAACCTTTATGTGAAATGAATAATCTTGGAATAGTAACAAAATAAGCCACAACAGTCATAGGAAGCGTCCCGTATTCTTAATTATTAATACTTCGATTTTAATGGAGGTGTGTCTCACTCTCAAATTTTTCATAAATATGAATAAGACATATACAGCCGAAAGACAAGTAATACTTTCACCACAATAGAAATATTAATATTTACAAATACCTGACTACCCTTTAGTGATTAATTTCTTTCCAAAATTGCATACTCCGGAAGACCATTCGTTTTATGGCTAATTAATTCATTTATAACAATAATTGAAAAACCAATTAAAATTTAATTACACTGTATGTTTAAACTATTAGTTTCCACTATTTAGCGGTCGTTCTGGTATCAAACATGTTCATGATTTTGTAGAACTGTGTAGCTAAACCACCTGTAAAACATCAATTTCCCCGATACAAACAAAATCCTTTTAATCTCTCTCCACTTGCAGATTTTCTGTTTCAATGAAGTGGATAACTCATGACAAATTTATCGCGATTTATTTATAAACAATGTAAATTATTGAATTAAAAAATGCAATACAGAAACTGTAGTACATTTATTGAATTTAATTTTATCACAATACATTTATGGTGCTTACGAACGTATATAAAATGCTCTACTGGCTTTGAAAAGAACAAAAATCAGACTGGTATTGGATTGGTTTACGATAATGATTAACAACTCAAATATCGAAGAGAAATGTATTATTCTTACCTCTCTCTGCATGGTGTGTCGACCGTTCTCATATTTTGGACATTATTCTATAAACTCTGATGTTACCAATTTTTTTTTTAAATTGCAGTCTTAGATTTAATATTGCTTCTCATTAGTCATCGTATAACTTGTTCGTAATTTGTTGTAAGTTATTAATGTTTCACTCAATATCATGCAGTATTATGTGTTACTGTGTTTAATATGTTCATTCAATCTATGTGAGCAGAATGGTTATGTTCTAACCACACGGACCCCTTAACCAATGATAGCAAGGTGGGGACGCTGTTTGTGGGCATTACCTCGTAAAGAGCTGTTGTGCCAAAGTACGTACATACATACATACATACTTTGTGAGAAAGAATACAATCGCAAACTCATGTTCAACTAGTTCAATGTAAAAGCTTTCTGAGACTGAGTCAATTACAGGTTCGTCTGAAATGCAAATTAAGAATTATGTCGATATACGTTCGTGCGTAAAGTGAAAGCAATCGGTGGGGATTTAAAACGTAGCTAACTAACAACTCTGAAATACCAATTCATAATTTGGCAATAATTACTCTCTCATTTTTATAAACACTTCGAAAGTTTGCTTCAGAATCAACTTTGATTCGTTTACGAAATTAACTGAACTGTCCTGACTGTCTGAACTGTCCTGAACTGTCCTGAGAGGAGGGACTTTCAAAAAGAATTCTTGATGTCATTGTCAACATATTTTGGAGAAGAAATGAAATATAATAAGTATTGCTATGCTATAAGAAATTCGTGTTCATACAATAAGTTCAACACTTCACTTACTGCATGCACAACTATACAAAATTCGTATGAAAGAACAGCAGACACTTATCTATAATAGTTTGATTTCCAGTTCGAGTGCTTTGTAGTCCAGATGGAAATAGCACACAACGTGAACTCCATAATTCTAATTGCTGGATATTTCTACTATAATTAACTAGTGGACTGCAATGCTTCGCTATTGCAATGTATTATGCTTCACTTGCTACTGGTCACGTGATTGTTAATCACGTTTTATTCTACACTCCTCAAAAAATGTTTATTAGTCGAAAGACTAATATCTGTATCTGTGTCTCTCTCTCTCTCTCCAACTCTCCGTTTTTGTTTGTTTCTCTCTGCGTCTCAGTCTTCCTCTCTCTCTCTCTCTCTCTCTCTCTCTCTCTCTGTATGTCTCCCCGGCAGAAATTTCACAATCACAGGAGTAGAATACGAAATGAAGACGTCTTAATAATCATACTTCAGCGTGGAGCGGGTTGCGTAGAGAGCGCCGTGACGCAAAGCACCCTGTTCAGGGCCCTTCTACATAAAATCATCAACGCGCATCTATGTGCGCAGAAATAGGCACATTCCAATCTTACTATGCTTATATTCTTCCCGCAAGTACAAAAATAAGTTGACAAAGTTTTATTGCAATCGGATAAACGGGACGGCAGTGCATTAAGCACGAACCAAACCCAAACAAACACAAATATTGTTTTTTATATACTATATTTACATTACCTCTTCCTATGTACATGGCTTAAATAATTATAATATTGGTCAAAAGACGTGGTTTCAAGTTTTTTCTCTTTCTCTTCAGATTAGAAGCATTAAGTTTCATCTGAATTTGATTATTCTATAAAATATAAGAGAACATTCACATTAACGTAAAATGCCAATTCAATAGAATAAGACGAAAAATGAACGTCCCATGCAGATATTTACATTACTTAAAAATAGTGTTAAATTCCAATATAATACATAATTTGCTAATATTCAATACTCCTACATCGAATATACGAAGTATGTCCCGACTATAATCATAAGTCTTTAGTATACATAAAGCAATACTTCATGAGACAATACTTAATAAAGCAATACTTCATTTTACAAAAGAAGATTTTATGAAAGAAGAAAATTTTACAAGTTAGTTTTCCAAATTCTCTAATAAATTATTTTCTGACACCTATTTGAATTATTATGTAAATTAACTATCTTTATTATTTTATATTTTAATACGTTTACTAACGTAATGTTTTCTAACTTATTGCATCTTCTGAATTGTGTAAAATAATGCAAATAATGTAATTAAACTTTTGCTCTTATTTATATTTACACCTGAAAGAGTCCATTTAAACTCTAATACAGATAACTACATAAACATTTTAAAAGACATGGCTTCAGGAAGGCTCTCCTCAGCGAGCCGAATAAGGCCCTCTTACTAAAAATTGTATTTAAGTTGGTAGCAACCATATCACCGGGAAACAACTGAAGGGGACAACACATCCATCGTATATTATAGTGGTTAGTACGCAATTTACGTTTTCTGTCGTGTTTCTGTCTGCAGCTCGTGTTACCAA
This sequence comes from Gryllus longicercus, assembly GCA_038098605.1. NCBI lineage: Eukaryota > Metazoa > Arthropoda > Insecta > Orthoptera > Gryllidae > Gryllus > Gryllus longicercus. Next base: position 1,245,863 of record JAZDUA010000052.1, read on the forward strand.
CATAATATCTGTTGCATGCTCTCCCACCAGCAAGATGCCACTGAGATGAGACTTAAATGGCGCACTATACTTATATCTAAAGACATGTATTGGTGAGGGACAAGGAGCGGAAACAATCAGGCACAGAAATAAAACCGCATCGAGGTATCTCTTCAAAGATCTTTATTCTCTCCTTACATAGGGGCAGAAAAAACATGGACAAAAATATACAACGAGCGCCCGCGCGCGCGAGCGGTGCGCGGCGGCTTAGTGCTTTGCGCGCACTGGGCATGGGTCGCGGGCGGGGGCGGGGCGGGCGGGGCGGGGCGGGCGGGGCGGGGGGCGGGGCAGGGCGCGGGGCGCGGAGCCGCGAGGCAGGGTCCGAGCGCCCGACGCAAAGCCTTGTGCGTAATCTTAAAGTGCTCATCGCCTCCCGTTGTAGGACGGGAGACGATCCGCTAAACAACGTTTTTTTAGTACATTTACGATGACGTTAACAGGTTCATCACAACACTTGAGACACTTTCAAAGGAGAAACAGGAGGGGTGGGGGAAGGAACGAGGAAACACCGAGGACACCGAACAGATTTTTTTAATTATAACGAAGGGGCCGGCGCCCCCCGCCAGCCAAAGGGGGCCCATTTGCTCGCGCAGTTGCTGCGCGCGAGCTTTGGGACATCGAATACATCAAAGTACCTTATTTATACACTTTTTACAAACGTAGGGCCAGAGGAAATATGTGGATCCCAATTTTTTTTCACCAATTTCTAACATCGTTTATTTTTCCGGCTTCGATACTCAGCATTTCGCCCACTGTCACGTTTTCAGCATATCAGGACATATGACCATGATTTTTTTTCTTTTGTCCGCTAGGACAGTGCGTAGATAGATTGAGACCCATGTCTGCCACGCGTCTTGTAACGTAAAAAATTATGTTTTAAGAAGTGTAGCAAGAAACCTTTCGAGAAAAAGAATACTCTCCGAATAGCACCAGTGTAATGTAACATCACATGTTCATCGAAAAGAACTGTCGATGTTTCGTCCCATTTGCTTTATCTCTTTCTCTCTTTCTTTCTCTCGTGTGGAAAGTACGAAAATCTTCACTTTCACCACATGTGAAATCATTTGGCTCATCAGAACACAGTCAGGGGCTCAAGGAGTCGGTTCTGATCAGGCAACCACATGGTGGTGGTAGTTTTAAGCAAAAACTAAGTCAACGAGTTTTTTTATCGTTACTTTTTGTAGTTAAAACATTACTTTTTACATAGGCACTCCATATTTTGAGCACTATTTTAAGCTGATTTTTACTCTACATGCCTAATACCAAATTTCTATGTTAATGTACATGCTACAATCTATCAAATACATCCTTTTCTTTATAACAAATCTTTTGCTTTTTCCTTCCTTCGTTCTACTTACATTTGATAAAAATAGCATATTTTTACATTTGGTTGTCTATAATATTTCTTTTCTTGGTATATTAACACAGATACATGTGTATATTGATTAATATTTACAAATACGTACTCTAACGATTAAACAGTTTGATATATTGGTATTTATGAATATGTGAGTAATATATTAACATAACCACGCCAAGCCTTGACCGGGTTAAAACACTAGCAACGGTATTACGGATAGAAATAGTAACAGTAAAACAGCGAACAAAGATTATGTCACAAAACATTGTTTTTCTTCAGCTGTATGTACAGTGATATTCACATTCTCTTGAGGCCTGAATATTACATGAGTGTATTATACTACACAGGGCATAATATCATGTAATCACGTCTCTTGATGTGCGGTAGGCTCTAAGGAAACTCTATGAAAACATTTAACGCAACTTTACATCTATAAAACATAAGAACGAGTATTCGTTGAGTATTTCTATCCAGAAGAAATACATTTTAGGAACACAGGAATTGTAGAAACAGTTACACAAATATAACACACTAATTTATGAGTGAATCATGTCAGAAGATCGTGTCGGTAGAATATGTTGTAGCATATCGTAGTTAATATTCTGTTCAAAACCAGTATGTCATAATCAATGTGCTTGTTCATGCCAGTGATGCTACATCGATAACAAAATATCGATGTTAGCAAATATCGATGTTCAAAATTAAAACATCAATGTTGAAAATATATCGACTAAAAGCCAACGATGTTTTTCTACATCGTTGTTTTTAGACTGGATTAGTAACCTCTAACATTGAATTCGTGTGCATTAACATTTAATTTGACAGTGTTCGTTTTTATCAATTCGTCGAATAAGGGTACGAGAAGAAGGGGCAAACCTTACTCCCACAGCATATGTGATCAACTTATCTCAATGTGCGATATGAATATGAAGAAAGAGGAAATACAAGGGCATAGAGATCATCTCGGGCGAGTGAGTTTTGTCGATGAAGATAGTGCAAATAGCGTTCCTTGGGTTCCAACACATGAATATTGGTGTTAGTATCTTATTTTTTATATTTTAACTTATATAGTATTGTGGTCATGGGATCATTTCATTCATAAACAAAACATCGGAAAAGAAAAAAACATCGATCACAAAACATCGATGTTAAAAAACCTCGGTATTAATACATTGATGTTTAAAAGATCGATGTTTCTACAAAAACATCAATGTTTTGAAGACATCGACATCGATGTGGCATCCCTAGTTCATACCATTTTATGTACACTCAACCACGTTATAACAATTTTAACGAGTACCTTACCTCTAATCAGATCTCGCGGATTAATTATCCAATTACTCCTCCCATTTCGACTTAACCATCCGAAGGATTCGTGCAGCATAAATTCGGCGCTTTTGATCTGTAGCGATGCAGTCGGCGAACAAAATGTTCCTTCGCAAATCCTGGATATAACAGCTCTAATTAATTGTCTTCCTTCTTCTCTTCATTGCGTAATTTTTTCCCCTGGAGGTCGCTTTCATTTTGCCTTGTTTCATAATCCGAGCGAGTTTCATTAGGATCTTCATTATTCTAAATAGTTCAGAATTCTCATTTTTTTAAAGAAAAAATGCAGCCTAGCCAGAACGGGGGAAGGGTGGAGGAATGCTATTAAGGTCTGTGGTATTTCCGGATAAGGAACGTGACGGCAGCGCTACCAGAAGGCTGGGACCTACAGCGATCGAAAGGGAAAGACGAAGAGGCAAGAGCAGAAGGTAAATGGTGAGGAAGAGCGAATGAGACGATCGCAGAGAAAGTGAAAAAGAAAGACAAGATTGAGGAGACGGCTGGGGGGACAGACGGCTTGGGAAACAACCGCGAAACGAAAGCTGAGATACTAAATATTACAAACGATTCAAAATCAATAAGATCTAGAATCAGAGATCTAGGTGAAGAAGATATGAAAGAGCTAAGGGGATGGACATGTTTCGTAAGGATGGGGCACATGTCCGAAAGATATGAAAAGCTGAAAAGAGAACATGTATTTGAAATCTGGATTAGACAATTTGAAAATGACAGCGAGTAGTTGAAAAAAAATGGAATACATACTTGCATATTTATCGGTGCACAGCAAAAAACAGAAAAAGAATGTTATGGTAACGAAGAGAAAATGCTACAAACAGACAAACCCAAACGTACGGAGAAGAGAGAAAGAATTGGTAGTCGGAGGCACCGGAACGCCTCTTAAAGGTCGCGGGGGGGGGGCGGAGGTTGCATACCAACGCCCTCCGAAGAAAGGGACGGCGACGCGTTCCACGAGCCGATTGCCGCTGTTCTGTTGTCCGCAGGCGACGGCACTTGGACAGAAATGATAAATCTTATGAATTCCGGGCGGAGAATAAAAAGCGAGATGCATCCGGTTCACGAGAAATTTGATTTCCTTCCAGGACAAAAAGAACTGCAGAGGAGGGAAAAGGAAACACGCCGATGTAAGCGATACGAAGTAGTAAAATATAAAATTACACGGCAGCATTCTACGAAGTCACAACACCGAGGAACTGTTGTTGTATTTTGGAGAGTCTTATTTCTCAATGGATTTTGTAATATAGTTTAGTGTTAATAGATTTAATAGCACTAACATAATTAGAAAAGAAATAAACTATTTAGAATGAGGAAACATTTATTGAAATAGTTTTGAATCAATCTGTATATTTATTTTCACAAAACGCTGAATTAAAAAAATCTTACGTTTCCTTACAGACTAAATATTTACGATTTCACTCATACAGCACAGATATAAATTTAATTTAAATAAACATTTAATCTCTACAATCGTTTGATAAACTCTATAAAACTCTGTGGAACCAGAAAAACTGGAAATAGTTGGCGGAAATAGGTCAATGAAATCCTCCATGATCCAACAACGGACTATCTGAAACATGTAGTGAGAAGAGATATTGAACTGCACAAAATCCCCATACTACTACATAAAAATCAACCGCCGCGAAAATGATACCACAATAACCGCCATATTTTTCCCACACTTCATTAAATGTTTGCAATAAATGTCGTTACTAAATCAAGTGGAACCGACATCACTGTTTTGCAACGGAGCATCGTCCGCTGGCCCCCAACGATGGCAAATAAACGATAAGGCGCGCGCGATAGCGACCAAACAAATGTTAGGTGCGATATGTGAAAAAGCGGTCTGGTCATTTTGTGCACAAAAACAGTTTTACAAACGCTCGCATTTTAAATTTACAGTAACAGGAAAGTTGGATTGAAAAGTTATGTAATTTTTTACGATAAAGCCGCGCAAAGTAGTAATCTTTCACACGAAAATAACATAATGAAGCAAGTCATTGAACTTGTTTCAAAGAAAGTTTTTGAAACACATTTAAAAATCTGAGTGTTTCAACTTTATGGTACAATATATTGTTTTTTTTTATATTCAAAGCGATCATAAAACCGGAAATACGTCCTGAGATTGTACATCATGTCAACGTGGGGAATAATGACATCCTAGCAATAAATAAGTAGAAATGGGAAAGCTCGCGAGGTCGACATAAAACGTGTTATTAAAAATGTTTCCGAGGAGATAACAAAAACGCTGCGCATCGCGGCTCACCGCGTGGGCCGTAAACGCCGGCGAGGAACGCCGGCGGCCGCTTGCAGCGGGTTTCATCTCCGGCCAGGGGCAGCGGCGGCGGCGCACAGGAGACGGGGGTGGGGCGACGAGTGACGCGGAGGGGAGAGGAGGCGGGGAGGTGGAGTGAGAGACAGATGCTGGACGGGAGAGAGGAAGATGGAGCGGGAAGCGATGTGGCAGAGGAGGGCAAGAAAGAAAGGAGGCTGTTGGTAGGGGGGGTACAGTTTGGATGAGGTGGTGTCGAGAGGAGGGGATAAGAGATGGGAGAAGGCTGGGCGGGGGTGAGACTAGGAATAGGTTAGGCTGGGAGGGGGTGAGATTGAACGGGGGCAAGACTGGGAGTGGACGAGGCTGAGCGGGAACGAGGCTGGGCGGAGGAAGGGCTGGGAGGGGGTGAGGCTGCGTTGGGGCAAAAATGGGCGGGGGTGAGACTAAACCGGGCGAGTCGGGGGGGGGGCAAGACTGGTCGGGAGCGAAGCTGATTGGAGGCGTCGCTGCGAGGGGCCAAGGCTGTGTGAGGAGAGGCTTGCCAGGGATGGGGCTGGGAGAGACTGCGCCGCGGCGAGTCCGTGAGCAGTGAAGATGCGATGTGGATTGGGCGCCGAGAAAAGAAGTGGCGATAAAAGCGGGGAATGGTACGGCGACGGAACAGTGTGTAAAGCAAAGAGATGGGGATAGGAGCGAGAGCGATGGAGATCAAAATAATATCTGAGGGTGACGTAGTGTGGAGGATGGACAGTGAGTCCCCTCTGTTAAAAATGACGACAGGCGTTGTGACAGGTCTGTCGAAACGGGAATAAAGAGATTGTGGAGGTCACTCGCACCATTCTCCACAAAAGAGACTGAGGTGTTAAAAGAAACGGGCGTATGAGTCAGCGAGTGTAAAAAGAGAATTAGCTGACCAAAAAGACGCTATGACCAATGCGACTAAAAAGTAGACAAACGAGAAAGAAGATAAGGATAGAAACATGATTATGAGTTAGTAAATAACTAGTAAAATAGGCATTTTAAACTAATCCTCTTGACTTAACAAAATAAAAATAGTTTGAGATTAGGAAACAAAAGTTATACAAAGTAGAAGATGAGAAAAGATAAAAACTGATATTGGCTTTTCCAAAAACATTCTACTTCCATTTGCTTTTTCTAATGGCTTTGCCACAATAATTAAATCTATTTTGGGTCAGAGCAAATTCCTTAAGTCGATTTTCAACAGTCGAAAAACAGTAGAAAAATATTGCTTTGTAGGTTGTGCTAAAGTACCTCTTTTTTACACTTCCAGCATTCTTCCGGTGCATCAATAAGAAGAAATGAGAAACGCCCATCAAAAACGGGTGTCATAATTCTTGGTGTGACAAGAGAATGTTAAGTGACGAGAGAAATAATATTTATGGACGGGAAAGAATCATAGAGAAGAGAAGACAAATGAGTTTCAGAGAGAGAACGGGAAAAGAGTACAACAAATATTATTCTACGGGGAGGCACAATGGTTGCAATCGATTATCTAGAAGATAACCCGGCTGTTGTCTTTCACCGGACGAAAATCCATTAGTAGGTGCAAATTATGATGATCACGAAGAATAAGATGATAAATACGAGTGAAAGTGGGCAGATGGAATGTGGAGCAGAGTAAACACTGAAACCCGAAGTAAATAAGGAATGAGAAGACGTGAAGAGTAATACGTGTCAATGGACTTCATGAAAGGATGCACAGAGAAAACGTGATCACCCCGAAGAAACCAGACGGCATCCAACTCCGTCCACAGCAAATTCATCACAAATCGATCGGGGTTCGAATCCCAGTTCGCAGAGGCAGAAACCGCTGGGCACTTCGGTACAAAGTCCCCAGCACTGAGCAATAAACTTATGCCTATAAAAACCCTCGCCGGCGCTCCCGGGGGTAGAGTAGGGGTGGGGCGGGGCGGGTGGCGTGGAGAGGGGAGAGTGGGCGTTAGGGGACGCGCAGGTGGTGGGGGCGGCGCGGCGCTCTGCTCGGCTGCGAAGCGAACGCGGGAGTTTATTTCCGCCGCGAAAACAATCGAGCGCGCCGTAATTGCCCGTTATAAACGGGCGCGCGGGCTCTTTATGGAGGGCAATGGAGGCGGGATGAGGCGGTGGATGCGGCGGGGGCGGGCTGCAGATGGTAAATAGTAGCGGTGGACGAAGCGGACACGTCGGTGGGTGCGAGGGACGGGGGCAACTGGTTTGGTGGGATACGGTGGTGATGGTGACGGTACTGATGGGGTTAGGTCGGAGTGATGGTGGTGGTAGTGGTGGTGGGTAGGGTGGTGATTGTGATAATGATGGGACTGATGGGGTTTAGGTGGAAATGATGGTGGTGGTAGTGGTGGTGGGTAGGGCGACGAGGGTGATGGTGGAGCGTTCTCGAAAGCGTGAGTGAGCGCGGGGGCAGAAGCGATATCATTTTAGGTGGGTGACAGTGGTGCAAGCGACGGGCAGTGGGTGATAAAGGCGGTGTTTGTGGACGCTAGTAGCGGCGGTGAGTGAGCAGTTATGGTGGAATTTGGGTGCAACTTACGAGTTTTTTTTTTCAGGGACATCGTAAACAGAAGGTCAAAGAAAAACGTGGGGGTCTAGCAACATTTTGAATTAAAAAAAGCCTTTATTTAGCATACACATCTTCATCTACAAATGTGTTTAATAAAAGTTTAATATTGTACAAAGTTCCTATTAATTCACAGTATGTCTTCCATTTTTTTATTTTTAACAATATATTTATTTCCTCGGTTTGTTAATTAGAAAGTGCTTAATATCGTCAATGTGGCTGTTCGTTCATGTAGGAATAAACTAAGCAGTCACCGAATTATGAAAGACATTTGAAGACTTAAAGATAACCCAAATTTTCACCAGTTGGTGATCAAGATATTTGGTGATAAAATTATGTTATGCAAATATAGGAGGCTGCTAGAAATGACTGTCTGTGAAGCAGAGATATTTTTTTCAATGTACATTTTATTGATAAATTTTGTTTATTAGATTTAACAGAAAAAATACCACCCGCTGCTTTCATTATTACCTTATTTTAATACCAACCTTAAATATTTACAGATTCAAATATTTTTATAAAGTTCGACAAAAAATAGCCTGCCTGGCACATGCAGTAACCCAGAGGTCGCTGCGCAGCCAGCATTCGCGTTCTCTGTCTCCGTCGCAGCGTGCCTCCCACGTCAGCCCAGCGATGCCACGCAGTCCGAGGCGATGAGGCGCAACCAGTCCAGGGACAACATCGGCAAGACGAGCGCGGCCTCTGGCTTAGCCATCTCCTCTGCCTCTCACCCTCCTCCTTCCGTCTCGCCCGCCCCCACATCCTCCGCCCCGGATTTCCCCGTCCCACCTCTCTCCTGCCAGCTCTCTTCCGCTTCTACCCCTCACACCCCGCCATCCATGCTTCTGTCCCGAACTCCTCCGCCCCATCCCCCCCTCGCGTCTGCCACGGCCTCCTCCGCCGCCGCCGCTGCTAAGCGTATTAATGCGCGAGCAAACTATCAATTACTGCACATTACAGGCGATTACCGAGGGCTTAGCTGCGCGCCGCTCGCTTCGACTCCCCGGCCTGAGCCGCCGCCCTCGCCCCGCCCCGCCCCGCCCGCCTTCGCGTCGCCGCCGCCGCCCGTCCGCCAACCACTGCCGACGCCTGAACCGCGTGATCCGAGCGTCGCCCCCACGCGGCCTCCGCACCACTGGCGCAGTGGAAGACCCGCGGGGATTCACAGAGGCCGGACGCACCTCTCAAAACGTCGTTCAAAAGTAATATTATTTGTCTGAAAAAAAATTAAAATATACTTGCCAATTGATGTGAGGTGATCGCAGTAACAGTAAACCCCAAAGAAGCATGAAATGTCTACAGAAGTTAATACATAAGCAAATGTTCACTGGTTAATATAAACAGGAATTTTCTTTCTCAAGAAAATGCTGTTTAAACCTTCAGGGCTGAAACACTATTGTAAATGCACTGTCACATTGTTGCATTGAACCACGCAAATACAAATACAAGGGTAAGAATCGCCGCGGGTCTTCCACTGCGTCTCTGTACTGGTTCAGTATGACTCTACAAATGAATCCAAAAGTTCTTCAAATCGACAGTTGCGTCTAACAAAATGTTATAACTACATTGGACCTATTACCTCAAAAATAGAAATTGTTTTGAAGTAAAGAAATGGAAACAGCAATACAAGAAGTCGAAGAACAAATAAAATAAAATAAAATGAACACGTAATTTGTCTTAGAATGGAAGTCATTTTACAAGTAAATTCAGGGGTTAAAAAAGTGATGTTTATTGGATGTAGTATATAACGTCGAGAAAATAGAATGGGAAAAAGACAACCCGATGTTTGATGTCACGATGTATACTAGTTTACTAAGACTATTTTCTTCTGCTTTTTTAATAATATCAATAATACAAAATTTGAGTTGTAGAGCAGATAAATCTAAATGATGAAGTCGTTTAATTTTAAAACCACTAGGTGTTCACGAAGTGGCGAACAGGCAATAATAAATTAAAATCAGAATTTCTGTATGGGACAGAATAGAATCTGCGAATCTAAAATGAAACCTATATACGTTCGACACGAGTTACTTGTAACAGTTCTGTATTCACGTTGCGTTATGACCATTACTGCTACGAACAAATTATTTAATGGTTACATGATCGCACAATATGAATGATGAAACAATGTTAGATTGACAGGTGTACGAAACAGGGTTGGCGCTGAAAAATCTGCCGTGAACACGCTGTGTTCACCACTAATTCTACATACAGCTAGTGCGATCTAGTGTGAACTTCCGTCCCAGCGGTAGCAAGCTGACATTTCCTTTCTCAGTCCGTTAAAATATTAGCCAAATCCCAAATACTTTTTCTACCTATTATATGTTTGCACATCCTTTGTGTGGCTTTGACCCACAGCGAGCGCTGTTCTGCTGATTACACACCATCGCTTTGGCGGTTGCACCACCGCACCTGCCACCGCGGCGGCCCCCGCCGCTCCACGCAGGGATTCAGGTGGCTTTGGCAGCGCGCACGCCCGCCTGCGCTCGCCGGGGATTGTGATCGGCCGCGACTGTTGCTCTCGTGGCAATCGGACCAAGCTGCGAAGGCTGCGAGTGGCGGAGGAATTATCGACGGCTAGTCGCAGAGATAAGCGATGTGGCGAAGACACATGAGGACGGGGAAAAGGTACGGTGGGAGGCAGAAGGGAGGAGGGTGGGAAGTGGTGGAGGAAGCGCAATGGAGAAAGTGGAAAGGAATCGGAAAGAGGAGAAGGAGTGGAGACGGAACTGGAGGAATGGAAGAACAATTCTGGCAAACGAAGGAGAAGAACGGTAGAGAGGTTATAATATGAAAGACGAGATAATGGATCAAACGTAGAGATAAAAACAATCGAATTGGTAAGGAAGTAAAATGTAGAACGTCACATGAGCGTCAAAGATGAGATCTTCAAGAAGGAAGACCGAAAACGATGTGTGTTAGGATATTTATAGAAAATATGAAGAAGAAGGGAAAAAGCTGAAGATCAAGTCTTTATTTCTATTATTTTTTCCTCACATATACATTGTGGAAAAAGAACAGGATGAATATTTTTAGATGAAAAAATATGTGACCTCAAAAACAGCAGTAATAAGGGCTTTTGTCAAATGAGAAATTAAATGATGTCGCAAAATTTCAATCATAATATGTTCTGGAAATATTCATCAGTAGCAAAAAAAGATTGCCTTTCTGTAAGAGATAGAAAACAATGTTTCGTATGTAATTGTTTGAAATCGTAGAGGTAAAACTCTCCGTATGTACGCACGTTCTTAGAAAGAAGAGTCAAAGTAAGGTTGGCGACATGTACTTAGAATATCAGCGTAAAATTTGTTTTCTTTTTTTTTTTTTGCGTGTTCGAAATAAACCACGGTTTTCATAACCATGTGGATGCAAAATTATATTGCATAATGCTGCACGAATCAATATAATTCCTACTACTTTTGCTGAAATACTTTCAAATTTTATATTTTCTGAGCCTAGCAATATTGACACGGATTATATTCGATTTTGCAAATAGCAATCCGTTCTTATTATACACCTCCCTCAAGCCTGCTTTTAGAAATGTATACTTAGATACATTTTAGTAGCACATGAATATATTCGCACAATTTCCCGCCACCTTCAAGTACCCTCATACACTAAGATTTTTTAAAAGTCTACACCTTCACCAACAACTCTACCGTGTTCACTTCTACTGACATGATCCTACTCACTCAACACAGGAAGAGGAAACATGATTCCCCACAACTAGTTTGGGGCGTTAGATAGAGAGCAAGGCGAAAGGCCTCTACATAAAATCACATCATGATATTTTCTCGTAGTAAGCGTATCCCACCGAACAGTGCCGCAGCGGTACTTCAGTTCAGCATGTGACGAATTTCCCCTGGGGTTGAAAAGTCTTGAATTGGTGATTCTGAGCGCTTGCGGGCGGATGTCCAGCGCGCAGTCTAGGCGACTGGTTCCTGCAACACAAGAAAACATTCCGGTAAGACTAAAGCAACAGCACTGATCACAAGAAATAAATAATAAAAGCATCTTTATGATACTGTTTAAAATAAATAAACCAGGATTTTAACAAGGCAATATCTACATCAAACTGATAATGTAAAAAGTATTTTCCTGAAACTCTTGTGCCAACAATCAATAAACTGCTCCGCATGTTTTTTTTCATTTTATGAATGAATAAGACACTTGTAGAAATAGCACATTCATATAAGTTCATTTCAAAAGTGTTTACAGATTACTCGTTGAGATTTAAAATGATGTATACAAACTTTGTTTACCAAACCTAAATGGATGGAACAACATTCAATAGATCAAATGGAACGGAATGGAATGAAAGGTAATGAAAATGTAAATAATAATACAATACGAAAATGCAGGGGATTTCTTCTCTGCAGGTAGAAGAACTAACATAGACGTCCTTCAAAGTGACGGCAATTGCCAAGAATGCAATGCGCGTATTACATATAGGTAGCATAACCTCTGTTGTTTAAAATTAACACACTATCAAATAAAGATACAATTAAATGTTTTTAAATTTATAAAGCTATAATACTTTTTACTATCATTTCTGTAATAAGTGGAATTTAATAATAATAATAATAATAATAATAATAATAATAATAGAAAAATTTTCGAAATACACACCTATTAATACATAATAAGTGAAAAGACCAAATATTATGATCCTTTGGTCAATCGTTCATGAGATACTTTCAATTGTTTTAAATAGTGACAGACGCAAACATTTCCTCGACGACTGATCATTCAAAGAGGTAATCGAATGTGTTTGTATAAAATAGGGTAATATTCTCTTACTAGACACACCCTACTACGAAAATATGTTGCATTTGCAAAAGAAATTATACAAATACATAGAAATGGAAGTCTTTTTTGCAAAATTCCATATTACAAAGTAGTTACATTTTTCAACTTTCCATTTTAATTAAAACGGAGGTGTTCCGCTTTTTAACCCTGATTTATGATTTTTCATTCGAGAAAATGAATTAACACAGTCCAGTTCGGTTCTAATCAATGAAGTGCTTCTTTATGACCCAATAATTTATGGAAAAAATTTGCTATGCTGTCCACACATTTGCTAGATTTTCTCGACATTTTACACATTTCAATACTAATTCCAAACCTTTTTTTATCTGTCAATAACACATTTTGAGAATAATCCTTCTAAATTATCCCCTCTCAATTCAGAAAGCAAATTTGCCGCAAGTGGAATGGCCGGAAAATGTTCCAGTTTTAGCCGCAAAAATACCAATCTTCTTACTCAAAAGGCTACTGTTATTTACTTATGCAAAAAACAACTTGTTAGAAAAAATATATTGGTAGGAATATTCCAATTACCTTAGATTACGACGCTTTGTATAATATTGAAAGAGAAAAGGCCATGCAAGATATATTTTTTCACTCTCTTTCCAGCTGCACTTAGCCCAGGTCACTCCCTATAACTAAGCGCTCAAAAAACACCTTTAATCTCATTGCCTGAATATTACCTTCCCAGCTCCGCTTCTTAAAACTTAAGTACGCGTTTATTACATTCCAAAATATATTCCCAAACATTTCAAAGGTATTTACTCTCTACGAGAGCAAACACTGTTTTCTAGAAACTCTGGATTCGATTGACGATTCGCATCCATTAGCAGGATACTCAGCGCATTTGCAGCCTATTTTCTCTGAGAGGCTTCTGCTGTTCGCAGGAAGGCGCTTGAACCTGTACGTCATGAGGAGATGCGGTATCTCTAGAAATCGCATCTCTTTAGGCAGAAAGTTCAGTTCTGTGTAAATGGAGTTCCATCGTGAATAAGTAATAACCGTTAGAATCTCAACATGCCCAACTTTACAGGAAGGTGAGAGAAATTCATATTAGAAACCTAACATAATAGAAACGTATTCTGAAAGTATTCAAACAAGCGAACAGAAACTAAAATATTAGGTAAATGTTGAATAACGATTCTCAATGAAGAAATTTTCTTATCGATTACAGGTGCCAAGTGATTAGCTACACCTATGAGCTAATTTGATACCGTCGTTGAACTACCAAGGTTTGTAGAAACGACAGTATTTGTTCATGTATTGAACTTATTGAACCACAGAACTTATTGAACTCCTTCACTCGCCACCTCTAAGGTTACTACCGGATGGGTTGGCTCAGGTTAACAACTGTTACCACTGCAGAGACTCTATAAAGGACGTTCTAGGGTCCGGGTTGGGACGGCGGGGGATTTTCGAAACTAGCTAGATACCTAAGTCGGTTTCAGAGGCTGCCAAGAGGGGAATTCTAACGGGTGGCTGCTCTGGTCGGTTGTTTTCCTAGTTTCGTCTATCCACACCCGTGTATGTCGATGCAGTTCCATAACAAAAGGGACCGCGGATTGCGCGCGATGTTTCCTTCCTCTTTTCTGGCCCTTTCTCTCCCCCTACACACACTTGCACTAACTTGCACTTCACTAGACAACACTTGTCGGGAGACCAGTCAGAGGTTTTGAGCTTATGCTCCTGCGGTGCTCTGCTGGAGATTGGGTGAGAGCGTAGGCTTCGGCGGTCGGGGTCAGTAGCTGCTTGGCTGTCCGGGAGACGTCGCATCCTAAGCACAGGTGCCAACGTTTAGGCCGCCATTCTGCAACCTCGGCATTTCGCCCTGCGGAAGGTCGCAGAATGGCGGCCAAAACGTTGGCACGTGCGCCTAGGACGCGACGACTCCAGGACAGCCAGGCAGCTACTGGAGGTAGAAATCCCGCAAGCCGACGTGTAGGTCGACGTCAGATCTCACGTTCCGTCAGGGGGAACACCGCCACCTCCCGCGATATCACTCATGGGACCATTGACCATGGCTGTTTATTGATCCGGAAACATAATAGCCAATCATTCTAACACTGCATTATCCAACACTCCTTTATCAGGGCGAACTACACATTGCAGGTCTGCGCGAAAGACAAGAGTAGTAGAAAAGAGTAAAGTAAGACCAGAATCAAGAGCAGCGATCGGCGGGCTCGTTGTGGATCGTCGGCGCTTTCGGAGCAGGGCGGGTGCAGAAAATGAGCGCCGAGTGCACTTCCTGCGAACGCCCTCGGAAGTGCATTTAGCGCTCGCCGCAGACAGCGAGGCGGAGCGGGGGCTCCTCGCTCTCAGCACCCGAGCCCTCGGGGAGTGGACATGCTTTCATCCCGGGGAGGCAGGCGAGAAGTGACGAAATGAGATGTGGGTTCAAGGGGATGCAACGCGTTCCAACACGTGATGTAAGTGCCTCTGGTGTCATGTTAGTTTTATTCGGAATGGATTATGACATGAATTTTATTATTATTATTATTATTATTATTATTATTATTATTATTATTATTATTATTATTATTTATTATTTATTATTATTAATATTATTAAGAGGAAGAAGGAGAAGAAAAAGAATTAACAATAAAAGTTATAAATTAATATCAAAAAAGTGATTTTTATATTCGGTAAGGTACATTTACCGGCAAGATGCGAAGACTTTTAATTTGAGTATTTGCTTCTTAAGATTGTTGGAAAAGTAGAAGCACACCACTATTGATAAGGAAATTATGATCGAGATGGGTGGTATGATTGGAAAAAAATTTGCCCGTTGCAAATGCTACTTCGTTAGAAACAAGTTCATTGACGAGGGGATTTTGTGCAGCTCCTTGCTTGTAATAACTGATCTCGGTTTGTTACTTTTCCTTGGCACAACGCAGTATGAGGAAACGTAATAGAATCTAACCAAAGAAATGAAGACGAAATATCAGTGAAAAACTCAGTTTTGAAGATTTCTGATAACAAAATTGTATTTTATGACAATTTCTCAATGAATTGTTTAGTGGGGATGACAAGGAAACACAAGCAGTTTTATATAAAAAGCAGTGCAAAAATCGTAAATAATAAATAATTATAATGTAAAGTTTATAATAGGGAACAATGAATTAGTCGTTGTGTCAATCGCTATGTCATAAATTATAATCACTTACATCCGATGGTTCATGAGACTTTTAAGTAAATCACTTGAAATTCCACGCAGTCGCGTTTTATAAAATCTTTCTGTCATTGCTATTTCCTGTGGCACTTCGTTTTGTTGAACTTCATTCCGCTACCCATCCGTTTTATTAATCGCATTACCATTTCATTAACGATTTTTTAAAAAATTAGTTACTATTTACATTGAAAACTTAAAAATAAAAATAATAAAATCCATATCTTTAATTGTATCAGTAGTAATCCATATCTTTAAATGTACCAGTATTTTTCATTTCTCATGATTCCTGTGTTAAGACTACTTCTTCATATACAGTATACTTGACTTCGATGTTTTTGTTCGTCTTATTTGGTCCCGTTGTTCAAATTCGTATCATGTGCCTTTTATAATTTCTCCAACTAAACGCCGGTATCAGTGTTACCTCTACTAATCCATCTCGCTTCGAAATTTATGGCAGGCGAATTCGCGTTTATTGCTTGCTCGTCTGCTGCCACGCTTAACTAAATCATCGTTCGTCAGGGAAGCCATGTCCAACGCACGCGCTTCCTAATTTCTAGCCCAATACGTCCGATATAACCGTAAATCTCCTTCGTGTCTGCATTTGTCCCACTCTATCCCACTCTTTCTACCTTTATTCTCCGATCTGCCTTAATACCACTTTAGCCTAAATACCACACAGCCAAGTTCACTTAACCAGATTGCCAAGCCTTATCCCGTGTCTTCTCAACTTCATCATTACTTCGCGTATAGCCTTAGCTCGCGTATAGACTTACTGTGGCGTATCCGACCTTAACCACCCTCCCTCCGTGTTATTCCGATGCACCCCGTCTCTTCCTTTCCTGTGCCCACACCGCTTTACTATCCATACCCCGGCTTAATCTGCTTCGCATTACTTTGCGACTATTCGAATCACCTCCATGAACCTTCTTATTCCGCTTCACAACTTTTCAATAGGTATCACTTCCACTCACCTCGCCTTATCTCAACTCATGACCTCTCCTAACCTCACTACCTTCTTCCACCTTGTATCACCAAGCCTCTTCGATAACTCGTCCTCTCTTCTCCTCGCTTCGAGCTATCGCCTTCTTTGTTTTCCCATTACGCTGTCCCGTCTTGTCACTTGGCTCCGCTCCCTCGGTCACTTGTCCCTGCCACCAACGGCGACGCCACCGGCACACCGTCCGCTGCATCGCCCACGCAGAGTCGATCTCCGGCCCAGCGCCCGTCGCCGCTCCTCACATGTTCGCCACCCCACCCCTTCTTCCCCGTCGCTCGAAGCGTCCCTTAGGCGGCCCGTGGACCTCAACCTCATCCGCCGCCATCGCCTCCGCCGCCACCGCCGCCGCGCGCGCGCTCCCATCCAACGAAATTGATGGGATTTCCAGCGTGGCTTCGTCGGCGAATTGCTCTTCCCGTATGCTTTTGTTATCTTTGAAAATTGCTCTAGCGCAGAGCGAGGGGGGAGAGTGAGTGAGAGAGAGAGAGACAGACAGACAGACGAAGCGGGAGACCAAAAGCCGCGGGACGCCGAGGAGCTGGCTCGATATCGAGTTATATATTTCTGTCAACACGCGCGCGCGCGAGCGGGATCTGGGAATCCGAATGAGAGATAGCAGCGGCGCGGCGAAGGCCAAGGAAACGAAGCGGGCTGGTGGAGGGGGTGATGTGGAGCGAGGGAAGCGCAAAGGAAAGCGGGGGCGGTGATGAAGGGGTGGGTGGGGCAAAGTGAAACGGAGAACGAGCGGACAGGCCGACGGAATGGCCGGGGCGAGGTTGGGCGGGAAGGGCGCTCAATTGGGGGAGGTGGGGTTGGGAGGGGCGTACAAAGCAGCAAAATTGGCAAGTGTGGGCGGAGCCGGGCGGGGAATGGCTGGGCAGAGCTGAAAGTAGGTACAGCAATACAGACTCAGCGAATGCTTAAATATGTAAATACAAGTCGGTGGATACAGGCTGAAAGGAGGCCAGCGTCCTGCACATAAGTTGACATAACAGTGTGAGAGTAAAGTGTACATCTTTGATGTATTTCACGTCTATTTTGTAAAATTATTACTCACATTTGCGAAATTTTCGATTACAATGAGTCAGTATCACCCCAACCTTACCAATTTTATGAATTCATCGTAAAGTTTTAGGATGACCGCTTATAAAGGATAGTAGCGTAGGGAAATAAATCTTACCTCGTGAACATCAAGGGAAAGAGTTTTAATCCCAAACTAAGCAAATATTTGTTTTTATTTTCATGACATTACAGCACAATACACAATACACGGAGTTTTGCGGGAGAAAGACATTTTTATTAAAACCTTTCATTTGCGAAGAATTAAGGATTCTTTTGGAACCATATGCGCTTCGTTTGATTATGATGGCTTTTTCATATAATTGATGCACTCTTAAGAGGATAGCACATACAGTAGCGTTATATTACGTAACCGTCATTAATAATTAGGAAAAGTATATGTTTTCAAGTCAGTATTTTCCTTTTAGATATACCGTTTTTAGGTTTTCTTGACAAGAAAATGTTTAAAAACAATGCCCAACGATCATTAGACACAAGTCTATAACATAGAGTCTATGAGTTTTCAAACCTTTATTAGAATAATTATGTCAGATCATACATCGATCATCTACAGAACTTTAAAAATGTTGAGTAAGAGCAACTTGTTATGATGATAGTATGAGGAGAAGCCAATAAACTCCTTGAATAATCAGAAGGAATAAAAGTCGAAAGTAGGTTTTAAATTTCGGAGAAAATCATTGTGGCAGAACAATATCAACAACTTATATCTGCCACAGGAAAAAAGAAACTTGAACAAACTGACACAATTTCGCCTCACGCATATTGAAAGGAAAGATAAAGACTGAGATTGAATTGAACAGAACAGGAATCCTCTCGGTTTGCGTCTCGGTGCACAGCCAAGAAAGCAGATCGGATTTCACGGGGAGGTGGCGAAGGAAGCGAGGCGGGAGGCCAAAGGGCTGGTCGGAGGAGGAGGATGAGGGTCACCAGTGGAAAGCCGCAACCCGCGTGCTGATAAGCCCGCACGCGGGTGGGCCCGCAAAAACATTGCACGAGATTATTGGGGGGATAGTAGTAATTAAGGGGGCCCGGCCGCTCTGTTACGTGACACAAACAACATGCGCATTATCGTTATGAAATACGAGTCCCACTTATCGATGCCCTGTCATTGCACGCCGGTACTGCACGAGTCCTGTATTTATATTACTCAAGTGGCACGTAATCAATTGTTCTTATACAATGGCATTTAAATGAACAGAGTAAAAAATGTTAAAAATTGTGTGTAATGAGTTTCATAATCATCTGAATTATTTGCATTAATATCTGCACCGACACATCGCCTGTTAGAATCAATGAAAATAATAAAGAAGCGTAAATGACAGATTTCTCAATACGTATTTTATTATCTCATTTTAATCTGCTACATTTTATACAATAGTTGTGCGTTGCCTTCAAGAATATTCCAAAATAACAGATTTACACTTTGTCAGATTAATTTACGAAATATGCCATTTACTATAGAACTTCAAACGATGACAAGTGATCTAGATCTCATAGTTATTCACGAATTCAGTTTCATAAGACACCTTCATTTAAGATTGGCGAATTATCAAAAGAGTCCGTTGGGGCTATCATTATAATTTTTACCATCTTTGATAACTAATGAAGAATTCTTATACCATGTAACGATACGAAAATCGATCATCCGTTGCTTTGCAAGATCCAGTGTCATTCGGGACGAATATGTATAATATCACCCCAATTACACCTAATCTTGCATTACTATTGATGGCAGTGTGAAGTCGAGAAAAATCTCGCTTAAGCTACGTGAACATTTTTTCCAAGTTTGGGTGTCTCTAGTCGCGTTTCTCACTAGCAAGTTTAGCTATTTTTGCTATCTTCGCTACCGCTACCGAAGGTTCGGAAAAAGAAATATATTACGTAGTTTGGTACCCATCTTCATTTCAATTGTAAGGTCTATTTCCCCACTTACATTTTGTATTTGGGAGATCCAAATACATCACATGAACTTCTCAATATGTGACATTCGGAAGGATCGTGGACCGTCGTATAATCCTGACGGAGCATCCCAGTTCGTCCCGCACTAGGTGAAAATGTACAATTTTACGTTTTTTGTTATTTTTATTTAAAATTTAGTATTTATCTCCTCCCTCGTTTTCCACATGTTATGAAGTAGCATATGTGTCTAGCAGAAACTGGAACAAGGAGAGAGGTAAAACATGTAATTTCACTGTTCGAAATCCCGTGCATTATGCATAAGTAGTGATTTCTACAATTCTACATAACTGATGTAAAAAAACTATGCCCTCGACACCAGTTCCAATCTTAAACATCATTGAATAAAATCTAACAGATATTACTTTTAAGTACACCAAATTTGACGTCAAAACCTTGTAAGGTGTGCGAGTTTTACGCGACACTTTTTAAGATACAAACAGACATCATCACAAGACTAACTTTGTGTCTCACGAACAGTGAAGGTCGAAATTTTACTGCCAAAATCTCAACCTAAACTAATTATATAATAATTGCACTCTTTACTGTGTATAGTGGAGGAAAACTAATAATGTATTATTACACTAACGTACTTCAGGAACAATACGCGTGTTGGAAGACATGTGAATAAATAAAATATGTCAATCAGTGTAATGTCATAAACTACAGAATTTTGTTTAAAAAATTCACTGTTTCTCATTTAAGAAACTCTTAACCAGTAACGTGTATTGAAAAACCATTTTTCGTTTTTCAAGTCTTCCTCATCAGCTTTCTTTACTACAATTATTTCTTTGTTAGAATTTTTCCATCAGGAAAAAGATCTTGCTTTCCGAGATATGACTAAAGAACGAAGATAAATGTTACTCACATATCAAATTTTCCTATAACTATTTAATTTAATTTTAATTTTCAGAAAAAAATCTGCAATATATCGTATTCCCACTAAATCATCTTTCCAACAAAATCGGCTTTCTGTCACCCACACTGAGCAAATTCCCGTCAAAAATCTCAACACCAACTTCCTACTTCCGCAATTATTTTCCTGTTAGCCTGTGCAAGCGAGAACGGACTTAGAAACGCTAAGTTGACAAATGTCGGGTGAGAAACGCGCAGGAACTTCTCGTTTCAGAAAAAAAGTAATTTATTTCGCGTGAAGAAGATTCCGGAGGCGAGAGGCCGCCGGCAGTCGCCATTTTAAATGCAAAGCCCAACTTATAAAAGTGCCAGGAACCACCCTAAACCGGAGCAGGAGTTGTCTCCAAGGAATACCTTGCAGACAGTTTGCTCCTTCACACCGTCGCTTCGGGCTACGCTCGCGCTGCTCTGTAGTGTGAGATGTGGACGACGAAGAAGGCCTGGCACCACTGGTGACTCGCGCATGTTTCTTAAGAGGAAGAACGAATTCTATAGCTTATAGTACTTTAAGAGAAACATATGTCACGGACTGGGAGTTTTAATCCAATAAATATTAAATTCCAATGAGGCTTATAATTCGCTCGCGATGTTTTATGTTCTGCTCTTCATAAAGCATGATCTAGGCGGCGCCTGCGCCATGTCGTGCTTTTTCAAGCAATGAGGCAAGGGCATTGAGGGCATTGACGTCACGCGGGGGCATTGACGTCACGCGTAAATATGTAACTCTCCGCGTTGCAATGACTTTGATTTTCTGGTCATCGCCGGCAGCCGCGGCAGCCCTTGACAGAAGGCCCTTCCCCTACTAAGGGTATGTAGATCACGAGTCTCTCACCACATTATTTACGTGTTAAAGGCGTTTAATCTTTGAGGTGATGTTCGGTCTTCACCTGATTAGATAAAGTTAGCATGTAATTATTTATATTTAATAAATATAGTTACAAGTAACCAGTATCTGGCTGATTTCGAATCCATAGTCGAAAATCTCAACTACCAGTTAATTAGGAAACCTTCTATGCCCTGGATATGGTTTACACCAACCGTGACAAATCAGTGAAGTAAATTACATGCGTTGACTTGCCATGGGGTTAGAGAGATCCCTCGGTTCGAGAGGACCCTTTCACCGAACTTCTGCCAGTTCCCGTTGTAAGATTACACCGTTCGCCTACCTCTGCCCTTGACTCTCGCAAGTTCTCAACGCCCTGCGATAATGTGTTACGGTTGAAAATAATATCAATTGATGGCTGTCCAATCAAGGGAAGTATTCCTACGTTCCATCGAAAAGACTCCTTTAAAAAAAGGTTTTCTGCAGGAGTCTGTGAGATAGGAGTGATCAACATGAAAAGAGGCTACAATAGTTGTGCCTCCTAAGAGCGTTTTTAACAGTTTCTGTGTCGCTTACAATTCACGTCGTTTCAAACTCGATAAAATTAATTCCTTATAGATATTAACTAAAACAAATATTTTACTTAGAATTAAAATCAAATATTTTATTTAGCAACTACATTTGGAAAAGTTTATAAGGGGAGAACCTTTCCTCCTCTCAAATGCCGCCACTGTCTGCCACGATATCCTAGGCGCCTTCTTATAAACCCGATAAATCGAAATACAATTTGTAAGATGCTCATATGAATTTCTTATACTATTTTATGTTTTATTTCGCTTTTCGCAACGAAAAATCTCTACCAGTAATTTTGTGAAGACGATTGATAAACGCAGATGACTATGACGGATAATGCTTTAGTTTGTTCGAAAGTTTCTACTTTCTCAGTCATTTCACAATATTATCAAAGTAAATGAAAGGATTTTGAAAAGATATTAATATAAGTTATATTATAAAAGAAGTATTAAAAATATCAATTAAATATTGTTTTGCCCTATCTAAAATAAGTTTTTGTCCACCTTTACATTACCCACCCTTATATTCCTGAGAGCTACACAGATAAAAATATTGAAAATAGGTATGAGAAAGTTAACAGAAGAAACTTGTATCTGCATATATTTTACATCCAAACGTTTTTGAACATAACTAACGTAAATTACAAGTTTGAGCATGAATACACAGAAAACCACTCTGGCCTTATTGAAATATTATTTGTCGTTGGGTCGGAAGGGACGCAATAAAAAAAGAAACTAATTTCACGAAAAATGAATTTGTCTAACAGAATGCGCCGGACGTCTATTACGTTTTTCGTATTAAGGACTATTTAGATGAACACAAAAACATCCAAAGTGTTTCTTTTTCCGCGCACGCCTCTCATTTTGCTTTCAGTAAAACGACTTTAATTTGCATAATTCCGTTATCGCTTTTGCGACCACCGTTCTTGAAAATAACAATTACTGTACAAGCACACGTAAATTCAACATTTTACCAAAGTTCTTTTCGAATGAAAGTTTTCAACTATGTTGATTATGTTTCCTTTGCAAATTGAAAATTAACTTTGTCCAACAGTTTGATACATCCATCTAATTCGTTAGTTATGCTATGATGTATATTTTGACAGGGCCTTAACTTCGTTGAGTATGACGCGCATCACTACTCAAACGTGCTTACACGCAATTTTGCGTAACTCTTGTAATAAATAATCAATAGGTAATCACTATAAGAAGCAATTAATCATAGATCTCTATAAACAATCGCTGCCATCGAACAGTTCCATGAAGAGTTAATTATTGACAAAATGTCGAGAAAACGAAACATGCACGTTCATTGCAAAATTAATGAGGTGAATTCTAAATACTTAATTGCCGCTGCTGAATATATTTACTGGAAACCGTTAACAACTGTTAAGGGAAGGCTATATTTGTAATGCAAGTAGTGAAGTTGATTTAAATGGATAATCGATTATGTATTTGTTATAAATGTGAACACATAATAATATATACAATATGCATACTTGAATATTATTTGGAAAGAAATTAAGACGATATTTGAGATGTAACAGGGTTTTGCAGAGTTCTCCAGCTTCAATTCACTAGGCCTTAAAAATATTTGTAAAAGAAAGTCAGCTATCCGCGTGTAAAATCACCTCCAACGCAAATCACACCTCTGTGCGAAGTTCTAACTACTAATGTTATTTTCCTTCTGTAGTACATGATATTGTAGAGACATGCTTTCCGTCTATCATACAGTCTCTAGTCTTGAAAGAAGACTGTACTCAAACACATGGTTGAAACAACGATCGGTAGATTTCCGGAGGTAATCATTATCGACTCGAAACATATTGAATAACAGAAAC
The DNA here is from genome assembly GCA_038098605.1 of Gryllus longicercus. Lineage (NCBI taxonomy): Eukaryota > Metazoa > Arthropoda > Insecta > Orthoptera > Gryllidae > Gryllus > Gryllus longicercus. The sequence goes on from JAZDUA010000052.1 coordinate 1,269,612, forward strand.
AAGAGAAATGAAATGATGAACACAAACAGGTAACTAGAGAATGATGACATTTAGCATGAAGTGAAGAAAGTGAAGTCTATGAGAAAATAGATTTAACGTAAGAAAGGGGATTGAACCCTCATTAATGTGGGTGAAGTTAAAGAGTGAAGAGGGGAGGATAGATGAGATTTTCGAGGAGAGTGGGTTTGAAGAGCTATCGGATGAATGGGAACACTAAGGCATTGATCACTTTAGAAAAGAGTCAGACTTTGTTGGAACCGTGGAGATGTATGAACATCAAACAGGTTAGAATGGTGGAGATGGTACAGTCGAGAGCGAGGGAGTTATATTAATGAAAATGGATGAAATACAGAAAAGTTATGATAATATAAGATAATTTTTTTACTCCCCACCCGTTAATAACTAAATTTCTAACTAATGTTTAGAATTAATAAGTTTGGGAGTTGACAGTGAGAAATTAATAACAAATGAGAGAATAAATTTGTGTGAATGAAGAGACAAACCATGATAATTTTATAAAAAGACGAGTGTATTGTAGGAGAAATAGTAGAAGCGTGTAAAAAGAATATTTGTAAAATTTAATGGTGGTTACAAGAAGTAGATATACGAACAAATGTTGTAAAAGTAAAGTTAAATCTGGGGTTCTCACACGCGAACCCGTGGTCTCCTCAGCAGCTTAACTTTTGTGACTTCACGGACCTGTGTTAAGAAGTCCGACTCCTGGCGCAGGATAATACACTATTAATACTCTGAGCATATGGAACAACAGTCCCGGGATGGTCTGTGCTCAGAAGCGATCAATATTCATAATGCAAATCCCTCATACAAAAAACAAAAAAGCCACAAAATATATATAAAAAATGTTGAAAATCAGAGGACAATTTTCGCTAGACACATAAATGTCTCGAAAGAAAAATCAAAAATGACTTCCAAAAATCCAACACTGCGTATGCAGTTATGTGTTTCTTTTATTACATATTAGTTGAATGTGGCGTCGCCGACGTTGTAAACGTTAAAAATATTTTCATGAGTTGAAAATTTCTTTCATACTTCTTTTCTTTCATGCGTAGCTTTGTTCAAATATATTCTTATAGTATCTGGCGTACTTATACGGTTAGTAGGTTTTTGCAAATTTATTTTTTAAAATAAGGTACTATCCCTACGGGTAAAAATTAAAATGGAGAATGTCACGCGATTCACTTGTTCAAATTAACTGTACTTGTTTACTTAAAAATGTCAACATCAATGTTCTCAATATCGTGAAAGAAAATTACGGCGTCCTGATCAAAAGATGTCTTTGGGTACTAGGGTTCAATCAACGCCACTTATGTAGATCTATTGGTGGAGTTGGTTTAATTCCTGGCATACTCACGTAGATGTCTTTGAATCTTCTGGCCGGATCCGAAAATAAATTATCAATTCCCCATCAGGACAGCGAGCCGTGTTGAATGACACCTCAAGTGTGTCGATTGTTGCACGGAAAGTGGTCTAACCTTGAGTGACGGAATCGCACATCCGTACACTCAGAAGTTCCTCAAAGACGGTTTAGGGATTACAATGCGTATATAGTTTGTATTACATATTTTTAAATGACAGTTACATTACATTGCACTTAAAATATAGTTCCGTATATAATTTGTATTACATATTTTTAAATGACGGTTACGTTACATGGTACTTAAAATATATCACCAGTTAACGAACAAGGCGGTAAGCAAACATTCGTTAACCGATTGCCCCCTGTCCTGGCAGACTCGTCGACTGCAGCGAGGTAAATGCGCGCGCCGGCGTCAACGATATTCGAGCGGGGTTGCTCGTGGAGCGAGCCCTCTATTTATGCCTTTCACTTGCGGCTTACAACGGCCATGGCTGCGAGCCGGACGATCTAATTTAGAAAAAGCAATTAGCGACGCACAGCGGCCGCCGAAACAAAAATCTCCTCCTGTCAATTACGCCACGTGCAGTACGAGCCGCTGCTCTCGGGATAAAAGCGGCGATTCAGAAGCATTGTACGCCGCATCGAAAATGAATTCCGATAGAAAATAATGCTTCTTTGAATCGCTAGTTTGGAGGCGGGGGAATTCTTTGATGCAACCTGCGTGGGAGAAGTAAAACAATCTAATTGAATGGGGGAATATAGTGGTAATTTTGAAATTTTTGCAAGCCAGAGGAAAAACAAAGTTTGTATAAATTCAGACTTTTCATCGTTGGCGTATAAAATTGTATTAAAAAACATATTAAAGTTCTGTAAATATATTTGTGGAGTTGATAATAATTCTTGTCTTTGAGAAAATTCCACGATTCTTATTTTGATGAGTAAAATGTGGGTTAAAATTATATTGCTATGTCCCTGTCAATCACAAAATAATGAGATGAATTGTGTGTTAATACAAGACCGACGTTACATTAAAAAATCAACCTCCTGTGTAGAACGGGTGACACTGGCGGTAGTGGATCTGCGCAGAAGAGTGTCTTTGTTTTGAATATGTATGGCCTCGCTATTGTCGAATAATTATTGTGGAGAGCAAGATAATGGCAAATCCCCTATAATCATATCTTCATTATCTCTTAGATTTTGAAACACGAAAATGGCTTAAAACTACAATTATTATCATAAAATATTGTGATGCAATGGTCACATTAATTCATTGATTGTTAGTGATATCGGGCACTTCATCTACTAGGGTCATTAGTCCCGTAGCTGTAGTGTTTTTTTTGTTCGGGAGGTGGAGGTGGTCTTTCCCCCGTTGTATGGCGAGATGCGGAGCCGACCTACCGTCAACTAGCGGGGCTTTCCCTAACCAGGTATCTCCCACCAGCGTGACAAGCTCTAAGCTCCCGACCGGAATCCCGACGTGTGTGGTAGTGTGCACGTTATTGTGCGTGAAAGTGGTGAGGATAGGACAACAAAGAGGAAGGGAAGATCGCGCGCGGTCCGTGGCTAGGGTACTGCTCTGGCATTCGGCTGGTGTTGTTCGGAGAAACCACGAAAATCTACCGATCAAAGCAGCCGGCCGCTAGAATTCTCCTCCAGACAGTGACAGAATTCGACCTAGCTGACAAGCTAATATCGAAAATCCTGCCGCAGAAATGACTTGAACCAAGGATCTCGCGGTCAGCGGGTCTGCAGTGACATCAGTTGATGTACTGTCACCTCTCCCGGAGAAATGGTTACAGAAGTGATATTTCCAGAGAAGCGGTCATTTATTTTTTAGACCGCCACTAGTAACATCAATTCTTTGAGGGCAAGCATATCGTGCTAAAAGCAATTTTTTGTATTTGTGCTGAAAACGTGACATTATTCAAGTGTTCGAATAAATCCGCAAGAAACACAACAAAAATACTTTCATTTAATAGCCTTCTTAAGCGATTTGAATACTTTAATTAATATGAAAGTAAGTAAGGCTGTCTAAAAATAGTATATGATACTCGTCATAAAAGTGATTTGATTCTGCTCGTACAATTGCGCCACTCGGCCTATTGACCCTCAACCTTTCCTCCTCCCGAAATCAAATGTCGCATTTACCACTTCATAAAGAACTATTATGAAAATATGTCTACACATTGAACAAAAAACAAATATTGTGCTGTCAACCGGGCGTTTGTCACTCCAAAGTAATTTGCAAGGCTTCTCAATATACGCAATAGAGGGACAACCGTTACAGGCCAGATGTTACGACGGGGCCGGGCCCTTGAGGCGAACCGAGCGCCGTACGTTATTGCAACCCGCGCTAGTCCACCGTAATGGCAGGCGATGTTAACTTCCCCAGACACCCGCATCCGGCCCTGACCTACGGGAAGATATTTCAGGGCCGAGGTGACGAACGAATCACTACGTTCTGTGGAAGAACAGTCAGGAAGGCGAAGATTTTGCCGGTAGTCTCCTAGGTTTTTACTATGTGCTGGAAAATGTTTCACAGTTAGGCCATTCCGCACCCATAACAATGTTAGGTGCGTCTAGTTCAGAATGGCACACTGGGGGAAGTTAAACTTCCGGGGTGTCGAAAGCCTCGCGGTGTTCTTCGCAAGAACAGTCAGCAAGGACGAGTGTTCGTCGGCTATCTCCTAGCTTTTCACCCTCTATTAGGCGTTCCACAATTACACACATAAAATGATTGTAGGCGCATAGCGATGCATATTTGAGCTCTAGAGAAAAACAAACATCAGAAATGTCGAAAGTTTCACCGTGTCCTACGTAAGAACGGCCAGCAAGGCCACGTTTTCGTTGGCTGTCACAGCTTTTCACTATGCATGAGGAGGTGTTGCACAGTTGGGTCAGTTTCATAATTACCAGAAATGATTCTTGGCGCGTCGCAATGCAGTTAAAGACTTTGGGTAAAGGGAAACATTCGACGTGTTCAATCCGTCTCCTCGCTCTGCGCGTGAATTAACTGGAACGAGAAGGAGAGAAGTGCGGAGGAAGTAGAAGCAGAAAAGGAAAGCTAGAAGTGGAGAGATCGAGCTCTGCATTATCAAGTTTTTGTTCACTGTTCTTCAAAGGTTCACTATGTACAAGAAGATATTCCAGTTAGACAAGTTTCACAGTCGTCAAAGATGATTCTAGGCGCATTCCAATGCAGATTGACGCTCTAGGGAAAGACACACATCAGAGACGCCCAAAGATGCACCGTGTTTTACGCAAGAACAATCAACAAAGCCATTATTTCGTCTGTGCCTCTTAGCTTTTCACTATGAACTAGAAAGTGTTCCACAGTTAGACCAGCTCCACACCCATCTCATACCATTCTAGCCGTGTCGCAGGTCGAGACTCTGGGGAAAGAGAGAAGCCGAAACAGCCTCCTCGCTCTGTGCGAGAACTGGCGGGGACGAGAGTGAGTGGAAGCGAGTGGAGGAGAGTAGAAGCCATAGAGGGAGGGTAGAAGGGGAGGAGATGGCTCTTTGCCGCCGGCGCGTCCTGCGACAGGCGCCCGTTTAATTTCCGCTAATAAAGTAACAGTTCATCAGCGCCGGCCAGCGCAGATGACGACCGGGAGAACAGCGACTGCGCATCTCCAGATTTTTTTGTTTTTCTTTTTATTTCAGCAACTCACTCCATTCACTTTTTTTTCATTTTGTTTGAATGAAATAGTCCATCTTCTGAAGAGAAAGTTCCGTCGGAAATACAGTAGTTAGAAATTAATTAGAATAAAGACAGCTGGTGATTTTCATGTAAATGTTTTTTTTCAATATTCAATATTGAATTGAATATTGTATATTGAGTATTGTTTAACATAAAAAATAATTTTTCAGATGTTTATATCATCTAATTTTCAATAAATGACAATAAAATTCAAACGTTTTAAGACTTTTTGAAGAAAAAAGAAACTACTTGTTATGTTTTTAAATACAGTTACCTGACTGAAGGTAGTAACGTATCTTTTAACAAAATTAGAAAGAGTATTTCCTGAGAACTGAAGGGGAAATCACTTCGATCTTCTGTATAAACAGAATTTTAGGATAAGAGACGCATTACGCGCATTATCAGGCTCCATCGACACAAAACACCGTAAATGTGATACAGTTGCATAGGGAATGACTCTCGGGGACGAATCAAATTGATTTAACACAAATACAGATTTTTCCAGATGGTGCTAAAGAGACGTTAGAAGGGGTGTTTGTAATCCGAAACATTCATCACGTATTCCGTCGTTCATAAATCGGTAAGATGCGTGGTAGAATTTTGAAACCTAGATTTAGAGTATCAACAGGTGGTCACAGGTAACGTTGTTAGGATGTAATCTTGAAAAATTGGTCCCTTTTAAAACTTCTAGTGCACTACAAAGCTTTGATATAATATTGATATATGAGGCCATCTTTGTCTTTACAGGTTATTGTGTTTGGATTATAAACGATACACACAACGTAGCATATCGTGTGTAATACACTCAGAATTGCCAATAAAATGAACTGAAAACCCATTGAAGACGTCTGAATTTTTCTATTCACTATTTTTTCTATACATACTATACACCCTCTCAGAAAGACATAGAAATAACAGTTGAACCAAAAAGTAAGGAAGTTCAGCCGGTCACTTAAGAGACTGTGGAGAAAAATATTTTCAAATATTTACACTCGCAGCAGGAAAAAAATCGTTAACAGATATCGCGAAGGTATTTGTTATAATGGAGATAAGAATCTCATAGAAGTTATTTGTCACATTTATTTACTTTGCTGACGTATAAAAACTTGCAATAAAGCTTTTTTTAGTAACATTTTAAAGATAGTTACATTCCAAAATATGAAAAGTTCGTTTTAAAATGAATATCAAAGAAGTATTTGGCGAAGATATAAAAATTATAATATCAAGATATTTTACAAAAGCACAAATATGTAACACGTAAAATCGCATAAGTTTCGTCTTTGTGTAAATGCCACCATACAGCGAAACCCTCGAATAGTGAAAATTACCAGAAGTTTCTATCCGATAACATTGAGATATATACTGACAAGAGAATGGAGGAATCTACGATAGCACGTCGAATCGATAACCAAGTAGAATCTACTCCAACCCACAGGCAGGCGAGGAGGGAGAAGCGTTGAACAATGCAGTCGATGGTGCGCTGATGTGACAGACGAGGGATGAGGTGGGGATGAAGGGATGTGGAGGCGAGGTGGGGATGAGGCGAGGTGGGGCGGAGGAGGGCGGGGCGCGACGGGTTGGGGGCAGGGCAGTGGTGGTGCGGTGGCGGGGCGAGGCCGAGCCGGGGCGGGGGAGAAGTGGAGCAGAAGTAGGTCCGAGGGGGGAGGAATGGGCTGGGAAGAGGCGGGGGCGAGAAGTGCAGGGAAGGGAGAGGAGGCGCGCGCCGACAGCCGCGCTCCTGCTGGAGCCGCGATGAATATTAATGGCAGCTGTGGGAGAGAGTGAGGGGGCGGGGGTCGAGAGGAGGGGAGGGTCTGGTCCGGTGGAGAGCCGATTTGGCAGAGGACGGCCAGTGAGGAGGAGCCTGCGTAGGACGAGGCCAACAAGTCGAGTGAGAGGGGTGCACTTAATGGAATGCATCGGAGGAATATGCAACACATAAGGAATAGAGGGAGGCAGAGAACGATGGAAAGAGAAGAAAAAAGAAAGAAAGAAGGTGCTTTAAAGATGAATATTAATTGAATAGAATCATCCAGTGAAAAGAAAGAAAACCTAGAGAGAAAATAGAAATATTGGTATCAAAGAAGAAAGTTCTACAAAACGTACGTGAATACATTGAATACCAGTTTAACACACCCATGATATTTTAGCAAAAATGACAAAAATTCATAAAATGAAAAAAGTGGTGAAACAAATGATAAATATTTCCGATCTAAAATTAGGAACTCAAAAAATTTTTCTTCGGGGATCGACATGAAGCCGCGACGGAGATCAACACACTTTACTTGTGATTGGAATAGTTGCAAATTACATAGACTAACGCTTTAATAGAGGAACATATTTCAGGGTTTGAAGTTATTAATTTAAATCCTTCATTTTGGTTCTCGAGTTGTCGGAATGTCGACGCTAGATACTAAGAAAGACGTGTAGAAAATTAGAGCGCGCAGAAGAGAGTTGAATATGATGACCAGGTGGAAGAGGCAGGAACGCGAAAACCGAGCGCCAAGACAAATACTTGAAAACGGCCAGGGCCTGCGATGAAGGTAACGGGGGAGGGGTGGGAGGAGAAGGAGAAATGGGAGAAGGGAAAGCGAAAAGGAGTTGGAGGCGAAGAGGAAAAGGAAGGAGGATACGGGATTGGGACTGACCGCGCCAGGTGGAATCGGGCGAGGCATGGATTATGAGCAGCACTTCCGTTATTGGGCGATGCCGCGTCTTGTTCGCCATCCATCACAGCGGACGCGCGGCGACGCTCGTGTCATTTATCTCGGCGCCCGCCTCGCGGCTCCCTCACTCCAGTCCCCCTCCGCCCCCTTCGGCCTCACGCACTCCGCCCCACCACACCCCGACACGATGCGTTACGCAGGTCCCACCGCGTTTCTCAGTGGGTCGACAGAGGTCACAACGCTTTACTGATAATTGATGACAAATATTGAAGTGACAAAAATGCATCATCTCGCTGTTCCACCTTTTTGTCGAAATTGGAGAGTTAATATAGAGAGGTCTTATGCTTGGCATTGCTAGACGACTGGATAGGTCATGACGAGAGACTGTTAACACATACTTAGTTTTGAGAAAAAATAGCTGGAGTGTTCTGAGAGTAATGGTAGGTAAAGTACAAGTTTTATTCACAGATAACTACACATTATTATTAACATTGAAACTCTAAATTCTGTGAGGTAACAGAATTGAAATGTAATGAAAATCAATAAAGCGTTGTTCAAACCTGTTCACTCGATTATAATAATTTCTGAATATAGTCATCTGACGGCCACCTGAAGTGTGAAATGTGGGGTTTATTGGAGTATACGGGTTTTTGTATGCCTTGCCGTCAACATGCACTTTCTTACGTGAGATAATAACATACTAGTAATTTCTAGAAGTTGATACAGCTGGTGGCAGAGTACAATGTGTAACGTGTGTAAAACATACTCACAAATTTAGTATTTCGTTTGTACCAGGAACGTTTTATATTTACTTTTAGAGTTTATTTTCATGTTCCTATGAGAGATGTAATTCCCGTTATACTCACACAAAATAAAGTACATTAAAATATATCATTACTTTATACACGCTCTTGTTATATTTGTTTTACACACATTCAGTGTAATTAAACGCTGCGTCGTCCTTTGGTCAACATTTTCTTAAAAACATCTCGCTGCTTCTTGGTGTTATTCACTTACAATAAATGTAATAAACTTCTATAACATAAACCAAATAAAGTTGAACACCTTTTGTAAGTTCATTCTTCTTTAAAAAATCTCCGCATTTTCTTTTGGCCTGGAGAGATGGCCCAGAGCATCACCTAACGTCACTGCAGTGCCTCTGACCGGAAGGTTCTAGGTTCGATTCCCGACGGTGGTAGGATTTTCCACACCAGCTTGTCAGCTAGGTCGAATTCAGTCACTGTCTCGAGGAGATTTCTAGCGGCCGGCTGCTCTGATCAGTATTTTCTGTGGTTTCTCCTAGCAAAACTAAACGAATGCCGAAGCAGTATCCTAACAAACGGGCCACGGACCGCGCGCGATTTCTTTTCCTTGTTCTTTCTTCCCCCTACATACTCACGCCTACACTTATATCCAGTACACTATCGCACATGTCGGAAGACCGGCAGAGGACGTAGAGCTTGTCTCAGCTGGGCCGCGGGTGGGAGATACCTTGTTGGAGAAAGTACCGCTAGCCAACGTTAGGTCAGCGCTGGCTCTCACCCTCCAGCGAGTGAAGATCATCGCCCCATCCCAAGCAAAAACATGCCCTACACTTACGCGACTAGTGACCTTAGCAGTTGATTCGCCGGAATCACTATTCTTTTGACTCGTGTTTACCTGTCAAGTACCGTTACCCGAGTGTGACCCGAGTTTTCCCGTATTTTAATATTATTACAACACCGTCGGTGGTTTTGGCCCAGTGTGCGGCGTCGCGCAGGACTCATGAGCTGTCTCCATCGGGACGGTGAATTATGTGCGAACTCCCCTCCCTCCACGCCTCCCACCCCATGCGCCCGGCGTCGCTAGTTCCCGGGCGATCACCCACGGGCGCGCGCTGTCAATGGCTGCGCCAAGACGCGCTGATCGATTGTGTTTACATGCGGGACACGGGATGATGATGATGCAGCGTCGACTCCCGAAAAGTTCCGGCGAACTTACACTCCCCGCCCACCAAGTGTGACGCCGTGAATATGCATGAGATTCTTGAGATAGCCGTAATGGAAAATGCCGGGCTAAACGAGCGGGTTGCAGGCTATCAAGAGGACGTTATAACTATGTTCCATTTATGCGCTGGCAAAAACGCAGTATTCTTATTAATTTTGTTTGCGTACTGAAACGCGTTGATGTGAGAAAGAAACTAAAAATACATTGTAAGTATAAACCTGTCACTCATAAATCAAAAACGAAACTCCAATTTAATAAGAAAAATAATTAATAACAGGAGATGAATGGTTGTCAATTAAAACCAATGTTCAAGAAGTGTTCAAACAGTAGTAAAACTCATGAAGTCATTCCAAATACCGTCTTTAATATATTTTCATTCATATTATATTATCAGGCCATACATTCTATATCATTTACTATATTATGTTAATGCCTAAAAAATCAATACCTATAGCCCATTTTTATCAATAATAATTATCAGTAGGCGGAAGCGGTGGAGAAACCCAATTACTTCAACGAATGAATCGACGAAATGAATCATATTGAACAGCCTTTGTGTGTCGGAAATTTACTTTCGAGAAGATTTTGAACAAATGTAAGAAATGTAAAAATATATATAAAATAAAATGTATAAAATAACAAATCTTTCGTCGATATGAAATAAAGTAATCGCGAAATAATCTCACAAACAAACACACCAACTTATCATCCATACTACTTACAAATACACTTCTCAGAAATACTCACGCAAATATAACGGTCTTTCTATCACTTTTGGCGACTTTGTAGGATTGGTATAAAATAACAAAACCCTCGTCGAGGCCAGAGGGCGGAAACCTCGACCCGAAGTGAATAAACTCGCGCTCGAACGCACCAACTTGTCGATTATCCTCAGCGCGGCGGCGCAGCCACGTCGCCCCGAATCTACGGCGAGCTTCCAATAACAGCGAGGACGACGACTCTCTCGTGGTATCGACCTGAGGGAGAGGGGGGCGGACGGATGGGCCGGAGTCCGGGGATTCGGCGGCGATGCTCTCGGCGTAAGGGGCGCGCTGCGAGCGCGTGCATCGGCGCGAGGACGCGAGAGCGGAGACACGGGCAAGGTCGAGGAGGGTGGAAAAGTAAGCGAGGGCGGTAGTTGAGAGAGCGGTGAAACTGATGAGGGTGGTGAGGGTGATGGGGACGGTGACCTTGATGAGGGCGGGGAGGGAGATGAGAGCGAATACAATGATGAAAGTGATGAGAGTGACAGTGATGAGGCGGTGAGGGAAACGCGGTCGGTGAAGGAGATGAGGTCGCTGAGGGAGATGAGGTCGGTGAGAGAGATGAGGTCGGTGAGGGAGATGAGGTCGGTGAGGGAGATGATGTCGGTGAGGTAGATGAGGGTGGTTAGGGTGATGAGCGTAATGAGAGAGGTGAAAGAGACGAAGGCTGCAATAATGATGAGGGTGGTGAGGATGGTGATGGTAATGAGGGCGGTGATGTAGAAAAGAGTGGTGATGATAATAAGGGGGTGATGAAGACGAGGGCTGTGAGCGAGATGAGAGTGGTGTGGGTTATAAAAGCTGTGAGAGCGATTAGGACGCAGAGAATGTAGGGGGTGGGGAATGCGGTGATGGTAATGTCGTTTATGGTTATTAGGACCCTGAGGATTCTAAGGGCAGTGAGGATGGTGATTAGGATGCTGAGGGCGGTGAGGATGAGGACTATGGTGAGGATGATGAGGGTGGTGAGGACAGTAAAGGTGATGAGAGAGGTAAGGGCGTTGAGGTAATGCGCGCTCTGTGTGTGCTAAAGGTGGTGATAGCAGGGAGGCTGGCGAAGGCGGCGAATGTAGCATGGACAGTGAGAAACGACTGGCCGGCGGGGTAGTAAGGGAACATGGAGGGCGACAACGATCAAGGGCGTTGGCAATGGCGGGGACGGTGGAGGGCGAGAGAGGCCAGGATGGTGCGCAAGGTGATGTAGGTGACGAGGTCAGATTGGGCAAAGGAGAGCGAGAAACGCGGTGATGACGTAGCAGAAGGGCGAGGACGACATTGGCAGTTGCTGGGAGGTTGTTTTGGGATGAGCCCTCGATAAAAATGCAAGGGGGCCCAAGGAAGGGTGTATGCGAGACTACATGGATCTACATCGAAAGATGACGAACGTACAAGAAAGAGAGAATGACAGAAACACAACAAACAAGACCAAGAAAGAACAAACAGAGAAGGAACGATCGATACATAGACGGACAGATAGGTAGATGGTCAGAGAGACTGACTAATACTGAATACTAAATAGTTGCACATGCGGTCAGCCAGGAAACTTTACACCGACTTGCGTGGAGTAAGACAGGCTGGCAAAGAAGATGTACTTTAGAAGCAATGGAGGTTTTAGCCATAAGGCAGTTTACATGAACAATCTTAAATTACACGTGAGGTTAGATTTTTTCAAACAAACATTTTAGTGCTGTAAAAGAAGTAAATATTTTAATGTAAACATTTGTTGCTGCTAGAAATTTGAGGATCTGCAGGAAACACTCACAAGTTTATTAAGAGATCATGACGAACTACTTTATCTATTAAAACATAATTTAAAAAGCAGGTTGTTTCAGGCACTCTACTGGTAATAATGTTAAATTTATAAGTTAATACACATCATAGTAATAGTGAGGCGAAAGCTCATACAGCACAATGCAGAGCAACGGAGAACAAAAGAAAGCGTTCAGCAGTATATGAATAGCTCTGAAGAAGGCCATAGCAAGATGGCCGACACGTCAGCACAATTGACCGAGACGCGGCTCATCCTGGATAGCCAAGAATGCACAAAAGAAAGCGGTATAGAACATGAACGGTGCTGTTAGACAAGGTACGTATGTAAGGAAGGATTGAGGGTGGTCTTTGATGGATTGTGAGCACAGCAAATCTTAGAAAGGGACTAAAACGATACATACTCTAGCAAAGCTATGCAGAGATGGGCAATAAACAGGGCTTGCAAGGTAACTGTCGTTCTTGCACAAAGATACGAGATCACAAAAGACTGGCGACAGCATGCAACAAGATTGTTTCTATAGAATGAACGATTGTATGAAGATCAAATGAATCATGAAATCAACTAAAAGATCAAATGAAAATGGAGATAAAAAGGAAAGTTGTACCATGGTTGAAAATAATAAGTTTATGACCTTTTTATTCCACGAAAATGAATACAAAACACAAACTTCATTTTAGTCGATTGAAAATATGTTTTTATTAACCGTCAAAATTATAGAAAAGTAGAACCTTTCATAACAAAAAAATATCAAATGTCTAGGAATAAATAATTTATGATGAACTAAATAAACAATATTACGAAGATAAAACGAATAAAAATCGATATTAAACCTATTGATCCCTTGTTCTTTCTTCTTCATATAATGTGAACACGTTTTATATCAGATTGTCTAAAGGAAAGTTACCATCAATTTTTAAACAAATATTTTACTCATGATAATGTAAATGTTCAAATGTAATTACACAATCATTTCTTTGGGAGGAAGAAAAAACCTTTATTATTTACTGTGATAACGGTTAGCTGATAGATTCTGGTTTTGGGATGACTAATATCATGAGTCATAAGGGAGACTTCGAATTTCTAAATAAATTATTTTGAAATATATTGACAAGTTACGTTTTTCAAATGTAATATAAAATGATAATTCGCTTGTTGCAATTTAAACACTAGATGTAGTATCAATTGCCTTCAACAGGCAGAATGTGACTAAATGTCACTGGAATTTGAACCGTGTTTACTAAATGTCACTGGAATCTGAACCTTCTGTACAAGCAGAACAACTTCTGAACAACTGAAGATCACGTGGTTTTTTCTTTTAGTAAATAATAGTAGACAAATAGTCGAAAAATCATCATGTTAGTACTGGAGCATTACATAACATTCCATATACAAGGTAAATAATTTGAAATAAAGTAAAATGTGACAAAGGCGTAGCCGAACTGTTACAAATTTGCAACCGAGAGGAACCAATAACTGGAGATATTAAAGTAGGTATTTATGAAAATATAGAAAATAATTTGTCAATTGTAATTAATTGTTATGTTATAGTTAATGTTAATTCTACAATGTAAATTCAGCAAATGTTGAAAGAAATATTGCAAAATCTTTTGCTTTTCTTTTAAGGTATTATTTCAATAGATATCGTGTTTACTTATGACGCAAAATTCTTTTGTGTGAAGACACGGACGACATCCCAGTGACGACGAACAACAACAGAAAAGCAACGGCACTCTAGTCCAACCACGTGTCTTGAAGAGCTCAAAAAATCAATTCTCTCAAAACCCAGATACTTCTCGGAGATCTTTTCTTCCCAAGGTGTTTCCCTAGCAGTAGAAACACCGCATCAACTCTCGCTTTCTTCCTGAACGCTCTTTTACGCTCGCCAGTCAAAACGCTCTGCTTTATATTACTGCGATGGTGCGCGACGGATTGGCAATTTTTGCAAGTTTCTGGAACGACGACATTCCGACTCGCAGCGAAAGAACGAATGTCTTGAGGCCGCACTTCCGGAAAGGAATGGAGGGAAACAGCGATGCTCGCAGCACTTCCGCCTGCGCAGAACAAAAACGCCCGCGCCCGGCGACTGTCTCCAGCCCCCCCCCCCCCCCGCGCCAATGACCTCACAGCTTCTACCCCGTACAGTGGGCTGAATACCTTGGTATGCGTATTTGCCTTTATCTGTGGTTTTTATCTTTTACGATTTGTTTTATACATCTATTTCATTTGAATATTTCTATTAAATGATTATTTTAGTTTTAATATTTGTACTTCCTTTGTATAGTTGTTACCATGCGTAAGCTCATTTGCAGTAATAAATTATAATAATAATATTAATAATAATAGAAATTATTATTATCATTATGAATACCGAGCGAAGTGACACACAACGGATTCGCTATCAGGAGGTCTGGGTTCGATACCCGGGCCGGCCATCCTGGCCGGGTTTTTTGTAGTTTCCCCCGGTCACAAGGTGAATGGTTCAAAAATCCCACGAACACCTTCCCCTACACCACCAAACACCTCTTACCGTCATCCTAGCTAGATTATCCAGTCATAATTAGCATCTGCATTTGGTGAAGTTTTGCTACACTTATTAGGCATAAAGATGTTTCCAAGAAAATGTATTTTCATTTCAAAGTGTATTTTGGATCATTGTTCACTTGTATTGACTCCAGAGATGAGCCCCTTCGGTTTAATCATGTAATGTAACATATTTTGTAAGGATGTCTGCTATTAACAGTATGCTCAGCTATCTCAAAGATACACGTACTTTCAATGCACATTATTTTTGCAATTATGGCTACAAATCAATTTTTCAGTTATTCTTTAATATATCTTAAATATACAGTGCAATGATACTTTGAATTAGTGTGTAAAGGTCTTTCTGACTAATGGTTTCTCCACCAGGTATGATAATTTCCCAAGTAGTACTTACCCCCAACAACGACAGAGGTAAATAACAGGTAGAAGTCAGTCAAACACAGAAGCTGTACAAATGTCTAGTCCTAGCAACTATATGAATATACTGGTAGATATATTTTTTTGTTAAAAAAGTTTCTAATAAAGCGCTTCACAAGAGAGTTTTGATATTAAGAATATATAGTTAATTTAGTATTAGCCTTAATACGAGCGAGGCCACTCCCTCTGTAGTCCTCCTTTTCATTATATGTATGTGGCTGGGGTGATTTAGATGAATGATAGAGGGTTAAGAAGTGATACCATTAGGTTAGAAAAGGAAATGGCTTATTAAAGTGATCTGAATAATTGGGATCACTTTAGGGAATCTGGATTGAATTCTCTTTTGGGTGTAGGATTTTCCAAGTATGAAATTACTTGCGGCTGGAGAAGACGGTAAAGTTTGGAAACATGAGTTGCAAATTTTGGAAATGAAATGCACAAAATATGAAGAAAAAAAAACAATATCTGTAAATAACTAGACAAATAAGTGCACCGCCTGCATCGCTGGCACGTGGTGTTTTGTCTTTCGGTTCCGCGCCCCCCGTTTGGCCCGTTCGGGCCCTTTGCATCCAACCCCCGCGTCCCGCGTGAAACAACACCGCGTCGGCGGCGGCCGCGCTGCAATAACAGCAAGATAAGGGCGCCGACATATTGAGGCGGGGACGTAAACAAGCGCCGCAGCCGAGGAGGACACGGCGGAGCGGGGCGCGGAGCAGCGGGACGGGGCGGGGAGGAGAGGGGAGGGGAGGGGAGGGGAGGTCGGTGGCACTTCCGCGTCGCAATACGATGAGCGCCGCCGCCGCCACAGCGTCGACGTAGGTGTGCCGGCGCCTGGAATGAGGAAGAGGCTGGCGCGACGGCGGTGAGAGCTGGAGTGGAGGTGGCGGTGGTAGTCAAAGCAATGCTTGAATGTTGGAAATACCGAAGTTGGGCTTCGCGCGTGAAACTTTGATACAGAGGGAGTGCGCCAATGGTACCGTTTGGTTCTAATTGGACCGCAGTCCAAAGGTTGTGGTAATAATGTTAATAGAGATGCACTGTATCGTAATTTCGGAGAGGTGCTTGCCACTTCATCTTAAAATCACGACCATTCATTTGATAAACTGAGATTACGCGAGATAGGTGTTTACACCCCATTTCCAATGCCTTTTGTGGTAATACCTTTTGTATCTTCACTCTCATTATTTTAACAATTTATTTTCACACTTTCATTCAATATTCCTAGGATTATTCCAGCATTTTTGTATTGCACTGACAAGCATTTTGAATCTATTTTCTGGCCACCATTACCTTCTTTGGTCTTATGGGCAACGAGTACAAATTACGTGATATGACAACGTATGAAGTGATAATGATAGTGCTATTAAAAAATGATTATTAAATGACGATTCCACTCGTGAAATTAAAACCAATACCGTTTAACTACACATACAAAATGCCCCAATCAGTGCGGTGTATCTCGAAAATAGTATTGCTTTTTCTATCCGATTTTTCTTTCCTTTTCTACCTACGAGCCAACCATAAACTGTCACCCATCTATCGTAGGACACGGAATACATCAATCGCTATGTCAATGTCCAACAAACAGCGTATGTACTATAACATAAGTTTTGATTTTAATACACGTTTTCAGATATTTTCAATATTTGCCGCATTTTGGGACTCTGTTGGACATAATTTCACTTGTAGAATAGTCCTATTAAATACCACTCGTGCTTTGGAAATTATCGGATAAATCCCCTCCTCGATTCACGAGTTAGAAATTCATCGACAATTTCCAAAGCGTATTATCTATGATAATGCAATGCCGTTGTTTGAACTAGAAATGAGAAAAGGGTGTGTGTGTGTTTTGACATGACATCGCAATCCCTTGACATTTTCGGTCGAAAGGCAATCCGGCTATTCCTCTCACCTGCATGGATTACTAGGACTTACCATCATGCCATCCTCTTTCATTTCTCCTGAACTTGCCCGGATAAGGCCCTTCTCCACCACGGCTAACAGAGGTAACCCTTGAGCCCACCTCAACCAATTTTTAATCTTAGCTTTAATGACGAAGGAATTGAAAGAAGCTTAACTTGCGAAGGTGCAAAGAATCAAAATTCGTGAAGACTTCTTGGACTTTTGATGGTGAACCAACAACAGCTCATAGCTCAACAGCTCATGATTTAAGGGTAGACACAGTGAAATCTTTTAAAATTTTAGGTAATCTTATAACTTTACACTTGTAAATGACTGCGTTTTTCCATTTGGGCTGAAAGAATGATTTCGTTTTCAGATATAATGATGATATTTCATACAAAATTATATTAAAATATTAAAATAATGGTTTTCTAAATCTTTCATATGTAGTTGCTAGTACAATTTTAAGTACATAAAATATGTAAATTAATAAATGACTTTAAGATATGGCGTATTTGCGTGGTATGTATAAGAAATTCATAAATTAAAAGTTTGTATTAACATGGCAAAATCCGTTTTGGAAAGCGCCAACAGCTCATGTGCAGAATGTATAAACAGAAGACTGAAAGGAAAGTTCGTGTGCACATAAATTCATAAAAAGTAGTGAATGGACAACCATCCAGTAAAAGGAATTTGAATGTAATGTAATCAAATATGGATTCAAAACAAACTCTTTTTATTTACTTTAAAATATGAACAAATTTAAAATGATAATAAACAATTCACTATTTCAATTTTACTTACAAACTTTTTTTTTGAATGATAAAGAATTTTTTATATATTTATAAATTATTAAAATTAATCATTTTTTTCATATTATCCAACAAATCACCAATTGGATTGAATATATTTAGTGTACGAGTTGGTAGTATAGTTACTAATATCATTATAGACATTGAACAATGTGAATCGAAGTTATACTCGTAATAACTTGATGCGACAATATCACAATAATTGTAGTAGTTTGAGGTGGATGGTTGTAACACTTTGTTGTGAACAGTTTAATAGATTGGTATATACAGTTTGGAAACAGTACGAATAGATTCTCATAAATTAATTGTAGGAAAAAGTGTTTTTTTTTTCTATTGAGACTCCATATTTTGCCATAAATAATAATTGTTGCCGAGCATCAACAAATAACTGATTGCAAATAATAAAACAATAAAATGTACAATAATATCATTAAAAGGAAAAAAGTCTTGTAAAATTGTGTTTCCGAATATCACAAATATTCAATCTGCAGAAAGGTTCGAGATGAAATTGTATGCCAAGTGAGTTTTGGAGCAGAGAGAACGAACGTTCCACGCATGATCACTCCTTCCTCATCATTGTCTCTTCCCATATCTCCACTTTCACACACACACACACACACACACACAAACACACAGCTTGAGGAGGAGCTTATAGCTTGAACCGACGGTGTGGACGTGTTAGTGACTGAGGGAATTACTTGGATGAGGAGCCCCACGAGCCGACCTGTAGGTCAGCGCTGGATCACACGTTCCAGTGGGCAAATAGGCCATCTCGTAGGCTACAGGTGATGTGCTTGTGCCCTAGTTATGGCGATGCCTCTGTAGTGCAATTCTGAGAGGATGCAGACATTGGACGCCGGACGTAAGTGCGCCGGCTGAACCCCTTTGTTGCGTCATGACTCCGCAGAGAGCGCCTTGTGAAGCAACCCGACCCGCCAGCGGGAGACGGAGACGGAGTGCGTAGACGGCGATCTGAGTTTGGATGGGGTACGGATAGGATGCTATTACTGAGAGAAGACTGAGACAGAGAAAATTAGAGAGGAGAAGTGCGGGAAAGATAAGTGTGAGATGGGGATGAGTGTGATAGAGAAGAGAGGGGAAGGGGAGGGGGCATGGGAGGTGTGAAAAATGGGGCTGAAAAGGAGGACAAGGAGGCGGAAAAGAGCTGGACAGGGAAGAGATGGACGGTGAAGAACTGGAAGGTCAAGAGCGAAACGGCGAAGAGCGTTACGATGAAGAGAGATGTTAAAGAGCGGTATGGTAATGCGCCGCGATATGGTGAAGCGCGATTCGGTAAAGCGCGAATCAGTGAAACACGATTCGACAAAGCGCGATTCGGTAAAGCGCTTAAAGAACGGGACTTGAACGAGCGAGAGGTCAGAAGAGTGAGCGAGAGCTGGGCAGTGAAGTGGAGGGAGAGGGGGAGGCGAGTGAGGCAACAAGCGCAACGACTGGCGCCTGTTCGGCGCGTGGGTGGGTGAACGCACCGAGGCGGCCGGTGTCACTGCCTCCGCCTCCCCTCTTCTGCAGCGTTCATGTTTCTCTTTTTTTCCTGCTCATGATGATATCCGTCACACGTCCAATACACTTAAGCTTCCGGCACGGTTATATACCCGTTTTTTACCATTTACAGAACTTCACGTCTTTTCTTTCGTTTTCTAATGTTCTATATTTCTCAGAAGCTGACAGTAAATATTTTTCTTTCTTGCCTTCGGACAAAATACGATACTTCTCTGCTTCAGTTACCCTCTTTATTGTATCACGTCTGTCATAGTCATTGATACGTATTATCTATAAATAATATTTTTAAGATTTGCATATAATGCTTTAAATTTCTCCGCATTCTGAAAAAAAAACTTTTCAATCATATTTTAAATGTTTCGAGTTTTTTCATCCTTAAATTTTTGTGATATGTGTATAAATCAGTAACCAAATATGTAATACTTCTTGGGAGCTCAGTAGTTGTGAATTATCATCTTCTATATCTTTAGGAGGGTATTGTAACCAGTTAGATGTTTCTCTTATCAATTCTGGTATACTGTATAACGTGTTCTGTTTATTTCTGAGTTTCTCTTAACATGTTACCACATTCTTTACCAATGAAATGTGACAATTTAAATGATTATATGGAGTAAAATTTCCCCGTTCCTTACTTCCCGGTTTTCTGCCAAATAAAGTCTTAGACTCGTTTTAATTATTTTCTGTATTCATATGAGTTTTACTTTCACACCGCCCAACCGCTCACAAACGTGACATGACATGTTAATTATGAAATATAGAGAAGTTCATTCTAGCCCCCTTTTCCTTTCTAACAACTAATAATCGGTGTTGACCCTTGCCCCTGAGCGTATTTACAGTCTTCTTCGTCTTCTTCACAGCTTTTTTGCTTTACTACACTTCCACACCTTAAGGCACCGACTACTGCCTCCTTCTCCTCCAGCACTGATGTGGCTAAGGACACTGTCACCGCATCCCGTGACATAGCCATGCGTCGCCTCCACTTCTCCACCACGCCTTCACCACCTGCGCTTGCTGCTACTACTTGGCATCAGCCTCCGACATCGCCCCCGCCTCCTCCATTCCCCCCCGCCACTACCATCGCCACAGCCACCGGCACCGCCTCCGCCATTGCACCCTTCACCGCATCCATCATCGCCTTAACCTCCACCCCCATCTCATCCTTTGTTTCTGCTCCTCCACCTCGGCCTTCACCTCCCCCTTCACCTCCACCTCCACATGCCCCTTCACTTACCCATCCTTCTCCATCTCCACCTCCGCCTCTGTCACCCCTACCATCTCCGCCTCCGCCTTCGTTTCAACTTCCACCTCCGTCTCTGCCTTTTCCTCCAACTACCTCTGTGTTCACCTCCGCTTCCACCCACCCACCTCCGTCGCCGCACAGATGCGAGATTGCCCGGAGCGGAGACGAGGCCCGGGGGGGGGGGCGGAAAGGAGCAGTGTGGAGAGGGGAAGGGCGGGGCGGCGGGCGCGACGTGGCCCGGGGACATTTAATTACCAGCCATTTCCGCGGGCGTCGCTCCTGTGCCGGGTTATCTGCGGCCACTCGCCTCGCCCCATCCACTCGCGGCCCCTGCCCGCGCTGAAAATACTACGCGGCGCACAGCGCGACAGCCAACCCGTCACTTCAGGGCGAGAAATCATAATCTCCACACTCACGGTGTTGTTAGAGCTCTCCGTTTCAGTGATGTGGCTCAAGTAGATGCAGATTTCAATTAAAACTGAAATCAAGGTTGAAGAATACACTGTGAAAATATTAGACTTTGTAGAGCCTTTACGTGAGATAAGGAAATAATAATAAAAAGGCGAGGAAGAAAACTAAAAAGAAGAGATTAGAAATGTAATAAAGGTTCCACCGTGTAGTACTTTTCCAGGCTTCACGTAGCAGGGACGTGCAATTAGGCTATCAACACCGACCAAATAGCTAGAGAGAATGTAACACGAAAGACCAAGAAGAGAGATTTTGAAATGACCAGACTGAAGAAAGATAGAAAATGTTAGTGAGCGTATTAATGTTAAACTGCAGACTTTTAATATACATTCAAGTCAAATAATTAAGATCAAAAAGTTGGTAATGTCATTGAAAAAACGTGAAATATTTACATGAAAAAGGAAATGAAAGTACTTGAAGTTTTATTACACATTGAAAAATTGTTCTTCACAGGTGACCTGTTAAGAACTACGGCTACGTAACTTATGGTATCTTTTGTTTACAAAATGAATCAGATTAATGATTAATAATCATATTACAGATAAAGAACATAATATTCATATTACAATAAAGTGTATACTATATTTTACAGTGCGGACAATTTAAAAAGGTTTACGCTTAACTATTGCTAAAGTTAAACGCTTGAGTTAGCTACTTATGTTGGTAAAATGTTCATAAAGTATCCTAAAAAAATAATCTTTGTATGATGCACGTCAGAGATAAAAAAGAAATTATTTATAAATAAACAAATGTGTGAAGGAAAGTTTATATTTCATTTTAAAGTGTCTAAGTAACCGGGAACGAAGTCATGTTAATTCGTATCTATACTTTTGCGTTAAATCTTCTTGCAAAATTCGGTTACAGTGACTCGCCGCAGTGATCGTTAACATTGAAATGTGCAAGTCAAACTGGCCGCATCAAACTGACTACTTATTTGACAAGCAGCAAAGTGAACCCGATTACCCCTACGTATCCTGCGCCTACTGGCATCCCGGTCTTGTGCCGGTTTCTGCCGAAGTGCCTCCCGCAAGATGAGATCGTCGGGCGACTCCAACGGAGCAATATTCTCGCGCAGCGCGGCCCGTGCAAGAGCGGGCCAAGTGCCCCGTCGCGCTGTCGACTTCGTTTGGCTTCGCCCGCGGAGTAAGTTGCGCTCTCCAACGAAATGGACGCAATGCTTGTGCTCTCCTCACTATAGGGTGTACGCAAATGAAAGAAAAGCGACTGGGGACAACAGGATGGCCCGTAAGTTGAACGCAGTGGAATTTGAATAAAATAGAAAAGTGAAGCGAAAGGAAGTATTCTTAGTTTGCCAAAAAACGAATAAAAGAACAAAAAAAGAAGTGAAAGGGTTTTGCAAAAGAATTTATATACGAAGAAAAAAATCATTCATACACTGATGATATAATCTGGCCAAAGAAAGGTGCGTTTTGCGGGGAATATGAGTTGTTAAAATGCAAAGATTAGTAGTAAGTTTATTGCAAATTAATTATAAGTATATTTAAGCAACCTTAACAAATGTAGAATGTTTTACCACTAATCTTTTATCATTCAATCTATAAGAAAATAAATTTTTAAAAAAAGAATGCAAAGAGAAGAGAAAGTAATCTGAAAATAGGGACAAAAAAGGAGATGAGATATGATATAACTCAATATACCTCTCCTGGTATGCGCATGGAAAACGTAGATGAAATTGAGGAGGGAACTGAACTAAATTACGCATCTGACGCATCTGACTGCTGCGGGGGAGGTGACGGAGGCGACGCATCTGACTGTTGCGGGGGAGGTGACGGAGACAACGCGTATGACTGCAGCGGGGGAGGAGATGGCCGTGACCGCGGCACAGGAATCTAGGATGGATGCACGGGTCCCGAACACTGACATTCAGGTGAGGAGAGGCTTCGCTAGATTGTTGCAGGTGAACTGTCGTAGTATCATGAATAAGGAATCCGAATTTTGGAATTTAATTGAAGCATGTGATCCTGATGTCATAATAGGAACAGAGTCTTGGCTTTCGGACGCGGTAGCAAACCCGGAAATTTTTCGTTCAGACTACATTACGTTTAGGAGAGATCGCGAAACTAGAGGCGGTGGTGTATTTATATGCGTGAAAAACACATTTAATATCAGATCAAATTGGGTTGATAAAGAATTTGAAATGACGGGTGTAGAAATTTTCTGTTCAGGAAGTATCTTAGAAATTATTGCTTGCTATCGTCCACCAGGCAACAGCTATGAAATTTTAGGCGCTCTCTACGAGAGAACAAAAAATATAAATAACCGTCATGTAGTTATTGCTGGAGACTTAAATCTCCCAGACGCAAATTGGAAGGGGATTGTTTGCGAAGGGAAAGTCCAACAACTAGTCAACCGACTTGTCTGGGACAGCGGATTAGAGCAGGTAGTAGACAGGCCGACACGGCAGGATGCGATTCTGGATATCTGCCTAATTAGACCGAAAGATTTATTCTTGTCGTGCGACGTTTTAGAAGGCATAAGTGACCATAAAGCCGTTTTAGTCGATTTACAGTTAAATATTTCAAAGAAAAGTATTACCACCGGTGTTCTAGTGAAGGAATACAAGAAAGCGAATGTACAAGGGTTTCAAAATTACTTAAGAGAACGATATGGCGATTTTCTTAGAATAGGAGGAGGAATCGATGAAATATGGGGAGAGTTTAAAAATATTTTAGTAAATGCTGAGCAGCCTTTTGTACCCAGTAAATTGTTAAAAAGTAACAGCGATCCGGAATATTATAATGCAAAGATTAGGCGATTGAAAAGAAAAACCAGAGAAGCATTTAACAACAGACACCGTAGTGAAAATCATATGACCTTATATCGAAATTATACAAAAGTATTAGGGAAGGAAAAGAAAATGGCAGAGGAACGTCATTTATTACATATTCTTGATGCGGAGGGCAGTAATAATTGGTCGGTATTTTTTAAATACGTTCGTAGAAGGAAAGGAAGTAAAGACGAGATTCCAGTTGTTCGTGTTAATAATTCGCCAATAACGGACCACAGAGAAAAAGCGCAGGCTTTTAACGCATATTTTAGCTCGGTTTTCAAGCAGAAATCTAACAGTATTCAGATACCAACGCTGGTAGATAGATGTAGTTTTCATATTGATGTAAATACTTTGCGGCAAAGAATAAAATTAATGAAGAGAGGAAAATCTCGAGGTCCTGATGGTATTTCCACGGACATCATTAAATTAGGCGGAGAGGCAATTCTACCTTATTTAATAAGGTTATTTAATGTATCAATAAATAACGCTTGCGTACCGAAAGATTGGAAGCTGGCTCTCGTAGTACCTATTTTTAAAAGTGGCGACAAGACAATAATTAGTAACTATAGGCCGGTAAGCCTTACATCAGTCGTATGCAAACTTATGGAACATCTAATTTCAAGCTATATCAGGAAGGAATGGGAGGGCAGGGAGTGGCTTTATCAGGGTCAGTACGGTTTCAGAAATGGTTTCTCATGCGAAAGTCAGCTAGTCTCACTTCTACAGGACCTAGCCGACGTAGTTGATGAAGGGAAAAGGGTCGACGCGATAGTAATAGATTTTTCCAAAGCTTTTGATGTTGTTCCACACGATCGTCTTATAAAGAAATTAATAGATTCGGGTATAGACACTAGAGTAGTAGCGTGGATAAACGAACTACTCCGAAACAGGAAGCAGAAAGTTCGAATCGGTAGTTACTTATCAACCTCGAGAAGCGTCACGTCAGGAAGGAAGTGTAATCGGACCACTCATGTTTTTGGCCTTCGTGAATGAATTGCCGACGAATTTAGCTTCAAATGTACGACTCTTTGCAGATGACTGCGTAATCTATAGGATTATCAACTCGGAGGAAGACGAGGATATTTTGCAGCGAGACTTAGACAAATTACACATCTGGGCAGAAACAAACGGCATGGAAATAAACAGTTCAAAGAGCAAGTCCATCACGTTTGGTAGGGGTCGAAGTTATAATGAATTTGTGTACAAACTGAACAATAATGTTATACCTCGAGTCACGCGCTGCAAATACTTAGGAATACAGCTGGACAGTAAATTGAGCTGGGAAAATCAAGTCAATTTCGTTGTAGGGAAAGCCTGGAAATCTTTACATTTTGTTATGCGGATACTGAAAAAGAGTACAGTGAGAGCCAAAGAACTAGCATATATGTCATTAGTGCGACCTATTTATTATTATATTATATTAGAATATGGCGCGGTATGTTGGGACCCATACAGAATTTTGCAACAAAGAAATCTAGAAAAAGTCCAGCGTAGACCATCAAAATTTACTTTCAGGGGTATCAAGAATAAAGGGGTATGGGAGTCACTCCAAAGGAGAAGATTAAAGTCACGTCTCTATGCAATGTATAAAGCGTACACAGGCCTTCGAGCGTGGAAAGAAATTCAAAGTCGATTAGGGAAACCTACATATTTCGGCAGAGCGGATCACATGCACAAAATTCAGACAAGAATTCAGAAAACGGACGTTGGGAAATATTCATTCGCGAATCGCACTATTAGGGACTGGAACAGTTTGCCTGTGACAATCTTCGATCCCTTTCCTCAAAGCCTGAGCAAATTTAAAAATAAATTAGTTTCTTGAATGTGGAGATGTTATAAATATATTTAATAAAATTCAGTGCATTTACCTATGTCTTCCTTGTAATTAAGTATTATTATTATTGTTATTATTATTGTTGTTATTATTAATGTTGTTATCATTATTAGCATTATTAATATTGTTATTATTAGCATTATTATTATTATTATTATTATTATTATTATTATTACTATTATTATGTGCAGTGCAGTGGCGTGAAGTGCAGTGACGTTGTGCAACTGAGAGAAACGAGTGAGTAAGAAAGACATTACAGCTCGCTGTATCGCAGTGCGGTGAAGTGTGGTGAAGTGAAGTTTGGTGAAGTGGAGTTCTATGAAAGATTGCACGGTGAAATGTTCATGAGATTTGTAACGTTTGTAGAGTTTGTATAGTTGTTAAGTTCTGTAATGTTAAGTTAGTGTATTCTGCCACCAAGTTCTCACACTTATTTGCAGAATTATTAATAAATCTAATCTAATCTAAATTATTTCAAGTGGCACCACAGTTCATCATTAAATAAAGGACTAGAACGGTATAGTTCGATTACAAATGGGCAGCTGTGAGAAACGTTTTTATAAACGGACTTCAGACTGACAGTGTATACAATGAGATGCAAGGGTAGTAACATCGTAACATCTGTTGGGGGTAGAAAGAATTTGCACATAGACAGCTCAATCAACGAAACAAATCCTTGCGTCACAGGACACAATGAGAATACAAAGTGGGGTGAACTATGAGAGTGAAGAGAGAAGGAAAGGCAGTGAAGGTAGCGAAACAACAAAGGAAAAATAACGACGCTAACTCACAAAAGTATATGCGAAAAATTTAAACAGGTGAATAAGTGAAAGAAAATACATTTAAAAATAATTCAAGCATTGATAGTAGTATTTCAGACAAGAGATGTACTATCATTGTACCGAAGACAGCAGTGGCAACGGAAACATCGAAGGCGACGAGACGAGGGGGACTAGGGCGAAGTCGAGGGAAGGAACGACAGAGGTGAAAATGGGAGGTCGCGAGTAGAGAGCCAAAGGGATTGGTGAGGGAGAGGCGTGTGCGCAGACGAGGGCAGAAAAGAGACTGGAGTCGTGGGCAGAGGAGAGGTCGTGGAAGAGGACCGTGACGAAGGGGGAGACGAGGACGCAGACAAGTGCGACGACGAGGATGCCGAGGGGAGAAACTAGAGGGACGAGTGAAGTGGTGAGAGGGATGACGAGGGGAGAGACGAGAGGGGTGAGGGAGAGCCAAAGGCTGAGGCGGGAGGAATGCGTGGGCGGAGCGAGAGAAGAAACGAGGTTGGTGACGAGGGCGCAGGAAGGACGTAGGAGAGCATGGATAAGAAGAGAGACGGAGGGGGAGAAGAAGGGGGAAATAAAGGGGAGATGAAGGGAGAGATGTGGCGGGGGAGAGATGGGAAGGAAATGAGGCTGGAAAAGGCTGGATAGGGTGGAAGAGGACGCGGTTGAAGATGGAGACGAAGAGGGAGACGAGGTCGCAGACAAATCCAACGGCGAGGAGGGCAAAGAGGGAGGAAGCGAGATGGCGAAGTCAGCGACAGCGCTGGAGTAGATGGCAGCTGTTCCCTTTTTTGCCTCGAGACACCAGGCAGAGAACAGAAGATGAGTGACGATAGCAGAAACGAGGATAATGACCAGTGAAGTGACAGAGATGACGAGAGAGGTAACCAGAAGAGAGCTAAAGGCGGTGGCGAGGGGTCGACGTGTGCGGAGACAAAGGAGGAATCGAGGCAAGTGCTGAGGGTGGAGGGAAGGGCTTAGAAGAGGACAGAGATGAGTGTGACGAAGGAGGAAACAATGGAGCAGCCAAGTGCGTCGCGGGGATGCGGGTGAGGCAGCGAGGTGTCAAAGTCAGCAAGAGCGCTGGCGTACGTGGGAGGCTGTTCCTTATTGTCTAAAGACAGGGCACAGAGAGCTGATGAGAGGCAAAACGAGAGGGGTGGCGATTGAAGTGACGCGAGGGATGACGAGGTGGGAGACGGAGGTGATGACAAGGTGTAGAGGTGGGAGGAGATGGAGGAGCGGGGTTGGAGACGAAGAAGGGAACGCGTCAGCGCACCCGAGTGCGTAGGAGGATGGCGGAAGAGGGGGGCAGCGAGAGCGCTGGAGTAGGTGGGAGGCTGTTCCTTATTGCTTCAAGACAGCAGCAGAGGGCGGATATTGCGCGGCCTATGAAGCACGGGCGGGGCGAGGCTTCTCGAAAGCGCGGCCTTTAACATCTTTGCCGCAGCCGCCTACGCCTTCGCCTCCTCGACGATGTAATTTCGCGCGAAACGAATTAGGTTATGCTGCGCAAACTGCCAGGTAGCCGCTATGCATTTTAAATCCGCATTCAATTCGAGAAAGATGCGATGGCTTGAAAGATGTTACCCGCAGAGAACAAAACAGTTAAGGCACTATGCGTGCACGCTCGTTAAAAATACATGACGTTTCCAGAGTGACTACTCAGTGCTTCGTGAATTACTGTGACGCTGAATTAAAATATAATTAATATTAATATTGTGAATGAGATCATATTACAGGTACACACATTTTGTGTTGCGTTTATTATGAAAAAGGAATTGTATAAATAAATCATTAACATTGACGGTTGTTTTGAAAATGAAAAATATTTTCGACAAGGTAAGATATTTAATTGCGCCTTTGAAATCATTGTAATTCAATCTCAGGGTAAATTTTTAAAAAATAACTATAATAGTATACCAAATTGTATAAATGTATAATTGTAAATTAGCGTAAAATTCATTTGATATTGATTTGATAGGCTATTTGAAAAGAAAGAGTATAATTCAATGTATAAATTTTCTTACATCTGAAAATAAATAAGTACTCAAAAGTAGAGATAAAAAATAGCAAAAAGTTTGCAGGGTGTCTTGAGAGCGAGCGAAAAAAATAGCAATTAATTTAAAAGTTCATTAGTGAGACAATTTATTAGGTTCGAAATATGAAGCATTTGTGTTACCAAACACAACTGTAATATTTAGAATAAATTGTGTGATTAAAAATAAATGAACTCAAGGAAGAAACACGTTTGTAGGTAAAACAAGTATACAATGCAGATTTTACAATCACAAAATGAGTCAAAATTTCATCTCCTCTTCAAAAAGGTATTCAAAAGTATTTAATTTCAATTCTGGTCTTACACTAAAGAATAGAAAAATGTTAAATGTGATAAATTCTATATTTGTAAATTCAATTGCGAGCACCTAATTTTAAGAACAATTGTTTCATGTAAAGAAATTATTTTTTGCCACAGATGTTCTCACCTATAAATGGCGTTCTTCTGAATGTGTTATGTACAAAGCGTTTCTTTCGCGCGTATTTTTAAACCAGCTCTTTTTTCAGCTCGAAATTCCTCGCTTGTGGGGCACTTGCAAAGCTTTGCTCCGAAACATCTGCAAACAACACGCCATGAATGCGCATCACGAGCAGAGAAGTATTCTTGTAAATACGTAAAATTAATTTCAACAGCCCGCGCCACGTGTTCCGCTTGAATTTTTAAGGGCGCGATGTAGCGAATGCGTCCGAGCCTCCGCAGCGCTATCAATTACAAAAATGTATGCGCAAAGGTAGCGACGACGAAGCGCGCACGGATTACGATATTGCAACAGCGACGACGAGAGCGGCATCTCAAATAGTGAGGGGGAGAGAGAGAGAGTGGGAGTGAGAGAGTGTGGCGGTGAGAGGGAGAGTGGGAGTGAGAGGGAGAGTGGGAGTGAGAGAGTGGGAGTGTGAGAGTGGGAGTGAGAGTGGAATTGAGAGTGGGGGTAAGAGAGAATGGGGGAGTGAGACTGTGTGAAAAAGTGAGAGGGGCAGTGTATGAATGAGAGAAAGAGATAGAAAAGCAACGGCAAATGTGCAATAAAAATGTGGATATCTAGAATGAAATGGATCATTACAGCTAGGAAGGAAAGAAACAGTTAGGAAGAAGTCTTTACGTGATGAATAGTGAGAGGACGAGAATAAAGGTGTATACGCGAGCAGGATGGAAATGATTGTTAAGAAGAATATAGGAATGAGGGAGCTATATCGATGGAAGAGTTGGAGAGGGGGTAGCGATTAAAATGAAAAAAAGATGGTAGTGAGACGGGGTGCAAAGGAGAAGATGACGATGACGAGGCAGAGGAGAGTATACAATGGGGTATGGGTCGAAGCGAGTAGAGAGAAAACGTTGAAAAATCAGAAAATGAGGATAGCAACGGCTATGCTGATGACGATGACTTCAAATTGAGACTGCTACTGTTGGAAGCTCTTATAAAGGCGAGGCTATTGCAGGAGCAAAGATAGAAGTTTGCTAGCTGACGATCTCATATCACGAAGACAAGATGTAATGTAAAAGTCTAGTGAACACGGCAAGGTCAGGCTGAAACTTAATTGTCGCGACATGCGATTACAGCCAGTGTTAGGACAGTAATAGACATGGACGAGGCAAATAGAATTCTAGGCAAGGTGGCGCAAATAATGTCGCAACGAAGGAAGGAAATAAAAAAAACGACGAGACAAGGGCGTAGAGTAACTAGGTCAATGAAATCAACTACGGTGGCGGCATGGCCACAATCGGGGAAACAATTTAATCTCTCCTGAACAGAAGATGTAAAACAACAAAAACGAAAACGATGACGAATAAAAGTATATTAATGACACAGACAAAACAGCAATTATGGAGATGGTGGTGACAAGAGACCCGAAGGCTAAGATGAGGATGAACTAGTTAAAGAAGAGAACAACAACCAAAGACAGATTTCTAGATGATCAAGATGAAGTTGTCATTTTCGAAGACAACGTTGACTATAACAACTTTGGACTTTACGACAATCATGACGAAGGATGCGTGAAGGATGCGTGAAGCCTACTCAGGGGGCAGGGACAAAAAGATAAAACCCTAGCACCTTGCAAGGAGAGAATAGTCGTTGAAAACATGTACGATATTGGCACGCACAAATACACGCTAAATACCAACGGTGGTTTCATAAATTCACACCTAAACACTCCATATCTCACACTGTCTGCCATCTCTCTCCGATGGATGACAGGTGATGGACTTACACGTGACAGGTGATGGACAATTATTAAAACAGAAAAGTCGCCGATGAAACTGCAAACTGCGATCAACAATGCAGACAGCGACAAAGATGAAGACAACCAAGTTTACGGAAAACCATGAGGGCAACAAATGGGAGGAGAGGTGGGAAGTGTAAAGTGTACAGTAAACAGTGGATTCACAAAAGGTGGAAACGATTAGCAAGTCCACTGTCAACATTTCGTTTACTAAAGAAAATATTCGTACTGTTGAAGTTTTCCTGACTGACTACATCTATTTGTTTTCAAAAGAAATACCTATTTTTAATATTTTCACTTTCGCGCCTTACAAATACTTCGTAAGAAAAGACATTTGTGTAATCGTGTGCCAGAAAACGGCGAATTTGTATTATTATAACGTTAGGATTATGTAGATTGAGAATAAAGTTGTTCGTATTAGCAGGTAATGAAGGTAATATTAATTTTAATTTTAAAAACCTAAATATATTAAATAATGTTCATTTATTATTTTTTAAATAAAAATTTTACTTGAAGATAATAGTCTCGTCAGACAATGAATCCATTAATGGTGTGTATTTTCAATATTTTGTTATAGATTTTGAAAATAGAT
Source organism: Gryllus longicercus (assembly GCA_038098605.1). Lineage (NCBI taxonomy): Eukaryota > Metazoa > Arthropoda > Insecta > Orthoptera > Gryllidae > Gryllus > Gryllus longicercus. The sequence continues at coordinate 1,301,057 of JAZDUA010000052.1, forward strand.
GTATTTGCGAAAGGGTTAAAATAAGGACTAAAGACTTCTTTAAATCCCTATCAATACATGTTTTCTATTTGCCTAAGGCTACATTTTAAATGTTTAATATATTAAATATATAAAAATTAAATCATTTATTGTCATTTAACTAATAATAAAACCTTAACGTCGAAATACATAAACTGCGAGAATTACAATTTAAAATCATCAATAACTTTAAAAAGATAAATGATTTGGGTGCATTTTGTACCCATTCAGTAAACGTCCGGTTCACATGCACAAATGCCTGCTCGTTACGAGTTCAGGTGTCACTGGGTGACGTGGTAGGAAGACAGTGTCAACCCTCGGCAGAGTGAAACGCAATCGAACTCCTGCAGTGGGAATGGGAGGTCAAGGTGGAGGGTGCGCTGAAAGACGGGGAAAGTTTTGTCTCTCACGTGGCACATCTTCGTCTCTCTCCTGTTACTCACTCCCACAGAACGTCTGATGATTAAGGAAGATGATGAAGCCGATGATAGCACTGGAAACAATTAAATAGATGGTGAAACTTAATAAGACGTCGGGGAACAAAAAAGACAGTTCCTTGAATAATAAATACGCCACAAAGGACAATAATTAGATCACGACAGTACGGACAATAATGATAGGAAGAGGCAGGGCGTACAGCAAAAGGTAGGAACATGACAGAAAGAAATAGATATCATGTTTACGTTGTTATCATGCAAACATGAATGTCAGTAACAGGTACAGGCAGAACGCGGCCATACGCGTAGAGGGAGGGGTAATGGTGGTTTTGTAAAATTACACCCAAATTAATTTTTCACGTGTCACGCCACGCCTCATCTTTTTCCGCCCCAGTCCTCCCTCACTCTCTCTCGCTCTCTGTCTTGCTCTCACTCTTGGTCTCTTTCTCGTGATTTCGTTCTCTCTCTCTGTCTCTCTCTCATACAACACACACACTCTGCCTCTTGGTCGTCACGTGATGTACAAGAACATCTGCGTCTAATCCAGGCAATGTAGAGAACAAGGACGTCAGCAACTGCACAGAAGACGAAAAATGGTCAGTAATAATAACTATGAAAAGAAGGAAAACCCCGAAGATAAAAAGTGCAAAGACAATGGAAACAACAAACACGAACAGTAAAGAAAACCATTTACAAATTGGAGGAAGTTAACGAAAAGAGAGAAAAAATGTAGAATCATGAAAAGAGAAACAGCTGTTATACACGCTGTTAACATGCACTAACGGGTGCTAATTACAAGTTCAACTGCGATACGGCGGCAGAACATAAAGCACGGCTCAGCTCTCGCACACACACGTGGGCAGGGAGGGCACTGGTTTTGCAGTGTTGGCTAAACACCCGGTCAATCACGTGACACACCACACTCCCCTTCTCCCTTTTTCCTCCCAAACACTCTTCCACACCTACAATAAATAAACTAGGAAATCAAGAATGAGGAAGTTAAACGAAAGACGATCGAAAATGACAACAATGAAATCAACGAAGTTGATGAAAATAACAAAGCCGATGATGAAAGAAACGAACAAATAACGCCAACAACTATGATGACGAGTACACTCTATCGTGTACGTGCTAATCTGGCTACCAGAGGTAGGAAGGGGGCAGTACAAAGTAGAAAACGTGGAATTAAGCAAGGCGAAAAGGTCGTCATGAACATACACAAAGGCTTGATTATTCTGGACAGAGTGAGACTTTACAGCAAGCCTCACATCTCCGCAAGGAGACAAACACAACCAAGATTCCGCTCGGCATCGTGAGTTGTGTAGATGAAACGCAACATCTCTCATGTGGCACGGAAAGCTCCCATTTCTCTTCCCTCTCCCTCTCTGTGTCTGTCCCTCACTCTCGGTCAGTCTGCCTCCCGCCTGGGCTGCCTCATTTCCATCCTCCCTTCTCATATGCCTCCCTCCCGTCCGATCTGCCTACCTAGAGGTAGGACTAATGTGTATGCCACCCTCCCACCCAATGTGACTCCTTCCCTCCCTTCCTCCCTGACAATCTACCTCACTCCCACGCTTTCTTTCTATGCACTTGCTCCCAATCAGTTTGCTTGCCACCAGTCGTCCCCGTGCTTCTCTGCTTCCGGCCCGGTCTCCCTCTCTCCGTTTCTCTCTTTCGCACCAGGACTGCCTCCCACCCGGTCTGCCTCCTTCCCACCTTCTCTCCCTCCCTGTCTCCCACCACAGCGCCACGTGACGCATAAGGACATCGCGGGAGAATCACGTCGCCTCCCCGCCACGCGCCACTCCGTTCTCGGGAGCTCGAGGAGAAAATTGCGCCGGCAACTCCTCAAGGAAACTTCAGACGTTGATATATCCGCGCCAAGAAGGTTCGTAAGAAGCCGCTTCTCTTGTATATAATACAAAATTTATCAGTTGCTGAAGAAAGTTGGGAAAAGTTTCCTTCTTTTCGGGGCGCATCGTTCTGCAGTCGTTAGATGGAGGTTATCATATGGCAAACATATGGATTTTAATATATTCTTTGGTTAAAGTTGATGTTAAACAGATAATTTTAAATTTTGGTTTCCATGGCCGTATAAATCATTAATTGTCTAATTGATGCGGATAATCCATCGTTATTTACTTTTCCGCATTATTAAAAACCTTCTTCTAGTTCTTCTAAAGAGTAAAATTGATAACTGCATTTAAAATGTTCGAATTTTTTGTAGAATAATATACATATTGTGGCGTCACCAATCACACTAGAATAATTTTATTGTGGCGTCGCCAATAACAGCATAATTATTATATCTAGAGATAGCTCCCACAGAGGCAAAAGTAGGTCGAGGGACGCTGCCTTTGTCAAGAAGGCCTTTTGTCGCGCAGCAGAGCTTGTCCCGACCCCACTCAGGCCCGCCAGAGGCGGACGCGTTTATTACCCATCGTAAAAGTCGGCCGAAACCCCCCCCTTCGAACAATGCACGCCCTCGCGCCCCTTTTTTCTGCCGCGCACCCGGGGAAGGAACGCGGAGTCCCGAAGGGTTGACGCGGGTGTCGATTAGAAAAAGACACGTTTATGACGCTTCGTGAACGAGACCCTTTTCAAACAATACCCGCCCCCGCACCCGCTGCCACGCGCCTCGGGTAAGGCGCCCGGATTCCCACAGGGGCTATTTAGAAATTAACCATAGCAGGCTGCCGATTAGCCTCCGCCGACCATTTATGGCCCTTGAAAATGCGCTACTGTGTGAACACGTGTCCAGACAGCTGCAAGAAGCTTCTGGAACCGTGTACAAAGGAAATGAGAGAGAGGAGGGAAGCCGGAGTTAGAAAGAGAGCAATCTTTGGAAAATTACAAGAAAACTGCGACCTGGTTGGTAAATTAGAATGCTGAAACGCAGTTACCCTCAGCCAATGGGAAGCTTCGCTATGAGGGAAGGGGTAAATTTACAGATTCAGAAACGTTTTGGGAGGGGGGAAGAGAGTTTTCTTTAACACTAGATGCAGAGAGAAAAGACACTTACGATCAGAACGCGACTAGGAGAAAGACGTTCCCAGAGTGGATTTTACCTATGATCAGAACGCGACTAGGGAAAGATGTTCGCAGAGTAGAACTTACGTTCGGAACTTAATGACGATCGGAACGCGACTGGGGAAGGACGTTCCCAGAGTAGACGTTTATTTTGATTAGGCCGGCATTAGTGCAAAGACATTCGTAAAACGGCACCGTGGATTTGCCGCGGAGGAAACTCGGGCGGGAGATCGCAGGATTCCGCACTACTTCCGGGTAGGCCCGTCTGCCTCCGCCGCCATTCACGCCGGGCTCATTCATTGCCCATACTACGCTGCGGCCAGCGCCCGTGGCTCCTCGACCGGCTGAGTCCGCACAGTCTAGCGACTCCGCCGCCGCCCCCCGCCGCCAGCTGAGGAGCGCCGCGCCGCGGAAGGTCGGTGACCTGGGACCGCTCGCCGCCCCTGCCTCCGAGGGCTGCCGCACGGCCCGCTCGTGGAGACAGCACAGCCAGCGGTGAAAGCTACGAGGCGAAGCTGCCTCGCAGGACAATTTTATGGCGAGAAATTAATATTGGCCGCGCTCAGGCCCTGCAGATCGTAGATGGTGGATTGCATGTGTCATTAGAGATTAAGCCTTTTATGTTAGCCTTAAGGGAATTAGCCTATTAGTAATTAGGGAAATGAACTCACAGAATAGAGATAATAGGAAACTTGTGTCGCCCTTTGCGACCTGTAACTTCCCTGGCAGCTCATGGTGCCAGGAATAAACCACAATTTATTATAAAATGACTCAGTGTGATAATTCATGACCTCCCAACACTTCCATCCAGCCACATTTCAGGAGCTGAACCTGGCGCCCTCCCCCGCTGATATTACATTCGGCTTGCCCAACCTGGGGCTTGCTGACATTACAGTTGGCTTGCCCATCCTAGTGGTGCGCTTATATTACAATATACTATTGCGGTTAGTAATTGTGTCAATTGTCTACCACCCAGAATAAATATATACTCTTGCCATCATCTTTGTTCTTTATTTTAAACTAGTATCTTCATTTTATCAGCAAAGTGGTCTTTCTCATAAAAGGTGCAATCTCATGAGACCAAAACGTTTCCTCATTCTTCCCGAGTTTGATTTAGTACGTATTTCCACCGCATTGACTGAGAATGCAAGAAATAAGTCCGTTTGAGTAGTATTCACTATCAATACAAGTATTTCGACACAATGGAATCCGGTAGGTTTTATAAAATCAAGCTAGAGAAATAATAGAGAAAATACCAGGAATTAAAACAAAAGCTACCCGGAGGATTGATTCTTAAAAGCAAAATCAGAATGAGACAAACAGGAGTATGCCTACATTTTACTTTCCCTTATTCATATGGAGTAATATACGGAATATAGGGAAAGTTATGAAATGCTGCGAGTAAAAACGGCAGAGTTTCGTCAGAAAAAATTCATTGACGGGCCCTGATAATCAAAAAGTGTATGATTCTAGTTGCTAAATTAAGAAAAAAATTCTCTAACACAGAGTGCAGCCACAATCGCTGTTTTGTGGGACCTGAATACCGAACTAGTGGTGCTACAGAATGGCACAGACATTTCCGAATTAGTTTTCTATATCCTTTGGTCTCAGCTAGCTATTCCGACTTGCTACATACTCTTGCCAGCAGCCGTCTATCGCCGCCCAAAACAAAGGTTTTTGTGATTTTCTTAATTTTTCGGTATCCTGGTACTAGAACCGATATATTATTTTATGAATATTGAATAACTGTAAAACCATGCCCTGAATGGCAATAATCCTTGAAAACTTTGAAGCAATTTGCAAGGAAATAGCGCTTAAGCGTCACTGTAAATTCGAAATTTGAAGCTCTTTTTCACAGAACATTTTTGAGCTTTCGAAAACTTCATATGAACTCGTTTCAAGCACTTTCACTCAAAACTACAATAGTGTTTACAAATTCCAGGAAATGTGCATATTAACGGCATGAGAGATCTTTCAAAAATATTATATTTGTGTCATTTTCTAAAAACACAAACGAATACCTCGTAATGCACTTCAGGTCATACCAAAGATTGCAATTAGCACAACCCGTGAAAAAAGTTTGAACAAAAAATTTGGAGCCTTTTTTTTTGAGAAAATGGCGTTTAGGCGTTTCCGAAAAGGCGGAATTTGAGCTCATTTTCTCATAAAACAGTTTTTACGAGTTTTCGAGAAAATAAATGTGTAGAGAATATGTATTCGTCAATATTATAATGTAAACAAACCGCCGCTAATGTAAATATTGAATTATATCTTTGTAATTATTGAAAAAAAAGCAAACTGATGTTTTTGTTACCTATTATAGTACATTTAGCACTATCCCTACCAAAAGTTTAAAGAAAACATTTGGAGACATTTTCGAAAAAATATTGTTTTCATATTTTTTTTAAATTTTACCCAATATTGCAAGAAAACTACTAAACTTTTAAAAAAATGTACCTAAGCTTAATAAAACAACTACTTATTGACAACAAACTTCATTTGAAGAAAAAATCTCTATCTTTAATTTTGCAGTTGTAGAAAGACAAAAAAGTTCATACTTTTGAAATTTTCGAAAATCCAGAGTAAAGCGTGAAAATAGGACCTATGTCACTTTTAGTCTTTAAGTCTATGTTACTCTATTCTTTCAAGAAATTGAAAGAAAAAATTTGGAGCCGCATTTGAGAAACTTTTGAAAATGTCGGGACAGCTTCATACAAAGTACCCACCAATTTTTTTAAAATAACGTATTTCAAAATTTCAAAGTTTCGACTCAAGGTAGATGGAGAGGATTTTTTTCAATTTGGACAAATCCTACGCATGGTTTAAGCGCTGGTGGTGTTCACAGACAGAGAGACAAAAAGACGGACGTTTTGAAAAGAACTACTTTTTCGGTATCGGGGGTGTATTTCCGTTAAAATCTCGAAATTGATTTTCCGCCGCATTACATAACTTTTCCTATACGTATATTACTGCGTACGTATATGGTAAAGTAAAAATCAATTGACGACAAAACATCCGTCCATCCGGTGTATGTGAACAACACTAGCATCTAAACTAGGCGTACGATTTTTCCAAACTGAATAAGTCCCTGTCGATTTGACCTGAATCAAAGCTCTGTAATTTTGAAAAACATTTATTTAGTTTTGGGGGTACTTTACATGGAAGCCCTCGGACATTTTCAAAATTTTATCAAAAACGGCTCCTAAGTTTTTCTTTAAATTTCTTGTAAGAATAGAGTAAATGACATTTATAGAAGTGGCATAATTATGATTTTCAGTGTTAACTCTGAATTTTCGAACATTTCAAAAGTTTGACATTTTTCTGGCATCTTCCTACAACTAAAAAATAAGAGATAGTGATTTTCCTTATAAATGAAATTTGTTATACATAATTTGTTCTTTAAATAGGGACTTGTACATTGTTTAAACATTTTTAGTAGTTTCCACGTAATATTGCGTGCAATATGTGCAATTAAAAAAATTACCTAAACAAGATCATAATCGCTATATTATTCTATTCCTTTTTCCAAAAAATACACAATTTTTTTTTCAAAAAATACAGGAATGTAATTTTTTTAAAAAATACACAAATGTAATTTTTTCAAAGATATCTCACGGTGGTATTTTGCACATTTGCGGCAATTTGTAAACACTGTTTTATTTGTGAGTTAATGTGATTTCAATGACTTCTAATGAAGTTTTCGAAAACTCAAAAATTTTCTGTGAAAAAGAGAATTTAGAGTAGAGCTTAAACACAGTTTTCTTAAAAACGGCTCCAATTTTTTAATGTAAATTGCCACTTATGATTACGTTTCACTGTTCTTTAATATTCTTAAAATAATATTTACGTTCAACTATTAGGAAATCGAAAAATTAAGAAAATTAAAAAAAATAGATGGAAGCTGGCAAGAGTGTATGGCAAGTCCGAATAGGTAGCTGAGACCAAAGGAAATAGAAAACTAATACGGAAAAGTCTGTGCCATTCTATAGCCAACTAGTTACTTTCTCGTATACGTACGTGTACAGGGAGTAACATACTTATTATAGAGAGTTATGTAATGTTGCAGAAAATCAATTTCGATATTTCAACGGAAATTCACGTTTGTTAGTCCCCTGATAATGAAAATGTTTTTTTAAACGTCCATCCATCCGTCAGTATGTGCATCAAAAATATTACACAATTGTATTTATTTGACATCTCTCTCACCTTGATAATATTTATATTAACTGTGATTTGTATACATTATTGAATTTGATAAAACAAGTGCTTCAAATAATCTCTGATAAATTTTCTCGAAAACTCTAAGATTTTCTGTAAAAATGAGCTCACAATTCCCCATTTCCAGTCAAACGCTTAAACACAATTTTCTCAAAAACGGCTGCAAATTTTATAATAATGTAAGTAAATAATAATATTTTATAATAATAGTAAGCAAGTAAATTTTCGTTCTATCATTAAGAAACTGAAAGATTGAGAACATTTTTTAAACAATTGTTGTTTGGGCGGCCATAGATGGCAGCTGCGAAGAGGAGGGCGCAATACCGAAAAGATCGAAGATTTATAAAATTAATTGGTAGTCGAAAGTCTGTGCTATTCTGTAGCACCACTAGTTCGTAAGTGTGTAGGTGTAAGAGGCAGCTATTTTGATGATAAATATAATTTCTGTGACGAGTAAAACCAGATACGCCATTCCAAAAAGAGATACAAAACCATCAATAACGTGTAAACAAGAAAAATACAAAAGATTACAGGGTTTCCGAGTACATCCGGTTGATTGTCTTTTTCGGCGGCGGTGGCGACGTCGACGAACTTTGCTCCCGAGCGGGCGGAGCTGCCAATTCAGCCCGCGCCGACGCAACTAAAACTCAGACGGGGCGTTCGCGTGGCCGCCCAAGCCCCTCGCGATCCCCGGGACAAAGCCCGGGCCTTCGGCGGCGACTGAATGACATCGGAAAACAACGACGGCGCTGGAACCTCCTCCCCCAACTTTTGTTGGAGGAAGAAGAATGGCGCCCACCACCACAGTCTTATTTACCCGGGAAAAGGGACAAACGGAGAGGGTGATTTCAGGGAGGTGAAGGTTGGTTGGGGGGTGGGAAAGGTTAGCGGGAATGGCAAGGACTGTTGAAGTGGCGGAGGATTGGAAAAGGGTGGTGGAGGTAAAAGGGTTGAAGGTTGGCGGATGGGTGAAGAGGTGGCAAAAAATTAGTGTGGGTAACAAAGGTTGGTGGGGGTAGCAGAATGATGGCGGGAGTGGAAAAGGGGTTGGCGGGAGTGGGTTGTGGGTGACATAAGTTAGCGGGGGTGATATGAGATTGGAGGAATGACAAAGGAGTGGAGGTGTTAAAGACTCCGGAGTCGCAAAGGATGAAGGGGATGACAAAGTACGAGGGAGGGTAGCAAATTGTTGGCGGAGATACGAAGGAAGTGAAGTTCTTGGTGGAAGGACGGCAAAACCTCGACGGAAAATAAATTTGGGGCAGAGGACGGGAACGGGGGGAAGACGTTTCTAAAGGTCATAGATGGCGTCTGCTGATAGTTGTAACAAAGATTAAGAGTGGTCAGTGTTTCGGTCTTGGTTGAAGTTCTAAGAGCCAGCTAGTATTCTGTTGTATTGTGCCTTGAGAGAAGATTTAGCGCCAAATTAGTTGGGCGAATTAGGTTTAATAGAGGGAGGTAAATGGTGTACATGATCAAGAAAGAAAGAGAAAACTTGATTAGATTGCATAAAAATGGGATTTTAGGGAGGGACGATAATATTAGACCAAAGACATACGACAAGTGTGCTGTGTATGAAATAAACTAAATTGAAATCAAAGGAAAAGCTCTAACAATAAGATAGGGCAAATCATAGAGTTGTAGAAGAGCGACTAAGTAACAGAAACGCGATTTGAAGAGAACAAGAAGATAGAGGTAAAGACATGACCAGAGAGATAGAAATAGCGAAGAAGTTAAGGAAAGGAATGAGTGGATCGGCGGTAGAAAGTGAGGGGAGTGAAATGAACAGTGCGAGTGAGGTTACATGTGCGAGTAGGTTGAATAGGGCAAGGCAGTTTGAAGGTGTAAAGTGTGTCAAGGGAATGGTTGGGCAAAAACATGACAAAGGCATATATAAATATACAAAAACATATTGAGTACTCAGAATGCAGAAATTAACGACATGGAATGACCGAAAATATTTTAAAATACTGTCTTGGCGCATCAAGAATGCGCGGCTCAACAAAACCATAAAATGTTTTTTCTAAAAGGTAGAGAGCACTGAATAGCACAAGAACCACAAATATAATACTCTCGTAAAACACTACAATAAATCAAAAATTTTAAGAAAACACAATTCACGACTTCTGAAATAACAAAGTATAATATTTTCGGTACGCAGTGTAACCAACCTTTACATACCAACAATATTAAAAAGTTGCTGTTCATAACGCAAAAAGTGAAAACCAAATATTTACTGGTGGATGGTTTCTTCCTTGCAGAATTTATGTTGCATAACGTCAGCTGTCTTGTAAATAGCAACGAAACTGCTACGAGTATTATGTCGGATCGTGCAGTATGAGAATAGGTCAAATAGCTCAATTAAATATTTGCATTTTTCAGTTAAAATGTCAATAATTTCAAATTTTGCTTCTGAATATGTAACAAAACTACAGACATTTCTCACACGGCCGGAGGATGCTTAGTTTCTTCAGTGTCAGCGCGCATTGATATACGTAATTTAAATATTTTAATTTTTTTCAAATCCATAAAAATTTAGAATTTTTGATATTATTAATATTATTATAAATGTTAATATTGTTATTATAAATAGTTTGACGTTTAAATAGTATTGTCGTTCAAATTTCTTTGAATGTAATGTATGTAATTGAAGCTGTTATATACCAGGCTTGAAAATCGCTACTACCGTCAAGAATGTATAAAACGCCATGACAACGTTGTGACGAAGAGGCGTGGAACGACAGCGTGGGAGGCGGTGGAAAGAGGGAATACCTGTGGCTGCCGAGTGGGGGCGGTGCGCCGCGACCGCAGCTTCATTTCGCCTCGTCCGTTTGCTTTTTAAAGCCCCCGCCTCTGGACGTGTCTTTACATTAGCTTTGTGATGGAGACGCGGGATGAAAATGTCGCCCGGAGACGATGCCGGTTGCCTCATTAAAAACTTTCTGTGGGCTGCGGGTCTTCGCGAACCGGGGGGCAGGGACGGCAATGGGATTGGGACGGCTTGGTGCAGGAGGCAGCGAGTGCGGCGAAGTGTCGACGGCATCAGATGCGCGGGGATGAGTGCGGCAAGATGAAGGGGTGATACGGAGTCGGCTGAGGCGAGAGGGGGACAGTGGAGACGGCAGGGATGCTGGGGGGGGTGAGAAGTGAGGTAGCGGGGCTCTAGGACGGCGGGATGGCAGAAGAGTTGTGCGGGAGTCGGAGGTAGTAGAGGAGAGGTGGGGTAAACAAGTTTAAGGAAAGAGATGGCTGCGGCTTGGCGCTTGTAGATCACAGGAAGTTGTGGAAAAATGAATCTTAACGTGAGAAAAGCATTTATGGAGAAAAAAGGGGAAGATATAAGACATGAGAGACAAGCATTGACTTCAATACTAATTCCACAATTAACGAAAACTGGTACTGCAGTATGTTGTCAATATTTATTTAAAGATTTTTGCATATTCAAAGAAATATATTTAGTTATTGAGAGAAAACTAATGACAATTTGATAAATAAAATGCTACACGTTTTAGTGATATACATACTGCAAAACCACTTTACGACTCGACTTTACTTCCATCGGAATGATAAAAGGCGACTATTCGCAGTTGAAGTTCGAAAGGTATTTTCATTTTTGTTCGTTAACTGTAATGTGTCGTGTTCTAGTAAATATGTAATAGAATATAACAGTTATTTCGCATTACAATGCTCATATTTTTAAGCATACGTTTATCTATAATACATTAGTACACTTAGAGCAACAGCCTCATATCTATAATATTACTTAGCACCTACACTTAGACAAAAATGTTTTATAAATATCCGTAACTCTTCAAAAAATCCGCAACCCGCAAGACAAAGTTCTATCTAAAGGAAGCGAAGACCTTACAGTTTCTGGTGGTCAGAATTGGACACCACATATTGTCAAAATGTATAAAGGATTTTGAAAAGACAAAGGAAGGTATACAATTCGTATCTGGGGGCTGGTTCCTTTTCCCGTATCCTAAATATGTATATGTGATACATAAGGGCACATAAAATCATAAGTTGAATAGCCATCATAAAATAAATGTGGTAGATTGTTCACATAATGAACAATTTTATTTGTTCAGACTGAAATTTTGTCAACCATCATGGAAAAAATTGAATACTGATCCTGCCCGATGAAAGCCATTTTCTCGGTATACGAAGAACGCATTCTCAAAAATAGTTGATGCTAATTTCAGCAAGTCATCCATATTTTCAATTGTTTAATATAAACGTTCTAGCCGCCAATAAAATATATTATTTCACATTAATATATAACTAAGGTTAGAGCGTTAATATATAACTAAGGTTAGGCTTCCGCAGCCGGAGTTAGTATTTACTAGGATGTCCGGGTGACGCCGCGTCCATGGCGAAGGTGCCGCCATACTGCGACCTTCCTCAGGGCGCAATATATAAACTAAGGTTCCTTAAAGCTAATCAATCATAAATCTTAAAATTGTTCCGGCGTATTATCATTTACACATGCAACCTGCTTCTTCCATATGGCGAGCCGAAACGGACAAGAGAGCGAGACGAAATAGCCATTTCCTGTGAGAGCGTCCCGAGAGTTTCCAAAAAGCGTGGTTCTCTCACGTCAGCGTTCGCACTCGCTACAAGTGACAGGCCAGGCGCAACTTGGTCGGCGGACATCAAAGGCGTGTGGTGGCGCTGCCAGTGTCGACGAAAGAAGGGGCGAGTGACTGAAAGAAATGGCAAGGGGTGGGGAGCAAAGATGGCCGAGGCAGGGGTGACGAGACTGATGGAGGTCGACCGAGGGGTTGTGATGTCCTAGAGGCGGAGTGGACGACGGGGGAATGAGGGTAGTCGGGGGAAACAGTGTACGTGAACGGAGGCGCTGAGGACAGCGGGACGGGCAAGGGGCAGAATGAGGGAGAGTGGTGCGACGTACGGGTAGGATGGAGGTGGCAGAAATGGTAGGATTGGTGGGGTTAGCGGGTTCGTCGGGGGGTGACAGCGGCGAGTTGGTGGGGGCAGGAGGGCGGAGAAGGAAGCGGGGGCAGCGAGGAAGTGTAGGCCGGCGGGTGTGCCAACAACGGCAGGGCGACGTGGCTTGCCGTGGCGGCGGGGCGGAGGGTTGCGGGGAGGCGGCGCGGCAGGGACGGCGGGGCAGCGGGGAGTGGGGAGGTGGGGTCGACGAGGGTGGCCGAGGCCGGGGCGATGGCGGACGAAACAGCTTGTACAAGCGCGCGGCGCCTCTCCGCGAGATGCGCCAGTCGCTCTCTCTTTTTATTTCTCGCTTCGTTCGGCAGATGCCGCCCCAGGAGAGTTCATGGCAATGTTTGCTTCCCCAGAAAAAATCATCAAAGACTTCCTACCTTGCCTGCTAGCGGTTTCCTTTTTACTCTCTCCAATAGATTTTGCATTTTTCAACTAGTTAATGAATATCTTATCAATGCTTTATTGGTCAGAGGGTTCATATTAGGGGCAACGGAAGAGGAATTACACTTAGTTTTACACACAACCTGAATTCACGATTTATATAAAAACGCGACGAAACTAAGAATGTAAAAGAGGAATGAATCCTGAGACTGCAAAAATCTTTAAAAGAAAATATATAAAACGTTCTCTGGTTGATACGCAACTCGTTTCTACTAGTAGGCTTGGTTTTATTATGTTTTTCTTCAGTTTATGAAAGCGTTAAAAATCCTTTGATGTCGAAACGAATGTATCGTTCTGGAAGGGTAAAACACTGTTATTTTGGAAAAATGTGTCCAATAAAACACACTAAAAATGAACTCTGTTATAATTAACTGGGGAAATGAAAATGCAGGCGCGAGCAGAGTAATGGTTTGGGCGAAGTTATTAGGCAATAGATATTCATTTGAAAAAAATAAAAAAACGTCTGAAAGAGAATAAATAATTTCAAAAGGCAATACTCAAATCTAGAAATGACGTGTCAAAAATATAGAGGTGTGAGTTCAGTGAGTTGTCCAGAATTTAAAGGAATATTAAGAACGCGAAGCAGCTGAATTGAATATACACTTGGAAAGAAGACAAAAGAATAGTGATACATTGTATTTAAGATTTGCCTTTCACAAAAATGAAGAGGACAATATCTCGGCCTGGAAGTTTATGAATTAAAAATCAAATGACATATATACATGATATTTATTAATCGAATGCCCGGTTAACAAAGAAGTTTTTGTATTTTGTAACAATACTGGGTAAAGTGGGTAAAAGCAGAACAGGTGAAATGAACGTAAGTTTTGGTGAACAGTGTGAACAGCTATATAAAGAATGTAGTACAATATACTACAATTAGGCTACATCAAATATATTTTTATTCATTTGCAACACAATCCATATTTTTGGTTTTTAACTGTGATAAACTTTTAAAAAGGTTGAATATATAATTTTATTATAAATAATTTAATATATTTAAATGTACACTGTGTTCAACAGACATTCATTACATTAAATTATCACAACAGACATAAATAATAAATTCCATGGTTAATGATGAAATTATTAGAACAAAATATGTTAAGTCGTAGAGGGTCATAGAAGTGTTACGAATTGAGTTATTTTTAAGAAGAAATGTGTGGGCAAGACGAAAGAATATTGATTAAAATTCACAATAATACGGCCTATACAGCTCCAAAAAGCAAATTGATAATTTAGCAGATTTGAACAACCATAACAGAGCAAGATAGGGCCAAGACATATGAGTAACGATATTAACGTACGGTCTAAAAAATTTCCTTTCACTCTTATTTTCCTGATGACTTAACAAAATTTACTACAGGTTAAATAATACTTGTTATAGCAATCTATGGATAAATCATTTTGTATTTGATGTTCTGCGTATGTTTTCAGGTATTCCTTAGTGCTGTCTTTCTATAATTCACTATATATAAAAATATTCAGTATTTGCTCTACATTTATGTACGATTCTACTGTTGTTTCTGTTCTAACAGTTTTTTTCAATTTAGGCTCATTTCACATCACACGAACTTATTTGTAGTTATCATGATTTTAAAAGGAAAGTGATGAAGACAGGTACTTTGAATTTTCTTTTTATTAGCAACGTTTTGTAGGTGCTCAACACCCCACCCTTTGAACATTGTCATTAAAAATAGACTCATACAATACAAAACAAAGAATAAAACGGAAACGTATTTCTTACAATACTGAAGAATTTATGTAATAAAACACATATATTATTTTGAGTAAGAAGATTTCCTATTCAATATCTTAGAGCTATTTGAATACAATATTTGTTACAATATTATATACAATGTCCAGAGGTTCCGAAATTGTTCAAAAATTAAAAAGCTCTCTACATGAAGTGACTGATGTGTAGAGCCTCGAACATTTACGAACATGGAAAAATTATTTAGTTATTTCTTCTTCTTCTTCTTCTTCTTCTTCTTCTTCTTCTTCTTCTTCTTCTTCTAATAATAATAATAATAATTATTATTATTATTATTATTATTATTAGTTATTTTGATTTATATTATATAGGCAAAAAGGAACTCACTTAGTTCTTGGGGAATAGAAACAAAATAATTTGCTTCATACGGTGAGGGGGAATCCTCTCAAATACAAAAAAATAGATACATGTATTGGGCCCCTGGTATATGACAAATTCAAGTTTCAAGTTCGATTCTGACAAAAATTCAGCTCGGTTTTCGGTTGAGCCACTCACAACCCTTTCCACACCATTTATGGAGCGGCACAAAACCGCTTTTAAAGGGCGACCGAACACTTTCCTCGCCACTTGCGGTCAGCTGCATCTGCGGCCGACCCCGCCGCCACACCAACCACCACGCCACCACAATGCTCTCGCTCTCCTCTCTCCCTCGCTCACACACACTCACACGCGAGTCTTAATGGAAGACCGGCTCTCCGAGCGTAAATAAATAACGTTTCCATCGCTCTCCATATCAGGAATCAATTCGCATAGCGGCGCCACCCCAAGTGGAAACCACTTGTGGCGCAATATAGACATGGATCAATACGCACGACCCTGATGGGAAGCCAGAGAGGGTCGCCACGTTCAAGTTAGTGATGCACCACACACCGACTAAGCCACTAATCCAACCTCCTGAGAGTAAAATGGCGTGGTTGAAATACCACTCACGAAATTATTCAAATTATTTGGTTACAATTTATGTTTTCTAGGAACGAATGTAAACATGGTCAATTTAAATTAAAATAGCTCCACTTTTGTGGCTCATCTACAGAACCAGCCTACTAGGGAAGAGAGTTTTTTTAAATGGTACACTAGAAGTTCTACAGTATAACATAGTCTCTCTCGATCATGTACTACTAATATCCAAGCATCGTGTCGTAAATATTTACTCATCAAACAGATTCAAACGTGACACCGATTGTCCAGAACCTATGATTTTCTAGACATAGTTCGTAATGAAAATTGTATTTTTCGTTGTACGTGTGGCCAATTCATGTTTATAGAAGCGAGAATTATTTATCTGGATGGCGTGCGACAAAATTGGTTGCCATGAAAAAAAAGTCAAGTGTTGTTTTCAGTTTTAAATACAGCCATCCGAACACTTTCTTAGTGTCGGATATGTCAATTTTCCATCGCCGGAAAACTGTATTTCCCCCTAAATATCCACTGCCGATTTTGTACACGAAAACGTTCTAAGTAATTTCTGCACCATCGCGAAAGTGTAACTTTAACCTTGTGGTATTTTTAATTGATAACACGCATACGTTTGCTACTTTTGGTTACCATTATTTAATAATAGGCTAGTACATATTTGCCTTCTACATTTTCATAAGTATACTCAGTTGTAGGAAAGGGGCTCCAAGAAAGCAACCAAGACAGTGCTAGAGAACGTCGAAAAAAGGTGGCCAACGAAAGGAACGGAATATCATTGAGAGCTTTCGGTTGGGGGATCTTTCAGGGAGGCGTCGCTCTTTGAGTCTTAGCTCCAAGGCAAGGTCTCGGAAGAAAAGATAATGAAAAGAAGGGGCCACTTCTTGCTCTGTGATGCTGCCACTAAGGAAATTCTCTCCAGAATGTCAGCTTCCGCCGATTACGCTTTGCAACCTAAAAGATGGAGGAGGTTGTAGAAATGATCAGACCTTTCAGTAGGCAGAAATTCAATTCTCGAGAAAACGTAACGACGCTTCAATAATAAGCGCCTAATACATTAAAGTGAATATATTTGTTCCCTCAAAGGAGCATTTATAAAATAGAAGGATAAAAGCAAACCACTCTTTAAGAAATTAAATTTATTTGATGTTTCTCTTGTAATTGTAGTGTAATTGAGGTGGTATTTAAAGGTATCCATGACCGGCTCATAACGCCTCTGATGCAAACTTTTGTAAACTGAAATAATAGATAAACGTTATTTTAATATGATTTTCAAACGGTATTTTATGTTTCTACTCGTACTTGCAATTTCCCTTACTTTAATTATAGACATCGTGTATGTAAATAATATGAAAACTTGTTTCTTGCCTTTATATATCGTATTTTCTATACTAATTGAATTTTTTCACACATTAAACCTAGAATATCAGTGATGAGTACTAGTTACTCTCTTGCATTTGCTTTTACAGATGGCATCCCAGACACAGAATGCAGACACCTTCTCCTTCTATCTGTGTGTTTACTCTTTTCACGTTAATATGTCCCTAATATCGGTGTTATTTTTGTATTTATTTTCTTAAAATAAGTTAATATCTTTAGATGTGGAAGTAAAATTATCCAACTCTCTCTACCAGAATTACTGAGATCCGATACAACTAGTGAAGTACTTAAGTGGTACAGTATAAATATATTCCATGTTTAATTTGTATTTCAAATCATATTAATGGGAATACCTTAATTTCACAAAAATTGTCGATAGTCCCTTGTTCTACTGAGCGTTTTAATTTTAGTTGTGAATCCTACTCTTATTCTTTGTTCTAAGAAGAGCTAAGGAAAAGAAAAAGATGTCGATTTTGGGTTGGTGCTCCAAAATTAAGCGCTTGCATTATCAGTTCTACAAGAATCATATTCGGGTCTACTTCAAGACTACTTTTTAGGGCATGCATTTCCACAAGTACATTCAATTACCTCTGAAGCGTACCACTGTTTACGTTCAGGTCTGTTGTATCTAAGTTTGCGGATTCAAACCCATCGAAGCCGTGGATTTTCAAGGGCGAAATAATCCTTCGCACGCGTTCCTTCCCCGCGAGGGGAAGAAAAGCTCACGGTCCCACGTTGTAGATTTCTAAATGTAAAGATCCTCAAGAAAAAGAAGCGTCTGAGCTACATTCAAATCTCCTGTTTCCTCGCCAGAGATGATACCTTCTTTCTCCGCTAGATGTTGAAAGGAGCGTTGCGAAATTTGCGTGATCCTGGTGGGCCTGGTGGCCCGAGTCTTGCCAGGTAAAATGATATGAACAAAGTAATTAATGCGTGTTGTGACAGTAGCAAGGGTAACGTAGAGGAAGAATGCATAGCAACGAGGGCACATTTCTATCTTGGATCCAGGGAACGCACGGGAGAAAAAATGGCTAGGCACAGAAAGAGGAGAAAGAGATGTCAGTTTGCCGAAGAGGTCTAAAATGCACTTAGAGGCCCAAAAAAATTGAAACTCAAAATACTGAGTTTATGTAGGTAACATAGAGGAGAAATGCAGTATATAAGAATTTATGGAATAGGCCTTGCGAGTATTGAATTGAATTGACGTGGCGAAACTCCAGCCATCAGTCCCGCTCTTTCGTCTGACCACGCAAATTTCGCTACGCTCCTTTCACAAACTAGCAGAGAAAGGAGGTATTTCTTGTGCGACGAAACAGGCTATTTGAATTTAGCTCAGAGGAGTCATTTAGGCTTGGTGATCTTTTACATTAAAGTAAATATACTAAAATGGGACAGTCGGCTTCACTTTCCACGCGAAGGAATTTTTCGACCTTAAAACTTTTAAAACTCCACGGCTTCGACCGGGTTTGAACCCTTCAACGTGGGTATAACAGTCCGATACGCTAACCGTTACACAATCGCCCCCGCTTGATAGACGTATTTTTTTCAGTTATCTGCGTGTCATTTCAGTTCGCCATATTATTTGTTTTTGAATAACCATTCATTATGAGCGTAAAAGGTAAACATTACCAGTGTGTCCTCCATCAGAATCTCTCTTTACGATATTTTTATGCGACCCCTTCGCAAGGCCTCATGTGCGCCATCGACATATCGGATTTACGGCGCCGGTTTTAGGTGAACGTTTTCCAATGCCATTTAGCATTGACGATCTTAAAGATTTTGGCTCCACGAGGAGTAGGATAGATTCTTCCTTGATGTTTTCACTTACGCGTAGATTTTTACTCATTCATACTGGGAAATCCATCGTTTCAGTTGACTTTGTTCTTTGAAGAAATTGTTTCCTCAAATAAGATAGTTTTCCGGAAGGTTTCAGGAGAATTACTTGATGATTTTCACCGGACTGTTCCTCCAATTTAACCAGAGTAACACAGCAGATAAAGAAGTTTTGGAATATTGAAGCCATTGCAAGCCATAAATATGTTCTGACCAGAAGACCTTTAGTCTTTGTCTTTATTAAGATTATGAAATAATAGATGAATGTTGTGTTAATTGTTTGTCATCAAGAATCAGTAATGATTATTATAATAAGGCACAATCATGCATGAGTTTATTCATTTTGATCAATTAAGGGTGGTGAAATATTGTCAATAAAAGATTTAGTGTAACCACCCCTTCTATAAATTTCAAAACGACAACTCTAACCAACTAATTGGGGCTACTCACCCCGAGCAACTTTGCTTGGTTGTTGGATTAGGCATTTTTTCTTAACCTTCGAATAGATTACCTGGCGACAAACAGTAAACTAGTGAACCCAGCAATCCTTCACTATTGCCGTATCCTCTATTTCACATCACACACCATCAGTCACATGTCACTTAATCACGTTTTACGCGACGCTGTTCAGAAATTCTAAAGGATGAAAAGCTTATCTCAAATATGGGATTTTTCTACGTCGTAGTTTGGGCAAGGTAGTCAAAGTAGTCAACCTATTGTTAAAAAGTTCTTCCTCAAATTTGCGCATGCGCTCGTTATGACAGTGTCTTGAAGAAATTTCATTTATAATTCCGGCCAATACTTCACAATTGTAATCGCATAACTCGTTTTGGCAGTGAGGACGCGCTTTATTGTTGATTGTGATGCGGGTTGCATAGAGTTCAGGACCGCTTGGATCGTCATAAAAATATAAAGCCACTTGAACAACGTCCACACGTGCCTGATTAATTAAAACCACTCTTTAAACACTCTCATTACTAATAAGAACAAATTGTGAAAATTTCAGCGAAATCTCTCGAGTAGGTTTTGTGTCTATGTGCGATACAAATCCCCACGTTCTCTTTTATTTATATTTCTT
Organism: Gryllus longicercus; assembly: GCA_038098605.1. NCBI lineage: Eukaryota > Metazoa > Arthropoda > Insecta > Orthoptera > Gryllidae > Gryllus > Gryllus longicercus. The sequence goes on from JAZDUA010000052.1 coordinate 1,321,143, forward strand.
TGCATAAGCAGGAAATAAGCTCATCAGTCGGCATTTTGTTGAAAATGAGATGGTTGATGAGGAATATATATGTTTATTTAGGAAAACCACGTACATTTCTTCAAATCAGAAACCCGAACATGGTAAGTCAATTTATCTGGTTATTTATACTCAATGATTTGAGATCACTGATCGAAAATCCAATACGGTGAGTTATCTCTTTCATGATAAATGATTAGTTGAAATAGATACAGGAGAAATAGATATGCTAAGGTCGCTGTCGGTGTCATTTCATCTCTGTGTGCGCCTGAGAGCAACGTTCCGTGAGACCAAACAGGGAGAGGGGGAGGCGGGCAGTGGAGCCCTAAGTTTTAATGAACTCATTCAGAAGGCGGTGCCTCTCGCTCGGGAGAGATAACCTCCTCCGAACGCCAAGGCGCTACTCACGCGTCTTGGAGCAAGACGGGACGATACGGACTGGGGAGGGCGTGAGACAAGGTGGAGCGTGAAGCTAGAGGGAGAGCAGGGGGAGAAGTGGGGTTGGAGTGGAGTCAGGGTATGGACGCGGTGGAAATGGATAAAACAGTATGGTCGATGCGAGTGAGACAATGCGGCGATGTATAAATATGAGAGATGTGAGAAGTTGCGGATAGATGGGAAAGGATGCGGGGAGATGTGGAGAGATAGGGAGAGGTGTGGGGAGAAGCGGAGAGTTGAGAGGAGATGCGGAGAGATGGGAAGAGATTCAGTGGGAGATGCAGAGAGTTGAGAGGAAATACGAGGAGATGCGAAGAGATGCGGAGAGATGCGGGGATATGCGGAGAAATGGGAGGAGTAGCGAAGGGTTGCGGGACTTTGCGGGGCGATGCGGGACGATGTGGGGCGATACCGGGGGATGCGGAGAGATGCAGGGAAATCCAATGAGGTGCGGAGAAAAGAGGGGCAAAGTGGGTCATGCCGGAGGTGAATGAGATGAGAGGAGGTGGCGCCGCAGGGCGAGTGAAGGGGAAATGGCAATGAGACAATGCGGAGTGGGTGGACCGGGGGAGAGCAACGTCACTAGAGGGTAGGGAAGAGGACGATGCATGGTTGTGTTGTTAGGGCGGAGTCGGGGCAGAGATGAGGGAATAACGTAGTCGGGATGGGAGGAGCGGGAAGGGTGGCGCGGGACGGGTGGGGCGGGCAGGTAGTGCGGCAGGGATGTGGCGGAGTAGCAAGGCCTGTAAGCTGTTGGTGGTGGTGGGGCGGTGCCCGTGGGGAAACGGGTCTGTAGGAAGTGGAGCGTGTCGGGACGACGTGTGTGGAGGGGTGGGGGCATGGCGGAGGGGCGAGGCGAGTCGAGGACTAGTAGTAAGGCTTGGAAATGAGAAAAGGGGGAAGCGGGGGTTGGTGGCGGTGGGAGGGAGGTGCACACGCCCACTCACAGCCATCCCCGCTCCCTGCGCTCTGGCGCCCACCCACTGAAACTTCGCGAATAAATTGGCGACGCGCGAGACCCGGAAGTTTTAACGCTTCGTGATAGGGCGGCAGTTGGGAATTATCGCTTTTTGCAAACTGATTTCAATTTTAAAACAAATACCGGTAGGTACGCGCCAACTTTTTCGCTCTTTAGAGGATCGAAGTACTTTTTTTCTCATTTTCATTCTGCGGGGGTTTATCCGGAAGAAAAAGTATACCGAACATGTTTGAAAGGAAAACACTTGATAATAGTAGGGAACTGTGAAGGAAGAATATATCTTAGAAAACGAATAGAAAGAGTAAATTTTTTGTTGTTTCATTAATCATCTCACAAATTAAAAATTAAGATATGTTTATTTCGTATTTGTGTCTTACACGTATGAAAAATAATAACTTTTGAATATGATTTGATACTTTATAAAAACAAAAATAATCATAAGTAAAGATACAGTAACCAAATGTGAGTAATTGCACTTTACAAAATGAAATTTTGTTCCTAGGACGTTTTACATTGACATGAATGAATATACTTATTATTAAGTTGAAACAAATTTAAAATCCTGCTTCATTTTTGAGCGTTGTTAAATTAATAAATCGGCTCCAATGTAAAGAAATGTATGTTGGAATACTGGACGGTTAATAGAAGAATAATTTTGCGAAATTTTTCCTACAGAAATAATGCATTCAATTGTGTTTACTTTTTGAGTAATTTCATGAAGGATGGCCATCGCGAAGTCGTTTAAAGATATTTCTCGATAATTGTAAATGCATTCGACGATAATCGAAGTCAAATTAATAAATCAAGAGAAGAACGTGGAGATTTGTGTAAGAAAACCTCTTTGTATGCCATTAGTTCTACTTTGAATTTATTAGTAGTACTTTGAATTTATCCCACCAAAATATAAGCAAAGATTTCATATTGTTTATTAGAAAATTCTGACATTAATACGAACTGGATTACCTGGGATCTCGGAAGACGCAAACTATTGAAAAACAAAAAAAAAAACGCCGGGGAGAGTTTGGGGGAGAAATGTCGACAAAGTAGAGAAAAAAGACGGGCAGAGATTTATTGACATAATTACTGCGTGGATTTTTTCCTTCTTGCAATTAGACTATAAATCTCTCGATCTGTCTGGAAGGGCAAGATTTAAAGCCCTTACTGAACTACGTGAGTCCACAGGCCATTTACAATTTCTGGGTCATCTTCATGAATAAAACAACATTCCACATTAACATAAGGAAAAGCAGTTCAGGAGCACAGCTTTACTGATAGTAAGGTAAATAAACGTCCAAGACTTCGTTGGCACAATCTAAGCAAATGAGCGCGCATTTAGACTAGTTCCTTTGTGAGAAAACGTGATAGCTTCTTTCACATCTATAACAAAAGTGTATGGTCAAAATTCACATGAATACTCTATATTGCAACTCTGTTAAGCATCATTCGAATAGTACCGTATGTTAACGAGTGAATGGAATACATAATGTTTTATTAACGACCATATATTAGTTAATCTTTACTCACTTTGGCTATCTAAAGTAAAACTTTACGAAACTTAGAAAAATAAATAAGTATTATTACATGTAACGATATGAATGTAAAACATCTTATGTACTTTGTTAAATTTCAAAACTATACTAATAAAAGTGAAGTCAACGACGTGTAACCGACATCGATGTCACAAAAAGGAAAGTATGTAATATATTCAAAATGTATACAATCTCTTCTTTTCTAGATTGTCGTAGCATCCTTGCAAAGATTAAAACAACAGAAAGACGGAAAAAATAACTGAAATATTATGTTGGTATATGAACCACGAGCATTATTTTGTGCCTGTCGCCAAGAGCAGACAGGTTCCTATATATTCCGCCAAAGGCCTGATATAGTACAGAACTGGCACCTAATAGTAGGTAAAAAATAATTTAATAGAATGTACGGAAAAATAAAATGAAATAAAATTATAATATTTTATTAAAACTTTAACCAATTACATGAAAAATAATAATGTTAAACACCGTGGTTTATATAAAATTGATCTCTTACCTCTCTCACAAGAACAAGATAAGAAGATAGCCCGAGAAACACCGGATATTTTGCTACTGTTTTCCATTTTTCTTTTAAATCTTATATTCAACCTACAAACGGTTGCTGATATATTATGTTTATATTATGATTATATATATATATATATAATATTTCAGGATTCATTTTCTGAGGGAATCTCCCGAAATAGAGCCGTTTCTCAATTTATTGCATTCTTTAAATTTACATATTACAGAGAATGTACCTACACGGAATACATGTACATCACAAAAAGCAATTGAACATATTAACATAATTAAAAAACACAACTAGATATGAAATAAAAACTACTAATCTAGGTTAAAGTGACTACGATGCACAAATTCATACAATTACTTACAAACATGAACACTAACACAATAAATAATACATGCATGGCTTTGTATTCATATTTAACTTTTAAATGTTTATTATCTTGTTGAAATAAATCTTCCATTGTCTTGTATATGAATGAAAATGCCTGTACATTAATTTCACATGCATCCCGGCAATATCAAACTTTGACAAAGTATTTACAAGCATTGAGTTTATATTTTACCCTCCAATGGTTGTCATACTATGCAACACGAACTGTGCGTGCCGGTACATATAAGCCCTCCAGAGCTGCGCACAAGAGCCGTAGCAGCAGCGTACTTCGCACCGCTATTTATGATTGCTAGGGGATATACATACAGGAGTTAATTACATTAGTGTGAGATTTTCTCGTACATGTACTCAGGCGTGAGCGACTATTTCTAACGATCTGAATTACGAATGTTTGTTTACCCAACTGTAAACTCATTAAATGCTTAACGTGTAGTAACGATGAGCACTATATTTGAGCATGTGCTTAGGAAGTTTATACAAAGGCTCACTAGAAAATCAAGAGTATCTATGTTTAGTCCCTGACAGTAATTTCCAGGGATATGAAAACATTTTGCGGAAAGACGCGTGGTTTGCCCTCAGTGGGTCTCGTAAATTGCTTTACGAGTCCCTATGCTCAGATAGAACTCCCCTCGTTAGCTCTTATCTCTCGCACGCGGTGTGATAATTCGTGATCCTACCGTCAGAGCATCGACAGGCTGAAGTAGCTGATTACAACTTGAATTGCCAACGGTAGACATTTATTACACACTCCTACATTTTTACGTTTCCAAAATTTTCAAAACGCAGTGGATTTCTGAAAAAACTAGTTTGATATTTTTGAAGCAGCTTGGAAAGCTAGGGAGGTAAAAGCTGACGCCCAAAAAGAACGGGAAAGATAACAATAGACGAAAATAGAATAAGAGTGAGAGAAAAAGAAAAGAGAAAACGTATAGTGAAGCAATAAGGTGTTGCATTCTATTTTACAAGGGTTTAATTTAATGGACGATATATGAGGGTTAAATTTAAAAGTTGAATTTAATTCAACTTTTAAATCACGAAAAAATGGATTTATTTTTCATTTAAGATCAGCTTCTAAACTTATGCAACTCTTGGACTTTTATTGAAATTTGAGAATTGAGAGAATCCTTGGATCCTGCTAATACACTTTTTTCCATCAGGTGTGAAAATCCTACGTATCTCTTGTTCTCTCGTAAATCCGTCTAACTCATCACTCAAATGATATGAAGCTATCATCTTTCCTTGCAGAGAAATATAAATCAACGTTTACATTACCAACTCATTATTGACACCAATGTTCATCTTCTTGGAATAAATTAGCTCAGCGTGATTTTGATAATACTCAAGTGGAGGAAAGGGCAGGTCAATAAATACAGCGTGGGCGGTAAAGATCAATGAAAATGCAATCACTCAAAGTACTCCAAAAATACAACAAATGAATCTGCAATCTAATGAAAATATTTGAAAACGAAAATCTGGCAATTCGATATTTTTGTAAATTCATATTCTGGGAAAATTCGTATCCTTTGTTTTTAGATTGTACAGTTTTCAAATCTGTTAATTAATGTGTGAAAAATGTTGAAGAAAAATCTGAGAAAATGTGAAGTAAAATCGTTGTTAGAATGTAAATGGTTAAGAAACGTTTGCATTGTAAATTGGCATGACTGATTTGCAGAAAGTCAATGTTTAAATATGCTGGACTTTTATACTTCACACTGTTAAAAAAAGGAGCAAAATTGGAACTACAAGATAGCTTAAATTCATACCCCCTATGCCTGTAAAGAACGAAAATAAGTAGTCTAAATGAATCTATAGTTTACAATTATAATACATTATGAATTGGTATACTTTGAATACATTTCTCATTTCAATAGTCGATGTACAAAATGACATTTCCACGGCATTGAAAATAATAGGATCTCATGAATTTTTGAGTAATAATTACTTCATACTAATGCATTATTATTACTATATTATTATTATTATTATTATTATTATTATTATTATTATTATTATTATTAAAAGTAACATTATAAATTACAACAGTTTCAAATTACCTTATTTACGCATTAATATACTTTCTTTGTCTCAAATACTCAGAACCTATATTAATAATTTCCTATGCCTTTAGAAATTGAAAGAAAACTTGGAAGTTATTGGGCATGTGATGTCATTGGTTTCATAAATATAAAAACAAACAAAGAGGATCAATTTAGAGCCATTGTTAATGAGGACTATTATTCAAGGCATCTTTTGATTTAATGAATATCCATATGTGCTCACTGGAAACAATCTTTTCTACCATCATGGGTATTTTCCTGAAAAAACAACAAGACATTCTACTTAGTTCTCACTGAAAACTAAGAATGAAAAAAAAAACAACTTGGTCATCCAAATGCGTTCCTGTGCGTGCAAATGAACAAATGTCAAAAACACGTTTGGTTAGAATCTCGTAATTTGCGCTCGAAGACGCTCCTCAATTAGAGCACCAGTTCGCGCATTTGGCCCACGGCGAGCGGTCTGCCGCAGCTTCCGTCGCTCGTTAAACATTCAGTCGTCGGGGAGCAGCGAAAAGCGGCGGGCGGCGAGGAGCCAGTGGCTGGGGAGTCATGTTGTTTTAATGAGGAGTGCTGTGTATTGACGAGTCAACGCAACCGGAGAGGCACAACTCGCCATTACAATAAGCCCCACGCGCTAGGCTTTGGGGATTAAGTGTAGCATCCGTGCTGCCCGCTGGGCCCTCTACCAAGGCCTGTTTTGCTCTGTTAGCCTACGGGTCGCGAATACTGCTTAGTTTTTTAATGTCTCTTAAAATCGAAAACCTGAGCTCTACGGTACAAATTATATCAAAGCCAAAATTTATGTTTACATACAAAAATTCCGTATTGCACACTGTGTTCTGCAACGAGGCAAAGAAAATCCAGAAAAATTAATCGCGATAGTAAAGTAACTTATATTCAATTGCAACAAAGATGTCTTGAAAAAAAATTCCTTCTTTCGTTGCAACAATTTCCATGTCACACAGAAATTTCAGAGTAAATCATTAAATGATTAATTTTCTAACAGTACTACTCCTAGATATGACAAAGGTCTTTATAACGTTTGCAAAATTCACAAAAAAACATACTGGAACAAATCTGATATAATTTACAGGAAATTTCTCTGATGACAAAAAATAATGCATCAGTGTTTTAAGTTGTCTTGTTATCTATTGAAAAGAATTAAAAATATATACAATTCTAATTAGGTGGATATTTTGATAGAAGTTCGAGGATGACAAGTGAAATTAAATCTGAAGATCTTTTTTAAGTAATTGCTCGAATCATAACTTAAAACTCTTCATTTCCTGACATTTGAGAAAGGCGGAGGGAGATAATGATTTGGTTTCCAGTCTGTTGAAGAGGAACATCTCTTCCTGCTTGAAAGTGACAATGAGACGAACAGGATGCATTTTTTTGAAGTTCAGTGTCACAATGGATTTATTTTCAAGTTCCAGGATGATGAAAACCTCGCTTTTGAAGCCAAAAAGTTTTGAAATTTTGCATTTTACAGTTCAGTTTACAATTTACAAAAATTGTACTGCTGTTTACATATAAAATTTTGATTCTTAAAGACAACAATCTTTATCCTTTCAATTGTCAAAATTTGATGATTAAACAACAACAAACAAAATACTTTTCAAAACTAGAGTGTTACTTATTGAAAGAACACATGATTTTATAACATACTATAACTACTTGAATTCATGTCAGGCCTTCATTATCGTTTAACAAAGCGAGTGGCAAGTGAGAACTTGATCTAATTTCAAGACATTGTCTTACGCGCTCAATTAAGTAATAGATCATCAAATACAATAAGACGGTAAATCTCATTTCTTTCTCATAAAAAAGGTTATAAAAATGGATGCCGAAAGTTTGCTTTAGTTTCTGCCTTTCGTCTCTTCTTCCTTTAAGTTTTGCTCTCTTGCTTTTTTTCGACGGTGTCTGTTTCTGTAAGAGTTCAACGACCTACAGGAAGTTCCTCGAAACTACAAGCGGTCATCGCTGTTCTAGTACTCCGCCGTCTGGGCGGCTCCGCCACAGTCCAAGACTAAGCGAAATTCGATCCTGCACGTCTGTGGCAATGCCGAGGCAGACCAACAACAACCATAAATCGTGAAAAGAGATGAGAATGAGGAGCAAATTGTCGATACAGAAACAACGGTGAATTGAGATACAAAATCTTGGCTAGAGGAACGTAAAGCGAAAAGTGGGAAAGCTGTAGGATGAAACAAAGAAAAGCAAAATGAAAGAGAATGGTGAGAGCGAAAATGGTCAGGATAGAACGAAGAACAGCGGTTGTAATAAGGATGAGCGAAAAGGCAGAAGGTAGGAGTTAGGTTACAATCGAAGAGAATCGAGTGACAGTAGAAAGAAATAGAAAAGGGCAAAAAAGAGTCAAGGGAGTAAAAATATATGCGTGAGGAACATATTGCGCGAGGAGGGGGGGAGAAGTAATAAGTAGGAATCAGAGCAAGCGAAAGGTGGCAGGGACAATAAGATAGTAATATTTAGCAATGCAGGCTGGAGGCAGAAAACGAAGAGAAAAAAGGCAATAAAATGAAATGAACAATAGAATAAAGAATTAGTACAGAGGAAAAAAACAATAATCCTTTCTCTATGACATTAGAGCAGCAAGGAATCAGGTAAGGGACAAAGCTAAAGGAAGGCGGGGATATAAAAAAGAAAGAAGTATATATCGAAGAAGTGGCACAAAGAAAGGTAAGAAAGAGAAGAAATGGGCGAGTTGCTGTCGTGGAAAAAAGTGACAGAGACGACAAATTCTCAGGGTTGCGGAGTAGGGCAACGAAATGAGGCTAAGAGAAGAAAACTGCAGAATATTAGCAGAAAAGCTAGGGTGAGAAAACAGTGACGGCGAGTTTGGGGGAGAGGTGACACGGTAGAGAGACAGTGAGAATAGGAAAGTAAGGGGCTATAGAGAAAGGAACCTCCAAAATTAAAGAGGCCAAAGAGGTGGGAAAAATCAACCAGACGAGATAGTGAGAGAAGGAATGCAGGAATGGAAGGAAGGAAGAATAGAACATTATTCAAAAACAAGCTAGCAGAAGGACGTGGAGAAAGAGGGCAATGGAACGAAACAGCGAGAGAAGTAAGGCACCCAGTGGTTGAGGGCAAGACAGAAAAGGCGAGCGGGGAAGGCCGGAGGGCAAAGGGACGCCGGAGGCGCCGACGCGAGAAGCCACTTTGTCGGCGCGGCAGGTGAGAAGGGGTCGCGGAGAAGGTTGACGCAGGGCGATAATTCACCCCGAACTCGGTCGCCGGCGGCGGGAGCGGTGGCAACTACGGTGGCGGCGGCGGCGGCGGTGGCGGCTACGTTGGCGCTGGCGGCGGTGGTAGCTGCGGTGGTGGTGGTGGTGGTGGTGGCGGCAGTGGCAGCGGTGGCGGCGGTGGCGGCGGTGGTGGCGGCGGCCACGGCAGCCGTCACGGTGGCGGTGGCGGTGACGGCGGTGAACAGACCGTGGCGGTGGTGGTTGCGGGACGAAGGCGGAGGTGATAGCGGAGGCGAAGGCAGTGCCGGTGTTGATAGAGGCGCGGGCGGAGGTGGGGTGGTGGCGGTGGCGGAGGTTTTGCGGGGGCAGGGCCAGCGGAGACGACGGCAGTGGCGGTGGCAGCGGCAGCAGCGAGAGCGTCTGGGCGTGGTGGCGAAGCGGGGCGGGGGGTCTCAAGCTCTCCCCAGAGGAACGCCGGGACGCCCGCGGCCGCCTCCCCGCAGGACGGAGGAGGTTCGGCTGCGGGCTGCCGGCGGGTGGAAACCACTCAAGTGCTGTGAGGAAGGAGCGACTGTCGGCCTCAAAGACAACTTACCTCCGCAGCATCGATTCATTGATCGGTACTTTCAAAACGTCGTTATCTAGCTCTTTTGTTCTCCTGGATTGGTTAATGCGTGTCACACTTATATATTGAGCTAATAGTCACGAGCCTACGATGCTAAATCTTCTGACATATGAGCACTATGTTGGATAATTAATCGTTTTTTGATGTGAGAAATGTGTCTAATATTTATCCGATATTATTAATTATCTGGTGGGACTCAAGTAGCACGTATTTTCTCGCATTACTTGTAATAATTACGTAATATGGTAGTTCTGCAAACGTATTTCTAAACGGAAGAAAATGAACTGATATTCAAATCCAGGCACGTAGGTTTCCAAAAGACGTATTTATCTACTTGACAACTCGACTGTCAGGATTTGAATGTTTCCAGTGCATCAAAAATATAGTTTAATATCTGCATTAAAGTAACGTAATTATATTTGAGTAAAAAATGCGCATTCTTTGTTTTATTTGAACAAAAAGTAAAGAGAAAATTGGGAACATTTCATGAGAAAATTTCGAAAAAATCGTCGGAGTTCAAAAATGAAAATATTCGTTTGAAATGCAAGGGGTCGCGATATCAGCTACATCTATCGGGAAAACTATATTGGTGAGAGTCATGTTGTGTAAGCGCTAATAATTTCACTTACGGAAAGACTAGCAGACGTACAGTTGTGTGGACGGACACACTGAAGGACAAAAAAATAGAAAAATCACTTTATCAATATCCAAGTCCGACTAAATGGGAATTTGGACTGTACTCCGTATCGGAGAAAGTAATTTACTACATACAAAAGTAAGAAATTTGCGGGTATCAAGAATCCATCAAACGTGTTCTTTTTTCGAAACGTTTCGACTTTTCCCTACAGTCTTCCGTAACTTTCTCTCTCAATAAAGAATACAGGATAAAGTAAAACAACGGATTTTAATTTTCTTAGAGATTAATTATTACTTGCAATTATAATGCAATATTTTTAATAAAGAGAGAGTTTAAACAGTTCTAGACTGCCAGAAAGATGCTTTGGGTTCTTTGAAAAGAAGTAATTTCATGAAGGATCTGAGAGTGCAATAAGGAGATATGATCATTGTAGTTATTGGTATAATAAAAGAGATTAAAAATAGAAATTCCCTTTTGTACAGATTTTCTATAATGTATTTGCATATTTTTAGAATGGAGCGCCAAAATCTTCTGTGCCTAGAGCGTGAGTCATTGAAAACCAAAAATGACATCCATCGCGTGCAAACGATTTATGTTCTGATTTTTTTTTCGTTAATCGGCCGACTAGGACCACGCAAGCAAGCATCCTGCATTTACCGTGGCTCAGTTTTTATTTATTATCGCGGTGGCAGGTGCTTGCAACAATTCTTAGGGGGGACCAGCATTTAGCTGGATCCGACTTTTATCCCCCATGGTTGTTAGCCCGGGGGTATGGAAGATGAAAGATGATAGGAATGGATTAGAGGCGATAGCTGATCGTGGACTTTTGGAACCATCCCAGCATTCGCCTTTATGACCGAGGGAAACCACGAAAACCCCGGTCAAGATGGCCGGCCCGGGAATCGAACCCGGACCTCCCGATTACGAAGTCAGTGCGCTACGCACTGAGCCACTTCGCTCGGTTATGTTCTGATTATTATAAAGCATTCGTTTATTTTGACAAACAAAATTAGTAGACTGGAAAGAGAAAAAAAATAATTGAGATTCACAAGAAAAGCGAAGGAAGTGAGTTATATTCTTCAGATAGAAAAGATCAAAGAAAGATAATAAGGCAAGCGGCGTTGTTTAATAGACGAGATCTCATATTACAAGTTCTAAGTAAACCTACAGAGGAAAGAGAAGTGCGGAGAAAATCTTCCTAGAACCGATGAAGTTGTTTAACTCGGAAGTTGAAATGGTCTTTTAGTTATGCCAGTGCTTTAACGATAAAGCAGACTGAAAAACCTATTTATTATACACCTTTTATATATATATATATATATATATATATATATATATATATATATATTTCTTATGGGTCTGAATTCTTTTAATTAATTACGGAATTGAAGATCCATTTAAAATTGATTCAAACTAAAAATAACATGTTCAGAACATTTTAAAGTATCTCAGCGGAAATTTTGAAACATTTGAATCGCAAAGGAATTTGAAATATCTTTTTTATTTATTAACCGTAGGCAAATATTAGGCGGATACCAGTTAGAAAGTTTTCCAGTTAGAAAGTTACTGCCGAATAATATTTACATGAATTAAATAATTGAACTATATTAAACGTGAATGTTTAACTATATTTCTTATGAGGGCGTCTAGCTCAGCAACCTAGCAGCAGACAAGCAAACTTCTCCACGGTGAAGCGAACGCAAACACCACTTTCGAGGCGACGCCCACGCTTGTAAATAACATGATCCTTCGGCAAAACGCTGCTCCATGAAACACATTGATGCAATAAATCTCTCCAACCTGCTGCGCAGAATTTTACGAAAATTATGAAAATTTTGTCCAGCGGAGAGTATTCGACCTTTCAGAAAAGCACTCCCATTTCAATTTTACAACTCACATGGCGAGCCGATAAGTAGGACAGTGCTTTCTCCACGAAGCAAGGTTTATCGCTATAATGAAAAAGGTAGACTACTTTTTATGGGCGGGTCTTGCATTGCCGAAGCTATTTCTTTCCGTAAAGTAATTCTAAATGAGGGCAGAATAAGACGACCGTAAACTGGACTACGTGTGTGCTGCCACCTGCAGGTGATGAGATAATATAAAACGCGTAACTTCTGTGCATTTGTCATGGATGACGCATATGAAACAGCAAATCATCTAGAATGCATAAAGCACTGAGTACGGTGTGTGCAGCATTTCATGAAGAACGCCACGACTTATTTTTTCAAGTGCCGTTTATACACGACAAGGTTACCGACACGTGTAAGAGAAACGGGCAATTCCTAGCAGACGCACGTACAACTTTATACGTGGTTTGAAAACCTCACTAGAAAAATTTTGATATATTGCTGGCGCCTGCAAAATGTTATGTATTTGAATATTAAAGGAACAGCCATTTTTGTTTCGTAAATGAAATGTATCACGCAGACATTTTATGATCCGAATTCTCAGGTAAATCACAATATTGTGAATGATGGTGAACAGTCAAATCAAAGAATTCGTGATATAACTTCGTGAATTCGTGATATAACAGACGCATTACTATCTAGCAATCTGACGGTGGCAGATATTTGGCAAAAAATATTTTTTGAGGTAGGTATCATGATTATCACAAGCCCACCTTTTACAGAAAAAATAGTAATTTAAGAAATCGATTGATATAGATTGTATTAAGCTGAGTAGTATACAATACGTAGCAAATGGGTCTGTTGACACACAAAATATTATCTGTTCCTGAAAAACGTTTGTAAATGTATCTTTCATTATACGTTAAATATCACTTTGTGTTAAGGTTACACTTAACCAAGCTTTATCCTTTTTCGTTTGGTACACATTACTTTTCTTTTCATTCCTCCCCTCCTCCAACGCATTCCCTGAGAGTTGAAATATAACTAACTATTAAGAACTACGTACTCGCAATGCCGTTACAGTATATCCTTATATGATGGTCCATTGGTCCATAAATGGTCCATTTAGGGAATCAGATTAATCCAATTACCTGGCTGCAGCAATGTGACTGTACAGATTGCGAAAGAAAATGCGGTCTGTGGCGTGTTACTCAATTTTATTCCGATATCCTCCCGGAATTCATTGGAGGGAACAACGGACACGATTATCAGAGAAGCCGCTTTCTAAATTTCTCATCCTGAGAGTAGCGTTGTCAGTCTCAGCTTCAATAGAAAATTCATGAACTCCATCGCATCAGAAATCTACTAATCGTGAGTTTCGAACTCCTTACTATATCGTAGATACCTTAACTGACCCGGTAGTATTAACTTCCATTGATCAATGAAAATCAATCGTATTATAATGTGTCTATGGGATTAAAATTATCTTCCGGAAGGCAATCATAATTCCTTGAACTGTATAGATTTTTTTAAAATATGAAATTTTTATGCTGATGTTCAGATTTGTATGCAAATCAATTTTTTTGTCACCTTTACGAATCTGACCATTCAGAGCATTTCTGTCTAATTTTACTTATCATAATTTTGCATATTTTGCCATATTTTACAGTTACTACATATTTCTGCATATTAAGAGTATTTTTTTTCGAAACACAAGGAGCAAATGGTAATAATTTATTAAATTCAACCTTCTTGAAATCGGCGAAATTCTGTTTTTTAGTCATTGAGATTCTTAGAACAGCTCACCAGACACCATGAAGAAGTGAATATTCTTTTAGCCGCAAACTGTTACCAAACATGTGCGCGACCAAAGATAAAGTTGAATTTTAGGCGAGGGGGCACAGGTCGAACGCGGAGTGGAATGAAATATAAACCCGTGATATACCGTCGTTTTCTTATCGGTCAGGATCGTTTTCCGAAAAGCGAGAGTTTATACGTACGCATCACCACATCATGTGTTTGCTTGTAGTTACCAGGCCCTACCAAAGGAAGATCTAATGTCATGGAGGAACACCGCATGCTCATGGGCAAATGAATAAAAATATCTTAAGGAATAGACAAACCAGTTTTTCCAGAACAAATTCACAAATTTTCTTGTCATAAATTTTAATGTTGTTCTAGCCAACTATAGAATGTTCAACGAATTTATGTACTTTTTTAAAATCTCATTCCCATTCCAAATATTAGAACATGAACAAAAAATTCCAATAATGAATAATTAAGTGAAATTAAAAAATAAATTTTTTCAAATAGTTTTCTACATATAATTCTATTCCTCACGTTTCAAAGAGACAATACCGTCGTAACACAACTGGCTTTTTTCTAAATATATTTTGCATTGTGTTTTAGTTATAAACATTTCTTTCCTTGTGAAATTTATAGTACATATTTATTGCATATTTTAAAGATTCATCGTGCATATTATACGGCATTTTACAGCATATAAATCAGGGCTCTAGTAATTAGAAAAGATTTTAAAACATGAGGTTTGCGGAGATGAGGCTGTGGTGTGAATCTGTGCATCTCTTCGTACTTCCGCGTACCTGTCGCTCGGTGCCCAGCGGTGCCTTTAGAATCCGCCTCGGAGGAAGCGACCCTCGTGGGAGGCGGGGACGCACCAACTCCGGGCGCGCGACAGGAAGCCCTCGCCGCTTCCGGCGTGGCCCCGCCCGGCCCGGCCCGGCGTAATGAGCGCGATTCTTAGCGCCGCCACCACCGCTGTGGCGTCACCCGCCGCCAAGGCAGAGACGCTGCGCCTCGCCAGCGTCGCGTCGCCTTAGCAGCGATGAAGGCGGAGGTGGTGCAAGTGGTGATGGTGGAGGTGTTGGTGGTGATGTGGTGGTGCAAATGGTGGTGGCGGCAATGTCGATGGTGTGGGCGATAATGTTGATGTTGGTGGTGGCGGTGATGGTGATGTTAGTGATGGTTATATAATCTCTGTGAGCCAATGGTTGCTGAACAAAACCTGTTGCTTTGCGACCTCCGTATTCTGTTCATATGTATGTACTACTTTGTTTGTCAAGTGTATTTTATTGATGCAAGTGTTATTGAATGAATACATGTTCAATAATTTATTCTCTGAAACGTAGAACACATATTTTACTAGAGTTTTGTTAAAAGGTGATGGTGGGGATGGAACTGTTGTTGTTATTGTTGTTCGTGTTGGTGATGGTGGTGGCGGTGGTGGTGGTGGTGATCGAGGCGGTGGTGTCAGTGGTTGCAGTGGAGGAGGCGCTGGCAATGGCGGAAGCGATGGCGGTGAGGGAAGGATAGGCGATGGCGGTGGTGGAAGCGAAGGTGGTGGCGATTGTGAAAGCGGTGCTGTAGCAGTGGTGGCGTTGATGATGGCGGAGGTGGCGAGAGTGGGTGCGGAGGCGACGGCGGTGCGGTGGTGTCGGCGATGGTGGCCGTGGCAGCGGTGGCGGCGGCGGAGGCAGAGACACGACCCGGCAGGACAAGCGCCGTAATTACACCGCTGGTGGCGTCGCCGCAGACGCTGCCACTACCGGCAACATCGTCGACCGATACCACCGCTGATCCGCGTCAGCAGACGGCTCATATGACTCGTCTGCGGTTTCTATTAAGACTCTTACTAACCACATATTTATTATTGTGTTGTTGGCGTCCAAGATTTATGGCCTTTCCTGAAATTGATGAATTGATTTAATACGAAAGTTGATGGAATGAGGGACTGGGCAGACGAGAAAATCTCGTGAAAATCTCCCGCAATCCTGCATTGTTCCCCATGAAATCTTCATAGATTGATTGGTAATAGCGCCACGTTTTCAACGGTGTAAGGTGAATAGTTAGGCCACATCCCTTCTAGTGATCGTATTAGTATACAATGCGGATTTCTCCACTATATCAAATTTTGTCATGCTTCGCAAACTACCACTATCATTACCTCTACCTACACCGTTCCTAACAACATAACATCCAACGCTGTAAGCACCACCATTATAACCTCCTCGACCTTAACCATTACTGTTGTGTCAACATTCATTATAGTTACCGCCATCATCAACGAGTAAGTTCCCCTGCATTAAATCGAGCCCGCCCTCAATTTATTGTTTACGCTACCACAACTATAGTATAGATTGGACTTTGCCGACCCCGACCCGTTCTCAGTTTGCTTAAATAAGTGAACTTGGAAACATATTCCATAACTTAGTTGCATAAGGTTGTGGTCTCTTTTCAGATTCTGTTCACTCTCTAGTCTCATACCAGTCATGAAGTAGGCTCTTTTGTTAGGATACCCAAAACAATCGCCGCCCTCCTCCGCACTGTGTTACGCACCCGCATTGGTCATTCACCATCACAAAAAAATAACTTATATAATTGTCACCACTCGTCAGAGCAACAGAGCGTACACCAGGAGATCCGAGTTTGAACCACTGTCGGGGTGACAATTCTTTGAACAAATTTAATTATTAAAAATTAACGTAAGTACTCATCAATCCGATATTCCTGAAATTCCGCTTTATCACAGTTTTTCCATTATACATTTTTCTTTCTAAGTATAACATCCAGAAGCATCTCCAAAACAGTGAGGATACTTTTAAGTAAAACCGAAGAAAACTTCAATACGTATTTTATTGAGATAAAAACGACAAGGAAGTAAAAAGTGAATCACGGTATTATGATGCATTTTAAAACATTCTAATTTCTCGCGCAGCTCTGTAATCGAGCACCATCTTAAACCGGCTGACTGCCCGTCAGCCGGTCGTCAAAATTGCAGTTCACTCGCTGTTCACCAACGCCGCTAATTACTCTCTGAGTCAAAACAGGGCTTCGAATGTGGAAAATGCATACAAAATTTCAGTCTGTAAGAGTGAAATTCGAAAATTACACTCTTAAAAGACATCTCTTCCTTCGAGATCAAAACTGTGAAGGAATTATTTATTTCTTATATAACGAAGAAGGTGCTGGGGATGTTCCAGAACGGAATGACTCATCCTGTATTTAAAATTCCGCAGGGCAAACTCTCGCTCTTTTATTTGAGGAGAGCGCAAGAGGCGCTGTACGAGGAACGCGAGGGCGGCAGCGGTGGCGGTGACGGTGGCGGGGGGGGGGGGTGGCGGAAGAGGAGCGGAGGGGGGGGGGGGCGTCCTTAATTAACGCTTGACTCCGCGCGTCGGTATTCGCAGGCGGATGGCGCGAGGGAGCGGAAGCCGGGTCTGTTGGCAGCGGCGGCGCCGGGACTAGCTGCTGGGTCGAGAACTGCGGACTGCGTTGGAGAGTTGGAAGTGGTGGGAGGGTGAGGGAAAAGCGTGGACTGGACGGCGGCATCGGTGACTGTCGAAGGGTGGTGGCGAATGGAAGCGACGAAAGAAGTGGAGGGAAGAGTGAAACAGCGGCGAAAACGATGAAGTGGCGGGGATAGATGAAGAGGCCGGGACGGATTAAGTGGTGGGTATGAAAAACGTGGTTGGATCGGATGAAGTGGCGGAGCGGATTAAGTGGCGGGGTGGATGAAATGGTTGAAAAAGAAAAGTGAAGTAACGGATGAAGTGGTAGGGACAGGTGAAGCGATGTGAAATAGGGTTGTTAGAGGAAGTGAGGATGACAAAGAAAGTGAAGGAAGCGGCGGATACGAAAGAAACGATGGGGGAGAACTGTAGTGGTGTCGAAAGAAGTGCCAGCGATGAAGCAAGTGTGGAGACGAATAAAGTTATGGGGACGGTTGAAGAGACAGGGACGGATGAAGGGATGGAGATAG
Organism: Gryllus longicercus; assembly: GCA_038098605.1. Taxonomy (NCBI): domain Eukaryota; kingdom Metazoa; phylum Arthropoda; class Insecta; order Orthoptera; family Gryllidae; genus Gryllus; species Gryllus longicercus. The sequence continues at coordinate 1,339,180 of JAZDUA010000052.1, forward strand.
AAGAAACGATGTGAACTAGCGATATGACGCTGATGGAGGGAGTGACGATCACAACGCGATGAAGGAAGGTGTAATGGGTATGGTATGGAAATGGAAGGGTATGAGCAGTGGGGATTGGAAATTGGCGAGGATGAAGGAGGCACCGGAGGGGCGGAGGCGGGGCTGCGGGGTGGCAGGGCGGCGGAAGTATCGATAGCCCTGCTCTAGCGCCGGCTGTAGAGGCGGCGGCGTTGGCGGAATGGAATCGATCCGCTTCGCGGATGGGCCAATAACCGGCTGTTACGCGCGACACCCGTTGCCTCCCTCCCACTCCTTTCCTACTCACGCAACTCAGGCGCGGATTCCAGCTAGAAGACAATGTTGCACATGCTTTATTTAGTGCAATGTGCTTCTGTGTCGTCAAAACAATCCGAGAGAGGTGGCTCAGGGCATCAACTGTGTTACTGCAGCCCCTGTGACAGGGAGGTTTTAGGTTCGAGTCCTGAAGGTGGCAAGATTTTCTAGCTTGTTAGCTAGATCGAATTCAACTGGTTTATGGAGACGTTTTTTCGGTAGTTTTCCGTGGTTTCGCCGATCATTGCCAAGTGAATGCCGGAGCAGTACCCTAACAAACAGGCCACAGGCCGCGTGCTATCCCACCTTCCTCTTACTTGTCCTATCCTCGCCCATTACACACACACACTAACACGTACTATTCTACCACACATACCGGGATACCAGTAAGAAATGAAGAGCTTATCCCGGATGGGGCGGTGCCCCGGTGGGAAGAGATACATGCGTTGTCATATTAGTCGGGTTGACAAGAAGACCATTCATAACAGTTCAGCGACATAATTGAAAGGGCCAAACGATGTGAAGGAAAGAGTCAGAAGCCCTCGTACTGAAACGTGAAGCATGAAGATTACCGGACGCGATATGTTCGTATTACGTAGACGAACTAAGATAAAATGATATAACGGTTTCGGAGTGAAAGGAAGATTACGCAACGGTGACGATGAAACTCCAACACAGATGGGGAGAATGAGGTATAGCCATGGTGGAAAATAAAGCGGGCTAAAACTTCGAATGTGGAGAAGGTGAGAAGTAGATTATAACATGGTGAATGGATTTAGAAAATAGAAGGGAGAGTGGGAGGTGTTGAAAAGTACAGATTAATGAATTATCGAGGTTGGTCGGGTCGGATTAGAGCGAGTCAAATCTGATCGGCTCGAGTCGAATCCGGTGGACCGGTTGTAGAACCGGGTCGGGTCGGGTCGGGTCGGGTCGGGTGAGGTCGGGTGAGGTCGGGTGAGGTAGGGTCGGGTCGGGTCGAATTTCTACGCTCGGAGGTCTGATTAGGGCGTACCAATCTGTGTAGAATCCATCCGGTGCGGATTTCTTCGTAGAGAATCTGTTCGGGTGGGGTGAATAGCAGCGAATCAGGTCAAGATCGTTCGAATCCAGGTAATTCTGAATGGTTGGAGGAGTGTCCAGTAACATAGAACTGCTTCGGGTAGAAGAGAGACGGAGCGGGTGAAATCAAGGTGGGGTGGGTCAGATCCATGCGGGAGAGACGTCGGCACGAAGATGAGCGCATAGCGATGAGAATATCGGAGTGGGAGTTGGATGAAGAGTTATCAGACGAAACGGGCTTAGGGACACGGGATCGGCTCTCAAGTGGAGCGGCGCGGGAGCGAGGCGGTAAGAGCATGGAAACGCCAGAGGCGCGCTGTTAGAAACGAAGCCACAACGACGCACCGTTGCGTAGGGTCTCACTGGAGCGCTCTCCCTCCGACCTGTCGTGCGATATCGCTCCATTCGAGGCAAATGGTTGGAACGGCAACGCTCCCCCTCAATTTGCTTCTTGGCGGAAAGGAGAAACCTTAGAAGTTAAACGAGCACTTATCGTACTGCTACCTTATGACATATTAATAATGATACCCTCACGGTAAGTCAAGCTGAATATTTCATATATATTTCCCATTTCTTAACATCGCCTCCCATGTATATATTTCAAATGATGCAAACCGACAATAGGTACCACGTATTGAAACAATAACACATAAATGTCGAAATTGTATTTTTTAAAGATTTAAAAAATAGAGAGCTTTAACAACACCCATTTTTTTAAAAAAAATATTAATGCTCGCGGGATAAATAATTTCAGATTCCTATATGAAAACAGGGTAGGGGAATAATTTAATTTTCGGTTATTCTCCGATTATCTAATTATTAAATAGTTTAAAAGATTTAAGATAAGAATGACAAGAATCAAAATCCTAAAACAAACTAGTGAAATCATTAAAATCATATAGTAACTAGTGATGTAAAAGAGATGTGCTGGCTGTTTTATTTATGCATGTACTCTGCAATATGATGCATGCCTGAACACTGATAGCATTTTAATGAAACATTGCCAATCGCCACGCAACTGAGCCTAAACAGTTTCAATACTTCAACAATCAATACGAACTAATTGAACGCTGATGAAAGCGCAAATTTTCACAAGTTGGTACATTATGTGTTAATCATCTCTTTCTGTCCTTCGTGATAAGGAAATTATTGTTCGTTCTATGTAAATTGTCTCGAATATAGAAAAGTCGATGACGTATTAAGTATTACAGCAATCACTCTCACGCGAAAGATTTAATTATATGAGTTAATTCAGTAAATTATGACATATTATAGAATACAGAATTCCTGTATTCAAATGTTCTTCATGCAATTGTTATAGAATGTCTTATTATTTTAAGAGTAAATCAAATGAGAGCATTTACTTTTTGAGATGGCCAAAATGGAAAACTTTCAACTTACATCAATTCTCGAGGATTAAAAAAGACTGCTTGAAGGACAGTCGTTTTCTTTCGTCGATTTGTAAACAGAGTGTCAAAAATCATACACTTTCCAACGGTGGGTAAGCACGTAAAAGGTCATTTCTTGAGCCTAGTCTTTTGTTTTTATCGGCGCTTACGTTCAAATCTTACATTTAAGCTGATTGCGTATTATTTTCTACTTACACCAATATATAAATTTCCCTCCAGTTCCAAGAATCAAGTCAAATTATCACAAACTTGGACTCAAATGTACAAAAAGAACACGAAAATTATAATAAACATATCTTAAGTTACCAATCACTGTCAATTTAGAACAATACAAATATTTGTAGTATAAAAGAAAGTCTTCTACAAGTCCCCACATAACCACTGAAAACATTCAGAATATCACAGTCATCTGAAAAGTGTAAAGATAATTACATTCGTGTGTGTAGCATTTCATTTTATTGAATAAACTACGTAAATGATTTAGTTTCTTGCGTCATTAATAACTATTAGGGCGAGAATAAGGCCAGGTTTTCTATTTCCCCCCAATTACTGCAAAGCGAGGACTGAGTAACGGAAGTGTAATCCGGGGGGTTTATCTCCCCATCGGCTCGCGTGTTGGCGCGGCCGAGCCGTTCGTCTTCGTCGGCGGCGAACGTAAACGACGTGCATCCAACGGGGCGGGGAGTCGATCGACGCACGGATTTTTCGGGCAGGCGCGGGGCTCAAAGACAGGCAGCGGGCCGCGGACCTCCCATAAAGCCCGGCGCTAAATCAACTTCCCGCAGCCAATTCGCCCCCGCACTGCCCACGCCCCTTTCTCTCACGGCAATCGCTTTGTCCTCTTCTCCCTGTCCCTACGCTTCGCCAGTTATTTCCTCCTCCTTGTCTGTATTTCTATCGGTCTCCTCCGCGACTTCTCGCTTCTTTCCTTAACGGTTATTCTCTCTCCCGTAGACATAACCTTATCTTCTTTCCATCTCCGCTCACTCCCATGTTCCTATCAGCCCCACCATCGGATTCTCCTCACATCTCCATACTCGCTCTCACGATCCAATCAGCCCCACCATCAGACTCGCTCTCCACTCTCTTTGATCCCTCGACATCCATCCTCTCGTTCTAAAGACATCTACCAATTCTACCGCCACTACCACTACTCTCGTACATCATCCTGCTCCACCTGTTCTTTCCAACCATTCACTTCTCCATCCTTTTCCTCGATCTCTTGTCACCCTTTCCCATTTTTACCTCGCCATCCATTGCAGTAGCTTCTCCAGCCCCATCTTTCCCCCTTCCATTCTCCTCCCCTCGTCCTTTCCCCTGACATTCCTGCGACCCCTTCCATTTCCCTCCCCTTCCTCGCCGGCCCGGCCCCGACCCGCTCCCGCCTTTCTTGCATTCCGGCGCTCGTCAATCACGGCGCAGCGCGCCCACTCGCGTTCCGACAGACGATCGTCAGCTGCGGGCGCTCGGTCGGAGGGCTCGCGGCGGCTCCAATGGGGAATAGCGATGGCTTTCGGTCATTACGGAGACATGCCAGCAGCCAAGGACAATCACGGAAGGCGGGCATATGGACGGCGGTAGGGGACTATTGCGTACTACGTAGATGCACTGTCGGGTTTTGTATGAACGCAATGGGTTTAACATGCGGATCAATTGAGGCGAGACAGGGGATGGGTAGTTAAAATATCACATTGAAATCAAATTGATGCACAGCAAAATAAATTTTCTAAATATATCAAAATGCGCCTGCTCTGTAATATTTCGCTAAACCTTGAACACGTTTTAGCTTTAGCCTTAGATTATGTTTCGAGACTGTCCTGCAAAGATCAAACAAATTCAATGCCACCATTAATATGATTACGTTCGTTTTGATGCACCCAATACTCTGTGACAAAAGGCAATAATAACCATCAAATTTTGCTAAAAGACATCTCTGAGGTCCTTTTCAATGTCGTAAATACGGGAGATGAGACGGACCGCGTTACTTTTGATAGTTTTGATACTTACATACGATTTGAAAGTCAAACATATATTTAAGGATTTTCTGTTTTCAAATTCCTACGAGTGATTGTTGTTTGTGGGGGTGTCAATAGCCTAGTAAGTGTACGGAGACATGTCGTGTTGTACTCGTGGAGGTGGCGGTGGAGACGTTTCCTTTAAGGTTATCTTCCAGTGAAACTCCGCCCCAGCCTACGGACAAATATTCGACTGGTCTCCTAACACGAGTTGTAAAGTAGTGTGCCTGTAATGTAAGTGTGCCTGTGTATGTGAAGAGAGGCGATAAGGTTGCGGAAGGTAAGATCGAACACAGTTCGTAAATAGTTTGTTAAGATACTGCTGCCCATTTCACTTGTGGCTGATTTCAGATGCCAAGAAAAACTACAGATCAGAGCAGTCAACTGCCAGAATTGTCCTCCAGAAGTTGAAATCGACCCAGTTACATAGCTATTTTAAAAATTTCGTTATGAAAATTTTTAATCTAGAACCTGCTACTCAACGATACTTTAGTTGCAAGGTTATAGTTACTGCGCTATCATAGTAGGTTCTTACTTCTTAGCGTTTGAAAAGATTTTAACCCCCACACACACAACACCAACCGATGTCGTACTTCATAGAACAAGTGCTAATAAATAAACGATTGATTATTTTGTTTTTTTTCGGGCGGTTCATCTGCTAGCCATTAGTCCGGTAAGTACAATGTTCATATTTCCCAGGTTTCGGTGATATCCCCCCCCCTGGATGGAGATAGCTTCAGCCTACATGTAGGCTAGCGGGGTTATCCCCAACCTGATATCTCACGCCAGTGGGGCACCGCCACCGCCGAGACAAGCTCAGTGCTCCCAACCGGTCTCCCAGGGTCTATGCAAGTGTAGTGTATGTTAGTATAAGTGTGGGTAAGGGCTCAAGGGGTTAGGACAAGAAATAGGGAGGAAAGATCGCGCGTGGCCCGTGGCCCGTTTATTAGTGTACTGCACCGGCATGCGCCTGGTGTTGATCGGAGAAACTACAAAAAACTACCGATCAGAATTCTTAAAAACCACCGCTAGAATTCTTCAAACACCAGCTGAATTCGACCTAGCTAGCGAATAAACGCCATATCCAGCAATTTGGATGGCGCGTATCTTCGCCGTAACAGCCTCACTCGGAGCCGTGGGGACGACAGGGCCGGGCGGCGCAAGCGATGGGGGCCTCTGCAGGATTCGCCCAGAAACGCCGCAGTCCGGTTTGGGGGGGGGGAGGGACAAGGGAATGCCTCACAACTTGTTACCGCGCTTCAACCGGATTACGCGCGCGCTGAAGTCAAACAGCGCGAGTTCGCCCACCCCTTTCGCCCTCGCCGCCTCCGCAGCCACGCCCCCTTCCAAATCGGATTTCGTCCAACGCGCGGATGCCCGGCAGACACCGTCCGGCTGCCGGACGAGAGTAGGACACACTGGACCCAAATGTGGGACCGCACGGAAATGTGTTGGCCGGGAAATATACCAGGAAGGATGGCTTAGGGCATCATCTCATGTCAATGCGGCTTAGGGCGTCATCTCATGTCCCTTTGACCGGGAGGTCCTAGGTTCGAGTCCGGACAGTGGTAGGATTTTCGACACACTTCTTAGCTAAGTCGAATTCAGTCGCTGACTGGAGGAGAATTCTAGCGGCCGGATGCTCTGATCGGTAGTTTTCCATGATTTCTCCTATGAACATCAGGAGAATGCCGAAGCAGTACCCTACCAAACGGAACTGGGACCGCGCGCGATCTTTCCTACCTCTCCCTTGTCCTATCCTCTCCCCTTACACACACTTACACTAACACGCACTACACAAGCACACATGCCGGGAGACCGGTCCGGAGCTTAGACATTATCCCGGCTGTGACGGTGCCCCGCTGATCGGAGATATCTGGTTGGGGAAACACCCGTTTGCCGACGGTAGGTCGGCGATGGATCTCGCCATACCGCATGGGAAAGATGACTGCCACATCCCGAACAAAAACATACGGGACAAATGACCCTGTTAGTTGACTTGCCCGGAAACACTCAAACAATCAATCTATCGGGGAAATATGATTCTCAAAAAATATGTAACAGATAACATCTTATATATATATATATATATATATATGTGTGTGTGTGTGTGTGTGTGTGTGTGTGTGTGTGTGTGTGTGTATGCGTGTGTGTGTATCTTGAACAATGATTATGTAGAAGTCGCTTCATGGCTACATTAGTTACGAATGTCAAACCTACACTTAATGTAAATGTATATATTAATACCCCTGAAAGAACAATGGCGATCAGATGAATATATATTTTTTAAATGTATATGTGGGTTTTGCTTGTCTGATATTATCGAATGGTAGAAATGATCTTCATAAAAGATTATTTCACTAATACAAAAATGTGGGGTCTGAGAATATTCCTTGAGAAATATGAAAGGAATTATCTGGGTGGGGTCATCGCTATGATTTTACAAATTATGTTATGATATCTAATCACCATTACGTAATAAACATATAATACAAAAATTTTCTGATTATATGCTATATTCTCTGTGAATGAGATTAAAAATTCCAACGATTTATCATTCAACTTCTTGAATCGTCTTAATTAAGAAACTTTTTACTTTAAATTTCTCTAAATAAACTACTGTTTGCTTTATGTGTATTATATAAAATATGTTTGTACGAGTTTTGATATCGCAGTGCGATTTCAACGGTATTTATTGTGAGTCATCTTCTGATTGTAACAACATACTTAATGATAAAAAATTATGATGTATGCAGTACATATAACTATTACCATACGAATAAGCCCTAATAGAAAGAATATAATTGTTCGTGAATATATTAGAACGTGGCCACATAAAAGTGAACAATTTTGTATTCTTCATATTTTGTAATAATTGAGAATTAGAACAAAGGGAAACTTGGATTCTCACTATAATTAAAATTAACGCTGAGAATAAAGAAAAACTATGGGTAAAAACTACGATCCGTTATGAACATCTAATCATGTTAAGTAAACTGGACAAACCACATTAGTTAAATAATATAGTTAAATAATTGCTTAGAAGCTAAAGAAGGGGCTTTTCAAATCGCTATGGAGGCCCACTGTGAGGTGGCTGCGAGGCAGGTGGAGGGCCGGCGCGCTGGGACCAATCAGGGCGAGTCCTGGAGGGCGCTGTTCGGTACGGTCGACGCTCGCTCTAGGCGGAACAGCCCAAGTGTCCGCCAATTGAGCCATTTCGTGCTTTGCTGCCTCAGCGACTAACGAACAAAGTTACCAATTAAATATTGAAATTTGGGGATCCGGGAGGGGCCAGGACTTATGCACTGGAATGTTAAGGAAAAACGTTGTTCATGAATACGATAACACAAGGTTCCGACAAGTTGATATTAATTTAAATGGAATCGCCGCCAAAATATGGTCATATCTAAAAATCAAGCTATATTTTGTAACAGAGGGTCTGTATTTTTTAGACATGAAAGCAACCCTTGTGACTTCAATTGGACTTAGGAAGTAAAGGACTCTTCTTCTTGATATAATCTATATAAGGGGAAGGCAATGGCAGCCAGATGCGATAGACCTCGTGTCTGGGCTATAGGACGATTGCCAGCCGAAGAGGATTCATGCTTGTGTGGCGTCGTGGTAGATAAATGAAGTCACAGATACGAGTTCTATGTACAATCGGTTGATTTACAATATATTGCAACTACGTACAGTTCTGAGGTTATTTCCGTCATTCTGCCTCCTGTAACGCCTAAGCACACTGCTCCCCATACCCTGGCTAGAGCAGATCCTCCACCCTGACGCTTTACCGCACCGGTTCCCGGGCACCCAGTGCAACGCAGTCTCGAGGAGTGCACTCTGCCTTCCGTTCTAGCCATTGCGACCTCTCGCGAGGTGAACGGAAAGCGACGACCAACCTACCTGGCATCTCTACTCGCATTTTTTGTTGGTCACGTGATCGCCCACGGCGTTCCTGTCAGGGTGGTCGCTCGGCCCCCCCCATGGACACCCTTGCATTTTGGGGGCACGACGCAAGGCAGAACAGTTGTTTTGTAACCGACACAGCGTCAGACTGTTGCGTCGAAAGATCACGCCACCGGATCGCCCACGGTTTTCCCAGAATCGCACGTGCTAGCCTTGCTCCCCTCCGCCCGTTGCAGCTAGCAACGCACGGATCCTTCCAGAACGTTCTATCGCCGAATTCCAATGGCAATTGTGATGGGCCACGGCCATCTCCTCCTCGCGAGTGCACGAGCGTTCGCAATCTGACGAAGCTCCTGTCGTTAAACCACCAATTCAGTTCCGAACCAAGCAGCGCGCAAACCAAAAGTGTGGTCCGTGTTGGCGGGCTCCGTATAGAATTAACATACGTAAAAGTTTTACTGTCCAACCTCGGGCTTTTCCAGGATGGTAGAGCAATTTTCAAGTGTACCATATGTGTAGTGAAGGCCATCTGCATCAGACCATTTGGACATTCAATTCTAGTGTCATCTCGAGCTGTTCCCAGTTAGCACGCGTTAAGTAGCATATATTCGTGCGAAGTAGAGCTCCATCCAATTCGTTTGCTGCAATAATTCCACCTATGCTGTCTGTGTAATGTTATTTACACTAGACCACTCGCACCAGGAAAATAACTAGTACTGTGCTCCAGCTAACATATACTGTGAAGTTGTAACTGTGCCATGTAATCAAGTGCGTAAGTGCAGTGATTATTAAATGTATTTGTGCAAGAACTTCTTTTCTGTCAATCCAGAACTCATACATAAATTCTTGCTGAGCTATCAAAGGTCTCGGGACTGCTGTGCTCCGCCGTCACCTCATCTCTACAGCCTACTCAAAACATCCAGTATCAACGCAGTAGCCCGAACAATTTTGCTGCGCCGCCTTTGGCTCCTCCTACGGGTGCCTGCATTCCTGGTGGCCGCTGGCACTTCCAAAGAATGGCTGCTAAGTAATGACGTTACACTTGATAAGAGATCATAAATCGACGATTGCTTGAGGCGTATGTACATGCCGCGACTTTTTTATAGCCTAGTACCTTCTCCCGATAAGAATGAAGGTTACCAAACTACTACGTATCAAAAGCTGTACCTGAACATAACTATACATATATCGTGAGATCAATTTACCTAATTTTCCATCACGTCGCTGCAGAACCAGTTTATTTAGTCCAAAGAAAATTCTCGGCAGTCCAAGCAAAATTCTCGAAACCATGTCAAAGACGGTGTTGCCAACGTCATGACTATCATTAAAGAAGGTGCTTTGCCGCCGGATCGGGCGACCAGACTTTTACATGCGACTGATCAATCGCGATCTGCTATTATAGGAATACCTGGGATACTTTTTTTGAAAATCTCGACAAGATGGTCGAAGCAAAGTGAACCCATCCTGTGACGCGGCGTCGCACGAAAAATTCAGTGAATGCATGTGACCATGGTCGTAGAATACTGACGCACGAAATTCTTAGCTCTGAAGAAGGTTGCACACAAATGCACTAGTTATGTGGGATCTGTGTACGTAATTGACAACTAACTTCCTACATCATTAACATAGTACAAGAACTGGTATGGGACCAAGGGATACATCAGTACAAATAAATTAATATAGGACCGAGTTTTCTTAAGAGTAACCTTGACCTGAAGATCGAGGAACAAGAGGGGCTCTTCGCAACTGTTCACAGGGAAGAAATAGTTGTCGCAGTGAGCGTTTGTAGGACGTTCTGATCTCTTCTATTGCACGACTCGTATCTCTCTCCTTCTATTTCTTCTTTATATTTTATTACTCGTTCTTATTCCCCATTATCACTTAGTGCATCTTCAACTACTTCTGTTAATCATACCTTCTTTTCTGTCTGGGCTTTCGTTTTCTTTTAATAATCCTCATCATCATTTGTTTCTGAGGAATGCATGGAATTTTGTATTTGAGAGTGGCCAAGCATGTTGTTTTCTTATAATGGCCACAGCTTTATAGTTTTATCATTTTCTAGATCTCTGAAGCCCTGTTACCTTTCATTAATATAGAATCTATAATTTTCATTTTCCAATCCAGATTATTTCTCATCATAATAAATAATTCAAATATGTTTTTTCATAATTTACTGTTAGTATCAGGTGTCTTCATTGTTCCATTGCTTCAGAGATGATGAGTAAGAAAATAAATATTAAGCTAAATGTTAAAAGATGTTTTAAAATAATTTTTTGATTAAAGAACACGATTAGTGTGGGATTGAAATATTTATTGGCTACAAGAGGAAGAGATAAAATGATTCCTTTCGTTAAACACGAAGTGAATGGAATTGTTTGATCTGCTCCCTTTAATAAAGAGATTTGATCGAATGGCACCTTCTCAGAGCATATCTTGACATTCCTCTGTCTTCCGTCTGAGGGAGCAGATTTCCACGAATTCCCCTTCCCAGGAGCTTCATTATAAAGTAACTCCACCCTTGGAGTTATATAAAACGGAGTCACTCTGCACCCGAAGAGCAATTTTGGCGATTTATTCATTTGATCAGCGGCGAAGAGCGATCCGATTGTTGTCCGAGAGCGCGCGGCAGTCGAACAAACGAATGCTCTTTCGAGGAACGAGACCCTCATCAATTAGTGGAGTGCGCTTGGGAAAGAATGAGCTGCTGGATGAAGGGATTGACGATCAGAGAAACGGATTCGACACAGTGGTATGTGGGTTAAGGGTCGCATGCATTAGGGTACTTTAGAAATTACTTTCGAAATGTAGGCCAAATTGATATTAAGCTGTTTAAAATATCGTGTGGCCTTGCGAGATATTAATTCGAGAAGGGTTCTATGAGGGAAAGCTAATATACGAGTCAATAACCATTCGTGTGAATTCATTGAGAACGAGTATTTAGTCAATATTGACCTCACAATTGACAATAGATGAGAGTATATTTGAATTACTCATCATGCAAGAGTCATAGTTGATTTATAAGTAATTGATTTAAAAGAAACCACAACATGTTTGCGAATAGACGAGAGATTCTTCACATCTTAGCAGTTGAATATTTGGTATCACAATCTTTAAATACAATTTCAACTTCACACATACCACATCCCTTAGCTTGCCATACATTATAAATGATTCAATATTGTTATAAACTAATAGTTAAGTATCTGTATCTGAAGATAAACAGTAAGGACCGAACTCGTTTTAATTATCCTTTATCACTATACTTATTTCACTGGGGAAAAATGGATCCAGAGATGTTTTCAAAACCTACCTTGTAGCTTCCAATGTTCTTATATGATTTAATAGAGAAATACATAAATACTATCACATTTAACTATAATAATTAAATATAAATATATATTTTATGTTTTTGGCAACGTAAAATAACACGAAAGCCATCAATAATAATAACAATAATAGTTGTAAAATTTATCTTTATAATCTTAACTTTGTTAATGTATTGCCATCGCTGATTTTATCAACATGGATGAAGTGGATTACGAAAACAATTTAGTGTGCAATAATGTAAAATCAATAGCTTATCAAAGTATCGCACACATCGTTTGCTTTACTGGCCCAGCAAAAATAAATTTAAAACATAATATAAATATACAGATGGAGTACAGATAATGTAATTTAAATTAGGTACATTAAATAAACAGAGAATATAAAAGTCATGTATTCACACGAGGAACAAAGAAAGCAAAACCGAAAACAACGACAATGTAAATTAGGAGCGTGATAAAACAGACATTTCCAAGAAGCCTCCATTCCCGGATGCCCCCAGTGCAGCAGAGACAATGCTTGTTAGCAACTTGGTTAAGCTATCAGTCAAAGGAGTGCGATCCCATCTCTGTGACAGGTCGCATGTTACGATGACGACCTTCGCTGCAGGAAACGAGAAGAAGAACTGGCACGAGGCAGGCCATTGTTCCCGATCTTCTCCAAACGCAAAAAGTTAAAAACAGTCAGAGAGACCAAAGAACTAAGTAACACATATTTTAGCATCCAGTTCAATTTGAAAATGAAAAGTGGAATCATGAAAATAATTTATAGAAATAGAAATGGAAGTACAAAAATATGCAGTTGTAGTTTCAATGAACAAGAAATATAATAATAATAATAATAATAATAATAATAATAATAATAATAATAATAATAATAATAATAATAATAGTATTGATAATAATGATAAAACAATTACTTTGCGATAGGATAATTTAGAGGAACATCTGAAATCTTTTCTGAAATGAAAAGGAGTAGTTATAATATGCAATTCTATTACATGAAAAGTATTTTAATGAAATACAGCCGTAAATATGATAATCTTGTAAAATTAAAAAGATCTAATAGTTTGGTCTAAATCTTATGAGACTCTATCATGGTAATTCCAAGGACTATATCATGCAGAAAATACAAATGTGAATAATACGTATTTTGGGCAAGAATTATCTCGGCCGATACTTTATAATTAGGTAATGTTTACGGTTCAACGTCCACGGATTTGAAGTAGCGTTCAGTTGGCATTTCAAATGTCATATGTCACACCCACGCACAACTAGCAATATGTCACATGTGGGGGAGAAAAATGAGACAAATGTGAGTCAATATGATGACAATTGTACAAGAAAAGTAATAAAAATTTGGAAAAATTATTTTTTAAACAGGATTTCAATATAAACAAAATAAGTCGATGGAATTTCGTCCTCGAAAATAGCATGTTGAACATGTCTCAAATAGGGCTTGATGAAATGGCTGAATGAACGGCAGTGACAGTTGGTGAACAAAGGGATGAAACGATTGTTTACGTTATTGAAGCTTCCCAGATTTTCTTGATCACAATCTCAGAGTTAAAATACCCGTACGTAACTCAAGAATCAAGCAAACTGGCTTTAGCTTTTCATATATAATAAGATGAGTCTCGAGTGTCAGCCGGAGGAGCGAGATTTGGACGTATAAGAGATGAAGAAAATTAAGTCAATGAAAGACGACAGAATACGATAAACACGTGCCCTAAAATTCGCCAGAACACGAATAGTTCTAACAAGGGAGTTGGAAATGCACGAATTACAATGTTGCGTTGCCCTGTAGCGTTAGACCCTGGAACGTTAGTGTGTCAGCTGCAATAGACATAACACGGTGAAAACTTTTCTCCTGCGGGAGGCTTGACGGAACAAGGCTCAGAATCGGAGTAAAGAGCAAAGGGAGAAATAAAGGGCAGAAATAAGGGAGTGTGAAATAAGTGACGGGGGACAAATAATGGATAGAAAGTGGCGACGGCCAATGGATGGAAGATATTGGCAGAGAACAAGTGGCGTGGATTAAGAGGCGGGGAACAAGTGGAGTAGTAAGGGAGGGCAAAATGAGAGGGCGGAGAGCGAAAGATGGAGCAGAAGCGTGGGGGGAACTGATTGTTTCAAAGGGGGGAGTGGTTGGAATGAAGAGAGGAGTCAGGGCAGAGAACGGGGCTCTCGGCGGAGTGGAGTCTGCGCCGCGTCAGCGCCAGATCTCCGATGCCCCCCACCCCCCACCCAACGCCGCCCCGCCGAACTCTCTGCTTCGGTTCACTCTCCAAGGAAATCCCCCCAGGGGTGGCAAGACTATCTGCAGACTCCGAGTTATCCCCATTCGTTACGAGATTATAGCCGCCTAGCAGAGATCAGCAATCTTAATACTTGTAACTCTTCTCAGTCGGGATGGGCATACTACACACATATGGTATGGTATGAAGTATTGAACATGAAACATCACATAGTTGACTTATCGTGTGTAACGTTATGACGATTTCCCTTCTCCCCTCATTGACGTCAATATGATGCAGATATGAATCAAACTTATACGCTTTCAATATTCCACAAGAATGGTTACTAATACAATTATTTTTGCGCAGTTAGGATTCTTCTTGAGATACGCAAAAATGTTTATTCTCTACAGGTATTTATACAATAATTATAATAAACTAAATAGTTGTATTCATTTCAACAGACCTTTGTTACTCTTTAGAATATTTTCATTAATGGAAATTAATAAATTGATGAAATTTATTCAATAATACAAAAAATTTTCAATCAGGTACTGCATTCGTCTGTGCAGCAATTTGACCCAAGCAAACAATTTGACCGATTAGTGTGTTGTGACACGCACACTGAACTTTACTTAAGAAGTGGTCTACATAATAATTGAATGTAGTTCTATTAGCTGGGGTCAATAGCCCACTCATATAATGTATTTTTGGCATATAAATTTTGCTCTGGTTTTTAAATTCATTTAACAGAATAGCAACGTACTTTACAACACAGTAAAGAAGGCCCAGAATTACGCATACCAAACAAGTGAGAACGACTGTCCAGTGATTCAAACAAATTTGCTTGCTCGACCGTGGTAAAATGACAAATGATAAAAGACGAACAGTAAAGAGAAATAAACGACGCACAGTCGCCCATGCATGAATATTGCTTCTCTACATCATACTCCACAGATAAAAGCCATAAAAATTGGTCAATGAAAAAGATCTTTCCCAGATATATAAACGTTTGATGCTGAAATTTAAGCTGGTCGTACGATTCGTCATGTCAAAATAAATATCGAAGATGTAGCAACCTCGTTTTACGAATCATTTTGTGATCAATCAAAGGTTAAGGCGTTTAAAGAGTAGTATTCAATAAAGTCACTGAGCTGTGACATGAAAAAGCGTTTAGTGGATTGGGGCCACGACAGTGATAAACGTTTTATGGGTTAGTGTAAGAATCAATGCATCATAACATGGAATTATAAGAAACTCATAGGAGGGAGAAGACGGATGAAACAACATTGCGGTACTATTATTAAATAAGAAGAATAAAGAAAAATCATATTGCATAAAAATACATTAAAGATTACTATCTAATTGAAGTTTATTAAGTAATGTGTTTCGTTATTTATGTTATAGGGCATAAAAAACTGTAAGATTACACGGCGTCTTTGAAAGAGAAACTTTGTTAATATGTCAACGCAGCATCAATTTACTCTTCAGCATTTATAATAAAGCATTATCACTTTAAAAATTAATACAAAAAATAACACTAAGATTCTATTGAATAGATGAATTGTGTAGTATAGTTGTAATGTATGGAATAGATCCATACCATATAACAGATGAATTATATTGATTAGAGTTTATCGAATAGTAAGAATATTTTCGAGTACTTGCGAGTTTGCAATCAAATGGACGATTTGGATGGAATAGTTAGAATTTTATTGAATATCTAAGATATAAATCGAATATTTAAGACTTTAATTGAATATTTAAGGCTTTAATCGTATATTTATGACTTTAATCGAATATTAATCACATTAAATGCATATTTAAGACTTTAAATTTTGTATCTAATTTGTATTCGATTTTTATCGAATTTGTATTCGATTTTGTGTCGAATCGTTAAGATTTTATATCGAATAGTTAAGATTATGTATCAAATAAATAAGATTTGTATCGAATAGTTAAGATTTTGTATCGAATAGTTAACATTTCGAATCAAATAGTTAACATTTTGTATTGAACACTTTAATTTTGCATGAAACAGATATTTTGTTTGAAACAGTTAAGAGTTTGTACGGAACAGTTTTTTTAATGGAACAGTTAATGTTTTTGTATGGGACAGTTACGATTTTTATCAAATGATTAAGATTTTGATCAAGTAGTAGGAATATTTTTATCGAATTCTTCTTCTTCTTTTAGTAATTTTCAGATAGTGGGGTCTCAGCAAAGCATTTCCTATCTTACTCGGTTTTCTTCTATAGACATGATTTGTTTCCACTTCATACCGGATCTCTCCTTCCACTATCCTGCATGTTGTTCTCGGCCGACTTTGTCCTTGTGTGTTCCAACATAATGCCTCTCTCTCAATTTTATCACACATTTTCTTTCTATTAAATAACAGTTAAATAAATTATTATTAAATAATTTTAAAAAATTTAAAATATAATTATATGTTAATAATGTATTAAAATATTATTAAATAATAAGCCCCTTTAGTCTATCGCATATTCTTAATAATTTCATTATTCTTATTAAATATAGAACTTTTGTACCTTCGAATTGCTTATTTCGCCGACGACGCTCATGCTGTCGAAGGTGCGCGCCACCCCTGCGCCGCCGCCCGCTGTGGGCGCGCCCTTCGACGCCACTTTGCCACTGCGCAGCGCAAGCGCCTTCTGCCCCGTCCCCGCCGCCCCCGCCCCCGCCCCCACCCCGGCCCCCGCCCTCACCGCCGCCGCCGCGTCGTTGCGATTTCTCCTGCGACGCACCCTGCTGACGCCGCCGTCATCGCCAGCCACCAATCGACGCCCCGAAACCGCTCTCGCTCCCGCCGCCAGCATCTCAGCGGGTTTTGCGGTCTCTCCCGACGTCTTTCGGGGGTCTTTCTTGAACAGGCAGCTGTTTTGCATCTCTTTTGTCGCCTTGACTCCATCTATCGATCAACACATACGCATCGTCTTTTCTGTGTCAACTTTGTCCTCTTCATTGCCTCCGTGGTTACCGTCTCATCTACCTTCCTGACAGCTTATAATGATTCATTTAGCGTTAATGTGAGTTCGCAAACCATACTTGCAGCTTCGTTGTTACTTTGTTCCTATCTCCGTAATCTCGTAAATATTTTAGTAACCGTCACTGCCTCTTTAGTCTATCGCATACTTGAATAATTTCTCTACTATTATTTAGTAGGCTTAGAATCGTCTCACAGACTTTATGAGTTAAGAAGGTTGTCCCTTCTAAAAAGGAGCTTCTGTTCTTCTATTTATATTTATATAATTATGTTGTTGCCTTCATATACTGTACCTATTAGACCTATAGTTCTCTCTCTTGCTACTTCCATCATTATAGATCATCTGATTAGTTCCAACATCATCTCGTGGTTCGCGTTTCAAAGGTTTCTTCTTCTCCTTATTTCTTGATACCCTTATAGAAATTCACAAAAGGAATATTTGAATATAGTACAGAGAAGATCCTGTAAACTTACTTTTTGAAGCGACAGGAAGAAAGTAGAATGGGAGTCTCTTGAAATCAGGAAAGCTAAGGCAAGACTCTGTGCCCTGTACAAAGCGTATTCCCCTTATTCAGCTTAGAAAGATGTCTATATTCAACTCGATAGACCCGCTTACTTTAGTATAGTGGATCACAAGCACAAAATTCAGTTCAGGCCACAGAGACCAGATGTTGGAAAATTTTCCTTCACAAATAGAACAATAACGGACTGAAATAAGTCGTCTGCGACAGCCATGGAACTCTTTCCTCTAGGTATACAAATATTTAAAAGTATATTAACTAATTATATTTGTAAACTTTATTAATTAGTAAGTTAAGCTTAATAAAATAGTTGTTATTATTATTATTATTATTATTATTATTATTATTATTATTATTATTATTATTATTATTATTATTAGTATTGCGATATCTACAGTTAAATGCATTGCTTTATTAAATATATAATTATATTTACAGTAGTAGTTAAAGTGGAGTGTCGTGACGTGTTGTGAAGTGTAGTGCAATAAAAAGTATAGAGATGTGAAGTGCAAGTGTAGTGAAGTGAAGTGGAGTGCAGTGTATTTAAAACGTGCATTTACTAGTTAAAATATCTGTGCAAACTGCCATAAATAGTAGACTTTGTGCTATTATTTTTATTATTGACTTTATTGTTATCACATTATTATTAATATTATTATTGTCTTAAAATAATTTAAAATTACATTGTATTATTATTTCTAATTGTAGTATGTAAATTGTAGTGCTCTGCCACCAGGATGTATAAACCTGCCTGCAGAAATAATAAATCTAACAATCTATCAATCAATCTATAAATGAATCTATCAATCAATATATCAATCTATAAATGAATCTATCAATCAATATATCAATCTATAAATGAATCTATCAATCAATATATCAATCTATATATCTATCTTTTCTTTTTACGAGGGGAACTGTGGAAAACTTCAACAAGACGAAGAGGAGCTCGCACTCCTCACCAGTGTGAGATTTTTACTCAATAAAACCACAAACCCTTTATGTTCATGTCGTTATTCATTCTGGAACCGCAATTATGCATTTCTTCATGTTGGTGCCAGCTGTAGTGCTTCGAGGTACTATTCAAATTCGACTATGGCTGGTTTCTTTCGTCTTCTTACGTCTTCTAGAGAATGGTGGTGATATATTTCTCTTTTGATGTTCACTCCTCCTTGTTATAGACCATTAGTGTAACCATATTTTCTGGTGAGATATTACACCCAATTTACCAAATCATGCGATGCCTTAGAGTGTCCCAACTCCGGCTGTATAACAGCGTGTGTTCAACGTCGTCTACTTCACGGCTGCAGTAGAAGCATATCGCTTCTTCTGTCTTTCTGAATCTCTTAAGGTAGGCCTTAAAAACATCCATGCCCTGTGAATGCCTGGGTTAAATAGTATGCCACGGACCCATGTTTGCGGATTATCCATTTGGTTATTTTCGGGATGAGCCTATGAGTCCATCTGCCGGTCTCCTCTCTGTCCCAGTGCCGATGTTATGTGTAGAGATGTACCCTGGACAGCCTGCATTTCCCTTCTCAGATTATGTTTGAAGGGATTCAACCCAGATCGGAGCTACATATAGCATTTTTGAGTGCATCACACTCATACGAAGCCGCCTCTTCTTGTCACTAGGGATTTTGTTGTTCGGCTTCAATCTTGAAAGCGATGCTGTTATACCTAGTGCTTTTTCCGTCATCTTGGTAACGTGTGGTCCAAAATTTAGCTTCCTGTCAATTTCCATTCCTAAGTAGCGAAGGCTTTTGCGATGTATTTTTTTCCTTGCCTATTAGGAATGTAGGCTTGGGGTAGGATCGTCTGCCCGTGATGAGTAATGTTTTCGTTTTATGGGGTACGACTTCCTGCCATTTGGACCTTTTGCCACCTCATCACTCTTCTCAGGGTGTCGTTCATGATAACCTCTAGTAGTGCCGATGTTTCCGCCGTTGCCACTATTATTGAGTCGTCTGCGAAGCCAAGTATTGGGACATTTTGCGGGAGGTTTATGCCCAGTAGACTGTCGTACATAATATTCCATAAAACAGGACAAACTTTGGAACCTTGTGGGACACCACAGGTCATTTCGATTTCAATACGTTCTCCTTCACCTTCGTAAATTTTCTTTCGTAAATTGTCACTTTAGCTTCATCTCCTCCACCTTTCTTCCTGTGATATCCGTTTGTTACTTCCCCCAGCTTCGTTTGCTCCGCCAGTACCTACGCAGTCACTCAACCTCCGCGCTGTTCAGTCTTACCCTCTCACTTCTTCCGCCGCGACGCTTCCCCTGAGCACAAGGTGTCAGTGCGTTCGGCGCCTTGGTGCCGCTTCTCGCTTCATGGAAGCGGAGTCGACGACGCATCTTGCGTAGCAAGAGCTGTGAGGAGGCGAGTCTGCGCTGCATAGTGCTTGCTGACAGACGCCTCGGAAAACACGTTAAAACGTGTAAAGCAGAAAATTAAAGCAGTTTAAAGCAGAAATTTTTAAACGTAGAAAACCCTTAAAATAACTCACCCACGTAATTTATGTTTTTCTATCAATTCAAAGAAGCATGATATAACAAGGATACAGAATCAATCGTGAGTGTAAAAGAAGTCAAAAACTGTTTTAGAAAAGGGGTTATGAAAGGGAGTTGACAGAATAACTATATAAGAAAGGTGTTATGAATGATGGCGCTGAGAAGACACTTCAGCGAGGAAATGAAAAGATATGAATCTGAACCAAGGACAGTTTTAACACGCTATTGCTGTTATTTCTTACGCAGTAGGGGAGATGACGCCGACTAGTACTGCGACTTAACACTGTGTAAAGCAAAACAGCACCTCAAAATATACTTTACTACGTCTTCGTTTGCAATTATAACGAAATCGTCTAGAATTATATTTTTAATATACGTAAATTAAGTTGGATGTGTTACTTAGCAAATTCAGCAAATGTGTTACTTTGCTCTTTGTCATTGAACCCTACATGACACGTGTAGTTTTACTGTTCATTTATATTTTTTTCCCACTATAAAACAATGAAATCAGTT
Source organism: Gryllus longicercus (assembly GCA_038098605.1). Taxonomy (NCBI): domain Eukaryota; kingdom Metazoa; phylum Arthropoda; class Insecta; order Orthoptera; family Gryllidae; genus Gryllus; species Gryllus longicercus. Next base: position 1,360,015 of record JAZDUA010000052.1, read on the forward strand.
TAATTTCGTGAACATAAAATCAGTTAAAATAAAGTGACACATTAAACAAATTTAAAATCGATCTAGATAATATAAATTCCTCGCAAACAGACAGCAATAAAATATTTATTTTTAAATATTTTTTGATATCCTGACGCGCAGGAATTTCTGCTCAACTCACTTAAATCCTGAAATGCGTAGTAATACAGAGCCTTTTGCTAGCTCTGTATGCAATTAGTGAAATATTCTGATTTCGTTTTTCCTCCCTCAAAACTTTCTCCTCCACACAGTATTACGCTTTCTTCTCTAATCTACTTCCCCCTTTCCTCCACATATTTCCTCCACACTACTTACCAGTTCCCCTCTCCGTCCTGATTTCCCATCCTTCGCGTAAAAAACATTTCCTTCCATATTTACTTCATTCATTCTCCTTCACTCTACAATTATTGTGCCACCGATCGCCACCCAATCGCCCTTGCGAACGCGATACCAGTGGCTCCCTCGCCTCGCCTCGCCTCGCCTCGCCTCGCTCCACCGCAATCGAATCACGCGCTCCAAATGCCGCGCCCCCTTTTCGCAAGGCGGCTAACAGCGTGGGGCGGCAGCAGGGGGCGTGGTTGCGTACAATGGGCGAAAACCGTCCAACATTTAGTGAATAAGGAAAATTTAATAAACAAAAATCAATGTTTGTTTATTTGATATGATTTTATGCGCCGCCGTACCGTTCATCCGATTGCAATAAAACTTTGTCAACTTATTGTTTGCACTTGCGCGAAGAATGTAATAGTGCAATGGGAATTTGCGTATATCAGTCGCAAAACGGGAGGGTTGTTGATTTTCTGCGTTTAAGCAGACTCAATGTGCCCCTGGACAAAAGCTCTACGCAACCCGCCGCACCTACAAGTATTAACCGTGTCTTCGCTGCATATTCTGCCCCTGCAATTGAGAAAAATTGGCGGGAATTATTTCTTGAACATTATCTCGAAGTAAATCGAATTTCTCCAGGACAGTGTCATAGTAAATTCCCAAAAGTGAGGGAGAACGTTTCAACAATAGGATACTTGACACCCATGTCCAAACCAGGACATAGAATCAACTCATACACTATTCCCGAGAAAGTCATTCGACTATTTAAGTCTTTTTGTAGAGCGTAGCGTAAAACGCGAGTAACAATCCTGTAACCAATAGCGTGTGAAGTATATTATATTGCAATCGCGTGGCATTGCCGGGTCCACCAGTATTCAAATAAAATACAATAATATTTTTCACTTGTTACAGAATGATTAACGTTTGTACTGTAGAAGCCAAGCCAAGAAGACCAAACTTTACATACATTTTATTAAAATATCTGTATATACGTATTTTGAGGAGCTTCCTGGACTGCTTCAGTAGTGTCCCAGTTATAGGTCTATAGCAGTAAACGGATATATGGTTGCAATACGTCGCAAGAGCAACAAATATCTTAACGGGCACTATAACTCTTAAAAATACTTAATACGTGTAAATGGCAACAATACAAAAACGTACAACTTCTATTGTTTACTTATACTTTGGCAGTGGCATTTAATTCAATATCTTCCAGCAAAGTAACGCATTCTCATTTTATTTGAAACAGTTACATGTAGTCTCTTATCTTGTACAAGGATTAATTAATGTTCCACAGAAGAACATATTATTTTAATAAAAGTCTCTAAATGCAAGAGCAGAGCATTCGTTACGCCCATGTTATACCATTCCCGTGGTTTGCTAATTCTTGCGTCCCTTCTATGTGTGGCTGTCAAAGATCATGTCGCGTGTACGAGTGGACCTGAAAGTTAGTCCCTACCTCCTTCGGCAAACGGCTCTGCTGTAACATTTTTTCGGAATGTGAATTACATCTTCAAGTCTAGTTTGATATTTCAACTAGGTGAGTAAATAAAGCGCTTTCAAGAATTAGTGACTTGTCAATAATGAGATTTGATATAAGAATAAGACACTTGTTGAAATTATATTTTTTAATTGTTGTCAATTAAAAGTGTTACAGAAAACACACTTTACATCATATCATGAAGCGACCACCATTATTTACGGTCAACTGTAGCTGGAACCATTGATTTTTGCGTAAGATAGCTTTCCCAGTATATAATGATTTCAGACATTATAACTACAAATAATTGTTGCGTTTTCCGATTTTTTTTTAATTTTATTTCTTAATTCTGCGTTTCTGACTGCTGTCTCTGTATGCGAGAGGAGACAGAGAGAGGAGAGGGTAGGGTGAGTGGATTTTGTGTGGTACATTGTTGTAGCTGGGAATTCTGGTAGTATATCATAGAATTTTTTTTGAAACTTTGAGAATATAATATTAAATGAGATCCATTTTTATTCTCTGTGTAGCTGCGCAATGCTTATGAAGCACTTTCCGAGGTTGATTTCGTGGGAACGCGCCTCACGTCACCCATTTGTTTGAAGCGTTGTTCAGTCGCTTCTCGCTGCTTTCGCATCGTCTCTGGCTTCTGTGCGGCCGCATGGGCGGGAGAGGGGCGAGGGCGGAGGCCGCGACAGGAACCGCTTACTCCCCAGCGATTCGAGCGATGTTCTTGAGAATAAAAATCCCTCGAGCGCCTCCTCCGTCTTCTTTAATGCGCGGCAAAAGGCAGAAGGCAGACGAGTTCTGTCGCCAAAAATGAAACGCTGTTCTAACTTTGATAACGGACCGAAAACTTCATCTGGGCGACTACAGTCCCCAACCCCAGCGGGTTGAACCGATAAAAGGGAAGTAAAAGACTCCAAGGCTCCGGACGACGATAGCAAAGTAATTACGTCCACCGTAATTCAGTTACGCGGAGCCGCTTCGGATTCGATACATTTGAATCCGTTTTAAATAAAATACTTTCTTTTAAATGGTCTTGACGTTTGCATATTTTAAAAGAACGCCAATTAGCTACTATTAGATTGAATAGTGACATTATTTTACTTTCCAATAAAAATGCGTATGTATCTAGAATACATAATCTCATTTGATTACTGAAAAATATATCTGACAAAGTGTATTGCCGCCTTGAACCCTTTGAATTTGAAATTAACTTGTGAACGTAAGAACTTTTCTTGTAGCACCTAATCTCAAATAATAATAATAATAATAATAATAATAATAATAATAATAATAATGATAATGATAATGATAATGATAATGATAATGATAATGATAATGATAATGATAATGATAATGATAATGATAATGATAATGATAATGATAATGATAATGATAATGATAATGATAATGATAATGATAATGATAACGATAATGATAATGATAATGATAATGATAATGATAATGATAATGATAATGATAATGATAATGATAATGATAATGATGATGATGATGATAATGATAATGATAATGATAATAAGGCTAAACCGATGGCCGAGATCGCTAAGGCGGCGCTAGTGCAGTGGTAGTCTCCGAGCAAAGGTTCGTGGGTTCAAGTCCCGGTATATACACGGGTGTGTTTGTGTATGACGGTATGTATGTATCGTCGAATCATCCTGCATTATTTCATCACATCGCCCAGGGCTACCAACTCTGGTGTATAAAAATGTAGTCAGCAGTGAAATGCTGATTCCTCCTATACAAATGTAACATGCGCTTACCCTGATAACCAAGTTTGAGCCCCGCTGGTTTGTTCGTTTCGTCTGACAACAACAAAAATAAATAACAAACGCAGAAATAGTGTCTCTTTCTCAAAATGTGCAAAAATGAATATGAAGAATTTAAAAAAATATTTATTTCACTCGTTTTAAAACTTACAGCACTCTGGAGAACAATAACTACCAATGTGCGCGTGCCTTAGTTGAAAGTTCTCTCGCATTCACATCCCGCAACGCTAAACACAAACCCCTAACATAACTCGCTTGAAATATAACACATTTAATGAACTAATGGAAAAGTAAGTCTTACCGAAAGTGTTCCTCCTGTTAGTGTTATTTACTGAACAACTACATTGTTTTTGTACCGCATGTCATGGTCCGATGACCTAAACTTGAGACATGAATTGCATTGATAAATAAAAATCTGACTGTAATATTGGAAGTGTAGGACAGGTTCGAAAATAAATGTGAACTTTTATTTTGAATATTTGAGAGATACTAATGAAAACGGGAATTATAGAATATTTATAAATTTTCTTTCTTCAATTCGAGCAAAAATAATTCAAGAAAAAAACAACAACTGAAGACCTTACTCCTGAAGTATTTACCAAGTTTCAACTCATTGACTTCTGATGTACTTCTGGTATATTTATCACGTTTTTTTAGCTATATTACTGTGTAGGAAAGAAAAGTAAAAATATGAGAATGGATTATCTCAATATGTACGAATATTCAGCCACCTCTCCACCTTCAATAATTTTAAATAATGTTCAACAAAATACAAATAAGTTTATAGTACTAGCGATACCAATGTTCACATTTCGTTTTGAGTTTGCCATATTGACTTCAGTTTGCAAACCAGTGATATTGTTCGCAATCGCCCAACTTTCTATAAAACAGGATAAACTTATTTCCTCCTGGTCTAAGTCTAGTCCCTCAGAAGTCAATGAGTTAGACTTTTGACAGTAGAAACACCGACAGATTACATAAAATTTATAATATTTTGGGGCTTCTCTTGTCTTTCATCTTCCATAGCTCTATGCTCAAGCGCCTCCACACACGTTGACGGACGCCGAAAGCAAACCCTCGTTCGCTGTCTGGGTCGCTCTCGGGCGAGAATATTCTATGGGAAGCTCGGGGCGTTAGCTGCGGGGACGATGGCGTCGGCTAAGCAGCCAGTTTTATGCGCCCGTGGCTCCGCTCGCCAGGCTGAAGGTAAGGAGGTGCTCCGGTTTCGGGCTGCGTGATCGAGAGTTACGCGAGAGAGAGAGACCGAGCGTGCGAGAGAGCGAGCGAGCGAGAGAGAGAGAGAGAGAGAGAGAGAGAGAGAGAGAGAGGAGGGGCGCGACAGGGAGGGAGGGATGACGAAAGTTGAAGAAGCGGCAGTTCGAGGAGAAGCGGTACTTAGAAGTAGCATTTGGGCTGCGTCATGTGATAATAATACAGGAATTCATAAAAATAAATGTTTAGAGTGGCTAATAGAAGATAAAATGGGAAGTATAAAATATTTCAGACAATTTAAATGGAAAGAAAAATAATGGACTTATACAAAATTCTTAGCAACAACAACGAGAACATTGATGTGCAGTGATTGAAGTGCAAAGAACGATGTTTGAGGATGGAATAAAGACCCAGAAAGAATGGGGTCAGGCAAACCGGCGTCATTAACGAGAGAGAATGAAAAGTATGACCAAACTTATAATCGAAATATATGCAAAATAATTATTATGAAGAGCCGTTTCTGAGCAGACTTAAGAGGGGATTGAAGAGTGGAAGTAATCAGTAGGGCAATGGTACGAATGAAACAGTACACGTGATTCAAAAAGAACAAAGGAATTGAGGGAAGAACATGATACATTACAGCACAAAGAATGAAAGGCATTAAAGTAAAGTACCACAAAATATTTAGAAAACAAGTCAAAGTAAATAAGAGGAAAATGAGACCGAGAAATATAAGGAATGAAAACCAGAAAATCAACAATGGGAACAAGATGAATGAATGAAATGATGAATAAATGAAATGAATGAAAAACGATAACATAACTAAATATAAAATATGTATACTTAGAGAAAGTGGAAGAACGCGATGTAAAAAGAGCGAAGAACAATGAAAATAAAAATCGACAATTGTATGCGAGGAAAGAAAGATTTGGAAAGGATAGCAACAATAAGTTCTATCGAAGGGTCACGTTCACAGTAAGTAACCATGCGTCCCTACCGAGCTATCATGCTACCGCATGATAAAGTGATGAGCATTCCAGAGAAAGAGAAATATGAAGAAAGAAAAATTGTGAAATAAAGCAAGGAGAAAAATAAGAAGAAACATTTGATGAACGGAAAATGGAATTTTATGCTTGATGTACGAGAAGCTTTTTGGTGGCGGCGTTGATTGTATCGTACCGATGACCAATAGCAAGAGCTTCTCAGATGTGATGTATCTTGTAGCCATAAAGTCGGAGTGAACAAATACAGGAGTTAGTACAAAATGCGCCTTGCTATGGAACATAGGAGCGATTGCAGAGACCACACGACAAGGAGGAAACGCGCTAATGTCTGTTCCGGGATTCAGCTGTAAAATAGAGAAAATTGGTACACCATAAAGAGAGATGATTAGATTTTAAAAATAGAATACATGTTGGAAATAGATAAGAGGGAAGAAATAAAATAATGTAACAATTTGCGAAAAACATTAAATGGAACAGTGAAGAGTGAGAAGAACATGAGTATGTGGTAATAACTGTTGCATGGTGTGCTGGAGTATTCGAGTTCTTTGAACAACGCCGTGACAACTATGCACAACGCAACAGGTGTTGTCTTTAATGTAAATGTTGAAATAGAAGCCAAATAAGACAAAACAACTGTATTTCAACAACGTTGAATACATATTTTAATATAGTTATTACAAGACGTCAAGGTAATTTTCTGTGTAACAATCTACAGAGGAGAGAAAAAAAAAGTGAGGAGAATTTCGACTAGAAAAGCTACAGTGTTAAAGGAGTAAAAACAAATCTAGTAGAAAAAAGCCGAGAACAACAAGAAATCTCTTGTCGGCTGCAAAAACAACAAGGAGCACACGATAACACAAGAGGCCGGCGCGGCGCGGCGCGGCGCACGTCCCGCCCACCCGCCGGAGCGGCCGGCAGCGGGGGCGTCCGCGGGGGGCGTGGCGAGGGCGGGGCGCAGCTGTCACAGCCAGCGGCGCGGCGCCCGTCGAGAGCCCTTCATCGGCGGGCGATGGGCGCGGGCGATGCAGCACCCCCACCCCCACCCTCCGCCCGATCGCCCGCGCCGCGGGGTCGACCTTTGACACAGCGAGGCGCCAGCGCGCGAGGCGACCCCGAGAGTTATTGTTGCACCGCCCGCCACGCGCACGGGCGATTACGCGCTATCGCCCGACGGGGAAAATCCGATTGCGATTTTACGCGCCATTAATTAAATCAGGCCAATCTCTTGTCGACAACAACGCGTCACTGGATCAATATGCTTGTGTGTGTACTGTGTCGTCTGGTATGTAACACGTCTCTGTCCGCGGCGATCGTGTAATAATGGCGTCAACCGGTGAGTGGTGGAGAATTTTCGGGTATGAAATTGATGTGTTTTGCTCGCGAGAGAGGACGGTCGAGCGGGAGGAGTGGTACTATATTTGGGATTATTGTTTCAAATATTTCAGAGTAGATTTGTATAGATTTTTTATATATGTCCAACACTTTTTACCAAGTACAATCTAAATTTCCCTATTACGCACTGATACAGAATTTGGATTTTTTAACCTGAAATGATGTGAATAATGAGGGATCAATGCACTGTAACTTTAAATCTGATAATTATAAGCAAAACTTGCTCTATACGCAATCGACGCTAAATCCTTTATATTTTGGCATATACATGAATACGTATTTTCTTAATAAGTACATTGACATAACTAGTTGCTTGCAACAGAAAAAATACTCTTGAACCAAACCCTGCAAATGTTTGTATCAAAATGAATTGATTTAAATATTTTGTTTTACTAATACGTTATAGCTTTCAAAATGGATCAGCTCAATATAGCTCAATTTACGCTGCATAACTTACCTCGATCGTGATTAAATGGGAAATATGAAAACAGTTTAATGACTATACTCATACATGACCACTTTTGGAAGGAATTAACCCTTATAATTATCTACCTGTATAAATAAATATTAGCAAAAAGTCATCACGAATACTCTAATAATATGGTATGGAATGTACAAAGTACAGCAGTTCTTTGCTTACCAAGAAATTTATTTTAGTTGTAAGAGGCCGAACAATTTTAAATGTTTTGCAATTTCCTCTACTATTTCCAGAAGTTTAAAGGAAAACGTTGGAGACAATTATTAAAAATACCCCAGGGGCTTATGTAAAGTACTCACAAAAACAAGGACTGTTATTCAAACCCTCAGTGCTTTGAGTAAGGCCAGATCGACCTGGGAATAGCAAGTTTGGAAAAAAGTTCTACGTATGGTTTAAGCACAAGTGATGTTCACAGACGGACGGAGGGACAGACGGGCAGACAGACAGATGTATGGAAGGATAGACGAACGTTTTTAAAAACCACTTTTTCAGTATCAAGGGCTCACTCTTCGTAAACTCTGACTACATAACGTATTAAAGTAATTTACTACATATTAGACCAGGATTTATCCATTTTTTGTGTATCAGGGCCCCACAATACGAGTTTTTCTGTCGGAAAATCTGTGTATCTAAAGAAACCACTCACACAATTCACACCTTTCACACGGCCATATGCTTCTTCGTTTTCTCTCATTTTCTGCGCGGATTCGAAACCAGTAATATGTAGATTATAATCGGTGCCATTATCTGCAATCTGTAAGCAGCGTGTTTGTGTGCCGAGCGTAATCTTCAGCAACATTTCGAAAATTTGCATTTCCCTAACAACAATGCCAGCTATTTTTCTGTTTTTAAACTTATCTCGAGATATTGCGTATCTAAGAAACGATCACATGGCCACAGGCTGCTTAGTTGCTTAGTTGTCACTCAATTTCTGTGTGTACATAAAATTAGTAACATATATGTCTGTGTTAATAAACAGTGTGTAAAGGAAATACTTAAGCAAAATACCAAATCGCTTTTCTCTTCCAAACAAAAAGCCACGGTTTTCTTATTTCGACTGCTAAATGAACACGCGACACCCGAATGAAATGTTGCTCCACCACGCCCCCTATGCTTCGCAGCCCGTTGCTGCATGGCCAACCACAAAGCCAGCGAGACTCGCCGAGGGACACGAATAATCCCACGCACAGAGCTCAGCCTCAGTGCGTCCGGCGCACAGAGACCCCCCCCCCCCCCCCCTCAGCAGCCGCCTACTGCGCAGGCTGTATCCACATGAACTCAATCTCGGCGGACGCTTCAAAGGAACTAATTCCAAGAATCCGCGGGGCGTGTCGGCATGCGTGCGCGGGCGCCGGCCGCGTTCTTGTGAGCACGCGCCGCGGGCGCCGCCGCAGGCCACTCCTTTCGCATTGGGACTCTCGCACCACGTTTACCTTGACCACGACGCTGCGTTGTCCTGCGGTAGTCCCTGATGGCGGGTGGCGGATGGTTACGGGAGTTACCAGAAATTTAGTAGATGTGCCACAGAGAAAGAAGTCGTGATTCATCAAGGCAATATATTCCGTATTTCCAGGCAATGTCGCCAAAGAACGTCTGTAGTTACTTTAAAGATCCGACGAGATAATAGTTACGAGCCACCAGAATCAGAAACATACGGAACAACGCTTTGAGGTATTAACAGACCAGAAAATTACTAAAGACTCGAGGGCAATATCATATCACGACTTTGTTTTTTGGAACAACAACATAGATTAGGACTGTACTGAACACATGAAGTATGCTCAGTATGACACGTGCTTATAGAGCGGAGGTATGAACCATCTTGTCCGTCTTGGGTGGCTCAGGGAATTAATTGATATCACTCCTGTGCCTAGACTTCAAGTCCCTGCGGTTCGACACTGGCTAGACAGCTAGGTCGATTTCAGTCGGTGCTTGGAGAATAATTCTAGCGGATGATTGCTCTGATCGGTAGTTTTCCGTGGTTTCTTCTATCAACACCAGGCGACTGCCGGAGCAGTGTCCCAACAAACGCGCCACTGTCCGCGCGCGATCTTTCCTTCCCCTTCTTAGTTCTATCCTCACACATTAATTACACAACTTACATTCACATGCAGTACACTACCACACTATGCCGGGAGACAAGTTGTGAGCTTAGAGCTTGTCCGGGCTGGGGCGGTGCCCCGCTGATGGGAGATAGCTGGTTAGGCGAACACGTGCATGCCGACAGATAGATTGGCGCCGGATCTCGTCATCCAACGGAGGAAGATCACCGCCACCTTCGAACCACCGATGAAAACATGAACTACACTTACAAAACTAATGACAGCAAATAACGCTCCCGGAATCACTAACCCACCAATCAATCGAATAATTACAGCTATCAAGGAAAACGTCGCGTATGCGAATCGATCTGAAGGTTAGTGGCTAACTCCTTTGGCAAAGGGCCTTGCTGTAAAGCGAGAGGGGCGGGGAGTTGCTGACCCGACAACGCATTAGCTGAGTTAACTACAAGTTACCTGCTCATGGCTGTCATAGGGACTGATTCCAACCAAACTGTTCTAAGCTGTGAAACGTGAAAATCAATTGAGACACTAATTCATTAATTTCTCCTGTCATTGTGAATGCTCTACAAAATTAAAAACTCTATTTGAAAAGAGTATTCTTCTCCGTAAATAAAATAATTTTTAATATAAACACTCAGGATCTACATACAGTGCCGTCAGTCTTCAGTGAGAGAGAATACTGTAGGTGAGATATATTGTGTTGTATTCTGGTACAAACAGTTTCACATTACTGCCTGGAACTGTTTATTTGTTTTTAAATATTATTTTTTCACTTAAACATCAGGTGTGGCTATCCTTTTTTGTGATAATCCCCTCGAAGTAAAAATGTGCTTTATCGCGACTACATGGTTGTATTTTTTCGTGGAAAATTAGTCACTGGAACTACAAGTAAAAATATTTTCAGAGAAAAATAATAACTCCCAATAAAAATGAAAATTATATCTAGTACTTTACGGAACGCAAATTAAAGGCATTTTTTCAAAACTGAAATTTAAGTAGCTTGCAGCTGAAAAAATCTTCTGAACCAACGCACACAAAATGTTTTTTCCAGAAAGTGCCACATACACTGCTCAAGAACAAAAACATTAAATATTCGCTTATAACACTGCGTTCGTTTAAATATTTTAACATAGTCTTTACGAACACTGCAGTAACTCAATACTGTTTATAAACAGTTTAATAGTTGTTTACACACCACAATAGTAGTTTACGTAATAAGGGCGCGAAACAGGTGATTCACATTTATTTATTTATTTATTTATTTATTTACAATATTTATTTATTTGCGTCAAAAACCGTTAAAAACTGTGCGTGACGTGCTATGGGGAGAAGTTAATTTGAAGTTACGTTTATGTCCAGAAGCAAAACAAGGGGTCATCTCAGCATTTGCTCGAGGATCAGGGAAACTGGACGAAAACTTGATCGAGATGGGAGTCATTGACCCAGAATCTGAAGTACAATACTTGATACAGGTTCTTTATAATTATACCATCCAAATGGTTTATAATACTTGAAATGTGATTGTTAAAATTAATATTACTTTCTTTTTCGATGCTCAGTATAGTCTCTAATTGTATAGAAACAGTTGTGCAGCAGAAAAGATTTTATTTGAGATTTTTCTAGTCGAGTTTGACAAAGAGACGAATACGGGAATCACCTTGCGCCCATGTTGCGTACACTACGCCGTGAGCGAAACGCAATGCGCCAAGTAAAGGAATATAAAATAAATATCAAATAACTCGAAATACCTTACTTGTAAGTAAAGTAAATGAACTGGGTTGTAATCAGTGACGCACTGAGTGTGAGTATAGGCAAATTAAGCTGTGTGTGAGAATTTAAATTTTTTTGTCGAAGTTGAAACTGCTTCGTTGTTTTTAGATTTTTCCCTAATTCCTCATTACCAAACAGAAGGAGACACCTCTCATATAGAGAAACTTATTTAGTTTTCTTTCAATTTTTCTGCTCATTAACAAATCAGTAACATAGGTAAAGGAGTAACTTTTCTTTATGCTAGTAATAATTATTTCAGGAGGAGCTCAGAAACAAAGTAGGAATGTATTTCGTGATCTGCAATATACTGCTCTGTACTGGACTTTAATATTTGAATACAGTAAGATCTCGTATATAATCACGCATTTTGCTCAAGAAGCTGAAGCCTGTTGTGTTTTTTAGGAGACAATATGTCTGCTAACATATGTTGGAGACCATATGTCTGCTAACATATAACTACATATCTGCCTTTGCATTGCCAGAATTTACTTTGCCGTTTATATTTATATCACATATATATTTCATTCACACGACGGCTCAAGATTTGGCTGATGTTCCACATTATGAACCGGCAAAAGTGCTGAAGGCACATTCTGTTCTCCAATTTCCACCTTTCTTCTCATAAGACTTTCAATTTTGTAGACAAAATCAACTCTCCAGAGAACCTGTAAGTCCTTTCCAAGCAACTAAAACATTTTACTGCACGTCTTTAGTTCATCCCCTGTATTAGCTAAATGTGATCAGAATGATATCCTTGACTTGTTATCCAACATGGCATCCCTTGTAATGATAAACGTTTATGATTAATACCCTATTTTGAGTGTTTATTAAACAACTTTGACGAAGCCAAAAGCATTGTAAACTGAACTATTTTTCGTTGAAGATCTGCTTTGCTTTTATATCTGGATTCAGTGCACACTGTGCAGAAAGAATTGCTCAAATACATCTATTTATTCAACTCGTATTGACTAAGGTTACTAGTAAAGTAAATGTATTACTCAAATGTATATCTATATAATAAGGTCAATCAAATTCCATACGACAAAATTATAGAAATGATCTCAGCTCGCTTTGGTGTTGGAATTTATATTACAATATTTTATGATATGAAATATTTATAGTAACAGTAAACATTTTGAATACATCTGTCTTTGTCATAAAACAGAAGGTAAATTTGTGTATGTACATTACTGTACGTAGTAGTACTTCATATAACTAAAAAATGATTTTCTCCAAGAGTCTGACATTAATTTTACATATATCCTGCAATGTGCCTCTTACTAATGTCTTCTCCAAGAATGTAAAACACATTTATGCAGTTACAAGTGTATACGACCAAGCATCTCTTTGTGAATTGCTTTCGTCTTTTTTTTTCTGGCCTCGAGAAAATCTTCAGATTTCCATCTAATTTGTGGAATTTCAGTTGAAGTAGTGACGGGGTTAATTCAACCGTGGCTCAATTTAAAAATGTGTCAATTTGGCACTGTTGATTCAGTAACTCTGTTGGCTAAACTTGATCCCTGATGGTGAAAAAAATCTCGACATTCGCTGTTGCTGCGATGACACCAAAAGCGAGAGAAAGTAGGGTCGACAGAAGTATTGCGTGGGAAATGGATTAAAATGGATATTGGAGAGAACCATCAGAAAGCTCGTGCGTTCCACCCTTGTCCACTACAAAGGCCAAACGAAATGGTCAGGATTTTACTTCTAGTTCGCACAGAGAAAGCAAGTGCCCTCGCCAATAGTTAATGGTACGTGTCCATTAAATAAAACAACATGCGAAAATACCATATAAAATTCTAGTTTTCCTTGTTAAATATCATTTAATCAATAAGATTTAATAAATATCACCAGTCCGCACATAAACATTTTTGAAAAAGACAGGAACGGTAGGAGAAAACCGAAACCCATATTCACACAGAAGGCTTGAAATTAAAGTCAATTTACAAGTTTCCTTTAGATCGAAACATGTAACATGTTCTTGTTTGTCTGAGCAGACTTGCAGAGCGCAAGCGAATATGAAGAAAATGATGCATGAACTTCCGGAGTAAACATTACTCTAACATTAGCAAAGTCGAGAAGTACAGCCAGTGCGATTGAACTACAAGGGCTTGATGTGACGTAATGCGATGATCGATTGCTCGTTGTCTCGAGTTTCAGAATGCATAAATCATATTTTAGACGTTCCCGCCTGCCCACACAAAGCCTTCGACTAATCGTGACCTAGAGTGAGAATCAAAGCCGAGTCCCTCTTGGGAATAAATTATTTCCGACAAAGATTATTTATGAAACGGTCCGTATAAAAGTTCCCCTTTAAGCACGATGCTTTAGCGCACAACACAAATCTAAATCTTGATGATATAATGAATGAATGCTACGAAAATCCCATTTTATGATAAAAATACAATACTATTTTCGTAAACGTTTATAGTCCACTATATGCATTTCATAATATTTAACAATCCACAGAGGCACAGTAGGCTCAATTATCCAGAATCAACAGAACCTACATGATGTCGGAAAATGTAAGAGATCTGATAGTGGTTATAAAGTTGAAGAAAAAACTACATACAATAATAAGAACAAGAATTACAATAATACAGTGAGAAGAACTCTTTGTATATTTGGATGACAGTAACGTGGCAAACGTATGTGAGTATGTGTAACGTGCAAACCTGTCACGTGCGCGTTATCAAACGACCAACGAACAATTTTATTAGCCATTTAAAAGTAAATATATTTATAATAGGTATATTTCAACGTAGTCAATTCAACAATACAAACAAATAGCAATTATGATATTCGCGAACATAGGCTTCCTGCCAAAATGTTTCACATTGTCTGTATTTGTATACAGACATCATTTATGTCAATGATAACCCGCGAGGTTGATACGTGCATTTAATATCTAAAGACAAGTGGGAATAGTTTCAGATACCTATCAGCACGAAAAATCTTTTTTCTCAGAATAATACTACCGTGAAATAATCAGGTGCTAGATGATCGACATCGTATTTAATGTATTTACTTTATTAAACTCCATATCTTTTCACTCGCATCCCATATATTTAAATTTGATTGAAATTTAGAAACTTGTAGTTGTACCCCCATCAACCAACTACTTCAACAATAATGAGTTCCATGGGTGGAATAAGCAAGGAGAGAGACGCAGGGCATAATACAAAATACGCAATTTCCCCATTGTCTTTTTTAAAGCTGGAATATACAATACTGTACAAGGCTGTAGCGTGTTGGGCAAAAATCTGAAACAAAAATACCCGCAAGTTGTTGTGGCAGAGTCATACGGGGCTGGCGGTTGATGAATACGAGCCCCGCGGCTCTAAAGACAAAGAGAGGAGTGCTGGACGTGGGCATCACTCGGGCGCAATAAACGCCTCCGCAAGCACGTCGTAATATCTGCGAGTATCACCGGGCGGCCGGAAGGCGCGCGCTTGTGACGTCAGAGGGCGAGCGCGGACACTGGGCCGGGCGCTGGTCCCGCCCGCGTTTACGATCCGACAGCAGCGCCCCTAGCGGAGGCCGCGCGCGATAGCGGCGATTTGCGGGCGTGGCCGCGGTCAGCCGACGCCCAGGCCTCTCGTTCGATGCGGGGCGACGTTCGGCTGCGGGGCGCCCGCAGCCGCCCCGCCGCCGTGCACGTCAGTCAGACCGAAGTGGGTGCAAGGCAAACATTGTGGGAGGGAACATCGGGAAATGTAAATATTAAATATTATTACTGTCTTATTAGTAAATATAATATGAAATATGTTCCTATACAGGGTGAGTCACGTAACTTCAGCACCTCCTATAACTTCTGAATGATTGACGTTGTTGTAATGCAGTTTTCACGGCCGTATGTGAGAGAATGGGGCTAATTGATACATGTATTCATTTCTATTTCATCATTGTATTTTACAAATGTTTGCGGAAACTGTTTTTTTAAATAAAAATATACGTATTTTTTCAATCTATCATGACGAACGGAAAAAAACCATTCCAGTGATATACATATTGTCATAAGTTAGATAAGCATATTTTGAGTAATTTTTAATTTTTTGCCACTAGTGTTTAACGGATATTTTGACTGTAACAGTCCGCCTAACAAAGTCACGCAGGCGCCCCCACCCCCACAATTAGCACGATCGGGGAAGGGATAGGATTTAGTTTTTGAAGATACGAAAGATATTCCAATATTCACAAAACAGTTGCATCTCCCCCCCCCCCTTAACTCTGCTTTCCATCCTTTAGCATTTTTCATATTTTTTGTATTACTTAAGGATTGAAAACATGGATTTGTCGTACGTGTTACGTATTGAAATAAGATTGTTATTTCAACTTCATTTAAAGGGGTGTCATACCATAGGATATTAATGAGATCCCGGGGCATTGGATATGACGTGATGATATTGGGCGTTGGTTCGCGAGACTTGACACCACTTGATTTTTTTCTTTGGGGATTTTTTAAAAACCGCGTGAGGCAAGAGGCTCTAACTATATTACATGATATGCATAAACGCATTGTAGCTTCATATTTGAGATTAAAAAAGGAACACTGAAGACAGTTAAGAAATCTTATGAAAAGCGCCTGCAGATGTGTTAGTGGATGGTGGACATTTTGAACACAATATGCTAACGTAATTTGACTAGTATTGTTGTTATGTACCTTTATTTAATATTTTTGTACTAAAATGTACAAACATCTGACAATATCATGATATTATTATTGGATTTGTCTTTTTTCGCTCGTCATAATAGAAAAAGTATGCACAGTTCTAATTATAAAAATAGTTACCCTATCTATAGTTAATCGTAAAATACCATTGATAAAATAGAAACGAATACACGTATCAACTAACCCCATTCCCTCAGGCACTTTCGAGAAAAATGCATTGCAATAACTTCAACTTTGAACCACGATTCAAACGTTTAACCTAATCCAATTCAAAAAAATCAATTTAATATTGATTATTTCCCCACTATTATTAATCCAAACTAAACTGAAACTATGATTAAGTCTAGAAATACAATTTCTTTAATGGGCTGCAGGCGACCAGAGAGAAGCAGCCGCAGTGAGCCTAGAGGATGTTGCGGTATTATGGGAGGCTAGTCTGTACAGGATTACCTGGGGTGTAAAACGGCAGAGATCATATCAGAGGGCAGAGGACGTCGCTGTATTTTCTCTCCGGCCCACTCACTTGAAAAACAAGCCGATGGTTAGGAAGTTCAATCTCTGTGAAAATAATGCTCAATAAAGGGTACTACATATACAAAATAAGTAACATTTTGAGGGAAATAATTTCATGAGCAACACCAAACACGTTTTGTTGTTAGTGATATTTTTGAACACAATAATTTTGATATCATCAACGTCTTTTTTCTAAACATGTAACACTTGTATAACCTTATTTTTCCTCCATTGCATTAGCAATGTAAATACGAATCTTCGATAAAACCGATTAAAACTGAAATATGTATTATTTTAATTTCATCTTAATAACATCATGACGAAATTCTTGCCCTGAAATCATGCTTTCTTCACTCGGTACAGTCGTTTCGACCCACTGTGTGCGTCCTTATGGTTTGCATCGTCGGTGGTCTCCTGAGTCATGTACTGATACCAGACGTCTTCCCCCGGCAGCAAACGCCCTCACCCTTTCCTCCGCCGCCGCCGTTCGCCCGAGCCCCAGTCATCAGCCTGTGGCAGGTTTCCGCCATAACCCCTGCTATCTCAGGCACCGCACAGGTCGTTCCAGGGCCTCGGCCCCGCTCCGCCCTGCAACGCCCGCCCCCACCCCGACCCTTCCCCGCCCCCTCTTCCTTTCTGCGCCCGGTAGCTTCACGACCATGAACGCCACGGCGCGCTGGTGGAATGATGCGAGGCGGCGGAGGCGAAGAGGCAACGGTGGAGAGGGGCAGCGGAGGCGTAATGGAAGGGGCATTGGAGGTGGCAAAGGCGGAGGCGGAGGCGGAGGAAGAGGAAGAGGAAGAGGAAGAGGAAGAGGAAGAGGAAGAGGAAGAGGAAGAGGAAGAGGAAGAGGAAGAGGAAGAGGAAGAGGAAGAGGAAGAGGAAGAGGAAGAGGAAGAGGAAGAGGAAGAGGAAGAAGAGGAAGAGGAAGAGGAAGAGGAGGAAGAGGAAGAGGAAGAGGAAGAGGAGGAAGAGGAAGAGGAAGAGGAAGAGGAGAAGAGGAAGAGGAAGAGGAAGAGGAAGAGGAAGAGGAAGAGGAAGAGGAAGAGGAAGAGGAAGAGGAAAGAGGAAGAGGAAGAGGAAGAGGAAGAGGAAGAGGAGGAAGAGGAAGAGGAGGAAGAGGAAGAGGAAGAGGAGGAGGAAGAGGAGGAAGAGGAAGAGGAAGAGGAGGAGGAGGAGGAGGAGGAGGAGGAGGAGGAGGAGGAGGAGGAGGAGGAGGAGGAGGAGGAGGAGGAGGAGGAGGAGGAGGAGGAGGAGGAGGAGGAGAGGAGGAGGAGGAGGAGGAGGAGGAGGAGGAGGAGGAGGAGGAGGAGGAGGAGGAGGAGGAGGAGGAGGAGGAGGAGGAGGAGGAGGAGGAGGAGGAGGAGGAGGAGGAGGAGGCGGAGGAGGAGGAGGAGGAGGAGGAGGAGGAGGAGGAGGAGAGGAGGAGGAGGAGGAGGAGGAGGAGGAGGAGGAGGAGGAGGAGGAGGAGGAGGAGGAGGAGGAGGAGGAGGAGGAGGAGGAGGAGGAGGAGGAGGAGGAGGAGGAGGAGGAGGAGGAGGAGGAGGAGGAGGAGGAGGAGGAGGAGGAGGAGGAGGAGGAGGGAGAGAGGCGGAGGAGGAGGAGGAGGAGGAGGAGGAGGAGGAGGAGGGGAGGAGGAGGGAGGAGGAGGAGAGGAGGAGGAGGGGAGGAGGAGGAGGGAGGAGGAGGAGGATGGAGGAGGAGGAGGAGGCAGTCGGAGGCGGAGGCGAGGCGGCAGGAGGGGAGGAGGAGGAGGAGGAGAGAGAGGAGGAGGAGGAGGAGGAGGAGGAGGAGGAGGAGGAGGAGGGGAGGAGGAGGAGGAGGAGGATGGAGGAGGAGGAGGAGGAGAGAGGAGGAGGAGGAGGAGGAGGAGGAGGAGGAGGAGGAGGAGGAGGAGGAGAGGAGGTAGGAGGAGGAGAGGAGGAGGAGGAGGAGAGGAGGAGGAGGAGAGGAGGAGGAGGACAGGAGGAGAGGAGGAGGAGGAGGAGGAGGGAGGAGGGGAGGAGAGGAGGAGGCGAGGAGGAGGAGGAGGAGGAGGAGGAGGAGGAGAGGAGGAGGAGGAGGAGGAGAGGAGGAGGAGGAGGAGGAGGAGGAGGGGGAGGAGGAGGAGGAGAGGAGGAGGAGGAGGAGGAGGAGGAGGAGGAGGAGGAGGAGGACGGAGGAGGTGGAGGAGGAGGAGGAGGAGGAGGAGGAGGAGGAGGAGGAGCGAGGAGGAGGAGGAGGGAGGAGGAGGAGAGGAGGAGGGAGGAGGAGGAGGAGGAGGAGGAGGAGGAGGAGGAGGAGGAGGAGGAGGAGGAGGAGGAGGAGGAGGATGAGGAGGAGGAGGAGGAGGAGGAGGAGGAGGAGGAGGAGGAGGAGGAGGAGGAGGAGGAGGAGGCTCTGGAGGAGGAGGAGGCTGGAGGCTGAGGAGGTGAGGAGGAGGAGCCGAGGAGGAGGAGGAGGAGGAGGAGAGGAGGAGGAGGAGGAGAGGAGGAGGAGGGTGGCAGTCGGAGACTGAGGGAGGAGGCGAAGAGAGTGTCTCTAGATTATATCTGGCGTCAACGTTTGTTAAGTCTCTTCGAAAACGCGGCCCATCTCCCAACCCGTTCGCATATCCTCGTGCGTACCATAGAAGAGCTCGTCTAGATACCAGCGTAATGAAGATTGTTCTTGGCACAGTTGCTTTTTTTAACGTTATTCATTTTGTGATACTCTTGCAATTATCAGGTCAAATAGAAACAAGAAGGAATTCTTGTTATTTAGGAATTAAAACAGTATTACATATTCTTAATATCAATGAAACTAATTTTTACGTGTAGCGGGATGTACTAAAGAGGAGAGGCAAGGCGCGCTCATGGCCTTCCTTTAAGGGATGATATTAAGTAAGATATTCAGAATTAAAAGGAATGTAATTTAGTTAGATAACATACACAATTCCAAAAACTATGCCACATTCCGTCGAAAAAAGAAATAAGGAACCGCTCGAGGAAAACGAGAAAAAATGGGTAAAGAAGAGTGAAAACGTATTACGAAAAAGACGTCAGTGCATTGAAAGAACAAGTCCTTTAAACGAGAAAGTTTTAGTTGCATTAGTTCTGGGCAGTGTTTTTATCTGAATTAACATAAAGCAGTTTTCGTGAGTAATGATGGATATGGGAATAATTTGATTATACTGTACAATGGAAGTTAGAGAGAAGAGAATAAAGAAAGTATAGCGACGTTTACATATCGATTGGGACAAATGTTAGAGAAGTTTTACTTATAGAAAATCAGACTGTATGAAACGCTCCACTCAATTAAGAAGTGAGTGGAACGATGTATCTCAAGAAACGTTCGCAAAATCTTTCCCACTCTCCTCATGATCTGTCATACAGATGTGGAAAGTATCCTCGCACGTCCTAGTATCACGTACGCACATTGAAAGCACACGTACTGAAACATACCATTCAAAGAAGCTTGAATGAATTGTGGCAATACAAACAGTTTTAGATAATCTTTTTAAAGCAGGAAAATTATTATTTCAGTCCCTATAAATGTTTTTATGAAGATAATGACTGTTTCAACATTTTGGTTCGTATTAACATACAAAAACTTACCGCTTATCACACGATACATTGGAGTTTCATGAAGCAGCATATATGGTAGAAACAACTCACCTGCAAAAGAAAAAGAAATACATGAGCATTTAATAATATTTTATGACGTTTAATACGTCAAAGGAAATCGTTTTACCAACAAATGAGCAACAAAATGAATGCACATATGGTGCATTGTGGCATACCTAGCTCAATATCTCATTTCTAATAAAAACAAGATATGAAATCCTGCACCCGTCGGGACTCGAAGCCCAGGACCTCCTAGACAGCGACATCAGTTGTTGCCTTCAATTCACCCTACCCGGTCGTTCCTCTGTTTAGTTGCGTTTATTCAATATTACCGTACAGTATTACGAAAACTTCTTAGCACTTCTTTCCAAATCTAAGCGCACAGCAAAATAAGTAGAGAAGGAGAAGTTCTCTTATTTCATCCCCCTCTACTGCTTTCGTCAACGCTCCTGTCGCCTGTTTCTTCCGGCGCAGAATGCGGTAACGAATTTTATTAAGAGAGTCCGAGCAACCCTGCAGTCGCTGCGTGTTCTGTCACTCAGGGGTTTCGAACCGCTTCGCTGTTTCCGTCCTCAAACAGACACATCCGCCTTCGTATTTCGCTCCGCTTTTAATTCCCTGCGCGGCACTACGCTGCTGTTGACTCTCGCAGGTTTGCAGTCTCCA
The DNA here is from genome assembly GCA_038098605.1 of Gryllus longicercus. Classification (NCBI taxonomy): domain Eukaryota; kingdom Metazoa; phylum Arthropoda; class Insecta; order Orthoptera; family Gryllidae; genus Gryllus; species Gryllus longicercus. The sequence goes on from JAZDUA010000052.1 coordinate 1,380,984, forward strand.
TGGAAATTCACTGGCGGGCGCGAAGACCGCTTTCGATTTCAAAGTTCCTTTTCTTGCTCGGGTAACGGCTCGCTGTGGTGAGGGTTGTGATGGAGGATTCGTCGATTCCCTACTTGTAAAAGCGAACACAGCTTTTTCATGTAACTTCTGTTCCTAAGCGACGGAAGATCAAAAATAGGAAGTTTAGAACAGGCGTTTGGAACCAAGACTTTGTAATGAGTACTTTGTAAACTACGCAGAATAGTTTATGGACATTGCTTTGCGTCGCACGCGCTTTTTGGCGTCACTTTCGAGCATACGGTGGAGTTGTTGGAGCTACCTCGTCTGTTTTTTTAAATCTTTCACGCTGAATTGTTAATTTGTCAAAGTTTACTGCTATAATGACCGCAAGAGCTAAGCTGTTGGTTGTATGTGTACTATTTACTATAATTAGTGGTGCTTTACTGCACGTACTTTCTCTTTTGTATGTTTACGTCAAATGACGCAAAAAGTGCTCACATTTTCGGATAATTATACAGGTTTATATATACAAATATATTATACAGTTATCTTTAATACTTCCTAGTAGGGGAGGCGGTGGAAAAATTATAAAGTTTTGTAATTTTCAAAAAATAGGATTTTTAACACACACGAGACCTTCTTCATTCTCTTAAACGTCCTTCGCACTATCCAACAACAAAATTTTATTAAAAACAATGGAGCAATGTTTTTGAAAATTTTGAAAATGTTCCAGAGTATTTATGTAAAGTAGCCCCGAAAATTAAAATATATGTTCCAAATTCAAGTGTCCACGACATCAGCCAGATCGATTAAATTAATTTTCGGAGAAAAATTGGTTGAACGGTTTAGCCGCTAGCGTTGTCCACAGACAGACCAGAGACATACGGACGGACGGACATACAGATGGTTTACCGTCATTCTATTTTCCGGTATCTAGGACCCATAAAACATGGATTCTGGCTACACCACGTGTTAGAGGATTTTCTCCAAAAATTTAGCAACTGTATTCATCCACTTTTTTGTTACAAGGGCCCTGTAATAAGAGTTTTTCTACCGAAAATTCTTGGTGTTTTCGCGCAGCATTACATAACTTTCTCTCTATTCCATAGCGAGAAAGTAAAAAGTAGTAAATCCATTTGGCTATGCTGCATATTCTCCTTCAACTTCGATGCTCACCAACGGCTGCCTTACTACGCAGCGAGTTTGATACTGCTCCGTTCCGTAGGATGACGTTCTCAAGCAGACACATTCGCTTTTAATTCCCCTCTGCGATGGAGTATCACAGAGGTTTACTCTCGCAGGAGGTCTGCGGTCTCCACAGAAATTAAGTGGTGGTTCAACGATAGTGTCCCATTTCAAGCTTCTTTTCTTTCGCTGGGTATCGGCTCGCTATCTAAGAGTTGCGATGTAATATATTCCTGAGTCGCCGCATCCTTACTCGTAAAAGTGAGATGTTTTAGTTTATTTTTAACGTACAAATCAGTTAAAACTTTGTGTGACGTACTATGAACACAAGTTCAATTTGTGCACGTATACTTGAGCTCTGGGATACCCAAATTCATGTGCGTATTACACTGAATTATAAAAACGTAGCAACGAGGGTATTGGGCAAAAATTCATAAGAAATTATTGGATCCTTTGCAATGAAAACTATCTGCAAAGGCAAATCAGCTACATATATTGTCTTTTATCCCTTATCGTTCAATTCGTGAAATAATAGTCTTAGTACATGGAGAACTATTATTTGAATAACTATATTGCCTGATAAGCTTAAGGAAATGTGCACAGGTAACGAAGAAATATTTAGAAGCAAAACATGAGGCGAACCCAGCATATGCTCGAATGGCCAGGAAGCTAGATGAAAATTCTGTACGAGATGAGAGTTATAAACTGAGTTACATTACTTGTTACAAGCGTATTTAATATTTTAGCATTATACATTAAGCCTTTTAGAACTAACGCATTAAAGATCGTTGTTAAAATCAATTTATTTTTATTTTTGAGGCTCGGTAGTACAACAGAGAAAGATCTCACTTGGTGCTTTTATTTGTGACAGTGTGCATTTTTTGTTGTGGGCTGTAGATACTAACACCGGATGAAAATGATTACTATCCCCAGTGTTATAAATATCTGTATTACATGTAACTTCTGGTGAAAAATGGTGATCATAAGCAAAGATTCAAACAGACATTTACAGTCCACTCTTTGTAAATTACTCCGGAACGAAGTTTTTGGAATATCTCTCTTTAAGCTCTGCGAACATATAAGGATTCAATCATCAACAAACTTTTAGCTATCTTTTCCGAAGTTTCCTAAGATTTACTTCAATCAGTTAGTTAGTATAATAATATTAGCTTACTGGCGTGTTCAACAACTTCATTTCGGAGTTAATAAATTTACTTAACGCTTTATTAAAGGAAAGTTGGAAAATACACAAGAAGTTTGAGAAAACGACAAATACCATTAAAATTCTCCCTCCGTGGTAGAATTTAACTACTAATAGAACAAGAAAAGTAAAGGCAAAAACTCAACAACCGAACTGAAATTATAAAACTTATAATTATAAATAGTTACTATAATAACTATTTATAATTAAAATAATTCAATAATTTAAATAACATTTTTACATTATAAAACATATTCTAATTTTTATTTCGGCAAACTCAGCACGAATCACGTTTTGAATTGCATTCAGCTTCTTATTGCATCTTAGATTTTAGATGTTCCCCGTATATTGATTTAGATGAAAGATAAAAGGAATTATTTACAATGACAAGTGACGTTTGCGAAAAAAAAATTCAGGAAGACAGTTAATCATCTCTGCTGACTAATTTCTCCCAAAATGTCATTAATATCCAAGGAAGCTTAGAAAATAAGAATTGTGTAATCAATGTTTGTTTCATATCTATACTTTTTGAACTGTAGCTGTACGTGAGGGACAACAATTTAGAATTGCCAGAAAATTCAATTCAAGATTCACTTTTTATTTCAGCTTGTGAAGTGAACATTGCACCTATTGGATAAAAATAATATAATTTCTCTGAATGGAATACTGGATATTTTAACGCGGAAAATTTGTCGTTGTTCTCAAAAATGCTCTAATCATAAGGGCAAAATGTATTTATACATTCCAGTATATTATTACGGTAGATATATACGATTATATATACGATATATACGATAGATACGGTTATATATTTACGGTAGATGGGCTATTTTTATTGGGCCAAATATTTTCTAAGCCCATGCGATTGTGGGATCACCCTATCGTTTGGCTTCAAGGAAAAAGTATGACCTAGCTGGAGAACGAATGGTCGTACGCGGTCCTTTTTAAGGTTATTCTCCAGCATTTGCGTGGAATTTGAAGAACTCCACGAAAATGACTAACAGATTATGGATCTTAGGACTTTTCGCCCAAGCCGTGGGTATGATTCAGTTACCTGGAGTCGAAAATGAGCGTTCTGTTGGAATTCCAACTCAGGGCCTCCGATCTTCGAAGTTACAATTGCAGGACACCTGATATTTCGCAAATGCAGTTTAATTATAATATAACGAAAATAATAGTAACTAGTAGAAACCCAAATATATTTGACGGTAACTGGGAAGAAGTTCACAGAAATGACTTTTCTGTAAACCCAAGAATTTTGTCTACAATCTGTATACTTTTGTCCTAAATATAAATTACCGGTATTTCAGAATACATAAAAATACTTTTGGTTTTGATACATTTGTTTAAATTAAACCAGCGTTGGTATCGGTGCATTTAAACTGTTCCTAATGTTTACCCTACAAGCATTGTCTTCAGAAAAATACACTTAAGGTAAAGGAACCGGTAAGAGGATCACACAACGGGATAATTCAGGCATTTTGTAGGTAAGTAGGCAGTAAGCTAATCTCCACACAGTATCACATTCCTGTACCTAAAAAAGAAAATTCCTCATCCATTTCATAGATCCATTTCCTCTTGTAATGTGCATGACTGTTCAGTTCTGGCCTTTGGAAACATTACGATACTACTCACACCCCACATACTTGACTGTGCCATGTGATCAAACGGTCAATTGCAACTTCGAGAACATAAGGAAAAATGACGCCAGATAAACGTTCATTCTATTAATATTGCCATCTTATTAAAATGTATTAAAATGTACAGCAAGATATAGCATACCTAGGGGCCCAGTATGTAAGGAAATATTTGGGAATTTATTTTTTACAAAATTAAGAGAATACACAGATGATTTTCTTATAACCTTTGGACTCTGTTTGGGGTAATTTTTTACTCCAGACGCAAATAATATTTGCAACACTCTGAAAAATGTTATGCGTCTGGGAACAGAAATGCTCCAAATAGATTCCACGTTACGTCTAAATTATAAGAAATATTCTAAATTCAGGTCCATTTCAGTTTTATGTGAATAATTCGTTGTTTCTAAATGAAAAATCTGGCGTATTTTATGAGTTAGTAGCTTTATATCAGACATTATCATGGTAGACACTTATGTATAGCTATTAGATATGCTACAATGTTTTTTCTGGAAATATTATTCATTGTTCTTTAGAATGATATAGTAAATGAAGCAAACAAATATTATCAGTTTTTCAAAATAATTCCACGAGCATCCGTGCATGAAATGCATATAACCAACTGGGTAAAACGTGTGTGGTCAAATCTGACACCAAATTGAGTCCCCGTAAATAATGGAGAAACAGAATCAAAGGGTTAATGATAATTTAACATTTTAAGAGAAAATGGCAGTTAATCTAATCCTAGATGAAGCGAGGAGCAACCTGACAACCATTACTGCAATGAACTATTACCACGTTGTACTAAATCTTTCAAACGAATTCCATTATTTTGTGACGTATGTAGTATCTGACAAGTATTGTGGAACAATAAGATCATCAGATTTGAAGCAGATGTAATCGAAATAAGTTACTCATGAAGCCACATGTGTGAGACGCTTTGTAATATTTATATATTAAGGATATCAATTCTGTTCAAAATATTTCATTATATTTTTTATACTTTATAATATTTACTAGTGTAAGCATTGCATTTTTATAATTGAATCGCTTAGTGTAGAAACCCTTTATGCACATTTTTATAGATTTTTAGTTATGTTGATCATACTAAATAATAGTATTTATTAGATTTTATAGACGCGACGATTGGTATAAAAATCCTACATGTTTCGAGAGAACTGTGGGCGTAAAATCTGACTAAAGTTTTTGTTCTGTATAGAATCGGATGTAAAGAAATTCAATTTTTTTCCTTCTCCTGAAACATCGTGGAGAGCGTTTCTGCGCCATGCGATTCAATTGTTATATTATTACTAGTTGAATCAATTAAGGGCATATAGTTATCGATTCCAATAAATAAATAAGAAAATAAACAGATTTTTTAAAATTATTAGCTCATTTTCAAGCTAGAAACCTATGTTTTCTCAGCAAAGCGAGCACAAGCGTGTCCCTCTACAACATTGTTAATCACTCAAAACGACACCTGCTCCGCGAGGTGCCCTGGGCCATGTGATACCGCGTGGTCGGGTCGGGGCGGCCGCCTGTCTCTGTGTTCGCCGACGACGACGGCCAGCAGGGGTACAACCGAGCGAGCGCTAATGCAAGCGCCGAGGGCAGTAACAAGCGGAGTTTGCATATAGACAGATCTCCGTTTGTGTGTGCCTACATAGCTCATGGCCCGCCATTCCGTGCCACTCCCCAGCTACACCGTACAATATGCCGGCAGCGAACACGTGTGCGGGGGAGGGAGTGGGCGGCGAAGGGCAAGCGCGAATATTGCTCACGTATTCGGTGGCGCGGGAAGACGGTTCGGGCGCACGTGTACGGCAATATGTCTGGACACGGTCAGAATAATAATTATATACCACGGAGAGGACACGTGTTTTTCTTTCTCGTCACCTGATACGTAGTAAGGGAAAATTACATGATGGACGAGGAAAAAATGCAAATTTTCGACATAAAAACGTGTTTTTGGGTTTTTACATTTTGGTCTCTAGAAATTTTTTTTCTTGTTTCTATATGATGTAAATTATTTTCTCATTACGTAGAGTAGTTCGATACTACTATTTGTGGATTCTTGATTCTGGAAAAGGGTATTCACCAATTGCCTTTGAACATTAGTAGTGCCTAAACCACACACAGGATTTTCACCGAAATGTATATTTCCCAAGCGGTCTGATTGATGTCGCGGTCCCTGGAATTTAAACGGTATTTAATTTTTGGCGTACTTAACATGAACTCCAAAGACGTTTTCGAAGTTTGCTCAAAGATGGCTCCATATTTCATCTCGAATTTCGCAGTGTAATCTAATAAAAATGACACTTGTTCAATGTTTCAGTCAACCTTGAAAGTATCCAAAATTGCGAAAGTTGAAGCCTTTTCCTGCGTCTTCTTTCACCTTCGTTATTGCTAGCGTAAATTCAAATGTATTTGTTAAAAAATATACATAAACAAAAATTCTTAAAAAGATGTTGCGAAGTTCTCTATCTTCTTTAGTCAAAAGAGAGAGAAATATAGGCTGAATAATACGGTATAATTTCATTACAACATATTAATTACAATGTATGAAATATCGATAATTGGAAAAATTCAAATATTTTAGTCGGAACCGTTGATGAAACGCAGACAGCCGGGTGATGTGCATAAGTTCGTTTTTCGCGGAAAGAATGTGTCTAGGTTCAAATTCCGGACTGGGTAAAAATTATTGACGAGTAGACAGTAGTAGAGTTCGCCCTACCTACGTACTGTCGCAAACTTGCCCCTCCATGTCAACTGCAACGGCAATCCTACTACTGCGCTATCGAAGCCGATAAAGGGGAGAAGGGACAACTGTGAGAGTGAGAGTGAGGACCATCAATCACACGTTAGAGTTTGTTAACGCGTGACAAATCGACACAGTAAGCGCGTACTCACGCTGCGCTGCATGCGTTGATGAGCTGACACTGTCAACAACGACGCGACTGTGGGAGCACCTAAAGAGATTGGGATAGGCGTCTGTGCGGCTCTGGCTTTGCAGAAAATTCGCGATGAAAGGGTCGTATCGTATTCTGTATTAATGTGGTAATACCATTACACAGTTTGTTTCTTACAGAAAAAAAAAAATATTTTGCATAAGGGCAAAAACCTTGGTCTCAACCCGAAAATACAACAAAAGATTCTCCAACGTTTTTTTAACTGTTAGTCACCGTATCATCTTGGAATCCCTGAAAACAATGTGATTCTTAAACTCGTAAATCAATATTTCCAAAGATATTGATCAATTTATAAAAAAGCAATTATTTCGAGCTCGGAGGTATAAAATAAATTTAATCGTCGATGAATCTGTATCAGACATTTTCAAAAAACGACCTATGACACTTTAAACGACCATTTTTAAAAACAGTTTATTGATAGGAAATTGATAAGATTTATTCCAGGACGGGGCTGGAAGATATACGGGGAACATTTAATAACTTTCTTGAAAATGCTGGGCAGATTTGTAGCATGGAAGGTATTGAAAACAATCCAATATGTTATAAAGCAAAGATTAAACACGAAAAGAAAAAACACACAGACGTTTATTAACATGCACACTAATAATAACTATACGATTTCGAAATCACTCAAAATCATTAGAGAAGTGAAAGAAAACTACAGAGAAACGACATTTGGAAAATATTCTTGGTAATAACTGTCCAGGATTTTTTAAGTTTGTTCGTAAAAGGAAAGGTTTTTGTGAAAATTGCAACACCCACAAAGATTGATCGGAATCACTTAATAATAGATGGGTGTGTAAAATATTGTCCATAAGAAATTATTAGCATAAGATGTCCATAAGAACTAAATTAGCATAGAGATGGCGTGCACTTTGGACTAGCAGCGCTGTCCTTTGTGTGACAGATCAGCCCAGTATTACGCCACACTCAGTTGGTGCAGAGCCTTCAAACGACGTGGAAACGTGCAAGTAAATACCTCGAACGCGGCTCGAACGGGGCGCGCTGCTACGACACTGACACGTGTATAGAACCAGTGGATAGAGAAGAGTTTACTGAACACACAATTTGATTACAGGGCGAGATGATCGCCATTTTGTCCGTAATATGGTAACTGAGAGAACAACATCGCCCACAGCGTTGGCTCGACGTTGGAGCACTGCAACGGGTGTGGTCATGTCTGCGTCGACGGTTCAACCCCGCCTGCTGCCTGCTGACTGGTGGCACGCATTCCACTGAGGCGGATTCAGTTGACCAGGAACCACCAATGCCTCATACAGCAATGGGCACGTGAACGTGTTCACTGGTGTTCTGAAAGGCAAAATCTGTTTTCGAACAATTTCTACTTCAATTTCTGCTATAGGAATAGCCGCGTACGTGTTCGACGCTATCCACACCATGGTGATGGCAATGTGCCAGTCTGCAGTGTTCCGCGCCATAGTGGACAAGTGATGGTTTGGGACGCCATTGACTACAATGTTCGTTCTCGCCTCATACGTATTAAGGTCAATCTGAATAGCAACCGCTACATAAGGGAGGTTTTAGGGCCAGAGGTACTGCCTCTTCTGCAATCCGCTCCACATCCATATTTCAGCAGGACAATACTCGACCACATGTGACTCGGAATGTGCAAGCTTTGTGCGAAGAACGACGGGTACCATTGCTTCCCTGGTCTGCACGTTCGCCTGACATGTCGTCCATCGAACATATCTGAGATATGATCGGTCGGCAACTTGTTTCATTGAAGAAGTAAGTCTCCTTCTTGGTGTTGCATTTTCTCAATCACTAGTGTAATTAGCGTATAAGTTATGACAGAGGAAATGCAAACATTTTAACCCATAACGCCCAAAATTATATTGTGCGCCTTAATATTTACTACTAGAACGCTCCAAAGCGCAAACCGTTGGTTATATGAGCATTTTTCTCTAAAAGAAGCAAAACCGTTAGCTGCATATGCCTCGTCAACATCGGGGAGGACCAGCCACCGTTTGCTTTACCCCGGCCTCTCCCTCCGACTTACCCACAAGCATTTCGCAGCTAAGAACGATTTTAGATGAAGATTTAAACCGACGCGTCATGTGTACACCCTGGCCAGGAGTACAATGCCTTAGCGATCTAATCGGCTAAATCGATGTCTGGCATTCAGGATTAAAAAGAACTTGCTTATATGTTTCGTTTAGAATATCTACACATATTGGAAATATAAAATTCGCAAAGTAATACAAAAGGAGCAAATTTGAGTTGACCAGATATTAGCGTATGATATCATATGGGCTGTACTGGGTTAATGCGATTGTTCAGACATTCAAGCACAAGCCCGACCTGTACTCGGGTTCTGCTTAATGCATAAGATGAGAGTGCCCAGCCCGAGCATAGCTCAGGCGCACATTTCCTCGTCTTGGCGCGCATGTGCCCGCCTATACGTCTGTTCTGGGTACTGAGATGTATCCCTTGATATGGCTGAATTGTTCTGCCATCTGTTTGGCAATTTGACGATATTATGCGAAATTCGAGCCAGTAATGTCACTTGCTTTCTGTAGTAGTCTACTGTGGTAGACAAAGTTCTGTACTTGGGCGCGTGTGTTGTTTTGAGTTAAGATCATTGAGCACGCGGCAAACGTATGACTTTTTGGAAAATCATTCGGGAATTAGCTTCAAAACAAATCGGAAAAAAGCTTTGGGTGACAAATGTAAAAATATATATTGTTGCTAGGCAGATTTTTAATGCTGTGTTTAATTGTAATACGTATTTTGAAATATTTCAATAAAATATAAATATTGGTAATTTTATTTATTTTTTATTTGTTCTCAATTAACAAAACACCAAACTTTCTAAAAATGATAATGGTTTATGCCTTTGTTCCACCAACATAATTACTGATGTCACTTAAAACACCTCATAATACCTTAGGTTCTGGGACTCAACAGGTCACCAATTACCTGGGACTCAAAATGTTAATTAGCCTATTCTCACATTGCACATTGCGGCTGAGTTTTTATTCTCAGTACATCGACGTCGACACAGTTGGAGTCATGCGATATCAAGGCTTAGAATAAGAGCGCACCCCATTCAATTTTTGCTATTCATATATTGCGATATAGAACTGAATCTTCTTTAAATATATTTGGTATATAACTGTATAATCTTGCGTGCTACGTTTTGGGAAATAATTTTGAGTGAGTTTGTTCAGCATCATTTTGCCCTATGTTCCTACATTTGATTGTAAAATTATTAATAAATTTAATATTCTACAAGTTTTAATTGAATTAAAGAAAAGAATTACCTATTACAGAATAACAACACATGTAATATATTATCCTTGTCGCAAACATGTAATTTAGGTTTTGTTTCAGAAACTGTAATTAATATCAGATAATTGTAATATTCCGTAATATGTTGTACAAAAAGCAACTTGTGTTTGATGTGGTTAGTATTCACAAATATGAATGATGCAGGATGAATTTCGAATATTATAGCTTTGTAATTAGTTTAATGAAATAAAATAACAGAGACAGTCGAGTCAGCGTAAATGAAATTTACAACAGGAAACATCAAATATATAAATACACGCGCATTAAAAATCGAAATTTTCAAATGACAGGAAATGAAAGGTACGCTGTAAAATATTCGCTAAATGTAGTATCATATTTACATTTTCGCAATTTCTGTTTAACATATTGGAGGTCTTTTAATTAATTTGATTTGAAGAAAAATGCGTGTGCGTTCTAAAAATAAAAGTGAACGTTGATTACATTGAAATTAAATACGGTAGTGAAAAAGAATTTGAAATTTACTCTCTGATGCGAATGGTCAATCAAAATTTAATTTCGTTTTTCTAACTTAATATAATTAAAAGAAACTTACTGATTACGATGTTAATAAATATTGAATTTTAATCCAGGAAAATACTTGTATATATAATGATCAGACTCTCCTTGTTCACTCCGCTGATATAATTTACGAGTACGACAACAAGAACATTGTCAGTCAAACATATAAGGATATTCCCAACATCGAAGCATACACGTACAAAGACGAAACTAGAAAGTGTTAAACAAGTGCCTCGATATTCAGACTGGAATACATTGCACATTCACAGGGGTGACCCTTACCTCACATATGGCATGTAACCCTTAGTTGTGAATAATGGTGAGCAACATTAGAACTCCTTGTAAACCGGTCGAACCTCACCATACTAAAGTAACGTACGCACGCTCCGAATACTGGTGACTGTTTTATCTGAGCATATTTGCGAGTCCCTTGACCAGAAAGCGCCCATTGACACTCTACGTTGCCTCTCAATATTAACAGCGACCCTTGTTCTCATCTCGGTGGCCGTCCAACTGGGTCATCTTCGCCTCCGGGCAAATACGTTGCTTGCCATTATCCTAGCGAGGTCCAGTCGTTATTTGATCTGTAGGGGACTAGATATGGACCGTGTATATGCTTGAATTCCTTCAGGGTTCCGGGAACTACTACATTCATCCTCAAGATTTGAGCTGGCGAATTACGTTGATGTAATCTCTGCCCTCCTGGTTGTGGCCACGATCTCGTGTTTGCTCGGACGAGGAAAACAAGTAAAACTGTCGTATCCTGAGTTGCCGGCCCGTGACGTAAAGGTTCCAAACCCGGTCGATTTTTGTAGCTATGGATAGAGGAAAAGTGGGTTCGCGACACGCTAGCTCAGAAATTTGTCATTTCTCTGCCTTTCCTTTATTTCTTCCTTCAGTTAATTAACATCATCATTAACCATCAGTAAGTCCACAAGTTTAGTTTATAAGACTTGTGCCACAGAATCATAATAAAGAATATCACGTATCCCAAATGTGTGTGAGACCGTTAACAGAATTAGAGTTGGTGAAAAACTGCCAAGAAGGAAGAAAGATATCTTAAGAAATTACTGTCCCTTTCTTTGAAATGGATAGGGCGATGGTTGGGGTTTTTGGCCTGCCCGAGGACAGGGAGAAGAAAGAGCTGTCGATAGGGGAACGGGTCACGGCATGCGCGCGACCTGTCCACCGCCATTCCTCCCAAATTTTAAACAGTTCTATGTCACTTCTGTTCCTTGGGTCATAGGCGGTTGTGTATATGCTAGCCGCTAAGAGCATACGGATCTCACAATCAGATGTGTAAAGGAGAGGGAGACTGACTTCATTAAGTGTCAAAGGGCAGAGGGACATACAAAAAGGGGGATAAATCTGTGAATTCCTAACGCAAATATACCGACGAAAGCACAATTGTGGTCGTAAGCAATTGTGATGCAGAAGCAGAAGTTCAGCGGAGCGCTGTATTCTCGTGTTCGCTTAACAGTCACATACCAATGACGAGGGGATCAACGATAAATACCAGCGTAGTTTGTCCCCTCTTCGTTTTAGTAAGAAGTTAGTGCTTTAGTTTTTAGAACAACCTTTCTAAACTCTTAGTGATAGTTTCGTCTTTTAACGCGTGGTGAATGATTACAAAAAGTGGAAACTCGCCAAGCATTCTCGCTTTGTGGAAAGTATTGCGTTCTCTTACATTCAGGCCTCCCTATAATCACCTTAACATCATATTTTAGTTCACAAGAATGGCATTGTCTTCACCTAGGGAGTAAATTACCTTGACGTTGGTGGAGCTTGAGAACCCCCGTGATCCGGAGAGCTATGCCAGCGGTAGCGTAGCTACTGGTAGGGCCTCCCTTGCCAGACTGGTTAAGGGGAGGGGTCAGACAAAGAAGTACTCCAGAAGAGGACGGGGGCGCAAGAAGAGAACATCCGGTACAGTGCGCTGAAGAGGTTCTCGAAACGACGAAGAGTTAGGCAGAAATCTTAGCCTACATTTCTACCGAGGGATAAAGGGTACGGGTATGATCTCGCCAACGGAACAAGAAGATTCCGAAAGAGATCTGGGCAAGAGGAGCTCAAAAGCTCAGTGAGGTCATCCTCCTAGGGGAGTAAACCTTAAAAAAATCCTGATCCTAGTAGGGGATTGGGACGATGGGCAAGGTCCTTGTCGTGCAAGTAAAAGCTAAGAAATGCTAAAAGGCCTAATCATGAGAAAACGGACGGTAACCGGAGACGTACTAGGCAAAGGAAATGGATAATGAATATTGGAACATGGAATACTCAAGGTTTGGGAAATAAGATAAGGAGGTAATTAAGGAACTTCAAGATTTAAATATGGATATTGCAAGTTCAAGTGAGACAAAGAAAATGGGCTCGAGAATAGAAGAGATTGGATCCTATGTTCATATTTGGAGCGAAATACCAAAAGATCAGAGGGGTAGTAAAGGGATTTCCGTAGTCATAAAAATAATTTCAGAAATCAAATTAAAAGTTGGGAAGCCATAGACGAGAGGCTGATTAAAGTAAATTTGGAAAGTTTTAGATACAAAATGACGATTCTTGGAGTGTATGGCCGAATGAAAATGAAGATATTAGTATTTTAGACTAATTTTACTCAAAAATAGACAGAGTAATAAGTGAATATGGACTAAATAGAGAACTTATCTTATTGGGCAATTTTAATGCTAGAGTTGGAAAATCTGAGTGCTCAAAAGTCATTGGACAACATGGGAAAGAGGTGGAAAATTCAAATGGAAAAAGATTGTTTCAACTATGTGAACAGCATGAACTTATAATTAGAAACATCCACTTCCAGCATAAAGATAAGCATATGTTCACTTGGGAAGATAAGGTAAGAGGAAGGAGATCAGTGATCGACTACGTAATCACTAGACAGTATTTAATGGGTAAAGTAATAGACGTCAGAGCACACAGAGACAGAAGGTAGATCCAACCGTTACTTAGTGAAGGCCAAAATTATGTTTACGCCCTTAAAACAAAAAGAAACGGAGATCAGAGAACGAAAGGAAGACAAAAATGAAAATAGCGAAGGTAGGAAATGTAATATAGTGGGTCTATCACAAACAAGTATATTTATTTCAAAACAGATTGGATAATTTTTTAATGCAAAATTAGTTGGATCAAATGAGGAGACATATGAACACCTCAAAGATTGCCTACATCAAGCTGCTAAAGAAGCGCTTGGTGAAATACCTTTAAACAAGAAAAGGAGCGGGAAGAGCTATTGGATTACTCAAGACTTGGAGAGGAAAATAGAGGAGAAGAAGAGACTGCATGAAAAATGGTTGAGTACCAAGAAGCAAGAAAATATAGAAGAATATAAAATTAAACGAAATAGAGTTAGAAACGGCATAAGAAGCAAACAACAATCATGGGAGCGTAAATGTCGAGGAGTAGAAATGTACATAGGTGGAACAAAAACAAGTGAGATTTGGAAGTTCATAAAAGAAGTAAAATCTCCCCAAAAGTCCGCATACAAAATATATCTGTAAGAAAATGGGAAGAGTACTTTAGGAAATTATTAAATGAAGGAAGATAAGACTTTCATGAAACTACAGAAAGAGAAAATATATCTCAAGCAAAGGAAATTACAGTAACCGAAGAGTGAGTTAAGAGATGTATCAAAGAAATGAAAGGCGGTAGAGCTCCAAGATCCAGGATAAGGGTCCAGGAGAAATCCCAAGCGAACTGATAAAGAACGGAACACCAAAGCTTGTGCGAATGATGATGAAGCTAATGAATAAATGTATAAATAAAGGCAATATATCAGAGGACTGGAAAATGGCTTATATAACACCAGTATATAAAAAAGGAAGGAAAGACATATGTGAAAATTATAGAGGAATAGCAGTGACAAACACGTTCAGTAAGGTATATGGAAGAATATTAAGAGAATTAATAGAAAAAGTAAAGAATAGACAGGAGTACGAAGAAAAAGAATAAGTGGTTTTAGGGCGGGTCGATCTTGCTTAGACAACCTGTTTTGTCTGTCTCAGGTGATGCAAAAGAAATGGCAAACAGGGAGAGAACGTCACACGGTCTTCCTTGATATAGCAAAGGCGTATGATAGTGTGCCAGTAATAAAGTTATGGGAAGTTATGAATAAAAGTAATGTAAATAAAGTCTTAATAAATGCGGTGAAGAAATTGTATATAGATCAAAAGGGAAAAGCAAAAGTTGGAAAGCAGATGACCCAAACATTTCCTATACCAAAAGGACTACGGCAAGGATGCTGTTTGTCACCTATTCTTTAAAAAGTATGTTTATGCGGTGTTAAAGGTGTGGAAAAGAAAATGTGCTGGGATGGGAATACCACTTGATAATACAACACTATACACTACAGTTCGCTGGATGATCAGGTGCTGATGGCACAAGAACAAGAAGATATTGAATATATGGCTAGGAAGATAAAACAAGATTGTGAGAAATGGGGACTAAGCCTCAATCTAGAAAAAACAGTATACTGGACTCTAGGCAGTACACATGACGTATTGGCAATGGAAACTGGAGAAATACGAATATACGATATACGATAATACGATTTACGAATATACGATAATAGAACAACAGAGGACATAAAGTACTTGAAAACGACAATAGGAAAACAGGGTTTTTATGGAAAGGAATGTGAAACCCGCTCATTAAAAGAAGAAAAATTTTATGAGCCCTGAATTCAGTTATCTGAGATCCAAATACGAGCAAAAAAACTAAAATAGAATATATAAATTTATGGAGAAGAAATATGGCAGCTTCCAGAATAACAGAAATTAAAATTGAGAGCTTTGTAAATGGATTTTCTCAGAAGAGCTGCAGCAATATCTAGAAGGGAAAGAATAAGGAATGAACAGGTTAAGGAAATAATGAATCTGTAACATTATTATAGAGGAAATTGAAAAGAAACAACTCACTTGGTTTGGACATGTACAGCGAATGGACGAGAGAAGACTCCCCAGAAGATCCTTAGAATGGCAACCAAGTGAAAGGAGAAACTAAATTACATCCTGATTCCTAGAAGAACAGGGAAGACTGGAGAAGAAGATTAGGCGCCGGAAGATCGAAGTAGCGGTCAAGAAAACGGCATGAAGAAGAAAAGTATGTCATTGTAGACAACAGTTGTGCAATTGAAGCAACAGAGTGAATGTTGAATTAGATCTTCAAAAAAAGGACTTCGCCTGCATGGCGAAAGGAGTGCAAGTACAAAAAACGTTCAAAATCAATACATCCTTGCCGTAACTCAAAACTGAAAATATTTTAACACGAACTGGCAGAAAATTGTTGTTACATATGGATAATATGAATATGGAAGGCTATTAGTTCTTAAATTAATAACATTTTTCTACTTTTATACTCCAATTTAAACAGGGTGGTACTTAACGGTCACGAGCTGGACAGGGAGAGGAACAATGTCATCCAATCGGGAGCTCAAATAGCAAAATTTTAAGTTGTAACGAAGCACCCGATTGGATGACAGTGTCTCCTTCTCCGACCAGTTCGTGATCTGCAGGTGCCACTTTGTTAAAATCGAATGTACTGTAATTAATGGTGAGGTATGGCGTTGACGCCACTCCCCCAATTGATGTCCTCCGTACACCGGATGGCATCGGTATGCGACTTAAGTGGGAGGAGCAAGGCCAAGTCGGGGAGGGGAGGGGCAGCTGCTCCATAATGCAGGCGAGCAGTACGCCCCAGGCCTCTCGCGCGAGCAGCAGCCGGCGCGACGCCCTAATCCGATTTGGCTGCTTGGCTGCGCGCCCTCCCGTGTGCGCCGGCAAGACACAGCGTGGCACGTGGATGCCAGGGACACGTAACGCACGAGCGCTGTCATTTAGTGCATTCGCGCCAAGGGCGCTAAGGCAATTTGCTAATAAGGCCAGGCCGGTGTAGCGAGATATTCGTTTCAAATTATTCTCGTTAGAAGCGAATTTGTTTCTTCTTCCCGAAAATATAATGGTTTGTAAATTGATATCGGAGCACTATTATCTTGTATGTTTAGTTCAAGTGCTTTTTGTTCAGAGTTGCGATAATGGTAAGAACTACTAAGTAGTAGAGATGTAAAAGTTCTTTAAAATTATTCGACAGATGTAAAGGTTAATAAATTTACTGTGTATAATTTAATTTCAATATTATAATAGAAATTGAAAAAAGGATTCAAAATTAACAAAATAAAGTTTAAAATGTGTTACCCCTATAACATGAACAAATAAAATACTGTAATTAATGTGTACTGTACAATTGGTTAAATAATTACAAAATATATTTGTATATACCGTTGAAGTTGATGATAATTTAGGTATTGCTGATGGTTGCACAATGTCCTATAAAAAACTATTCATTTTTATACGCAAAATATACTTTGTGTCTCAATTCTGATGAACCTTCTAAATAATTAACTTCAATAATCAAAGCCAAGACACCATCGTAGGCTATAACTTAGTCCATATTGATATTATTTCATAATACTATTTACTCCAAGAATAGTCATAAATAATTAGGATAAACTGTACTGATAAGATGTACTTTTCCCCCAGTTGTAAATAATAAACAATGTAAATGTTACAAAAGGTTAAATTTGTTTTACGACAATTTCTCAACTCAATACTCTTTACCGACTTCACAGCAAGAAAAAATGTATATTTAAATACTATTCGAAACACGTATATTTCCGTTACTATTTCGTAGGCGTTATAGATTTTGAATATTCGAACAGAATTAATTAAGACAATATGTTTATTTTCGAAAAACAATACAAAATACGAATAACAATACAAAACAGTACGTGCATCAATATGATCTAGAATTTTATTTGTAATTTCTCGATTAATAGCAACGCCAGACCTACATTGTGTAGGACTATTCATCGTGATTGTAACATCGACGTGCATAAGAATGAAATCGCCAATTGATTAGTGTACTAAATAACTACCAGTTCAACAGTTAAATTGAGTTTCTCTGATTTGGAGTTAATTATTTCATTTCTCCGAATTCTCTTGCGAAGCACTTTTTTCGCTACCCTCGCATGAAAAATTAAAATATTGCGTGGATGTTCACAACGCTGGAAGTCGCATTTATTGAATTGCAAATACATTAATTTCATTATTCGTTTTTGCTTTTCCTCTGGGGCTTATGGCAGGCACGTAATTGTAGTTTACAAAAGACAGAATCATTAAATGTGTACAAAATGTTTTGCATATTTTCTATTGCAAGTCCTTGTTTTTAGACGAGGGCAAAGCCCGAGTATCAAAACAATCTTTGTGGAGACAAAACGCAATTCTTTCCAAAGCACGTGGATACCTCCATATATTCGCCGTCGCCGGCAGATGTTCCTCGTACAGCGCTGTGGATTGTTTCCTTGACTTTAACGCGATACTCAGAATTCCAACACAGACATTGAAAACTGAACCCGAGCCAGAAAATTAAATCCCAAAGCTTGAGCTTTCAGCAACGAGACTCGTACCTCCAATATCAGTTAATAGATTTTCGAGATTTAGGAATGAGACTTCCGCATCTCCGTCAATCTATTTCGATAGATAAAAAGTAAAAGTTATTTATGATTTTCGAAGTAAATTTTGAATTGTTATTGTTGTAACTATTATACTTTTATTAAAGACAAACTTGAATGTTCACTATCTCCTTGACATTTATCGAGTTTTATGTCAGCATAATATTAACTACAACTAATGTTGCTACGGAATATCATAAACTTTGTCGTTCTAACAAGTTTCCTATTTTGTTCCTAGTCCTAGTTTCCTATTTTGTTCCTAGTTAACCTAACGGTCTGTCTAATCTGTGTATTCTCGCTAACCCCCTGCAGTTGAATTGAAATACGACTTTAAGAATATCAAGGAATAGTGAAACTTTTTTTTATATTCAAATTTTTCATTTAAAAATTTGGAATCCCTTATGAAAAAACGTAGTTTGAGCGTTTCTAAAACTGTGAAATATTTTAGTTTATTTCGAATAAAATAAGAGAAAAAGTTTTAACTTTTGGAAAAGCTTCAAAATAAGTCATTTGAAGCACTTATAATCACAAATACATTATTTCAATTCATTAAAAAAGCCCGTAATGTAAATATTAACGATACATCAAAAAATTGCATTTGGGTAAGTTGTTTAAACTAGTACATCAAAATTACATTTATATCATGGATTGTATTTATTTAGACAAGATTTTTAAACATCACAAATATGAAAAACGTAATTCTTGTGATTTTTCCTTTATCTGTTTGTCAGGAAGTGAGTTTACCTTGGAAATATTCTACTTTTCCAGTTGCTAATTTTCCGTTATTCATGTAAGAGAGCATCCATGTGAGAGTTCATTGCTATGTAATTTTCTCCTAATCAATAATATTCATCATACGATTTCAGAAAAATATTATCTTAATTCAATTTTATTTTTGGGCATAATTAATTCGAACGGACAGCAGCCCACGTTCACAGTTCGTGGCTTCTTTCGTGCAATGGCCTCGCCTATTCTTAATATTAACGAACAAAGTTTGGGACATTATGCTAATCTGGCTGTGTCCTATTTCTTCAATCAATATTTTAGTTAAAATACAGTTCACGGAATTTGTTTGTTCAGAATTGTCGTTTGTATATTGAAAACAGATACCAAACCAAATATGCACTTGTATTTTGTTTTCAGCATAAGTAATATTGTATGAATGTATTAATGATTTTAAATCTCTACAAATAAAAAAAATTAAACTATAACCTCATGAAAATATATTATTCATGAATGTTTCCTTTACTACATTCAAAAGGATTTTTTCATTGATGGAATACTAATTCCTTTAGAAACGTATATGGAATTAGAAATCGAGAAGACATGCAAAATTTATAACTAGGATTTCTCAATATGCAAATTTGGGTGACGACAACTAACGAGAATAATTTCATATTAATCAATGAGGTAAATCAATAAGTAAAGCTGTGCTGTATTGTGTTGTTACGTGATTGTTTAAAATATGATGACCGGATAAAACAAACGTTTTTATGTATAACGTATAGAACGATAATCCCTAATTTCAATACAATACCCTTATTCAGATATGTTGCAATGAAAATGAAGTATAAATTTGTCATCCAAAACAAAGATAAGTTACACTGGATATTAATATTATCGAGAGGGCGTCAACGACAACAACATGAGTTATCCACTTCCATATGGAAACGTATTCTATTCCCACGCTGCGCGTCCTGCAACATCCCCCCCCCCCCCCAGCACGTGGCCGCCTGCGAGCATCGGCCTCGCCCGGCAGCTGTTCTTCCTCGCACGGCGCAGTTCGCCGCTTCTTCCGCTCGGCAACTGTTTGCTTTGCTTGCTCCGTGACGGTTCGCGCGCAAAGAGCGTGCACGCGCGCAGGTGCGTCGTTTCGATAAGCCAACTGCTCCCCGCCCCGGGGCGTTTACGGCGCTGTCGTCGAGCTGGCGCCGTCGCGGCCGTCGGCTCGTTCGCCAGCCGCCGTCGTCGCCTCATCTTTTCCGATCCGCCGGCGCTCGAAATAGGCGCGAAACACCTCGCAAGCGACGGAAAGCCTTCGAGCCGAGTGGCGATGGGAGGCGGAGCACGTGGGTGGTAGAAAGCGTGCGGCTGTTGGCGAAAAACGAGGGGCTTTGTTTCAATGGAACTTTTTAGCGGCTCCTACAAAGTCTACGGACAGTTACAGAATGAAATGAGTTCTTGTCTTGAAAATTATTTTCCCCAAGATGCAAAAAATCTAACAATAGCTGGTGTCTCTTATACATTTCAGTTACATTTAATTCAATAAAGATTTTTCTCTCTTCGTTTTACGTAAGTCAATCATGTAAAAATAATCAATATTTAGTTCATTCGATGTACAATAACTTTCCAATAATTCCGAGTCCTAATTTTTTCGATTGAAAAAAATTTGAATGTTAGAGTTGGATAAATGAAAATTATATTTAAGGGACGATTTTTTTCAGTTAGTGCAATAAATTTTGTTTTACGATGGAAACGAATAAAAACCTGTTTAAACATATTTGATATGCTTCCGGAAGTTTGTACGGAAATATCTTAATGTATTGAACTCACTCGGTTAATACCAGGATCTAAAATGCAAGACGTCAAATGAACTGTGCTATTTGAGGCTGAACTTTATCATTTATTAACTTGTGGTTTATTTATGGTGTGTTTATTCTGGATTGTCAAGTACTGAAACAATGAATTGGAAAAAAGAAGAGCAACAGTTATATTGCACTTGCAATTGACAGTCCACTTAAATTATAATTTTTTCCTTTTCGTATAGTTAAGGATTAGTAATTCTCACTAAGTCTATTAAAAATGTGCATGGCATACGTGCAATTAAAACTTCACAACTACCAATCAGAACTCCTTGATCGAAATTGTTTAATTATGTATCTATAACACAGACGTACCTATGATATTTTCAGACTGCCATGAATTATGAATAAAAATGTACATCACAGATTACGTGCATCAAAAACATATAATTCAATGAACAAATAAAATTATATTATAAACGAATAATTATTACTACTTCTTAGACAATCATGTTAAAATTTGGAGTAAAATAAGTTAAATTAGAAACTGTACCCTACTCATCAATAATCCTAATCCATAAGTCACTTTATATTGCGTAGATATGTTTTCTTCGCCTATTTGAACATTACGGCCCAGAGAGAGCAGTTGGTTTGGCAAAACTCCTTTATTTTTTTAGAAAGAAACGCAAATTGATAATAATTTAAAATAACGATATTTTCCTTTACATTCCACGTCTTCCACATAAACAAGTATAGCCATAAGCGTGTTGGATTGACCCTAACTGACTAATGCAACAACCTAAAATATTTAACATGAATAAAAGTAGTACATGTAAAACATTTGGTCTTAGCATTTTACAAATACAAAAAATGTAATCGTCAGTGGTATTTATCTGCTCTGAAAGTTACACAAGCAAAACGTCTGACTCAGAACGTCTTTCTCCCTTCCAACGTTAACACGTGTTGTTCTGTCCCACATACTCCCTTAATTTGCATACGAAGTAATGTTTTCACGGCTTTGACAGCTTCTTCTAATATTTCAACAGGAATGCGTTAAATTTTTTCATTCTCAATAGCTTCTTATTTCCTCTTTTCAAAATTATTATCTAAGATACGAAAGTGAGCATAAATATATACTGCAAGACCTACTAAATAGGTGTTGTTCAGATTCAATAAGAGTTCATCAAATTAATACCCCAAATGGTGAAGATATATTTGAATTTTTTAAAATTAAAATTATTTTTTAATGGAAACAAAAAAATATTGAACGTAACACGTGGATAAAGGGGTACAATTGCACTCGCGGTAAAGAAAAAAAGTCGCTTCTATCGTCGCTTGTTTTCTTGAACATACCACTCATGCAATTATCCCCCCTTTCCCTACCCTCGTTTCGTTAATTACTATTTACTAGTTTGTTTTACTAATTAAATGGCACAAATACACAATTAAAAAATTAACAATGAACATTTTATAGAATAGATTTGAAGCAAAATCCATATTCCTTGCAAAACTTGCGCTATGAGAAGCGTTATGCAAAATACATAGGGTTTATGATGGACAAATTTGAGTTGACTGAATGGTCGGCACAGCTTCAATAGCCGTCGGTTTGAATCAATCATACAACGCGTGCAAGATCTTTGAAACAAACAATGCAACGATCCCACACAGTCCTTGCTGAACAGACTACTAACGGAAACATCGCTATGCGACACATGCCAGCCTTGCCAAATCAGGACAGACTCAACTCTTTTCCCTAGTATGCCGAGTGCAGTTAATGGAATGGCACAACGATTACATTCCGAAGGGAATTTATCATATTACCGCATTTTCTCTTTGGGCAGAGCGCGATAAATGAAATAGATGAGAATATAATGGAATTTTAGCAATGAGGCCGCTTGAAAGCTCTTTAGTGACAGAACGCATTTCACCGCAAATTTGTTTTGTCATCAATGTACCGTGACATACGGTCGTTATTTCAGTTTAATGTACAGGCAATGTGAAGCATAGCGATTATCCATTAGCCTCATATAGGCGATAATAAAATAACTAATCCAACGACTGAATTTATTATAACTTTTAAATAACATTTAATTTAACTTGTCAAATTAGAATGAAAAATGCTGAGATGAGCAACACATCACGATTTTCAAGAAACTATACCGCATTTAAAATTTTGGCGTTATTATTGTTTCTTTCAAAAGTTTTGATACATAATTCTTGACTCTGTCAAATATTTCTTAGTTACATCTTAGGCTAGAAGAAAAACAAAGCTGTTCATTTTAACAAACATTTAATAAAGTAATTTTGCTTAAAAAAAGCAGACCCAATAATGGATTTTTCCTGTACATTTTTACTGTTATTTGTTTCACTTATTTGACTTAGTTAAAAAATAAAACAAAATATAATTTAGTGCATTCTGACTTCATAACTTCAATGAACTTTTTAATCCAAACAATATGAAAAATGAGGCCCAGCTATGTACATAACTGGAACACATTAAAAATGGACTCAGAGAGTTTCAGTTGAATACCAACAACATTTATCCAATGAACTTCTCAATCATTCTATTTAGAAGAATCATGGAAATTCCTTTTCAATCTTTATTTTTATCAATTTTTGATAATCTATATTCTCTCCTATTCCGAGAATGTTGTTTTCGGTAAGAGAATGACTTCAGTTGATAATCACTTAAAAAAGTAATGCATAATAAAAGATTAAGAAGTCCTGGAAACTTTAAGAAGAATGTTATTATGAGAGATTTCTATGCTTTGTGCTTTAACCATCCACATTTGATATTACACGCAAATACAATATCCATATGTTAGAGAACAATTAAATGTTGAAATATATATATCTTATTTTTAATTAATTAGAAAACTTTCAATATTTTTCTATTTACAAAAAGAAAATAAATCTAACTCTTTTATTATTCTGTTTAATATTTAAATTATGAATAATTAATCAGACATATTTTAATATAAATGCAATTTATGAGTAATTTCCACGTTTCGATACAATACGAAGTTAACAAATACGAAAACAAATATGAATGCAAGTCTCTCTGCAGCATTTAAAACTCTGGAAACATCCTTTTCTGGTTATGCATAATGGTAATGTGTGATGTAACGTAACGTGTGATACTGGTTACAAATGTATCTGCAGTTTTGTACATCGTTAGAACACAACTTTTGTTTTATCTTCATAAATTTGTTCGATGCACTCCTATGAGCGAAATTACCCATACAGCAATAGAACACAGGGTATTGTATCTAGGAAATCTTGTAAATGTTGCAAGCAGGATCTTTCCTAAGCATATTATATAAAGGGGGGACATAACTCAAGTACGTCACCATGTGGGAGGAGAGACTCTTAAGCAGGACAGATGAAACAAGCTTTGTTATAAGTTGTAAAAGAGTAGTTTCAACAAGTTTTGTCACTTATGACTCTGCAAAGTACATTTAACTCATAACCATGTTCCCATTACTAAGTAATGAGTAGAAGCGACTTGTTGATTATGATTTATATCTAGCTATGTAACAACAGTTTTGCAACATATCTAGCAGAGTTATAAACTAGAATACCCATGAATAGCATTTCTTGGTTATTTATTTTGAAAATCTCGGTGCTCAGTAAGTGATCTCCAATGAAGATTCCGATTTGAACACTTATTCCACGAACATTTGAAATAAAATGTTAAAGTAATTTTTAAAAGCTGATCTTTGATAACTATTACATTGGAAAATCTCCGATATCATAGAGGCATAAAAAACTGAATCTTTGAAACACTTTTATGTACTTATGTAATCTTAGAAACTAATTCTATTGAATTCCAAATATAATCTACCTCGAACGAAATTATCAGGATAAAGTGAAAACATAAACGCTCGGACATAGAAATTCGGAAATACTGTTTACAATGACCCAGAAAGGGAATGTTGAATGCGCGTGTTAAACGAAGTTCCATCCTACAGAGAAGTGTACCTTTGCGGGCACGATAATCTTGACGGCGTATTCTACAGAGTTACTTCATTATCATACATACATATTCACGCCCCAAAGTTAATTCTGCGGTGACTCTGCCCTGAAGTAGGCTCTCTGTGTCCAGTGCTCCTTTCGCTGTATCGTTAACAGCCGTTGAGAAATTTTCAGAGATCACGCAGTATATTCAAAATAGAACAAAGTTAAAATAATAGATTGTAAGGGACAGAGTGTCGGTGAGTGAGAGGTAGATAGAGATAATATTGAAATTACGACAATAAGAGTCGAAGATTAGTTAAAAATGAGGATAACAGACGATATTTTTATGAATACAAATGAAATCACTTACTACATTCAAGCGATTCAAAGAATATACTACTATAAAATGTACTAAATAATCATAATATAATGATTATTTTTACTATTATTTAAAAACATTATTATTTTGTTTAAACCTGTGTAAATAACATGCTTAATTTTAGTTGGGTGTAATAAACTGTTTAAATGCAACTCCGAGGAAAATTAAATTACGGAATTACTGCGAATTTACATTACACGAAATTACATTGTTAAAGAAACGATGACATTAGATGTAAATGAGCTAACCATTAACAACTGAAAATAAAACAATTACAAATTTTAAATAAAAAGGCACATTGTAACACCTGTTGTATAAGCTATTAATAGCTTTTTTCTATTTTCTTGTAATATCTTCCAATAAGATGTGATGTATGTTTCAAGACCAAAACGTAAAAGATTTTTATAATGTTGCTGAATAATTTAGCCCCAAAACAGTAACATATCGAGCTACGTGCAGACTTGTTTCTCTTCTTCCTCTGAAAGAAGCAACTTTTCTAACTCAATAAAGAGTAGCGAAACGTTGTTTTTTTTTGACAATGTACTTACAACTCATTTTTCACAAGATATGTCCTCCGGTGATCATTCATTGATCGCCAGTTGATTTTTGATGACTGAATGATTGCTGATTGTACTGAATCCCATTATTAGTGCTTATCAAGTCTGTGCATTTACTGAACAAGCCAGGTGAAATGTTTTACCGGTCTGGTCCAAGAAACATGAACGCCACAGACCGTTAACAATGCAGAAATGGCTGCTTTAAGAACAAAATAAACATACAAAAGTATTTTATTAAAGAATATTTCGTATGTGGTTTACTAAGTGCTTGCGCAGTACGACCCAATCACACCGTATTTCTTCATCTTCTCCTTCGGTTGAGTCCCCAGCCTCTTTTACTCCCTCGCGTCTGTGGATGGAAACGCTGTTCCGCAGACCCTCCCAGATGACCGACCGGCCATCCCCGCGACTTTCATCTCGCCTCGGCTCCCTCGGGTGCGGCTTCGTGCCCCAGCGAGCGTGCAGCTCGTCGCAGCCGGCGCTGCCGCATCTGCACCCCATCACACCCCCCCCGCCGCCTTCGCCACACCCAGCGCTCGGGCGCCGGCGACATGCGCCCCATCACCCTCTCACTCGTAGAATTTCCCGACCTCGTCGCCGCCGAGTCGATTTCCCGGGTTAGCTCTCCAACGACTGCGCTGGGATGGAAGGTGGTGGACGTGATAGTGGAGCTGGGAACGTGATAGTAGAGGTGGGGACATAGACGGGGACATAGGTCGGACACAGTGATGGCGACGTAGAGCCGGAGACGTAGGGGTGGGGACGTGGAGGTGGGGCCATAGAGGGAAAATGCAGACATTCGAGGATGAAGTAGGAGGCGAGAATGAAAGAGGGTGATAGAGGCAGAGACGAAAGAAGGGTATGTTAGAAATGAGAGCGATTGAGGGGGATGGAGGCGGAAACAATAGAGGGAGATATCATAGACGTAGGATGGACAGGAATGGTAGGGGTGGGAACTATAGAGCAGGGCTGCTAGCTGCAGAGACAACAGATATATTGTTACACACAGGTACGACAGGAGGATATTAAAATAGGGGACTGTAGAGTAGAACGATAGGCTTGGGAAAATATAAATGTGTGAGCCGGGTGATGTTGGAGGCATCAACGTTAAAAACAGGGGCTTTAAGGAGGATGTTGAAGGTAGAAACGTTAGAATCAGAGATGTTCAAGGGATTGTTCCAAGCAGAACATTATATGTGGCCAGATCAGAGGCGGTGATGTTACAGGCAAAACTGTTACATGTGGGGATATTGCAATGGTTTAGGCAGGAATGTTACACGCGGGAATAGTAGAGGCCAAGTTGGTATAGGCGAGATAATCATAGCAAAGATAGTAGATGATATATGTCGTAAGCGGGGAATATAGAGGAGGTGGAATTGATAGATGTGGGGCCAGTATAATAGTAGATGGTAGAGGTAGGAATGGCAGAAAACAGGACGGCAGTGGCGACGATGAAATAGATGTTATAGAAGAATTTGAAAGAGGCGGAGATTGCAGAGAGTAGGATGGATGCGATGGAGATGGTAAAGGAGGTTTGGTAGCTGCGTAGATGGTATAGACGGAGGTACTAGAGTTGGGATGTGGACGAGGAAAAGGACTAGGAGAGGATGCTTGAGGTGTGGTTAGTAGAGACATGTATTGCAGAGGTGGAAATGGTAGATGTGAATTTCCCCAAGCAGAAATGGAAGAAGCGAAGACGATAAAAGCGGCATGAGCGGGGTCGGCGTCCACTCTTCGCCGAAGGCTTCAAGCAGGCGACGCGACGGGAGTGCGTGGCGTGGAGGTGGTTCAAGCGAGGGGCGGAAGGGTTGAGCAGGGGGTGACAAGAGGGTGCTTCAGACTGCGGGAACGAAGCGCGCCACTTTGCTAGCGGCTTCGTCTTAAAACCGCAAATCCCCAGCCACCGAAGACGCTCTTCCGTGAGGGCACATCGCGGAGACGCGAAAATGCATCGCTTGCAGAAGTTGCACGAAACCCTCTGAGTCTCTGCTATACGGTTCATGAGAATCGTAGGGTGAGAATTGTACTGCGAACATTCGGAAATAATCGCTGTAGAAATAAGACTGTAGACAGGAACATTTTCTACAAACCTCATTGTTAGCTTTACTACTTTCGAGTTCCTTGTGATGGTGTGGTTATGTATCGAAATTGTCGTCGTTATAGGAAGTATTGCAGAAGGATCCTCACTATAGTCCTTACATTCAAAAGTCTCTTTAAGATGTAAGTAACATAATAATCTACAGCGAATATTTTGGAAGTTATCGAGCTATGAGTATTCGGTGACCCGTTGGCCTGCAACTTAAACTTTGGAAATGTATGAATTGAAAATAGTAGTAAATGTGAAAAGTGTTTTGAAATCAATGTATAACCAAAGACTACAGTACACGTTAATGCTTTTCACCTTGTTATTGAGATAAATCAAACTACGAGTAGTAAAATATTTTTTAACCATTTTCACTGATACGGAAATATACTTCTCTATAAGAAAATAAATACAAATCACGTTTTCTCTGCTTATGATTAACTCAAAACCAGTCTCAAATGTTAATTACTCTTTATCGGGAACGGAACTGTTAATATCTCGAAAACAGTTTCAGAAACAGTAAACAAAAAATGTAATAATGATGACATAATACTTTAAATTTTCCAGTTTTACGGGGTTAAATCTTGAAGTCCCACGATTATAAAACAAATTGGCAATGAAAATAAATTTGTTATAATTCTAAATTTAAAAAGTGTATTTAAGACGTGTATAAATAAACAAATGTATAAATACGTACGCACTACATTCATTGCCTTACGTAGCATTTGTGTAATTACCAATTTATTTACGTTTCAAAAAAAATAAAAGTAGTTTTCAAATATAGAAATATGGTTAAAACTGGAACTATATAATGCATTACATTAATTTAAAACGTATGCTACTTTATTTACAAAAGCAATTTCTTCCTTCAATGATAAGTTTAAAAACTTAACAATAACACTAAGAAACAAAAAACATTTTTTCATACATTCAGGATAAAAGGCGATGATTTTAAAGAAAACGATTTCGCTAATTTCGAAAATCATTATAAAACGTTTCTATCACGCAAGATTCAAAAGATGTGAACTTATTTAGTATTTGAAATAAACAAAATCCTACACTAATTTCCGCATTGTCACTCCGGTTATATTACTACACAATTTTATGAACATGCTTAATATGAGGTAAGAACAAGCTAAAAATAGAATTAGAATATTCATACAATAATATGCTGAAATTAATAGTATTTTATGCAATTAGTTTATAATGTCAAGCTTTATTGCATGAGTACATGTTTTGAAAACGAGAGACTTTAGGAGCAAGTTTTCAAATTGGTACGAATGTAATAAAGCAGCATTATAAACGAGTTACTTACTATATTTCTTTGCATTATGTATTTAGAAGAGAATCAAACTTAATTTTTCGAAACAACTTCCCTGTGACGACTCGGGCATTTGACATCGTGCGAGTAAACGGCGGTAAGAATAAGCAAGTTTTGTACTTTCATAAATTTTTTCCTAAGTATAAAATAAAAATTGAGTGTGTTGTGCACTCTATCTTCCTGAAGGTAAAAATCGTGTTCTCTATTGTAATCAGTTGATATACGCATTGTCAAGCATATATTTCTTTGTGGACATGTTCTTTATTCTTTTACGCAAATTTCTCGATCACCTACATTTAGAACAGTTCCTTATGGTGCTTATTTTAACATTCAGACACCTGAAAAGTCGTCTTAATCAACAACACTACAGCCAAAGTATAAAGAATAAGCAGGTTTTGTAATTTCATATACTATTTTTCCCTTAAGTACAAAATAAAAATTGAGTGTGTTGCGCAATCTATCTTCCTGGAGGTAAAAATAGTGTTCCCTATTGTAATCAGTTGATATTCGCATTGTCAAGCATATATTTCTTTGTGGACATGTTATTTATTCTTTTACGCAAATTTCTCGATCACCTACATTTAGAACAGTTCCTTATGGTGCTTATTTTAACATTCAGCCACCTGAAAAGTCGTCTTAATCAACAACACTACAGCCAAAGTATAAAGAATAAGCAGGTTTTGTAATTTCATATACTATTTTTCCCTTAAGTACAAAATAAAAATTGAGTGTGTTGCGCAATCTATCTTCCTGGAGGTAAAAATAGTGTTCCCTATTGTAATCAGTTGATATTCGCATTGTCAAGCATATATTTCTTTGTGGACATGTTCTTTATTTTTTAACGCAAATTTCTCGATTTTGCGACCTACATTTAGAACAGTTCCTTATGGTGCATATTTTAACATTCAGCCACCTGAAAAGTAAATACACTTTCTCATTTAATAAGTAAACGTAGAGATCCAACCCTTTGTCAAACAATTTGCGCAACTTCCCGTATACTCCTGTTCGTCTGGTTACATCAGGCAAAACCATAACTCCTACTTCGTCCCCAAATGATGTTGCTCCTCTCCCATCCCTTCCTCCTTGTCTCCCATCCCTACCCTCGAGGCGGCCTCCATTTAGAAGATTGAAATCGCGTTAAGGAAGACAAATGGCCGCTAATGCGAGGCGAATAGCCGCACTGCTGCCACCGCACCGTCATGATTCGCGAAGGGGCGAAGGGTCAGCGAGCAACTGAGCCAGGGAGCGATGGCAGGAGGAAGGGGCGCTGGCGAGGGGGGGGGTCGACAGTACTCGACAGAGGGCGGCGGGGGCGATGGGGGGTCACACTGAAGATAGTGATGAGGTGATGAGAGGGACAGGTGATGATTAGCAAAGGGTTGGTGATGGGAAACAGGACGGCAGCGAGTGGTGAGAGGCGGACGAAGAGAAAGGGGATCCAAAGGGAGGGAAGGTGGTGGGGGTGATAGATAGTGGGCTCTGAGTGGGGGAAAGGGGGACAAGAAAGGGGGACAGAATGCAAGGCGAGGTGGAGGCTTATAGAGTGGTCTGCTGGAAAGAGATATAGAAAAAGGCAAGTGGATGTCTTGAAACCAAGGAAGAAAGAGTGGCAGGACGTTGAGAATCAAGTAATAATGGAACGGTAACGCTCATTGGGGGCGAAGAGTTGAAAGTAAAACCTCGATGGGCGGAAGAGGGAGAAGTGGAGGAGACAAAGGGAAGTGTGTCGTAGGGAGGAGTGGAGGTTGAGGAACGGTATGAAGAAAGTGGTAGGGAGCGTTGACAAGAGAGCGAAGGAGTGTGATGAGTGGAGTGGGCGGCGTGGGGGCTTCGCGGGGGCGGCGCGGGGGTGGCACTTGGACGGCGTGGGGGCGGCGCGGTGGTGGCGCGGGGGAGGGGCGCGGGGGCGGCGAGAGCAGTCAGGTCAGAGAGAAGGCGGTGTGGAGGCAGTGAGGAAGGTGGGAGGCGGGGTGACTGACCGAGTAGGGGTTGTTATGTGGGTCGTAATGCATCGGAGGAGTTGTAAATTTGCCGGAAGCAAGGAGATCGAAATGCCAGCGTGTTTGGCGGAACCAGCAGCAGGCGCGCGATCTGTGGCCTGATTTTCACTTTCTGGGGTCGTTTTTAAAGGAAAGCATGAGATGGATTCAATACAAACGACTCTTGAACATTTCATTGAATTTTTCCATCTTATATATTCGAATATTTTTGAATTATTTAATGGAGCGATACAATAAAAAATATTTATGATTTGATTCAATTAATATAGCAGTAGTTAACACACAACTATAAAATGCAATGCTCTATTGATTAGTTGTAAGACCTGCACTCTCTCTGCACTTCTACAACCTTTCACACCAACAAAATAGTTGTTAGAATAAAGCACATATTACAATGATGTGAAGTTAGATTAATCGTAATAATAGGGCAATTTTATCTATTTTTTGATATTTATTTTCTAAACGTGTTATTATATATCGAGTTATTTGTAAATTACAGAATAGTTTACTTTATATTTACGACTACAGAGCTCTGAGTCAATGCCAACAATTCTCAAAAGCTTCAATTAAAACCGAAATTTTAAAATATAATTGGAAATTTACTTTCGATGGGTTTTTTACTCTATTAACAATTTTACTAAATCTCAAACATTTCGTCAATCAAACCACGGAGCACACATATTTCTTTTACCTTTCACTGCTTCTTCCGCATTCTGTCGCATTTTTTTTTCGTGCATTCATTCTCTCTGTTAATTGTTTCTTTCTAGCGGGCGGTTCATGTCATGTTTTATAACCAATTTAGGTGCGAAGCGATCTCCGACAAGCGGTTACTCTGGCGGCGCGTGTGTCAGAAGGGACCGATTGCCCATGAAACGACCTTCGACGTGGCGATCGAACTGCAGCGCTCGGGGAAGCGAACTAATTGAACTCGAGAGGGAAGCCCACAGGACGCCACAATATTTTATTGTAGCACATACGAAGTTTAAGGTGAAAGAGGGGGAACAAATAACCGTTTTATGAAAACTTGTTAATTTAGTACTTAATGTAGTTAATGTAATACTACCGTAAAGGTGATGTGTTAAACTGTTAACAGTGGCAAAGCAATTGGGGAGTAGAACCTTCAACGACAGACCTCAGGGTAGAATTGTTCTCTGTATTTTTCTTTAGGTAAAGAGTTTGTTTCATCGTTTAGTACTTTTACCACCACTGTCTTAATTATTTAATAATGGGTTTTAACTTGAACAATAATATATTTTTTTACCAAAACCATAAAAATATCCATGCGTAATCGCATCAAAGAATTCCGCAGATTCTTTGCCCATGAACACACTACAATGGTTCTTTAGTAAATGCCGAGTTGTGCAATCATACCAACATTGGGAATGTTCAACTACTTATTAAAGTACTGGTGCTAAAACAGTACGTATTTCTCGCCTGTATTTTCGCGAACATTTACATAAAAAGAACTCAAAGTTTCGAAAAATTTTTCATGACCTTACTTCAAAATCTATCTTTGAGGAACAGATTTCATTAATCTCTATCATCATAATTGAAGTTGTAAGAAGATGCCAACACCAAAATTTAATCAAAAACTATGGAGCCATGTTTTGAAAATCTTGAACATTTTGAGAATGTCCTAGGGGCTATATGTAAAGAACTCGTCCATAAAAACTAAAATGTCGGTTTCAAATTCAAGGGTCCACGACATGAGCGAGATCGATTTAAGAATATTATTTTGGAGAAAATCGGTCTAGCTGTTGAGCCGCTAGAGTTGTTCACAGACGGACAGACGATTTGCCGTCATTCGACTTTTTAGTCTCAAGGACCACAAAACAATAATTCTGGCTACCCCACGTGTTAGAGGATTTTTTTCTAAATATACCAACAGTATTTATCCACTTTTTCGTTTCAAAGTCCCTGTAATAAGAGTTTTTTCTGAGCAGCATTACATAACTTTCTCTCTACTGCGTAAGCAGTAGCGAGAAAGTAAAAAATGGGAAATTGTCGAACTCCCGTATGAGGTTTTTATTTTTCTGCGACGTCTGATGAAACTTTTTACAAACAATATAGAGAAAACTATCAACATATCCGCCGTAAAAAACACCGTAGTGACGCGAGAATCAAATTTCATGGCAAACGACGTTTAAAAGACCAATCAAAGTCGTAGCGACTCGAAACATTGACTTCTATCGGCGAGTAGGTCGCAAAATGAAGCCAAGGACCAAACACTAAAACGCGTTGTTTCACGACCGCCCCTTTTTGTGGTAATTAAGTTGAAGGAAGCCTTTGCAAGCCAGAGGTGGAAATAAATCGACCGACCCGTCGCAAAGACAAACAGCGGTCACGGTCTCATGCAAGAGAAACGCCTGTTGCTGGAACGATTTGAATTCTGAAAAGGCGCAAATGAGGGGACACGAGAGTCAATGAACGTATCAATTTCAAAACGTTTAATAAAACATTGAAAGAAACTGTTGAATTGTGTATGGAATTAAAGAGTTTTTAGAAAGATCAGTGTAAAAGAATCTGAATATAAACAATGAAAGAATGGCTCACGCAAATGAAATTAAATTTGATAATGATTTCAAAATTTAGGAAAATTTTGAATACTTCGTGAATGTATGATGAAACAATCATTGATTTGATCAATTTGAGTGGCACCAAAGAAGAAGAATAAATAAATACATTTGAGTGTATAAAAAAACGTTTACATTATAATTCTGAAACTAACTTCCCGGTAGTGTTATATTTACGGTAAAACAACGGACATACAATTTTACATATTTTTCAGAAAAAATAAATTAGCATTATTCCTTATATACTTATGAAATCCGTAATTGTTTTGGGATTTTTATTTGAAAAAATTAAATTATTAAAACTGAAATTATTATTAAAAAACTAAAGCGGAAGAAACAATGTTAGAAAAATAATAAATTAAAAAAGAACTGCTGTTACTTTTGAAATATTTCTCTAAACAGCAATTGTCCTACTTTGACAAGACCCACAAATTAGATTCGAGCTAATAGGAAAAATTATTTTATGTTGCCCTTTAAAATAATACTGACTGTACGATGACAAAGATGCTGTATAAATAAAATTGATTGTACGATGACAGATGCATTCTCGTATTTACTAATCTTATTTTAAGACGATTGTCAACATTATGTATCTAAATATCATGCAAACGCTCGTCCTCTAGAACAGGCTTAACAAGAAACAATGTTTGCGCGAAAAGTGACATATCGATTGTGTGGAGAGGCTTGAGTTCGGACTTTTACTCCTCACATTTCGAAACGAGTGCTGACATTTGCAGCAAAAAAATCATACAAACTTAGTTTTCTAGTACTCACTAAACAGAAAATAATTCTTGCAGGTAAAGTCACATATATTGACTGTATGAAGAGCCTTGTGTCATCATTTTTACTCATCTCATTTTGAAACGATGGTCAACATATGCTGCAAAACGCACACAGAACACCCGGCCGCTGAGGAGGGGCTTAACAGGAAGCAACAGCGCTCGCCAAAGAGCGTCATTCGTTTGGCGAACGCAAGCGCACATAACGGCAAAGCGCTGGCGGCCACGGAAAAGGCCAGGGTCAGGGACGTGGCCGGCTGGCACTGGACATGGCGGGTGATGGGCCACGCCACGGCACGCCACGCCGCGCCGGCGCCAACGGAGGGGAGCCGAGGCGGCATCAGGCGGGGGTGGAGGCGGGAGGAGAGGGAGAGCAGGTAAGGAAGCAATCAAGGCGAGATTTAATTGTTAGTAGCAGACATGGCGGCAAGTTGCAAAGTGCTCACCGATCCTCTTTTTTGTAATTTGAATTCATTTAGTGTCAATAAGAATTGATTTTTAACTATTTAAAGTTATTACCATTATCATTAGTAGCAATAGAATTATTTGATTTATAAATTAAAAAAATGATAAAAACGAACATTACTCGAAGAAAAAATGTTACAACCCGTACAAAAATTAAAATTTCGTATACCTATATTTTAAATTAATAATGTAAAGTTCATGGTGATAGCGATTTCATCGTGATAGCGATAGCGACGACGACGGCAGTGGTGGTGGTGGTGGACGTGAGTCGTGGAAAAGAACCCGGCAAGTGCTGAGGGCGTGGCTGTGGAAAAGTGCCGCCATTGGGCAAGAGTCCGACATTTTCGATGACTGAAGCGGTTGCCGAAATCGGCGTCAAGGCGGTGGTGCGGCGGGGATGGTGGTGGTTTTGGACAAGGGGTGGACAAAAAAGCGGCGGGAACGCTGCTCTAGGCGAGAGGAAAAACGTCGACAATGTGCGAGAATGGCAGAACTTGCAGTGAGTATGGGGTTTGGCGAAGGCGGCGCCAGGGCGCTAGCGATGGCGGTGGGAGGTGGCAGAGGGCGAGGGCTGCGGCCGGGGCAACGAGGGGAGTACTGGGCGAGGGTGGCGTCACGGGCGCTAGCGGTGGCGGTGGGCGGGGCCGGCGGCAGGGGTGCGGGCGAGCGCACACAACGACGGCAAACAGCCGCCCCGGCCGGCATTTGTCGGCTGCGCCCTCTAGATGTGTACTCAGAGGCGTGGCGTTGCGTTGCGCAGCGGGGAGAGGCGGGCTCGGTGCAGCGGGGCGGAGCGGGGTGTGGCGGGGAGCGGGGGGATGGGGCGGCCTGCGGGCAGTGGACGAGACCTCTCGCCGTGCCATCGCCATCTGCACGCCTGCGGGCGCTCGCCGCCACCTCCCCCCTCCCCGCCTCACACCAGCGGAAGATTCCCTGGAGCCCCGCGAGCGACGCTGGCGCCGCCATGCGGACATCACTCGCTGTACACTGCCGGCCGCAGGCAAGCAACACGTTGATTCGGCCGTTGGGAGTGGAGCAGATGGTTATTTTCAAGTATCACAGAGCTTGGTGAACACACGAACAACATGAAATTGTTTTACATTTTATAGAAACAACATGTATTTGTTTTTAGAATGTGCGCTTACAGTCACCTACAGTTTGGGCGTAAATGTTGAGTACACATCCACATGTTGAGCAACTAAATGAGACAACTAAACTCGATAGTTTGCCTTGAATGTTCCGACAAGAAAAAAATAGTATTTATATAAATAATTACAAATAATAAAATAGAAATTGCAAATAAGCACACAAAATAGCATATGGATAAGCAGAAACAAAATAGTAGGGGAAAATATTATTCTTAAATTAAACCAAGAGTACGGTTTTCTTCAGTGTTTGTGCTCCTTGTTACTGTCCAACGCAATTTGCAGGGCACGAGTGTATTACGGGACGGCATCATCACAGGTGATTTACAGTTATTCCTAAAGAATGTAAACCGTTACGGACAGTACCTTCAACAAACGGACTAACAAAAATGGTAAAAAAATGACTGATTTAGTATTTACATTGACAAAATAAACAAAAAACGAAATATTCATCAATTTCATATTTTATCATTGCATAATATTCAGAAGTGAAATAAAACGGCTGCTCTAATAAAGGAGTAGGCATAAATTATAAAATAATCGATTAATCTTTAATCATTTAATATTAATTGTCATTTGATAAATATTGATTAGATTACGTATTTTGAAGTAATCTATTATTCTAATATTTTCATGAATTCTCTGTGCGTTTATTAATAATATATGAAAAAATTAAATATATGTTTAGTTTGTTCATATAATGTTAAATCAAAAGTTGAGCTATGAAACAAATCAGATCACTTTAAGTATATAGAAGAAATTACTACTACTCAGTACATTTACACACGATTACAGTCAATAAAATTGAAAGTCAACTTTTCAAAATTTAAATTCCGTTCCTTCATAAAATAATTATTTTTAAAAATCCATTTTTATAAACAGTTACGTCAATTAGGTAACCTAATGCAGTATTAGTATCAGAGGACATCTAATTTTCATTATATCCGTCTTATCTTATTTCATATCAAATACGCTTTAGTTCCAAATAATAATTGTCCTTGATGTGTAGTGGCAGATTTTTGTCATGGTAGGTAGCGATGTTCATCCCTGGATTGTGATATACGTTGGCGACATACACGTCATTTGTCTGTTTTTTCCTCAAGCAGGTATCTCTCATCAGTGAGGCACCACCCCAATCGGGACAAGCTTTAAGGTGCCGACCGGTCTTCCCACATTAATGATAGTGTAGATCACGTGTGCCAGTGTATGTAAGAGGTGAGCGTAGACAAGAACGAGAAAGGAAACGTGCGGTCCGTGGCCCGTTTATTAGGAGGACTCAAGCATTCGCGTGGTGTTGATTGGAGAAACCACGGAAACTTAGATTTTTCCGAACTGAGCAGCCGACCGATGGGATTCGTCTGCAGGCAGCGACAGAACTCGAACTACCCATGTAGCGAGAAGAAAAACCAAATGAATAATGGAATAACGCAACGTAAATTTGCTCATAATGCATTAACTGAAGCGGTGAATTAATAACGAGCATTCGACTTCTGCGAGAGAACTGGACCGCACACGCGACGAGGCACTTGCGTTGACCACGGGACTGGAGCATGTACAGCGCGCTAATAAAACGCCCATTCCAAGAAAAAAGAATAATCGAACGACTTCTAGAGCGACTAAACAATTGATTTAAACAAGCAGTGTTTTGATCAGAGGCATTTTAGTTGACACCCTGAGCCCCTACGTCTGTCCAAATATTTTTTTAAAATTAAAATACCACTACACACACGATAAATGCTGCAGCTTTGTAGAATTCTCTTCAAGGCAGGGGCTGCAGTTAACCTAGTGTTGTGACCAAAACAACAAAGAACAACAAAATTTCTTAAAATTCGGTTTATTCCACAATCCAAAAGAAAATCCACAAGCATAAGCCAACCAAAATTCCAGTAGATGTTCCGTGTGCGTCGCGTCGTTCACAAGTTCTCCGTTGGGGCAGTCCAAGTTCGTATGCACTCGACGTAACACTGTATACTTCACTATCGACTCACTGGCGCTCGCTTCTCAACTGCTTGCTGCCTGCCCGGGCAGCGCTTTTATACCCCGCTCGGGGTGAAGGTTCGCCGGCCAACCCCGCGATAAGGGTGAACCCTTCTGTTCCGAGGCTTGCCCGAGCGTGACGGAGTTGTAGGGTTGCTGATCGGCGCTCTCTCTTGAGCGGCGCCGGTACTATCTTCTGGCGGCAACTTCAATGGCGCGTGTTCGACCATATCACCTAGCTAGGTAGTTAGTTCCGAAAATCTGACGAGTTTCGTATACGAACCCTAGAACATCAGATCCCCCAGTCAGAATCGCTGCAGGGACAACATCTGTTACCGTGAGCATCTCAGCTCGTTTTCCTTTTGCGGACAATTGTGTTAGGCCCATTACACTGCTCTTCCTACTGGCTGGGAGTCCGGGTTGATCACCCCTACAAG
The DNA here is from genome assembly GCA_038098605.1 of Gryllus longicercus. Taxonomy (NCBI): domain Eukaryota; kingdom Metazoa; phylum Arthropoda; class Insecta; order Orthoptera; family Gryllidae; genus Gryllus; species Gryllus longicercus. The sequence goes on from JAZDUA010000052.1 coordinate 1,419,515, forward strand.
ACAACGAACTGTGAGGACTCACCACTTCTTTCCGCCAGCGCGATGAGCGTCGCCGCTCCAACAGCGCGACGGCAGCAGGGCGAGGGCGCCTCGTGCAGGCGATAACTTTCCATTTGAGCCTCGCCCCCGCCCCGGCAAGTTGATCTACCAAATTATGTAGCGGCCCTAACACGAACCAACTGCTGCAAGTTTGGAGATTTAATACGGCTGAGTTGCGGCGAAGCAGCCGCACAGATGAGCTGCCGGGGCGGGGGGCGGGGTGTGAGGTTGAGCAGTCTCCCATTGCCCGCCTCAACACCCCATGCCGCTGGCTCGGCTCGTCCTCGGGCGGCAGCGCACGGGAACGAAGTAAGAAAAAAGACGTCGTTGAAATGAATAAGAAATATTTATAAAGCAAATGAAATCTCCAAAGGTACGTGAAGAAATTTTACTAATACTTTGAACTAATTGGCTAAATTATCCTTGGAGAAATTATTTATATTATTTACGTTTTCGTGGTATATCTGTTCCAACCAGGTCATTTTTCTTATCGTTTTTTGTACTTTATTTTCAAATGTCATTCTAAAATGGACAAATCCAATATATTTCACTTAATAATTGATTTATTAGTGAATTGATTCATGTAGTTCATTCATTCAACAAAGCTTGCATTGAACTCCCTATCAATACCTTCGCTTACTAAATCGCTAATCCAAAATGGATTCAGAGTATGAAAAACAAAAATCTAAGAAAGGGAAATGTAAACAGATATTAACTTGCACCACTGCGATCTGTATAATATGTTTCATCCAGAAGTCAGATTCATTAGTTACTCAACACGGCATACAACAATATTTCCTACAATGATGAAAAATAAATATTAATGATTGTTGCTTTATTTCCACCAAGACGTGTCATACGATTTCTACATAAACACTATTCTAAGCACTTTGGATGCCATTGTGACCCACTGTACGTGACCCCGAAACAAAGCCACTGGATGCCATTCGGCGACTGTGCAGACTGTCTAATCTCTTGTGCTCGAGCGGACGTCGTTACAGTCTCCGCCCCCAGCACTACCGTCACCGCCACCAACCCTGCAGCCATTGCAGCTATCAACAACGCAGCCGCCACCACCACCATTGTTGCCGCAGCCATCACGAAAGATATCACCATCGCCACCGCCACTGCCGTTGCCACCGCCGCCGCCACGTCCACCTCCACCGCCAAAACCTCTTAACGGCTCAGGTGGTCCTTTGAAAGTGCGTCGCCAAACTTCACCAAAGGACAGAGGAGCCGTTGGCGGTTTGCCGGTGGCGACGCTGACGGCTGCGTAATGCAGGTAGTGGAATAATGGCGATGTAACGAGGAATGGTGCACACACTGGTATGTCGCGGCGGTGGCGATGGCGATGGCGGTGGCGGCGGTGGTAACAGCAGAAAGGAAAATATAGCGGTGGCATTGAAGGGAGCTAAAGACTTCAATTGTCGTGGATCTGGGGGATTAAAAGAGTCATAGTGATATCTTTATGTAAATACGTAGAGTCATAGTGATGATTTCAGCAGAGAAACAGTCCTCTCTATTGTATGGATTAAGATCCAAGGCAAAGACAATGATTAAAAATGAAGACCGCCAGTCACAGATCACAATGATCGGCGATGATTGTACAGTTCGAAACGTATTTGTAAGAAAGTTTCAGAAGCCACGCGTTAATCTCAAAAAATAAAGCTTAAAATAAAACTAATATGAACAAAGAAAAATTAATATTTCAAACGTAATTGAGAATGATAAACTATCAGCTTGAACACCAGTATTCATTTGACAGAACCCGTTTAACCAGCTCTCAATATATTATGGTTGAATTGTCATACCAAAACTGAGCCTAACTTTGCCTAACAATAAGATAGCAATTTGTAGTGCCATTGATGATTAGTGCCAATTTTAGTACCAATTATTGATTATTAAAAATGACTGAACTACAAAAATATTTGGAAGATACAAAATAAGTGATGGCAAAACACGCGAAATGTGAAGTATTTATTAAGCTTTCTACCTCAGAGGGAATACACGGAGTGAGGAAGCTGTCTCTTCTAATGCTCGGACGAAGAGATTCCACACCGGTGGAGGATAAAACCAGCGGTCACGTGAACTCCAGAGAGTCACAGGAGTGTTCTCGCAAGCATGTATTATACAATCTCCTACAGGATGACAAATCTGCAAAGTAAAGAGTTCTGAAACCGTTCTAATATGTATAGGTAAGTTTACATGCAAACGTATTTATGCATGTGTAACGCAATGTATGTTGGTGAATTTTTGTTTTCACGAGAACTCTTTTTATTTAAATTTTTAATTCGCCTAATATAACCTGATTGACTAAGTAATTATCGTATCGTATCTTAAATGCAAGAGTTTCCCCCCTTTACTACTTTCGAGTAAACAAATCAATTATACATTATCTGACACAAATATAATAATAAGCTTGTATGAAAAACTGAAACGTGGAATAATGAATGGGAGTAAATATCTTGAAAATAATAATAATAATAATCGATTATTAAAAATATCACAAACAATTTCAAGGATCTGACCAAGGAACCTAAGCGCAGAATTTTGCCCAATTGAGCTCCGCTAGACCAGCTGAGCTCTGCCCGAGCACGGTTTGTAAGCTACAAACTTGTCTTCTAAGTTTCTTCATCCACGCTTTCAAGAGAAAAGGGTAGTAGTAAAATGAAAATAAATAAAAAATTCAAATTCAAAATTACAGGAAATGCTAGAAAACCCTGTTTCTAAAATAGGAAAACGAAAATCTCAAAATTTGCAAAAAAAATTTCGTCACTTACTAGAAAGTCGGTGCCAACCAAAACCAGATATTGTCCAAAGCTCAGACAAAGGATCAGGGAAACGTCAAGGTCGGCTGTCATGTAACAAGGAAACTGTGCGTTCCGTGGAACAGGGTCACTGTTCATTATCCGACGAGATGAAATTCAAACTATTCCCGTCAGCGTTT